>OY728167.1:951808918-953172093 GCA_963277665.1 Viscum album
TATCCAATGTTTCCTTCGGAATTTTATCATGCTACAAAAACACTCAGACTAATGGAAGAACCTTACGTTGAAGAAAATTCTTACTCTAACCCACAATCACAAACCCAATCATCATAAAGGGATTCATCAATATACATCCAAACAACAATCACAAAGTCCTCATATGTAAACCAAGTCAACAATTCCAAAATAATGACAGATGAAAATGTTGTATATAGGATCATACCAACATGGATGATTCAATCGGCACTCTACCAGCAGGATCTTGTCCAAGTAGGATGTCTTAAATCCCATGAATCCATATTAACCCCTTTTAAATTTCTAATATAAAATTTACTCAACATCACCCAAGTATCATACAACTTTTGAACCTCATTTACTGACCGTCATCAGTCCAAAAATAATGGTTCAACATCCTTTACTAACATTTGAACACCCAAAATTCAATTCAAGCACAACCTTCATCCCAAGTAACTCAACTTGTCAAAACCTAATTAAATGCTCTTCACCAAATCAGAAGTACCAAGAAGGCACATACCTAATCCCATCTAACCTAAAACACTGGTTCTATCATCAACACTAGTCATGTTCCCACTATGGTTCTCCCCATCATATGATTTATCTCACCACTACTATCTTTATGTGATTGGAACATCCTCCATAAAAACATCCATGATGAACTTTTCTCAAACAACATAATATACCTGATGTGTATTCTAAGTCACATCTCTCAAATATCTATGAAAACTCCACCCAATATTTGCATCAAACCTTGCTATAAAAACCACTTATAATGGGCATGCATCAACCATATATTGCAGACCAAAAAATCTTGACCCCTCAAAAGATGTCATTTATACTCGGTTGACACTCTAACACCATTTACATTCCATTAGAAACTTCTCACGTGTGGAATAACACCATCAGCTAACAAGCCTACCAGAGTCATTCCTCCACTTTGGATAAAACTCCATCATAAAAGAATAAAACACTATACAAATCGTCACATTTCTCCACGTCACCCCATAGCATTCCTAACACAAGAATCAAGTCCCTCTTTACATCAACTAAAATTGATTAGTCTGTTCTAAAAAACATGTTTCCATTGTAGAAACACACTTTTCCTTCAAAGACACCCACTGAAGGTGGTTTAAAAGTCACCTCTATTTTCCCCTTTCTAACTGAGTCGAGTCTCCCCCAATAAAATCGTTCTAGAATGCCCAGATTCATTGTTGACATAGCACTACATCACATGACTATCTTACCTTAACACTTATACATTCCATGATCTCTAAAATACCCCAACTCGAGTCCATCCAAACATCATATGGGGTTCCATCACCAAACCCCCATTGCGACGAACCATTTTCATGCACGATAAAACCCATCCACAATCCAAATACATGCATCTTAGATTTTCTTTAAAGACACACTAATACCAATTACAATGCATGGATCAATCAACTGACACATCTAAGTCCCACCCGTCCTTTCATGAAGAATCAAAACACATCCCTTATAGGTTTCATGATGGGAATCCTAATTCCACCATATCCACACCATAGGAGGATCCACACATCCATGAAATACATACCCCTACCCACTATAAGAGTGCCATTATCATTGATTTCCTCAATAGATTTCAACCACCAAAACCCATGCTTCAATCACAACATGAATATTGAAATAAGGAAATGCTATCTAGTTTCTACTATAATGATAAAACATCATCAACCACTACTTGTTCTTAACTTCCAGGAATGTAACTTAAGGCATTGGTCGATATGAGGTCATTCCCAAAAACCTCACCTGAACAGGTCAATGGTGTACCACCCACCATCAATATCCACATATATCATTCCATGACCATAACCTCCAAGATCACCAATATCCATCAAAAACACATTCAAGTATATAAGAGTAAATACAAAACTATCTTATTATATCTAAGACGATGTTAAGATATTTGGAATGATCATTAGTAAGTATGAGTACACTAAGAAGTCGTCGACTAATATCATCCCAATTTATCGATCCATGATGTCAAATCTACTATGGGGACACCCTAACTTGCTGAAGATATCATGATTCCATTATAATAAAGATTTAATGAACACTTTCCCATCATAATTAATTCAAGAAAATCATTCCAACCAAAAATCACCATTATTTCATGACTCTCTACCAAGAATCCATGAACCAACATGTCATGTGAAACTACCACTTCCACGCCTCTCAAGTTCTTCCCACATAACCACAATGTTTCACAATAGAAACATGTTCGAATACACCAATCAAAAACCAATTGTCACTTGCATATCCATTATTCTCACCTTTGTTCCACTGAAAATGAAATGCTCTTATCCAAAGCCGATTGTTCACCCATACCAAATGGCATTATTCCATCCCAACATCAGTCGACATATGGACCACATTAAATCCCTTTTGGTCTCACACTTTCCTATGACCACACACTAATCCTGACTGTAGACCTCATAAGGTATATATCACGACACCCAAATATAATATCACATAACTGAACATGCCTCCTAGTCTATTACACTGATCAAACTCAAGTCATTCTCTACGTTCCAATCTAAAAATCATGCCTTTTACATAACAATCCAATGTGACAACCCTTTTCCCTAGGTGCCACTCCCATATGATAATTTTACATCCAAAACTATTTCATTCTTGTATCATCCACTGAATTAAATTCTATTATATCTTCAAACATTTTCAATATTAATTTAATGAATCATAACAATCATTCCCCTTGAAAACGTAATCAAACACTCAAATAAATCCATAATAGAGAAACTAAAGCATAATGATTATTTTGTTACCAATACTCAATGGAAGCCACCATGCAACAATTCTACAACCAGATATCCCACCTGTGATTTACCTCCCCGGGAACATGAAATATTGGTCTAACCATCATTAAGGTTACACTTTGTTCTCCAAAACCACTGATGTATAACCACAACTCAAATTTCATTATCAAACCATTGAATTTACCACATCTCCTACTAGGAAAAACCCACTCTAGTATTCACTTCTCATACACCACTATTGCAATACACAACATCCACTAGTTCCATACACACCCAAAATAACTAGAATACTTACAGAACCCTATCACTGGAAATTCCATAAAGTCACACAAAAACAATTCCCTAAACTATATTGACAACTACCAATTGTCACTGGATATCTGGGAAAACCTTACACATCAAACCTAAAAAAATTCATGACCCACGGTGGCACACCTACCCCTATAGTGATACACAACACATATAATGTTCCAACTGATCAGTTTCCCTATGTTTGGCCCCAGTAACAACACACCTAAAACTAATATTAGACAACACATGACTCCTACTCTTAGGGTCCAACATCCAAATAAAAAAATTACTACCCACAAGATTACAACATTCACATTATTGGGAAACACGTCAAACCCTGAGGGTTAAAGCCCTACTGATATTATAACATGAAATAAAACTTTATCCCATACATCATAACTCACCAAGGTCTCCAAAAGAAGGCACCATTACATCCCAAACTACCCATATATTTGGTTTGTTCACAACACTGGTGATTCCCACTTCATATTCCCTTTCACGTTTCTTCCAACCACATGTTCAAAACTAATTTCATAGCTATCCAACAAACGTCAGAGAGTGAAACAACTAAAATTATATATATAAATTAAACATATGTGGAATAACCCTCTTTGGGTCCTATTCCGTCAACTATATAAAATGAGAAATATTTTTACGAAACTGCTCCACCCCTTTGTTACCCTAGGAAAATGGGGTTTCTTTCTCCTCTAATGGTGTATCATTTTAATTGATACCATATTGTGTCCCAATAGACACATGTAATTGTAGTTTATTTTCTCTAAAATTCCAAACACACATATCAAACTCATAAAATATGGTTTCTACAATTTAAAAAAATAATTACCACAAATATAGATAAGAAAATCATCTCACATACACCATCACAATGGACATATCATAATTTATATCATTTCCCTCAAATATCCCTACCATTTTCATTCTTAATAGGGGGTTACCCCACATAAATAATCACCACCCATTCCACTAGACACATGTTTCAATAATTTGACGTTCACAACCCAAATCCTTTTCATTTAAGAACCTTTCTATCATTAAATCTTATCCCAGCCAAATTTTTTTAACTCATTTATGACTCAACATTGGGCCCATGTTTTCAACCATTCTATCACATTCTTTATATTTAACTATTTTCATCATTTTATTAGACACGATTTCATTTTGATTTTATAGAAAATAAAATTTATTCTATCGATCACATCTCACATTATTTCGCATGTATTCCTACCATTATTCATATCACATATACCGCTAGAATATTAATATTATGCATGTACACAAAATTTTAATCCCTTTCATCCACAATCAAAATATTATAAATTAGTCTTTTCACACAACATGTGAACCATATAATGATGAAGTATCATAAAAACAAAACAATCCCCACCAAGAATAACCATCTAACCCTGGGTATATGGGGTTTACCTCATAATAGGTTAGCTAATCCCATGTAAAATCACATTTCCAATGCACGAGACAACCTAGTATCCGTCATATCCTTCACAAATAGTAATAAAATAGGAAATAACATTCTATGATACTAGTATGTGAAATCCCTGATTGGGATACTTTGAACCAGTGCCATGAGTTGTGTCCCCACAAAACCTCTGGCATGCCTCCCCATACAGAAGAGGTTGTCGATTAGTACTAAGGGTCTAATAGAAAGCATGGGGAGACTATACCATCTTTATTAAAGTAACCCAAAGCAGATAAATAAAAAATAATGGAAACTATAAACCTTAAAAATTCATTACCGACTATTCCCCAAAATTGGGTACAAGTCCGCAACCAAAAAATAAATATGGAATACCCTATCATACTGTGCCATCTACAATGGAAACCCCAAATGAAGAAAATATAATAATACCCATACCGGTCCTAACTCCATGTACTAAAAAATCATTCATGTACATCCCCTTCCAAAATTACCCATATAGAGTGGCTCTTCATAACCTGTAACCATGAAGTATAATAGGTTAACGAACTGCTACACGATCATTTTGTGAGTAAAACATAGTTGGAAACCACCAATAGTGTCTAAAAAATACCAAATATAAATATATAGAGTATTAATTTACCAAATTAATGGTAAGATAAACAAAATATAAATCATATTCTATTACATAACCGTATCTAGTCACACCATTTTCATCTTTTATTCTATTTGTTTGGAATTTTCATCAATTACACTATGGATTTTGTCATTAAACTACTATGAAAAATGTTATAAGTAAATTTTTATATATCACTGAGGAAAACACATTGAAAAAAATTACATCATACTTACCTTGGAGCCCCATTCCAATTATTCTAATAAAATTATACTATTAGGGACATAAAACCTTAGTCTGACTCCCTAAGACATGCATTTTACGGGTGGGGTTTAAAGACTTACTCCAAATTGACCCATGGGTATATTAACTCAAGTCAATATTCCACATACCATCAAGGAATTTTCAAATACTTCTTCAACCATTTACCACATATAACATTCAACAAACCTTACTCATTGAGTTCACATTCCAATCACAATTCATAGTTCCATTAACACATAAATCAACTTCATGACTTAAACAAGTAACCCGTTTACTATTTACAATTAATAACATCTTAAAACCTAAAAATTATTAAAAACACCCTTGCATTACATGTTATCAATTAAACATAATTAAAATAAATTTCATTTCACAACCCATGTTAACCAACCATACAAAATCTCTTATAATTATTCAATCACCCATGTTAACATGTTAATCATAACGATTAGATGTTTAATATTATAATCTCTAAAATTAAAAATTTAATAAACCAATACCAATTTCATGAATGCAAAACTCCCCATAGGTACCCACTAACCTACACTATCAACCTCAATGCACTCTATAGAGATCATGAGGTGTTCAAATAAAAACTTTACCAATAAATTTATATTTTTTACATTGGAAAATTAAATGGACAACACAAGAACACTATATAACAAAATAATACACATTAATTTATCCACACCACTCTTGGATATAACATATGGACCACCTAAAGAGATTCCAAATTAGAATTCTCACATAACCCTAGCCTTTAAATCAGATTAAAACACCTTTTAAAGCAAGAAACATATTACCTACATGAAAAAAAATACTTCTATAGCTCTAGATGAAACAAATAAAAAACCCTAATCTACATGAAAGAAGGATGGGGAGTGTTAAACTAACAAGAATCTTCAATCTGCACCTAGCGGTGCTCCGAACAGCTTAAAAATGAAAGAGATTGGTGTTTGGGACATTTGGGAGTAAGGGTTCATCATCCTTTACTATTTTAGGATGAATGATAATGAAAAATTTGGGAGGAAACATAAATAATAATTAGGAAATTTGTAAAGTCTCACATTTTTAATGAGGTAGAATTTTTGGTTGCACGAGTGGCTAGACCATGCACCAATTATGCTCCATTATCTGTCCAATAGGGGGCCTAGCCACATGAATTCCTAGGGAGATATTATAGTTTTCCAAACCATGTGGTGACCATGCTTGATGGATCTATAAAATCCTCCATGACTTAGATTCCCTCCATGAATTTTATTACCAGCCATGTTGCACCTCTCCAGATAACGACGATTAAGGCACATTGTTTCAACTAACCATGCACCAAACATGAAACATGCACTATAAGGCCCCATTTTCATATTGCATGTTCCCTAAACCCCGAGACACCCGCGGACCTCCTCATACACTTGGTAAATAATTTATAACCATCTTATGGGGATTTGAACCAAAAACATAAACAAGTATGTATCTCAAAATTCGATTGTGATCTTATAAAAAACATCCTTATGAAGGTATAATATCTTATATAAGAATAAATAAAAAAACCAAGGCAATGAAGAATAAATTGTCTCTAAAATATAGAGTATTTATGTGATATATATGATTCATGTTGGGGATACGAAACTCTTTAAGAAAGAACTGACAATATTTCCTTCAATGATATTAATGTTTTACTTGTTTCAATACAAGAATTATCATCAACGTGCCCAATAACGGATGAAATACATATATCATATCCTCCCTAGAATAAGTCCTCCAAATGATAAGTTTCATACCAATAATAATATAGTTATATGATATTCACGGGGATATAAAAAGATATTACATGAATTGATTAAGAGTTATCCTAGTGTCTATAAAGACTCATGAATGCTGTTTAAAGTGTAGGATATGAAAAATATAACAAATAGAGCATAAAAGAATAATTACAACATATATAAAATCATTAATAATTAATAATAATAAATTAAAATAAGCTTATTATAAAGGGAAAATCATAAAACAATAGATCAAATCATATGATTTACTTACCTTACTTATTTCTGACATAAAAATTATAAACAACTCTTTAAAATATTTCGATACTGTTTATGAAAAATCATGAGATATTAAATGAGAATATAAAAATTATTATAACATTTTAGTGAATAATAAGAGGTATAGGGTAAATTATCTATAATGACTCTTGTATATTTATTTATGAATTCTTGAATTTATCCCATTAAATCATAGTATTATATTATTTATATTTAAAATACATAATTTTCTTATAATAATATTGTTTTATTATCAATCATTGGTATGTCATTATAAAAATATGTTTTTTACTTTTTTTCAATTTAAAAAATAAAATGTGTATTTGGAATAAACATTAAAATATTTGAAAACATAAATTAAATTTTTAATGAAATAACATGTGATTTTTACATTTAAATGATACATTATGTTTGTGAAATTGAGTGAACAAATTTAGAAATAATTTATTTAACCAATAATACATATTTTAATTCAGGGAAAATGTCATTTTAATTATTAAATCCCCATTACATAAAAATAAAGTCATATCTTATTTTATATATATACACCATATTTTAATAATCTAAAAAAATTCAAAAAAATAATCAACAATATCAATTTTATAAAAAAATTGAAATTTTAGAAATTTTATCATTTTATATATATTTAAGTCTAATGAAGATAATTGGTTACAAAACTACCTATTTTCTAATGAAAAACATATTTACTTTCAATATTCAAACAATAGGCAATTATACATTCATATATATTCTCTTCATTATAATCACATTTCTTGTAGAAAAATACTATTCTATGGATTATATTATTTTTCTTATATAATTTGTTTCTTCTAGATTATTTTTTAGGTGGAATAATGACTAAATTGTGTCATCAATAATAATCTTGTTGTTCGTTGGATTTTAATATTAATTTTTTTAATATAAATTATAGTGAATTTATATCTCTAACTTTTCATTGTATCATCATTCAATAAGAAATTTTTTATTCTAACTCTCGTAAATTTGGTTAATGAATAATTTTTATTTAGTTTCTATGTAAAAAATATCAGTACCTTCTTTCAACACCCATAAATAATTGCATCCATGAAATTTATGTTAAACAACATTACATGAATACATGTGTATAAATCACATTCAATGCATAATTAGTTTCCTATATTACTTTTTGGTCCTTCCATAACACATTATGTAATAATGCCATTCACAATCTCAATACATTTTCTCTTTGGTTAATTACTTTTTCTGCCTATTTTTCATGTGAAAAGTTAGTGTCCAGTTGTATCCCTCGGATACTAAGTAAATGCATTGGTTCTATCATATTATTCATCAAAAGTAAAACATGGATGAAATCATGTATTTTTTGATTGATTGGGTGACATGATGAACTCTTATTTGTTAAATAATATATATTTTTATAGACCAAATATACCTAGGTATTAACTATCATTTCTAATGTAACCTTATCATTTCTTTCTATAGTTATATATCTATTCTATAATATTCCCCTGCTTTAAACTATGGATCCTTCGTTTTGTTATAATTTTAAATCTTTTATCAATTTATTTTTTTATAGAACTATTTTTAAGGGTTTTTACTTTCTTTTTTTTACTTCTTCACAAGTTATAATTCAAATACTATACTTTTAACAACATTTTTTGATAAGATTGATTCAAAAATTTATTTTAATATATATTCTCATATGGTTCATTTTGATGCTTATGTAAATGTTTTTGGTATAAGAGAACTCCTGGAATAGAATATGTTGGTCCCAACATCAACTAAATTAATGACAGTGTTTCCTTAAGATATTAAACACCATTTAGATAGTCCTTTCATATAGTAAATCCATTTTATGGTGATATATGTTGTTAAAATTTTTATTATTGTTAAACACCTTTAATAGAGTCCTCTATAACATAAACATGAATCCTACTTCCTAATTATATAGTATATATAACAATGTAGATTGAAGACTCTATACTTTATAAATAAAAACTGTTATAATATTCATAAGGAACATATCCTTAGTAATTTATAAGAGATGGGAAAAAAGTTCATAATGATCAATGATAATATATATAGAGAATTTTATTTTTAAAAATCATAGGAAGTATAATGGTGAAATATGTATTGATATTTTGCAGCTTCTACTATAATATGTGACTTTTTTTATAACATTATTGGGATGTTTTCTTTAATACTTCATTTTTTGGAATACCATTCAACATTCAATATATAATCATTAATATCATACTTCAAGATTTCCTAAATATATTTTCTATAAGACCCTGATAAATATTGATGTTCGTGAGGTTTATAAACATATTTCAATAATAATTTTCATCTGATAACTCTTTTATCATCTCTATCACAAATAGAACATGTGGTAAATTATTAACCTTAAGATATTGTCCTTATAATCATTTAAATAAAATAGTTTTTCTACCATCCACCATTGACATAATGTCTTGAATCAGATTTCCAAAATTACCGCCTAAATGAAAATCTTAAAACACTATAATAATTCCTCACTAACAATAGATGATATTGAAAAGTAAAAAAAAATATTCATGTCATGCCATTTAGAGACAATTACCTCAATCATATTACCAATAAATAGAAACAAAATCAAAATATTATATAACAAAAATGTTATGATATATATGTAACCACAATAGAAGTTGACCATCAATATCATATCACTATGTGATAAAAAATGAATACATTCCATGAAATAAATCTTTATATAAAAATTCAAAAAAATTATAGGATTCTCATATACAAGGTATGTTAAAACAAAAAAACAATATTTCGTACTCTAAAAAAGGCCAGGGATTTTTTATTGGAAACATACATATCCCTCAATTATGGTATTCTATCTCAACAATTTATTATACTTCCCCTTCCATTACCTATATCACTAAACATAATTTTGACATTTTAACCCAGGTGAACATACAGGGTAAAAATACAAATCATTATGGAATACCACAACATAAACTAAAAATAATGAAAAATAAAATTGATTTCATATAAAATAAAATATATAAGTACAAACAATAAGAATATATTATCCCTGATTCATCATCATGTTCCAACCAAGCTACCATGATGATTGATCCTATCTTATTCAATCAACTCCAACAACCCACATATGTTATTCAACAGTAAAATTTTTTAATTGATGAAAAAACAACCTCTAAAAGTATATGGTACACAATATTAGTTACTTATCCTACTATTGTTGATCCAATATTCAAATATTTGGTTCTAAAAAATGAAACACTCCCATATTAAATTCTAGTCTCAGGTAACTACTATAAGGTCCTCTGATCACAAGATCAAAATAAAAATATCTGGACCATAAGAAATTGTTTTTTGAATAATTTGTTGGTCTATATGTATTCATACCACTAGGAAGGTATTATAAAAGGTTAAATTTATTTCTAATATCTAACTCTTGGGAGTTCTTTCTGATAGAAAGTCTTCACATATGGATCTAGCCACTTAAAATATCTTTCAATTAACTATCTCTACATACTCAAATACAAAACACATGTTTAATCAATTCACTATGAAAAAAAAAATAAATTAGGGTAATAAAAATAATAAACCTATAATAATATATGCAATCATATATATACCATAATTACTTTCTCATATCATTTACAGCACGTGTCTTAAAATTCCTTACACACATCCCAACCACACATATAATATCTCTAAATACTTATTTATTATATTTCATATAAACTCTTTTCAACCAATACTATAATCAATGATTCCATATAATAATTCCCAGTTGAAACACCTCTTGACCTTTATAAAAAATTTTACTCATGTTGTAATATTGAAAATCATCACATCAAATCTCTCAAGGGTTATTAAGATATAACTCATTGTTAATAACTCCCTATGGTTTACGAAATCAATTAATTAGAAGGTTTAGATGATTTAAATGGTCTCGAAGTTGCTTTAAAATCAATTTAATTCATGTATTAATTTTAGTAGGGGTCTAATACATCTCATGTATTATCTCATTCATGTATAAACCCTCTAAGAGTTATCCCTAGGTATCTAAGACCTATAAACCTAAGAATATATATCAAACATCACACAGAAGACATATATAATCATGGATAATGTTAAGTAGAACATATTTTTTGAAAACATGTGCTAACTTATCAAATATTTCCATCCAATTAAACCAAAATTAGAATCTATTAAAGAATCTGATAAAATTTAAAAAATTTCATTTATAGAGGATATCTAACCGAAGGTTCAATAAATCATGTATTAACGATTATTTTGGATTATCCCTAACTATTAACGTTTAATAAAACTAATAGTGGTTTGATCTAGAAAAAATATGACAAGTTGAGAACCCTTTGATTCAAGAAAACCATAAGAGAAGGGGGGGGGTTAGTTAGTTGATTCATATAGGATGAGATAAAGGGAATATTTTTAAATTTCACACTCAAAATCCTTAAAAAATAAACACATTAATAATATTTTAGATAATCTATCAATGACAAAGTGAATTCACACTATTCTACTTATATTATATTAAACTCTTATTTAATTCCAATTGAATTTTAATGAATGTAGAACCATTAAATTATCCATACCTCCCCAATTGAACATATAGTGTATTTAAATAAGATATCTAATTAAATTATACAAATTTCTACTTACTCCAATAATTTTATCATTCAATATTTATCCTACTATCAATTTTAAAACCATCTATTCTATTAAAAAAATTTAATTACATTTGAAAATGTGAAAATTAATTCAAAATTAGAACTCAAAATCTTAAAGATATTAAAAAATCCCAATAATATCATTTCTCATTAATAATAAGTGGCACCAATAACCATGACTGAAAATATAAATTCAATGGTATTTCATTTCCTCCTCCCACTCCCACGTTTCATTCTAGATATGCATATGTTTAAAAAAACCCATAATAATGGAATTTTCTTCCCCAAAATCATATTTTGGGTATATTATGAAACATTTTCTAGTTATTCCATGAATAATTCATCTCTCTCACACTCAATATCATTCCCACTAACCATATGTGATTGTTAAATCTCAAATATTCTGAGCTATGATAAGTGAAACACATCATGTTTTAAAGTATATCGGTTTGGTATCTCTAATTGGTACACCACAATATTGATATTCTAATGAACTTTAAAATTTACTATAAATCATTGATCTAACTACACCTTCCTCCTAAAATAAAAATTTCTTAATTGTGTGGACACTTATATGATCACTAATGATAACCTCTAATGACTAACTTCACTGATTTTCATTAATCCATTTTCTATTATAGTTAATTACAAATTGATTCTTAGTCATTGACACATGTTATGAATATCACAATATAAGATAAGATAAAATCATTTTTTATTACAATATCTATAACCTATAAAATGGATCATGAATGTCCTATAAAAAAAATTGCCTTAAAATGTTGAATCTATAAGAATTTAAGTGACCCATATATTTTAATATCAAATATTATTCATTAATATATGGGTTTGGTGTAAGATAAATAAATCGCCCGAAACACATAAAATAATAACATAATAAATGTAGAAAAAAACATAATGACAATTAATAAATTTTAAAATTTTAAAAATAGAAAAATTGTATAATAAAAAAATAATTAACATGAGTAACATTTAACATTCTATAGTTTTATAGTCTCCAACAAATATTACAATCACAAACAATAATTTAAAAAGAAAAAATATTAGGAATAACATTTTGATTTTAAGAATCATGTATACAGAAACATGAGAGAAAACTATGTGACTTAAGAATAATGGAAATAACATGTGTTTATATAATGTATAAGGGTTATATTACTGATCATATAGTAACTTGACTACTATAATTGTAACATGATTATTCTAATAGTAACATAAACATTTATGTAGTAAAATTTCTACTAAATAATATTTACCATGAAAATTATAATTATATATAAATTTTATAATTTCAAAAAACAAATTTTCAACTTAGGTAACACACATAAGTTATATGTATATATTTTTAATAAGGTAATCTTTAACTTATTTTATAAAAACATATTTTTTTTAATTAATATTTAAATATTTTAAAAAAATACTTTTAGAAATAATTTGATAAATTTAATTTAAATTTTTTAATTAGAATATTTAAATTTACTACTAAAGATTTTGGGTAATTTTTTTTAAAACAAGAAATATTTTGAGAATGGTAAAAAGATATTTTCTTTCAAAGAGTTTATGTTTAGTAACATAATATTGATATAAAAGTTACTTATTGAATTACTAAATGGTTTCCTCAACCCAACTCAAGTTTAATATGATAATTAATATATTTAACAAGAAAATACTAAATTTAAAAAAGTAAAATTTAATTTCCCATGTCTAATACCATTTAAATCTCATTAAACACTATTTTCGTTATATTTCTTCATTTCGTGTGATAATTTATAAACATAATGAATTTTATTTTATTAATGGATTAATAATAACTAAAATAAATATGATTAATTAAATTGTATTTATAGTTTTAAAGAATATAAATAATTAAAATATTTTTCCTCAAATAATATCATGTTAAATAATTTAACTCAAAATACCCCTACCCTGGAAGTTTAAATAACCCCTCATAAATGCAATAAAATCACTCCCAAAATTGAACCCATTGCCCAATATTTTTAAAAATTCCTCATCTTCACCATATTAAGAACCATGGAGATATTCGGGTCTCACCATAATCATGTAATTCAACGCCTTGGTCCATGAGAAAAAAGGACAAATTATAAGAGAATATTTAACACCCTCTTCATTTCATTTTTCTTCTTATATTTTCCAATAATAAAATATATTAAATCCTCTATAATATTATTAATTGATAAATATACATGAAATAAATTTTACAATGGAATTTTATAATTATTATAAAAAAATTTATTATCTCTCTCCCACTTTGGACACAACCAATTAATGGTATGTTTTACAGCCTATGAGGAAATATTTTATTATATATATATATATTATATTTTTAATCGTCTATATATTATGTATATAATGAATAAATAACAATTATCAATAACAAAAACATGTGAGTATTTATTTTTAACATTTACAAAAAGATAATACATATTTTTCTAATATTAATATGTGATAAAAATAAAAATAATTATTATAAAATATTTCTATAATTTTTTTATTAAACATAAGTAGGTTATAAATGATGTGTATGAATGATGAATCAAAATTAGACATAAGGTAATGTGTTCTACTTTTGAAACTCTTCTTATTGGAAATTTTCTCCCTTGTCTAATCCTATTTCCAAATATTAATATCTATTTTTACTCTAATTATTTTATTCACTTTCCTATTAACCATTTCTAAGGATTTACATGACTTTTTAAATCTCAATAATTTTTTCATATGCTATACAATGAAAATTTGGCATGGGGACTCTTTTCTCAATATTTTCTTTTAAAATAATTATACGTTTTATTAATCAAAACATTTCATTTTATGAATAAAATATTATATGTAATAATTTATGATATATTATAATTATTATTTTGGATTTTTTATGTACCTTTTTTATAAACCTCTTATATTACAAATTATTTATGTGTGATACCCTTGACCCATTCTCCTAGAATCAAATGTGAATAAAAAGATTTTTTACACACTATATGTGAAATGAATTGAAGAGATCCAATTTTAACCATCAATAATTATAATATCACTATCAAATTTTGGGTCAGTTATATTCAATTTATCTTTTAGGTGTAGTGTTTTTAGGGTTAGAAAAATCATTTAACTAAAAAATCCCATGTATTTTTCATTAAGTGGAAATTTTTTCATTATATAATAAACTACTTAATCTATAATAAAATCTACAACATATTCCAAAAAATCTATAAAAATGATACTCTTTGAGATATAAAATGTTTAATACATTTATTCATAATGTGGGAAATAAAAACATATGAAGGGTGAAATTAAATAATAAATAATTGAAAACTTATATAATCATCTATAAAAGCATTAAAATGGAATAATTAATATATCATGAAAAATATGAAAAAACCATATAACCTATCATGTGATCTTAAGACAAATTCATGGTTATATATATATATTAATTAATTTGTAAATTCATGGTGACAGAATACATAATTATGGAAATCCTGGTCTTTATTTTGAAGGACTAAAAAAATAAATTTTTCTTATAATCAAGGTTATGTATAACACATAATTCATATCATCATATTTTAAACCAATACATCATGATTGCATTGCGTATGAAGAAATCAAATACCAAAACGTTTATCTCTAGAAAAAAAATGATACATCAACGTGATATAAAATATTCACCCCCACCCATCACATATTTTATATTAAAGAATACCCTACATTAATTTATAAGAAAATTGAAACAACTCATAGTTAAATTATATATTTAATCCACAAACATCCTTATTGAGATAAAAATAAACTGAAATGTCAACACTTTTTTGGTAAATCGATGAATATTAATCATTTGGAGAAATATATTGGATGATTAAACAATAAATAATCAAATTTCAAAAGTATTCAAAAAATATTAATTTCTAAATAACATTATTTTTTATTCTAAAAAATTCCCGATCAGTAAATGGGACAACTAAAAAATTTAACTAAAGAAAAAAGTTCAAGGGTTTAATAATACTTTTCTCATGAAAAACATAAGGAATATCAAAGGCTACTGTCTTTGATGAAAAACACCTTATGAAATATTGGATCTAAAATAGATCACTAAATTCAATTAATTATGATAGGGTAATTATATGATGCGTCAAATATGTAACATATACTCCATAAAAAGGCGTGTTCATAGTTCAAAACATGTCTCAAAATGATATTTTGGGACAGAACCCATTAGAATGTGATAACACCTAAATCAAAACATCATGAAATAGTAAACATATAGTTAATCATTTAATATCCTAAATAGATAAGTAATAATTATATAATACATAAAATATGTGTTCATCACACCATAAATGGTAACATGGTACAATTTTTGAAACATGCCACAATGAAATTAATAAATAAAGACAAAGGGGAGTAATAGTAACGGTGAAATAAGTATCGACAGAACATGAGAGGTATTTCATGAAATGAAAATATAATGAAATTAATGATATATACTATAATTTAATGTAATTTTATTTAAAAAAATTATATAAAATAAAATATGGTACATAATAGTAAACATGTATCGTGGAATTGAAAAAGGATACAAATAACACTTACGAATTTAGAAACTTTTGAATCAGTACTATTTTATTGGTATAATTTAAAATAATAAATTAAATACCATTAATAATGAAAGTATTATAATAAAAATAAATTAAATATGGAATATATACACCTTTAAAAAATAGGGTTTATAATTATAAATTTGTCTCAAGGGATGAAATTTTTAAAAAAACATTACCTTAATTACTGACATCCACTAAAAACATTGAATCTCCTATACAAAAAATAAAAAAACATAATATTTTATTTAAAAACTTTATTCATATTAATAATAAATTTTATACCTCATTTTGTATCATTTATTATCAACATATTAGTAAGTTTAAGCATATTCTCATCATCATGAGTTTGTAATGTTGAATATTTCGCATGGGTTTAATAATATCTATATGAGTATCAATTATTTGATACCTTGTTCATAATCCCTAGATAATTTAAGTTAATTTAATAGATATCTAAAATTTACTTATAAATCTATGATAATATTGTATATGTTTTTCGGTTATGTTAAATGGAATTGTAATCAATGTTAGATTATTTTTGTAACTATTTCTATTAAACATAATATATTAATAATAAATAAAATACTTATTGTATACTTTTTAAATGATAGATAAATAATTATTTTAATATTATATAATAATAATATTTTTATTTAATTTTTCATATTCATCCATGATAGTTTTTTATATCATTGTTCGTGTGGGTGGTTAGACTATCTAAAACATAGACATACCATAATTAAGGTGTGCATATGGTTATGAATGTAGTTTCTTTTAATAAACAAAATTATTACAAAAAATTGAAGTATTTATATTTTTTAATAATAATTGATGATATTTAAATATATAATAGTGAATTTAGATGAAAATTTGGATATGTTACAGCATGAAGGTGACAGTCCTCATAAGGAAAATTAATATTATAATCTACCAACAAATGAGATGGAATAAAAGTTATATATAATTTTTATCTTATTAATTTTAATTACATTATATATTTTTAATTTATTTTCTAATTCATTCCTTATTACCAATTAAGAGAATCTATGGGGAAAAATCAAAGTCCCCGCTTTATAGAGGTGGTAGTCCACATAAATACATGATTGATGTTAATTTTTTCGTAAGTGGTTGGAAAGGAACACATAATGACTTTTTCATTAGTAAACTAACAATTAAGTGTATTTATAAAACGATTTTAATTATATTAAAATGGTTCTGAAAGGTTTTAAATAGAATAATTGAAAATAAAATGATAAGTATTATGTAATACACATTTTGGGACATTGAACATTCTCTTAAAAGTTTACTTGGAAATGATGGAGTCATGCTAAATTATTATGGACAAGGTATTTTAGTAATAAAATAAAATTCTTAGGACATTAAAATTGTGTATGATTTCAAATAAATTTATATTGGGATGTTTATATTTGAGTGTGTGATATTGATCCCCTTTTATATGTAAAAAAATGAACTTTTGTTAACATTAATTTTTTATCAAGAACATAATGACTTTATTCAAGGTTTAATGGTTTGAAAAGTGATAAATAATGTGTTTTGGGTTTAGATAATGTTGAGTAACACTCTATGATTCATTTTAATATATATTTTTAAATGAATTTTAATTCATTTTTCTTAGTTTCTTTATATTTAACTTTTTTCTTACCTTGATAAATATAGATTATCTACGTAATTTATGTTTTAATAAAAATATAATATAAGACCTTATGATAAATTTTAAAGTTCTAAAATTTAATATTAAACTATTATTCTCTAAATAAATTTCTAATTATGGAAAAATTAATTTTAATATAAACAAATTTATTATAAATATATTCTTTTGTAGAAAAAAAGATTTTTTAATAACCAAGGGTTTTTGATATTATATAACATTAATTACAAATTAAAAAGGTGGTAATATATTTTTTACATTGTTAATAATAATAATATATTAATTATATTCAATATTCAAGTTTATATTATTATTTTGAAAATTTATAATATTTTAGTAAATTATTTCTTTATAAATTACCCTTTCACTATTATCATGGTCATTAAAATTAATCATATTAATCTAGATCTTATTTATCAAAATGAAATATAAATTATTAAATAACATAACTATGTTTATCTATAAAAATATATCAAATTTTTTAATTTATTTTCTATAGCGATGAAATCTAATATTTAATATAAGTGAAAAAATTATTTTTACTGTAACTTATGACCAATGATTGTAAAACATTACACATGGGTTTCATAATTTCAAACATATTGTTTCATAAATAATTTATTTAAATTTATGAATTTATTATTTATAGATAATTTTATTTGAATATTTTATGATATTTTTATATTATGATAATTTCATATATGTGAAAGCATTATGAAAATTTGATTTTTCCCTATTCAATTAAATATAATTTTTTTAAATATTTTAAAATAAAATTCGTAAGATGAAAAATATATAATTATTTAGAAAAATAATGTTCCTTTATCAATTTTTAATTATAGTGTTTGAGAGTTTAAAAATTCAGTAATTTCATAAATATATAATCAATTATTGTCTCTTAGGAAAATTACCTTTTAAACTGTTATCAATTATGACTCTTCTCCCTTGTAAATTACAAATCAAATTTGGGGTTTCCACATTATTAATTTTTATAATATATTTTATTCATAATATATTTTAAAACATAAAATAATGTGCATAAAATCGAATTTCAGATGGGTTTCATTTTAAGGAATAAACATTAATTTTTATTTACTTACTTACACTAATTAAATATTTTAAATTTAATGTTACTAATAATTAATTTTATTAATATATAAAAACATATATAATAATTTAATTTCTTTGATTTTTACCATTTAATTTTACTACAACATTTTAAAAATTGTAAATTATGTTGTGGTACGTCGTGGTTCCATTTTGTGTGTAAGGAAATTTATCAAAAAAATTATGTTCCAATAGAAAATATGATATATAGTATTGGGGTGTGTCATTTTCAACCCCTTAAATAAATTATGTTCTCAAAATTTTACATATCACATAGTAATAAAACTAGTTAAGTGTTTCTAAAATATTGGAATAACTAATGCTATAATATTAAATGAGGTGTATTCCTTTATATCATTTGTATGAAAAAGAAAACACATGTTTTCCACTCATAGGTTTAATTAGTTACATCATATTTACTTTGAAACTAATTACACTATAATCTATTATTACACAAATTAAAAATATTATATTTCCTTCGATACATACACATTAGTTATTTTTACAATATTGTGTTAATAATGGAAATAGAATCTTTTTCCTTTCATAATATTTATGTCAAGAACATCTATGAGACACCATTGTTATCTTTTTTAAAGTGTTTGGTAACCATATTATGTTTACTTTTTAATTATAATTTATAATAGATTATGAGAAATAACCATAAGCTTTATCCCTATAAATCTTATCTCGTTTGGTATTTTTTGGAGAGAATCTATCCATTGTCTATGAAATTCATGATTAACGTGGTTCCATTGGTATTTTCCATTACTATAATCCAAAGGAGTTAACCATGAGTGATAAAAACATTAACACAATTGGTGAGTTATTGTATGATAATTTCAACCTCAAAGTTTCATACAATTTAATATTATTACATTCGATTTTTATTCAACCTAAATCACACTTAGTTCAATATAGCATTAATTAGGCTCATTTTTTTTCATATATCTTAAGGAAATATAGAATATATATGTCCCAAATTATTATGAACATTGTTAAAATATTCAAAGCTATAAAATCATTAAAATATATTATCCAAAAAATTCATCATATTGACTATCAAAAAAATGAGATCCTAATTAATATAAAACCTATCTTATGAATATATATGTTCTAATCACATTTATCCATGTATGTTATATTATTTTTTATTATAACCAATATATTTAAATCATCCATCATGGATTTTAAATAGATTTTATTTTACCAAATTATATCCCCCTGTGATTTTTTAGCCATATGTACAGTCTATGGCCCAATCATTGTGAACTATGTGAATATTGAGTTACTGGAAAATTTTCTTTTTTCTCAACTTTTAACCAAAGGTGAATATATATAAAAGAACATCCACATGTCAGAATCTATAAATTGATTTAATTTATAGTAGACCAAATAATTCATACATCTAAAATTTAGGATTTTGTACTCACCATAGGCTCATCCTTATTGTTTTCCCTAAAAGATCACTCAGCTTAATCCTCAGCTGATATAAAATTTCCAATTCAAGATCAACTAGTAAAAAAGGGTTATCTATACCTTTCAAATTATGATTAATATTAATTTATAAATTCCTTATGAATTTTATATATATTTTGTTATATTCAATTGAAAAAATCCTAATATATATAATTATTAAAACCCTCATTTGATACCAACTATGATACCCTGGACCTATGATCATGGAATCCAATTATAAGACAAAAATTATTATATAACAACGTTAAAATGAATTTAAGTGACCTGAAAGTGAAAATCAAATATTATAAAGTCTCAAAAAAATAATGAGTTCCTTATATTCGTAAGAAAATTTTATATTTGGAGTTTTAGTGAGTTCAAAAAAAAAATAAACTGAAAACCCATGTAGTTATCATTAAATGAAAATTTTTCAATTATATAATAATCCAAAAAAAAATACACACAATCATCTTTTCTAAACATTTCATGTAAAATAATTTTTTTCATAACAAATAGAAATTGAAATATAATAAGTGTGATCTCAAATTATTAGCAAGGGAAATTGTTTATCAGAAGAAATACAGGTATGATTTTTAACTAAATAATATGTTAAGAATAAAACAATAACAAAATAAATCAACAAAACTATTCACATGTGGTTGAAAAATATCCATGGTTAACAATATAAAAAATAACATATACATCAATAAATGAATTTTTGGTGACAAAATGCATAATGGAATATGTCATGATATTTACTATCAATAACCAATATAATACATTATTCTTGGGGTCTAGGATATAACCAAGACATAATTCATGTCCTCAAGGTCATAATGAAAAACATGCTTCAATAGTGTAAGAATATTCCAAATACACAAAACATCTTTCTCATTGGACAAATTGATGCATTGATGGGAAATATAATACAATTCCTTGACCATAAATTCATCATGTCCAATGCATTAAACATATAAAATATATTTATAAAAATATAATGAATGGTCAACGTACCCTTGTACTCTATAACATCTATATTAAGATAAAAATATATAAAATATAAACACACTACTAGTTAATAAATGAATATACAAAATTATTAAAAATAAGGTGAGTGGTGAAAAAACACATAACAGTCTTGCCTGAGTATTTATTAGACATAAATATAATAGTAACAAAATATAGCATCTCAATACATTGTTGATCAATAAATTTCATAAAATTAACAAAATTCATACAGAGAAAAAATGATTATAGTTCAATAATACATATCCCAAGTATAAAACAAATAATGAAAATGAAATTTGACATAACTGAAAAACACCTTCAAGAGTGAATTTTAAAATTAAACAGTAAATACTATAAATGAATGGTGAATAATTATATAATGTCTTATAGATAGTGTATACACTGTATAAAATAATGTTATTCTATATTTTATAACATATCTCAAAACAGAAAATTTTGAGATAGAACCCTTTCAAATTTGATAATTCTTGAATCAACATCCCTTGAATGAAACAACATGAAGTTAATCATTTAATATGATGAATAGATAATTAATATTGATATAATACATCAAATAAGAAGTAATTTCAATATAAATGGAAACAAGTTTCATGTTGTAAAACATGGCTTAAGGAAACCAAAATGAGAGTCAAAAACCCCTTACAGTAAAGGTAACATAAGAAAAAAATATGAGAGGGATATAATGAAATTAATATAAAAATAAATGAATTATTTTACCTATATATGAATTCATTTGGTAAGTGGGTGCACTGTCTATAATAAATGATGGGGTATAATAATATCCATATCTCATTGAATTGAATATAGATAAAAATAGAACATACAACTCTAGAAACATTCAAATCAAAACACTATAAAAATTATAATATCATGTGAAACATTAAATAAAAATAATAATGAGAGTATCATGAAATGAATTATTAAAGGGGTAGTAGAGGTGGTAGTCTGCACAAACGCACAATTGATGTTATTTTATGTTTTATTGTTGGATGAGAAAGAATAAATAATTTGTCTTCTATTAATGTTCTGAAACATAATTAATAATGATACTATGATAACTATAATACAATTTATAGAATACATTTTGAAGATAATGAATAATAATAAAAGGATAAGTTTTACGATTTCTCAATTAGGGGTCTTGATATTTCTCTTGAAATTGTCTGTGAGAATGAAGTCCTAAAGAAAACATATTGTGAACATGGTATTTAATTCATGTATGTGATGTCCATGAGAAGGAAATTGGTTAGGTTTTCAAGGAAATTTTTATGGGAGTGTTTAACTTATAGAGGGTAAGAGTGATACCCTTTTATAAGTTAAAAAGACACTTTTGTGGGAACCAATTGTTTTTCTAGAATAGAATGATACTATTAATGGTTCACTATTTCCAAAATTGATAAATAATGGATTTTAAATTATAGGTATCTTAAGTAAATCCACTAAAACTCATTTGTACATAGGTTTTACACATGTTTTAAGTCATTTATTTAGTGGTGTTTACTATATTTGTTTTGTATTTACCATGGTATCTAGATTTTACATAATTATTTTATGTTTCACTAAAGATTTAAGATAAAAATTATTAAAAAAAAATTATTGTGTTGGAACTAAATTTAATATCTAAATAATATAATTAAATTTTTAATTATTATAAAAATAGTATTAAAAATAAATATATATAGAAAATAAATTCAGTACAAAAATAATGTTTTAAACATTATTTATTTTAATATTATATAAAATAATTTGAAAATTGAATGAATGATAATTTATGATTATATATGTTCAATCATAATATGAGTGTCATTATGTAGACTAGATACATTTTATTTATTAATTAAAAAACATACATCATTAATAATTCAATTGTTTGAAAATAACCCTTTCAACATTATAATATTCATTAACATTAAACCTACTAATCATGATTTTATACCTAAATTTTAGATTTAACATATTAAATAATAATATTATATTCATCTAAAATTAGAAATCCATTTTCATAAATCAAATTTCAACAATGAATGAAAACTAATTTTTAATATAATCAATAAAAATAGTGTTTTGAGTAAGATATCACCTAAGTTAGAGAAAAGATAAGTATGTGTTTACTAAATTAAAAATAGTGTTTTTAAAAATATTTAATTTAATTTAGAAATATATTTTTTATTGATAATGTTTTAAAAAAATTATGTCATTATTTTATTATGAGAATTTCATAAAAGTGATAGAATTAGAAGAATCATTATTTTTTCCATATTCATCTAAAGATCAATAATTTTAAAAAACAAATCACATTTCAATAAGCCAATATTTTTTTCTAAATTAGAAATATGAGTTTCGTTTTTTCAAATTAAAGTTATTATGTTTGAGGATTTATCATTAAAATAAACATTAAAACATATAATATAAACTTCTTTCGTTGGAAAATAAAATTTTAAAATATTAACTATTCATAATCTTAATCCATATCAATTAAAAATTATGTGTAACAAAATTAATCATATCAATAATATGTTTAATCAATAATATATTATGTATCTTAAAATAATTCAAATAAAATCTATTTTTAGAAGGGTTTCATTTTAAATCATAAATCACTCTTATTAGTTGCATAGAAATGTTAATTTAATTTTATTAATTCCTTAGTATTGTTGAAAACCTCCATACTTATTTCAATATTTAAATATCATAATTCATTTACATTTTTTACACTCGTATATTAATGAAAAAATTTAACTATTTTACACTATTTTTTGGTACATTGTCGTTTGGTGTTGTGTGTGAAGTAATGTATCAAACACATTGTGTTTCAAATGAAAATATGATTGAAAATATCAATGTGTTACATTAATGTAATTTTCTCTCAATCATACTCATATGAATTATCTCTTATTATCTAACCTTTTTTCTAATGTTTTGAATATATTTATACTCTAATTATAGTATTCAATTTAATATTAAAATTTTTGGGGGTTCTATTTTTTGTTCTTTTCATTCTCAAATATTCAATCAAAATGTGGTAATTAAAAAGTTCGTAAGAGGGTTCCACCAAGTTTTTCTAAGCTTGGGTTTTAATTATCACATCTTAAAGTTCATTTTTTATGATTAATTTTTTTCATTGTCAATTTGTAATTTTATCTTACTAATCTATTTTGAAAAGTCACATACTTTTAATAACTAATTAATTTTGATAACAATATTATATAGAACCTATTTATTCCCATTGAAAATATCATTTTCATATATCTTATTTCAGTATAAAAGAATGATAATTAGTTTCCACATCAGCTTTATTAATTTTTATGGGTTTAAATTTTATTCCTTATGCTTCATCATGATTGATTCACATATTAAAAATTATAATACTTTTGAGAGGATAAAACCCAATCATTTCCTTGTTTTTATCTCCCTTAATATTTTTATTTACATTCATTAATTTTTAGACAATGTATTAATTATTTTATGAATATAAAATTCCAATAAAACTATATTTGTTTTTGTTTTAGAGTGTTATTATACTTCCATAATTCACATTATGATTCATGCTCTGTCATGAAATTTAAAATTTCTATGAAAACCAATTCATTTTTAACACTAGTTATCTATGTTATACATTACAAATTTAGAATGAATATTATAATAATAATTTTATATACGGCATAGTAGATTTTGAATATAATATTATGTTATGGGTGGGCCATAAATTATATATACCTGTCTTAAATTAAGTAAATTAATATATTAAATGATACCGTTATATGTGGAAAATATGTAGTATTCATTGTTCATTATGTTACTGAGGTTCTTAGAGGACTGATGAACCACTGATAAGGGAGAGGTGAATCAATGTTCACATAAAACTTTTATGAAATATTTTCTTTTCAATTCAACCTCCTAGACATATTCTATGTCGATTTACTCATCCATGTGTCGCATGGCCTTACCTGGATAATATAATACATAAAGGAATAAGAACATAATGAGTTTTACAGGGGTTTCTACTAAGCATACTCTTTGCTAAGATTTTATATTCTCCCCAATATCTTATTTTTTAATATATTAGATATCATAACATTTTATGCGGAGGGTGTTTCACACACCATAACATGATAAGAGTACCACTAACATTTTGGTGAACAATGTCACACCAACAACATTATAACATCTCATAGGACTTCTCTTTACATCATCCCACTTGACTTCTTTAACAATTTCTAATTGTAGTCACTGAGTTACATGGTGGTCATATTGCATTCCTTGAGTATTATAGGGTTGGTTTTTTTACACCATATAAGAACATTATTCTCTTTTTAACTCCTATTTGAATATAGATCTCATATCCACATAGTTATTTTTCTTCATCTATAGATTAGACCTTCAATGTCTCATAAAAATATTCTTGAAAATCTAGTTAGTCTTCAAGAAATATCATAACAGTAGTCATTGTTCACAGCTTATCTTCATAGAACATTCACTGAATTTGTTCACCAAGTTTTCTCATTAATTGAGATACTATGTTTTCTAAGATGAGGATCTACTTATTTTTTGAATTCTTAATACTAGTATCTTAGAATATACATATTGTGTTAACTTCATTAAAATATTCTGGTTGAACCTCTACAATATTTACAATTTAAGAATCTTCTTCTTCTCATATCTCTACCACTATTCTAACTGATATCAAAAATATATCCATGTCATTATTTATTCTCTTCACTACAACATGCTATCGAGATAAATTTTTCGTCAAGATTGATATAATTTTGATTCACATTATTATATAAAATATCTCAAATCAAGCACACAAACACACACTCTATCTCTATACAAATTTATCCCTTTTATTCATAGGTCACTTTTTATTAATTTCTATATGAGATTATAGAAAATCACATCATGTTAGTGAAATCTATTTTCTAAAATCTCAACAGCCTATATGTGTGATTATCAACAATTTCCATTTTCATCAAGGCACATATGTTCTTTTTTGTATTCCACCACCTATTTCCATGAATGGAATTTTTTTAGTAAATGTGATCAATAAAAAAAGAATTCAAAAAACTCACACATGATTATCAAAATCTCTATTTTTCATTTTCAATGGAAATCCTAATTGAAATAAAACCATTTCCCTCATATTACTCATTCAAATATTTCTTGCATTGTCCAAATATATCATTAAAAATTCACCAATATGATTGGTCTCTACTTCCTCAAATGTTTCCACTCAAATGTGAACAGTACATAAACATGAATTCTATATAAAATTAACAATAGACATATCTTGTAGTATAGAACTCACTACATTTTAGTGCGAGAGATTCCATAAAAAATTAAAACCTAAAAACATAGATCAATAAAAAATTACAACAACTAAAACCAACGTCATTATCACTTAAACAACATTGAATCATAATTCTGTTAGGTATTTATGAACATTTTATTTTTAATGTATCATTATCTACATTTTTCATGAAATGTTGATAAATTCATGTTATCCATCAAAGGATATATATGTAGGATCTCTAAATATCTTCATCAATGTTGTTGGTAAAATATCCCTCAAGGTAACATTACAGTATTTTTGGTTTAATTATGTTTGTTGAAAAAGAGTATTTCTATGGTATGTTGTGGATTCTAGTGATATTTTTGACATGGTTTTTTGAAAAATATCCATGATGAAAGAATGGATTCTCTATAAGTGGTATAGAAAATTATGTACATAAGGTGACATTGTTCCCTAGTGGTTGCCAAATTTTTGGGGTCCAAAAATTAGAGTTTTGATAGCATCTCAAAAAAGGTCTCATCAAAATATAGAAAATGCATGAGTTTTAAAAATATGGAGTGTTTCGTGAATGTTTAAAGAATGTTGATAATGATTAATGTGAATAGTGATGAGCATTGAAAATGAAGAAGATGAGGAACATCGCGATCAAAATATCATGGGAGTGCAATGCTTTGATAGTGATATCTGCGATTATTAATAGAATCGTTAATGGTAAATTTCCATGGAGCATTGGGAAATAGAGATGTTATAGTGAAAAAGACAGAGCTTTTAAAATGGTTTTGATGTGGCTAGAATGTTTTGGAATCAGTGGAATACACTTATAAATAGGAATCTACCCCCTTCTGAAAAGTAGCGAGACTTAAAGAATATCTTAAGGCTCTAGAATCACGATGGTGTTACGTTACAGGTGGTTTTTGAAGGGTGGTTCACAAAAGATATATGAGAAGAATTTCGTGAAGGCTGTATATTCTAACCAAATTTTATAAGTATCACAAAAACATTTAATATTCAAAGGATATAGAAATCATACTGAAAATCATGAGCTTTGTGAAGGATATTTGATATTCAAGAAAGGGGTGTGCTTCGTGAAGGCTAAGTGAGCTTCGTGAAAAGATAGGAGCTTCGCGAAAGTAGTTTTATCTTCATGAAAGGAGGAGCTTCATAAAGACAATGTCCATCATGAAAGTGTTTTTAATGGGACTTCCTGGTAAATATGTTGTAATGTGATATTCATCAGTTGGATGAAAGTAGATCTTAAATAGAGAATCTATCTATAACTGAGGATATATGAATTAGAGATATTGAAGGGACCTACATTTCCATAAACCATGTTCTACCTATAATTCCATACATTGTGAGTGGATCCCTTTCAAGAGTAGTGAGTGAAGGAAGAAGAAGACATTGATCATTCCCCATGAAAGTGAGAAGAGGATGAGAGAAATGGAGTACCCCTTTGGAATACACATTGAAACCCCTAAACCATGAAAAGGATGTAAGAATGAGAATATAAGTGATTTAGCCAAAATTTCATTATTGGCTGTGAACCATAGTGAATTTGGTACAATCAAAAAATCATTGTTGTATTCTCTTTGTATGTAGTCGTATTAAGGTGAACCAGGAAAAAATCAATGCATACTTGTTTGTTCTTTCCTTTATTATATTCAAAACATAATCATCAGATAATCTAGGAATGAATAATAACATCATTGACATTTAATTGGAATCAAAGTGACCTTTATAATAAAGACGTCACGATCTATTGGGATGGAAAGAATTGAAAAAAGAATATCAATACCTTGATTCACCCTCTTCCCCTCTATGGGTTCTAGGCCCCTTTTGACCTAAAAATTCTAGTATTGAATTATTTTTTTAAAAAGATTCTTGATATTTCAATCTTTAATACTTAACACAAGAATAATTATTTGGATTTTATTCTTTATATTATCTAAATTTGGAACAATATAATTATCACCTAGTGCATAAGGGAATTTTGGATTTTTAAATTTTCATTCCGCATATATAGATTTGTATATAAGAATAATCCCCTTACATGGTTCTTTACCTATTAGAATTTAGATACATGATACTCCTGTTCCAATTTATCCATTTAAGACATTATTTTGGCATGTCAATATAAATTAGTATACTTAGTAGTCATTTTGTATATGAAGATTGAATACACCATGGAATAACATACATGAACAATTTAGTTACATCACTGGATTCATCTATGTGGAGATCCATTCACATATATGGTTCCAATATTAAAATACACATCAAAATTTGGATTTGTGATCATTCAGCTACATTTACCAAGTTCATCATTGTAGATCATCCTGTATAAATTATTTTAACACACCATAACATTTCATATGTGGACTTACCTATGAAATAATTCACATAAAAGATCATTTTTGTACACATAGATTAAAACATATAGTGTAACACCCCCAAAATATTATGGTATGTCTCTTTTTTAAATAAATTCAGTCTCTTTGATGGCTTGCATTACATGGAACACTAATCCTAAATAACTCTAAAACATTATTATTTTATCATGACAATTAAAAAATATATTTTCAATTAGAGGGAATTTATAATATTAAAAAAATTATGAAATATATAATTTTCTAACTAATATTTAATTTTTTAGCTAATTCTTTGTGAATATTCGCATAATTTTTAGTAAAGAAATTTAATTCATCAAATATATGTTTTATTAAAAAAATTGATATATTTTAATCAAAAAATGAATATAATTAATATTTAACAAATTCTAAAAACTTATTTGATAAAATGAACATCATTTTTGAATTTATCATGTTGATTATCATAGGATTTATTTTTGAGAATTTAGTAAATGGTTAATTTTTCAGTGAATAAGAAAATACTAGTTTTTATAAAACAATAATTTTCATTACACTTAAAAGACATTATATTATTTGAAATTGATATCATTGTTAACTAAGTAGTTATTATCTAGATATAATCTAATTTATTACATTTAATAGACATTTATACCTTATTTTTGTACAAGTACTTTTGGTGTCATAAAAACACCATTTTACAAAAAATTGTTTTTCTTTGTGGTTTAAATTAAATTTTAGTTTTGGTTATTAATTGGTTTGAATTTCAAAAAATGGATTCCATATTTTTAAACATTATTTCTAAATTTTGTTGTTATTTTAATTTCATTTTTTATTCATAAAAAATATTCCACACTAAAAGATATATCTACCGCAGTATATGAAAAATAATTTTGTAGGTCAATGTCAAAATGTAAAAGTATTAAATACCTAAAAAATAAAATAGTAATTGGGTGGTTCATGTGATTCTATATCATAAACAGCCTTTGAAATATTAATTATAATCTAATTTATTTCAAATTTAATTTTTTTTAAATTTTGGTTGACTTTTAATTTAAATTAGTAATTATTTAATATTTATAGCCACCCATACTCATGTATAAATAACACTCATCACCACCCACGTTCTTATAAAAATCATTGAATATATTTAAATATCTTTTAATCCCACTCCTCCAAACTATCCCCACACTTATGTTCTTCTAGTCTCACTGAAAGACCAATTTCTAGTTCCTTAAGTGGTCCTCAACGGATGTGATTTTAAAGAGATAAAATTCACAAACATCCTATCATAATTTCTTTTCTTTTTATACATTATTCTTACATACTACATACAGAGGGGAAAAAAATAATTGTAGTATCATATATACAATAGAATGTTATATTGCAAATGTAATGTATTCTATCCACCCCTTTCTAATGTGAAACGTCATCCTTTTCTAGAGAATACATGTGCTTGATTTCATGTGTTTTATTGTTATTTGTTTTGAGCATACATTGGTTTCTTTTTACCATGGGGTGGGGTTGGGTGAAAATTGAGAAACATTTAAGGTAAAATGGATGTGCATGGTTGGCTCGCGGTTAGACCTAATTGTGCGCCTTCCCACAAAAAACTATGCATCCCAAGATAGAGGGAAATTTCATTGTTGGGGTACGGTCTATCAAACTATGCACCGTATTAAGATAAATTTTTGACACCTATGATAGAGGATCATCAATTTTGTGTAGGTTTAGGGAAAACCATGTGCCCCTACCCAAAAAATTGTGCATGACTTTTTAGCTCACCCGGAAATTACTTCTAAGATTACCTAACCCCCACGATTCACCCAAATTGAACCCAATTTGGCACCTAACATTCTTCTACGTTTTCATAGCCATATGAATGAATTCCAAACCCTCTGGATCTCCATTATTGTTTATTCTAAGCCCCTATCAATGATCGCACCCCTAGTAGTAGGAATATCTCACAAAGTTTTGTTTCCCAATCCTCTTCCTTTCTTCTCCCACTCATGAAACTGTTGTTCTTCTTATTTTGGTTAGATATAGATCTAGTATAATGGATCAAGATCTATATCTCATGGTGGTTTATTTTCTCTGTCTTGATTTTGGGTTTTAGATTCAGATATAATTCAACATCATTGTACCAGCCAAATTTTCGGGATTTCTATTTGCAAGTGATGTTCATAAAACATGAGGTAGGTGGCTATAATTCAAATCACAAAGCCTTTGTCTAAATTACATGTATTTAATTAGAGGAAATTAATTGGATTTTTATAAAATTTGATCTTGATTTTGTTAATTAATTTGTTGAATTAATTACATTAAAATTTGTGAAATTGGGGATTTTATGAATTAATTATAGAGAGGATAAATTGTATAATTATTTATGATATATTGAGATTTGATAATTGAGATAATTAATTGTGGAATTAATTATGAATTATTGAGATTATGGATTAGATAATTAATTGTGTAATAAATTATGGGATTTTTAGTTTGTGGAAATTGATTAATTAATTTATGATTTATTATTGTAATTGACATACTTAATTAAATGGGGAATTGATTAAGAGGATTTTGTGATATATTATTTTTTAAATTTGTAATCAAATTTTTGTGACTAGTTAATTGAGAAATTAAATAAAGGAATTGTTTTGTATAACTAATTTCTAAATTACTTAGGAAATTTATGTGATTAATTAGTTTTTGAGTTAATTAATGTTTTTGATGTCATTAGTCACTTTTTTAATTATATAATATAAATGTGGTGTTTAATAAATTGTTGAAATATTATAGACATGATATGAATAGTTGTTGAATTAATTATGTGTTAATGAATGGTAACATGATCATTTGATTGTGAAGTTATGAATAATAGCATGGATATTTAGTCGAGAAATAAAGAATGGGAACATGGTCATTTTAATGTGTGAAGTATGAATGGTATAAAGTTTATTAAATTATTAATTGATGAATGGTAACACATTCATTCAGTTTTATTAATTAATGATATTTGACATGGTCGTTCAATTGTGTGAATTAATGAATGGTAACAATGGAATAATGGGACATGATATTCCTTGGGAATAGTTCTGACTCAGGAACGGGTGGATGTAGAAATTGTGATTTGGGTGTCTTTAGGAACCCAAGGGTTTTTAGGTGAAATAAAGAATATTTTATAATGTTATAACTTTTTATTTATAAATTATTATTTATTTTTTATATAACTTCATACACTTTTATTTTATTGGATATTGTTTTATACACCATTGGTGGTGGCCTACTGAGTTGTAATTACAATCTACAGGGGATGAATGATCTGAACATGTATAGATTTTATGGTTGTAGGATAGGATAATGGAAAATTCTGTATGTTAGGTGGCTGAGTTGGTAAGAATCATGGATGGGGAACTATACTTGTTGGGGTCCTCTTTTCAATTCATCAATGTCTTTTCTTTTGATTTTAAGTTTTTAATGTTTGAGCATACATTATCATGACACAATTATTGTTCAGTTCGATATCGTTTCTTCAGTTGTTTTCATCATGTGATATTTGAATATTTTCTTTTATAGTTAGATATATGATTATTGTTTATTTATTTTATTCTTGTGTTTACACTCTAAATGAGATGGTATAGTCTCCTCATGACTGATATTTGACCCGCAATGTTAGTCTCTAGCCACTGAAATACATGGATGAGTACTTGAGGTAGTGTAGAAAATCGACTCAAGGCAACGATGTGTGGTTCCCGATCAACGACATTACAAAGTGGTATTAAAGGAAGTTATTCTTTTCCATTTCTTTTATTTTGATTTTTGGGAAAGGTATACAAGGGATAAGAATAGTTGCTCCATGGTTATGTGATCATGCATTGGAGTAGCTACCCCATGTATTGGGTATTTCCCACATACCTAGGGTGGGATTGTGGTTATTTTTACTTTTTGTTATACTTGAATATTATTTCACCTTGGGTGACATAATTTTTTGTGTTTTATGACTACTGAAATTTTTATTTTCTAATATTTGACTCATGTACTAGTATAAAATTAGGGTTGACTTTTAATGCATCATTATATGCACTCATGTTTATTAAGACATTCATAAATTTAGCCACACACGGGAAAACAGGTTATTGGTATGTTTTTGAACATGAACTATTTTTCATTTCTTGTGACACTAAAATAGAAAATGATTCCAAAAATGAAACTGAAAAATATATTAAAATAATTCAATATGAGAAAAAATGGTTTTGTTAATGAGAATGTATTTTTCTTTGATAACTAGTAACTAGGTGTATGGTGGTTAAGGGAAGTGATAGCACCTTAGTATTGACAATGCGGTTAGGGTTAGGGAATAGACTTATTGTGGCTTGTTGTGTTTCCTGATTATGTAAACATATTGATTTGTAAACTATGTACTATGGTGTGTGAATATGACTAAAAGATGACTGGAAGACATGGCTAGAAATGATCCTCTTGTAGTGTAACCTTAGGCACTAATCATGTCTACTGATGATGTCGGGGAGTAGTTCTGAGTGGAATTCACTTAATTCATATAGCTTTTGGAAAGAGACCCAGGGTGAGTTGAAAATAGTATGTATGACCTGACTAAGGAGTTTCAATTGTATAACCCTCTAAATTTTACTAGAGAGGGTGAGTTTGAGGGAGATTAGTTCTAGGTTGAGTCCATAGAGATGATACATGACCATTTAAATCCTTGTTCTAAGATGAGGGTAATGTTTTCTGCTTATATACTATGAGGATCAACGAAGTGTTGTGGGACATTTAGGTGCAGACTAGACAGATTGATGAAATTTTATGGAAAGAATTTTTTGATATGTTCTTTGAGAACTTCTATCTAGAGACACTGTGGTATGAGGGAGTTGCTTAGTTTCTGAGTTTGATACAGGGGATTGTGTCTATGATAGACTATGTTGAACACCTTATAGATTTGAAACACTTTTATTGTGCCTTGGATGGAGATGATACATCCATAGGGATGTATTTTCATGATGGGATTAAATTTTATATTAACTCACTAGTTAACATTTTTAGTTAAAGAAGTTTGGTGGGGTTGTGGATCAGACTTTCATAGGTGAGGGGAACCAAAAGGAGGCTACCATTGCATGAAAAAAAGCTTCAGTTGGAAGATCAGTATGTCTGACTCTCATGAGAAGGAAGCATCACTATGATAGTGTTAGTCAGGTAGTGGGAAGAGTGGTGCACATACAGATGAATCAACTTCTTAATATCATACCGTAGTGATCTATCACTAGTGTGGTAAGTCTTGACACATCCGTAGATAGTGCTCTATACGACTAATATAGTGTCAGCCATGCAAAAACATGGGATATCTAGAAAAGTTTTTAGGACCCATCGACTGGAGGGAAGTGATAAAGGATCCAAAAAGAACCTGGGTGAGGTTATAGGTTCTTCTACATTATATTAGTCTATAATCTACAGTTATACTTTCCATAGCAGTAGAGTAAATAGGCATGGTGCTTCAAGTAGAGAGAGATTTTATCAAAAGAGGGGTTCATCTGAGGGCATTTATACTATGTCACAAGGAAGAGGGGATGACAGTTGCATGTTTTACATATTACACTTATGGATAGTGGTGTTGGACTAATGATAGTGAGAGGTAATACTCTTATAGCCACAACCTTAACTAGTGTCTTATTTGATAGAAGTTCCTCTGATTCCTTTATTTCTACAAAACGACTTTATGGTTTGATCTGGATGATGGAGTTCATGAGTGGTGTGTTGATGATAGACACACCTCCATGAGTTTGTTCAAGAGATATTTCCTTGTGCAAGGGGTGTTTTCTCTAGTTTAAAGAGTACAGTTTTCTATGGGATATCTATATTCTTGATATTTTAGTCATCGACCTAGTTATGTGTACATGTTCATTAGTAGCATATTGATCCCGCATAGACGGATATCCTAGGATAGTGACTATTACGTCTCCTAAGTGTTATAGTTATGTTCACCATAGAGAGTGGAATATCCAAGTAGGCGAATGAGGTCCAATTAATCAGTAACTACAATTTATCATGACCTTGGTTTTTAGCCAATTACATGATGATGGATGTGTATAGAAGGATGTCCTTCTACATATAGTCGAATGGTCTCATGATGCCTTTTAAGAATAATTTATATTTCTTCCCCCAAAAAGATATGTTGAATTTAAAATTGAGATTATGTCGAGTGATATTCTAGTTTCTATTCCCCCATATTGAATGGCCCTAAAGGAGCTTCAAGATCTTAAGGATCAACCTGTAGAGTTTAAGGATAATGGGTTCATCCATCTATGTATGTTACCTTGGGTTTCACCAAAGAAATTATAATAAGGTGGATGAGACATTATGCTTTTTTGTTGATTACTGAAATTTAAATTAGATATATATGATGAACCGATATCTTAATCTACACATCAATGTTCTGTTAAACCAATTTAGTGGATATTGTGTATTTTATTAATATAGAATTTTGATCAATGAATCATAAGTTGTGATTTCTTAATTTTGATATACCGAGGACTAATTTCAGAGGAATTTATGATTAATATAAGATATTTGTAATTCCATTTGGGATGATGAACACACCAATAGTATTTATGGCCTTTATTACCATGATATTCCATCCGTACTTGGATCAATATGTGGTAAAGTTTTTGGATGAATTCTTGGTGTACACCAAGACCCGTGATGATCTTTCCCAACATCCTGACATCATTTTGAGTACACTGAGAGTGAATTGACAATACATCAAGTTGTCTAACTATCATTTTTTGATTGACCAGGTACACTTTGTGCATCACATCATCTCATACAAAGGTGTGCCTATAGACCCAGATAAATTCTAGATAGAGGTTTCATTGGAGAATCCCATGAATGTTTTTGATATCTATATCTTTTTAGGGTTGGATGGATATTATAAAAGATTCATTTTGGAAATTTCCTATTTGGAATATCCACATTATTTATTGACCAAAAAGGGGATAATGTTTGATTGGTCAGAGTCATGTGAGAATTATTTTTATGAGTTTAAGAAGTATTTAACGTTATCAACAATCACGATCATACCTGAGCGAGGTGAGGAGTATATGGTGTATTGTGATGCTTATGGAATTGGTATTAGTGGAGTTTCGATACATGAAGATCATGTTATGTTTTATGGGCCTCAGATACTGAGGATACAAGAATTAAAATACCCTATACATGTCCATGAGTTTCTAGTAGTGGTTTGTGATTTATAGTTATGGAGACATTATATATTGGGGGAATATATTATTATGTACATACCAGAAGAGTATGAAGTATAAATTTTATTTTCACCAAGATTTAATCTTCGGAAGCATATATGGGTTTAGTATATGCAGTAATTTTAATATGAGCTATCATATATGCATAAAAATGGGATCAACATTGTTGATGCTTTGAGAAGGAAAACTCGTAGTCCAGTAGTTCAAGAGTATAGTGATGAGTGGATGATTATTGATTTACTAGAAATAGATGAATGATGGTGTTCAAGTGAGTCAGGTGTAGATCACTCTCCTATCATTTTTAGTGGAGTATAAACTTTTGATATGGATCAATGATATGAATAATGTGGATCCAAAAATTTTTATATTGATAAAAATACTTGAATGTTGTGATTCACCTTATAATTGGATCATAGATGAGGATGAGGTTATCTATGATAGGAATCATTTAGTTGTGCCTATGAGAAATCAAGAAAAGAATAAGTGTGAGTTTCATGCCTCAAATTGGGTGGTATATCAATGTGTGCCTAAAATTTATATAGACCTATAATGATAATTTTTGTTTTAGATCATCAAAATGGTGATAATAGGGTTTGAAACACAACTCAACACCTTTCAAAAGGTGAAGCTCAAGTATCAATGACTTTGATGTTTTTAATAGCTTCTACCCACTGTAGAGTGGATGTGGGATGATATAATCATGGAATTTTGGCAGGTCTCCTAAATACACCTCAAACGAATGATGTAATTTGGGTTATTATAGACCATTTTATGAATTTATCACATTTATTCTCTATATGTAAAACCATATTAGTGGAGTTGATTAGAGAATTATTTGTTCCATAGATATTACATCTACACATAGATCAATAGACTGTTATTTTAGACTGTGACATGCATTTTACTTTGCACTTCTCGATGTTATTATAATGGGTGCTTGGTACATATTTTTTTATATTATGGATTTCCACCTGCAGATAGATGGGATGTTGGAGCATACCATATAGGTGCCTCATGATATGAGGAGATCATGTGTTCTAGACTATGGAGGATCTTTGGAGAAGCAACTAACACTAGTTGAGTTCTCCTATAAATAAATTTACTCGGAAAATATATAGATGGCGCCATACGAGGATCATTATGGTAGGCCATGAATATCACCTCTATTATGGATAGAGGAAGGTGAGTATGAGTTTTTTGGAATTAGTATCATATAGGAGAAATTGGAGAAGAATTACCTAATTATGAAATGTATGAATGCAGCTTAGAGTTAAATCCTTTTTTATGCAAATAGATGTCACAGACCACTCACGTTTATAGAGGATGATCATGTATTCCCATGGGTGTCACCTATATTGGATCACCGTAAGATATGGAGATAGGGAAATTTGGCACCCTAGTTTGTTGAATCATTTGAGGTTGGGAAGAGGATCATACCATTGGGAAACCAATTAGCTCTTCTACATACATGCAGTGTTATGCATGATGTTTTATATATGTCACAATTTCTATGGAATCACCCCAACAATATCATGTGATTGATGTGGTTGATGTTGACTTGAGATAGATGCTTCCATTAAGGACCATCTGGTGCATGTGTTAAGTAATTTTGAGAAAATGTTGGAGTAAAATACTATGCCAATATCCCATGTATTATAGAAACATGGTCGTGTTCAAGAAAAAACATTGGAGAGATAAGAATCTATATGGGATAAATGGCCCAATATTTTTGACATAGAATCTTATAGATTCTTAGGAGTGTAGATCTAAGATGAGATGTTATAAGGTAGATAGATTGTAAAACATTGAAAATATCTAGAGATAACTCGAAAATTATTTCAGTTATTTATTTTTTTATTTCTTTATCAGACATTGGTTTGGTTTTAACATGGGGTGTACTTGGGTAAAAATTAATAAATATTTATGGGATAAGTGAAGTGCATAGTTGGAACATAGTTAGATCTAATTGTTCCCCTTATCCCAAAAAACCATGTAACCCTGGATAGGTAGAATAACATTGTTGGAACATGTCTTGTCAAACTATAAATTCTCTATGGATAAATTGTGCACCCATATAATAGAGGCATATGGTTTAGGTGCACGATTTGGGGAAATTGTGTGTCCCTACCCATCAAACCATTTTGGACATTTTAGGTCGCCCAAAAATTATTTTTAATATTACTTGAACTCACACAACTCAACCAAATCAAACACCTTTTGAACCTTAAAGTTGTTTCTTGATTTCATATACTATTCGATGGTTTAGAAGCCCTATAATCCTCGGTTCTAAGTTATTCAAATACCAGTTCCAAGATTTGCACCCTTCCCGATAAGATGAACTCATCTTTCAAGTTTCTTATTCATCTTCCTTTCTTATCCCATTCAAGAAAAGGTTGTTCTTCATGTATTGATTAGATATTGATCTAGTATTTTAGATATAGATATATATTTGATGGATATTTATTTATTCAATCTTCATGTTGGTTTTTAGTTTCAAATCATATTATATGTATTTTGCTACCCAAATTTTGGGGATTTTTATTGGCAAGGGTTCTTAATCATACCTGATGTTCGTTTTCAATAATTCAAATCCCACTTTATTTATTTAAATTAAATTTGTTTAATGTTATGATTTTTATTATATGTTTATAATTTTTTTATTGGTTTAAATAATTTTATGAATTAATTAATTGAGGAGACATGAAATTTGGGATTTTGGGAGTTAAAGGTTGAGATAATTACATGTATAATTAATTATGTGGTATTGATATTTTATAATTGAGATAATTAATTTTGGAATAAACTATAAATAATTAAGATTTATATTTATAATATTAATTGTGGAAGTAATTATGTGATTTTGAGTTTGTGTATATTAATTAATTAATTTATAAATTAATTATTGGGATTTAAGTACATTATTGATTGGAGATTTAATTAATGGGATTTATGTGATAATCTAGTTGATTAGTTTGTTATTAAATTAGTTTGATTGGTTAATTTTTTAATTAATTAATGGAATTTTTTGTAAACTAACTTTTTAATTAGTAAAGGAATTGATGTGATCAATTAATTATTGAAAAAAATAATGGTATTATTGTCATGTGTTAATTGTTGATTTAACTAATAGAATTTTGGTATTTAACAAATTACTGAATTATCAATGGAATCGATGTGGATAATTAATTGTGGAATTAATTTTGTGTTTATTAATGGTAACATGGTCCTATGATTGTGACATTTTGAATGGTAACATTGTCATTTAGTTGAGAAAAAATGGGAACATGGTCATTATAATGTATGAATTATGAATAGTAACATAGAAATTCATGTATATGTTAATAAATTGTAACATGGTCATTCAATGGTATTAATTAATGAATTTTAACATTGTTTTTAAATTTTTTGAATTAATTAATTATAAAAATGGAATTATGAGACATGATATTCCATGGGAATAGTTAAGACTCTAGCATGGGCCGAAAATGATATTGAGATACGGGTGTCTATGGGAACCCTAAGGTTTATGTGGTCAAATAATGAATAGTTGTCAATGTGATGAATTATTATTTATAGAATATTCTTTATTCTTTATGTAACAATTCAAATTGTTGTTAGATTATATATTGTTTTAGAAAATGATTTTGGTGGCCTATGGAATTGTACTCAAACACTACTTAGGATTCTTAATTTTTGCATGATTTTATATCATGGTTATAGGAAAAGCCAAAGGAAAAGACTATGTGTTAGGTGGATAAGTCAGGATGGATAATGTATGAGGGAACTAGTTTTTGTTCAGGTCTCGTTTAAGATTTGTTAGTGTCTTTGATTTTGATTTTTTATTTGGAAACTTGGAACATACATTAGTAGAATGTATTTATTTATCAGTTTAATATTGTATCTTTATTTTTTAGTTATAATGAGATATTGGAATATTTTTTATAGTTATATATTTAATTTACTATTTATTTATTTTCTTATAGTGTTTTTATTCTATAAAATATGGTATTGTATCCCCATGTCTAATATTGGACCCTTAATTCTAGTTGGAAAACACCTGTGTGAGGGGAGGTGTTCATAAGGTCATGTAGAAAACCAGACTGGTGAACTGGTGTGTGGTGCTCAGGTCAAGACATTAAATCTCTTATCCTTTTATTCAGACAAAGGATGTTATTTCCTTAATTATGGGAGATCACCTTATCCATGGATAATGATTTTCTATTTTCCATTACCACATTAAAGGATGTTCATAAAATGTATTATTCTAGTTAAATTATATATTAATAGGTATATTAAAACTTATTTCATGTTTTGTAACTAATATATATATATATATAATGAAACTAGTTAATGAGGTTCGTAAAAAGTTCCAAAATAAAATAAACATTCATTGATAACATTTTATAAAATGATGAATCCACATAAGGGAAATAAAAATGATATATGATACAATTTAAACATATAAAAGTGCATTAATATCATTTCATTCCATTTATATATTATTAATTACATTAGATAATGAAATCCATATTCATACAAAAAGTAACCAACCCTGAAACCATGAAACAAATGAACCTAAAAATAAAAATAGTGAAATATTATTAATGAATAGGTGGAAATATATTTTAAAAGTATTATATAAGATATTATAAATATAAGTATTTTTTTATAATGATATAATAACATTATTTAAACCTTTATATAGATTGTTAATGTATGAAAAACTTAATAGTAGTGTGAGTTATTAGTTTCTCATCTCACTTTTACTTATTTGATACATATTCATTATTCCGCACTTATTTTTTATAGGGAGTATTTACTGACCCTTGATATATAATATTGTAAATATCATTTTCTTCATGGTATTCAATGATTAATTTTATATATATTAGGGACTATCTTTTAAAACTTTTCTTTTTAATGTTTCCCTTATAAATCACTTTTTCTACCATGTACTTGTTTTCAAAAATTGTTTCATAAAATGTGTTTACTATGATATTATGACTATTTAAAGAAATTATTTCTCATATTTCACATTTTAAAAAATGGTTTGAAATGATAATTTTTTCATATTTAGAACGATGTTATTTGGGTCTTTTCTAAACAATACATAAGGAATATTTTTTTACTTATAAGACAAGAGAATATCCCCCCCCCTCATGATTCTGTAATACTATGATATCTCATTTAAATATTACAATGTTATTTAAAAAAAACATTATAATATTGTTGCACTTTAAAATGAAAAGTTTTGAAAATGAAAATTTTATTTTTCTCAATAATTACTTCAAGTGACCTCTCAAAATAATTTTCCTTCTAAGATATAATTATTTTATTTTACTTATGATTTATTGTGTTTTTTACTCAAGTAAATTATCCGTATTTCGCTTAAATTTTGTTTAATTTGAGGATGGAAATATTTTTATGAATCCTGTTTATTTTTAAAAGTTTATGGTATGTTTAAAATTTTATCAAACATAATATTTTTCATGGTTTTTAATGAAAGATTTATGTCATTTTGGTACACATATTTATTGTTTTCATTATGTGATCTGTAGGACATATATCGTCCTCCAATTCATTTGGTAAAACATTATATCTCATGAGATACCAGTGGGAATTACGTTTATGGGCTAGATCCACTATGGGAAACAGATGCCTTCGGATCTACTATGGGAAACAATTGTGTCTTAATCCACTATGTTGATGGTCTTGGTAGTTAAAATTGTCATATAAAATGGATTTATATATTTATTATGGTTCCATAATTTTATTAAATGGTCTTATAAATAATGATTCATTTACGGTTATTTCTCACTCTTATTGTCCTTTTTTGAAATAATACTTTTTATGCCATGATTCATCTCTATGATCAATTATGGGTTCGGTATGATCTTCATGAGTTAATAAATGACCAGATAGCCTTATTCTTATATTATTATTTCATATTATCAAGGATTTATATCATATATTTTTATTCTTACTAACCATATGAGGTCACCCTTTATTATATTTCTTTCGTATGTGATGAATAATGGTTTTCATATGGTGGTCCTATGAGGAGTACTATGTTCGAAGTTCTTTTTGTGATCCATCAATGATATTTAATTAAATTATATATATATATATATATAATATAAATACTCTAAAATGTTATAATTACATTTTTTACAGTATTATTATATTCGTATAAATAGATTTAATATTTTTGTAGGAAAATATCAGGCAACTATATTTGTTATCATAGTTGGGTTTAGAAAGTAATTAGGGATTATGTTTAGAAAATTTTTAAGAAAACCCTAGGGATATGAATAAGTATAGGATAAAATCATAAATGTTTTAAAATGATTTGGGATGAACTATGTTAAACCTAAGTTTTCATAGAAGAATATGTCGCTATTTAGACTCTATATGAATGGTTTTTTATAATTATGTGGTTATCCAATATGATTAGTGTTTTTCATGATATTATTTTTATATTTGAATTTCAATATTTATCTAGAAGTATTCATGTTAATGGTGATTGTTATGGACAATGGAATGATATTTCTCGTGATGAAATAATTGAAATGGGAGCCACATGGTGATACATTTTTATTATAAATCATTAAAAATATCATGATATGATTAATAATATCAACTTTCATGACATTCCGGACCCATATACTAATAGAATGATAGAGTTTGATAGTGATCATTGAGGGAAAAAAATCAATTTTCCTCATTTAAAACACATGGGATGAGTAATCAAGGGGAATGCTTATAGGAATAGGGGGATGCATTGGGTGTAGAAAATAAAGACACAAAACAATCAATTAAAAAAGAAATTTTAAAGTATCAGTTAATGAAATAGACAATAATAATGATATTCATGCATCATTTAAAGTTAAATTCTTTTAATGTGGATTTTACGGAAATTATGCAAATTGATTTTGTTGGGGAAATATCTCGAAGATAATCAAAAAGGTTATATGAGTAATGGTTGTATTTATAATGACGCAGAGACTATGAATGTTGTATGAGATGGAAGTAGTGTTGAGGAATAAAATGACGAGTTCATTTAAATGTTTTATGAAATAAGGGGAATGAATGAGTGTTTATATTCTATAATAATGCTGTATAAGTAATGTTATAGTAATATGGAATAATGAAACCCATAAAAATTGATCTACTATAGTTCTTCATTAATTATTTAAATGTATATGTTTAATGGTATTAGAAATCATGAAATGTAATTAATGTGGTAATTTTATACTTTTGAAGAATATGTTATTAAGGGAAAGATAACCCTTAATATATTCATGATGTTAGGAGAATAATGAGATAATGAGAATTTCAATTAGGACAAAATAAATGGGATAGTATTTAATAAATTTTAAATTATTATTAATATTATAAATAGGTGGTTAATAGATTTAGTTTATAGAATTTTTGGAATTATGGTATCAGGAATGAGTTATATTTTAATGTCGTGTATGTTTTCAATAAGGTTTTAAGATAATTCATGTTATTATCTTCATTCATGATAATACTTCAAAATTTTCATCACATTATTTGTGTGTGATGATTAATATGTACATAATGTTGTTTTGTGGAATAATAATAAATTTATTGTGAAAATTTATTAACCATAATTTGAAATTTTTGGATTTTAATCATTTAGGAAGAACATTTATTATGTTTTTTATGTTGAATTTGGATGAGGTTTTATCGATTATTATATTACTTAAACATATGAAGATTATTGTTTATTGGATAACATATGATATCCATTTTGTTATAATGATGAATTGATATATATGGAATGACTTTTTATCCCATTATGGACCTTATGATATACTAGTTATTTAGGTATTTTAATTTCAACATCATTTCTTTGAGTAATAAATGGTGTAGAGATTGATGATGGCATACCCAAAGAGTAATATTATTACTATGAGACGTAATCATGTAATTATATCTTCTCAAAGGGTCTTTAAATAAAATTATACCATATTACCATCATTTCTAATGATATCAATCACCTTTTCCAAACCTAATTGTTCTATAGTTTTTTGGTCAAAACCCTTATCTTGACCATGTTATCTATAACTCTATTAGTTCTTAGGAATTATTTTTCTGTTCAAAATCTATATTTTCATTATCTAATAATGTTTTCCTTTTGTGAAAAACTATTTATGCATTTAGTAAGGTATCCTTTATGTTTTTTTCTTCCTCCTTTTACGAGAAGTTTTATTAATCATTTGTATGATGGGGGTTTATATGAATTAATTATCAAATGTTAATCATTTCATGACTGTGTGGTAAATATCAAGGAATAATTTTATTTGAAGTGGATAAAGTGTATCATCCTTTGATTATATTATATTCCACTTCTTAAATAAATTTAATCTCTTTGAAATATTTCATATCATAGAACATAGAGATATAACAAATTCTAAAAAATTATTATTTTAACACGAACATCATAACCTTGAAGTTAAATTAGAGAGAATTAATAGTATTAAACTAATTAAGTGTTATATAACCTCCCAACTCATTTTTTATTTATTAATTTATTTCTTTTTTAATATGCAAATAATATTTAGTAATGTCACTTTATTCTTTAAGAATACATTTTCTTCAAATAATATATTTTTATAGCTTTCAATAAGAAAATAAAAAGAATAACTTTTTGAAATTGTTAGAAAATTATTTAGAATATATGAACATTATTTGTGGATTTATAATTTCAATATTATCATAATATAATTTTTTTTTGAATTTCTCAAAAGTTTAATTTTTCAGTGAATTACAAAAAAATACATATTTTTATAAAACCTTTATTTTCATTATATTTAAATCTCATTTATGATTTTAAAATTACATCAATGTATCACAAGAAATTTTTATTCATACATATTCTAATTAATTATATTAAAGAAATATTATTACCATTTTTTATAAGTATATTTTTTTTCATATATAACCATTTTCATAAAAAAATGATTTTTTTTGTTTAGAAGGTTAAATCTTAATTCAAAATTTTCAACTTCTATGTTTTGAATTTTTTAAAAAGGAATCCATATTTGAAATCAGTAACTCAATAATAGGTTATCAGGTCATTTTTATTTTTTAGGCATGAAAATGTTAATGTCGTAACAAAATATTTAACACCGTAAATGTAAAATAATGAAATTAGATATAGTTAATATTTAAAATAATAAAATACCTAAAAATATAAAATTAAATGGATCATAATTTGTTTTTTAACCCTATAAATACTTTTCATCAATAACTATAATCCAAATTCATTTAAATTAATTCCACCAAAAAAATTTTATCTTTAAATATAAAATAATCATTATTTAATCACTAAAAATGGCCCCTTTGTAAGTATAAATACCACTTCTCACCACCCCTTTTCTCAAATAAATCTTTAAATCAATAAAAATAGAAAAACCATTTTCTACTCACTATCTTCATGTTCTGGTGCTACAGGTCTCACCTAAAACTGAATTCCAAGTTCCTTAAGGGGTCCTTCAAAGTGGTGATATTCAATAGGTAACTTTCTCAAACAACCACTCCTAGTTTTTATTCTTTATCTACCAAATCGTAACATAATTTGTCAATAAAATAATAAAAAATAAATTATATTGTATATAAATAATTTTTATATATTTAATATAATATATTATATCCAGACCTCTTCTCATATCTTTTTATTCAAATAAACAAAATTGATGAAAAAATTATGGTGGTTGACCATCTTCATTGACAATTATTTTTAATCTTGAATAAATAGACTCAATGACGGTCCTAAAAGTATTATTCAGGTTAAATAAGATTTTAATAGGTATATAATATCTTATTTAATTTTATATAATTATTATATATACATTATAACACCCCGGCCCCGGAAGCCCAGAGTCGGTGAATTATTAGGTATCATTGGCCTGATCACAAAAGATCAAGTATCTAAAGACCAATTAGTTTAGTATCCTTGAAAGTACTAGATACATTCATAAGGTTTACATTACATCATAAAATGGAAAACCAAAAAAACATTGTTTCCATAGACAACACTGATATCTCATAGACTATCCCCGCAGGTTAGTCATAATATACCTCTTCGTATCCTAGGAAAAATAAAACATAGAAATAGGTGAGCTCGGATACTCAGTAAAAATAACAATATTGCGGAAACTTTCCTAAATAAGCATAATCATTTAAGGTAATGTGTAAAACTAAAACTAAAGGCTTTGAAACATAAACTTTATCATAATATCCCAAATATACATCAAAATAATTCCATTTACTTACTCACATGGATATTCTACTAGTCGAATAATCACATGAAACATCCATAGCCATTTTCATAGTGATGTAATGCATAATGAGAGACATCAAAACAACATAGTCAAGGCCTTGTTCCAAGACTATAAATAAGATTTTTTCAAGTCCTTGTTCCAAGGCAGTGGTTTGTCTCATGAGACCTATCGATGCATCGAGGAGCTATAGTGGGCTCCACATGTCACATAATAAGTCTAATGCATTCCTCATATGAAAAGGTTTAAACATAACATAACCATTTGTATTAAAACTTGCGTATGAAATGTCAATACATTATCCATAAACCATGAATGGTGTAAGAATAACACATCCACAGTCAAACATATCACAAAACATTCAATACAATATAAGAGTTTTGTATCATAATAAATCATCTTCAAATATTCTTAAAATCTACCAAATGATGTTGACATAGATGAAATCAGAACCTTTTTTAGAGAAATATCTCTTTCTATTTTGAAATCATTTAAGAGTCACATAATTATAAAGAAAACATTTATTTTGAAAATATTCTAATAAGCTTGTAGGGGAGGCTTCGATGATTTATAACAGAGGAAATTAGCTGCACCTGCCGTATAAGTTAAAAAACATTCTGATAATAATTTTGTCGAAAAGGTCAGAAAGTACCTTGTTTAAAAAATAATAGAATGAATCTTTTCAAGAAATATAAGGTCAAATAATGGTATAAATGAATTTACCCAATTGTCTATTAAAAAGTAAATATGTTTTGAAATACATTTTTAAGAAACATGGATTTGGATGATAAAGAGGTCCTAGTAGATAATTACGTATAAACAACCTCAGATAATAAAGAGATTGTGAAATTAAACCTTACATTATAGTTTTTATTGGTTAAGGGAAGGATAAACTCCAGTATAATTGTGAAATAATCATTATTATATTATACAAGAATCATATACATTAATATGATATCTTATATGATCTTTTAACATTTCTGTGTTAATAATATCTTAGTATTATCATCATTTTTTGGTGTTAACTGATTCATTTTCCATTAGATACTTCGTTTTGTAAGTAATGTTTTTTATAGATAGGATGTATCTTATTCATATTAAAAATTATATTAAGTCATTAAACATTATTTTTAATCATCTAATGAAAATTATTCTTCAATTGATATGATGGGGAATTAATCTCATCACGTTCGTGGAGACAGTAATCCGTACGTACGCATGAAAGACAATATCATTTTTTTTGATATTAAAATAAGATATAATTGGATGGTATATCATATATACAGAATTATTATCTTGTTAAATTTATTATTTACATCAATTACACATAATTATTATACCCATCCAAATAATAATGCATTGAATAACAATTAAACCACGATGTGGAGAGGGTAAGTCGTACGTACGCACGTATGGTGACATATCATTCAATGGATGGATTGAATAAAGAATATGGTTGTAACATATTTATAATGAAATCACAGTATAAAGAATGTACTAGAGTTATCATTTTATAATGGAAACAACAAAGAAATAGGAAGATGAAGAAGAAAGTAACTTGAAAGAGGTGATGAAATATTTACCTCTTCTTTGGGTTCCTCCTATTGATTTGATCAAAAGGGCTTCTTAGGTTGGAATTCTGACTAAAATAATCCCTATAGGATAAATTTTGGATAGTTGAGAGGGTATTTGGGCAGGTTTTTTTTGATCCAAATGGCTTTGAAGGTGTGAATAAGAGATAAGGGGAAGTGATCTTTTATAAGGGGGTTGGGGGGTACCTTAGGATAAGCCAGAAATTTCTTTTATAATAAAATAATTTTTGGTTTTTAATGGCTCCAAAATAAATTATTTAAAATCTAAGGTGGGTATGGGTCACAAAACACTCAACCAATATGTTTTAGATAGGTTTGGGTCACTATATAAACATTGTCTTTTAGATTTAACTCTAAGTTAAATGACATTTACCATGTGTCTTTGTATTTTTATATTATATGGTTAATAAACATTCTATATACTTATAATAAAATCTCAAGTGGTTCATTAATGATACACCTATCATTATATAATTCTTTTTCCCAAACCTTATATTTTTAGGAATAGAATATTAATTAATAATATAATATTTGTTTAAAATACTCTTTTATTTCAATTTTGACACTATTTGGTATAATGTTTTTGCTAAATTTATAAAATAATTATTAATTCAAAATAAAATCCTATAACCAACCCTAACATGCCATATTAACCTATAAAATTATTTTAATTCATATAAAGCTTGAAATTACATTTATTTGGATATTTATAATATCAATTATTTTAATATTTCATTAATATGGTAATTACTGCATCATCATTATGTCATAAGTATATTTAATTATTTAATTCTTAAAAGTTATAAATAAAATACCATTATGTAAGAAATCGTTTTTCTTTCTAATGAATATTTCTAGTTGAATTTATCTTATTTATAACCCTATATTAAAAATGTTGTAGTTATTAATCTTTGATTTTAACTCTTTTAAATCTTCTTTAAATAAAATAATAATAAATTGCATAATCTAATCCAAGTGGACCAAAAAGGTTTGTATTTTATTTATAAGGTTTTTTGGTCGAATTATAATGATCCAATAGAATTAGGATATGTGTTATAAAATATTAATATCATTTTTACCCTATTTATGTTTAACCGTGGTAAATAAAAGTACAAAGTAACTATTAACCAAAGATTATTTTCATCTTATTGAACCACATTTTACTTACTGATATCAACCATGTCTCTTAGATTTTTTAAATTAAACTCACATAAGTGGTAAAGTTTAGTTTTATGTAAATTTGCAAATGCTCCTAGGAGATGTGTAAAAGATGGTAAAAAGTTCAATAAAATTTTTATATATCTAAAATTATTATAAACTGAATCCAATGAGTTACATTAAAATTATATTGGTATTATATATCTATTTTGACATAAAAAATTGAAATAAAATACATAATTATTTAAATAAAAAAACAATTTTAAACTATTACTCTGTTTTTTTCAATATTCATCAATAATTGAATGTTTTCAAAAAAAATACCATAAATCCACTCTAAGCTAATTCTGATATTACGAATCCAAAAATGAAGTCCATTTTGAAAGATAAAATTTATATAATTTCAAAAAGTGGGTATCACTATTCATAATGGCTAGTTTGATTGGTTGTGGTGTGTCAGAACTCGAAGTTGCGTACAACACATGCTATTGTATTATTCAACGAGAGGTGTACCATGGAAGCTTAGGGTGTTACATTCTCCCTTCCATAAAATAATTTCTTTCTTGAAATTTCTAGAATATTATTGTATAAAAACACTCAAGTTGTTCTTAGTTATAGGTTCCTTGGGTTCCCACGTTGTCTCTTCTATCTTATGGTTTTTTCTATTGAACTTTTACCAGATGAGTTATCTGGTTTCTCAGCACTTGTTCTCTTGTATCAATAAACTTGGTAGGATATTCGTAATAAGACAGATCGGGTTCCAGTTCTAATTCCTCATATGTGAGTACATGCGTTGGGTTAGTCATGTATTTTCTCAACAGTGATACTTGGAATACATCGTGAACTTTGGAGAAACTTAGCGGCATTTCCAAATAGTAAGATACAGCCCCAATTCATTATAGAATTTCAAAAGGTATGATGTACATGGGACACAATTTTCCCTTCTTACTGAAACGTATAACACCCTTCCATGAAGATACCTTCAAGAAAACATGATCTCTTTCCGGAAATTCCAAATCCTCCCTTCGGTTATCGGCATATCTCTTCTACCTAATTTGAGCTGATTTGATGTGGGTTTGGATTACCTTCACATTTTCCATCGTTTCCTCCACATGTTATGGGCCTATGAGTTTCCATTCACCAACATCATCCCAAAAGCATGGTGTCTGACATCTCTTTCCATATAACGCTTCATATGGTGCCATCTAAATACTTGAATGGAAGCTATTGTTATTAGAAAATTATACCAGAGGTAAATATTGATCCCACATACCTTAAAAGTCAAGTGATCATGATCTCAACATGTCTTATAATGTTTGAATAGTCCATCTTGATTTTCCAGCAGTTTGGGGTGGTAGGAAGTGCTCAAATTAAGTTCAATATCCATGGATTTATGAAGACTTTTCCAAGATCATGATGTAAAATGTGGATCACAATCAGAAACAATCAATAGGGGCACTCCATGAAGTATCACAAATTCATTAATATATAGTCTTTCTAGAGGTTCAAGTGCTAAATCTTTACTTATAGTAAAAAAATGTGTTGACATGGTAAGACGATCAATAATGACCCATATTGTATCATTCCTTCTAAGAGTCTTTTTTAGTCCCATGAAAAAGTCCATCGTAATATTATCTCATTTCTACTCAGGTTTGGAAATATTTTTCATGACTCCTCCAGGCCGTTGCCGCCCATCCTTCACTTGTTGACAAACCATACTTCTTGACACAAAATCAGCAATCTCCCTCTTCATGTTGTCCCACATCAAATATTCCTTCAAATCTCTATACATTTTGGTGCTCCCATGGTGTATAGAAAAATTGGAACTATGAGGATCATCCAAAAATTCTCTTTTTAGATAAGGTAAACTGGGAATATAAACTATCTTCCAAAGTTTCAAAATTCCATCTTCATATACAAAGTCACTCAATCTCCCGTTATTCACAGCTTTAATCTTTATTTGAAACTCCTTGTCATTAGCTTGAGAACTTTTTAACCTTTCTAATAAAGATGGTCTGGAAACCATTTGAAAAAGTATTAATGTTCCACCATCCATGGTTATTCCCATATCCATCTTTACAAGATCCATGAAAATAGGATCCCTTTCAACTATCATCTTATTGAAAACTCCATGATCTTTTTTGGTCAATGAATTTTACACCTTATTTGCCTTGCCTGGGTGGTATTGTATCGTGAAATCATAATACTTGAGTAGTTCAAGCCATCTCCTTTGCCTCATATAGAGTTTTTTTGTGAGAAAATATACTTCAAACTCTTGTGATAAGTATAATTCTCACATTTTCACCATAGTGATAATGTCTCCTTATCTTCAAAGAAAACATTATAGCTGCTACCAAGATCATGAGTAGGATAGTTTTTCTAATGAATTTCTAGCTGTCATGATGCATAGGCAATAACCCTATCATTCTGCATAAGTACACAACCAACTCCTTTCATTGAAACATCACTATAAAAAAAAACCCATCATTCCCCGATAGTAGAGTTAATATAAAAGAATTGTCAAATATTCTCTTTAGTTCTTCAAAACATTCTTCACACTCTATTGTACAAACAAATTTAACCCCTATATGTGTGAGCTAGGTTAATGGGTTAGCCAATCGGGAAAAATTCTGGACAGAACTCCAAAAATAATCTACTAAACTAATAATACTGTGTACCTCAGTTATACTCATTGGTGCCGACCATTCTTGGATTTCTCTTGTCTTAGAAGGTTTAATAGAGATTCCATACTTAGAGATGATATGTCTAAAAAAATAAATCTCTTGAAGCAAGAATTCACACTTGCTAAACATACCATATAATTCATTTCTTCTAAGAGTCTTCAAGATAATGCGCAAGTGATTTTAATGATCTTCATAGTTTTTGGAGTATACTAAGAAATAATCAATAAATACAAATACATATTCATCAAGATATTACTTGAAAACTCTATTAATTATATCCATGAAGGCAGAGGGTGCATTAGTCAATCAAAAGGCATTACATTAAACTCGTAATTCTCGTACCTCATTCGAAATAATGTTTTAAGAATGTCTTCCTTCTTCACACAAAACAGATGATATCCAGATCAAAGTTCAATATTTGAAAAGTATTAATCTCCATGAATTTGGTTGAATTAATCATCAATGTGTGATAGGGGATACTTGTTCTTTATTGTTATAGCATTGATCTCCCAGTAGTCAATGCACAACCTCATAGATCCATCTTTCTTATTATCAAAAATAATAGGGGATCCCCAGGGAGAAACACTAGGGAGAATAAATCCATTTTTACTCAATTTGATTATTTTTTTATTTAGTTACACTAATTCAATAGTGGCCATTCTATAAGGGGTCTTTGATATGGGCCAGAAGCCAGGAATTAAATCAATGGAAAACTCAATTTTTCATTCTAGAGGATGTTCCAGTAAATCCTCTTGAAATACATCAATATACTCTTGCCGAATAGATACATCCTCTATTTGAACATTATTTTTCCTCACCCATAGTTATTTAATTATCTTCCTCCCCAATAATTGAATTTAGTTGAGCTACTAAGGGTGGATCTAGATAGGAATTAGGTGGTGACGTTTTTGCTCTAAATATAAGGTACTCATTATCATTATCAAAAATGATAACCTCCTTATTACAATAAATTATCACATCATGGTCTGAAAGCCAATCCATACTAAGGATTATATCAAATTCAATAATGGGTATGACGATGAGATTAGAAGATAAATTACGTTTATATTCCTTAATGGGAACTGATTCACAAAACATTGTTGTAATGATACTTGCCTTAGAAGTTTTGAGTGAAAACTTCCTTGTTAAATCAAATTGGAAATATCTAATTTTCTTAGCAAACTGATAAGATATGAAACAATGCGACGATCCAAAATCAAATAAATCATTTTCTATACTTGAGGAAACCATTAAAATTTCAACCACCACATCTTTCGGAGCTTCAACCTCAGCAGTAGTGATAACATAATCTTGGCCTTGATCCCCTGGCCTTTTCATAGGTATGTTACCCTGACACTTAGGACATTCATTCGCATAATTATCCCTTTCTCTACAACTATAGCATTCAACATCGACAACCTCTTTCTTCCCCTTGCAATCACGAGCATGGTGTCCTTTTTCACCACACATGTAAAAGACTCTCATTCCCTTTAGGAAAGTACCAGGGTGCTTCTACCCACATTTTCTGCAGGATGGATATTCAACTTTTACCTTCTTCCATTAATTTCCATTTTCAGAGTGTTTAGTATATCTCTTCTTATCTTTCTTTTCTTTAAAGTCATAAGACATGGAGAATTTTTTTTCTGTCATGATATCACATGAGAAAATATCTTTTATAATGGGAAGGATTGTGAGACTAATGCTAGATGCAGAAATGGTTTTAACCCATAATATAAACGATCCATCTTACTTCTTGGGTTACATATATAATCTACATCATGCCTCGCTAACCTTTAATGTTTTCTTTTTACTTTGCGACATTCTCATCCTACTTTTTCCTCAGACTCAAAAATTGTCTTTCCATATCCGCTCGATGGTCATGAGGAACATATTTTTCTAAGAAAATTTCTTTAAACTCCCTCCATTCCAAATTTGATACTTCATCATCTTCTTTTGTGTTTTGAATCAATGACCACCATTGTTCAGCATCTCTAGTGAGGCAGTAAACTTCAATGAAAATTTTTTCCCTTTCGCTACTCCCCAATGCATGTAATGTTTTCTCTAAGAAATTTATCCATTGCTTAGATACTAGTGGATTTGTACCCCCATAAAATGGTTGTGTTTGTTTTCTCATGAAGTGATCTATCATTGATCCTCTAAACTGCGGATCAGGGTGGTTTATATGGGTAAGGTTATTATTCATAACCTGAGTGAGTTGTCCATGTATGATGATTAGTTGATCAGCACCAGTTGCATCACCAACTTCGTTATAATTATCTTGAGTAGAAGGAAAATCCCTTCATGGAGTGCGTGCATTGATACATTTTTCATTCCTTCCACTAGGTGCCATTTCTAAACAATGGCATAAAATATATTATTTTATGAATCACAATACATAAATCCAAACTTGTGAAACACTTAATATAAATTGAACAGTGTGTGGATATAATCCATAATCATAAAATGTTTTCATTGAAGAATTATATACTCATAAACCCTTTATAGTTATTTTTAAATAAGAATAGAATTATCCTAAGCATATCCCTCGGGAGTGTCGTAACCAATAGTGAAGCAAGGCCCATTATCGAGCACCAGTTCCCGTTAGAGTCTATATCAAAGCGTTGTTTTCAAGTTTTACCACTAGGTACATATGTGCCAGAGCCGCCTCCACCTGCTTGTATCCAGAAAAGGAATTATTTCATGGAAAACTCAAAAAATCACTACAATACAAAAATTCTAGGATGTTTTTCTATACTAATCCTCAATGTCTATCTTAGGGCTATGTGCTCTAATAAGAGTTTTTATAAATCTAGTTTCCAAGGTTTGTACTAAACATCCTCTGATACAAACTGTAACACCCCGACCCTAGAATCCCAGAGTCGGTGCATTATTACGTATCATTGGCATGATCACAAAATATCAAGTATTGAACGTCCGATTAGTTTAGTAGCCTTGAAAGTACTAGATACATTCATAATGTTTACATTACATCATAAAATGTAAAACTATATCAACATTATTTCTATAGACAACACTAAGATCCGAAAGACTATCTCTGTAGGTTAGTCATAATAATCTTCTTTGAATCTTGAGAAAAATAAAACAAAGAAAGGGGTGAGCTCAGATGCTCATCACGTATAACAATATAGTAGAATCTTACATAAATAAGCATAATCATTTATGGAAAAGTATAAAACTAAAACAAAATCCTTTTAAACATAATATTCATCATAATATAGCAAATATAAATAAAAATAATTCTGTTATCTTAGTCACATGGATATTATACTAGTCGAATAATCACATACAATATCAATATCCACTTTTATAATGAGGGAATGAATAATGCCAGACTTCAAAACCATAAAGTCAAGGACTTGTGACAAGAATAAAAATAATATTTTGTCAAAGCCTTGTGACAAGACACTATTTTGTCTCATGATACCTACAGATGCATTGAGGATCTAAATTAGGCTCCACCCGTCACTTACTAAGTCCAATGCATTCCACATATGAAAAGGTTTAAATATAACATAATCATTCATATATAGAAATGCATAAGAAATGTCAATACTTTATCCATAAATCATGAATGGTGTTAAAATAAGACATCCACAGTCAAACATATCACAACACCTTCAATAAAATATGGATTTTTTGTATCATAATAAATCAACTTCAAATAATCTTAAAATACATAAAAGGATGTTGACATAGATGAAATCAATACCTTTTTTTAGAGAAATATCTCTTTCTATTTTGAAATCATTTAAGGGTCACATAATTATAAATAAAAAATTTATTTTGAAAATATTATTATAAGCTTGTAAGTGAAGCTTTGATGATGTTATAATGGCATAAAATAGCCACACCTGTCATATAAGTTAAAAAACATTATTACCTTAATTTTGTCGAAAAGGTCATAAAGTACATTGTTTGGAAAATGATGGAAAGATTCCTTTCAAAACATATAAAATCAAATAAGGGTATAAATTACTTTACCCCATTGTCTAGTAAATAGTAAAAATGTTTTGAAATACATTTTTAAGAAACATGGATATGTATGATAAAGAGGTCCCAGTAGATAATTATGTATATAAAACCTCAGATAATAAAGAGATTGTGAAATTAACCCCTACCTTGTACTTTTACTTGGCCGAGGGTAGGTTAACCTCCTGTATAATGGTGAAATAATTGTTATTAAATTATACAAGAATATTATTTATAAATATGATATCATATATGATCTTTTAACATTGCTTTGTTAATAATATCTTAGTATTATCGTCATTTCGGGTGTTAACTGATTCATTTTCCTTTATATGCTTTGTTTCGTAAGTAATGTTTGTTATGGATAGGATGTATCTTATTCCTATTCAGAATGATATTAAGTCTTTAAACATTATTTTTAATCAAATAATGAAAATTATTCTTGAATGGATACAATGGGGAATTAATCTTATCACGTTCGTGGAGACGGTAATCCGTACGTACACACGAGCGACAATATCATTATTTTGATATTAAAATAATATATAATTGGGTGGTATATAATATATATATAATCATAATCATTTTATATTTATTATTTAAATCAATTACACATCATTATTATACCCATCCCAATAATAATGTGTTGAATAAAAATTACACCACCATGTGGAGACGGTAAGTCGTAGGTACGCACGTATGGTGACATGTCAATCAATTGATGGATATAATAATGAATATGGTTGTATCATATTTATAATAACACCATATTATGTAGAAGATACTCATGTTTTTATTTTAGAATGAAAACAACAAAGAAATAGGAAGTGGAAGAAGAAAGTAACTTGAAAGAGCTGATAAAATATTTACCTCTTATTTGGGTTCTTCCTTTTGATTTGATCAAAAGAGCTCCTTAAGATGGATTTTTGACTAAACATAGGCCTCTAGGATGAAGGTAGGACAATTGAGAGGGTATTTTTGAAGGGTTGTTCCGATCCAAATGGATTTGAAGGTTTGAATTAGAGAGAAAGGGAAGTTCTCTTTTATAAGTGCGGTCCAAAATGAATTATTTAATGGCTAAGGTGGGGATGGGTTGAAAACCACTCAACCAAAAGATTTTAGATAGGTTTGGGTCACTATATTAACTTTTTATTTTAGATTTAACTCTTAGTTATAGATTTTGACATTTACCATGTATCTTTGTATTTTTATATTATATGGTAATAAACTTACTATATACTTTCAAGAAAACCCCAAGTGGTTAATTAATGATACACCTATCATTATAGAAGTCTTTTAGCTGAACCTTAGATTTTTGGGAATAGAATATCAATTAATAATATAATATTTGTTTTAAAAACTCTTTTATGTCAATTTTCAAACTATTTGGTATTTTGTTTTTGCTCAATTTATAACAGCATTATTACTTCAAAAAAAATTCATCTAACCAACCATCACATGTCATATGAACCTAGAAAATTAGTGGAATTCATAAAAAGTCTCAAATTACATTTATTTGGAAATTTATAATATAAATTATTTTAATATTTTATTAATATGTTAATTATTGTGTCATCATTGTGTCATAAATTTATTTAATTATTTAATGTCTTCAAATTATAAATAAAATACCATTATGTGCGAAATATTTTTAGCATTCTAATTAATATTTATAGTCGAACTTATCTTATGTATTACCCTATATTAAAATTGTTTTAGTTATTAAACTTTGATTTTAACTCTTCTATCTCTTCTTTAAATAAAATAATAATAAATGTCCTAATCTAATCCAAGTAGACCAAATTGGTTCATATTTTATTCATAAGCTTGTTTTTGGTTGATTTATACTTATCCAATAGAATTAGGAGATGTGTTCGGGTAATAATAATATCATTTTTACCCTTAATTACCCTATTTACTTTTAACAGTGGTAAATAAAAGTAAAACGTTACTATTCACCACAAATTATTTTCATCTTATTGAACCAAATTTTACTTAATGATATCAACTGTGTCTCTCGGATTTTTGAAATTCAAATCACAGAAGTGGTAAAATAATGTTTTATGTTAATTTTCAAATGCTCCTAGGAGGTGGGTAAAAGATGGTAAAAATTTCAATAAAATGTTTATATATCAACAATTATTATAACCTAGGTCCAATGAATTACATTGAACTTATATAGGTATTATGTATCTATTTTTACCTAAAACGAATTTAAATAAAATAAACAATTATTTAAATAAAAATTTGGTTTTCAACTATAACACAATGCTTTTCAATATTCATCAAAAATTGAATGTTTTTAGAAAAATACCAATAAATCACCCTAAGCTAATTTTGATTTTCCAAATCCTAATACAAAGGCCATTTTGAATGATAAAATTAATAAAATTTCAAAAAGTGGATATTTCTATTCATAATGGCTAGTTTTATTGGTTGTGATATGTTAGAACTTGAAGTTGCGTACAACACACACTATTTTATTATTCAAAGAGAAAAGTATCATTGAATATTGGGGTGTTACATACATAATATTGATGAAAAAGAAACTAGTTTTAGATAGTCTACAAAACTGCAAAAATAAGCATAATATTTATCGTTAACGTTTTCTCTAATGAATCATCATCATACCAAATATAAAAATGATGTATGATGTAATTTTAAATTCTATAAGTTTACTAATAAAATTTAAATTAAATTTTGGGGTTTTATTTCAATATTAAAATATAAAACATTATTATATTCAAATAGACTAGTCAGGAAACCATGATATGAACACAACCAAAATAATGGAAATAGTGAAATGTTATTAATGAATGGGTGGTAATATGAAATAAAAGGATCATATAATTAATTATAAATATGAGTATAGTTATCAATGGAATTAATAAAATTATTTAATCCTTTGTATAGGAGGTTAAATTACACAAAACTAATGGGAAACATGAAGTAAGGGTTTCACGCATCACTTTTAATTCTATGAGATATATGCCATACACACCACATATTCCTCTTAATGTAATCTATATACTATCATTTGATATATCATGTCATAAGATATAATTGTTTTTCTGATATTCAAAGATTCATTTAATAATTATTACATTTATGGATAATTTTATTTGAGTTATTATAAATTGGTGCGGGATTTCCTAACTCCATTTCCATTCATTAGGTTAAAATTCAAGTTCATTGATTATTCCATGTTATAATTATTTTTGATTATCTTGTGTTTTATTTACAGATTTTTATGTTGATTTAAAGGTGATACACACACTAAATTAATTTATTTAATTCTCACTTCAGTGATATGATATTTATAAGGGACGTTCTTTTAAAATTATCTTTTTTATGGTTTTACTTAAAACTACACTTCTATTCCATGTCTATGTTTTCTAAAATTTAATCCATAAATGTTCAAAATAATAAATTATAATTGTTTAAGGTCATTTTTCCTGTTTTTCTTTTTAAAAATAGTTTGGAAGAATTCTTTTTTTTAAATGAGGCTTGTTGTGGATTTTTTGGGAAATAAGTACGGAAGAAATGTTTTTTAATATATAAATCATGAGTGGATTTTCCAACCATCATAGAACCTTATCTATTTGATGTTTTATTTACAAGATTTCAATTTTATTTTCAAATGTAATTTTATCTTTATAATTTATCTCTTATAGAAAATGAAATGATTTGAAAATGAAAATTTTATTTTTTTCTAGAATTATTTTAAGTGATCTCTCAGAATTATTTTCCAGCTAAAATATAATTATTTGATGTTACTTGATATTTATTATGGATATTATTAAAGGATATTATCTTTATACATATTATGGTTTGTTCATTTCTATGATGTCATGATATTTATGAAACATATTTCTTTTCCACGGTTTATTCTATGATGAAATGTTTATGAAACCAAATTTATTTTCATCGGTTCTAATAAATTCTTGGTGTTCTTGTGGTACACATATGTATGGTTTCCATTATATGAGAGGTAGGAATGATATATACCTTTATTTAATTGGGTAAATATTAATATCTCATGAGATAAAAATGGTAAAATAGTTTATGGTCGTGACCCATTATGGGAAACAAGTGCATCCTGATCCACTATGGGAAACTTGTGTGTCATGATCCACTATGTTCATAGTATTAGTATTTTACCAAGAAATATGAAATGTTTTTATATATTTATGATATTTAAAAACATTAATTACATGATATTATGGATCAGGTTAGATTTAAGATGATTTCAATTTCTTATGGTCTATGTTTTCTTACATGACAATTTTTATTCCATGATTCATGTTTATGATCAATGGAAAGTTGTGTAGGAACATATTAAGTTAATTCATGATCGCATATCCTTATCCTAATCTTATAATTTAATATTATAATGAATTTATATATCATATTCTTATCCCTATTTATCATATGATATGAACATTTCATATTTTTCATTCCCCAGGTGATGAAGAAATGTTGTGCTATGGTGTTATTAAGAGGATTATTATGTGAGAACATAATTAAAGGAGATGTTGAAGATTTTTCATAAAATAAGAATAATATTTATCCAAAATTTAAATACTCTAAAACATAATGGTTCTGGAATTGATATTATTGTTATATTCATCTAAATGGATGTAATATTCATGTATGGAAATCTATGTATTTTATACGTAGAGTATGAATACAGAATGATTTTCCAAATTTCATTCAAATATAAATCATGGATCCTCCACCTCATCTACAGCTGATCTCAATCACTTATAAAATATAAAAATACTTTTTGGAATTTATGAAACACACTCAAATTTTTTAATAGATTACTAATAATCATATCATAATATGAAAACTCCCCACTTGTAATTTATCAATATTGCACAATGTACTCTCCAAATTACCTTTATTTTAGAGTTCATCCATGTTTATTTCAGAATGGTTTTCTATAGACTTAAAAAAATTAACATAGGGATGCTTTGCCTAATTTAACTAGAATCCTCTCAAATAATTGAACATGTTTTAAAAATTTTCTCTACAGGTTTCCATGATGTCCAATATAGGTGTATCATCTAACTATCACATCATTGGTTTCTAAATATTGAAGACAGTTCTAAACTAGTTTAGTACTTTTCATCAACCTGATGATCTTCAATTCAATTCTAAGATATGTTATGGGATTCTAACTTGAAATTTTCTATCCTACAATTCAAGTATTTTTATCTACTCTTTTTATTTTCCAAATATGTGGGCTACAGCTTCTCAATCACAATTCCATGAAAACCATCATGGGAGCACCTAACAACACCCATAACAAAAAAACAAGGGCAACTCATCTACTTCTTTAATGGGTGGATAATCTAATAGATCACTCTACTTATCGTTGATTTTATTAGAATAGAAATACTATTTAACAATAACTTATTTGAAAACAAATACAACTAAACACCTTTGGGTAATTCGGTTTGGAATAATGATGATGTAAATAGATTTTACACTTTGTTATTCATAGACATGATAGGTCTATCCTTATCAATTATGTTTTTATTTCATTGAATTAATCCTAGTATATTTTTTTTCTTAAATAGATTCATTATTATATTTTTACTAAATTACTATTATTTCTCTCTTTTCGTTAAACAATATATTATTATGACTCATGCTTCTCTACTGGTTATATGTTTTACTCGATGGCCTTAGGGTAATCCATATTCAATTCTCATACTCCAATGATTTTAACTATAATTATACCATATATACCATGTAATGATTTCTAATATCTTGGAATCTTACGTTTATAATGTTTTCCATTTTTTTATTTCTTTACCCTTGTTGGAATTTCCGGTATGCCATTATTTATTATATGTCCCTAGATATTTATATGTTATAAATTGATTATATCTGTTTATAGTATTTCTATGATAAGGAATGTTTTCAATTTTTTATGTTATTATATAGGTTGATGTCGTAATATATATTTATTTACATATGGAAATTAATTGATTATGTTCAGAATGGATGAACTTATATAATATCAATTTTATACGTGAAATGTTTCAATTTGTTACGAATGATCTTTCTGTGAGGGTTTGGGGAATATTATTTTGTATCAGGGTAGAGTTTGGTAATTTTGTGAATTATAATATAAATAAATTCAAATTAGAATCTATAAGTAGATAAGCTTTTGTTCTCTAGATACAATTCTAGTATAACTGGTATTAAAATATTATGTAATAATTTTATCCCAATATATGTTGAGTTATATCATAGACTTGTGAGATAAAGGGTAACTATTATTGCAATAAAACATAGGTGGAAGAATCAATAACTTTTTTTCAACTTATGAAAACAATGAGAATATAATTTATTTAAGTGGAAAAGACATATAAACCTAGACATTTTAATATGAAATTTCTTTTTAATATATATGTTTTGTATAGTACAGATAAATCACCTACACCACATAATGAAAAATGTATTTTATTTCATCTATATGTAAAAATTAAATATAGAAAAAAATCCATAACATTAGACATAATGTAATGGGAAAATAATGAAAATAAAAAACAAATAAAAAACTTGTGTGGAATATGAAGATGTTCTCCATAAACATTATAGTTAAGAACAATGTTATAAATATAAAATAAAACATTAAGGAACAAATTATAATTGTAAAAATTATATATCTAGTACTCTGAGGGAAAACAAAATGAATTATAAATGAAGCTAAAAATATGTATTTATTGGAAGTAAGAGGGTAATATGATCACTATAGCAGTGAACTGACCATTAGAATAACAATTTAGACATTAGAGTAGTTACCAAAATGTAAGAATAATATCTTAATCAGTGGAATAGTAAAATGAAAATAAAATTATTTTTAACATGAGTAAAATAAGTAAATATAAATATTCTAATTTCATAAAATAAATATTCAAATTAGGTAACACAAATTAAGTTTATTAATTTCCATTTTTATGCTTTGAAATAAAATTTTTTGTAAAGAGATTAATAATTATACTAATATTGAAATATTAAAATTACTTTATCCTAAAAAAAATTTATATAAAAATTATTTCAATTTTAGAATCAATACATCAAAAATATGTGAGGAAATTAGTTTGAATTTTTTTGGTAAATATAAAATTTATAATGAATCGTGAAATTATAGCCTTATAAATATATTCTAAATTATGACATAATATTGATATAAACATAAAATAATGATTTATATATTGGTTTTCTCAAGACAAATTATTTTAAAAAATATAATTAATAAAATATAAAACTGATTTTTTGAAACTAGAAATTAGTATTGAATATCTATAAATCTTTTTTATATTAAAAACTATTTCCATTATTTTTCTTCAGTTGTTGAATTATTCATTAAAAAATAAATTTCAGTTTTAGAATGGATTATAATTTCTAAAAAAATTATTTTTAAATAAATATAATTTATTTTTTTAATGAAGTACTCTATTTCAAGTCTTGATCCTTAAATTATATTATATTCAATATTTTTTATCATAAACCCCTATCCACTTGATGAATAAATACCCCATCCCACCCCCATAAATATTTATTTCAATAATTGATTCCATTAACAAATATTTCAACCAAAAAATGTATATTAATACCCTTATAAGCCTTTGATACAGTATTATCTCACCCTAATCTATGAACTGAAGGACATACACTTTTAAGAGAAGTATTATTATTAAAAGAAAAAAGAAAATCGTATTTTTCGTTATATCATTTTTTCTTCTCCTATTATATTATTCTAAAAAAATATTTGACTCCTTAATATAATTATTTAATAAATATATATTATATAAATTGTATTATTATATTTTTTTAATTAATATAAAATTCTTTAAAATACTTTTTACCTTATTTTAAAATATCTCATTAATGATCAATTTTAATGCCTATAAGGATGATACCAATTATTTATATATCACAATATTTTAGGATGGTTATTATGTGTCTATGTCTATGCGTATAATTATATGTATTTTTAGGACTCTTTAATTAATGTAATGAATACATAAATAAAATTTTTTAATTTAAAAATAATTAAAAAATTTATGAATGATTCGAAAAACATGTCCTAATAAATTTTTTGAAATTTATGAAAGTTTAATGAATATTTTTAATTTTAAATAAATTTAAAAAATTAAAATTAATTTAAAATACTTATATTTTTTGTTAATAATTTTTTTATGTAATATTTTTTTTGATAAAAACCAAAAAACAAAGGAAATGGGTTGTCTTATAATCCATTTTTTTCATTAGTATTGGCTCGCAATAACCAATCATATTTCAAAATCATTATTTAATTTTTTACTAAAAATAATTTATTATTTGTCTTATAAACCATTTACGGTGATCTATATTATTATTTAAAACAGAATCATTTAACATTATTAAAAACATTTAAAAGATCATAAAGGTAATCATTTCTCACGACCTTCTCTTTAAATCATGTTCCCACATCTTAATAAAAAATTCAATGTTTAAAATACATTTCCTGATGAAATCCTTATAATATATTATCCCTTTAGTTTTATAGATATATATAATCTCTCTTTAATTTTTCTATACATATTACTTTATAAAATGTGTTAGGGGTTTATCTATTTGTATTTTTCATAGTTTGTCTATTTTTTATATAATTATTATCTCAAAATATATTGTAAGTATTTATTCAAAAAATTTAATACTAATTTTCTTATTTATATATTCTTATGATCAATAGTATAATTTCTTATATTCTCAAACATTTATCCTTGAGTAATACCTTTTAAGTGGATTCCAAATAGATTTCATTTTCTTGGGTTTTAATTATTTCATCTTATATTTTCTCCTTTAACTCATTAATTTCGTACATACTCATTTTTACTACTATATTTTTAATAGGTTTTGGATGTTAGTTCTTGATAATATATTTATAACACTTTATGGATTCACAATTTTCTCATAAAAAATGAATTTTTCATCTATCATGTTTCAAATTTCTTGAATGATATTTCTACAGTCTTCTATATTCTATTTATTATTGTCAATTTATATATATTTAAATATTATTATAATTTTTTCAACAATATATTTTTTTATTCCATATTAAAATACTTTTGAGTGGATGTTTTCTACAAACATCTACATTTTCCTCTCAATTTCACTTTTTATTCACATAATTTTATTTTTAGTCAACGTTTTAATTTTTCTATTACTATTAAATACCCTTTGTACAATCTCTTTTCATTCAATTTTATTTACATAAATTTAAATCAAAACCTCTATGATTGATGCAATGAAATGATATATGTAATTTCTATAAAATTAATTTATTCTTTAACATGGTTTATTTAGTGTCATACTTAATGATTGATGTATGAGATTGGAAATCTTCCTTTCCATATGGAATAAAATTTTTTAATATAATATTATCATTTATACCCCATGTTTTATAAATAGGGATAATTTAAAACTTCTATGAATGTTATTTTCTAAGTAAATTTATCAAAATTTATTTATTAATATTATAATGGTAAAATGGTAGTTTTAAAAATTCATCATAATTTCAAGAAAAATATCAATCTCTAAAATTAGATTTATAATTATTTCTTTATATTTTAGTTGTAGATTGATAATTTTTTTATGGTGTATAATTTTTCATGAATTTAATGGAGATACATAATAATAGTGATATTATTACATTAAAACCTTATGTTTTCTTAATGTTATTAGATATTTCCATTTATAAAAATTTATCTTACATGATCCCATAATTTCGATCTATATTTATAGAGAAGGAGGCCCTTTTAATGAATTTCATGGTGGAAGATGAGATCCAATATCAAAGTATGATTCCATATATAATATTTTATCTTTTTTATGTCATTATTTTCTCTAAAGCATATATAATATTATTTAAAACTTAAATAGATTAATTTCAAAATTAAATTATGGTATTTTATTTTAGAAGATGATATCAAAATAATTTCTCTGGTATAGTTTAAATGTGATTAATGGACTTCATGTAAATGAATATATATGTTTAAATTCAAAAAAATTCTCTTTAAAATTAAAATTTTCAAACATTAGAATCATAAAAATATATTTAAGTATGTTGTTCCCTACCAATAGAGATTTATAATTACATAGAGTCGCCAAATTTTTTGATATATTATATTAAACATTACATTAATATATGAATTTTTTCATATATAGATAATTTATTAATTAATTTAAATATAGGAATACTAACTAATAAAATCATATGTCCTTTCATATGAATTTTTAAAACAATCCTAACAAGAAAAGTTTGAGTTCAATCTCATTAAGAGTTTAAAAATTATGTTAAGGATAAGTTTTCCCCTAATGTATAATTTCTCAAAGAATTATGTGAATTAAGGATTAATTTATAAGAAAATATTTAAATTTATTTATATAATATAAGATAAGATGTTTCTTGATATTTTTTTTGTAATTCATGCAACTTATTCCTCTACAGAACCATCATAAAATGTGGTGGGTAGTGGAGAGCACATTAATGGTGATGAGGCACAATAAGGATCATTAAGTCATCAGATATATCATAGATTGTCGGGATCTTCCGAAATGTAATGGGTGTTTGTAGAGCATGCTCAAACCCAAAAACCATTTTCATGATAAATCACAAACATACAATCATTTGATCAGAAATACTATATCATGCCATGTCGACCATACAATATGTCATGAATTGAAATGGCCTTAGGAGTGAAAATAATCTGAACAATTTGATTAAATAGAATTTCTTATAATCAAATTTTTGTTAACCCCTTTGAATCTATATGATTGCATCATTGAGATCAAAACAATTATAGAATGGCCACATTGTCCAGGAAGGTTCTGGTTAGTTTGAACAGATCCCTGAAAAATTCGGTCATATGGTTTCAATTGTATTTTTGGAATGGGGAAAATTGGCTGGAGAGGCATTAAAAGGTGATGATACCCCCTCTATAGTTTCTGAGATTCTATATGAAACCCATTCAAAAGGTTATGGCCTCCCATATTCATGAAGGAGGGTGGGGTGATTTCTATTAAAATTCCTATAGACCCCTCTTATTACCATGGACACATTAATACCTATCTTGGACCATATTTAAAATCCTAATATGTGAATTTTTTAATTCATTATATCTAATTAGTTTTTAGTTCTCATTTACCACATTGGTTTTAAACATTGATAATCCTCCTCTTTCATAGTTCCTTGAATGTGGAACATTTGTTGGTGATAGGACCAAAGGGTTTCATCAAATCCTCTATGCAAGATCTAATTATATAATTATTTTATTCTGAACAACACTCACTATAATGGCATGGTAAAGTGGAATTATGGGGTCGAACCCACCGATAATTAGGAATGCAAAAATTACCTATATTGATTACTCGTAAATTCACCCCAATATTATTTTTATTTTATTAGTCTAATGACATTATATTAATAATTAAAATAAAGGCAGAAAGACAAGAAGTTTTCAAGGTTAGTTATTTTTTTATATGAATAGGGTAATTAAAGATCAATCCATAATTGATCAATGGATTAGATAACAAAATGGTGAAAAAGATAAAAATTGATCATGGTCCAAGCAATTGGATCAATATAAGCTATAAAATAATATTTTGTATAGAGTAATTGAAAACCAAATTGTAAGAATCTCGGTTTCTATGAAGAATGAATTATAGTTTATTGGTCCTACCTGATATTCTCTACATAAGTCATTGTCATTCATTTTCCAACTCTTATAGTCAGGGAAAATGAAAAATAAATTGATTTAAAATAGTTTTAACCCTAGTTAATACTCATAGTGTTATCCTGTTTATATTTAAAATATTTCTTAGGTTCAAAGCACCCTTACTCATAACCCCTAACCCTAAGAAAATTTTCTAATAATCATTTTTTTACCATTAAGAATGAATAAAAACCCACAATGGAATAAAATAGATGAGAGTGAATGTGAAAGATAATGAATAAAGGGGGGATATTGGAATTAAACTATAAATTATTAAACATTGCATTAAATGCTAAAATAATAAACAGAAATCTTTCTATGAAGGATGGTGGGTCAAAACCCAATGGAATACTCTTATTATTTTATCTCCACCACACTCAGAAAGAAATAAAAATATCTTGGGTAGAATCTATGTTTATAATATATCATGACATCAATTGTAACGACCAATATTTTTACTAAAGGATATTCCTTTTGATCTAATTAAATATTTTATTATGTAAGATGGATATATAATGTATACACTTATTTGGATTTATGATTTCTTTATTTTTCTAAAATACCATTACGAATATTGATCGTTGCTAATATATCCATTGAACAGTGATCACATGATTAGTATAAATATAGGTCTTCAAAAAATCCAATTAACTCAGAAAAAGAATGTGATGGCCTCATTCAATAGACATTCCCCATAAAAATCTCATTTGTAAGAGCTAAAAAAACGGTTGCATTATTGGGATTTGGTCTTTACTAACACCAAGATGAGCTTCAACATGTTAAGCTAGAACAGAATTGCCTACGGGAGAAGTGGAAGTTGAAGGAGATTACCAACCAAGTGATGTCATCTGTGCCACCCCAAGAGTATGTCACCATCACACACCTTACCCTTAGGTAATATGTGGTTGTTATAAGGGGTTATGTAACAATACCTTAGCACTATGATTGTGTGAATTATGTTTTTATATACTAAATAATATACCTTCAACTTATAATTTTTAATTTGTAAATAGTTTTAAAATGTACAAATTGTATTTTTAGTTAATATTCAACTAAGGAATATATTTTGATAAATTAATGTATTTCTAAATTAAAATATTTTTTAATTAAATATAATTATTAGTAAATAATTTTTTAATTATAAATAGTCGAATAATTTTTATGAATACAATTTTAATTTTTATTAAGGGTTGAAAGTTGTTTTTGTCAAAACACAGGACTTTTCGATAAATGTCGGTTTTTATTTTAAAATTGAAAATTAACATATTTAGAAAACTATTTAGATAAATTTAATATTATTTTTGGAATTATGACATCGAAATTATCCAATGATGAATTTTTCATAATTTTCTGAGAGAATAGAATTTTTGGGTAATAATTAAATACCGCTTAATTATATAATGTGTTTTATGACATCATAATGACCCAATAGTGATGTAATAAAATACTATGAAGATTATGTTTTTCCAATATATGTTTTACCATTTAAATATTTTTATTTTAGTTCTATTTGATTTATTTTAAAAATCATTAGTGTACCCTTCAATACTTATAAACAATTTTATCTTTTTAAATTGATTTCCTTGAGAGTGTGACTCACCTCCACATAAGTAAACCTATTATTTTAACATTTTTGTCCATTGGCCTTATAAAATATTTATTTCCACACCCATTTTAAAAAACCCATGGTCAAAAACCACGGTCTGGTTTGTGGTTTTGATTAGTTTAATGTATGGTGACCCAAACCTAAATAATAAAGAATTCCCTCTCATTTCCTATATAAACCCACCAAGCTCTCACATCCTCTTCACTCAATGCCTTTTGAAATCGTCCATCCTCTGCCCTATTTTCTCTATAATCTTCCCAAGGCACCAAAATCTACTAGGAAGCCTCTCTCAAGCCTCTCCCAATCCTTTGGGATCATATTTCCATGTAAGTGATTCCTATCTTCCTCATTTTTATTGAAGTTTCATAATGTTTTAATACCCATTTATTTTCAGTTATAAATGTTGAGTATGATTTTTCACCTCCATCATACTACCCTATTTCTATTTTAATTATGGTAGACCCTTTTTATCTCTCCTTAATGCTGCCCATGTACAACTGTTACCATGCCAAAATCCCATAAGGAATTTCTCTCTTCTCATTTACTTCATACAATTCTTTTGTATTATGAATCCAAATTCTATTAATTATGTTGTGACATGTATCTCTATGAATCCCTTATTATCCTCTTATTGAACATATGATTAGACATCCTTTCTCTCTCATAATACTTTTTTATGAAATTTTATGTCATGATGTTATGCTGGAGAAATTGCACCGCCATTTTCCAATCTAAAAATGAATACCATGCCCAATTCTCTATTATAAAAATTATCCTTTATTCACATTTACTTATTGATGGAAGAGTTTCATATATTAATTCCACATTCCTTTACCATGGAATAAATTATGATTTTTTATTTATCTATGTGTTATAATATTGTTGAATACTTATGCCTGAAATGCAATGTTTACGAAGGGTGTGCCCTGATAGTGCTCGAATGCATTTGGTAAATATTAGTATCCTGATACGTCAAGTGCAATGAAGATTTTATCGTGATAATTCATGTAAAATGAGAAATTACCATGAAAATTCAAGTACAATAATTATTTACTCATGCTCTATGTGCACTGAGCCTTGGCTTATGCTAATTCCATATTAAGTGATGTTGCCACAATTCAATGATATGATTATCATGTTATATCATGAATTTATGTTCATGTTTCTTTTTTGCACCATTTATATGACTATTTCCTAACATTTATTTTAATCTTCATTTTATAAATTGTTAACTCTCTTATTGGGCTTTATATCTCACCCTTTTCTTTTGCTTGTCCTCGGGTTATCTCATGCAATGCTAATAACGAGGGAATGTAGTGGTAATTTAAAGGATAATTTCAATAAGATGTTTCATTTTATGTTTTATGTAATTATTTAATGTCCCTAATCCCAAAATACACAAGACTTATCGATCTTCTATATTGTATCTAGTGATGATTTTTGTTATAATGCATGTTTAATTATGTAATAAAATGAAGTGTTGTTATTATTAGTATCAAAGGATAGGTTTAGTTGTTTTTGGAATTACGATTATATAACCCTAGTGAAGGCCTCAGTGATAATACTATGTATAATAATAGCATCCTTAAATTTTGGTGAGTATTGAGGAATTTTTTTTATCAGGAAAATACATCCTTCTCTGGATACGAGCAGGTATACGTGGCTCTGGCCCAGATATACCTAGGAGTGTAAACTCTTATAAGGAGTTTCAAGCTTGACCTGTGGTGTCCTAGTACATGAAAATGGGCCTTGGTGGACTCCTAGTTATGACACTCCAAGGGGATATGATTTAGTAAATTCACTAGCATAGTATGAACCAATATTAAGAGAATTTAAAAAATGCCCCTAAGAATATATTTTAGAAAGTAGATCATGGATAACATAGATTGACGCCCATAGATTCATTAGTTAAGGAAATAAAATTAATTTATAAGTCGTCCATTTTTTCCTTGGTTTACCCTTTATGTTTTACCCCTAACATTCCTTTTATTACATCTAGTGGCCGATAATATGAGGACACGGGCTAACAACCGATGTAAATACCAATGTGTTGACTGTTCTAATGAGATGCCCAATCCCATGGGAGTGGGGGTCATGAACTTTTTAATGGTTCTATCTCAGTTAACAAAAGTTTTGAATAGAAACATGGGTCAATAAGATCATTCAACCACCCCTAAGAAATAATAGTTCGCTATCGAGGGCTTCATTAGACAAAGGTCTCCTACTTTAAATGGATTATTCGATCCCTTAATTTCCGAACAATGGATCACCTCCATTTAAAATTTATTCCTCATCCTTAAATGTTCTGAACAAGAGATGGTTCCTCTGGCTGCTTATCATAGGGAGGGTGAAGCTGATCAATAATAAAATTTGATCAAAAATATGGATCCTAAGAAGGAAATCAATGCGTTGAAATGGAAGGATTTCCGGAATATGTTTTTCGATAAATATTTTCCAAGTACCCTCCGACTAAATACTGAAAAGGGAATACCTTTACCTTAAGAAAAAGATGATTAATTTATTGGAACTTATGATAAAAACTACAAAATGCTTTCACGATATGCCTCCTGCATTTTTTTACCCTTGAATGAAAGGTTGATTGCTTCTTTAGTGGGATGAATCCTAGCCTGCGGAAAGCCTTAGTGATCCGTGACTTTGACAGATATGAGGAAATTTTCTGATGATCCCTCAAGGTAGAAATGGTGATCATAGAATCTTAGGGGTATCATGGGAATAAGAAGCATAAGGTGGAATTTAATTTTGGAATTAAGATGGATAAATCCAATGGTGCTAAGATAATCCAACACCACACTAGAAAAATATATTGAAAGAAGAACCCTGGAAATTTTCAAAAGGGGATGAGATAATGCTTTAGGCATGGAAGAGAAGGGAACCTAGCTGTTAACTACTGACAAGAGAAACCCGCAGCTGCAACAGAGGAGAGGAATGATCTATTTGACTCTGAACACATTTTTCATCGCTTCAATTACAAAGAACCTAGGAACCTTGAGAATTAGTGCCCTAAGCCAAGGGTTTTTGGAGGAAACTAACAACCTCCAAGGAAGCAAGGGCGAGCATTTTCTATCACTACCACCAAATTGAACCTCAACAATGAATTCGTGATAGATACGCTAGTTATTCATTGAAGAATAGCGAATATAAGTTTTGATTATAATTCTATGATTTCTTTTATATGCTGATAAATTAGTAGAAAAATCCCAAAACCACTAAAAATCATGGAAGTAAATATGTCGGTGCATACAAAAAATGGGGTAATCATTGCATCCCATGAATATAACTCCCCCTATCAAATTTTTGTATTGAAATTCCCGGAGAACCTCTTCATACTCCCTCTGGTAGATTTTTATGCAATTATCAGCACAGATTAGGTGTCTTTATATATAATCAACAAAAATTATCGTGAGAGAGAAATCACTCTACATATAATGAATCGACCTCCGGTTCTATACAAATGTAAGGAGGATGATTAATCTTCTTTAGAATCATCATCTCAAGCATGGATATTACTACTCTATGATCATGCATATCTGGCTCAGATGATTGATTCTAAGGAGGAAACCATCCTTGATGACATGCCTATTTTGAGGGAATTTGCAGAAGTGTTTCCCAAGGAATTGACAGGTCTTCCTCCTAGAAGATATGTTTAATTTTTAATTGACCTTATACCTGGGGCATTTCCATATCCAAGACTCCATATAGAATGTCTATTGTGATGCTTGAGGAGCTGAAGATATAACTACAGTAGAATCTATATAAAGGGTTTATATGCCCAAGTGCTTCACCATGGAGTGCACTAGGCCTCTTCATCAAGAAAAAGGATGGTTTAATGCGGCTTTTCATCAATTATCATGATCTTAACAAAATCACTATAATGAACAAGTATCCTCTACCACTAATTGATGACTTTTTTGATCATCTATGTAGAGAACGAAATTTTTCCAAGGTAAATTTGCATTCGGGATATTATCAATAAAGGGTGAAGATGGAACATATTTCCATGACTACTTTTCGTACAAGGTACGGGCACTATGAATTCATAGTAATGCCTTTAGAAATAACTAATGATCTAGAAATCTTTTTGGACTTGATGAATATATTCCTTTGAGATTACCTTGACAAATTTCTGGTTGTATTTATAGATTATATTCTGATATACTCCAAAACAAAGGAAGATCATGAGAAGAATATCATAATTGTTCTAAAGACCTTGCGAAAGGGGAATCTCTATTTAAAGTACACCATGTGTGACTTCTGGTTGATGGAGGTCTCATTCATGGGTCATATCATTACAAGCAATGGGATACCTGTGGATCCCTCCAAGACAATTGCAATTGAGGGATGACCGAGGGAAACATTGGTAATAGATATTCATAGCTTCATGTGATTAGCTGGATATTATTTTTGATTTGTGAGAAATTTTTAATGATTGTAGAACCCTCTTACCAAGCTAAATCAAAGGAGATTAAAGTTTTTTTGGAGTGATGAATGCGAAGAGACCTTCAAGGAGTTAAAAAGAGGCTTATCACTACGCCTATTCTCACACTACCCACAATTGGAGAACTTTTTTTGTATTTAGTGATTCTTCAAATAAAGGCATGGGTTTTGTGTTGAGGAAGAATGATAAAGTGATAGCCTATACCCCATGTAAGCTGAAATCCATGATTAAAACTGTCCCACACATGATCTGGAGTTGGTGGTAGTGATATTTGGGTTGAAAATTTGGTGGCATCATCTAAATGGGAGAATTGTGAGATATATACTAATCACAAGAGCCTCAAATATATTTTCACACAAAAAGAGCTTAATATGCGCCAATGAAGATGGATAGAACTCAACAAAGTTTATGAATGCTCAAGCCACTACCATCCTAGTAAGGAAAAAAAGGTGGCATATGCTCTAAGTTGAAAGGATCTTGCATCTTTATCAATAATGAGAATTGAAAAAGATCCAATATTCATAGATTTGCAGAGGATGGGCATGGGAATCATAATGGGTGGAACATCATCAATCCTTTCTCAAATTATTTCTCAACGGTACCTCATGGATAAAATAATGGAATCTCAAAGACAGGATGTAGAAATTCTAAAAAGGGTGGAAGCTATAAGAAATTGTAAATACTCAGAGTTTGTGGTTGAAGAGGATGGATTTGTGAGATTTGGGTCGTGATTATGTGTATCATATGATCCAGAGATGAATAAGGATCTTATGAATGATGCACATAGCTCAACCTTCTCTATTCACCTGGGGAGAAAAAAGATGTATCGAGATCTCCGAGAACACATTTTCTGGGACAATATGAAAAGGTAGATTTTAGATTATACATCAATGTGCCTAGTCTGTCAGAAAGTGAAGCATGAGAGGCAAAAGACTAATGGGATGCTGCAACCACTACCCATACCTACATGTATGTGGTACAACATTACCATGGACATTTTCACTAGACTTCAAAGGACATCTAGAAGAAAAAATTATATATGGGTCATTGTGTATCATCTTATTTAGATAGATCACTTTATCAAGATTCGATATGACTTCTCATTGGATCAACTTGCACGGATTTACATCAAAGAAGTTGTAGGGCTGCATGGAGTAGCATTATCTATTGTATGTGATCGTGATCCTAGATTCTCCTAGAAGTTCTGGAGAAGTCTCCAGCATGCTCTAAGCACTGAACTGAACTTCACAATGGCTTATCATCCACAAACTGATGTTCAATATGAGAAAAATATTTATAAAATGGAAGATATGTTAAGATGATGTTCTATGGACATCAAAGGAGGATGTGACCAACATATTCCATTGGTTGAATTCTTCTACAATAGGAGTTTTCTGTAGAGCATCTGAATGGAACCATATGAGCCCTTTATGGGAAAAGGTACTGAACACCAGCTTGTTTCGATGAAGTCATTGAGAGTAAGCTTCCGGGACCTGATATGGTCGAGGAAATGGTGGAGAAGGTGAAAACCATACAGCTGCATATCAAGGCAGCCCAAAGTGGACAGAAGAGTTATACAGATAACCTTCGATGAGACCTGGAATTCAATGTTGGAGTCATGGTATTTCTATGCATATCTCCATGGATGAAGATCATGAGGTTAGAGAAGAAAGGGAAGTTAATTCCTAGGTAAATCAGCCCCTTCGGGATTCTTAATCGCGTCGGGACTGTGGCCTATCGACTTGAACTTTCACCTACCATGTCCAAAGTACATTATTTATTTCATGTATACCTCTTAAAATATTACATACAAAACCCTTCAAATGTACATTCTTAAGATGTAATATAGTTTGAGGATGACCATTTTATATGAGAAACAACCAGTGATCATCTAATATCACAGAGCAAAACTTATATGAAATAAGACAATGCCCCTCGTGAAGGTGATATGGAGAAAACAGATATTTGATGAAGCAATGTGAGAATCAGAAGAAGTGATGATGTTGAGTTACTCACATCGTTTTTAATGTTGGAAAAGAAAATTTCAAGTGAAAATTTTAGTAAGGGGGGAAGATTGTAGTGACCCAATATTTTATTAATTGAAATTCCTCTTGATCTTATTCAATGTATTATTATGTAAGATGGTTATATAACATATTCACTTCTTTCATTTTATGATTTTGTATTTTTCTTAAATAAAATTATGAATTGTGACTATTGCTAGTATAGTCATTTTATAGTGATCACATGATTAGTATATATATAGGGCATTAACAAATCCAATTAACTCAGAAAAAGGAAGTGATGGCCTCATTCAGTAGACTTGCCTTATACGAAGCCCATTTATTGAATCATGGAAAGGAGGTGGCATCATTGGGATTAAATCTTGACCAATATCAATCTAAGCTTCAACATGTTAAGCTCGAACAGAACCACCTACGGGAGAGGTGGAAGTAGATAGAGATTACCACTCGAGCGATGTCATCTGAGCAACCCCAATAGTCTGTCACAATCACACACCTTACCCATCGATCATATGTAGGTGTTATAAGGGGTTATGTAACGAGACCATATCCTTATTATTGTGTGAATTAATTTTTTATATAATAAAAAAAATACATTCAATTTATTATTTTTACTTTGTAAATAGTTTTTTGAAGCACAATTGTATTTTTTGTTAATATTCAACTTTAGAATCTATTTTGATAGATTAATGGAATTTTGAATTTAAAAATATTTTAATAAAATATTATTATTATTAAATTACTTTTAAAGTATACATGGTTATATAATATTTATGAAAGAAATTGTAATTTTTATTAAGGTTTGAAAGCTGTTTTGGGTAAACCCCATGACTTTTCGATAAATGTCATTTATTCTATTAAAAGTAAAATATTCATATATTTAGAAAATTATTTAGATAAAATTAATATTATTTTTGGAATCAGGACATCAAAATTACCTATATGTGAATTTTTCATAATTTTCTGATACAATCTATTTTTTTGGAAAAATTAAATATTGTTTAATTATATAATGTGTTTTATGACATCATAATGACCCAATAGTGTTGTAATAAAATAATAAAAATGAAATGTTCTGCCAATATATATTTTTCCATTAAAATAATGTGATTTTAGTTTTTTTTATTTATTTTACAAACAATTAGTGGACCCTTCAAGACTTATAAAACATTTTAGCTTTTTAAATTGATTTCATTGAGAGTGTGACTCACCTCCACATAAAAAACCCTGTTTTTTTAAGAAGTTAGGCCATTGAACTTATAAAATACTGTTTTCCACTCTCCTTTGGCCAAAAATATGGGCAATTAACCATGGGCTGATTTGTGGTTTGGATTAGTTCATTGTGTGGTGACCCAAACCTAAATAATAATGAATTGCCTCTCCTTTCCTATATAAACCCACCCAAGCTCCCACTTCCTCTTCACTCAAAGCCATTGGAGTTTTTCCAAAATCTACCCTGTAGTCTTTATAATATTTCCAAGGTGTCCCAATCTCCAAATAATATTCTATTAAGCCTCTTCAAAGCCTTTGGGATCACATTTTCTTGTAAGAGATTCCTATCATTCTTATGTTTATTCAAGTTTCATTACGTTGTAATACCCATTTGTTTTAAATTATTAATGTTGGTTTATTATTTCTCACCTCCCTCATACTACCCTATTTATTTTTTAATGATGAGAGGCCCATTTTATCTCTCATTAATGTGTCCAATGTACATCTTTTTCCATGCTGTAATCCCATAAGGAATTTCTCTCTCCTCATTTACATTCAAGAAATTCTTTTTATTAAGAAACCAAATTCCATTACATATGTTGTGACATGTATCTATATGTCTCCCATACTGTAAATTTCATGTACATATAATTATATATGATTTTCTATCTCATCAACCTTTTTTATTAAGTCTTCTGTCACGTTGTTATGCTTCCAAAATTGCACCGCAATTTTCGGAGCCAAAATCATTATGTAGTGAATATCATGCCCATTTCTCTGTAAAGGGTATTCACCTTTTTAAACAATTACATATTTATGGAAGAGTTTCATGTATTAATTCTACATTCTATTACCATGGAATAAATTATGATGTTTAATTAATCTATGTTTTGTGATCTTGTGGCACGCTTATGCAAGAAATAAAATGTTTAAGAAGGGCGTTCCCTAATCGCGCTCGAATGCATTCGGTAAAGATTATTATCATGATACATAAACCACAATGATGATTTTCTCATGCTAATTAAAGTGCAATAAGGATTTAATAATTCTAATTCAAGTGCAATGAGGGTTTACTCATTCTCCATGTGCAATGATCCTTGACTCATTGTAAATCCATGTTAAGTGTTGTTGCCACATTTCCATGTTATGATAATCAAGCTATATCATGCTTTTTTGTTCTGGTTTCTCTTTTACTTCATTTATATGAATGTTGCCTATAATGTATTTTAATTTTCATGTTATACCTTGTTTATTCCATTACTGGTCTTTATAGCTCACCCTTTTAATATGCATGTCCTTATGTTATCCCATGCAATGATAATTACGAGATAATGTACTGCTCTTGTAAAGGAAGTTTTCAATAAGATTTTTCGCTTCATGTTTTATGTTTTTATTTAATGTTCATAAGACCCAAATACAGTAGACCTATCGATCTTCAATGTTGTATCAAGGGAATATTTTTTGTGAAAAAGCATGTTTAAGTATGTAATAAAAAGCAATGTTGTTATATCAATGGTCCTCAATGGGTCAATTACGTCCTTTAAAGTATATTTTCTCGAAAAAGGAATTAACTCCCATCAATGATACAATAAGAATACCCATTTTTCTTCTCTATTAAATACTTATACACCATGTCATGTTTACACAATGTGTAATCCCCAAAACACTAACAATTCATGAAATTATGAAAAATGTAAAAATATTTATGGGATTTTTTTGAAGTTTCACGACATGAACATGGAAAAAATATATAGTGATTATATGATCAATATAGTGTGTTTCTAGCTCTAGAATCTCTATTTTCTTTCGAATCTATTTTTCCCACCAAAACCCCTTCTGACCTTCAAAAATCAGGGAAACCCCTCCATTAAATGGATTCTTGTTCTCTTTGGATCCAATATTTAACCACATCTTCTTAATGATTCCATTTTAAATCTATGGTACTTCACGGCATAGTGCAAAGTGCTCTTATATTCCCTGATTGCTACATTTTCCATCATATTTTACCAAATGATGGTCCTATATAAGAATACATAGTACATAAATAGATTTTATTAAATTCATTATTAATAAATTAACTTTCAATGAACTAACATATAAAAAACCTTCCCATATATAGATATAAAATATATTTCTCAATGGGGTGACTTTAGAAATGGTTTGTTGAGTTATATTATACATTAAAATTTAATAAAAAAAATTATTATATGTATTTATTTTGTGTTAATATGAATTATGCATCTAATTGTAATATAATTATTAGTCAACATACATCAAGTGGAAAGACAATGAATCCATTTTATGAATAGTTTTTTGATACATATAATTGTATCTCATTCATTTTATTTTAAATTATTTGGTTCTTATTTGGAATGGTTGAGCGCTTTATGAAACTCTTCATTGGTGTAACCATAGTGAATTTTTAATGCAATTGATCAGAGAATATTTTCAACACATATTATTATTGGTCACTCCATTATAATCCCTATGAATGTAATATAGTATAATGATGATGACAGATCATGCAATCATTCTCTCAAACTACTCTAGGTGGTTTTAATCATGAACATTCTGATAATGAAAAAAACTCAAGTACCTACATCACTTGAGTTCAGTGTATCTTAACCCAAGGGTTATGTCACACCATATCCTATGTATCCCAAATAAAACATGATAATGGGGTTATAAATAACCTCATTTATCCATATATGTGCACCAAACGTTTTTTAATAGTGGAAGGGTCCTAACATAATCAAGGGTAGAGTATTCCCTCAAAACTAAATCTGAAGAGTCAAGCCAGAATCTACCAAAAATTTAGAATGGCCTTTCTTTATAACAAGAATCTCAATGTACCCATATACTTAAAAAATATCCCATAAGGTTCTAAAATTCAAGAATAGAAAAAACTAAAACTATTTACGAGATGCATCAGAAGGTAAAAGAGTAAAAACAACAGATAACATGTAATATAAATCATATATAAATAAACCATGAAAATCATAATATTACATGTTGGTCTAATAACTAAAATTATGTATTGTCCTCATGGCTTACTCACATAATACAATATCCCTAAGTCTTAATATATCAAAAAATATATATCTTAAACATTTGTAAAACTCAATGTTATATATATTCTCCCTAGTGATTTTAAACCCAACTCAAGTGTGTGGTTATAGGTGACTCCAATAACAATGTATGGATCCCCAATGTGTCAACAACACATAGTGGTTCTGTGATCAAGTTGGTGTGAATAAAATACATAAAAGGTTTAAAATGCATACTCTTACGATACCCCCACCAAAAAATTGAACACATAATGAATATAGAAGCATACACATTAGGATATCATGAAATAATCATGACCCAATAGCACTGGAACATGCATACTTCAAACAATGCTTTAAATTAATCACTACATTTGAAAGAACACAACCCATAGCTGAAGACATAAGATATGGTATTTTACCATGTCTCGACCTATACCCACATTCTTATGATAGGATACATATCATTTATATAACTTTATAAAATTATAAAAATTATTCTATAATTGATACATATCAATCCCTCCATGGTTATCTACACCTTTAGGGTGGGGATATTAACATTGTCTCTAATAGAAGACCTTTATTCTTGAATCCCTTGGGATAATAGACTTGGAACAATACTCTCATATACATTATAAAAACACAATTTTTCATTTATCTTTATTGTTTATATAAATGTGATCCAATTTCACCAGTCATAACATAAAATATCAAAAATAAATTTTGGATCCCTGACATACCTAATGAACTATTAAGATTATATTTTTAGATATTTAGGACAAAATATTACATAGAAACATGCATACATAAATAAGATGTTCAAAAAAATCTACATTATCTCATACAATGTTCATCACATCAATTAACCTTTTTAGAATAACATGTGTAAATAATTTCAAAAAAAATTGGGTAACATGAAACTCAAAAAGGGTGAGAGAAAACATTCATTAAGGGTAAATATATACATTAACAATTGAATGTCATCGATGAGCATGAAGATACAATAATGGTATGGTTGAATAATAAATGAGAATGAGAATAAAATAAGTGTTTTAATACTAATCAATTATTGGCTCATAAAAATGATACTTGTAATTAATCTTTAATAATGTAAATAGTCATAGGAATCAATAATCATGAGTAATCTGATCTCAGCCGTGATCAAATGAATCCTTAATAACATATATAAAGTATAAATAAAATGTGTTTAAAACATGGAATATTATATTTATATAATCCTTAAATGAAAATTTATTGGTGTTTTTATTGTACCTAGTTAATAAAAATAATATCTTAGAAGTGAAATATTGACTGTTTCACTTTGTTGTCTCTTAGGAGTTACATATATTTAGCCAACTATGTCATCATTAACCAATGTATTGGAGAGCAGTACTAGGATCACTCATCATCATGAGCTATGTTAGAATCAACCATCATTATAAATGTTTTTCAGATACCATAACTCATGAAAAAAGTTTCTTTTTAAATATAAAAATAACCATTGTTTTTTCATATCTTAATTTACCTATTGAAAAGAAATGTGTTCCTTGTAAATCTGTTTAAATTATCATAATTCATCCAGATATATAATAAGGATGAAAACATTATAATATATCCCCATTTTATTATAGGTATCATCAAGGATTATTTTAATTAATGAATAGAAATACCATAAAAAAGAATCATTAAAACCTTTATTAACGAAAACACCCATTCAACATCAAAAATTACATTTTAAAATTAAAATATAACAAAATATTGTTGAAATTATTTTCTATGAAAATAATCATGGAAAATTTTAATGTAATCTTAAAATAAAATAATTTTCATTATGGTGGGAAAATCAATTCATGTGGTAAATGTTAAAAAACAACATTCTTTTTATAATTTTGTAAAGAGGGTCATAAGTGAACAATATAGAAAATGATATAGAATTTCATTTTGAAATAATTTAAGGGATGCTGAAAGATCATTAAAAATAAGTTTTTTAAATAATTTCAGATTATAAAATAACATTTTATAAATCATTTTATTAAAAATTATATAGAGGATATGTATTCCCAATGTAAACGAAGATACAAGAGAGATATCACATAAAAATAAGTTTTCTAGTTTTTTTAATCAATAATGTTGGATATGATAACTGAAATATATTACACATTCATAAAAATAGTATAATAAAAGTGATTTGTATCTATAAAATAAGTAAATTTTATTTCCATCAATTTAACTATTAATATAAACAATCCCAAAAAGAAATGAGATTATAACATAAAGACATTACTACATTGGTAACTTTTGAAATAAAAATTAATCAAAATAGAAATAAATTACAAGGATATATAAATACCATGAATTATATTAATTATTATGTAAATATTAATTCATGGCATAGAAATTACATGATTCAATGAAATTACCGTTCACAACCTGAAACATGTATCTGGAAAATGTGCTTGACACAAGTTAAACACCTACAAATATCATAAATTATAATGTGATAATTAATCAATGAAGTGATTATAAGAACATTATAAAATCCAAATAAAATATTAAATACATAATAAATAAATATATATACCAATTAATACATATTAATGTCATAAAAAATTTAATGATATTGAATTATAACTCAATGAATAGAAATTGAGTTAAGAAACCCCATATATCTTGGCAACATTCAAGTCAAATCCACTTGGATAAATAGATTTGAATTTTTAATGAAAATAGCATGAATTATAAAGGATACATGATATAATATATAAAATTGATTTATATAAATAATATAATAATAATTACTATTTAACATTAAAATATTCCTCAACGAAGAGAAATTGTGATTGAATCTTGTACCTGGAGTCTAGAACTTTCTGGTATATCATATATCTCATTTTTAATAGACACATATCCATTATTTAATTGTTTGAAAACCATTAATTGGTTTATTAATTTATCATTAAACCATTTATTAATTTAACTCTATGTCATATCTAATTAAATAATTAGTGTAGTATATGTTAGCTATTTTGAGGGTATTCTGTTAAAATTTGAAAAAAGAATTTGGTATGTTGATCAAGATTAGAGAGTAAATTATTCCATAATATACAGAATAATAATCATAAATGAATAATAATTTTTATAGAATAATTATAATTCTAAAAAAACAATAAAATATGGTTATGAAAAATTAATTGTGTTATAATCATGGAGATGGTATGTCATATATACGTTTGAGTAACATTTTCATTTCTCAAATCGCATAAGGGAAAGAAGTTAAGTATATTATTTTTATTTATAAAATAATTATTATATAAAAAATAACATATTATCTCATTAAATGAACTAATATATACCATTCTTGGGATGTAGTGATAAAAAATAAATCACATCAACTCACGAAGGTGATAATAAACATGTACGAATGAATGATGTTATCATTTTTCAATTGATTGAAAGGTATAAATAATATATTATAAGTAATAACTAAAAATTTATTATTTTATAAATATTATATATATATATATAATGTAAATTCATATTTTTAACCATCTTTGAGAGACGGTTATGGAAAACAAACTACATCAGCTCGGGAGTTGGTTGTTCACCATACATATAAATGATGGTTTTATTTTCTATTTGATGGAAGAAGGAGATGAATGCATGTTATTACATTACTATAAATTATATCAATATATGTAATATATCAGTGTTATTTTTTCATCAAATTTAAATAATATTTGAAGTAGTTGTAGGAGGAAACAAATGAAAACTATAGGATAAGAACTATACCACTTCTTGAGACAACCTTATTAGGTTTATACCTGTAGAAATTATATATTGGTTTTATAATAAATCCATGGCCCCTAAAATGTGGGGATGGATATTGAAATGGATTTTGGTTGGTTTATTCTAAACAAAAAAGCTATTGGGTGGGTGTAAGAGGGAAGAGGGGTGTCCTTTTGTAACTGAGGGACGAGCAATTTTGAAAATGAATGAAATATTATAACATAATATGTGTCGAACTCATTTTAAAGGTTCAAAAATAAAATGGATTATAATTGATGGCTTATATGTTATTACATTATCATGATATTGATTTAATAAATTTTTATATATAACTTTGAACCATTTATTTTGGATGAACCCTTCTGTTAACTGTTTTTAACGTTACCCTTGGCAACAAATTTCTCAAAATAAAAGAGTTATGAATTTACTTCTATGTTAAAAAATGGATCGTAAATGGATAATGGGTGATTTTTAAGACCACATATCATCATAATATTCCTAATTAATTGGCTTGATCAATTAAAATAATTTAATAAAATATATTAAACATTAAATATTGTTAATGTCATTATAATAATTGTTCATGTAATTCGAAATTTAAAAATACATCATTGTATTTTAATTATAATATAATCCATTAAGACATAAATAATATATAATTATTAAATATAAAATTATTTTAGCACCATAATTCATTGATGAAATATTAATATTTTTAAAAATCATTTTACTTTAATTTCCAACTGCTTTCCCAAGCCTTATACTGGCATTATGTCACAATTTAAGGTAATTATTTCATCACTAAAAAATATAAATAAATATCCATCATAAAAATAATTTCAATGATATTAAAATAACCTTTATTATTTATTCATGAAATATTTTTATCTCTTTGGTTCCATTAAATAGAAATTTATTAGAATGTGAGATATGTATATGTATTTTTCGTTATATAAAATAATATATGTACTTTTCAAAATATAATGTAATGATATTGACATAAAATCCCATATTGGATGGTTATGGTCGAACCCTACTCATATTATAGATTAAATTATAATTTTTGGGTCATTTTTAGACAACGTTATATTATTTTTGACTATATTAAATAGATTTACCCTTACCTATGTGAAAATTATATACTTCAATTATTATTCATAATAACAAAAAATAAAGTGGTATTACTAAAAAATAGTTAAATGATTTATTCAAAATAATGTATCCATTATACTAAATTCACTTATTATATGCGGTGGAATTAAATTTAACTTAAACTCTCAAAGTGTGACAAAGAATACTTTTTCCAAAATATATATTTTTAATAATTAAATTGTTTTTATTTAAAATTCATGTACAAGGTTGATTACAATAAAATTTATTGGATTATATTTTTTCAAAATTAAATAGTTAAATTTTCAAAATAGTCCAAAATGAAATATTTCATTATAAATACTTTAAAATAAAAATGAGGATTTCTGTAAATATATAAAGTTTTCACTATTCATTAAAATATTAAAATTTTCAAAAAAATATAAATGATCCATCTTATAATAAATCTTAAATTATTAATTCAAAAAATAAGTTCATTCTTTCAAATTAAACATAAATTATGAAGAAATAAATCTTTTAAATATAAAAATATAATTCATAAAACCGCAATTTAGTTTGAAATAAAGCCTTTTCCTTTTTACTATAAAAATTATGTAATATTATTATAATTAATATAACCATATAAAATATATTTAATTAATATAAATATGACATGAAAATAATTTAACTTAACATTACCTATGTTTTTTCATTATTCCCCACTTTTTTAAATTTCAACCTTGAAATTTTATCATGTGCTATATTAAAAGGGTTTAAAACATTTTCATAACAAATTCCACGTAATTGAAGCTAAATCATACAGACATGAAATTGAATATTTTTTAATATTTAATAAAATACATTTCTTTTAAAACAACATCATAAAAAAAGTGATATAAATATTTATTTTGAAAAATGGACTAGGTAAATGAAAAGTTAACTGGAATAACACATAACTATGTTTCAAAATTTGAGAACATTAGTGGGAAGTAAAAAATATGGATATGGAGGGAAAATTAATGTATAAATAATGATGGATACTAATAAAGTACACTAAACAAAAAAAATTCATCGATCATGAAAATGTCAATGACCGGAAAACCATAAACTAATTAGTTGTTAAAAATTTCCTAAATTCATAAAAAATTAAGGTAATGGGGAAATATTTTTTGTTTAATGATCATTTTATTACAATTGAGAATTTTCATTACCATATAAACTACGAATACAAGGAAAAATACTTAGTTAAAAAGTACAATTTTATCTATTAAGAGATTTTCAACACAATATCATATTCATTCCTAATAATTAATATTAGATAAGAATTTCTCATGCATGAAACACTAAAAATAATAATAAAATAGATCACATAATCCTCAAAAGGATAGTAAGATATTACTAATTTATTTATGTACTAAAAAATCTAAAATGGTTAGAACAAGATAAAATAATAATTGAAATGTATAACTTCCATATGAGTAAATAATAATTTATTCTCCAAAATTCTATAATAACTCAAAAATTAGAACATATATCATTCCATAAATAAATAAACCTACATCCCAAATTACATTTATAGCCATAATAATAAATAATATTTTAACCTAATGGTTATATTATACCATTCAGATTATGATCCTAAAATTTTAATATAATTATTCCAAATAATATTCATGTTATACCCCATGATAATCCTAAGGGTTAATTTCCCCTTAAATGAATAAAACATAACCCAAAATATCATTTATCACCTTATAATATTAACACTTCTGTTATGTCTTGGTCCGACTAACCACTAAGATGGTGGTCAGACTAGTGGGTCACATGGACTCAAGCGCACCTCCCCGTATTAAAGAGGATGTTGACTACCAATGAGGGTCACATGAGGTGATAGTGGGGAGACTATACCCTTGTATGAGAGTAGCACGTCAAAAAAGTAAATAATAATCAACAATGTAATAACTATAATAAAGAAAGTACATTGCATCGTAAGAATATTATAAAACTGTATATAGTGGATGACCACCACCAATATTCAACAGATGCATGCATGTTCGAATAATGATAATTTAATAGAATATTATATATAAATTAGATATAATACTCTATTAAATACTCTGGAAAAGAAAAATAATCAAAATCCCAAAGGCGATCTCTATGAGCTTCTGATACTCCAAACTAGAAAACAATACTTTCAAATGTTCCATACTCCTAAGAACATAAAGGTAACATGGGTACCCTAGTGCAATGGAGGCCCAAGCATGGAGTGAGATATAAATAAAAGTAGGTTTCCAACCATAGTGTTTTTTTACTGAATTGAGTATTTGAATACAAAGTAATTTGGTGTGCATTTGTATGTAGGATAATGATAAGAAGTGATTAAATAAATAAACAAAAACCCACCCATGTTCTTAAGGGACACCTGGTAGCTATACCTATGTCAACTCAAAGATGTAATACATGTTTGATAAGTGAAAAAAATATATATTAATAATTATATATATATATATATATTAGTTATATATTTCATCAACTTATATCAAACAATTGTGTGTGGATGCCTAATGGAAATATACCTGGAACAATATAGCTGGAGTTGACTGAGTCGTAACTTAGATATGCATAACTAGTCTAACGTGAATAAAATCTCATGCAATATAGTAAACTCCCTAAATCTCAATAGAGTGAGATACTTCATGCAACAATTCTTAGAATGGTGAGTGAGCCGACATGGAAACACTATATCATGGAACATGAAGCCTCATCCCAACACCCATATAGAATGATTAGTGCAAGACATCATTCCTAACACCCAATGTAAGGAACTATGATGGTTCATGTTAAACTGAACCATTACCATAATTCCACAACCTATGTATAAGGTCTAATAAGATTTATCATAGTCAAACATGAGTCAATACGTATCATACCTTACATTTATCAATCTAATATAAATTCATCATGATTTTTATAGTACAATAAATGAGGAAATACCTATCATGCTTTAAATTTTAATAAAACATTATAATAAAGGGAATTCCATTTAAAACAATTAAATATAATTTGTTCTTATTTTAATTAAAACAAGAGTCATGGTCATACCACCCTATTCAAATCCATTTCAAATCATCCATCTAAAACTATCAAGAAATAAATCCCATCAGGAGTAGGCTATGAAAACTAATACACTTTGTTGAATCTAACAATACGAGATAATTATTTTAATAAGGCTCAAGGTGTACTTATAGGGTACTTTGGTCTATTTGGAAAACTACCCACAAGGTTCACCCTATTTATTAAACAATACAATCCCTTGGGAGGAGCTTGGTTTATAACCATTGATATATAGGGCACCAAACATATTTAAAAATGTCAATAATATTCATGTATCAAACATTCCATATTCCAATATATATAAATAAAATCATATAATAAGGACCCAAGAAATAAAGCAAATAATTCTATAAACCACTACCAATCACATTATAATTTTGAAGACATCGCACCTCTATTGAGGGGTTTTATTATGAGACCATGTTATTCTTTATTAAAAATTCATTTAGTCATATTATCATCATAACACAAAAATGTAAATTAAACTCATCGATCATACATTTTAAATTAATATACCATTCATGGAAAAATAATTATAAAGGATCAAAATGGAATTAATGGGGTGACATTATAATCATGGATATACCCTATAAAGAGTATATTAATTATTAAACTAAGAGTAATTCATAGAAGGTGTTCTGGGATTTTAAAACATTTTATTTTAAGGTAAAAACTTGTCGGCACACCCATGGGGTGTCCATATACAAATTTTTTATCCTCTAAAGAACCAAACCCAATTCAGAAGATGTGCATAATGGTTAATTGTTCAACTATATATGAAATAATCTATAATAAATTAATTCATGGAAATGTTTTGGCGTTTGATAGAAAGGAAACATTTATAAATCAACTAAAACATTGGTAATAAGTCATTGACCACCTACCTCATGCTAAGAACATATCACGCATCAAATCTCAATCTCTAATTCTTTCAAGTTTGGAAGTAATAAATAAACATTAATTTACCTAGAAAATTTGTGAAAATGGGATCACACCTAAATAAAACATATGATGGAATGAATAAATTGAAATAGATTAAAGAGGAATTTAGATCTTACCAATGCATATCCATAGATACCAACTGATCTTGATTCGGACAGCAAATTGGGGAGGAATCATCAATCCTAGCTTAGCTTGGAGGAGAAGAAAAGAAAATAAAAATAATGAAATAAGCCCCATTTAGGGAATTTTGTTAACTTCACCCCAATAATTGGTTCGCATGGTTTGTCTACATGGGTCGGCCAAAACATGTTCCAACCATGTGACACTCCCATCTAAAGAATCACCTAACATAGTTCATGTCGCATGGCTACCCTAACCGCACAACAACCATGCATTGAAAAGTTCTTATGTATGTCCCATTTTGTAACTATATGTGTGGGATTGGTGAATGTTTTGGATAACCCATACTCATCTTGTGTTCTTCAAATATTAACCTCTTAATAGGCCATATGATTTTCTACTGGGGACCTCTTAGTTTCAGATAATCTGTGTTCCCTCTATAGTCTCCTCAAACATGGAATTCCCATCCTCGATGCTCCTGAAACTTGATGTTACCTCCACAGGACCTCTGAATCCATCACCCGTTCATAAAAAACACATCTAATTATTTAAACTGTAAAAATTACATTCTAAATATCAGTGTGTGAAATGGACCATCCAATGAACACAGAAGTTCAATTTTTTTATTTTCATATGGTTAAAAAACACTGGTCATTACAACTTAAAAACTCAAAATAGGAGTATAATACATTGAAATTATGATCAATATTAACCTTATGAACACATGATGTTATCCATAAGTATTAATCAAGTTTCACATGAAAAAAATCAAAATATGTAATGTTGTTTAAACCCTGGTCTGATTCTATCTATAGCAGTATTGATATATAACCACTGTGATATTATTGATACTTATAAAATAATTCCATATGTGGTTACACCTCTGTGGTGAGAATATAACCTCCATACCCAATAAAAACCCTATCCTAATGAAACCCTTAGACAAAGAGTCATGGGTCAACCAACATTCATAAGTGAGATTTACAAAGGATCAGATATATTTCTTTATTATGATACCAACTATAGCAGTCCATATTTTTAAATAGAAGGGTATAATTGATAACTATTAGAGAACTTGATTGGTGGATAACATCTCGGGGTTGAATTCTTATCACCGCTGCCAGTGGTATCCTTTTCTTCATGAAACCCTTGGGTTGTGAGTCACACCACACCCAATATTCACATGTGAGATTTCCCACGGATCGAATCTCCATATATACTTTAACACCAACTATAATATACCTAGACACGCTCTCTTAGATCTGATGATAATAAAAATACCTTTATATTTATAGATTATATACCTATAAATCATGACCAAATTTCAACAATCCAAAACATAAAATGTCAAAAGGAATAATTTGATCACTTGTGTACCAAAGGATATCTTAGTTTTTGAAATTTATATAATTAGGATAAACACATACATAAAAACATGGATATAAAAAAATCAGTTCATAACAATATAGATTATCTTCAAGAAAGTTCTTCACATCTAGTAAACTTCTTATTCATAATATACATAAGACATTTATTCACAACTATGGGGAAAGAAACATAATAGGGGTGAGATAAAATTCTCAGTAAGTGTAGAAATAAGAATTAACGAGACAACATCAAATTTGAGTAGGGATGAATTTTTTGGGTTATTACAGTGGAAATGTAGTAGGGAATTGTAGCATCACTGTAGCAGTGGTAGAACAATAGTAGAGAAAGCACTGTAGAGACGGAGGCACTGTAGTCGGTGTTGTAGCGGCGGCTCTATTGTATAAGGTACTATAGAATCCTGAGATTTATAGTAGTAATATTCACTAAAAGGGATCTTTCGGGCAAAAAAATGGATTTCGGGCCTTTCATTCGTACCACTTGCTCTTGGGACTTTGGCCTATGTTATGGGTCTCCCTCTACTCAGTTTGAAATAGGTCTTTGATTTAAAAAATAAATAATTCTTTGGCACGAATATTTTTAAAAAACGCATTAACAATCAAATGTCCTTAGTGATCAAAATATAAGAATATGGGATTGTTAACAAAATAAATGTGCACGAGCATAACATAATGGAATTCATACCCATGGAAACCTAGATCATCTAACATTAGACATAGAATAATTCTTTAAAAAATTCAAGATTATAAGGAATCAATTTTCATGAGCCATGTGATGTTAATATTGGTCAAAGTAAAAAAGAAATAATCCTTGAAAGAATAATGAAAATGTGTTGTTATCATGGAACTTTATATTTAGAAAACCCTAAAACACCCTTACATATGGGATAACCATACATAGTTAATACTGATAATCTCTTTAGTGTAACTTGTTTACCATTTAATTTAATAATCAATTAGGGTAAACTTTTATTTAGTCAACTCCATACTAATTACCCAATTCATCGGGGAGCTGTATCGGGATCACCCATCAAAATTAGATATATCGAACTCATCCATAACCATAAAAGGGTCCAATAAATGTTGTTTTTTCATAGCTTGATTTACTTGTATAATAGAAATGTGTACCATGTAAATATATTTAAATTATCATAAGTCATCTAGAGAAATATTAAAGATGAAATCATTTTAATATATCCCCATTTTTTTATAGGTAACATCAAGGGTTATGGTAATTAACGAAAAGAAATACCATAAAAAGAATCATTAAAAACATTTTTATGGAAAACACCCATTCAACTTCAAAAATTACAATTTAAAACTAAAAAATAACAAAATCATTTTGAAATCATTTTATATGAAAATAATAATAGAATATTTTAATGTAATCATAAAATAAAATAATGTTAATTATAGTGGGAAAATTCCTCCATGTCGTAAATGTTAAAAACAAACATTCTTTTTATAATTTTGTAATGAGAGTCAAAAGTGATCAATATAAAAAATTATAAAGGATTTCATTTTAAAATATTTTATAAGATGGTCAGGGATAATTTAAAATAAGTTTTTTAAATAATTTATTTTATAAAATAACATTTTATAAAACATTTTATTATGAAAGTATATAAGGGATATGTATTCTCGATGTAAAAGAAGATATAAGAGTGGTATCACATAAAAATAAATTTTCGGATTTTTTTAATCAATAATGATGGAGATTAAAACTGAAATATATTACACATTCATAAAAATAGTTTTATAAAAGTGATTTATTTCTATAAAACAAGAGAATTTTATTTACATCAATGTAACTTTTAATATAAACAATCTCGAAAATAAATGAGATTATAACAGAAGGCATTACTACTTTGGTAACATTTGAAATAAAAATTAATCAAAAGGGAAAACATGACAAGGATTTATAAATACCAGGAATTAAATTAATTATTATGTAAATATTAATTCACCGAGTATTAATTACATAATTTAAAGAAATTATAGATCACAACATGAAATGTGTATCCAGATAATGTGGTTGAGACAAGTAAAACCCCTACAAATATCATAACTTATGAAGTGGTAATTAATCCATGAAGTGATAATATGAACACTATAAAATCCAAATAAAAAATTAAATACATAATAAATCAATTTATATATCAATTAAAACATATTAATATCATAAAAAATTAAATTATGTTGAATTATAACTCAATGAATAGAAATTGAGTTAAGAAACCCCTTACATCTGGGTAACATTCAAGTCAAATCCACTTGGATAAAAATATTTGAATTATTAATTAAAATTACATAAATTATAAATTATTAATGATATAATATATAAAATGGAATTATATAAACCATATAATAATAATTATTTTATAACATTGAAATATGCCTCAGTGAAGGAAAAATGAGTTGGAATCTTGTACCTGGAGTCTAGATCATTATTATATGTCCTTTATTTCATTTTCAATAATCACATATACATTATTTAATTGTTTGAAAACCATTAATTGGTTTATTAATTTTTTATTAAACCATTTATTCATTTATCCCTATGTTATATCTATTTACATAATTAGTCCAGTCCATGTCAGGTGTTTTGAGGGCATTCAGTTTAAATTTACAAAATGAATTCAGTATGTTAATCATTCTCATAAAGTTAATTATTCCATCATATCCAGAATAATAATCATCATGTGATATTTATTTTTATACAATAATTATATTTTTAAAACAAATAATTAAATATGGGTATGAAAAATGAATTATGTTATAATCATGGAGATGGTAAGTCATGTATACCTTTGAGAAACATTTTCATTTTTCAAATCACATAAGGGAAAAAATTTAAGTTTCTTTTTATCTTTCTAAAATTATTATTATATAAGAAATAAAATATTATCTCATCAAAAAAAACAAATATATTCTATTCTTGTGATGCAGTCGTAACAAATAAATCACATCAATTTGTAAAGGTGATAATACACATGTACGCATGAATGATGTTATCATTTATCAATTGATTGAAAGTTATAAATAATAGATTATAAGTAATAATTATAAAATTATTATTTCATAAATATCATATATATATATATAATGCAAATTAACGTTTTTAACCATCTGTGAGAGGTGGTTATGGAAAATGAACTACATCACCTCAGGAGTTGGTTGTTCACCGTACATATGAATGATGGTTTTATTTTCTATTTGATGGAAGAAGGAGATGAATTCATGATATTCCATTACTATAAAATATATAAATATATTTAATATATCAGTGTTATTTTTTCACCCTTTTTTAATAATAATTGAAGTAGTTCTAAGAGGAAACAAATGAAAACTCTATGTTAAGAACTATACCACTTCTTCAGAAAACCTCTTTAGGTTTATACCTAAAGACATTATATATTGGTTTTAAAATAAAACCATGGGAGCTAAAATGTTGGGATGGATTTTAGGAATGTATTATTTTAGGTATAATCTAAGAAAAAAATATATTTGGTACGTATATGAGCAAAGAGGGTGTCATTTTATAACCGAGTGGACATGCCATTTTGAAAATGAATGAAATATTATAACATAATATGTGTCTAAAACATTTTAAATGGTTAAATAATAAAATGTATTATAATTTTTGGATTATTTGTTATTAAATGGTCATTATATTGAATTAATAAACATTTATATATAATTTTAAACCTTTCATTTTGGATTAGACCTTCTGTTAATGGTTTTTAACATTAAACTTGGTAACAACTTTCTCAAAACAAAAGGGTTATCAATTTACATCTAAGATAAAAATTGGATCATAAATGGATAATGGGTGGTATTTAAGACCACATATCATCATAATATTCCTCATGAATTTATTTTATCAATTTAAATGATTTAATAAAATATATTAAACATAAAATATTGTTAATGTCATTTTAATAACTATTCATGTAAATTGATATTGAAAATTACATCATATTATTTTTATTATAATATAATCCATTAAGACATAAATAATACATTATATTTAAATATAAAATTATTTTTATAACATAATTCATCCAAGAAGTATTAATTTTTTTAAATCATTTTAATTCAATTTCTTACTTCTTGCACAAGCCTTATTCGGGCATTTAGTCCTTATTTAAGTTATTATTTCATCAATAAAAACTATAAATAAATAACCATCATAAAAATAATTTCAAGAATATTAAAATAACCTTTAATATTTATTTATGAAATATTTTTTTCCCTTTGTAACCATAAATATAAATTTATTAGAAAGTGAGATTTGTATGTGTATTTTTATTTACATAAAATAATATATATACTTATCAAAATATAATGTAATAAAATTTACATAATATTTAGAATTGGATAGGTATGGTTGAACCCCACTCATCTTATAGATTAAATTATAAATTTTTTGTCATTTTTAGACCACATCATATTATTTTAATCCATAATTACCTGATTTACCCTTACCTTGGTGATAATTATTTAAATCAATTATTATTCATAATAACCAAAAATAAAGTGGTATTACTTAAAAAAATAAAAATGAATAATTCCAAATATGGTATCCATTATACTGAATTCACTTATTATATGTGGTGGAATTTAATTTTACTTATACTCTCAAGATGTGACAAAAAAATGTTTTTTCATAAAAATATATTTTTAAGAATTTAATTTTTGTTATTTCAAATGCAAGTACAATGTTTATTACAATAAAATTTATTGTATTTTATTTAATAAGAATTAAATATAAATGTTAAAAGTAGTACAAAATGGAATATTTCTTTATAAATACTTTAAAATAATAAGGTTTTTCTGTAAAAATCAGAAAAAATTTACTATTCTTTAAAATATAAACATTTTCAAAAAATTATAAATTATACATCTTATTATTAATATGAAACTATTACTTTTTAATATAAGTTCATTTTTTCAAATTAAAAAAATATTATGTAGAAATAAATCTCTTAAATATAAAAATATAATTCATGAAAACACAATTTAGTTTGAAATTAAGCGTTTTTCTTTTTACAATAAAAATTATGTTATATTATTATAATTAATATAACTCTAAAAAATATATTTAATTAATTTAAATAAGACATCAAAATAATTTACCTTAACTTTGCCTATGTTTTTTCACTATTCCCCACTTTTTTAAATTTCCACCTTGAAATTTTATCTTGTGCTATATTGAAAGGGTTTCAAACATTTTCATAATCAATTCCACGTAGTTGAAGATAAATCATAATATAATGAATGTAATTTTTTATTAATATTTAAAAAATACATTTATTTCAAAACGTCATCATAAAAAAGTGACATAAAACATCATTTTGGAAAATGGACAAGGTAAATGTAAAGTTCATTTGGAATAACACATAACTATGTTTCAAAATTGGAGAACATTAGTGGGAAGTAAAAATATGGGTATGGAAGAAAAAAATAATGTATAAATAATGAATGAGACTGATACATTACATTAAACAAAATAAAATTGATCGATCCTGAAAATGTTAGTGACCACAAAACCATAAACTAATTAGTTTTTAAATAGGACATCAAATCATCAAAAATAAAGGTAATGTGACAAAAAATTTTGTTTCATGATCCTTTTATTCTTATTGATAATTTACTTTACCATATAAACTTACAATACAAGGAAAAATACTTTGTTGAAAAGTATAATATCATCCATTAATAAATATTCAACACAATATCATATTCATTCCTAATAATAAATATTCAATAAGAATTTTTTCATGCCTGAAACACTAAAAATAAGAAACTAATGGATCACATAATCCACAAAAGGATAGTAAGTTATTACTAAGGTATTTATGTACTAAAAAATCTGAAATGGTTAGAACAAGGTAAGATAATAATTGAAATGTATAAACTTCTATATGAGGAAATAATAATTTATTCTCAAAATTTCAATAATAACAGTAAAATAACAACATAGATCATTACATAAATAAATAAACCTGTAACACCCCAAGTTTGTCTAAAAATAAATAAGAATCCATGGAACTTTAATTTAAGTAGATATTTATAACTAGCCTTTAAAACATAACTTTTCAACTTTTATGTTTTGAATTTCAAGAAACATTCATCTACAATTGTGTTTAGTATGTTATTTCGAGTCTGTTGGATCTAACATGTTTTTTTAGTGAATAGTAACATACCTTTATGAATAGTAATATGAATAGTAATATGTCTCTAATGAATAGTAATTTTTTTATTATTTTATTTTCTTAAGGCTTTAAGATAATAACATCTTGGTTAATTTTTCATCGTGATATAGATGTAGTTATAGAATTAGAATTGTTAATTTTTGAATTAAGTATGATTTTATTTAAAAAATAAATTAATAATATTTATAAAATTGTTTTCCAAAAATGGACTTTATTTTTGAATTCTACACGTCAATAAATGGTTTGCGTAAATTTTTGGGTTTTTTTCTGAAATTTGTGATTTTTCGATGAATAGTGAAATATGATAAAATACCATATAATCAAATTATTAGTAAAATAAACTATTTATGACATCATAAGTGATTCAAGGTCACTTTTTTTTAACTCACATTCCATTATTACTATTTTAGGTCACATGGACTAAGACTATTCTTAATCTTGGGTAAAAATATTATAATAATGATTAAAATAATGAAAAAGCCCCTCTCCTCCACTATAAATACCACCCTCACTCCCCTCTACTTCCCGCATCACTCAAGCCTTGAGAAATTCCTAAGTTCTTCCCAATACTCCTCCCAAGACTCTTCCCCACGTCCTAGAGCTTCTGGTCTCACAAAAAGACCAAAACCAATGCCCTTAAGAAGGATCCCAAGGAGAAGAGATCAAGAGGTAAACATCCTCTTTTATTTACTTTCTTTTCTCTCATTTTATGTTATTCTCTTCCTTTCCCTTTTGAATTATGTTGGGATATTTCATTCCATATCCCCCCTAACTATCTATATTATTTATTAGTGATCATAAATTCCCTTTCTCTCATTAAACTATTTTTTAATTAAATTTTAAGAGTCGTCGTTAGGCTGCCAAATTTTCGTGATAAAGTTCTCATGTTTTCTTTTATTTCAAGATTCCTTTATTTATTCTTGTTTCCTAACCTCTTTTTGACAAAAATCCATGGAATCTCTAGAATCTTTTAAATTTTGGATGTTCTCATGTTCATGGAAAATTCATCATCAATCTTATTCTCATCCCCCACTTGTTCATGGTATTAAAAACATTGTCTATGATGTGTCGAATTACCATCATCGTGGACAATGTGATTTCAATTTTCTTTAATAATTTCACGTATGGTTATAAAACTATTTATATAGTTGAACCAATTTATAATATATGTATTATATCTCATCCATGTTTCTGGAATTCATTTTAACACATGGTTTTAATTTATAAAATAAAATGAGGTCGATATTATCAAAGAACCACTAAAATGATCTAAACACACATCATTAATGTTTTAACTTATGAATAATCTACATGAAAGAATTTAAAATGATAAATAATATAATTTATTTTACTAGATATATATAAATACTACTCCATTCCAATTCTATATTTTCACTCTCAATCAACAATAACATCCTTCATGAACAAATCTTAAAAATCATGTAATGAACTCACCCAAAAATAGTGCAAGGGGAAAAATACTAACAATTAAAGGGTAGAATGATGGTATTAAATGATAATATACGATTTTATAACCATTAAAATGTTTCTGTAGAATATTAAAAACTATATTTCAACCATTATACAGGAGGTTTAAAATAGTTGGAAGTAAGAAAAACACGAGATAAGGGAATTCTTATCCCGGTTTCCATTCTTTGGGTTATCCTTATACTTCATTATTTATGTGGTATTAAATTTTTTTTTTGATGAAAATGGTTTATATTATCATGAATTATGTGTATTTATAGTATGTATATATATATATTCCATTCACTCTATTAAGTCTCACTTCAATTATATGATGTTTGTAAGGGAATTCTTAACCCACTTTCCATTCTTTGGGTTATCCTTCTACTTCATTATTTATGTGGTATTAAATTTTTTTTTGATGAAAATAGTTTATATTATCATGATTTCTATTTATTTACAGAATATAAACATATTATATTCACTCTATTAAGTCTCACTTCAATTATATGATGTTTGTAAGGGAATTTGTAACCCGATTTCCATTCATTGGTTTAACCTTATACTTCATTATTTATGTGCTATTTAAATTTTGTGGGTGATGGGTTCTATTTATTTTAGGTTTAATTATGTGTATATATAGTATATATACATACCCCATCCACTATATTAATTCTATATTCAACTGTATAATATTTATAAGGGTCGTTTCATTAAAAATCCTCTTATTAAATCTGGTTTTACGATATTCCAAAGCAATGTTTATATGAAATTATTAATGTTGTCTGGTTATGTTTTGGTTTTTGGGAATTATTTATGATGAAGGGTGGGACCTATATCTCCCTTAAATTCATTGGGTATGAGTAAGTTTTAGGTCGACCGTATGGTTACTCCAAGTGTAATTGTGATGGTTACACAAAGTAAGGTAGTCGCGAGGGTTGCAAAATATAAGGTAGCCAAGAATGGTTACAAGATTATGTATGTAATGCCCCAAGATACCTGTATGATTATATTTATGTTCTCATGTTTGTGTGTATAATTTGTAAATATCATGTTACACAGAGTATGTATATATGAGTGACAAGCATGTCTTTTGAAAATGTTTTCATACGTTACGAGTATTCATGGACTAATGTGCTCTTTCCTTCTTTTTCATCCCTTACAGAGGTTATGTTCATATCCCAAGTTTTTAAATTATTTTCATAGGTTAATGGATGTGTAAGACAAGGAAGGAAGCCATGATAAATTTTGAAGAATTTTCAAGGAGTCTTGTTTTGAGTTTTAAGGTTTTATATTTTGGAAAAAAATCGAAACAGAATTTATAGTATCCACTTGGTAATAATGTGTAATGTTATGAATGTATTTTCCTAATTATATAAAGCTATAAACTTGAAAATATCCTCAATGTAAAAGAAAGTTTTTTCTTTACTAAATTAAAGATTATGTATGTAATAAGGCTGGGTCCTTATAGTTGGTATTAGAGGATGGTTTAGGTAACATTAGGGGTTAGGGTGACATTAATAGAATACCATAAATGATTTTAACTCTAGGTTTAATTTAAAATGTTATAGCATTTAAATATTACCATGTTGCTTCTTCTAAGACATTTTTTTAGAATGGTTGTCTGGAGAAGGAACATGAATTCTGAAGAGGAGAGGCACTGATAGAATGACATCCTTCTGGAACTACAACGCGGAATGGTGGGGTTTGGAACCGAGCAGTTTGTGACAGTAATGGTTCAACTAACCCAGGAAATAAATGGTGGGGGCATCCTTGCAAGAAAACCAATAGAGGTACCACAATGAAACATGACAGTAGTGGAACATTTTATGAGACAACATCTCCCTGCATTCAATGGATCTTCTGACCCAGTAGCAGCTGAAGGATGGATCAAAGCCCTTGAAAAGATATTTAATGTTATGGGATGTTCAACAATCAAAAGGTAAGTCTTGGAATTTATCATTTAGAAGGGGAAGATGATCAGTGGTGGTCAAATGTAATAAATACTAGGGGTAGATAGGTTTTTTTATGCCTTATAGTGGGATGAATTTAAAAGGCTTTCCCTTGAAAAATATTTTCCTAAGGTGGTGCGACTTAGAATGGAGAAGAAATTACATGAATTGAAAAAGAAGGAGAAATATTTAGTTGTTGTGTATGAAGAGAACTTCACCCAACTGGCGAGTTTTCCTCAAATCTTATTCTGGATCCTGATAGAAAAATCAACCATTTTTACTCCAGATTTATGCCAAGGTATCGAAAGGTATTGGCCTCCCCTGAATTCAAAAGTTATGAGAAACTTGTCTGATGTGCTGAGAGGGTAGAGATAAAGTTTTCCGATGATCACATGCATTTTGGAAACAAAGAGAATAATAGGTCTAGTAGGAAAGTAATGGGTGAGAATTAACCAAAGAAGTAGGATGTTAAAAAAAATACAATTTCTAGATTGTGAAAAGTGTGGCAAGAAGCACCATGGGGAATGACTTAGAAAAACTAGGATGTGTTTTAAATGTGGTATGTATGGACATATGGCCCGAGATTGTAAAGAAAATGATCTAAATAATAATCATAAAAAAGCAGACTTTAAAGCATTTTAAATGTGGTGAGATGGGTCATTATGAAAATTCTTGCCCAAAGAGAGAACCGAATAATGCAAAGAATCCAGACTACAAGAAGAAAGGTGTAGTGAGATCCTTTGCGAGTACGTCAATAGATATCGGGCCATCTAATGAAGTTGTATCAGGTAAATAGTTTGTTCACTCAGATTTTTCGAATGTTTTGTTTGATATGGGGTCTACACATTGATTCATATCTGAGAAATTTTTTGGTAAATTCAAAATATCACCTCAACAAATGAGACCCGAACTTGTTGTTTAGACACCTGGAAGAAATGTTATAACAAATAGATATTATATTAATCTTTCTATTGTGGTCTATGGAAAGACTTTACTTGCAAAACTTGTTGTTTTACCCATAGTCAATTTTGATGTTTTTCTAGGAATGGATTGATGTTATGATTATCTTGCTAAGATTGATTGTGGAGCTAAAGAATTTGTTTTTCAGAAAGAGTTTCAGTTTGTATAAAATAATTAATCCATACAACTGATAACATATAAAGAAACTAATAAACTATTAAAATATGGAAATGAATGTTATCTTGCTCATAATGTTGAAAACAATGGAACTATTCAAATTAATGATGTGCTAGTTTTAAATAAATACCTTGATATTTTTTCTAATGAGTTACCTGGTGTCATACCTGATCGAGAAGTAAAATTCACAATTGACTTAGTTCCTGATGCTAAGCCAATTTCAAAACCCCATACCGTATGGCTCTAATAGAACTTCTTAAATTAAAAAATCAGTTGCAGGATTTCTTTGAAAAAGGATTCATTCATCCTAGCACTTCACCATGGGGAGATCCTGTTTTTATTGTTAAAAATAAAGATGGTTCCGTGAGACTTTTCATTGATTATACATCATTTAATAACATCACTGTTAAAAAAATTATCCTTTTCCTCATATTGATGACGTGTTTGATCTGCTCCAGGGAGCTTAATACTTTTTGAAGATTGACTTGAGATCCGAATACCATCAGCTGAAGGTGAAGGAGGATGACATCTCAAAAACAACCTTTCGTACTAGATATGGGCATATGAATTTGTTGTTATTTTGTTTGGATTAACTAATGCACCTAATATATTCATGAATCTTATGAATAGTGTATTTCCTGAGTTCTTGGATAATTTTGTGGTTGTATTTAATGATGACATAATGGTATTTTCTTAAAATAAAGAGGAGCATGAAAAAAATAAAAGGGTTGTTTTGAAAACATTAAAAGAAAAGAAACTATATGTAAAATTCAGCATGTGTGATTCTTAGTTGTAATATATTTATTTTCTTGGGAACACTGTAAATAAAGATGGAATAACAGTAGATCCTATCAAAACAGAAGATGTTGATGAATGGCCAAGACCAAAAAATGTTACAAAGATTCATAGTTTTCTTGGGTTAATAGGTTATGACAGACAGTTTGTTAAGAACATTGCACGGTTATCTGGCCTGATAAATAAGTTAACATGGAACGGGGTTAAATTTTTTTGGATAGAGGAATGTTATGTTTTTTCAGGAACGTAAGAAGAGATTGCTGAATGCTCCAGTTTTGGCCTTACCATCCCAAAATGGTGAGTTTGTCATCTACAGGGATGCTTCTTTGAAGGAACTAGGTTGTGTTTTGATGCAGAATGATCAGGTAATTGCCAATGGTTCGAGACAACTTAAAACTCATGACCTAAATTATCTCACAGATGATCTGGAATTGGTAGATGTGGTTTTTTGCTTTGAAAATTTGAAGGCATCATCTATACGGAACAAAAATCCAAATATATATTGACCATAAAATTTTAATGTATATATTCACTCAGAAGAAATTAAACATGAGGAAGATAAGATGGATTGAACTGATAAAGGATTATGACTGCATGATCAATTACAATTATGGAAAAGAAAACAAAGTAGCAGATTCCTTGAGTTGGAAACATCATGAATAATTAACCATGTTACGTTTAGAACATGATCCCTTGATTAATAATTTGATTAATTTTGTCATAGAAGTTGTTGGTATAGGGAATAACTATGTTTTGTTTCAGGTTTCAGTGTAGTATTTGTTGTCAGGCAGAATTAAGGAAGCTCAAAAGGAAGACTTTTGAGCTATAGAAAAATGTAGAAATGGTTTTAATGGGTAAGTTACCAGAATCTAACCTTGACAAAGATTGTGTTTTAAGATTTGGAAAAAGGTTGCGTGTGCCTAGTGATTCTTATTTTATGAAATATTTTTTGTGCGAAGATCATAGTTCACCATTTTCAATTCATCCTGGCAGTACTAAGATGTACAGAGACCATCGGTAGTATTATTGGTGGGATTTAATGAAAATAGATATTGCTGATTTTACAATGAAATGTTTGACGTGTCAACAGGTTAGAGCAGAGAGGTAGTTATCGAAGGGGATGCTTCATCCTTTTCTTATGGTAGAGTATAAATGGGAGAATGTATCCATGGACTTTGTGGTGGTACTACTAAATACATCTTGAGGTAACAGTGCGATTTGAGTTATTGTTGATCGGATAACAAAGTCTGCACATTTTATTTATGTTCGATATATAATGACTCTAGATCAGCTTTCTCGATTGTACCTCAAGGATATTGTCATCTTACATGGAGTTCCTATTTCCATTGTATCTGACTGAGATCCCAGGTTCACTTCTAACTTTTTCAAGGGAGTTCGGAAGTCGTTGGGCAGAGAGTTAAATTTCATTATAACTTTTCATCCTCAATCAGATGGGCAGTCAGAACAAACGATTCAGAATTTGGAAAATATGATTTGAGCTTTTTCAATGGACTACCAGGGATTTTTGGATCAACATCTATCTTTAGTTGAGTTTTCTTATAATAACAGTTTTCATTCAAGTATTCAGATGCCACCTTTTAAGGCCTTGAATGGAAAGTGGTGTCGAACTCTAGCATTTTGGGATGAAGTCAGTGAAATAATGTCGATGAGGCTAGAATTAGTAGAATAAGTGGAAAAGAATGTGAGGATGATCCAGAAACATATGAGGACAGCTCAAAGCAGGAAGAAAAGTTATACAGATAATAGAATGAAAGACTTCTCTTTCGACATAGGTGACCATTTATTCCTTAAAATCTCTCCTTGGAAAAGTATGATGTGTTTCGGTAAGAAAGGGAAGCTAAGTCCACGGTTCATCAGTCCTTTTGAAATCTTGGAGAAATTTTGAATAGTTGCTTACCGTGTAGCTTTGCCTCCAAGTTTGTTTCAGGTACACAATGTTTTTCAGGTTTTGATGTTAAGAAAGTATGTGCCAGATTCATCACATGTCATGAGCCTAGAAAAAGTTCAGCTGGAAGAGAACCTTTCTTATGAAGAGAAACCAGTTCAGATTCTTGATCAAAGGGAACAGGTATTGCGGAATAAGGCAATCCACCAGTTAAAGGTTTTGTGGAGAAACCACATTGTTGAAGAAGAATAGTCTGGAAATTATTTAAGGTAAAAGTACCCTCAGTTGTTTAATATGTAAATAAAATTGCAAGGACGCAATTTCCAGAATATGAGGATAATGTAACACCACATGTTTTTCTAAAAATAAATAAAAATTCATGGAACTTTAGTTTAAGTAGATATTTTTAATTATCCTTTAAATCATAACTTTTTCAAATCTATGTTATGAATTTCAAGAAACTGTCATCTTAAATTGTGTTCAGTATGTTATTTGGAGTCTATTGGAACCAACTCATTTTTTGGTGAATAGTAACAAACCCTTATGAATAGTAATATGAATAGTAATATGACCCTAAGGAATGGTAATTTTTTTATTTCATTTTCTTAAGGCTTTAAGATAATAACATCTGGGATATTTTTTCATCATGATATAGATGTAGTTATAGAATTAGAATTGTTAATTTTTGAATTATGTATGCTTTTATTTAAAAATTAAATTAATAATATTTAGAAAATTATTGTCAAAAAATGGACTTCATTTTTAAATTCTAAACGTCAAAAAATGGTTAGGGTAAATTTTTTAGTTTTTTCTAAAATTCTTGATTTTTCAGTGAATAGTGAAATACGATAAAATACCGTATAATCAAATTATCAGTAAAATACCCTATTTATGACATCATAAGTGATGCGAGGCCACATGGTTCGAAATCACATTCCATTATTACTATTTTAGGTCACATGAACTAAGAATATTCATAATCTTGGGCAAAAATATCATAATAATTATTAAAATAATGAAAAATACCCCCTCTCCTCAACTATAAATACCACCCTCACTCCCCTCTTCTTCCCACACCTCTCAAGCCTTTATCCATGCCTATGTTCTGCCCAATACTCCTAGAAAGGCTCTTCTCCACGTCCTAGATCTTCTGGTCTCACCAAAAGACCAAAACCAAATCCCTTAAGAAGGATCTCAAGGAGAAAAGATCAAGAGGTAAACATCCGCTTTTCTTTTCTTTATTTTCTTTCATTTTATGTTATTATCTTCCTTTACCTTTTGAATTATGTTGGGATATTTCATTCCATATCCCTCCATACTGTCCATATTATTTATGTGTGATGAGATATTCCCTTTCTCTCATCAAACTATTTTTTATGAAATTTTAAGAGACATCGTTAGGATGCCGAATTTTCGTGAGAAATTTCTCAAGTTTTCTTTTATTTCAAGATTATTTTATTTCTTCTTATTTTCTCACCTACTCTTAACAAAGTTGATTGGAAGCTCCAGAATCTTGTATATTTGAGATTTTTTCATTCTCATGGGAAATTCATTATCAATATTTTTCTCCTCAACCACTTGTTCATGGAATTAAAAACATTGTCCGTGATGTGTCAAATTACCAACATAGTGGACGATGTGATTTCAATTTGCATTAATTCATTCAATTATAGATATAAATTCATTTTTATGGTTTAAATAAGTAATAATATAAGTATTATATCTCATCCATGGTTCTTAGATTCATTTTAACACATTGTCTTTATTTATAAAATTAATGGAGATTAATATTATCAAAGAACCACTAAAATGATCTAAACGAACATCAATAATGATTTAACTTATGAATCATCCTCATGAAATAATTAAAAATTATAAATGGTATAATTTTTGTTACTTGATATATGTAAATACTACTCCATTCCAATTCAGTTTTTCACTCCCAATCAACCATAACAGCCTTCATGAAGCAATCTTGGAAATCATGTAAAGAAGTCGCCCAAAAACAGTGTAGGGGACAAAATACTGATGATTAACGGGTGAAATGATGTAATGAAATGATAATATAAGATTATATAAACATAAACATGTTTTTTTAAAATATTAATAACACTTCTTTAATTATTATACAGAATGTTTCTAATAGTTGTAAGAAATACAAACCCGGGGTAAGGGAATTCTTAACCTGATTTCCATTCTTTGTGTTATCCTTCTACTTCATTATTTATATTGTATTAAAAAAATTTTGTTGATGAAAATTTTCTATATTATCATGAGTAATGCGAATTTATAGAATATATACATATTCCATTAACTCTATTAAGTCTCACATTAATTATATGATATTTGTAAGGGAATTCATTACTAGATTTTTATTCTTTGGGTTATCCTTCTACTTCATTATTTATGTGGTATTATAAATTTTTGTTTGATGAAAATTGTTTATATTATCATTATTTATGTGTTTTTACTGTATATATACCTATTAAATTAACCTTATTAAGTCTCACTTCAATTATATGATGTTTATAGGGGAATTTTTAGCCCGATTTCTATTCTTTGGGTTAACCTTCTACTTCATTATTTATGTACTATTTAAATAGTATGTGTGATGAGTTCTGTTTATATTTGGTTTTATTATGTGTACATATAGTATATATACATACTCCATACACTATATTAAGTCTTTCTTCAATTTTATGATATTTATAAATGGATTTTCTTTAAAATCCTCTTTTTAAGTTCGGTTTTATAGAATTCCAAAGCAATGTTTTTATGGAATTATTCATGTTGTATGATTATGTTTTGGTTCTTGGGAGTTATTTATGATGAAGTGTGCCACCTATATCTCCCTCCAAATCATTTTTTATGATTACGTTGGAGTTCGGCCATATGGTTACTCCCAGTGTAACTACGATGGTTACACAAAGTAAGGTAGTCGTGAGGGTTAGAAATTATAAGGTAGCCAAGAATGGTTACAAGATTATGTATGTAATGCCCCAAGATACATTTATTATTATATATATGTTCTCATGTTTGTGTGTATCTTGTGTAAATATCATGTTACATGAAGTAATTATATATGAGTGACAAGCATGTCTTTTGAAAATGTTTTCATACGTTACGAGTATACATGGACTAATGTGCTTTTTCTTTCTTTTTCATCCATTACTGAGCTTTTGTGCTCATCCCATGTTTTTAAATGATTTTCACAGGTTAATGGATGTTTAAGACAAGTAAAGAAGCCATGTTAAATGTTTAAGAATTTTCAAGGATTCTTGTTTTAATTTTTAATGTTTTATATTTTTCAAAAAATGGAAACTGTGTTTATAGTATCCATTCGGTAATAATGTGTAATGTTATGAATGTATTGTCCTAATTCTCTAAATCTCTAAACATGAAAAGATCTTCAATGTAAAAAGAAGAGTTTTCATGACTAAATTCATGATTATGTATGTAATAAGGCCAGGTCCTTATAAAACATACATCCCAAATTATCTTAATATCCATAACATTAAATAATATTTTAACCTAATGGTTATATTATACCATTCAGATTATGATACTAAAAATTTGATATAATTTTTTAAAATAATATTCATTTTAAACCAAATGATAAACATAATGTTTTCATTCAGCTTAAATGAATAAAACATAACCCAAAATATCATTGATCACCTTAAAATAACAACACTTATGTTACCTCTTCGTTCGACTAACAATGAAGACGGTGGTCAGACTAGTGGTTCACATGGCCTCAAGCGCACCTCCCCGTATTCAAGAGTTATCTAACTACCAATGAGGGGCACATTATGTGATAGTGGGGAGACTATACCCTTCTATGAGATTATCACATCGTTAATGAAAATAAGAATAAAAAACGGAATAAGTATAATAAACAAAGGACATTGCATTGTAAGAATCATATAAAACTATATATAGTGGATGACCAACACCAATATTCAACAGATGCATGCATGTTTGAATGATAATAAATTTCTAGAATATTTTATATAAATTATATATAATATACATTAGAATACTCAAAGAAAGAAAAATAATCAAAATCCTAAAGGTGATCTCCATGAGCATCCCAAGCTCTATACTAGCAAACAATTCAATTAAAGGTTCCATAGTAATATGAAGATAAAGGAGTACTTGGGTACCCTTGTGAAATGGAGTCCCAAGCATGGTGTGAGATATAAATAAAAGTAGGTTTCCAACCATAATGTACGTGACTGAATTGAGTATGTGAATACAAAGTAATGTGGTGTGCATTTTTAAGTAGGATAATGATAAGAAGTGATTAAATAAATAAACAACAACCCACAAAAATTACTAAGTGACATCTGGTAGTTATACATGCGTAAAATCATACCTATAATACATGTTTGATAAGTGAAAAAATATTTATTAATAACTATATATATATATATATATATTAATTATATATTTCATCCACTTATATCAAACAATTGTGTGTGGATTCCTAATATAAATATACCTGGAACACTAGTTTTGGACAGGACCGAGCCGTAACTCAGATACCCATAACTAGTCTAACAAGAATAAAATCTCATGCAATAAGGTAAATTTCCTACATCCCAATAGATTGAGATACTCCATGCAACAATGCTTTGGATGGGGAGTGAGCCAACATGGAAACACTATATTATGGAACATAGAGCCTCATCCCTACACCCATATAGTATCATTAGTGCACGACATCATTCACAACACCCAATGTAAGGAACTCTTATGGTCATTGCTCAAATGAACCCTTACCATCATTCCAAAACCTATGTATAGTGTCTAATAAGATTTATCATAAACAAACATGAGTCAAAATGTCTCATACCTTACATTTATCGATCTAATATAAATTCATCATGATTTTTATAATATATTCCATGAGGAAATAACTCTCATGATTTGAATTTTACTAAACAATTACAACCAAGGGAATTCCATTTATGAAAATTCAATATAATTTGTTGTTATCTTAATTAAAAAAATATTCATGGTCATACCACCCTATTCAAATCCATTTCAAATCATCTATCTTATACAATCAAGAAATGAAACCTATCATGAGTAGGCTCTAAAAACTAATACACTCTGTTGAATCTATCAATACAAGTTAATTAATTTAATAAGGATCAAGGGGTACTAAAAGGGTACCATGATCTATTTGGAAAACTACCTATAAGGTTCACCATATTTATTAATAAATAAAATCCCTTAGGAGGAGCATGGTTTATAACCATTGATATATAGGGTTTCCAAACTTATTTCAAAATGTCTATAATGTTCTTGTATCAAACATCCCATATTCCAATATATAAAATCAAATTCAGATAAGAAGTACCCTAGAAAAAAGGCCAAGAATGCTATAAACCACTATCAGTCACATTATAATTTGGAAGAAAATGCACCTCTATTGATGAATTTTATTATGAGAACATGTCATTGTTTATTAAATATTCATTTAATCACATTCATCATCACAACTCAAAAATATAAACAAATCTCATTTATGATACATTTTAAAATAATCTAGCAATAAATGAAAATAATTATAAAGGATCAAAATGGAATTAATGGGGTGACATTATCATCTAGGACAGACCCTATAAGGAGTAAATTCATTAATAAACTAAGAATAATTCCTAGAAGGTGTTTTAGGATTTTAAAACATTTCATTTTAAAGTAAAAACTTGTCGGCACACCCATGGGGTGTCCATATATGAATTTTCTATCCTCTAAACAACCAACCCCAATTTAGAAGATGTACATAATGGTGAAATGTACAATTATATATGAAGAAATATATAATAAATAAATTCATAGAAAAGGTCCGCCTATGACACAGCAGAAACATTGATAAATCAACTAAAACATTTTTAATAAGTCATTGACCACCTACCTCATGCTTAGAACATATCACTCATCTAATATCAATCTCTAACTCATCATGTTTGGAAGTAATCGATGAAACATACATTTACCTAGATAAATTGAAAAAATGAAATCAAACCTAAATAAAACATATAATGGAATGAAGAACCTAAAATAAGTTAGAGGGGAATTGAGATATTATCATTGCATATCCATAGATACCAACTGATCTTGATTCGGAAAGAAAATCTGGGGGAATCATCAATCCTAGCTTAGGTCGGAGGATAAAAAAATAAAAGACAAAGAATGAAATAACCCCATTTAGGGAATTTAGTTAATTTCACCCCAATAACTGGTTCACACGGTTTGGCTGTATGGTTTGGCCAAAACATGTGCCAACCATGTGACACCCCCTTCTTAAGAAATCACCTAATATAGTTCATGCTACATGGTTACCCTAACCGTACACCAACCATGCATTGAAAAGTTATTATGCACATCCCTTTTTTGAACTATCTGTGTATGATGGGTGAATGTTTTGGATAACCCATAATCATCTTGTGCGCTTCAAATCTTTACCTCTTCATAGGACACTTGATTTTTTACTAGGGGCCTCATGCTTTTAGTCAATCTGTGTTCTCTCTGTAGGCTCCCCAAACATGGAATTCCATGCCTTGGTTCCCTCGAAAATCGACGTTACATACATGGGACCTCTGGATACTTCACCCATTTCCAAAAAAATACATTTAATTATCCCAACTCTCAAAATTACATTCTAAATATCGGTTTGTAAAATGGGCCATCTAGTAAACACAAAGGTTCCAAAAAAATATTTTCATTTGGTTAAAAAAACACTGGTCATTACAACATAAAACATCAAAATAGGTGTATAATATATTGAAATTATGATCAATATTATCCTTATAAACAAATAATGTTATCCATAAGTCTTAAAAAATATTTAATGAAATCATCATAATCACTAATTTCGTTAAAACCCTGATCCGATTATATCTATAGCAGTATTGACATATAACCACTACGATATTATTGATACTTATAAAATAGTTCCATAGGTGGTTACACCTATGAGGTGAGAATATTTCCTCCATACCCAATGGAAACCTTTTCCTAATGAAACCTTTAAACAAAGAGTCATGCTACGACCAACATTCACAAGTGAGATTTCATAAGGATCGAATCTATTCCTTTCTTCTGATACCAACTATAGCAGTCCAAATTTTTAATTTGTTGGGTAAAATTGGTACCTATTAGAAAACTAGATTGGCGGATACCATTTGAGGGTGGAATTACTATCACCACCCCCAGTGGTATCCTTTTCCTCATGAAACCCTTGGGTGGTGAGTCACACCACACCCAATATTCACATGTGAGATTTCCCATGGATCGAATCTCTATATATACTTTAACACCAACTATAATATCCCCAGACATGATCTCTTTGATTTGATGATAATACAAAACCATTATATTTATAGATTTTATAACTATAAATCTGAACAAATTTCAACACTCCAAAACATTAAACGTCAAAAATAATTATTTGATCACTTGAATACCCATGGATATTTTAGGTTTTGAATTTTATATAATTAGGATAAACACTTACATAAAAACATGTATATATAATAAAATTAGTTCATAACAATATAGATTATCTCAAACTGTGTTCTTCACATCTAGTAACCTTCTTATTCACAATATACATAAGTAATTTATTCACAACTAGGGGGAAATAGACAGAATAAGGGTGAGATCAAATTCTTGATAAGTGTAGAAATAAGCATTAATGAACCAAGATCAATTCCGGGTAGGGATGAATTTTTGTGTACTGTAGTATCATTTTAGCAGGGCACTATAGAAGCATTGTAACAGCATCAGACTATTGCAGAGGTAGCACTATAACGTTGGAGGCACTATAGCAGGAGCTGTAGCAGTGGTGGTACTGTAGTAGGTACGGTAGAAGCTCAGGTTCTGTAATAGTATTATTCACTGAAAGGGATCTTTGGGGAAAAAATGGGCTTTCAGACCTTGTATTCAGACCACTTGGTCAGGGGCCTTCGGGCTATTTAATGGGTCTCCCTCTACCTAGTTTGAAAGTGGTCATTGCTTTAAATAATAAATGAGGCTTCAGCCCCAATCTTTTTAAAAAATACATTAACAATTGAATCTCATTAGTGATCATAATATTAGAATATGGGATTGATAAATAATAAATGTGCATGAATTTAACATAATGTAATTCATACCCATGAAAACCTGGATCATCAAACATGAGACATAGAATAAGTCTTTAAAAAAGTCAAGATTGAAAGAAATCAATTATCATGAGCCATGTGATGTTAACATTTTTCAAAGTAAACATGAAAAACTCATTGAAATAATAAATAAATTGTTTTGTTATGTTAGAAAATTATCTTCATAAAACCATTACAAAAAACCTTACATATGTGATAACTATACATAGTTAATACCGATAATCTCTTTGGAGTAACTTGTTTACCAATTAATTTAATAATCACTCTGGGATAACTTATATTTAGTAAACTCATAAGTCATTACCTGATTCATTAGATAGCTTTATCATGCTCACCCATCAAAATGAGATATATCGAGCTCATCCATAAAATTTTTTGTTTCATAGCATGATTTACCTATGCAAAAGATGTGAGTTACATTAAATTATATTTTAAACAATCACAATCCATATATATAAATATTAATAATGTTATACAATATATCCCTATTTTATCATATGTAAGATAGATGGATATTATCATGGGTGAATATAAATTTCTTATAAACATTATTGAAGAAAATACACTTTCAACTATGAAACCCACTTTAGAAAATATAAAATCAAAAATATTTTGGAAATAATTTTCATTGAAAATAACTGTGAAAACTTATAAATTAATCTTAAATAAAAAATAACCATGATGGGTGGATAGATCATTCATAACTTAAATGTTAAAAATAATCATTCTATTAAAACATTTGTAAAGGGTTTCCAAAGTGATCAATGTGAAAAATGATAAGGAATTTCCTTTTAAAAATATTTAAATTCAGGTCAAATATCATGGAAAATAACATTAACTGATAATTTCTATTTATAAAATAACATTATTGAAATCATTTTAGAAAAAAATTTTATAGAAAGAGAATGATTCATATAAAAATAATATCATATTATTTCCCTCATAAGTATCCTTGAACATATGAAATCTCAAAAAGAAATGAAATTTTAACATAAAGCCTTGGCTGCTTTTTTAAATTTTGGAATAAAAATTCATTGAAAGAGATAAAGTGATATGGATCTATAAATACAATGACATATATGAATTAATATCTAAAAATTAATTCATGGGAAATTAATTTTACCATTTAATGAAATCAGGTTTTATAACATGAGACATTTATTGGGAAAATGAGATTAAGAAAAAGAATACCCAAGACAAGATCAAAAATTTTGATGTGATAATTAATCCATAAAGTGATTTTGTTGAGATATGTAAATCCACATTAAAAATTTCAAATACAGAATAATTTTTTTTGATATAAATACACACATAATAATGTAACAACAATGTCAACGATGTAGGTGTGTTATCCATTGAAATAAAATTCAGTTAAGAAACACCTTACCACTTAGTAACATTCAATTCAAATCCACTTTAAAGAATTAATGTAAATCATAACATAAAATACCATTAATTATAAAATATTCATGATATAATATGTAACATTTATTTTAATGCAACATATATAAAAATTGGTTGTATAACATTAAAATGTTCCTAAATAAAGGGAAATTGAGATGTAATCCTTTACCTTGAGTCCACACATTCCATTTATGTCCCTTAACTCTTATAAATTTAAAATAAATCTATTATTTAATTTTTTAAAAAAATTTAATAGTTTTATTAATTTATCATTAAACCATTTGTTTCATTTATCTCATTGGAATATTTAAATACATAATCAGTTAAGTTTATGTTGTGTGTCTTGATGAAGTTCGGTTCATAGTTGGAAAACAACTTTGGTAAGTTGATTGTGGTTAACGAGGTCATTTATTCACCTATTAAAGAATAATAATCATTAAATAATTATAATATATATACATTAATTATAAATATTAAATAAACTATGAAATATTATTATGAAAAATGAATTATGGTCCAATCACGGAGATGGTAAGTCATATATACGAATAAGTAACATTCTCATTTTTCATGGAGCATGATAAAAATAAGGTAAGTATAATTTTATCCTTATATAATGATGATTATATAAAATATGATATATCAATAAATAAACATATATATATATACTATCTATTGACTAAGGTGAATAAAAACCAATCACATCGCTTAGTTGATGTGGTAATCCTCATGTGTGCATGAATGACATTATCATTTTCAATGGATGGAAAGGTAAGAATATAAAATATAAATTATCTTCATATAATTTTATTTATTTCATGAATAACATATAAAATCATTAAATGTATCGTTATATCAATCCTTTTGAGGTTGTTATGGAAAACAATATCATTTTTTTCAATGTGATAGTTTATCATACACATGAATGATTGTTTTATTTAGAATTTAATGGAACAAAAATATGGATGTAGATAATTTAATTTAAATAAAAATAAATAAGTATATGGAAGATAATGGAGTTATTATTTATGCTTTAACAATATTTTAAGGATATGGAAAAATAAATAAATTAAAATGAAATGTTATGAACAATATATATTATTCGAACACCTCATTAACATTATAACTAAATGTATTTAGTTTGTGTTTTTGATCAGACCAGATCATATAAGATATAAAGAGGAATTTTAAAAATTTATTTTAGAGGATATTGTATGAATTAAAATTCTCTTTAATTTTTTATATTAGGGGAGATGGGTGTCTTTGTATAGGTTAGGGGAGGGGCACTTTAGAAATACATCAAATATTATAATATAATATGTGTTTAACTCGTTTATAATAGTTCCAAAATGAAATAGTTTTAAATATATAGAGTATACAACCATAATATAATCATAAAATAAATTTTTTAAAGGATTTTATATCATTGAAATATTATGTTTGGGATTAACCCTTTTGTTAATACTTTTATCCTTAATTGCGGTAGCAACTTTTAAAATATAAAAGGGTGGTAAATATACTTCTATGTTAAAAATATGGTCCATAAATGGACAAGAGAATAAATTTCGGAACACTTAGCATTAAAATTTTACTTTTTAAAATATCTAAATGATATTTACAAAACTTTATATATTGTATATAACATTAAGTACTTTAAATATCATTTTTAGAACTAATAATCATAATTTGACTTTGAAAACAACATGAAATTAATAGTGTTTTAATATAAGCAATTTTAACATCCATAATACACTATTAATAAATATATAATTCATTTTACATTATAATTCATAATAAAAATATTACATTTTATGTTTTTAATATCATTTACATTAATTTTATTTCCTTGAAAAAGCATTATGTCGTTGTTGTGTAAGAATTTAAGTTAATTATTTCAGCACATTAAATATTAAAAAAAAAATATAAAAAAAAGTAATACATTTTTTTGAAAAATACACATTTCTATTCATAAAAAAAATATTTTTATCCCTTTGTAAACTTATAATATAAATTTAAAAGAAAGAGTGTGACTTTTGGTATTTTTTTACCTAAAATAATATATAAGTCATTCTAGAAGTAAAATAGTAGAACATTTTCATTAAATTAAATTTTTGATAAATATAGTTGAACCTATATCATAAAATAGATTATGATTTTGTTTTATGGTCATATTTATTCCTTGACATGTTTTTTTAACCTTAAATATTCAATTTACCTTTACTAAGGTGACAAATATTTAGTATTGATACTATTCATAATGACTAAATATAAAATAGATTTATCCGCCAAATTTAAGCCTTATGATTCGAAATATATGATACATTTTATAAAATTTAATGAATATATATATATATCATAATTAAATTTAAATTGAAACCATAAAAACACAATAAACACGGTTTTTTAGAAAAAACATCCAATATTATGTATACAAATATTTTTATAACAAATTCAATTATAATATTCATTCTACAAAAAATTATTAGATTATATTTAATTAAAATTAACTGATAAATTTTTCAATCTAATAAAAATAAAATGTTACCTTCAAAACAAATATAAATATAAAATTGTTTTAAATAAAAATCATTATTTTTTACTATTCATTAATAAATAATTTTTATAAAAATATTCTTAAAAAATAATAATAATTAAAATTTTAAATTCTGAATTAAAACTTTATGTCCAATTTTTTTAATTTAAATTAAATAATATAAAACTAAATATTATAAATAAACCAAAACCATTCATGAAAACCCTATTTAGATAGAAATAATGTTTTCTTCTTCTTTTTGAAAAATTACCTGACATTCTTATAATGAAAATAAATTTATGAAAAACAATTAATAAATATTAATAAGTAATGAAAATTATTTTCTTAACATTGCAAGGGATGTTAAAATTTACCCTAGTTTATTCCCCTTAATGTTTACCACACTAGAAATACCATACCCAATTCCCTATAAAGGAGGGCATATTGAATTAATCACAATATATTCCCTCATAGGGAGGGGCACAGTAAATAGATCCAGATCATTTCCCTGAAAAGAATGTGGTATTAAATAGATCCCAACAAAATTCAATTATAGGAAGGGGAACAATAAATATATCTCATCCCATTCCCTTTAACAAAATGGAACAATTAATAGATCCCAACCCTATATTTCTTAATAAATGGCTCCATATAAGGCTTAGTCTATCATTTCACTCATAGAATAAGTTGTTTATTCGAAATTTGAAATTTTATCCATCTCATCACAACACATTGTTCTCTTACCCTAGAAATGGTCACAACCATTGATCTCAATGCATTACATAGTAAGAAATGGGAATGATCAAGAAAAAATGACAATAAGTAATGCTAGGATAATTCTAAAAAACAAAAATAACACATTATAGGGATATACCTAAGAATATCCCTCACTATCTTCTAAACTATTATTGTAAAATCGAACTCATTCATCCAATTACTTTAGAATTAAATTAATTCATCGGTTAACACATGCACCAAATATTCATTTAACCGATTCCTTAATGGAGCCAAAATAGATCACTCTCATTTAAAATTACCTAAGAGGAAATCCCCTCCAAATTTTATGAAAACAGACATAGATCTATAAAACATGGGGAAATTTATCCATATCTACCCATTAATGAGTTGAATATATCAATCTGTTATAGATTGATATGTTAATACCAAAATCAAAACATCATTGGCCAACATAAATAATAGAACATAATAATGAAAAAAGTATATAATATTAGTAAATCACATCTAGGTTGTGATCAAAAATCAATCCTACTTAATATAATAGGGCATCACCCACACAAGGTCTAACAGACCAAAAAATATTCAACTAATTCATTATAAATTTTATTTAAAAACCCCATCAAAATCTATTTTTAAAAATTTAGAGAATTTATTGGGTTCTATCATTTACTCACTCTAGCACCTTGTATAATTTATAATGAATTAATATCATAGAAAATACCTTTTTTAAAACCACATTTTAAAATGGGAACCTATTGGTAAATAAAATCCAATGAACTCCACCAAACTATCCTTGGATAGGGTAACTGATACTAGTTTAACCATGTATCCACCATTGAATCATTTAAAAAGTTATGTTTTCATTGTTATCTAATTTTTTATGTGAGATCTTTCCAATTTATGAGTAAAGATAACATAAGTCATGTAATATGAGAAAAACAATTATATATATTGTATATGAGTATCAACTCGCTATTTGAAGACGATACTCAATAATAAAAAGGCTAAATACCTTAATCTATGGCCCTTAGTTTTATTTGAAGCTTTTACATTCTATTTAAGGACATTGAATCTCATATTCTAATCATAAACACCATAATATTAATAAATAGATCATATAAAACCAAATTCCTATAATAAAATAGTTGAAGCAAAACTCATTCAGTGACATCAAGACATCAATACCATAAACAACAGTATGTGGTAAACTCCTTACATGCACTCAAATCTAGGCAACATAAAATAATAAAATAATTTACGTAAATCAATAGATAATTTATCTAAAATTCACTTAAACCCTAAATAAATCCATGATGAAACAAATATCATGTGAAATGATGAATAGCTACTTAAGAATTCCCTCCCAAAACAACCAATAAAAGACACATTACAATGATTCGAGTACTAATATGGTTTCACTATTATCTAATGAAATTACCCCTTTAAAAATCTAGTAAAAAAAATAAAATCAAAACTAAGGGAATAACCAATAAAATAAAGAAATTAATCATTCCCCGAATCTATGTGATAAAACCCTTTTGAATTATCTTTATTATATAAAAATAAATAAGTTGGTAATGGAGTTTCAAATTGGTATATCCTTATTCTCCCACTTAGTTGGAATTGAGTGTGATTATAGAAGCTCCATATAGGACCTGTTTTAAATTTAAAAAAATTATCTATTAAAAACAAACTAGAAATATGATTACGATGTGACTAAAATGGTCACAATGTGACACTCAGTGCACTGGCTCCATCATAGTATATCCCTTTTCAATTATAATGAGATCATCAGTAGATATGGGTCATTACCCTATAGGACGCCATTATAGTGTATTTATTATAGATAATAATGTGACCATCACCGAATAAAGGGTTGAAACCCTTCTAAGGAAACCATCATGGAATCACCTCTTTAGTCATGGTGTGACACACCTCGCTCCATCAAAAAAAATCCATGGTGCCCATAATTCCAAGGTATGGCCATCCCTTTAGGGAACAGCCTTTCCTTGCGCAAACCTCGTTATGATGAGACACACAAAAGTAATTGAATGATGAGCCACTTACAACCAAATTTCATATAAAGAAAACCCCATCCCTACTATGATACATACATAAGAAACCAAAACTCCACCTAAAAATATTAGTAAACACAAAAACATCCCACGAAGATAGACCAACCCTCATAATTCTAATAAATATTTCAATTCCTTAAATTTCTCTCACTTTGGGACCAAAACAAAATCACCCCAAAAAAATGAATCATAAATTGTAAGGTTGTTAGAAACTCCAAAATAGAATTTTTCCCATTCTAAAAAAGTTTTGGAATTCCATCAACCACAAATCTCACAAGATTCTCATTGTTAATTCACTACTAACATAATTTCATCCATCATAGAATATTCAATGCGGCATTACTATGAAACTCCAACAATCAATAACACTTTTTACTAAAACTTGAGTAACGTATATAACAATACATCCATGTATTTTTTTTATTACCATTATAAAAAATTTGGAATAATTTCACTCAAAGATTTCTATAATTATCTATATATAATTTTCACCGCACCGTATCTACTTCAACACAACCCCAGTTGTGGGTCCTTCTCTTTCATTCTTGGATTTATAAATTTAGGACTCACTTAATAACACATCTCTTCATCACTCAATCATGATGCCTCTATTATAGTATGTATCTAATAATTTTCTAAATCAATCACTAAATTATGAACATGGTTCTCTATGTAATCTAAAGATTGGATTCTCCACTACCCATATATACTACTATACTCCAATAATTTTTACTAAATCATCTATGATCTGAATCAATCTTTAATTTCAAAGTATCAACAACCCAAAATAACATTTTGGGAAAACTTTTATGTATTTTTTGGTCATATGGGACAAAGGAATATCATTATCATTTCTCCTCAAAATTAAAACATCACTTTTTTAAAACATGTGTCGTGTGAATTAATGAATGTAATAAATGGACATATCCATCTTTATTATACACATGTCTAATCAGAAAATATAAATTTCCTACTCCCATGATGGTTTTTTACCACACTTTTCAACCCTAATACACTAAAGAACAATCAAATAACATTTCTCAAGGATTGTTGTTATCCCATGAAAAGACTTCACTCAATAAGTCTAATTCCATGTAATAGATCTCCCCGCCCATTGAATTTCATAATAAAAACACACATAATAGTCCAAGATCATGTTAATAAAGAAACCTATATCTATATATTTAATTCCATTATCCGACATCTATTCCATAATCGCAAATCACACCTCTCTAAAGAAAACACAACATTCCTTATAAAAGCTAAATATAACAGCAATGTATCTACTATTAAATGATTTAAAATCATGAAAAACATATAAATATTGGAACTAGTTTATTTTATCCACATAATACAAATCGAAGTATAATTCCCCCATCCTCACATTGAATTTTCCACGAAAAAAGTCACACCATCCAAGCAAATAATTAACCCATATAGGTCATTCCAAGTAAACCAAAATTAATAGAACATTCCGTACATGGGAATTAGTTTATCATTTTAAATAAAAATAATTCATTGAAAGACACTTAACATCTCTAGGGTTTTCAAAACACCGCAATATATTCAATGGTTTTCACTAAAATCCATTGCATAGATGATCACTTTCTCAAAACCCATTAATGTTTTTAAAATCCTCTATGAAATTACATTTCAAAATAAATTTCCCTTATATTTCCTTAAAACAATAAAATTCATCAAATGTTATGTGCCTTCCTAGAACATTTATTTTTCTTGTTTAGTTAAATATATGTGTTTGGAAGAAGATATAAGAGGTTTTTGGGATATTGGTGATGAAAAATAACAGCAATATAATTTTTTACACTTTAAAAGAGTGGTCTATAGTATAAGATTTTTGTTTATTAATTGAGTGGCCATCCATTTATGGACTCTTTGTAGTGATGGGATACCTTGTAAAAATGGTTTTATTCTATAATAATTATATTTAAAGTGTAATAAATTTTGGGCTAAAGCAAAATGATTTTATGTGAATGTTGACGTTTTGAGGATTTTATGGAATAAAAGTGTTTTTACAGAATTGGTAATCTGGGATCACAAAATTTATCACAAAAACATGTAATTTATATAGAAAATTGGTAAAGTCAGATCCAATTTATATAACATTCTTAGTTGATTTTATCCTCATTTTTTTATCTTTCACTTTTATGGTGGGACTAACCTAGTGCATTTGAAGAATATTCTACCTCTCCTAGTTTTATCTATGCATTCTTATGCTCAGATTTTGGAAATCTGATGTGAGTTCTCTTCCCATCCATTTTTCTTATTTTTCCCTTCTCTCAAAGATTCACTTTAGTTGTGTGGATTTGGTTTGGAGTGAGTTGAGAGGCATTTTTTATGATCCCTTGATACGGTGTAGGTTTATCCAATGCTTCCTTATATACTCCTATATTGTGGGAAATTTATTCTTTTTTGTGCAGTACACTGAGGGATTGAAAGGCTTCACTATGTTTTGGAATCCTTTTTCTCACCTTCTTACATGTTATTAATTTCAATTTCATGTTTTTTCATTCCTTTGGGTGAATATTAATGGTCTTCACAATAAGATAATAAATTAGAATCCCTAATACTAATGGGTATATTGAAGTTATCTCATGATTCGTTGTTTTTATATATATTTAGAATGATATTGTGCATGATTTTTTTTAATAGTGAAAATAATCATTGTTGGGAGCATTTTTTTCACTCTAAATGATATGTGCTGAGAAAATTATTGTGTTGTTGTTTGGTTTCACCCTTAATAAAATGACAATGAATATATTTATAAATAATAATTTATTTCCCATGGAATCTAGAATTTATTATAATATAAATTCTAAATAACGATGTAATGAAATAGAACAACAAAAGAATTTGTGTATATTAGAATGTGTATTTTTTTGGATTCATTATTGTGTTACATTGTGTGTTTTGGGGTGTTTTGAGTTGATGGAAATGATCGGTTGAGTTGTGTGATGATTGGAGTTTCAATTATGTGGTTAGTTGGAATGTATGTGGTGTGTGAATTTGTGCTATGTTCTTCACAATGGTTATAGGACGTAGTGGAAATGATCTGTGGTAGAGATGTGTGGAAATGATATTTAGTGGTGATTTGTGGTTTTTGTGGGTGGTGTTTGTGTTGTGAGCTATGGTCTAGATGTGTAATGTGTGGTTTTTTTATTGAGATGGTTAGGAAATGTGGTATAACAATTATGTTGGAAGTGTTCTAATGTGGATGTGGTTCTCTATGTTTGTAAATTTATGGTGTGGTGTGGTTGTGTTAGATTCCTAGTAAGCATTATAATAATAAATGATGTTGAAAGAAATGATTAAATGAATGGGTTTGAAAATAATATATAAGGGATCAAAATTAATTTGTGGTAAATGGTTAGTGAACTAGTTGTATAAATGAAATTTATATTTAAATGTGAAATAATTATCTTAGTAAATGAATGTTAATAAAATGTGAAAAATCTAGAAAGTGGTGAAACCTATAAAAGGAAGTGGTAAATATTTTGAGGAATTTTTGGTTGATATGTGGTATTTTATATAGTGGAGGAAAATTCTATGATATTTGGAATTTGGTGCAGTGGTGGTGTTTTAGTATCTGATATTACATTTGTTTTGAACCCATAGCATGGGTATTTTATGTTATCTATATATCATGTTAGTTGTTTTATTTCAATATGTTCCCCACCTAAGTTTGATAACCATACCAAATATTATAGTTCATACCTTATCAATGATTTTCCATTGTCTATGATAGTGGTGATATGAATTTTTGTCTACCCCCTCTTACCTGATCGTCCTTCGACAATGATGTCCTAGGTGACTCCGGGTGAGATGTGGCATGATGACCCATATTTCTTCGGGTGAGATGAGACCTGAAAAGGGTTGTGATGAGGTGTGTTATGTGGTGGGGTTCATGAATGGTATGATGAATGAATGATTATGTTTTCTACAAAGTTCATGATAACCTACTACTCTAGTTATATGATGAACTAAGAATAGATGTGATGGACTAGGTGTATGCAAAAAAATTTTGATATGATGGTTCAGGTTTCTATGGGCGAGATATGATGTGATCGCCCAAGATTTTGTGAGTGAGATGTGTTGTGACTGAAGAGATTTTTGTGGGAGAGGTGTTATGTGATGTTGTTGTGATTTTGTGTGATGTGAATAGATGGGATGAGAGCATATAAAATATGATGTTGGGTTGTGAGAGTAGTAAATTAGTAATAAAACAGTACTGGGGAACCTTACTTTGTTTTCATAGTAATTTTATATTATTATATTGTATGTGTTATTTGGTAAGTGGGACATGGTGTGGATATTTTTTCTTATTTGACCATTTTAGGTTCTATTTGGTTCTTTTGTTTATTCACTGGGGCATTATCATCCTCTTTTCACATGTGCACTTGAGGCCTTGGGTATGATCCAACTAAGTGTACTTGTATGATCACCAGATGTATATAAAATATTATATTTAGGATTATAGGAGGACATTGGGGACTGAGATGGTCATTGTTTACATTTTTAGAGTTTCTATTTATTTTCATCTATAGGATTGTCTTGTGGTATTTTTGAAGATTTTTATTTTTATTGGATTATTTATGTTCATGAATTGAGAGAGAGTTTTGGGTTTAATTATATATTATCAACTAATATAATTTTTTTATTTTTTAACATATCTCCTTTGTCCTATTTTATTATAGAGGTTTATTCTTCCAATATGTGATATTTTAATACCCTCGGTGTTTGTCTCAAACATGGGGCCCATTGGAGATGGGACTCGGGGACCATTATCTCTCTTCATGCATTAAGGAATATTTAAAGGAAGGGGTTCATAATAGAGTGGTTTCAAAGACATTGTTTTAGGGATATGATTGATTATAGAATTAGACACAAAGAGGATTGCATGGGTTGGTAGGGAAATAGTTCTAGTTGATTATTCTATGAAACTTTTTCTAGGGAGTCCAAATATGAATGGGATGTTAGGGGCCCCCATGTTCCACTGTATAAACTCTATGTTTATTGAATGACCAACAGGCATGGACCTGTTTTTAAGGTTGATACCTACCAGATATACACACATCATATATGACGGTAATCATTTATCAATTGGGATATTTTTGATATTTAATTGAATAAAATTAATTAAATGAATTACATATTTATTTTTTGTTAAAATTTCAAGATACCAAGCTTAGGATTTTCTCTTTTCTTTTCGGAATGGATCATGTTCATCTTATGTGAGTGGATCATGCAGTTTAGGTTTAGAAAGATGTTCTAGTTGATCATCATATAGTCAATATAATATTTTATATTGACACTTAGTAGGGTGCCTTTTTTCCTTTCAAATTCATATTTTGGGAATGTATAGGGGGGTCTCTAATTTAGAGATATAGCACTAGCTAGTGGATCTTCAGATCGGTTTTAGTTTGGTCTAAGAACGGACCGAGTTGTGGGTGTCAGTTGAATTTGGTATGTTCTAGGGAGATAAATTTAGTTGTGGACACTATTTATTGGTCCTGAAAAGAATAAATATGTGTTATGTATTGAATTTTTGAAATCGTTTTGTTTGGAGTTCCTATCATTGATGATGATGGCATATATGAGGCTAGAGAATCTATCTCCTCAACATGGGAGCCTGAGTGTGTTGGATCCTAGGAACATGTTCCCAGAACTCCTAAAATTTTTTACATATGATTTTGGGATGAATAGCCCATACATTTATGACTATAAGAATCCTTTTCCCAATTAATAAGTACACAACCACTCATTTTACAATCCCTATGTACCTAGCAGTGCAGAATAATGTAGTGGTTATTGAGTGGATGCTTTCTCTGTGTGTTGGGCCTCGAGAGAGTTTCACCAGGGTCCTATTTTACATCTCATAAGGGATGTATTTGGGATAATTTCCTTGAAAAAATCCATATACATAACAATATATCTCTTACCTATGGACTCACTTAACATACAATTCTCATCAAACCTCAAGCCACACACATAAGGTCTTCCCTCATTAAGGCTAAGACATATGGATATCCTACATGTTGTCGCTTGACTAAGTCTCTCATGCATGCATGAATATACCTACGAAATACAAATTAGTATATCCATTTCATAAATTGTACCTCAAGACCCACCCAACTCTATTGGAAAACTAAATAGAAACATAATCTCCATGGTGAAACGGTCGTTGTCCAACCCCAATTCACCCAAGTGTTCAGAAGCGCAATTTCCAAACATAAGAGGCTAAACACAATCCTAACTCTTCTTACCAATGATTCTCTAGTATCTTTTTCTACTCAATCCCATAAAAAAATTTAGTAGTAAATCATGTATAACAAGAATATGATCTTATATTAAAGTGTCCACCTACCTTTCTCATGTAGTTACCAAAAAAACCATTATCTATACGATATCTTTCAAGCCCATCCATGACCAATCCAAGCTCATATCCATATATGAGATCTTTCTTAACAATAAAACACAATAATAATTAATTATAAACTATTGTAGTTAAATATTTGAAATAATTAAAATAATTTATAAACTGGAAAACTCATTAAGCGTCACCATCGCACTAAAACGGGTGAAACTCTACGAGTTCATCATATCAAATCCTCCTGTATCCACCACATAATAATTACCTATTGAACTTGGATAGTTTTAAAATTATATGGAGAAATAGTTACCATAACCCAATATTAAAATCACCTAAAATAATGGGTATATGAAAGAAAAAACAAATAGATTCCAAAAATGGATGATCTAACCTCAAGTTTCCACAATAATGAACCAAAAACCATCCATACTCAATGTGAATCACTAGAGGGATGTGGGAGGGGAGGATTAATTTAAATTGGAATATTCTAAGAACCCCACTACACTAAATCTATAAAAACCAAACATAAATGAAAGATAGAATTTTCCCCTTCAAAATAGAATAGACCCATGCCCCATTTTAGGTACAACCAATGAGGTTAATGGTGTGACAATCCTATCATTAACGTTTTATAGCCATAGGTCATGGTGTGAATACATGAAACCAAAAGAACCTTAAGAGTAACTCCTTCCATTCATTTTTCAATTACCTATTTTCATTTCCTTTCATAGAAAAAACCCCAATTGGAATAGGGGTGACCCTTTATGTAGACTCCCTCAAAGTGAGACCTACATAGGTTGTGATGAAAATATTGACAGGTTGATAAAATCTAGTGGTTGGATACCTTATTCAATCATCAGTTCCTCCTCAAGTACCCTAACCAAAAACCAAGACATATTTCTTATCTAAAATAATTTAATTTATTTTTCCTATTATCATATTATTGATCCATGTCCACTATTCATGGACTCCCCCCCTTTTCATTATATAAATTGAAACTTCCTCCTAAAATGATGATTTATAAATCTTTGGGTCATTAAAAACTATCCATCACAGGGGTTTTTATCCCCATAAATCATTTTGTTTATTTCATACTCTAACTGGTCCTATATCAATCACCAATTTAGAAAATATAATTTTTATTCTATGGAATTTCAAACACGCCTCTTCTGAATTATACCAATACCAAGTGCAATATTCACCAGAAGTCAAGCCATCTACTAGACAGCAATGAAAGCACAAAGATTGGGTTATTAAAATTAACTCTCCCAAAACAAAAAGGTTTCATAAACTAATTCTACATATGGATGATGGATCTCCCCACCATAAGTCTTTGTTCATGAAATCATATTTTTTGTCATGGACTCTTCACCATAGGTATGGCCTTCCAATAAATAACTTTCCATAGTCCAATAACCCACCAATATTATTTCAAACAATTCCCATTATTATTTCACCATCTCCCAACATCGCAATCCATACAAAATCACTCTTTGGAACTCCTATGACCAAATTTCCCTAAAAATGATCAACTACGCCAACCAAAATTCCCTAAAACACTTAATTGTGTTTCCTCAACAATCAAATATATCATTAGTCAATGAAAAACCCCATAAAAGACCTAAACCCAACTAACAATGTAATTTCATGGTTGGATCCCCAACCACATTCTTTGGCCATTATACTCTCACCCTAATCAACAGCATACAATTGATCTAACCCACCCTTAGATCAACAAATCCACCCTGAGCCTTGTGTCAATCCACAAACTGGACTCAAAATCCCGTATATTTTCAAACTCTTCTATTTACTGATGAACCAAATAAAATTGGATCATTATACACACCTATATCCCAATGTTACCCAAACTATCCAATGATTTGTCTCACATCTCTACAACTATTCCAAAAATTGGGTCATTCGCCATCTACTGCTTTTGCACTCCTCGACATGGGAGTAGTCTTATAGTCACACTCTAAACCCAAACACCGAATACCACAGACCATGCTCTATCCATTAGAACACATAATGAGTAAATTTGAAATCCAACTGATACCGAATCCCCTTCAAAAAATATATTTATTATCATCCTTGTCTTACTAGGAATGGAATCCTTAAATAACTATTGATGCACTCCCCACCATATGGCATCCTTTACAGTGATCCTTGAGAACTGACCCCAAATGGGTCTCAATATAACTCTTCCCTAAAAACACTTATATCCAGGACAAAAAACTTTATCTTTTTTACCATGATAGTCTCTCCACCACCCTACCACCACAATATCTCTTGAGTTTATAAAAAATCAAGAAATATTCAATTGGAATGAATAGGGAATTTTTACCAACCCACATATCAAACAGGCATCACACAGAATTTCACGCACCTTCCCTCAGACACAAAGTATTTCCCATGAAATAAAAATAAAAACTCACTATCCTCTACCATGGTAGATTAATCCACTGATATCCCACTTACTTGAACTCTCTCAATTCATACCTTTATCCCAACCTAACCTACTGAGTACATGCTCCCACACAACCCAATCACAGAACTGATCTTATGCTCCCATGAGTCACACCTCATTGAACCTAAGCACATGCCCCTAACCTATTGACCCTACCCAACACACATGTTAGTTTTATCCAACGGCCTAAGGTATGTCACTTATTTCATGGCTAACTTGATGATAATACAACACTCATACGTCATTCCAAAATACATGACTATTTACTCATGCCCCCACCTTTCCAAAGAATGCACGTCTATAATTGATTGGTTTAGGAATCTAACTAATCTATACCTCTCAAAATACATCCTTCATACCCTGAGAACCTGCCATTCTCTATATCACAACCTAAGTCATATCAATCATTCCTTTCTCTATAAACCCTCATGGTTCACAAATGCATAGGTAAATATATCTATATCCTCATATCATCTATTAGCTTTTCGTTCCCTCGTCAAGCCATCACCTATGGCTAAAATGAATAAAATTAACCACTAAATGTATACACAATTCCCTGCATAAAGGGACTACAATTCCATCACTAAAAAACCTACCATTCCAAGATCCACATATAATAAAATTAGATAAAATATTATGGTTCATCCGTATATATATAATTCCACTAATGATTTATATGGGAAATTTATATATGATTTTGTTGACACCTCAAATAATTGAACCACCATCAGAAAAAAATCACAAACAAGTAGGAATATGTTATATGAGTTCTATATAGAAAATATAATGTATGTGCATATTCATATTGTAAATATAATATGATCCAAAACCAAATAATAATGTCCTCGGTAAATGCATCATATTCATTGAAAATATCAGGCATAATAATGAAAGGTATTAATAATAATTGTATCACCCTTTTCATTATGGAATTCCACTAAAAATTTATCGAAGACTCGCTAATCTAAAATACATTACAAACACTGACACATTCTTTGACCTCCTCTCACCCATCTCCCCAAAATTTTAAAACAGAAAAAATATTTGATAGCATTTTGTGAAACCCCATCCCAAAATTCTCATCTATGATAGAGTTCTATGTGACCATAGGCTCACCTCAACATACACTAGAGGTTGTTGAATAGTGTTGAGGGACTAATACAAATAATGGGGAGACTATTTCCTTGAATTAGTGTCAAATACTGAGAAGAAATAAATAATATATATATATATATTAAAAAATTTATTTATGTATTATTCAATTTACATAATTCTATAATAAATGAATGTGAAAATAAACATACTAATAAGTAATACTAACTTAAAACACATACCACCCCCAGTCAATCAGAGATAAAAAATAAATAAATGACTAAAGAAACACATTATTCCCACATCCAACCCCAAGTCTAAAACACACAGTCTTCACATCCCATTAACATACACCATTATAATCTGATTCATGTTTATTAATCAATATAAAAATAGACATAAGGTATGCACATAAACCAGGGTTCCCATGCTAGGTGAGAGAAATATATATTAGTAGGGTCTCACAATTTTCTCCTGATATACACCATTTTAGGCACATATTCACGAGGAAATAACAATCTTGTAACTTTAGAACCATGGGTATTTTGTGATAACTAGGTCACCAAGTCACCCTATTCCTTAGTTTACTATGTTAAAACTATACCACCATAGAATCTAATAATTCATACTAAATTTGCATTTTGTAATTCACCTCATCAATGTTTTCCATTCCCACAAAACCTTGACCATTATTGGGGACTCGTGGTTGGGTTTCATCCTAGTCATGACTGTTGCCAGAAGAAGGAGGGTAGGGTCCTATGACAAATATATGGAGACTCTTTCCGACTCAATGTGTTCCCACATCTAATACTCAACATAAAGAAATCTAAGAGATGATATGATCCATTCATCTAATGCCACATCATATATGGGCCCTATATTACTCATGGAAACCTCATCATCCAATGCAATTACAAAATATAACCTAATCCATGTCTAATTCATGGTGGTCCAATAATCTGATCACACACCACTACATCCATTAAAGGGACACCATATCTCTCATTATAGTACCTTCAATATTATTTGACTCATATAAGGGCCCAAACTGTTCCCATGACAAAACATATCACTCATTTGTTTTCAAACATTACATTTATAGAAAGGGTTACACCTCAACTTGGTTGTCTCACCCATGTCTTCTCACTCATAGTTGGACAAAGACTATGATCCAACATCTACTCCAAAATCTATTACCTAACGTATTATACACACAAGAAATCAAAAATAGTGTTGTATCATGTCATGTAGCTCAATGAATTATCCTGATGTTAGTTGGGAACTCATCACACTCGACATGTATCCTTATACTGATCACATATCTACTCACCCATCAAGGTATCCTCTAAGATCCCGAAAAAATTCTTCCTCTCTCCTCATTGGTACCATCCCATATATACTACCCATTAGTGAGAACATATCTTATAGGATCATTATAACCCAAAACTTATGGAACAATCCAAACCCAACTGAAACACTTCATCAACCTTGGTATTATAGCTTAAATAACATAGCAAGATATACTAAGATAATATCATAAGAAACATGATACAATATCTCAAAAAATTCCCACAACTCTTGTATATGTCTCATCCCACATCCCCTCTAGAAGATAATTTATCCCATTACCCAATAGAATCCTCTCTCTATCACCCCCATCTTGTCTTCATTGACTAGCACTAATAATAGTGTCAAAAAGAACAAAACTATCCCCAAAAGGGTTTTAATCACTGAGTCCAAGATGTATGGTCATCACACATGTCATCACTAGACTTAATCCTCTAGATTATCCTCAAATAGCTTAAAAATATCAAGCATTAACTACCCACATTATGCCTCATACATTAATACCCACACAAGACCTCAAATTATCTTAGTCAGTACCCCCTCCCTTAGGTTACATGGTATTTGGATGATCCTAAATCACTCATGTGATAAGGAGTGTGTATTCCAATCATATGAGGACCAACAACATCATATCTCTTCTACCAAAGGTATATGCATTCCCTCTCATTCTACTTGATCCCATAGAATATTCATGTCATATGAATTCATTCATAATAGGAATATGATATTGTTTTAAAGGTAACACCGACCATCATCTTCTTGTTATGACCTATTAAATGCTCCAAGTCACCTCATTCAAGGGAATCTATGCCCCATATATGCTCATATGAACTCCAAAACACTTTCTTAACCCCATAACACAGTGAATTAATTGGAAAAGTTATCATGAAATTACATTGTAATGAAAACTCTTGATACCTCATGGCTTCATCCTTCTGAGTCCTCTTCTTGCTAAAAAACAGAAAATCACCATTTCACTCAAAGGATCTCGCCATTTTCCAGTGAAATCATCATGAACCCCCAAACCCAAAATCACATGAAATCTGTAGGTCATAAGGAGAATTAAAAAATGACACAAAATGGTATATCTAACCTCAATCCATTATAATAATGCACAAAAACCATCCTTTCTCAAGGGAATAAATATAGGGATGTGGGGGTGGTGTATCATCCAAATTATGCCTCCCCTAAAACCATATCTCTCCTAAACCCTTAAACACGCTGACCTATAATATACATAATCTCCTTAAATACAAAATAATATACCATAGAATTATTGATTTCATTGTAATAAATGGCCACAATGAAAAATGATGCTACTAATAATATTTTCATGGCTTAACTAGAAGTCTTGTTGTAAACATCCATAGGTAGAAGGTCCTTATAAAGTAATCTATTCCATTGTTGTGTGATTCTCTATACCTACATCATTTTATAGAGAAACCCCACCAAAAAGAGGGGAGACTATTATTCTAAACTCTTTTGTGCCATGACCTTCTTGGTTTAGAGAATAAATCACTTCAAACAATTGAAATTCAGTATCCAACCACCTCGACCGTACTATGACTCTTCCTTTACCACATAAACCATCATCCAGGCTTCGTTCTTCATTTAATAACATCTCAAAGAGATGTTCAAATTTTAGGATTCCTAATATGAGTCCCAATTCAAGAACTAAGACCCCTCTCCATGCTGAAAATATAAATTTTATCTCCAAATAAAGACCTAGAAATTTGTTGGTCATTATAAGAATCATCTTCAATGGTTCCAATGACTGTGGAATGTTTTTGAGATTAATTCTGTGATCATGTAAAATAATACACTGTACATTAATAAATAAATTACTCTATATAATTATTTTCTATGAATATTAATGATGCATTATATAGGAACAACATTCTCAGTGGATTTGTTTCATGGGAGAAGATAATGGATAAAATTGATGAAATTATAGTTTGTGAATTGAAGATTATTTCTTATATGTCGTAGTAAATTATAATGCCCCATGATTAAAGAATATATTTTCCTTTAAAAAATGTTTGTGTTTGATAGCTTATAACGCAAGCGTTAGAAAACATATGTCAACCATTAGTGCTTAAAATAAAAAATTAATGACATTATAAGATAGTTAAATGACCAGAATTTAAAAAATATTTCATTTTATATAAGTGGAAATATTCTAGTTTAATTTGGAAATCACAATTAATTTTAGTGAAACTATTTTGATAAATTATGTTTTTGTAAATTTTTTAATTTTGAGGAAATGTTATCAATAAAATATATTGATTAAATTTAAATAATTATATAAGTAATCATAATTAAATTATTCAATGAAAATTTAAATTCATTTGTTTAAAAGGATTATTTTTATTTTATATTGTATTAATTTATTTAAAAGTGAAAAATATAATTTTAATAATTTAAGTTTTGTAAAATGAACATCATTGTTTATTCATACTGGAAAATTCGATTAGGGTTATTTTTCCATTTTTTAAAATAGATTATTTTTAGATGAATAATGAAAAAGACCATTTTTACAAATACTGTAACTTTAATTATATCATTTTGATAAAAGGATGACATAATAATATATATGATATTTTTTTTGATGAAATATATTTTTATGAAGTAAAACGAGTCATTTAAAAATATTATGTTTAATTTAAGAACTCATACTTAAATTTTTAGAACATAATAAATAAGTTATTGTTTCAAAAAATCAGTCATTTTTCATTTAATTAACTATTCAGAAGGATCCATTCAGTTTTGGAATTCTAAATAAGTCATAAAACATTTATTCTATTAACCATAATTAAATAACTGTAATGGGGATCAATTATATATATTATTTTTTTCCTAAATTCAATTTTTTGATTATAAATATATTATTCTAAATATTTTTTTTCATTTTGTTTTTCATAGTTATATTAAAATTAATTTCTCCAAAATTTGAAATTTAATTGTGAAAAATGAAATCTATATTTGGAATCATAATATCCAAAAAATATAAATTTTATTTTAAGTTATAAAACAATATGTTTCTTTTGTAGTATGTTTGTTACCTCAGTCATTGTTAAAATGGGTTTAAAGGGTCAAAATATAGGGACAAGTTTTAAACTTTTCACAAAATAATATTTTTATTTAGATTAGTAGGGTATATTTATACTTCTATTGTCTTATATTAGAAATGGGTCTTTTCTTATTCTAGTTTCCCATGAAAATGAATTTAAATTATGTTAATGTTAAAGGAATTTAAAAGGGTGTCACTCTACTCGCTTATGAAAGGGTTCCCTCTCTCCTCCCTTATTCACACGCATTTATCACATTATCTCAAAAAAACCCCAAATCACTTCCCAACTATACTCTCAATTTCCTAGATATTTTCTCTCCCTATTTTTCAACCTCATAATTATTATGTTGGAACACAAAGAAGGATACCCAAATAGGTAGTAATATTCTTAACCAGATTCTTCAAATATTATTTCCTTTTATAAATCCTCCTAAAATGTTAGATAAAAAATAATATGATTTCATAAGTATCATAAATATACTTAATTTTTTTTATTTTAATTTAGTAACCACTATCTAATTCTAAATTAACTTCTGGAAAAAGGAAATGTCACTCATGTATATGTGGGGATTACCACCTCCATAGATAACATGTCTAATTTTTATCATTTTATTATATGGTGGATCTAAAGGTGTATAAATATGATATTTATGGTTTGATTAGAATTTTAAAATTTTGATCAAGGATAAACAACTAGAATGTATTATCCAAACTATTCATGGAAAATGGAATAGTTAACATGCCAAATATTGATTTTATCAACGATTCATTAAAAAATGGGTAAGAAAGAATTCTAATGGAATGGTATATAAAAATATAAATATAAATAATGTTCTAATATTTATTTATATTAAATATAAATTTACAATACATGATTCTAGAGAAAGTATGAATAATTTAGGTTCTCCAGTTATGGTTCTATGTCAGAATCTCATTTTCTATTGGGATTTTTGTAATATCTATTATGGGAAATTACATATTAATTCTAACCTAAACCCCATTTATTTAATTCAAATATGGTTATTTTTTGTGTTTTCAAGTATTCTTTCAATTTTTCCCTCCAGTACTCAAAAATACCCAATAATATTTATAAGAAAATTCAACCATACATCCCTTTTAGGTGATGAATATTTTTTCCATGTCCTTGATTTTTAAATTGATTCAAGAATGTTTCTGTATATAAAAAAGTGGTTTTATATAGATTTTAAACTATACTTGTCATTATTTTCAAATTATTAATATTATAATATTTATAATTCTTTTCATATGGGTTATACTTTAATATTATAAAAATGTGAAGAAATTATGTTTTTTAATTTTTTTCAAATTAATGAATTTTATATCCGTAATATATTTTATTTGTTATAGTGATTACTAGTTTAATTTTTTAAAATAAAATCATATTCCCATTATTCTAATATGTTTTTAATTTTTTTAGAAGTTATCAATCATAAAGTATATTTCTTCTTATTTTCAATGAAATTCTCTAATTTCATTAAAATAGTACTTTTCATCTATTTTGACAATCATTATTTATCTATAAACTTCAATTTGTATATAATATAATGATACCTTCATTTTCTTGGGCAAATTATAATGACCTATTGAGAATGTTTTATGATACCAGTATCTTTCCCATTAGTTAATTAAGATAGGATTGAATAGTGAATGTTTTTATGATCATAGAGCACACATATTTCTTGTTTTAATAATTTTAAGGGTTGGACCAAAATTATATGTAACACCTCAGTATTTTTCTTAAAATTAACACTTAGTTCAATAACATATACAACATGTAACATTTTTCATAAACAAACCATGAAATATTAATAATTAAATATGATGATGATAACGTAGTTATTGAATAGTTTTTTATAACTATGATTAAAATAATTATAAAATATATATAAATGAACTACTTATCAAATAATTTTTAATTAATTCTTAGGAAATAGGAACCCATTTTTATGGTCATCTTCTTCTTCCAAAACTCATTTTCTTCAAAAATAGATTTTAATTTTTTTTACAAAATATTATAATTAATTTAAGGAAAATTTAGATATTATATTTGGTAAAAAATTATATCTTTTTTTTAATTATAATATAAAATTATATTAAGGTAGACTTTTAGGGATATTTCTAAACAGATTTATTTTCTAGTGAATAGTGAAAAATATTAATTTTTATTAGAAAACTATATATTTATTTCAATAATTAAAAAAGATAAATTATATTTAAATTATTTTCATTTGTAAAATTTAATCTCATGTGTTATTAATAATTAAATTAATGTGTTTTTAATTAATACTTATGTTTAATTTGGTATCAAAACATTTCAACACTTAAAAAGGCATTTTGTAAAAAATAGTTTTTCATCACATTTCGCAATATTAATTTTAAATTTAATTATAACTCATAAGTTAATTTAATTTAATATAATGAATTAAATATTTGGAATCAGAAGATTTAATATTATGTAATCGATTAAACATCATTTTTTCAATAATTAATTGAAAAGCATTAGAAATTTATTACTACGGTTATGGTTAAAATAGGTTTACTAAGTGGTTAAAATAAAGAGACAACTATTTAAATAACCAAAAAAATATTATAAATACTATTTTATGGAAATAGTTAGACCATATATAATCTAATATTTATAAATGGTCCATTTTGGATCCATTTTTTGGCTAAGAAAATAATATATTTTAATTTTTTTTAACAATTCCATATGTATTCTCTACCCAACTTATAAAAGGACACAACCTCTCAGAACCTATCCACACCTCAATTGCCTTTTGGTTCATGAAACGAATACAAAAATTGATTCATAATATACCTAAACACATTCTAGAGACCATATTTTAGTATTAAAACATCCACAAAAATAATTTGGATGTACACCTCAATAGGTTGTCCAAAGATGAGTTATAGTTATTCATTAATTTTATTTCTTCTTATACTACCTTTAAATATTATTCAATCATGTAAAAATAATGACAAAAATATATTTTTATATACTGATACAATTTTATGTTTATATAATAACATATATATATATATATATATATATATATCCTTCTTCAATTGAATGGGAAATAAATCAATCATTCATGTGTATAGAAGATTACCACCTCACAAACTAATGAAATTTGTTTTCCATCACCAATAATGGATGGTTATAATGATGGATTGTGTATATATATATATATATTAAATGAAATATTTATGAATCTTTAAATATTATATTTCATCTAATTTCTTACCTTTCAATGCGTTAAAAAATGATAATGGTTTTCGTGTGTATGTATGGATTACCACCTCTAAAATTTTATGTGAATCCTTTTTAATCACCATATAAAATTGATGATACATATACTTTTATTTAAATAATTAATATTATATTTATGTTATAATCATAATTATTTAAATATAAAATCAAAATTATCTTCTTTCCCACGTTATATTGGAAAAATAAAAATTTTACAATGCATATGTATGACCTACCCTCTCCAATAATATAATGTCGCTCATTTTTCATAACCATAATTTATGGTACTTTTTAAAATTATAATTTATGTATAAAAATTATAATTGTTAAATTAATATTATTCTATAGATTATGTAAAAGTTACCTCTATAACCCCAATCAACATACTTTTTTTAAAAAAAAAATTAACTCAATGACCTCAAAACACCCGTAGTGGACATAAATGATTATGTACAAAAATATTCCCATAAAATAAATTAAATATGTTTTTTGATGATAAATTATTAAACATATAAAAGGTTATTGATAAATTAAACAATTAATATATGTTTATTATCAATTACTTAAAAGATATACTTGGAAATTATGAACTCCAGGGAATGGATTTCATCTCAATTAGCGTTCATTGATCCATATTTAAATGTTATGCACCCAATTTGTCTTATATGGTGTATATAATACCCCATTAATATTTTATACCATGAACACTTCCTAACTATTGGTATTTTACATTTCAATTATAATTATTTCATCCAAAGTTTTTGATTTCAATTTTACCAAGTTGTGAGGAATTTTTAAACTTAAATTTTTTTCATATGGTTATATATAATCTTTATGAAAATTATTATGCAATGAATATGTGTTAATTAATAAATAAAGTGTTTTAATTAATATTTAAACTTGTTTAATGTGGATTTACATGTTTATACATAGTCACCTCGTGGATTAATCATTACTTCAAAAGATATGATCGTTTCAAGGGTTTTCTTTATCTCAATTTTGGTTTCTTGATATTTATTTCATGTCATGAACCATAATTGCATTATCTGGTGTAATTAATACCTAGTGAATGGTTTTTTAGTTTATTTAATGAAATTAATTATATTTATAGATGCATATTGAAAAAATTATTGAAATTAATTTTATTTGAAAGTTACCAATGTGATAATGGTTTTATGTTGCAATCTTATTTTGGAGTATGTTGAACGGTAATATTTTAATGAACCATGTATACTTTCTTATCAGCTAGTTATTAATGTGTTTTAAATTATTCTATTACATTTTACCAATTCATTTATAAAATAATCGTAGAAATTGGTTTTTTAAATGATTTCTTGTTGTATCTTCTTTTAGATTGTGAATCCTTCTTTTATATATCTTTATTTTCTAAAACAAATTCAAGAATGTTGTTTTATATAAATAAATTATTTATTAACGTTATTTAAATTTTATTTATCCTTGTTTTACCAATGTTTAAAAGTAAATATCGTAACATTTTTCTTATAGTTCATTTTTTACTCTCTTTACAAAATTTTGAAAGGGTTTTTTATTTCTAACATTTATGACATGAATAGATTTTCCCAGGATCATAGACACTATTTCATTGAATTTTACATTATAAGTATCCATGATTATTTTAGAAGAAATTATTTTTATCAATATTCCATATATTTTTATAAAATATAATCAATATAAAAGGTTATTTTCTCATGTTTTCAAAGAAATCTTTTAAGTGTTATTCTAAATGTATTTTCATCAATGTCCACAAACATTAGTGATTCAACTAATTCAATAGGATTAGTATCTTATGATTCTATAATTTTTATTTATAGATATGGATTGTGAATATTTTTTAAAGATATTATTATGAAAATAATTTCATATCAATGGGTCAAACAAGATATAATGAAATGATGGTTGTTTTCAAGGGAGTTTTGTTGAAAAGTGAGAAATTATAAATGTTTCATTAATGAATCGTATAGAGAAAATATTTATGTGGAAGGGTGAGCATAATAAATATTATTAAATCAGTGATATTGATAGATATTATATGAATGAGTGATATAGATACAACATATTCGACAGGTGATACTAATATTTCTCTCTAAAGTATATGGTAATGTACCCTATCAATAATCTCAATGAGTTGTTTGGGGAGATTTATTTTATAGATTTAATCGGGATCTAGTTATTTTATACATGGGTAATGAAGATATTTTTCTAAGATACTAACTTGTTTTATTTATTATTTCAATGGGTTTTTAATGTTTCCTTTGATCAAGAATGACATCACATGGATTGTAATTATTGATTCATATGAATAATTCCCTTATTGGAACTTTATACCATGTACCATGTTTAATTATCTTGGTTTTGATTATTATTTGTTCTTTTATGTTATTAAACTTGATTATGGAATCGTACCCTTATTCTCATGTTATGCATGCTAATGGAATTCAATAGTTAATGATGATGCTTACCCTTATTGAGAATTTGAGCACACTATTATTATATATCAATTTCCCATGGTAATGAATAATTATGTGAAATGTTTTTTTATATAATTTTTTAACATATGAATAATTTTATGTTAGATGTTTAATAAAAAATATGTAATATAAAATGTGTTTATAATGGTAAAATCACTCACTTGATGTAATAAGTATTTTTTATGTATATTTTTTATTAATTATTTAAAACTCTAAATATAAAAGGTGATTGGTTGTGTAAGTGATAAAATATTTCCTTTTGATGTTTTTTTTATTTTCTATATATTATTTTTTTCAAACTTATAGATATCTTGCATGAAATGTGAAGATGATGTTTTACAATAAAATTTGGGACTTCGGGTTTGGGGAATTTGTAGTTTGTATCATATCAGTTTTTAGATGACTTAATATATTCTGTTGTTTTTATATTAGTTTAACTTAAGATTTCTGGATACCATCATGGGTTTATAAATATAAGGTTGATCGTACGTTTTAAGGAATAAACATCCCTTTTGAGGTTTAAAGTGATGGGATTTTAAGGTGATTTGAAACATTTACAAGGTGTATAAAGAATACTATATTGAGTTTTAAATAACTATTTAGTATAGATTATTATTTTATTTTATGTTAAATAAGGTAAATTATATAGTTTGATATAGATAACCTTGATGGTTGAAAATTGATTCATTAAAAAATTAAAATTTCCATAGATATTTATAGAAAACCTAAGGATCTCTTTTCAAGTTAGTATCCAAATTTTATTCTAGATATTTTGATGTATTAGACTACATTGTAATATTAAATAGTGATTTTTCATGGTGATTGTTTATATTTTTTGAGAAGATGCATTGTGATGAGGTATATGTTACCATAATGTTTTAAATGATAGATTATAACAATTTTAGGGATGTAACCTAAATATTTTGAGATAACATTTTAGTTTAAAAAATTATTTACATTTAAGGATGTTAAGGGTATAGGGTTATTTAATAATGGCATAATATATATTTAACATATTTTATTATTCTAAAATTTTAGAGATTGTATTATTATTTCTTAATATAATGGTTTATAATTCTCTCAATACTATATTTCCTTGTGATAACCATTTTAGTTTTGTTTAAAATACAACGATATGAGATTATCTTGTTAACACTTGGTGTATTATTTCATCTATTATAAGTTGATTTTAGTTATTAATTAATGAAAAATTAATCTTTAATACTCACCATTTGGAAGAAAATATGCGATTGTGGTGGGAATTGATTAAAGGATAAAATTATGCATGTCAAGTAAGTATATTTAATTATTTAATTTGTCTATATTGTAATTTAAATACTAAAATATAGTAAATTTATATTTAAATAATAAAATGTTTCATATTACCATAATTCTAATATGATTCTATATTCGTTTTCACACCTCATTTATTTATGGTTTCTTGGTCATTAAATTTCTCTTTTTCATTCATTTTCATGTGATCAATGTTCTGTATCATAATGCATAGTTATTTGTACATCATGTGTTAAATAATGTCTATAATTTCAAATATCACTAATATTGTCTAATTTGTAAACTAATCTGGGTATTATTATATGAACAAATTACTTCCATTTACCTCTTTTAGATAGGATATTTTACTATCCATTTTTGTGTGTGGGTTTTCAACATATTTTTTTCAATTATCAACCCTTAAATTATCAATATCAAGTTAACATTATGAGGATGAAATTTTTTAAAGGGGGAGAATGTAACACCCCAATATTTTTTATAAAATAACACATTGTTTGATATAGTATACAACACACACCAACAAGGTTAATCGTATAATGAAATATTAATATTTAAATATGAATGTTATAACTTATCTATTGAATTATAATGTAGGAACATAACTAAATTCATTATGAAATTAATATATATATATATATATATATAATGGGCCTCTTTATTAATTGTTTTTTTATTTTTTATAAATAATCTATCAATTTATAGTAAAGTCATTTTATTATTCAAAAATATGTTTTCTTAAAAATGGGTTTTATTACATTTTATGAGTGAATATTATAATTAATATATCGAAATTTTTTATATATTATTTGAAGAATTATATCATTTTTAAAATCATAATATTAAAATTATTATAGGTTCAATGGTGTGGTGCTTTTTTAAAAGATTTATTTTACATTGTAGAGTGAAAAATATTACTTTTGACAAAAAATATCATTTTCAATTAAATAATTTTCAAAGTTCTATTTTGTTTTAAAATAGTTTCAATGAAAAATTGGTTAAATTAAATAATTTTTAATCCCATTTTGGTATTGTAAATTAATTGTATTCTTGATGTTGGTATAAAAACATTTTTATTCAGAAAAAAATATTTTTCTATAAATCCATTTTTCCTCACATTTTAAAGTTTATGTTTTAAATTAAATTCTATCAATTATGTGAATTGTATTGGGTAAAATATATTTAATATTTGTAATCACAATATTTAACACTAGGTAATATGTTCAACTTAATTTTTTATCATAATAAAAAATAAAAATTATAAAATCATTCGCCATGGTTGAGGGTAAAATATGTATATTAAACAATAAAAATAAAAAATATGAGGGTTAAAATGACATAAAATAAGTATAAATCATATATAATGGAAATATTTAAACCTTATTAGATATAATATTCATAAATTGTCCACTTTTATGGAATTTAGATTCAGTAATACAATAATATAATTTAATTTTTTAAAAAATTTCAAAGGTATCCTCTCCCCCACATATCAAAGGATTCCCCTCTAATATCCTCTCCAAAATTAGATATCCCATATTTTAACACAATACCTACCAAAATTACTTACCAAAATCCTTTCTTAAGTGTTAGTGTCCCTAATTTTATGAATACCCAAACCTAGGAAGGCTTTATGTGTTGAGTCAATAAGGTTTACTTATGACATTTCCATTCCTTCATTTTTTGAATATCACAAACACTCTTTCTTAAAGAAGGTTTCTTTTAACTATATTTTATCTTTATAAGGAAAATTTTCCTTCCCCATGGAAATATATCCTTACCTTCTTTTCATTGTTTGTATTCTATGTATAAAATTTCTTTCATATCTAAAACCTCATAATCTTATAACACTTAGATATAGATAATTCTATTTTCAGGATCTGGATACAGGTTCCGAATTCTCTGAATTTAGACTCTGAACTCTTCTGAGTTCAGACTCTGATTTCTCTGAATTTAGATTCCGAATTCTAATGAATTCAGACTCTTAACATTGTAAGTTCAGACATCAAATTCTAATGAATTCAGAATCTGAACTTTGTAAGTTCAGACTCTGAATTCTAATCAATTCAGACTCCTAATTCTAATGAATTCAGACTCCAATGTTTGTAAGTTTAGACCCCTAATTATTATGAATTCAGACTCTGGTCTTTGTAAGTTCAGACTCCAAATTCTGCTGAATTTAGACTCCATATTTCATTGAGATTCAGTCTCCATAATTATATAGAATTCAGGTTCTGAATTCTTCTGATGATAGAATCTGAATATTAATATATTATAGAAACCGAATGGTTTTTTGGTTAGATATTGAACATTCATTCATCCTTAGACTCCGAAAAATGGATTTGGTTAAGAAACCATATTTTTTCTCACTCTTTTTTTGGTTTTAAAATGATGTCATGCATTCAGTTAATAACTTACAATTGTTTGAGTGAAATGTGTATAGGTCCCTCTGAAATTCAAGGAAAAATATGACCGTTGGAGGAGGGATTCGACCGTTGAAGATGTGCTTATAAATAAGATCTCATTTTAACGAGATCAAAATATACTAACTATTTTGTGACTCTTGAGATTACATGTTGTTCAAGTAAGTTATAGAGAAAGACTACCATGCTCAGTTCATACTGAACTTCTTGTTCAGAATTGCTTTGTGCGACTCCGAATGTTATTGAGTACATTCGAGGGCTTATAGGGATTTCAAGATAGAGGTTCCAACTACCTTGAAGTTCAAGGACTTCATTGCTGAGGAATAAAATGGTGATGAATACCTTGAAGTTGAGGGCTTGCAGGGATAAAAAGACATACTCTGATCTTCGTATCAAGGGGCTTACCCTGGTGTGGGTAAGATAGACTTTCATGAAAGTATAAATCAAGGGACCTTTTCCAAGGTTGTTGGATGCCCTTCTCTTTGGGTTAAATGATTTACTACTTTATACTTGTTTTGTTTCATGTTTTCCGCAACATTTTGGTTTTTGAGGAAAGTATAACTATCTTATACATTCCTTTTCATGTATACTCTTATTTAGTGATATTCTATACGCTTTAAGGTAGAATCTTTGTTCTTTGTAAACTTTTGTTATGTTTCATTTTTGGAATCACATTTCCGGAATTACATTCTTAGAATACCATTTCCAGAATCAAGCAAGTTTGTATAGCTTAAAGGTTTTGTGAATTTACCTTGTTTAACTTTGTTAAACCTTACAATCTTTAAAAGTTCCAAAGGAATTTTTTAAAATATATAATCAACCCCCCCCCCCCCCTTATATATTGAGAATCTACGTCATCATTTCGATCCTAATGTTGGTAGTAAATGGGAAAATCATACTCCGTGTCAGCATAATATTTGGTATCAGAGCAGGTCTTTGAAATACTTATATTCACATATAAGTTTTTCTTGCTCAACTTTTTCATTGTTCAATATTTTTTTTTCTTAGTATATTTTTATCCTTATTTACAAACTTTTATTACTGACAAGTTTGTGTGGAAATATTTTCCTTAAGATGGTAGGAATCAATGATGGTTCAATAGACAACTTAAATCCTACTAGACCACCTATTTTTTATGGAAATTATTACGAATATTGTTGATATCACATGAAGAAATTTATTATAAATACTGGAGTGGAAAATTTTGTTATAGTTACAGGAGGATATAAAATCCCTGACAAGGAAGTCAGTACTTTCACCAACAAAGAAAATCATGAATATCAACTAAATTATAAGGTATGCAATACTTTTCTTTGTTATATGACTATAAATATATATATCGAGATTTTATCGTGTGAAGTAGAAGATTATATTTTGAAGAAGTGTGATGTTACTCACTTTGGACCATCCAAATTCATTGAAACTATAAGAGTCATGCTCAAGGGTGAATATCATGGTTTTTGTTTTCTTTATAGAGATACAATATGTAAGGTACAATAAAGACTCATGACTATTTCTGATAGTTTACAAACCATCAGTGACAAAGGATCATATGATAAGGATCTTGTAGATAAGATCATAGAAATCATGCCCAATGAGTGGGAATCCATGAGGACAGCTATAGATGAGAATAGAAATGTTACACAGATTTCTCTTGATGAACTTTTTGGAACTCTTCTTCAACATGAGACTACAATGAAGTGAGATGTTGATAATATTAAAAAGAAGAATGGAAATAAAAGTGTTTCTTTTACAACAACTTCAAATATTACCAAATACAAGACTCCTGAGAGAGTTACTAGATCTAAATCTAAGAAGGTTGTTATTCAATCCAAATCTAGTAGAAGTGAATCTTCAGAAAATGAACTAGCCAATCTTGCTCGAAGGATGAAAAAGAATGTTGGATAGAAGAACATTCAATCCAGATACAAGAAGAAATAATGGAAAGATAAGAAAGACTCTAAAGTCACTTGTTATGAATGCAAGAGAGCTATACATGTAAGGCAATATTTTCCTATGCTTATGAGAATGGATAGAAAAGAAAATCATTATGAATAGAATAGAAATAAGTACTAAAAAACTAAATATAAGAATGTTTTGAAAGCTAATGACACCTACAGTACTAGTGGTGGTGACTCTTCATATGAATCATCAGATTATGAATCTTTTGGAAAGAAGAATCTTGGTTTACTAGGGAGACTACCTTTTGAAAATCATTTCTTAATAGATAAGGAAAATAAAGATAGTACCAACAGAAATACATGGTACATAGATAGTGGGTGTTCCCAGCATATGACTAGTAACAAAAACATCTTTGAAAATATTATCAAGATTAATGGAGGAAAGGTGACATTCAGAGATAATGCACTGGGAGAAATTGTTGGTACAAGTAACATCGTTATTCTTAGAAAAACATTGCTTTAAAATGTTTAATTTGTTAAGGGTATTAAGAACAAACTTATTATCATAAGTCAATTATTTGATGAAGGTTACCTTCTAAATTTTAGGAATGATAAGTGCTTAGTACACAATTCCAAGGAAGAGTTTATTCTTTCTACCCATAGGAAAGAAAATATATACACACTAAACATAGAAGACCATAAGAGCCAAGACATACATTTCCTTAGTGAAATGGAAGATCATTCATGGTTGTTGAATAAAAGGTTATTTCACTATAACCTTATGAACTTATGAAAACTCTATAAGAAAAGACTTTTTAAGAATCTACCAGAGCTTAGATTTGATTCATAAAAAGTTTGTGATCCTTGTCAATATGGAAAGCAACATAAATCATGTTTTAAATTAATCGGTGAATTCTCAACCACTGATGCATTACAGTTAGAGCATATGGATCTTTTTGGTCCAACACAAATTGGAAGCATTGAACGCAAATATTATGTATTTGTTTTAGTTGATTACTACACTAGATTTATGTGGATCTATTTTCTAGCAAATAAATCTGAAGTTTCTTCTTATTTCAAAAGTTTTATATCCTTTCTTAAAAATGAGAAAAACATTTTTTTAATAACTATTCATAGTGATCATAGAAGAGAATCTCAAAATACTGATTTTGATTCTTTTTGTAGTAGAAAAGGCATTACTCATAACTTCTCAACACCTAGAACACCTCAAAAAATGGTGTTATTGAAAGAAGAAATACAATTCTCCAAGAAATAACAAGAACCATGTTGAGTGAGTATTCTATAGAAAAACATTTCTGGGCTGAAGCTATAAGTATTGGTTGTTATACTATAAATCGAGTTTCGATTAGACCTTTTCTTAATAAAACATTTTATGACTTATTGAATGGTAGAAAACCTAGACTTTCCTTCTTTAAGGTTTCTCGTTGCAAGGTATTCATTCTGAATAATAAAGATAATCTACACAAATTCACACCAAAATCTGATGAAGGAATTTTCTTAGGCTACTCCACAACTTCTACGGCTTATAGAGTTTTCAATAGAAACACATGTACTATTGAAGAGATAGTACATGTCAAATTTTTTGAAACTGATCCCTTTGTTTTTAAACATCCTCAACCAATATCATTGGATGTATTCTCAAAAATTGATTATCAACCTTTGATAAAATATCCTTACGATAAAGAAAATGTCCAAGAAGATATTTCTGAGACATTTACCCCAGAATATTTCCTACCCTATGTTGATGAATAGGTTTTAAAACTCCCAAATCAGTTGTTTCTTAAGAATCATCCAAGTGATAGTATCATTGTTGAAGTGAATAAACCTGTAAGGACTAGAATTTCCTTAAGGAATTAAGTTGAACATCTAGCATTCCTTTCCCAATTAGAACCAAAAATCACTAGTGAAGCTTTAGGTGATGATGATTGGATAAAAGCTATGAAAGATTATCTAAATGAATTTGAGAGGAATAAAGTATGGACCTTGGATGAAATACCTAAGAAAACTTATGTTATTGGAGTAAAATGGATCTTCGGAAATAAGTGTGATGAAAATGGAATCATAGTAAGAAATAAAGTTAGATTGATTGATAAAGATTATAATCAACAAGAAGGAATAGAATATGAAGAAACCTATGCTCTAGTAGCTAGACATGAATCTATTCGTATTCTACAAGCCTTTGCAGCATTCTTCAATTTCAAACTTTTTCAAATGGATGTGAAATGTTCTTTCCTTAATGGTTATGCTCAAGATGATGTTTTTGTTGAACAACTTCCTAGTTTTAAAGATACAAAACATCTAGATCATGTTTTTAAACTTACCAAATCTTTGTATGGACTTAAGCAACCCCCTCGAGCATGGTATGGTAGACTTATAGGATTTTTGGTTCAAAATAATTATATTAAGGGAAATGCAGAACCAACCATTTTTATAAAGAAAGATACAAAATGTTTTTATTGTTCAAATTTCTGTTGATGACATTATATTTGGTTCAACTTAGCAATATTTAACTGATTGCTTTGTGGATCTAATGGAACATGAGTTTGAAATGAGTATGATGGGTGAGTTAACATTTTTTCTTGGTTTTCAAATTTCTCAAAAACCAGAAGAAATCTATATAGCCTAACACACATATATTAAATATCTTCTTAAAAATTATGAATATAACAACACTAAGAGTATTAGTACTCCCACTGGTACCTCAAATTCTCATGATATTGATGAAGTTGGAAAACCAGTAGATCATACATCTTTTAGAGGTATTATAGGATGTCTACTTTACGTGATAGCTAGTCATCCAGACATAATTATTTCAGTATACTTATGTGCAAGATATCTATCCAATCCTAAGGAATCTCATCTAAAGTTAGTGAAATGGTTTTTTTGCTACTTAAAGTGAACAATGTATTTAAGACTCTTTTATAATTATGGAAATGATTTTTTTAATATAATTTTGGATTCTTACTTTGGTGGATGTAGAATGGATAAAAAAAGTACTTCCGGAACTTGTCATTTCTTATAAGATTAATTAGTTTCTTGGTCTTGCAAAAATCAACACTCAGTATCACTTTTCACTGTTGAAGATGAATATGTAGCAGCTGAAAGTTGTTGTGATCAAGTGTTGTGGATGCAACACACACTCACATATTATGTCAAGAGTTTTACCAAAACAAAAATTTAGTGTCATAATACTAGTGTCATTGTTTTAAGTAAAAACCCTGCACATAAATCTTGTGCAAACACATAGATATTAAGAGTCAAATTTTTAGGGATCAAACACAAAAAAGAGATATCATTCTTCAATTTATTGGAACAAAAGATCAAATTTCTAATATTTTCACAAAATATTTATCTTCGGATAGATCTGAATTCATTTAACAGATGTTAGGAATGATAACCATAAGGTATTCGTCCTCATTATCTTCTTGTTGAAATGAATATCTTTACAGTATAAAACTCTTTTTCATAGGGGGAGTACATTTTTATTGTTATATGTCAAAAAAAATCATAGTTTAAAATGTTTTCATAGTTTAAAATTTTTTCGTAGTCTAATTTTTTTTCGTATTCTAAAAATTATCATAATGAATATTTTCAAAATTTTTGAAATGAAGATTTTCTAAATTTTTGTAATGATGATTTTATAAATCCTTCGTAAAAAAAATTTTCATAGTAAGATTTTATAAATCTTTAGTAATAAATGTTTTCATATTTAGTTTTTCTTAATTTTTCGTAATGAAAGTTTTCGTAGTCAGTTTTTCTAAATCATTCATAATGAATCTTTTTGTTGTCTGTTTTTTTAAAATTTTCATAATGGAAATTTTCAATTTAAAATTTTCTTAATCAAATTTTTTCTCAATCTAATGTTCTTCAAGAAGAATTTTCCACAATTCGAATAATTCTCCCAGCAATCTGAAAGGTATGTTTCTTTTGTTAAGTTTTCATAATATTACTTTAATTGTTGGTATTTTCATTTGTTTTTAACTTTTTCATATTAATTTTTCTTAAATCCAAAAGTTTTTCTTAAAAAATCTGAAAATATAATATCCTACCAAGATTACTTTGCGGCTATCATTTCAACGGTCAAATCTGATTAGGACTTTTTTTCAACCATTGGAATGAGTATGGAATCTGAACTGTCGTTTCAATCACCTATATAAAGGACCCTTGATGGTTGTCCCACATTGAAACTCAAGCTCTCATGTGGTGAACCTCTTCCCTCCTACATAAGTTCATTCCAGATTTTCAAGGTTTTCTCAACTCTGAATTTCTGTCGAAGTATCTTACCAGAAAAACATGTCAACTATCAAGACGATTTCTGAATGGAATATTAATAGAGAATGGTTGGTACATCCAAATTTCTTTGAAAATTATAATTTTATCATCTCATAGAACATCAAGCCGAATGGATGGAAGAGTGTTTGCGTATCAAAACAAGGAGCTCAGGATCTGCTATATCTAGACTTGTTGGTTGAATTATATGTGTCAGTAAATTTTTTCAAGGAAGAAGTAAAATATAAATTCTCTTTCAAGAGAGATGGTATGACTTATGCTCTTTCTTACACCAAGGAATCCAATTTGATTGGAGTTCCTTATGAGGGTGAGGCAGAGTTCTTCTCACATAAGTTGTTGGATGTTCAAGAAAGATTTATTAAGGAAAAAATCAATGGTGTGATTAGGTATTTCAGATGTAAAGACTTCGAATATTGTTCACCTGTCTATAAATTTCAGGATTTTTGAATTATGGGTTCAAGGATTCATCATTCTGAGAAAAGGGTATAAGGATACTCTGAAGAAGAGTGACATGTATTTCTTGGATTTCATGGTGAATCTATGTAAGATAAATTTGATTAAGCATATCCTGATTACAATTGAGAATATAAAGAATAGAAATTTGAAGTCTCAGCTTATCATGTATTCATCCAATATCTCAAAGTTTATTGTTAGGTGTTTAGAGTCCGTCAAAATACCTTTTATTTCTAAGACAAGGAATTGCAAAATTATTTTGGTAAGTGATGACACTCTGATAATAATAAATGTTGTATTTTTTAAAGAATCCCAAGAATTTTATGATTTGAATAAGGAAGAAGATGAAGTCTTATCGAGGAAACAAGAAGTGGATGAGACATCCAAAAATGGTGTAGGGAAAAGCAAAATGAAGGAAGTGGAAGAAAAGAAAAAAAACTCCAATGGTCAAGGAATCCCAATCTGCACAACCAAATCCTAAAAAGAAAAAAGCATATCTAGATGAAGTAGTAGGAAAATAGACGAAAGACAAGAATAAAAAGAAATTAGGGGAGCCTAACATTGGTTTGGATCATTCTGAAGAAAAATATTTAAGATAAAAGATTGCTGATGATCATTAAAATCAAGAAAAAAAAATAAGAAAAAGAAGAAGATGATTGAAGCAGAGATTGTGCAATATATTTTAAAGGATACTGAGAAAGCCTCGGAAAGTATTGTGGTACCACAATCCTTTTTAGTAAAAGCTTTACTAGTGAGACCGGGAAAGAAATTTGTGACTTCGGAAAATGTAAAAGAATAAGTAGTAGAGGAATAAGAAGAAGAAGAAGGCAGTGGTTATACTGAAGATCTGATAAAGCAAGTTGAAGATTTTCATGAGAAGGAAAACCCATTTAAAAAGATTTCAATCTGAACTTCTAAAGGTGAGTCATCAAAGCATGATAAACCTGGGAAAGATGAGAAAGGTGAGGATGACAAGGATGAAGAAGAAGTGAATAAACTATCTCAAGAAGAAAGTTCTAATCATGATTTCATTCACCTAGAGGATGTTGAGGCAGGAGCTGAGAAAGAAAAATAGATAAAGATAAAAATTTTCAACGATCAGATAATGAACATGAATCCCCTAACCAAGAGAAATCCATTCTGAAGAATGGTAAGGCAAATTAGGTGGTTTTTAGGGCACCTAGAAATTTTTTAGTCCAGACTTTGAAGAATCTTGTTGGCACTATACCTATATTTCCGAGCATAGAATCCAAATTCAAGATGATTCAACACAACCTAAATAAAAAATTGGATTCAGTATCCATGGTGATGGAAAAGTGTGTAAAATTAGAGGCTCACATCAAATATTTTCTTAATAACTATGAATCTCACAAAAGGCCATGCAAGAAGATGAGTAGTTCGTCAAGAAAGACTCTTGATGATATGCATATTCTTGATGAATTTCAAGAAAGTGTCAAGGATGAATTTGACACCAAAGATAGTAAGATCAAGGATATCACAAACAATTTTGAAGAAAAGATGACTCTGGAAATGAATTCCTGGAATCATGAAGTAAAAGATCTGAATGGGAAGTTGTATTCAGTTGCTCAGAGTTGGAAGAGAGAAGTGGATCTCACGATTGAGATAGAAGAGAAACTTTCCAGTCAAGAAGATGATCTAAAAGGTCAGGAATAATCATTCAATGATTAGGAAGAAAAAATCAAAGCCTTAAAGAAAAATTTATAAGATCAGGATCAGCTCTGTAAACATGTAGAGGAAGATCACAAGGAGCTCAAGAAGCTGAAAACAATATTGAAGAAGCTGATGCCCAATAAGAAGGAAGGATAAGACTTTTACATTCCAATATTTTCTTATATTTCCTTATTGTACAAATTTTTTCAATCATAATTAAATTTTTGGTTGCTTTTCTTTTGGATGTTTAGTACTTATATTTCAGGTACCATATTTTATTTCTATTCCCTGTATTCATTTTTGAAAATAACAAAGGGGGAGAAAGGAATTTCAAAAAGAATAGTTGGTAAGAACAATTTTCCCTAAGTCAGGGGGAGTTCATCAATGGGGGAGTTTTCATTATAAAGATTTTCGTATTCAAGATAATGAAAAATATCAGTCAAAAAATCAGAATATGATCTTTAGTGTTCCAAATCCTAAGGGGGAGTTAGAGGTATTCATCATTTCCCATGTGTTAAGGGAGATATGATTTATTTTTAATGTCTAGAAAAATAATTTCTATGTCCTTATATTCATTTTTGTAAGGATGTTTGTGCTTTCCATAAAGGGGGATATTTTTGAGTCAATAAGGTTTTCTTATGACTTTTCCATTCCTTCATGTTTTAAAAAATCATAAACACTCTTTCTTAAGGAAAATTTCTTTTTCCAGTATTTTATCTTCATAAGGAAAAATATCCTTCCTAAATGAAATTTATCCTTACCATGTTATAATTGTTCGTATTCTAAGTATAAAATTGGTTTTGTATCTAAAACCTCAGAATCATATAATACACCGATATAAAGAATTATGTTTTCAAGATATGGATACAGGTCCGAATTCTCTAAATTCAGACTCTGAAATCTTCAGAGTTCAGACTCCGAGTTCTCTGAATTCAGATTCTGGATTCTAATGAATTTAGACTCTGAACTTTTTAAGTTCAGTCTCTGAATTCTAATGAATTTAGTCTCTGAACATTGTATGTTCACACTCAAATTCCAATGAATTCAAGATCCAAACATTGTTGGTTCAGACTCCAAATTCTAATGAATTAAGACTCTGAACATTGAATGTTCAGACTCTGAATTCTAATGAATTCAAACTCCGAACATTGTAAGTTCAGACTCCGAATTCTACTGATTTCAGATTCCAAATTTCCTTGAGATTTAGACTCCAAAATTCTATAGAATTTGGGTTCCTAATTCTGTTGATGACAGAATCTGAATATTCATATATTATAGACAAAGAGTTGTTTTTTGGTTATATTCTGAACATTGATTTTTCCTTAGACTCTGAAAAATAAATTTGTTTAAGAAACCATATTTTTTTACTCTTGTTTTGGTTTTAATATTATGTCTTCCATTTAGTTACTAACTAACCTTTTTTTGAGTGCCACATATACAGGTCCCTCTAAATTTCTAAGAAAAATATGACCATTTGAGGAGGGATCTGACCATTGAAGATGTGCCTATAAATAAAATCTTATTTGAACGACCTCAATAATTAATAACTGTTCTACGACTCTAGAGATTACATGTTGTTGAAGTGAATTCTAGAGAGAGACTATCATGCTTAGTGTGTAAAAATATTGGTGTTCAGAATTGCTTCGTGTGACTCTTAATGTTGTTGATTACATTCGAGGGCTTCTAGGGATAAGAAGACAGAGGTTCCGACTAACTTGAAGTTTGAGGACTTCATTACTGAGGAAGATAAAGGTGACAACTACCTCCAAGTTGAGGGCTTGTGGGGATATCAATATAGACTCCAATATTCATATTGAGGGCTCACCCTGGTGTGGGTAAGACAAAAATTCTTGAAAGTATAAATCAAGGGACCTTTATCCAAGTTTGTTGGTAACCATTCACTTTCGGTTAAAAGATTTACTACTTGTTACTTGTTTTGTTTCATGTTTTCTGCTGCATTTTGGTTGTTGGGGAATGTATAACTATCTCATACTCCCTTATACTTGTATACTCTGATTTAGTGAGATTATATATGCTTTAAGGTAGAATATTTTTTTATGTAAACTTTTTTTATGTTTCATTTCTGGAATCACTTTTCCAGAATTACATTCTTGGAATCCCATTTCCAGAATCACGCAAGATTGTAGAACATAGAGGTTTTGTGAATTTACCTTGTTTAACTTTGTTAAACATTACAATCTTTAAAATTTATAAAGGAATTTTTTTAAAGTATAAAATTCACCCCCCCCCCTCTTGTATATTATGAATGTACATCATCATTTAGATCATATAGTTGGTAGTAAAGGAGAATATCATACTTCATACTAACTTAACATTATGTATTAACCAAATGTTGTTTTCTGAAGAAGAGGTATAGTTCTTAAATGAGTATTTTCATTGAATATATTCTTATAAATACTTTGAGTAATGATAAAAAATTTTAATAACAAAAATATTATGTTAAATATACTTATATTCTTTTATGTTAATGAAATTACTAATATCAATCCCATTCTTCAATCAACTGGGAAATAAATCAACTGTTCGTTTGTACCGAGGACTACCCCCTCACAAACTAATAAATAAGTTTACATCAACACCTATCATGGATGCTTATAATGATGTATTTAAAGCATATATATCATATTACTAAAAAATGTTTCATTATTTAATGATGATATATCATCTAATTTCATACCTTCTCAATGCACTGAATAATGGTAGCATCGGTAGTGCGTACTTGTTAATTACCACCTCTGTGAAGTGATGTGACTAATTTTTCATTAACATATAACATGAGTGATATATATTATTTTACTAAAATATGTAAAATTATATTTATTATATAATAAAAAATTTATAAATATAAAACGAAACGTACCTTATTTCCCTAATTCTCTTTGAAAAATGAACATGTTACTTATGCGTATATATCACCGACCTTCTCTGTGATTGTAATGGATATTATTTTTCAAATAAATTATTAATTAGTAATTTTAAAATTAATTTTTAGGTATAAAATTTATAATTATATCATGATTATAATTATTTAAATTATTCTATAATAACCTCATTTTCCATGGTCAACATACCAAATTCATTTTAAAATTATGAACTACATGTCCAAGAAACACCCAAAGTAGACAAAACTGATTAAGTAATTAAATATTTTATTGAAATTAATTCAGAATTTGGATTAATGATATGATGTTATCCCTATAAATTATTCTTTATATATAAAATAATTAACATATTATTTGTATACTGGATTTAAATGACAGTCAAGGTAAATCTTAACTTGAGGTAAGGAATTGGTTCTCAATTTCCTTTCATTGAATATTATTTTAATATTATTCACCAAATTTATTTTATATATTGTTTATAATACCCTTTCTAAATTTTTTATTTTGAATAAATCATACTTCAAGGTATTTTAGGTTTTAATTCAAATTAATTTATTGAAAGGGATTTAACATGAACGTTACAAAGTGTCACTGATTTTCTTAATCCAATATCTATTCATTAGGTTAAACCTCTTATTCGTTGACATTTTTTTCAATTTTTTTGTTTGAATTGATATATAAACTACTTTATTCTATATTTTAACATTATTTATATGGATTTACATATGTACAAAAAATCACCTCTTTGATTATTCACCATATCAAATGTCATGATCTTTGCAAGGTCTTTCCTTGTCTTAATCTCATTTTTTTCATATATATATCATGTCATTTACAATGATTTATCTTTTATGGTATACATAATGACTCATGAATAAATTTTAAAAATTTATTTCATGAAATTAAAGATATCTTCATGTCTATTTAAAATTATTTTTTCTATTGTATTTTGATTCCAATGTTGAAAATGGTATAGGGTTTTTGTTACAATCTTATTTGTTTCTGAAACTGTTTATGCTAAATGTTCCTTTGGAGGAAATATATATGATCCTATTTTCTGAGAAAAAATATATTTTACTCTCTTATAGTTATGAATTTATTTGAAATTTTTATTTTCCATCTCCCTCTTATTGATTATAAAAACATAATTTTTTTTTCAGAAGTGATATCAATCTTGTATCTTTTTCTATATATGGAGTCTTTCTTTCATATATCAATGTTTTCTAAAACAATTAAGTATCTTATTTTATAAACATTAATGAGATTTTTTGTTATTTAATATTATATTATAAATTTTTAAAAAAGACAGATATTTTTTAATATATTTTTCGTGGGTATTTTTATACTCTCATTACAAAATATTGAAAACAAGGCTTGTTTTCAATATTTATAACATAAAAAGATAATACAATCATTATGACTATTATTTTATTTGAATATACCATTAAAATTTTCCATGGTTATTTTCAAATAAATTTATTTTTCAAATATTCTATAATTATTATAAAATATTATCCAACGGAAAGGGTATTTTCACATATTTTCAATGGAATGTATTATGTGTTATTTTAATGGTATTTTCATATATTTCAACATAATATAAAGACTTATCTAATTAACTGAGATTTTGATCCTATGATAACATCCATACTATTTCTCAAGATAGATTATGAAGATAGTTTTAAGGGATTATCATGAAACAAGGTTTATTTCCATGACTTAAAAAGCTCCAATGAAATGATGGTTGTTCTAAAGGGTGTTATGTAAAAAAATAAATGATTTTAAATATTGTATTCTTCAATGGTACTTAAGTATTATTAATGATGATGGGTGATCCCGATACAACATATACAACGGGTGATCTTGATAAAAAATATATGAATGGGTAAGCCTGATATAAATTATACAACGGGTGATACATATGCAACTCTCCAATGAATCAGTTAATGTTCCATATTTTTAAATGGAATGAAGAAGAGAGTTATCCAGGGAGGTTTATCTTATGGATTTAACTAGGATATCCTCCTCCTCCAAATCCATTTTTTTCCATTTTCTAGAACGTCTCTTTAAGGATTAACAGTAACCAAACATTTCAAAAGTGTAGGAAAAAAACAACAGGGCATCCACGAAATTCAAATCTCAAAATTAAAAATTCATCAGCACCCATCTGTCATCTCGAGTCATGTGCCTTCCTCGAGTTGTACACCCATCGCACCGAACATCTAGACCATATGCCTCCCATCATCACAATGCTGGAGAGACAACTTCGCTGTCTTCTCACAGAAGTCCATGTCCTCAACATCACATTCATCGTCCCCAATCCATTTTCCAATCATCAATGATACCTTCCATCAGAGTTCATCATCGCCGATATAAAACCTTCATCGTCTCCTCCAACATCAACTAACACTACACCGATCGCAAAATATAGTCATAGACCGACCACATCAAAACACCATCATAGTGGACGACCACCATCTACCACCATAACAAAACTAGACCAAAACCTTACCAGTGATTATATCATAAACTTGACCATACACACTTTATAATATAGATACAAATTATATCACGTAGTGAGAATATTAGGCCGCAAAAACCCACCTACCAGAACCTCGATGAAACACTACTCTAGAACCGACTTAAAGATGAGAAGAGAGTCTCGGGTTCAGGGCAATGAAAAGAGCACCTAATGCCATTGTAATGGAATAACTTCAGGACCAGAACCAGAAGACAAACCAAGAACAATCTGACACGAGAGAGCTTGAAAACCCACGACCACCAACCCACAAATCCCAAAACCACAGAGTATTATTTTCTCCTGATCCAGCCTAGAGAGGCGTAAAGGAACACGAAATCAGATAGGGGAAGAAGTGGCTGAGGGATTCCGCAACCACCATCGTCCCTATGAGAAAAACAACAAAAGGCTGCACAACCTGAAAGAAAATATTGAATCCATGAAGAGAAGAAAGGAAGAGTGGAAGGGAAAGAGAAGGATCATCGGGCTTATGAGCTGCCGAATTTGAAGAGGAGGGTTTTGAGAGGAAACACTAGGCCGAGAGAGGGGGAGGGGGAGAGTCGGGGGAGGAGGACACCATCAACTGGGATCTAGTTATTTCTAAAATGGTTTAGGAATATAATTTCGCAATACAAAAACACATTTTATTTATGCTTTCTATGTGTTTTTACGGTTTCCATTGATCATGATTTACATCATTGTCTTGTGATTTTATTTATTTTTGACTCTTACCTTTGTTTTAGATTTATAACATGTAACATGTTCAATAATACTCGTTTTAGTGGGTATGAGTTCTTTTATGTTATAAACTTTGACATGTCAGTATACACTTATGATCTTCTTATGATCACTGATGACCTTGAATTGGTAATGCTTATATTTATCCTTATTAATAGTTTGAGCTCACTCTTCATATATTTCATTTCCGCATGATGTGAAGAATGATAATAAATGTTTTTTGTCTAGAAAAGATTCATGTGGGAATAATTTTATTAGCGATGTTCAAGACTTAATATGGAATATTAGAATAAATATATAGTGTGAAAATATTAACTTGAAGTCATGGTTGTGTTTTATGTAAGAGTTTTTTATACTCTAAAACTCTGTGCCTCAAATTTCATTTGGTATATAAGTGATCCAAAATCTCCTTTTTAATTTTCATAAGTTTTGGATGGATAAAATCATGACACGTTAATTGGTATCAAGACATGAATTTAAAGATGATGTTGTTAGTGACTAATCCTAGAGGGCTTGTTAAATTCTGATATATTATACATCCATAAAATTCATTGCATAAAAAATTACATATCATGAGATAATATATAAGGTAATGGGTAATGAACCCAATCCACTATGGGACTCTATTCACAATGTTTTAAAAGGGACTGGGGAGTGAATCCCATTCATTATGGGACTCCAAACATTATGTTATGATAGTATTGGTATATATATTTTACTAATGAAATGATATTATATGCCAATGTATGTAAAACAAGCTTATAACTAATGTGTATGATTTTCTATCATGGATAGTGATTGGTAATTATTGATTTGACTCTCATGTGACTCATGAATGTTTTATAAGAAATCCTTATTACATGAATCGTGATTTATGTTCTATGACATTTTTGGAAGGTTTTCATATGACATTATAATGTATTCATGACCATATTACTATATTATTATTACTTATAACATTTGATTTGTAACTCTCATGTTCACCCTTACTGAGAATATAGGCTCACCCTTTCATATGATTCCATTTCCCTATGTTATGAATAATTAAAATTAAAATAATATTTCTAAAAAATATTTATTATGAGAATAACTATTTGGGATATGATAAAGAAATTTCGTTAAACATCTTATGATGTATGTTTTCCATAAATACACTGAACATTTTTTTATGGTAATTGTGATATAGTGAGATTTATTTCATGTTAATCTAAAATTTTGTAACAAATATGTAAGTGATGCTCAGGTTTCCTCAGTTGGAATAAGGGAAGGGATAAGTTATTTTTTGGATTAATATTTTCAATCATTAGTGAGATCCCTATTAGTTACTCTAAATATAGAAAATATACTAAAATTTGGGTGAAGTATAGAGAGTACGGTTTCATGAAAGGACATTCATGTCATGATACAAACAAGTGGATATAGGATTTGGCACAGATGAACTAGGGGTAATATCCCTAAAAATGATTTTTGGTTATTTACTCAAATATCACTCAGTTCCTGCTAAAGAGGCCTAACATCACATATGGTTTAACACTTCAATTTTTTATACTTTTGTTAAATTATATTGTATTTATAAACCATTATAATGCATTTGAATATATTTTGGTTAGAAGTAGTTGTAGTAATTTATAATAGAATATATATATAGAAACCTAGAACATCATAAGTTAGATTATATACATTATTTATGGGTTATTTACACTAAGATAAATGTTTTACATTTATAAGTATTTTTATCCCTAAAATTACTGTATTTTATTAGTTGTATAGAACCAGAAAGAAAATAGCTAACAATAGCAGAAAAGGATAATGCAGAGATTTTCCCATTAAGAAACTAGGTGGAATGGGATCTAGGGTTGGGAACCTTATGGATTTTTTCCCCGTATTTCTAAAGATAAAAAAATTTATATTTTGACATCATAAAATCATGATAAATAAGAAAGTTTTTATGATGACCTTTTTAAGACAGCCTTCATGATTCATTAGTGTGTATTCTAACCCAGAAATTATTAATCAATTCAAAAATGAAAAAAAAAAGAAAATACTTGTGATTCTTTAGTGACCATACCATGAGAATGTTTTTCTATTCTTTTTTTATTTGGAAGGAAATATTCCCAATAATGGTCTCTAATAAATAATACAAGGCAATTTGAAGAAATTTACTCTATAAAATTATAATTTTTTAGGAAGATAATTTTTAATAGGTATTTTTCACAAAATCATGGTACTATAATAGATATATAATTATTGGAACTAGACAAAATGGATGATGAATTCATTGAAAAAAATGTGGAAAATTTAACCAAAGTTTCACGGTAAGCCTCTAATTTTATCAATGAAAATGAAAAAAACCTATCTCTTTTTTAGTGGCTTATAACAAAATCTCCGAAATGAATTATATATGAGGGGATTTAATGGATATGATGAAATCATTCGATGTGATCTTAGTTCAAAAATAGATATTTTATACTCTCATTCCCCTCACTTTTTAGTGTAAAATATTATAAATATGATTTTTTGAGAAAAATATAAAAAAAAATACATAAGGGAAATAAAATTATAATTCATTTCTGCTAAAATTGTGGATTGAATCATAGAGAGGATTACATTAAAGGAATATGTAAAATCTTTGAGTGTGTAAAATATATCAATATATTAAATTAATATTAAATTGACATGAAGTGAATAATAACTAAGAAGGATAAATAGAATTCTCAACTTAATTAACCACACACACCAATGTTATAATTGAATGAAGTACATATATTATTCCAATTAGTACATAGATAAAAAGGGTTAATGAGGATAATCTGTGTTAGAAACCTACTAAGACAATGGAAAAAATGGAAACCATGAGCATTCAAAACTACTTGGGTGAATCCTGAGAATGAAGTGGTAAAATGTACACTTATCCTTCACTCTAAAAACCATAATTTTAAATTTGATTTAGGTTTTACCCAATAAATTATATCTAGATAATTTTATAAGGGTATCAAATCTCCTACTCCAAGATAATGTTATGATGATTTCATCTCAAGTATATAAATCATATCTTATGAAAATGTTGGATTCTATTTTCATAAATTCATATCATGTTTTTGATAGTCGCATTTGATATGATATATGAAATCTCTCTCTAAGGTATAAACATATCACAATGTTCCAATTATTCCATTTCACGAAGTAATGTCCCAAAATTTATAATAATCACACAAACTAGTGAAAGAATTATCCATTGAACATGGAATATCATCATGATAATTAGTATCTACATACAAGTACAAGTGATCAACATCTATAATGTCATAACAAGATACATAATGTTACACATGGAATCAATAATAATATAAAATACTTCTGGGTTATAAATAAACACATGTGAAATCATTATCAAGGAAGGTCAATCAAGCTATGGAATTGAATGTTTTATTTCATGGAAAGAAGATGATGCAAGTTCCCAAGAGGGTGAGTAACTTCCTAACATAATATATGAAACATCATCATCAAGGTTCACTAAGAGTTTCGTCACCTGGAACAAGTTCTCACACCAACTGGAATAAGATTTCACACTAAAAGTTAACAAGAACTAATTCTAACATGTCAACTGTTCACGAGAGAGACTGAAAAATAAATTCAATCAAGTGGAAGAATAATTACATAACCATGAAAACTACTTTAAATTTTAGTCTTTACATATACTTGACCGAATGAGTACAAATTTCATATTTGGATAGTGATTATAGAATTGAAAAGAATAGTTAGGTAACCTCCAATAATGATAAATAAGAAAATGGATCATCTCCAATGGTTTGATCCTTTAATAATTTTATGAGAGTAGAATCATGGAGAAAAAATAATCCATGGTTGTAGGATCAGTAAAGAAATTCATCCAAATATTTTCCCTTAAATTCCTAGAAAACATAAAAAAAATTAGTTTGATGTTATCATAAAGGAGAAGGGGGTATAATAAATTAAAATCGTTATTCATTAACTAATAATCACATTAAAGAAACTACATTTAATATTTATATGTTTCCCTTTTAAAAATTTCATGATCTAATAGAGAAGGTAGTCATTTCTGTAATTTCAACGTTATAATGACCATTGCCTCACCCTCTAAAATGGTCTATCCATAGTGGTGGTGCACATGAACACTAAGAAAAATGATGAGAAACTATGTTTGTGTAAAATAATTTATTTTTCTCCATCACTACTACCTCCAGAACGATTGTTGGAAGATCTCTATGTCTTTATCCCAAAGGTTCTTCTCTCGAGAACCATAACTAGGCCACACACATATCTCCCATGGCCACTTTGTACAAGCCCACAATAGGTACCACCAAAACCTTTATCATGGACATGGTGTTTTCTGTTATGTTTCAAATGTAATATCCCTTGATTTTAAAAATAAACACTTTGTAAGATAGAGTACAAGATACACAACATAATCTAAAATGAACAACTAAATATTATTATTTAATATGGTAGTTATCACCTATATTTTATATTGGTGGGTATGAGTAGGAATAACTAAATTATGTTTATACATGTTTATAAAATATTTTTTACTTAATTAAATTGATATTATATGAATAAGAAATTAACAAATCCAATTTTACACATAAAATATGTATTTTCCCTAAATATTTGTTTCGTATACATTCAGTGGAAGACTTATTTTAAAACAAAATCGTGAAAAATTTATAAATTTTATATTTAAAAGAAAACTAAATTTTTTAAATTCAAATATCAAAATTTACATTAATTTAATTTTTGATATGTTTATAAAAAGATTCCATTTTTTAAAAATAGTAAAAATATAGTAATTTAATTGAAAAATGGTGTTAGATCTAAATAATTTATAATGTTAAATTATATTTCAATTGTTTATAAAGTATAATTAAATAAATTATATATCTATTAATCCTATTTTGTTTGTGGAATAATTTTCATATTAATGTTTCATTAAAAAACTTTTGGATATTTTGACTATCTTCTTTTTAAAACCCTTCTTTCTCACCCCATCTATGAGATTAATTTTTAAATAATTTTATCCATTTTTTTGAATTATAAAAATTGTATTCATTTTTTGAATCATAAATTTAGTAAATAGTTATCATTTATTTTTGGACAATATTAATATTAACCGTTGTTCATTAATTGCCATGGTTAAGGGTAAATTGGGTAATTAAGGGTAAAAAAATTTATAAATCTAATTCAATTTCATTAAAAAATGTACAAAATTTAATGGATGATTATTTTTAAACCAAAATAATATATTTTCTGAATTTATTACCTCTTGTATCAACTTGGATATATTTTTCCCCTTTATTGTATTTTATTTTCAGAAAATCTAAACTTGTCAGACTAATTTATTTAATAAGTATTGTATTTTTAACAAGTGATTTTTCATAAAATTAATTCAAATATAAATATTAATTTGAAAAATAAAATTTTTATCTTCATCATGGGGATTTTAATAAAATTTTAGGAACAAAATGATTGTCTTAAAGACATGAACAATGATGATACAAGAATTGTTTGACTAGTTAAAAAATCAAATAAATGATATTAAAAATAGTCAAATAACAATAATTTGTGATTTTTAATATTAGAAACTAATTTTATAGAAAACATTGACATTTGTTTCTGTTTTGTATGTTTTTTTTGAATTTTTCATGTCGTATTGATTTTTTAAAAAGTCAAAATAATAAATAGTGTCAAAATTTACATTAATGATATTTTAAAATAAAAAATATTATATTAAATAAAATAAAATTCCAAAAATATTAGTTTCATCCGAAATATTAGCATATGTTTTTAAATTTCATTCATGATCCCTTTATGGTAGTTTTAAGCTTTATAGTGACTATATTAACCCTCATAATATAAAAATCATTGTGGCCACGGTAAATGTTAAAGGAGTTAAATATCATTTAAAATAAAATTTCATGGATTATAAAATTTCAAAAATGTGTCTAGTTTTAATTATATTAATATTATTTAAGCATAATAATTCTATATTCTCTATAAATTATTTTTTATCCATTTTTAATAGATAAATAATTTATATTAATGTAATATTTTGTGAAATTCTATGTGTTTCTCAACCTTTTCTATAAAAGGAAACCCATTGTTATCTTTTCAATACTCATAAAAAAATTCATCAAAAATCATACCAAATAACTTCCAAGAATATATCTTTCCACTATAGGTATCTTATTTTAGGATTAAAATTGTCTTTATTGGTCACAAGGTATTATGCAACAAAGTATTTATAACGAAGATGTATTTTTTTAATGACGTGTTTTTATTTGGGTTCTTCATACACATATTTAAAATCTTATTCAACCGTGATGAAATAATAAATTTGGTATAATAAATATAATTATATTTTATTAGGTTAATATCATCACATAAATCTATATCAACTTCCATCAAATGAGAAAATAATTTATCGTTCGTGTGTACGACGGAATACCACCTCACTAACTAATGTAATTTTTGTCTATAAATGCCTCTAAATTCATGTTATAATGTTGGAATTAATGTATATATATGATATTAATTACTTATTTACCATTTTTTGAAGATAATATATCATTTAAATTCTTACATTATCATTCAAAAAAAATGATAGCGTCGTTCATTCGTACATATAAATTATCACCTCTATGAAGTGATGTAATTCATTTTTTATCACCATATCATATTGATTTTTTATATAAATATATTTAAATTTTTAATATTATATTAATTATATTATGATAATTATATAAATATAAAAACATAATTTCCCTCTTTCCATAATGATCATTGAAAAGTAGAAATGTTACTCATGCGTACGTACGACATACCGTCTCCATGATTATAACGTATTATAGTTTTTTATAACTGTACATTATGGTTTGATTTAAAAGTTTAATTGATGTATAAAAATGATAAAAATTTCATTAATATTGATCAATAAATGATGTAATAATCACCAATTTGACTATATACAACATACCAATGTCAATTTGGACTCATTTACCGAATATCATCCAAACATCAGATGTGAACATAATTAGTTAGGTAATTGTTATGACATGATAATAAGAAATATAAAAGGAATAATAAACTTGAAAAGGGTTATAGATATTTTAAATAATTAACTTTTTTTATTATTCTTGGGCTTAAATATTTTACATGATGATTCTGACTCTATATAGGGGACTTTTTAAAAAACCTCATTTAAAGATACTCTTTCGGCTATTTTTACCAAATCCAAAAATTTTTTTTTTAAAATATATGAAAAGGGAAACTTTTCTCTATTTTATGATACCATAATATTTTTAGTATTCATTTTCAAAACTAAAAATTTATTTTCTAATAAATTGTTTTCATTAATGAGTGCATGACTTTGTAAAAATGAAAAGTTCTTCCAACAAGGAAAATTTAATTCCCTCAAGAACAATCATTAAGGTAAGCATTATTTTTTATGATTATTTTATGGTTATTTATATTTTTTATGATTATAGAAGTTTTCATAATAAAATAGGTATATGATCCCATTATATCTCTCTACGGAATTGGGTAGTGGTAAGAATTTAACTGGTAGGGTTCTCTTAAGAGATTAAGGAAATATAATGCCATGATTATTCAAAATGTAACTATGAAGGTTAATTATAATGTAGTGAGGAGAGATACAATATATTTAAGAGTCATATAAAAGTTATTACAAAATTTTCCTTTATGATTTATGTTTTCTGTTTATTTTATACTAAACACATGATTTCATAAGGTAAGATATGGTGCTTTTGTTTTGTGGGTAAAAATTATAACATGGTGAATATATTTTCATGGATTTATAAGTATTCATGTACTAATAGTTCCATTATGTATTTTTATTTTCCATACTCTAATTTTTTTATCATACCACATTATTGTTAAATGTTTTTCATATGATTTTACAAGTAAAGGATGATTTCATGTTGAGAGACGTGAAGAGTTATCAGGAAACGAAATCATGATTTACGTTAAAGAATTTTGTTTTGTGAAAGAAAAGGATATTGATTGTAAGTGTGTTATTATAATTTATGGGTTAACATTTTAAGATTTTATCTTAAATATCCAAAACTATAAACATAAAATATATCCTAATGTGAATTATAGTTCAACAACACTAGAATATTTAATGTTAATGGCTAGGTCCTTTAACTATATTCCGCCAAAAACCCATATTTAAGACACTCCAAGGATTCACTAGCTATAATAATATATAGATCATCCCAAAACATAAATAAAAGGATGGATAAGAGGTTTTCCATATAATGAACAAATATTATGAGGCTCTAAAATATCCCTCTTTAAGTATTCTCATCCTTGAGAAGCATATCTTGGAGTCCACTTAAACAAATCATACCCATTAGCTTAAACATCTATCTCAAACTCCAATGTTTCCTACAGTAATTTTCCATGAAACCAGAACTCTCAAAAAAGTGCCACAATCATCCAACATAACACCTTATCTCTATAGCCTATGATATGCACCATGTGCTTTAAAAAAATATGTGTTTGTTTCTAACTCAACATCCTTTTAAATAGATCACATGCGCGGGATAGGGAATGTGCATCTGATGATGAGAAATGTCAAAAAAATCATGCATACCATGATAATACTAAGGAAGTCCTAATCAATAATTGATTTCTATGATATATTTAGTGACCTTAAATGGTCTCAAAAAATACAGTTCCAAATTCCCCAACTATGACAATCATAGATTCCCTAGTCGAGCAGTCACCTTCAATAAGACTTTGTTACCTATGGTGAACTTCAAGGGTTGTATTATCCTATCATAATACACCCATTAAAATCTAAGAGAATTTTTCAACCACTTCTTGATTATTTTTACTCTCTCAATAGGTCTTCTTAAAAATAATTATTCTCAAAACAACTACCTCAGCAACCTCATTCCATTATAGAGGGGAATGCAATGGTCAACAATTGAGATCCTCAAAAGGTTACACCTAAATAGATAACAAAATAATATTGGTTTACATAAAATAGACAAAGTATTGGTACTCATCCCATTCTATGATGAAGTTCTAGATAAAATATTGAACTATATTCTCAAATATATGAATCGTTCTCTCTTACTTTACATTTATCTATGGATGATATTTTGAAACGAGATTCAAAAAGTTCCTCGAATCCTTCTCAAGAACATACAAAATTGCAATGTAAAATATGTATCCATATCTTAATTGATTCTATATAGAACACCATGAATTCATATGAACTCCTATACCTAAATACTAAACAACTCATTTTCAGATTGATTTTTGTGGATTTGTAAGAAGTGTGATACTCCAATTGGTATATCAATTGTCACCAATACTACATCACAACTCCTTATGTTTTAAGGTGACCTTGTCACAAAATCTATCATCACATAATGCCACTTTAACATAATCACCAAAATTGGATAAATAAAAAAACCTAGATGATGAGTCTTGGAATCTAACCTCTAATTGATAAGTCATAATGAAACAAAATTGGTGACTTCCTTATTCATATGAGGGCACTATAACTAATGTGGGATTTTGTGGTACATATTTTTCAATCATTTATTCATTAACCACTTTGATTCATTAGAAACTTTCATATACTCCTCTCTCATATAATCTAGAACATTCACTCTCTCTAATATGAAGATCAAACTGTCATCATCTAAGGACCACAAATTAATATAATCATCCCCCAACAAGAATGAACACATCACAATGCACTCAGTTTTTTACTCTTATCTTTCTTTATCATAGTCCCCCAAGAAATAAATAATCATTAAAGGATTACATATTAGTACCCCCATGATCCATAGATGTATATATTATCCACTCCCAATTCAAACTCATAAAATTTCATTCATTTGGTTATTCTTTCTCACTAATATCTTTCATAAAATGTGGTTTCCATAAAAAATAATATATATTGAAATTACACTTACCTAGAATATAAACAATGTTAAAGTAAAAATTCTTTATATACACTACCCAACACCTATACCTTAGGTTTAGATATTACTGAGATAAGATATATTGGAAACTATTGTTGAATATTTAGTTAATTAATATCACACTAATGAGATAATATCTCAAACAGATCATAGCATGGAACACACCATCCAACTCCAAGGCATGAATCAAGTAGTTTTTCTCATGGATTCACAACTGATGTTACCCATAATAAACCACTTTAGCTCCCTATACAATTACATCACCTAACCTAACTTTATAGATATTATCGATAATTGAATAACTAATCCCTAACTCTATAAATTTCATAATTGGGGTTTCCTTCAATATTATCAGTATCTCTAGAAAGGATTCCATGCACTAATTAGTCCACTAAAACCTCACCCCATTTATAGTGAGGATATTCTTTAGTGATACTGAGTAGGATAAGGCATGAATGAATTGTTTATAGTATCTATACAACCTAAGGATGCTCTTAATATCCAAAACAATATAGAGGAGAGTCTAATACATCACCACTTCCACATTCTACAGGTCCAAAAAAATGTTTTCCTTGGAGATTACATGTACAATAAAACACACTTCTCATATCCCAAAAATACACTTTGAGATCCTTCATATAAGTAATGTGAACATAGTGTACTCATCATGCTATCACGCTATCTGTAATATAACTCAAATTTCCTTGAATATATAAAGATATTTTTAAAAAGAACACGATACATGATTCGAGATATGAGTGAAATATCATATTCAAGATATCCATGAATAATGTTGGCACCTTTTTATCCTGACAGGAATGAAAACATACTCATAAAGACTATTTATACTCTTGAACACACTCTTAAGGATACAATCCTCTCTGATGTGAACCTGGATGTAGTATGTCCTTATGTCAATATTAGAGAACAATAAATCTCTCCACAAATGTTCAAAAATGTCATTAATCCTTATTAATGGGTATTGATTCTTTATGGTCACCTAGTTTGTTTTATATATTCACACACAATAAAATATTATCATCCTTCATTGGGAACAACATCGGTTAACCCCAAGAATATGTTTTTAGTCTGATAAAACCATTCACATCTAAATACTCGATTTGAGACTTGAGTACCTTTAACTCATATGAAACCATATGATATAGTGAAATTGATATAGATTATGCAAAAGGAGAAACTTTAATCTCAACATAAGCTCCTTTGTTTTTATTAAAACCTTAAAATTCATCTAGGAAAACATACAGGTAATGATACACTATTTTATGAAAGGTGGTGGGTACTACTGTTAATCCTACAAAAAAATAAAATTCTTCTACTTTCCTAATTATTACTTAGATATTAATTCAGTCCAGTCCCACTCTACTACATTAAATATCCCACTTCGCATTCAATGAAATCATTTCTTTCTTTGGGGAAATTATGGATACCCACCTCTGATAATAGTATATGTGAGCATGAAATATTTCCATATAGTCCATTATGAATATCACATTAAAAATAGTCATCTCAATGATAATGAGATCCTATAGATAACAATAGCCATAAACAACTATTCAACACTCTGGATATCTCTTAATGTGATCAACATTCTTCCCCAATGGTTTTTTAGATAATGTAAATCATAAGAAAACATACATGGTAGGTCAAGATGGAGAAAAACATGGGTAGATATAAATGAATAGGAATCCCCTAAAATAAAAAATGAAATGAAAATAGAAGAGGTGATCAATATAGTACATAAAATATTTTAAATAAACTCTCGATAGTTAAGTAGTAGAAAGCATGTTCCATAGACTCAACCTTCATTACCTCCATGGACCTAACCCTATGGTGCATGACTCACCTAAGTCAATGTCACTTGAGGGGTGTATACCTAGTTATGAGCACGCTAGCTTGATCCTTGGTTCACAGTTCACACTTTCCATGTACCCCTATAAAAACCTAACCTTAAATATATGTGTTAGTACTACTAGTGATGTCTTATATTACCACACTAATGACACTTTGTCTGAGTTAATGGGAAGAACCTATAGTAATGTTTCACCTTCCTATAATTGAAGTATTATAGAACTCCTCCTAATGTGTTAGAAGAAGTAAAACACTAGACATCCTTATTGATTCCACCCAGCTTCATTTCCTTATTGTTCCTCTTCGTAATAGCAGATAATACTCTCATCTTGGTAGGGATTTGTTTATCCATTTGAGTACAAAATTATTGAAGAGGACTTGTGGCTCATTCCATTTTTAGACATTCTCAATAGTCAAGGCCATGTATATAACAATTAGATGTGCAGTTAGTTTGAATGTATTGATCATCTATCTAATATTAAGATATTTACTGATCTCAAACTTCATGGTATTTTTCCACATTCCCATCAAATAAGGAAAAAAAACACTAGAGGTTAGTGAATGAAAATGAGCTCGTAGATACTTTAATGTATCCATACTAAATCTTCAAGAATTCATTAGCATAATACAACTTTATTATTTCAATAAATAATTCCCCATTTAATATATTCTTTAATTAATCCCAATAAAGACCCTCACATCTACCTATATGTAACTTAATACCCCACAATAATTTAATGGGTCCATAAAGCCTAAACCCCTCGAGATTCATTCATTGGTCCTCTACAGTATCGACTTAGCCAAATATACCCCTTACACAGTTAATCCACTCATCAGTATCTAGTGGTCATCTAGATCCCTAGAAGGTGGGAGGAAGATATTTATAAAAGTCACAACCTTTGTCAACCATAGATATTTGGACTCATCCTCCATTGATGGATATAATAAAAATGACTCTAGAATAGATTTTCTATAATAACTGAACTACTAAAGTATCTATGGGGCCATTCTCTAGAACATCCTTTTACAAATCTTCTAGTTAAATTGGCACATCCACCCTATATGGAGCATTCTAGCTTGCATTACAAAGTAGTGTAGTCAAAAATCTCTATGTTGTTACATTGTAATATTCCAAAATGTTCTTTTGGAATTCCCATAAAACCATTCTTATAAGAAATACTTAAGTAGTTATGAGTTACACTCAAGTGATTTTTCAGGGAAAGACTATCCTAGGAGATACCCAGACAAGATATAACCCCCACCCCACCCCCACCCCAAGTTCTACAAAAGGATCAAGGCTAGTTCTTTATAACTACATGTTAGTCAAAATAATTTATATAAATAACATGATCAAGTTGAACTAAATAATTTTAATAGATATATCAAAAAGTAAAATAATTGATATATATCATTCAACAGAAAAATAGGCATATCTCATATACATAGAGAACCCCTATGTATCACAGAATATATATATATATATATATCATTTTATCATATGTTCCTACTCTTTATGCATTAACACACCAACATACTATAAAATTTATTAAATAAATCCGTCACTGGTAACTCAAATTTCCACTACACATGAGCCGACTAGGAATAAAGAATTTTACAAACTCAAGTTCCATGCAGCTTATACCTTTTCTACCATAACACAAAAAGATATTGATGAATGTAACCTCATAAATTTGATACCACTTTTTAATTCCTCAAATAGAATCACTCAATAGACGCCAGAGTTCTACAACACCTCATGTGAACCTCCATGTACGTACAAGGTTGCAGACTAGCGTTGAGGGTCTATGGTAATGTGGGGAGACGATACCCTCAGTAATCATAACCATCACTGTAATTCCCCGAACCTAGTTACCCAGAGTCGGTGAATTATTACATAATATTTCCATGATCACAAAAGATCAAGTCTCTAAAGAACGATTAGTTTAGTAGCCTTGGAATAAATAGATACATTAATAAAGTTTACATTACATCATAAAGTGGAAACTACTACAACAAAATCGTGTCTTAATAATCCACACTCATATCCCCTCATACTATCCCACCAGGTCATTCATAAATTACTTTTTCACGTCCTGGGAAAAATAAAACATTGAAAGGGGTGAGATTAGATGCTCAGTAATGATAACAATATAGCAGAAACTTTCATAAATAAGAATAAACATTTAAGGCAATGAATAACTAAAACAAAAGCCTTTTAAACATGAACTGCAGCATAATATGGAAAAGATAAAATGAAATAATTCCATTTACATATTCACATGGATATTCTACTAGTCGAATAATCACATTCAATATCAATAACCACTTTCATTATGATGGAATGCATAATGCCAGACTATCATAACCACATAGTCAAGGCCTCATGCCAAGACTACAAATAAGATTTTGTCAAGGCTTTGTGCCAAGACACTAGTTTGTCTCATGAGACCTACTAATGCATTGAGGGTCTATAGTGGGCTCCACCCGTCACTTATTAAGTCCAATGCATTCCTCATACGAATAGGTTTAAACATAACATAAAAATTCGTATTAAAACTAGCATACGAAGTGTAAATACTTTCTCTATAAACCATGAATGGTATAAAAATAACACATCCACAGTCAAACATATCATAAAACCTTCAATAAAATATATAATTTTAGTATCATAATAAATAAACTTCAAATAATCTTAAAATCTATCAAATGATGTTGACATAGATGAAATCAAAACTAATTGAGAGAAATATCACCTTTTTGAAATAATTTAAAAGTCAAATAATTATAAAATAAAACATTTACTTTGAAAATATTCTTATAATATTTTAAGGGAAGCTTCGATGATTTTATAACGGTGAAAAATAGATGCACTGGTCGTATAAGTTAAAAAAACATTCTTACCTTAATTCTGTCGAAAAGGTTAAAAAGAACGTTGTTTTGAAAATGACAGAATGATTCCTTTATAAAATTCTTATAAAAAGTCAAAAAGGGTATAAATAAAATTATACCATTGTCTTTAAAATAGTAAAAATAATTTGAAATACATTTTTAAGAAACATGGATGTGGATGATAAAGAGGTCCTAGTAGATAACCACGTGTAAACAACCTCAGATAATGAAGAGATTGTGAAATAAACACTTACCTTGTACTTTTCCTTGGTTGAGGGTAGGTTAACCTCCTGTATAATTGTGAAATAATTTTTATTAAATTATACAAGAATAATATACATTAATAGGATATCATATATGATCTTTTAACATTGATTTGTTAATAATATCTTAGTATTATCATTGTTTCGGGTGTTAACTTACTGGTTTTCTTTTATATGTTTTGTTACATAAGTCGTGTTTGTTATGGATAGGTTGTATCTTATTTATATACAAAATGATATAATTTTCTTAATCACTACTTTTAATCATCAAATGATAATTAGTCTTGAATGGATACGATGGGGAATGAATCTCATCGCGTTCATGGAGATAGTAGTCCGTACGTACGCACGAGCGATAATATCATTCTTTTGATATTAAAATAATATATCATTGGATGGAATATCATATATCCAGAATCATTATCATGTTATATTTATTATTTCCATGAATACAAATCATTATTATACACATCCAAATAATAATTTATTGAATAAAAATTACACCATGACGTGGAGACGGTAAGCCGTACGTACGCACGTATGGTGACATGTCATTCAAAGGATGGATAGAATAATGAATATGGTTGTACCATAATTATAAAAACATCACAGTATATATAAGATACTGGAGTTATTATTTTATAATGGGAATAACAATTAAAGAAGAAGTTGAAGAAGAAAGGAACTTGAAAGAGGGTGGTGAAAACATTACCTCTTCTTCGGGTTCTTTCTTTTGATTTGATCAAAAGGGATCCTTAGGTTGGCTTTCTGATCAAAATAAGGCCTCTATAATGAATTGAGGGAAGTTTAGAGAGTATTTGCGCAGGGGTTGGCTGAGCCAAAATGCTTTGAATGTGTGTATTAATGAGAAGGTGGAGTGCCCTTTTATAAGAGAGATGAGGGGCACCTTTGGAAAAACCAGAAATATTATTTTATAATAAATTCATATTCGGTTTCTAATGGCTCCAAAGTTGATTATTTAAAGGTTAAGGTGGGTATGGGTATAAAACCACTCAACCAATATGTTTTAGATAGGTTTGGGTCACTATATTAACCTTATTGTTTAGTTTTTAACTATTAGTTAATTAGTTTGACATTTACCATGTCACTTTGTGTTTTTATATTATATAGTTAATAAACTTACTATATACATATAGGCGACCCCAAAGTTATCTATTAATGATACACCTATCATGATACAAGTCCTTTGGCCGATTTTTAGATTTTTTGGAATAGAATATAAATTAATAATATAATATTTGTTTTAAAAACTCTTTTATGTCAATTTTGACACTATTGGGTATTTGGTTTTTGATAATTTTATAACAACATTATTACTTCAAAATAAATCTATATAAAAAGTCCTAATATGTCATATTAATTGAGAAAATTAGTGCAATTCATAAAAAGTCTCAAATTACATTTATTCTGATATTTATATTATCAATTATTTTAATATTTCATTAACTAGGTAATTACTGTATCACCATTGTGTCATAAATAAACTAATTTATCTAATTTATAAATATTATAAATAAAATAAAATTATTTAGGAAATCATTCCATCTTTATAATGAATATTTAAACTCAAATTTATCTTATTTATAACCCTATATTAAATTTTGTTTAGTAATTTATCTTTGATTTTAATTCTTTTAACTCTTCTTTTTATAAAATAATAATAAATGTCCTCATCTAATACAAGTAGACCTAAAGGATAATATTTTATTCCTAATGTTGTTTTTGGTCAAGATAGACTTGTCCAATAGAATTAGGACATGTGTTAGGGTAATATTAATATCATTTTAACCCTTAATTACCCTATTTACTTTTAACTGTGGTAAATAAAAGTAAAAAGTTACTATTCACCAAAAGTTATTTTCATCTCATTGAACCAAATTTACTCTTTGATATTAACCGTGTCTCTCGGATTTTTGAAATTCCACTCACAAAAGTGGTAAAATTATGTTTTATGTGAATTTCCAGTTCTCCTAGGAGGGGGGTAAAAGACGGTGAAAAGTTTAATAAAATTTTTATATATCTAAAATTATTCTAAACTAACTCCCATGAATTACATTGAACATATATAAGTATTATGTATCTATTTTTCCTTTGATTAAATTTAAATAAAATAAATAATTTTTTAAATAAAAATTCGGTTTCAAACTATAACTCAGTGTTTTTTCACTATTCATCAAAAAATGAAAGTTTTCAGAAAAATACCAAAATTTTACCCTAGGCTAATTTCTATATTCCGAATCCAAAAATGATGTCCATTTTGAAAGTTAAAATTTATAAAATTTAAAAATGTGGGTACTACTATTCATAACGGCTAGTTTGATTGGTTTTGGTGTGTCTGTTAGAACTCTAAGGTGCGTACAACATATTCTCCTGTACTATTCAAAAGGAAGAGTACCATGGAAGCTTGAAGTGTTACATTATCCCCTCCTTCAAATAATTTCATCCTTGAAATTTCTAGAATACTACCACATGAAATGACTTGAGTGGTTCTTCATCATATGTTCCTCGGGTTCCCACGTTGCCTCTTCCTCTTATAATTTCTCCACAAAACTTTTACCAGACAAATCGTCTGGTTTCTCAGTACTTGTTCTCTTGTACAGGAATCCTAACAGGAACTTATCAATAAGACAGATCGGGTTCCAGTTATAATTCCTCATAGGTGAGTACATGCGTTGGTTCTGGCATTTATTTCGTCAACAATAATACGTAGAACACGTCATGAACTTTGGAGAGACATGGCGGTATTGCCAAACGGTAAGCTACAGCCCCAATTTGTTCTAGAATTTTAAAAGGTTCTATATACCTGGGATTCAATCTACCCTCCTTACCGAAAAGTATAACTCATTTCCATGGAGATACCTTCATGAAAACATGATCTCCTACATGAAATTCCAGATCCTTCCTTTGGTTATCGGCATAGCTCTTCTGCCTACTTTGAGATGCTTTGTTGTGGTTTTAGATCACCTTCACATTTTCCATTGTTTCCTCCACCAGTTCTGGGCCTACATGTTTTCATTCACCAACGTCATCCCAACAGGTTGGTGTGCGACATCTCTTTCCAAATAACACTGCATATGGTGCCATCTGAATACTTGAATGGAAGCTATTATTATAGTCAAATTCCACCAGAGGTAAATATTGATCCCACACACTGTGAAAGTCATGTGAGCAAGATCTCAACATGTCTTCTAAGGTTTGAATTGTTTGTTCTGATTGTCCATCTATTTGAGGGTTGTAGGCAATGGTCAAAGGATGTTCAGTATCCAAGGCCTTCTAAAGACTCTTCCAGAATCTTGAAGTAAAACGAGGATCACGATCAGAAACAATCGATAGGGGTACTCCATGAAGTCTCACAACTTCATTAATATATAGTCTTGCTAGATGTTGCAGTGGTATATCTTCTCTTATAGCAAGAATATGTGCTGACTTGGTAAGACGATCAACAATAACCCATATGGCATCGTTCCTTCTAGGAGTCGTTGGTAGTCCCATGACAAATTCCATCGTAATATTATCCCATTTACACTCCGGTATGGGAAGAGGTTGCATGACTCCTCCAGGGTTTTGCCTTCTAGATTTAATTTGTTGACAAACTATACATCTTGACACAAAATCAGCAATATCCCTCTTCATGTTGTCCAACAAAAATTGTTCCTTCAAATCTCTATACATTTTGGTGCTCCCATGGTGTATAGTGAAATTGGAGCTATGAGCATCATCTAACAATTCCCCTATTAGATCAGGTATATCTAGAAAACAAAGTCTCTTTCAAAATTTCAAAATTCATTCATCACACACAAAGTCACTCAATCTCCCATCATTCATAACATTAATTGTCTTTTGAAATTCCTCATCATCGGTCTAAGAACTCTTAATCCTTTCTTCACCCATAGTCATTTCATTCTCTTACTCCCCAATAATTGAATTTAGTTGAGCTAATGGGGGTGGATCTAGATAAGAATTAGGTGGTGACGATTCTGCTCTAACGATAAGGTGTTCCTTATCATCATCATCAAAAATTGTAACCTCCTTCTTCTTACAATAAATATTCTCATCATGGTCCGAAAGACAATCCATACCGAGGATTATATCAAACTAAATCAAAGGTATGACGATGAGATCAGAGGATAAAGAACATTTATGTGCTCTAATGGTGACTGATTCACAAAACATTGTTGCAATGATACTTCCCTTAGGAGTTTTAACTGAAAACTCCTTTGTTAAATCAAATTGGAAATATATAATTTTATTTGCAAATTGGGCAGATATAAAACAATGCGATGATACAGAATGAAATAATGCATTTGCTAAACTTGAGGAAACCATTAAATTACCCGCCATCACGTCTTTCGGATCTTCTACCTCAGTAGTAGTGATAGCATAACCTGGGACTTGATCCCTTGGCCTTTTCTGAGGTAATTCCCCATGATACTTAGAACATTCATTGGCATAGTGTCCCATATCTCTATAGTTGTAGCATTGAACATAGGTAGCTTCTTTCTTCCCCTTGCAATCACGAGCTTGTTGGCCTTTTTCACCACACTTGTAACAGACTCCCATTCCATTTAAGCATGTACCGGGGTGTTTCTTCCCACATTTACTGCGGGATGGATATTCAAATTTTCCCTTCTTCCCCTTATTTCCATTCCCAGATTGATCAGCAGATCTCTTCTTCTCTTGCTTTTCTTTAAAGTCATAAGACTTAGTGAATTCCTTTTCTGTTTTGATAGCACATGAGACAATGTCTTCGTACAATGAGAAGAATTGTGAGACTAATGCTCGATGGAGAAATGGGTTTAACCCATCAATGAAATGATCAATCTTACTTCTTGGGTTATGTATATAATCTCCATCATACCTTGCTAACATTGTAAATTTAGCCTCATACTTTGCGACATTCGCATCCTCCTTTTGTCTCAGACGCAGAAATTGCCTTTCAATATCTGCTCGATGGTCACGAAGAAAGTATTTTTCTATAAAAAGCTCTTTGAACTCCCTCCATTCCATATTTGATACTTAATCATCTTCCTTCATGTTTTGAATCGATGACCACCGTTGATCAGCATCTATAGTGAGGCGATAAACTTCCATGAAAACTTTTTCCCTATCACTACTCCCCAAATCCTGAAACATTTTCTCTAGGGAACTTATCCATTTCTCAGCTACTAATTTATTTGTACTCCCATTGAATGTTGGTGGTTTCTGCCTCATGAAGCGATCTATCATTGATCCTCCACACTGTAGATTAGAGTGCTCAATACGGTTAAGGTTATTATTCATAACCCGAGTCATTTGTCCCAGTATGGTGGTTAGTTGATCATCACCAGTTGCATCACCAGCTCCACTATAATTATCCAGGGCAGGAGGGAAATCCCTACATGGAGTGCGTGAATTGATACAGTTTACATTTCTTCCACTAGGTGCCATTTATAAATAATGGCATTAACTAGATCATTTTATTAATCAAAAATACATAATTCTATACTTGTAAAACACATAACATAAAATAAACTATTTATGGATATAATCCATAATCATAAATAAAATTCTTTCAGGTAGTATATACTCATAAACCCTTCATAATGGTTTGTAATGAAAATGAGAATTATCCTAAGCATACCCCCAGGGAGTGTCATAACTAAGAGTGTAGCAAGGCCCGTTATCGTGCCCCAGTTCCCGTTCGAGTCTAGCTCAAAGCGTTGTTTTCGGGTTTCACCCCTAGGTACATATGTGCCAGATCCGCCTCTATCTTCTCGTATCCATACAGGGATGTATTTCTCGTAAAACTCACAAAATTTCTACAATACCAAAATTCTAGGAAGTTCTTCTATTCCAATCCTCAAAGTCCATCTTAGATCTATGTGATCTAATAAGAGTTTATCTAAACCTAGCTTCTGAGGTTTGTACTAAACTTCCTCTGATACCAACTGTAACGCACTGACCCCAGTTACCCAGAGTCGGTGCGTAATTAAATAATATTGGCATGATAACAAAATATCATGTCTCAAAAGACTGATTAGTTTACCAGCCATGGAATAATTAGATACATTCATAAAGATTACATTACATCATAAAGTAAAAACTTTTACAACAACATCTTGTCTTCATAATCCACACTCATATCCCATCATACTATCCCTACAGATCATTCCTAAAAAACTACTTCACATCCTGGGAAAAATAAAACATTGAATGTAACACCCCAAGTAAATAAAGAATATGACATTTTCTATATATATACATATTTTTGAATAAAATATTAATATTATTTTAAAGGGGACGCTATGCTCGATGGCGTACCCAATACGCAACAACGAGTTTCTTGCGAATCTTACGTTGCACTCTAATAATGAAATATTATTATTTTATATGGTAGTTAACGCCTAGCTGTTGTAATGGTGGGAATGAACAGAACTAACTACAAAATTATTATATATGTTTTTCAAATATTTTTACTTTTTACAATAAATGTCAGAGGATTAAAAATGTGAATGAATTCAATTTTTAAGCATAAACATTCTAATGTTCTTTAGAAGGTCGATTATCCGTCTTTTGATTGCGAACCTCTTTTAAATCCAATTTTTGACAATATTATGTTTTATATTTGACAAAATAAAATTCTTCTTTAGAATAGAGACGTCAAAATTTACTTTGTGTAAATTTTTGGTATCTTTCCGATAAAGTTCATTTTTTAATGAATAGTGAAAAATGTTGTATTTTAATTCGCAACCTCTTTTTATCTAATTTATTTATATGATTATATTATCTTTTTAATTTTTTTAAAGTTAAAATTAGAATATATTTTTACCATTTAATCCAATAGTGTTCATTGAAATTAATTTCACTTTGAAATTGGACTTAAACTAGTGTCAATCTTTTAATTGATATTGTTTCATAAAAACACGCTATTTGTTTTGAGAACAAGAATTAATTATTAAATTAGTTAATGCAACTTATATGTTTTGAATTTTTTAAAATAGACATCATTGTTGAGTTTGGAATATCAAATATAGCTTAGGGTAAATTTTTGGTATTTTTCTGAAAAACATCAATTTTGGATGAATAATGAAACCACTAAGTGGTAGTTAAAGAAAATGATTTTTTGTTTAAATGAAACTTTTCCACCTCTGTGTTTTGAATTTCAAAAATCCGATATACATGGTTGTTATTAGGATGTAAAATGTGGTTCAATGGGATTAAAATAATTTTTTGGTGAATAGTAACTTTTATGTTCTTAATCGCGATTAGAGGTAATTAGTGTAATTTAAGGTAAAAATAATGTTTTAATAAAGTGAAATGAACTAGAAACATGTCCTACCCTCATTGGATGTGTCATGGACGACCAAGGAAATCCATGGGAGAACATGGGGACCCCATGGAGCCACATTTTTTGGAAAATGACATAAATAACTATTTATTTAAAGTTAAAATAAAAATGTCACAAACATGAGATGTTTCACTAAAACAATTTTTAAATGGGTTTATACAAGTAATATTTTTTACTATAAATATTCATTATAAATATAAAAATATTTACTAAATCATGATATTTATTTTATAATTTTTAGACATTTAATAAATTAAATTATTTATGACATCATGATGATGCAGCGATTACCTCATTAATAAAGGATTTAAATAAAATGAAAAGATAATGATACAAATATAACATACACTTGTCAAAAACCTATTGGATGAGTATATTTCAAACCCTTACCACCTTATCCTCGAAATACATCAATGTGGGTCCTTTAAAATCCGAAACTCATTTGAAAATAATGTAACATTTTGTAACATTCCAAGAGTGCCCCTCCTCTCCTCTTATAGAAGGCCCCCACCTCTACCACCTTACCAACACTTATCAAGCCTTTGCATCGGCCAACCCCTGTTCATTTTCCCTCTCCACATCCCTCTCTTACTCCTAGAAGCCTCACTGTGGGCAGAAGTCTTCCCAAGGAAGCCTTTGAGCTCAAATCAAAAAGAGTTACCAGATTTTAAGGTAATGTCTTCACTTGTGTTCTTTTGTTTTATTTTTCTTCTCCAACCCCCTAAAATATTTTTATTCATTTCTTTTGTAACAACACCAGTGTCTTCAATATACTAGGAGGTTGTTATAATAATCATTTGAGCTACACTTACACACACCTACATCAAATGGTTAAAGAACATACTATTTCTGTGGATGGCGAATTTCTACCTCACGAAACGATGCTTGTTCAACACTCATATAACACCTTAAAAGGTGGACATTAATATGTCACTATATTTATATATGATATATAGTATGTTTTTGTTTTATTTAAGCTTCTTTATTTTTCTTTTGTGCCATACCTTTATGGGTTTCATTGTGGGTAAACACGATAATTTCATTTTAGGAAGTGCGGACTACCACCCCCTCAAGGTGATTTGATTCGTTAATTCCATATGTGGGATGTATAAAGGATGTATTTTAATTTATTATATATGATGTATGTTACATATAAATGATGAATATAATTCTGGAATTAAAATATACATACCTCTCATTTATTTTTAATTCCATTAATATGACATAGAAATGAAAGTAGTGTTCATGCGTACGTACGGCTTACCGTCTCCATGAACGGTGCATTTCATTTCTTACCTATAAATGATTATGTAATATTATAAATACATGTATATTCTGGATATAATGAACCTTTGACCACATGAACAACATGTAGTTGTAAGAAGTCCACTTTCAACTTAAGAACCAAATATCGACAAAACAAACATTATTAACTTAAATGATTACATGATGTTTATACCATGGCAATAAGTGATATAAAAGGAATAATGAACTTGAAAGAGGTTCTTAAGAAAGTATAAATAAACTCAAGTTTATTATTCAGGATGTTAAAGAACGATCGAGTCAAGTCGGACCTGAGGTAAGGGATCCTACTCCTCTCTTTCTTTTTAAGTACACTCTTTTATGTCATTCCTTTAAAGCTCATCTTTCTTGTGATTGGGATGTTCTTTTATATTACTCTTACTATAATTTTTATGTTCATATGATGAGAGACCCTATTCTCTCTCATCAATCCATTTTGGATGTTTTGAGTGGCGCCGTTAGGCTGCCGAATTATCGTAAGAGATATAACCTCTTTCTTTCTTTTTAAGTACTCTCCTTTATGTCACTTCTTTTAAGATCCTCATTGTTATGATGAGGTATGTTATTTTATATTCCTCTTTCTATAAATTTTATTGTAATATGATGAGAGACCCTATTTGATCTCATCAATCCATTTTTGGTTGTTTTAAGTGGCGCCATTAGGCTGCCGAGTTTTCGTAAGGGATTTTTCATCTCACTTTGATTCTCGTGAGATTTATGCTACATTTGCCACAATTTCCATTGAGTGGTGTATTTACTACCCATTATTTTACTCATTGTGTAATATAATTTCATTTATGGGTATTTACATCAATGTTGTATGGTCCTTGTTTCACGGGGTGTATGTTTCGAAAGATACCCATGTTGGTAAGGGAACCTTTCACCCTCCTCTTTTTAAAAGACTTATTTTGTTATGTATTTTAATTCACATATCATTATGTTGGGATATGTTCTTCTATATCCATAGTTAATTAAATTTTTTGTCCAAGTGGTGATATACCCTTTTTATCTCTCATCAACTCATTTTCTAAATTTTGTGGTGACGCCGTTAGGCTGTCAAATTTTTGCAAGGGAACTTCTTAACCCAATTTTGATTCTTTGGGATAAGGTTGTACTCCTTCAATATTTCGTTCTATGAATATGTGTGAATAACCACTAATTGTTTTACACTTAATATCCACTTATATTTGGTGTATTAGTTTGTCACACATAATTATGTAATTGTTTTATCCTTAATCCAAGGATACCGTCTTTGTATGGGACTTCATCTCAATCTCCTTTCATTGAGGCATATTTTGTTTTATACACAACCTTCTTTTATACGGTGTATAAACTCCTTTGACTTTTACGTTTATGCGAAAGGAATCTTTTTTATACAAAGCGTTTTTCTAAACGACAAAAGGGGATGTTTTTGTCGTACGTATGCGGCGACAACAACTTCTCCTCCGATGTGACAATTATTTGGGTTTCAGCTTCCTTTACAAGCCATACCTTTTTTTTAAAGAAAAATAAATACCATGATTTACTTTTATTTTCTTTTGGTATTGAAAATGGTTTTCATAATGTTTTTATATCAATTTGTTTTATTGATATCTTGTGATTGAAAAGTGTAAATGTTATGTTTCTTTTATGCATGTTTTATGTTATACGATTATGTTATGGTTCTTGGGCATTATTATGAAGACAGGTGGTTCCTTCATAAACTAAGGGGGGGTGAGCCCGATATAGCTCTCTAATGCATTGGGTAACGCGAAGGGGTTAAACGTAAAGGTTTCTCTGAAGATATTTACAGAATATATTGTGATGGGTATTCCAAACGTAACCATGAGGGTTACTCCCTACGTAAGAATGTTATGAATGCCTCAAGTTACCTTTATGTCTTATGATTTCTATGATTTATTCATGATTTTATGAGGTATGTTAAAGTGCTTATGTTTTATGGGTAAAGTATGATTTCATTCTTATGTATACATGTACTCATGTTTCCTTTCCATATTTTTATATCCCTTAATGAGATTTTTATGCTCATCCCAAGTTTTTGAAATGTTTTTCACAGGTCAAGGGAATGGTACATGATATGATGATAGTGTCAAGGAAGTGTCAAGAAAGAATCCATGTTTTATTTTAAATATGTTTCCAATGATGGGAAAAATTAATACTATATTTTATGTAACCACATTGTTTAAATGTGGAATGTAATGAAAGTTTTTTGATCTAATTCTCTAAAACTCTAAACCTGAAAAGATCCTCAATGTGTAATCCTATAATAACTCAGGATTAATTAAGGTTTAAGGCTGGGGCCTTATAGTTGGTATCAGAGGTCGGTTTAGATAACTTTAGAGGTTAGGGTATTCTCTAAGCACAAGTGACATTACCATAATGGTTAGGATTTCAGAAAGGGTCCTAGTTTTAGATAAAGCGAATGAGTAAGTATATCTTAGTGTTTACCTTCCTCAATAGTAAATGATGGTTTTGTTGATATACTCACACTGAAATTTCTGTTTTTAGTGAATGGATGGATCTTGCAGGAACCAAAGAGACAACAAGTTTGAAGGAAACTGTGGTGGTTCTCTGATTAAGATACTAGATAAAATGGGGGATTCAATGAAGAAACTTGTGGTTGTTCTAAACCAACTATCAAGGAGTCATGATCAACCACTTGAACCTTGGTATGATCTGTAATGCATCATGTACGAGATGACCAATCTATGTGGATGTTCAGGTAATAATTATAAAGGTAACCATTAGGGTTTATATGATCCTTACTTTTGAGGTAATTATGGGTTATTATATGTTATCATGGAAAATGAAAGGCATGAGATAAACTCGAGGTTAAAATATTTTATGATTATTTTTGAAGATTTTATCTTGTTTTGGGGAATGTTTTAAGAATTATATAGTTTGGGAAAAAGTATAGCACACAGACCGTGTGACAACCCGTCACGCCGGACAAAGCTGTGGGAATCGAACCCACAACCAAAGTGCGATTGGTATTTATCACCTACCACTGGACTACGTGATGTCCCTGGTTAGTTTGACTAATTCCTTTTAGTTATATGATTTTAGGAATCATGAGTAAGTTTATTTTGGGTTATCTATGGAAATGATTAACCTATCATCAAGGATATGTGACTAGGTTTATTACTTTTCAATATGAGAATTTAAGAGCAACTGATGTTATTTGGAGATAAAAGTTAATTTGTACCTTGGAAGACTATGTGACTAAATCCTTCAAATATTTGGGTTTCAATCATAGTTTGGTTTAATTTGAAGAATTTTATGGACATATTGTTTATCAAATGGTCCTCGTTGAACTTTGGGTTTTGTTGGACAAATTTTGGAGATTAAGAATAGATTTTCTTTTTATAAAGGGTTATCCTTTTCTAGATTATCTGATCTTTTACTAACCATTTTGGTTTTGGTTTTGGTTAAAGTCTAAAGACATTGGAAGTATATAGTTCTCTTTTGTGGATTAGGCGATTCTCTAGAAGTTGATTATAGTGAACAAGTCTTCCTAAATACTCGTCTTTTGGAGAAAATATGAGTTTGCGTAAGAAATCTAATAAAAGTTGAAAGTCAACATGATAAGTAATTATGTTTCCTTATGAATTAATTCCTCAATAAAAAAACAAAAATGTTGTCTATTAACTTTTCCTACTGGGGAATCGAATACCGTTTAACCCATCACAAGTTTGTGATTTTCTTGTGGTTAAATTTCTCCTAAACATGTTTTCTATCACTCTCCATCAGAACAAGACCCTGTGTTTTCTCCTCCATGTCCATGATTTCCTCTACGGAATCCTAGTATGGGTTAACTCGGGTGAACTCTATACTTCTCATTCTTTATTTTAAAGTAATTGTTTTACCGACTCTTGTTCTGATGTGGGACTTTCAAGGATGTTTCCGAGCCCAATTTTAAAATTGCGAGGACGCAATTCCCAAAACGGGGGGAAGGATGTAACACCCCAGGTAAATAAAGAATATGAAATTTTTTATATTTATCCATTTTTGTGAATAAAATATTAATATTACATTAAGTGAGACGCTATTCTCGATGGCGTACCCAATACGTAACAACGAGTTTCTTGGGAATCATATGTTGCACTCTGATAATAAAATAATATTATTTTAAATGGTAGTTAACGCCTAGTCGTTGTAATGGAGGGAATGAACATAACTAACTACACAATTATTATATATGTTTGTCAAATATATTTACTTTTTACAATAAATGTTAGAGGATTTAAAATGTGAATGAATTCAATTTTTAAGCGTAAACATTCTAATGTTCTTTAGAAGGTCGATTAACCGCCTTTTGATGGCGAACCTCTTTTAAATCCACTTTTTGACAATTTTATGTGTTATATTTGACAAAATAAAATTCTTCTTTTGAATAGAGACATCAACATTTACTTTGTGTAAATTTTTGGTATCTTTCCGATAAAGTTCATTTTTAATGAATAGTGAATAATGTTGTATTTTAATTCAAAACCTCTTTTTAATACAATTTATTTATATTATTATATTATATTTTGAATTGTGTTTAAAGTAAAATTAGAATATATTTTTACCATTTAATCCAATAGTGGTCATTGGAATTAATTTCACTTTGAAATTGGACTTAAACTAGTGTCAATCTTTTAATAGATACTGTTTCATAAAAACACGCTATTTGTATTGACAGCGGGAATTAATTATTAAATTAATTAATGAAACTTATATGTTTTGTATTTTGTAAAATAGACATCATTTTTGAGTTCGGAATAACAAATATAGATTAAGGTGAATTTTTTGTATTTTTCTGAAAAACATCAATTTTTGATGAATAGTGAAACCACTAAGTGGTAGTTAAAGAAACTGATTTTTCATTTAAATAAAACTTTTCCACCTCTGTGTTTTGAATTTCAAAAATCCAACATACATGGTTGTCATTACGAAGTAAAATGTGGTTCAATGGGATTGAAATAATTTTTTGGTGAATAGTAACTTTTATGTTCTTAATTGCGATTAGAGGTAATTAGTGTAATTTAAGGTAAAAATAATGTTTTATTAATGTGAAATGACCTAGACACATGTCCAAACCTCATTGGATGTGTCATGGCCGACCAATACAATCCATGGGTCAACTTGGGGACCCCATGGAGCCACTTTGGTTGAAAAATGACATAAATAACTTTTTATTTGAAGTTAAAATAAAAATGTCACAAGCATGAATTGTTTCACTAAAACAGTTTTTAAGTGGGGTTATAAAAGTAATATTTTTGACTATAAATATTCATTAGAAAGATAAAAATATTTCCAACATCATTATATTTTTCATATAATTTTTAGACATTAAATAAGTTAATTTATTTATGACATCATGATGATGCAACGATTACCTCATTAATAAAAGATTTAAATAAAATGAAAAGATAATGGTAAAACTATAACTTACACTTGTCAAAAACCTATTGGATTAGTATATTTCGAACCCGTACCACCTTATCCTCTAAATACATCAATGTGGGACCTTTAAAATCCGAAACTCATTTGAAATTAATGTAACATTTTGTAACTTTCCAAGAGTGCCCCTCCTCTCCTCTTATAAAAGGCCCCCACCCCTACCACCTTAACCACACCTCTCAAGCCTTTGGCTCGGCCAAACCCTACTCATTTTGGCTCTCCACATCTCTTTATTACTCCTAGAAGCCTCACTTTGGGCAGAAGTCTTCCCAAGGAAGCCTTTGAGCTCAAATCAAAAAGAGTTACCCGATTTTAAGGTAATGTCCTCACTTGTGTTCTTTTGTTTTATTTTGCTTCTCCAACCCCCTAAGCTCTTTTTATTCATTTATTTTGTAACAACTCTAGTATATTAAATATACTTGGATGTTGGTATAAGATGATTTCTAGCTACACTTACACACACCAAATCAAATGGTTAAAGAACATACTGTTTCTGTGGATGGCGAATTTCTGCCTCACGAAACGATGATTGTTCAACACTCATATAACACCTTAAAAGGTGGCCATTAAGATGTCACTATATTTATATATGTTATATAATATGTTTATGTTTTACTTAAGCTTCTGTATTTTTCTTTTTTGGCATACCTTTATGGTTTCCATTATGGGTAAACACGATAATTTCCTTTTAAAAAGTGTGGACTACCGCCCCCTCAAAGTGATTTGATTCGTTAATGCCATATGTGGGATGTATAAAGGATGTATTTAAAGTTATTATATATGATTTATGTTACATATAAATGATGAATATAATTCTGGAATTTAATTATACAAACCTCTCATTTAGTTTTAATTCCATTAATATGACATAGAAATGAAAGTAGCGTTCATGCGTACGTACGGCTTACCGTCTCCATGAACGGTGCATTTCATTTATTTCCTATAAATGATTGTGTAATATTAAAAATACATTTGTATTCAGGATATAATGAACCTTTGACCACACAAACAACATATAATTGTAAAAAGTCCACTTTTGACTTCAGAACCAAATATCGACAAAATAAGCATTATAAACTTAAATGATTACATAATGTTCATACCATGGCAATAAGTGATATAAAAGGAATAATGAACTTGAAAAAGGTTCTTAATCAAGTAGAAATTAACTCATGTTTATTATTCAGGACGTTAAAGAACGATCGAGTCATGTCAGACCCGAGGTAAGGGATCCTACTCCTCTCTTTCTTTTTAAGTACACTCTTTTATGTCATTTTTTTAAGCTCATATTTCTTGTGATTGGAAAGCTCTTTTATATTACTCTTACTGTAATTTTTATGTTCATATGATTAAAGACCCTATTATCTCTCATCAATCCATTTTGGAAGTTTTGAGTGGCGCCGTTAGGCTGCCGAATTTTAGTAAGAGATCTAACCTCTCTCTTTCTTTTTATGTACTCTCCTTTATGTCACTTCTTTTAAGCTCCTCTTTGTTATGATGGGGGATGTTATTTTATATTCCTCTTTCTGTACATTTTTTTGTAATATGATGAGAGGCCCTATTTGATCCCATAAATCCATTTTTGGATGTTTTAAGTGGCACCCTTAGGCTTCCGAGTTTTCGTAAGGGATTTTTCATCTCACTTTTATTCTTGTGAGATTTATGCTACATTTGCCACAATTTCCTTTGAGTGGTGTATGTACTGCCCATTATTTTACTCATTGTGTAATATACTTTCATTTATGAGTATTTACATCAATGTTGTGTTGTCCTTCTTCCATGGGGTGTATGTTTCGAAAGATACCCATGTCGGTAAGGGAACCTTTCACCCTCTTCTTTTTAAAAGACTTCTTTTGTTATGTCTTTTAATTCACATAACATTATGTTGTGATATGTTCTTCTATATCCTTAGTGATTTAAATTTTATGTCCATGTGATGAGATACCCTTTTTATCTCTCATCAACCCATTTTCTGAATTTTGTAGTGACGCCGTTAGGCTGTCAAATTTTTGCAAGGGAACTTCTTAACCCAATTTTGATTCTTTTGGATAATCTTGTACTCCATGAATATGTCGTTCTTTGAATATGTGTGAATAACCTCTGATTGTTTTACACTTAATATCCACTTATATTTGGTGTAATATTTTGTCACACATAATTACTTAATTGATTGATCCTTAATCCAAGGATACCGTCTTTGTATGGGACTTCGTCTCAATCTCCTTTTATTGAGGCATATTTTTTTTATACACAACCTTCATTTATACGGTGTATAAACCCATTTGAATTTTACGTTTATCTGAAAGGAATCTTTTTTATACAAAGCGTTTTACTCAACGACAAAAGGGAATGTTTTTGTCGTACCTATGCAGCGACAACGACTTCTCCGCCGCCGTGACCATTATTTGGGTTTCGGCTTCCTCTACAAGCCATACCTTTTTTTAAAGAAAAATAAATACAATGTTTTAATTTTCTTTTATTTTGGTATTGAAAATAGTTTTCATAATGTTTTTATATCAATGTGTTGTATTGATATCTTGTGATTGAAAAGTGGAAATTTTATGTTTCCTTTATGCATGTTTTATGTGATAAGATTATTTTATGGTTCTGGGACATTATTATGAAGTCGGGTGGTTCAGTCATAAAATAAGGGCGAGTGAGCCCGATATAGCTCTCCAATGCATTGGGTAACGCGAAGGGGTTAAACGTTAAGGTTTCTCTGAAGAGATTTAGGGAATATACTGTGATGGGTATTCCAAACGTAACCAAGAGGGTTAATCCCTATGTTAGAATGTTATGAATGCCTCAAGTTACCTTTATGTCTTATGATTTCAATGATTTATTCATGATTTTATGAGGTATGTTAAAGTGCTTATGTTTTATGGGTAAAGTATGATTTCATTCTTATGTATACATGTACTCATGTTTCCTTTCAATATTTTTATATCCCATAGTGAGCTTTTTATGCTCATCCCATGTTTTTGAAATGTTTTTCACAGGTCAAGGTATGGGTACAAGATATGATGATAGTGTCAAGGAAGTGTCAAGAAAGAATACATGTTTTATTTTAAATATGTTTCCGTTGATAGGAAAAATGAATACTATCTTTTATGTAACCACTTTGTTTAAATGTGGAATGTAATGAATGTTTTATGATCTAATTCTCTAAAACTCTAAACCTGAAAAGATCCTCAATGTTTAATCTTGTAATAACCAATGATTAAGTAAGGTTTAAGGCTGAGGCCTTATATTGAAAGGGGTGAGCTCAGATGCTCAGTAAGGATAACAATATAGCGGAAACTTTCATAAATAAGCATAAACATTTATGTCAATGTATAACTAAAACAAAAGCCTTTTAAACATGAACTTCAGAATAATATGGAAAAGATAAAATAAAATAATTATAATTACTTATTCACATGGATATTCAACTAGTCGAATAATCACATGAAATATCAATAACCACTTTCATAATGATGCAATTCATAATGCCAGACTATCATAACCACGTAGTCAAGGCCCCGTGCCAAGACTACAAATAAGATTTTTTCAAGGACTTGTACCAAGACACTAGTTTGTCTCATGAGACCTACCGATGCATCGAAGAGCTATATCGAGCTCCACCCGTCACTTATTAAGTCTAATGCATTCTCATATGAACAGGTTTAAACATAACATAAACATTCATATTAAAACTAGCATAAAATAATTAAATACTTTCTCCATAAACCATTAATTGTATTAAAATAACACATCCACGGTCAAACATATCACAAAATCTTCAATACAATATGGAAGTTTTGTATCATAATAAATAAACTTCAAATAAGCTTCAAATTCATCAAAGGATGTTGACATAGATGAAATCAAAACTATTTGAGAGAAATATAACCTTTTTGAAAACATTTAAAAGTCACATAATTATAAAATTAAACATTTACTTTGAAAATATTTTTATAAGCTTGTAAGGGAATATTTGAAGATTTTATAATGGCAGAAAATAGCCGCACCCACTGTAAAAGTTAAAAAAACATTCTTACTTTAATTCTGTCGAACATATTAAAAAAGACCTTGTTTGAAAAATGACAGAAAGATTCCTTTATAAACTTCTTATAAAAAGTCAAAAAGGGTATACATTACTTTTTCCCATATTTTTTAAAACAGTAAAATCAATTTGAAATACATTTTTAAGAAACATGGGTGTGGATGATAAATATGTCCTAGTAGACAATCACGTGTAAACAACCTCGGATAATGAAGAGGTTGTAAACTAAACCCTTACCTTGTACTTTTCCTTGGTTGAGGGTAGGTTAACCTCCTTTATAATGGTTAAATAATTGTTATTAAATTATACAATAATCATATACATTAATATGATATCATATATAATCTTTTAACATTGATTTGTTAATAATATCTTAGTATTATCGTTGTTTCGAGTGTTAACTTACTCGTTTTCTTTTATATGTTTTGTTACATAAGTCATGTTTGTTATGGATAGGTTGTATCTTATTCATATCCAGAATGATATAAAGTTCTTAAACATTACTTTTAATCATAAAATGAAATTATTCTTGAATTGATACGATGGGGAATGAATCTCATCGCGTTCGTGGAGACGGTAGTTTGTACGTACGCACGAGCGACAATATCATTATTTTGATATTAAAATAATATATAATTGGATGGTATATAATATATAAAAAATTATTATCATGTTATATTTATTATTTCCATGAATTACACATCATTATTTTACCCATCCATATAATAATTTATTGAATAACAATTACACCACGACGTGGAGACGGTAAGCCGTACATACACATGTATGGTGACATGTCATTCAAAGGATGGATAGAATACTGAATATGGTTGTACAATTTTTATAATAAAATCACAGTATATATATGATAATGTAGTTATTATTTTAGAGTGGTAATAAAAAATAAAAAAGATGTTGAAGAAGAAAAGAACTTGAAAGAGGGTGGTGAAAACATTACCTCTTCTTCGGGTTCTTCTTTTTGATTTGATCAAAAGGGCTCCTTAGGTTTGCTTAAGGATCAAAATAAGGCCTCTAAGTTGAAGTGAGGGAAGTTAAGAGATTATTTTTTCAGGGGTTGTCCGACCCAAATGGCTTTTATTGTGTGAATTAGTGAAAAGGGGGAGTGCCCTTTTATAAGAGGGGTGAGGGGCACCTTTGGAAAAGCTAGAAATATTATTTTATAATAAATTCATATTCGGTTAAAAATGTCTCCAAAGTTGATTATTTAAATTTTAAGGTGGGTATGGGTCGAAAACCACTCAACCAATAGGTTTTAGATAGGTTTGGTTCACTATATTAACCTTATCATTTAGTTTTTAACTCTTAGTTAATTAGTTTGACATTTAACATGTCACTTTGTATTTTTATATTATATAGTTAATAAACAAACTATATAAATCCAAGATACCCCCATGTGGTCCATTAATGATACAACTATCATTATAAAAGTCCTTTGGCCGAAACATATATTTTTAGGAATAGAATATAAATTAATAATAGAATATTTTTTTTAAAAAACTAGTTTCTGTCAATTTTGACAGTATTGGGTATTTTGTTTTTGATAATTTCATAATAGCATTATTACTTCAAAAAAATTTATATAACCAATCCAAATATGTCATATTAACCTAAAAATTAGTGGAATTCATAAAAAGTCTCAAATTACATTTAGTTTTATATTTACAATATCAATTATTTTAATATTTTATTAATTAGGTAATTACTACATCACCATTGTGTCATGAATAAATTAATTTATTTAGTGTCTAAAAATTATAAATAAAATACCATTATGTAGGAAATATTTTTATATTTCTAATGAATATTTTCAATCGAAATTATCTTATGTATAACCCTATATTAAAAATGTTTTAGTAAATAAACTTTGATTTTAATTCTTTTAACTCTTCTTTGAAATAAATAATAATAAATGTCCTAATCTAATCCATGTGGACCTAGATGATAATATTTTATTCATAAGGTTGTTTTTGGTCGATATACACATGTACAATAGATTTAGAACATGTTTTAGGGTAATATTAATATCATTTTTACCCTTAATTACCCTATTTACTTTTAACTGTGGTAAATAAAAGTAAAAAGTTACTATTCACCATAAATTATTTTCATCTCATTGAACCACATTTTACTCCTTGATATTAACCATGTCTCTTGGATTTTGAAAATTCCACTCACAGAAGCAGCGAAATTATGTTTTATGTTAATTTCTAAATTCTCCTAGGAGGTGGGTAAAAAACGGTGAAAAGTTCAATAAAATTTTTATATATCTAAAATTATTCTAAACTAACTCCAATTAATTACATTGAACATATATAGGTATTATGTGTCTATTTTTACCTTAATTAAATTTAAATAAAATAAATAATTATTTAAATAAAAATTCGGTTTTAAACTATAACCCATTGTTTTTTTCACTATTCATCAAAATTTGAATGTTTTCAGAAAAATACCAAAATTTCACCCTATGCTAATTTCGATATTACAAATCCAAAAATGAAGTCCATTTTTAAAGGTAAAATTAATAAAATTTCAAAAAGTGGGTATTACTATTCATAACGGCTAGTTTGATTGGTTGTGGTGTGTGTGTTAGAACTCGAAGTTGCGTACAACACACGCTAATGTATTATTCAAAGGGCAGCGTACCATGGAATATTGGGGTGTTACAATCACAAGATAACATAACATATATGTAATCCAAATAAAAATACATTAGAAGCGAATAAAAATAAATTTTATAAATGATAGTAGACAAACCTAAAATAAATCACGGAACTGTGATGTGGCAGGCCATCTACAATGTAACAAAAAATGAAAACACTGAAAAATATTGATACTTCCTTTGCCTCCATCCACCATCACCTCGGTATCATACCATGGGGCATTTTTTTCCTTGGGATCCCTGATCATGAATTATTTACATGCATTAATATTCTCATGTAGGGTGTGATTAATGAAACCTAATAAGAAACCAGCAATTCATCCTTAACATGATGGAACACGTATAGATATTGTATTCCATGACAAATAAAAATGTTAAATAAATCATTATGGATGATATGTACAACATTCTTTTTCTAACCAATAAACTATGAGTCCCGGATGTACCTACATTGGCTCCATATTGAAATGGTATATGTGAAGATGTTGAAAGTCGTCAATAGATGGACACAAGGATGGTGAACAAAACTCTCAATACTCAATAGGCATGGTGTTTTATTGGGAGACAAGTCCATCATATCCTAGATCAATCATCATTCAGACCTAAAAAATTTTATGTCATGTCTATCCATATGGTATGCATATAAGGTCAGCATACACAACATCATCATCGTATATGGACACATGGTCGTCATGCCCCAACCCTATATTCAGGTCAATCATCATTTTTATCATCATCCATGTTCATTCCACATTTAAGGGATAATCATATCATGATTGTAAACTTGTTACAATATCATATGAAATTCCTCTAAATGAATAATAATCACACAACATGTGGTGGAGTATATATAGGAAGAACCTTGAATATCATCACGGGAGTTACTATCTACATACAAGAACATGTGATAAAAATCAAACAATTTTCAAGATGATAAATAATCCCGGTCATGTAATCGAGCATTATAAATAGGTCTAACAAATTATTCATGCACACGAATGTGATCATGTAACACCCGAGATTTTTATGAGAAATATTTTGTTTTTATGTTATATTCATCATCAAAGGAGTCTTTCACTACACACAACACTATCTTGGATTTCTTTACACACAATCACGACCTTTCTCGGTAGGTTGCATTGTACGCAATACCGAGTTTCACTAAACAACAATATGCTATTAAAATATTATTAAAACTAGGTGTTATGAATAGTAATACCCGATTTTTAAAATTTTATAATTTTTATCTTTCAAAATAGACTTCATTTTGGGATTTGGAATATCGAAATTATCCTAGGGTGAATTTTTGGTATTTTTCTAAAAACTTTCAATTTTTGATGAATAGTGAAAACACTGTGTTACTATTTAATAACCAACTTTTTATTTAAATAATTATTTATTTCATTTAAATTTATTTTAGGTCAAAATTGATAAATAATACCTATATAAGTTCAAAGTAATTCATTAGAGTAATTTTATTATAATTTATATATATATAAATTTTATTGAACTTTTCACCGTCTTTTACCCACCTCCTATGAGAGTTTGAAAATTTCCATAAAATATAATTTTACCACTTCTGTGAGTGGAATTTATAAAATATGAGAGACACGGTTAACATCAAGGAGTAAAATGTGGTTCAATAAGATAAAAATAATTTTTGTTGAATAGTAACTTTTTTCTTTTATTTACCACTCTTAAAAGTAAATTGGGTAATTAAGGGTTAAAATGGTATTATTATTACACTAACACATGGAATAATTCTATTGGATAAGTTTAATTCGACCAAAAACAACCTTAAGAATGAAATATGACCATTTAGGTCCACTTGTATTAGATTAGGGCATTTATTATTATTTTATTTAGAGAAGAGTTTAAAAGGTTAAAATCAAAGTTTAATAACTAAAACATTTTTAATATAGGTTTATACATAAGATAAATTCGACTATAAATATCTATTAGAAATCTAAAAAGATATCATACATAATGTTATTTTATTAATAATTTTTATACTTTAAATATATTAAATTATATATGACATAATTATGATGCAGTAATTACCTTATTAAGGAAATATTAACATAATGGAGATTATAAATACCCAAATAAATGTAATTTGAGACTTTTTATGAATTAAATTAATTTTTTAGATTAATAAGACATATTAATATTGAGTTAATTAATTTTTTTATAACTAATCATACTGTTATGATTTTAAGAAAAATCAAGTACCAAATAGTGTCGAAATTAACATAAAATAGTTTTTTAAAAAAATATTATATTTTTAATTGTTATTTTATTACTAAAAATATAAGGATAGGCCAAATGAATTATATAAGATTATATATATTAATAATAAACAACTTGGGGTTTTTCTGGATTATTATGGTATGTTTATTAACCATATAGTGTAAGAAAACAAGAAGACACAGTAAAAGTAAAATTATTTAACTTAAAGTTAAATCTAAATGATAAGGTTAAAATAGTAACTTAAACTTGTCTAAAATATATTGGTTGAAATTATTTCGACCCATACCCACATTATAGTCTAAATAAATCAGTATGGAGCTATTAAAAACCAAATATGACTTTATAATAAAATATAATTTTAAGTTTTGCCTAAAGTGGTCCTCTCCTCCCTTATAAAAGGGAACCTCCTCCCTCTCCTCCTCACACCATTTTGATCCTTAAATCTCATCCCAAACCTTCCAAATTCTCTTATCCACTTCCCTAGAAAAATCATAGTGGTCCTTGTCTTTTTCAAAGACCATTTTTAGTGCCCTATTAAGAGGTTAAGAAGAGGCGCTTCAAAGAAGAGGTAATGTTCATTACCGATTCTTTCAACTTTATTTCATCTTCAACTTCTTCTTATTTAGTTGTTTCATTATGGAGTAATAAAATCAGTATCACTCATATAATGATATGTTATTATAAATATTAAAAAACCCTATTTCACATTATATCGATCCTATAGAAAATGAAATCATCGCGCGTGCGTATGTACGAAATACCGTCTCCACGACGTGGTGTAATCTGTTTTCCACCACCACCTTACTTGGATGAGCATAATGGTGTAAAGAATAAATATATATGATTATTGTAAAGTGATATTGATTCTAAAATAGTATACATACACTTAAATAAAATTTCACGATCATGGGAACGATATCATCGCTTATGCATACGTACGGAATATCGTCTCCATGATGTGATGCGACTCGTTTTACATGATCTTCAATGCATAATGATTATATAAATTAATAGAGTGAATAAATATGATATATATTACACTAATACCATTATTTAAATGAGGTATCTATAACCTAAAAAGAAGAATAATAATTTATTCTACAAAACACGCATAAGAACAAAAAGCAATAAACACCAGAATAACAAGTAACAATGAAATATTACTAATAAAAAGCTTGGAATATGACCATATATGATATCATTACAATGAGTATAATTTTGGAATAAGTCAATGATATTATTTAAATCATTATACTGGTGGTTTAGACACGTACAAACCAAATCAGACAAAAGGTAAGGGAAAATCTCGCAATCTCAATCTTTATTCGAGATTGTTTATACTTCAGAATTTACTGAGGAATATTTATCATCTACATCCATGTTCGCTCAATATGTAATATTATTTCTATCATCCTAAAATTTTTTAAATCCAATTTCTCCCTTCGGTGAATTATTAGTAAAAGATATGAAAGGAATATTTTTTCGTTTTTAGTACGAGGTACTTTTTTTGACTTTTCCTGCCAAAGTACAAGAAGAATGTTTTTCTTTAACTTATACAGCATGAATGGATTTTTAGAACATTATTTCCATGACACTTCCTTTACATGTTTTCATGTTTATTTTTAATCAATTTCTTTTAGTTTAAAATTGTATGACATGTTAAGAAAGTAAAAAAAAATGAAGTAGAAAGGATATTTTCCTCAAGAATGGAGTTCAAGTGTTTAATCAAAAATATTTTCCATATAAGATAATATAGGGTTCTATTTCTATCCCTATTTTTAATTGATTTTATTATGTTATGATGGAATTGTTTTTATGAAGTCCTTTTATCTTATATTATTTATGTTATGATGGCATGAAGTTTAAGAATCACATTTTTATTACATGGGTTATGTTATGATGTATGATTTATGATCTTGTGTCACACATAAGAATGGTATCATTATGAGATGGGTGGGACCTATATATCCCTCCAATGAATTGGGTAAAGATTTATATCTCATTAGATAGACATGTCTGGAATGGCATGTTAATCCGGTTCAGTGAAATAGGACTGAAACGACGAGTGAACTTGGTTCAGAAATGGACTTTGTCCGCTAAGACAGTCTTGGCAATGAGTCTTGACTAATAAGAAATGATTCTCTATGATTATGTGTGTATGAAACAAAGTTTCATGTTTTAAGTTATGATTATTTGGATTACATTTCACTATTATGATTGATCCCATGTCATGATATTATGATCTCTTTTTCAGGATAAGATTTTCAAAATGTTATGTTCTTAAGAGTATGATATGATTGATATTTCTTTTGTTTACCCTTACTGAGCATTTGAGCTCACCCTTTTGAATGTTTTCTTTTCCCCAGGTCTGGAAGAAGGGTATTAAGTAGAATATTCCAAAAGGGACTCTAGATATAATGAAATAAATGGGAGAAAACGTAGATGTTTTATGAACCAGTTGTTTATGTTTCCCAGTTTCTAAAGACACTATACCTACACGGTCCTACCATGGTTTTTTTATATGTTGTAGTACATGTGCTTTAAAATTTGATGTAATTACAATGCATTTAATGTGTGGTTCATTATATATCACCATCAAGAATTTTCAAGCCATCTACACCAAATCATGTTTTATATCAAAGAATCAATAGTATACAAGTTACCATGATGATAAGTAACTACATACTTACATAGTTTTGAAATTAACATTACGGAATTTTTTATGTTTTCGTCACCCAAACCCTGTTAACACCCCAACAAAAACATGTTTGCGTGCATAGAGTTCCCTAAAATTGATTCCAACTTGACATTTTTTTTGAGCAACATCAACAAAGAAAAAAACTCTTGGGATAGAAAAATTACATACCCAAATAAGTGTCTATAAATGATAATCTTCAGGTCTAGTTTAAGAAAGAAGAGAATTCAACACTCTAGGATAGTGATAATATATAAGAATATAAGAGTTCAGTATCCATGAATCCAGATTAATAATAACATTCCTAAACTCCCATGTTTTGATCCTCTAGTAAGGTTAACCATGAGAAATTAAGGAGAATAAATCATCTACATTCATATCATTACAAGGAAAGTTTATCCGAAATATTTTCTCTCAAACTCCTCGAATACTTTGGAAAAAAATATCAGTTTCACATAATCGAAAAGAAGTATGTGAATAATAAATTAAAAGATGTGGTAATAGAAGAATAATCACATTAAATTCCATTCATTTAGGATTAATTTTTTTAAAATTGAAAAAATTCAATATCTGAGAGACAATGTGTTCGTTTTGGCTATTTCAATGCCTAACCAACCATCACCACACCCTACACCATGGCCTATACATGGTCATGGAGTTCTTTAACTTTAAGAAAAATTGTGAGGCCTTTTTTGTGGTTGTGACAACCCATAATTCTATGAATTACTATTACCCTTTTATAAGTATTTTATAGATTATAAATCACATAAAATCACATAGAGAAGATAATAAAATATTTACAAATCTGAAATGAATGGAATAAGAGGTATTTCTCGAAAGTGTAGAACATATACCAATGGAATAGTTAATTGAAATTTTGAATAGTAATATTAGATATAGGAATTGTAATCAAGAAAATAGAATAGTAATCTCACTTGTAAATGTATAAATAAAATCTATTCATCTTATAATGATGATACGATATAATTATATCATGGTATAAGTAATTATATATTTTAAAAAGTATTAATTAAGTGTTTGAGTTTTTATAACACATAAATATTTATTTCTAATTTTCTAATTAATATAATTATTTAAAAAAAATTCTTTTAATAATATATATTTATAAATTTATTTTTTCTACTTATTATAAGATAATTTGTTAGATCGTAATTAATTTTTCATTGATTTATAAAATCAGTAATAGTTTCAAAATCTGTATTTTCTAAGTAAACGATGATTTTAATTAAAAATTATATTTCTCATATTTCAAAAATAATTTTCATAAAATGTAGTTAATTTTTTAATTCTAAACATCTGAAATTGAATGTGGTTTATTTTTTTGGATTTTTCTAAAAAAATTAATTTTTTTGTTATTATTAAAATATGATAATTTACAATAAATGCTAAATACCTGAATTTTTGAGTAATTTTTTATGTAAGTCTGATGTAATCCCAAAATATTGAACTCTACTTTGTTGTTTTAATGTATTTATTTATATGGTTTAAACTATTCATAGTCTTGATCCAAAATAATAAATAAAAAAATAAAATAATCAAAAACAAACATCTCCTCTACTGTAAATACCACCCATCTCTACCTCTTCTCCTTACACCTCATAAGCCTAATTTTGTTTTTGAATTTCCACCAAATCCCCTATCCATGTATCATACACGAAGCTATTTGGTTTTTTCAAAAGAAAATGTCAAAACCATTTTCTCTAAGGAGATTCTCAAGGAGAAGAATTCAAGAGGTAAGGTTACCTTTCACATTCACTAGTTTTGTTTCACTTTCATTTATTTTTAATAATCTCCTCACATCCTCTATCCAAACATTTATTATAACTCTGTTGTCTTATATATATATATATATATATATTATGTTAAGGTAAAATTTACCATCAAGACTCTTTTCCTCTTACTTTTATTCTAAAAATGAATATAGCATCCTCGAGGTGTTGATTTATCTCCTTCAAGGATGACAAGTTTTCATTTTCCATTACTAATGTGAAGGTTAAAAATAAAACCATTGTAATGTTTGGTGAATATTTAAAAAAAAATTGAACCATTTTTTATTTTTTGAATCTACCTTTTATTACACAATAATAAATAATGAAACAAAACATGTCTGTGATGATCAAAAAAACCCCAATATAATCTAAATGGTTATCATTAACATCTTATCTAATTATTCAACCTCACCTAAAATAATTTAATTAATTGTACAAAATTTAATATTTTGTATGTTCATTAATAACATATAAATTAAATTCTATATATCAATATCCATTTTACATGATCATTCGTTCATTTAATCAAGTGACCAAATCGTGAAAAAAATGGAAATGAACACTCCCAAATGATGAAATTGATTCTCAATACTCATCACATCAAAAATGACATGAATGAAGGTAATAAAATTACAAAAAAATCAAATCCATATATAAAAATTTCTGAATCAATTAATTAAATATATTTAATTTGATTCACCCTGACAGTAATATCATATTAGTAACACTTTCGTACATAAGATAAGGGATTCTTTCTAAACCTCTATTTTTTCTTTGGGTTGAACTTTTATCCTCTTTACCACAATAAAAATATTCTTTAATTATAAATAATTATTATAAAATTTGTTTATATTTTCCCAACTCATGTATCCAGACCATTCCATCACTATTTGATGCTGAAATACATGTTTCATGAAGGCTCCTTAATCAAATCATCCCAATAAGCATGCCCAATTTAAGGAAACTTTTTGATTTAAAAATCATTTTATGTGCACTCCATAATCTAACTTAAGCCATCATTATTTTAAAAAATCACACATTTTATCATGAAAAAACAACTTTGATCATTTCTGGTTTTATGCAGATAAATATTCTGTTTCCTCTATAAATTCTCTTTAATATTTACCTTAAACCAAACTAAAATGTTGTATTTATAAAGATTGTTATAAACTCTTTTCACATGTTTCCAAATAAATTGAAACTATTTTATCATGATTTATTTATATTTAACATTATTAATGTCCATATATGATTTAAATTCACTATTTTATGGAATTATTTATGATACACCTATTTTTTATGATCCATGACATGATTACAATGCCCTTTTCTATCCATGGGTAATCCTTATGTTTATGATTGAACAAAAATGTGGCACACATGTGCATAAAAATTTTATGTTTTAGGAATACAGATATCACTCCCATTCATTGGGTAATTTGTTTTCTCATGAGATTTCATGTAGTGATAAGAAGTACACCAAAGTCATTTTTGGGACTTTTTCTACCATGTGTAATGGTCTTTGTAGTTATCCTTGACTCATACTTATGTAATGTTGTGAATTGTTTCCACATTACTATAATTTTATGATTACATTCCCCCATTCTGTACATTTTATACTTCTTTATGTTTATTAATGTTTTATGTATTCTTATGCCATCATGTTATTCCTTCTAACACATGTTTTTTTTCATTATAATGTTTATACACTTATTGGGATTTTTAGATCATTTATTTTGTTTGTGTATTCTTTAGGTAATCATATGCAGGTGTAGGAGCTCAATGAATGATTGGAGATCTTTATATATGATTAAAATAAATATGTTTTATTCTATCTCCATGTTTTCAGTTTTATATACCTAATATTACAATGACAATAGACATTATCATACTTTTCTTGTAATTTGATGGTTAATTATGATTAAAATCATGAAATAATATGTTTAAAAGGCTCTAGTCTCTATAATTGTTATCAGATAAAAGTCTGGTTATTTTTAGAGATTATGACTATTGAAATTTATTAAAAACCCTTGATACAATTCGATCACTATTGATAAACTAGATCGGATCTTAGTTTATTGTAAGTTAGTATACAATTTTAATTTACATTCTTATCTTTCTATGTTCAATGTCTTCTTTTTATATTCTTATTAGCTAAGTATTAATTCCCCCCTAAATATAATTTCCTTTTTTTGTTAATGAATTTAATTAGGATAACATGTACCAATAATCAATGCGATATGAAATGTGATGATTTACCTAATCATATTCCATATATTATGAGAAAGGATACTTGAAACATCATAAAAACAAATTCTCAACTAGATAAATTTATGAATAATAACTTGAATCATGTGGAACACCCTCTACTGAAGATAGAGCATGTTTCAGTCGAATCTTTCTTGTGTCAATGGAATAAAATCTTTAGTGGATCTCTTAATCCCCTCATCATAGAAAAATTTATTAAATACAATAAGAATATATTATTTTATATATAGTTCTGAGAAAAAGTGAAAGTTGTTTAAGAGGTATATCATTTTTATGAGACAACTGACCGGTGGTGCAGACTACTAGAGAATAGAAACTGAAGGGAGTAAATTCATTCCATGGAATGGGATGATTTCAAGAAAATGTTCTTCAATAAATACATTCCACAAACACTCTATCATAATATGGAAAGGTAGTTCCTTATATTGGAGCCAACGGGAGATAATTCTATTGAATCGTACACCGAAAATGTCACAAATCTTGCACAATAACCCTCTAGAATTCACAAAAACATTGAAATAAATGTGGATCACTTATTTAACATACTAAATCTAAGAATATGGAAGGAATTGGTGATTCGATACTTTGACATTTTTTATGATATTTTCTCTTATTCCCTTCAGGTATAAATGGAGATTAGAGACTCTTAGTGGTCTTGTGGGACCAAGAATAAAAATAGTAAATGGAGATTAAAATGGCTGGATCAAAAGATAAATCCCTTAATGGAAGAAATACTCAATATCACATGTGTAAGAAGTGTGATGACAAGTATTCTAAAAACTACGTAAAGGGAACAAAGAGGCGATTCAAATGTGGAAGAGAGGAAAATATTTCTACTAACGTTCTAGGATATGAATAATCCCACTAATGAGAAAGAAGAATGTAAGGTGAATATCAATACATAGCATGTAGTGTAGTGTTTTAGTTCCATGGAACAAAGAAATTATACAGTAAATTTCTATAAGATAATGTTTTTTGGAGGCAATCAACAACAAAAACCTCCAATGAAATAAGTAAGGTAATATTATATCATTAATACTAAAGTCAAACATAATAATGATGTAGTGATAGTAAAATTGGTTATTCATTCAAGAATAGAGAACATACTATTTGAATCTGATTCTTTTCATTCGTTCATATCTTTCATGATTAGTATAACTATTCAAAAACCACCTCAAAATATGGAGGTTTATTTATCTATGTGAACAGAAAATGTGGAAATTATTGCATCCAAATATCATTACAGTTCCTCATTAATTTTTTTGGACTAGACCTCTTATTTGTTTTGTTTTCTTTGGTGGAGTCATAAGGTATATTTGGAATGGGTTGGTTATCTTTATAAAAAGATAACATCAACTTTAAGTAAATGGATATCACTCTTCACATCTCGAGGAATTATCCAATTCTATAAAACTCTAAGGTGTAATATGAATCTTCATTAGAATAATCATCTCAATTATAGATATTATTTCTTTTTAAGCAAGCGTATCTATCTTAAATGATTACTTAAAAAGAGATAATCATGCTCAAAGACCTTCAGATTGCGTGAGGCTACACTGATGTAGTCCCCAAATAATTTTTTGGTCTTCCTCATGATTGAGAGGTTGAGTAATCATTCTATATTATTCTTGTTTATCAACCTATATAAATACCCTCATAGAATTTACACCATTCAGTTGGAAGAAACAATTAAGCAGTTCTAAAATTTTTTGGAAAAGGGTTTTACATTCCCAAGTTCTTCACTAGGGGCATTCCATTTCTCTTAGTCATGAAGAAGGATGGATCAATAAACATATGTATTGATTATCATGAGATCAACAAAAATTATGATAAATAATAAGTATCCCCTACTTCAATTAGATGTCTTGATTGATAAACTAGGTGGGGACATGTATTTCTCAAAGGTGGACCATTGGTCATGATATCACCAATTAAATGTGGGGTGAAAAGATATTGGGAAAAAATCCATTTGAATATTTTATATACACTCTGAGTTAATATTGGTTCCTTTAGTACTCACTAATTCCCTATAAACATTTGTGTATTTAATTAATAGATTATTTAGTTTATTCCTTGAAATATTTGTGGTATTATTTAATTTTTATATTATGATATACTAAAATTTCAAGTCTGAACATGAGGAGGATTTAAATATTGTGTTGAAGTCTTTATGATGGGATATAATTTATGAAAAACCTAGTATATATGAGTATTTATGGAGTAATTATAATTATTGTGGAATGTTATCACTAGAAAATGAATATTTGTGAACCCCTCCAAGAAAAATACAATTAAGGTGTACCCTAGGAAAACATCTATAACATAGATACATAGTTTCCTTGGTCTAGTTGGTTACCACTACTGATTTATAAAGAACATATCATGATTATCAAACCCAATAATGAATCTAACTCATAAGAGAGTGAGGTTTTTTTGTGCCTCTCAATGTGAAGACTACATCAATGAGTTAAAAAATAATATTATCACTACACTAGTGATAACACCACCAACAATTGCGGAACTCTTCAGGGTGTTCAGGGATTACTAAATGAAGGTATTAGGATGTGTATTGATAAAAAAGGGATAAAATTATAGCCTAAACCAAAAGGAAGTTGAAAATTTAAGAGAAAAAACCCAATTCTTAATCTGGAGTTGGCTGTTGTGATATTAATGTTAAAAATATTATGGAATTATCTCTATGGGTAAAAGTATGAAATATATACTAATAATAAGATCATCAAATATATATTCACAAAGAAGGTTCCTAATATGTTACATAGTATATGGTTATGTCTCGTCAAGGGTTATGATTGATCAATTGACTACCATATTGGTAAGGTAAATAAAGTGGTGGATTCTCTATAATGAAAAGATCCGACAACATTATCAAGGATGAGAATTTAAAATGATCCAAATATCTTATAATTTTAATGTCTGGGAATGGGAATCATTAAGGATGGAAAATAATCAATCCTTTATCAAATGATTTCACAACCATCCCTCATAGAGAAAGTTAAGGATGCTTAATGTAATGATGTGGAAAATTAGAAGAAGGTGGAGGCCATGACAAAGAAGAAATCCTTAGAGTTCAAAATTGACGAGGAATGATTTTTTATATTTTGGTCATGATTGTGTGTACCATCCAATATTAGGATAAGGAAAAATATTTTTAGTGTCGCACATAAATAAACCTTATCTACTTGCCTAAGGATCCTAAAGATGTATCAGTATCTCTGGAAGCACTATTGGTGGGATAATATAAAAAATGATATGGTTGAATAAACCTCAAAATTATTGGAATGTCAGTATGTGATGTATAAAAAGAAAACATCTATGGGAATTATACAACCATTACCCATACTAGTATAAAAATATGAAAACATCACTATGGACTTTGTCACCAAACTCTTAAAGACATCTAGATGAATCAATGCTATATGGGTTGTTGTGGATCATCTTACAAATATAGATCACCTTACCATATTTCTAGATAACATCTCATTGGATCAAATTTCACAGATAGACATTAGACACGTGGTAAAGATACATAAGGAACAACTATCGATTGTATCTGATCGGGATCTAAGATTCACCTTAATGTTTGTGAAAAGCCTACAACATGATCTAAATATTGCGATGAAATTTATTATGGATTATCATCCTCAACCTGATGTCCAATCTGAATGGACTAGTCAGACTCTATAAGTTATGTTGAGTGAATGTTTTATGGACTTAAAAGATGAGTGGGTCCAATATATGCCTCCATCCAAGTTCTATTATAACAATAATTTGCACTTGATCATAAAAATGACTCCATATGAAGCCCTTTCTGAAAAAATGTAGAATTACAGCATGTTTGGATAATGTGTGTGAACGTAATCTTCTAGGACATGGAATGATCGATGAAATGATAGAACAGGAGAAATCCATTAAAAAAAACATCAAGGCATCAAGAAGTCCACGAAATATATATTAATACAATCCTCGATGATACCTTTTGTTTAAGGTTGGATACATGTTATTCTTCCACATATCTCCATGTAATAGGATCATGTGATTTTGGAAACATGAAATTTTAATCCCCAGTACATCATCCCATTCAAGATTCTTGATCATTTCAGAGTTGCACCTCATCGACTAGAACTTTCACATACCATGTATCAAGTACACGATGTACTCCACGTATCCCTCATGAGGAAGTACATACCAGATACCTCACATGTACTAAATCTGTATCTGGTATAGTTGTAAAACTATCTCTCTTACAAGGAACATCCAGTGAAGGTGTTATACTATAGAGGTAATTTCTTATGAATCAAGTCTAATAACCTGGTCAAAGTACTATAATTGAACCATAATTTCAAAAAGACAACATGGGAAATGGTGGAAATGATGAAGGATAAGTACCCTCATTTTTTCACCATAGTATAAAAATGAAGTTTCGAGGGAGAAATTTTATAAGGAGGGATATTGAAACAACTCATAATTCTATCAATGAAAATGTACCTTCTTATAGTTGTTTCGCATAGTATAAATCTCATATAATCACATAGAAAACACAACACAAACATTATAAATGAAAAATGAATGAAATAAGAGGTATTTATAGAAATTAATAATCCTATACAGATAGAATAGTAACTTAACATTTGGAATAATAATATAAACCTTATCAATAATAATCCAACCAATATAATAGTAAACCTACCTATAAATGTATAAATAAAATTTAGGCATCTTATGAATGATAATATGATACAATTATATCATGGTATAAGTAAATAAATATTTTATGATGGTTGGTGGGCATACCGTAGTAATAATGGCTCCCTGTAATCCTGTATCATGCTCTTCTTCAAATCTAGGTGGGAGAGAATTTTCACTAGTATGTAGTGACACAGGAGGAAATATAGATGGTGGAACTGGCAGGACATAGGCTAAAAGTGTTAATGTCATGATACAAGTATGATGCTGCACTGAGCCTTTGGGCTAATTTGTGGGCCTTTTGTTCATGTAATGGGCTTCATGCCTATAGGGCCTTTGGGACATATACTAGATAAATACGGCTTGATGGGTTTACTATCCCTTGGGGGGATACATATTACCTTTTCATTCTATGTGTGTGGTGTATGTGTGTTTAATGTAATCTTACACCAATCACCTAATATATATATATATATAAGTAAATATATATTTTTAAAAATAATAATTAAGTACTAGAATTTTTATAAAACATAATTGTTTATTTATAATTTTATAATTTTTAATATTATTTAAAAGATATTATTTTTCATAAATAGATTCATAAATTAACATTTTTTCATATTATTATAAGATAATTTCATGATACCTAAATTAATTTTACAAAGAATGTAAAATCAGTTATAATTTTAAAATCAGTATTTTCAAAGTAAATGATGATTATAATTATAAATTAAATTTCTAAATATTAGAATATTATTTTCATAAAATTGATTTCATTTTATAACTATACAAATTTAAAATTGGTTAGGGTGGATGTTTTGAATTTTTATAAAATACTAACATAAATTGTGAATAGTAAAATATGATAATTTACGATAAAGGCTAAAAACTGATTTTTTTGTTAGTTTTGATATAAGGATAATGAAAGCCCAAAATATAGAAATATACTTCATCATTTTAATATATTTATTTATGGGGTTCAAACTATTCCTATTCTTGATCCAAAATAATAAAAATGAATAAAAAAGTCAAAAACCACATCTCTCTTCCACTATTAATACCACCCCTCATCACCTATTCTACTCACACATATTATGCCTTGATTTCCCAATTTATCTCCAATATTCTTCCCAATTATATTCCTCACATAAAATATGTTCTGCTCTTAAGAAAATACTAAAATCCATTTCCCTAAAGAGGTTCTCATGGAGAAGAATTCAAGAGGTAACATGATCTTTTTCTTTCTTTATTTTCTTATCACTTCTTTTTATTTTTCAATACTATCCTCACATCCTCCATCCAAACATGAATTATAAATCTATTATATTAAATATACTATAATTTTATTATGTAATTTGATAATCACTAAAATTCTCTTCTTCTATTCTTAATATTCAAAAAAATGAAAATATCAACAATGATGTGTTCATTAATCACCTTTGAGAATGAAAATTTCTTATTTTCCATTAAATCATTAAAGGATATAAATAAAACTATTATAATGGTATGTGAATATTTTAAAAAGAAACTTATAAAGCTTTTATGTTCAGAAACTAATTTTTTTACAGAATAATAAATATTGAAACAAAACATGTTTGTGATGATTGAAAACCCGCCAAAATAATCTAAATGGTTATCAAAAACATCTTATCTAATGATTCATCCCCACCCCTAAAAACCCAATGAATTATATTACCATTTCATATTCTGGATGTTCATTATTAAATTTTTATTTTTAATTTTATATATCTATTCCCAAATTACGTAATCATTCATACATTAAAACAACTAATCAGATCGTGAAAACCAAGGAAATGAACACTCTCGAACAACAAAATTGAATCTTATAACTCATAAAAAAGGTCATGAACTAACCAAATAAATATATAATAAATTAAATAAAAGAATAAAATTCTTTTAATTAATTATTTAATTGATTTTATTTGATTATCTAGGTCATTAAAATAAGGTTCAGAACACTTTCATACAAAATTTAAGGGATTCATTCTGAACCTCCATTTTTTCCTTTAGGTTATGATTTCTCCCACATTACCCCAGTGTAATGATTCTATATTTATATATAATTATTCTAAATTATTTTTATATGTTATAAAATCATGTATTCAGATTATTTCATCCATATTTGATGGAGAAATACATGTTTTTAAAAGATTTCATTCTCAAATCTTCCCGATAGACAACCCGATTAAGGGAATTACCACTTTTCCACATATTTTTAATTGTACTCCATAATAATTTTTAATCCACCATTATCTCTACATAATAACTCATCTTATCCTGAAAACTAATCTTGGTTCATTTTTCTATGAATAAAAATATTCCTTTTCCTCTTTAAATTATCTTTAATAGTTTTTTTAAATCGTACTAAAATGTTTCATTTCTAATATTTCTTAAATAATATTTTTACCTATTTCCACTTCAATCATAAACCATGTTTCATGATTTATTCTTATTTTACCTTATTAGTTTATAAATAGGATTTAATTTTACACTTTCTGGGAAACTTCTATGATACACCCATTTTTTATTCTCTATGACATGATTACGATGTCAATTTCATTCCATGGGTAACTCTTTTGATTATGTTATATTCATAATTTGGAACACATATGCATGAAAATGGTATGTTGGGTGCTCCTAGATAGAACTCTAATGAATTGGGTAATGTTTAATAGCATGAGATTCTATGTAGTGATAGGGAGAGAACCTGATTCTTTAATGCAGCATTGTCTTCCATGTGCTATGGTCTTAGAAGTTAGCAATGACTCATGCTTATGTAATTTCATGTGTTGTCTCAAAATTCCTATGACTCCATGATTACATATCCCCATGTCCTACATTTTATTCTTCCTTATTATTATTCAAATTCCATTCCTTCGATGACATCATGTTATGCCTTCTATCCCATGTGTTTTCTATATTCTTATATTTATAACCTTAATAGGTTTTCTATTTCATTAATTTTTTTCATTTATTCACCAGGTTATCCTATGCCATCCAATCATTTTTTTCATTTTCAGAAACTGGTTACAGGGAACCAGTACCCCAACCCAGTTTGATGAAAACTGGAAACCTCACATACATTCCAGAGTCAAACCAGATTCTGCGGAATTCAAATCCAAAATTCAAATATAAACAAGATTCAACAAACACCATGTTCCCCGCCTCGAGCCACGATCCATCATCACGCGTCAGTCCTCGAGCCGCGCAGTCGCCTCGAACCGTGCCACCAATCATGTCGCCGGTCGGAATTGCCAGTCCGACCATCGCTCATCACACCGCCTCAACAGTGATCAACAACAGTGACAGACGAACCACCATCCATGCCACCAACTTCATCACGCCCACCAGAGAAATAGCAGGGAACCGCATCAATCGGAACGAAGGTGAGCTTCACCAATGTCCGACAACAACACCATCACCCGTGGTCAAGAGCCAACCACCACGGAAGACGCTGACGTGCACCAAGAGGGGTCCAGAGCGCTCCGAAGAGTATGCTGAACCGGTCTTACACATGTAGATCCAACCAGGAGTGCCATTAAGCATAACCACCATAGCCGATAGCCAACGACCATCGGGAGACATTACCATCCCCGACCAGAAGCACCAGAGACAAAACCAGAAAATAAAAATCACACATTCAAAGAAACAAAGCACAAACCATTAAACCCTAAACACGAGGGAACAAGAAACCCTTTCCAGCAAAGGAAACCCACAACCCAGATCACGTCGCCACCATCCTTATCGACCTCGAGAGCCGCCGCAAACACCAACCGCCCACACCGGAGCTTTGAGCTTCGAACTCTGACCGGCACCACGCCGCCAAAGAAAAACCTATCCATAAAAGGAATCAGGCAATCAAGCTAGCGACGAGTGCGGGAGATCCGGAGAAAACCCCGCAGCCACCGGATCTGAGGAAAGGAAGCGATGAGAACCAAGGGAAGGAGGCGGCGACGAGGAGAGCTCCCAAGCACCGCAGCGCCCCTTACGGTCCCATCCCTCCAAGTTATCGTATAAATATATAGGATCTCAATATAATATTTGATCTATTTAGGGATGATTAAAATAAATATGCTTTATTCTATTTCCATGTTTTCATTTTTATATACTTAATCATCAAAAGACTATAGACATTATGATATATGGCTTATAATTTGAGGTTTAATTATGTTGTAAATAATGTAATAATATGTATAGAGGTCTAGGATCATTATAGTGGTGTTCATGAATAATGTAATAAATTCTAGTTTCAATGCATGTCTACAAAAAATTAGCTAGTTTCCCATCCCATGGCATCCAAATTGGGCATGGAGAGGTTGTTAATCCTATATATCCGGTGATATTTCTTTGATCCCATGAATATTACAGGTCTATTTCCTTATTTATGGTTTAAACTGGGCCACACCAGGGACCACCATAGTTCACACCACACCCGTGGAATTTCCCATTTATCATAAAATCTTTCAAAAATCTATTATTAACACCCTGAAAATATGTTACAATCTCACCCAAAAACTGGTTCAACAAAAAAATTAATAAATAGGATGAAAACATGGTTATTCAAATCATGAAAAATAATTCCAAATATTTACACATTAAATCCATGGAAAAATATTTATTGAAGATTAAATATTTCCATAAATATTTTCACCAAACACTTTATATTAAACTAAATATTTCATTCTATAGACTTCATAAAAATTAGGAAGAATATATTGTTTATTTGAAGGAAAATTTAGATGCCTTATGTGATATGTCTTCTATATTTTCATGGACATTGAATGTATGTTCGACCACTTTTTTATTGAACTATAGAAGAGTCCTCAAAATGATTTATATATTTGGAACAAATACATATTTGAAGAAATTTCATGTTGTTACCTTAATTTCATGATGTAGATTAGTTACCCATAGTGGTCCTGTCAGACTGAAGATAAGAAGCATATAATGGGTTTTTACAATGTATGATCATTAGATATTACTCATGGAAGAAAGAAAATCCAACTATCAATATTCCAAAATTTTGGGAAGAAGCATCATGTAAACTCTTTCAATGAGATAATGAAGTGTTTCAAGTGTGTAATAAAAGGGAATCATTCTATTTAATGTCAAAAAGAGGGGAATAACCTCAACAATATAATGGAGAAAAATAATATCATTATCAATCCTCATCCCATGGTATAATGTTTCAACTTTAAGGAAGATGGAAACTATGCCTAAATACAAGTGTTATAAAGGAAATATTATGAAAATGATATCCAAGAATATGTGATTGGTGACAATATTATGTTATCACTATTGTTGAGGTGGATCCTAAAAATGAAGTTGTGAATGTTATTTTGGTTATTCATTTAATAACAGGGAACATATTATTTTATTCTAGTTCTATATATAAATTAATATCATGAATATTTACTATAACTATTCAAACACAACCACAAATCAAGGAAGTTGAGTTTTTGGTAAAAATATAGAATTGGGGGAATTATTACATCTCAAGCTTATAATTCATTCCCATTTAATATTTATGGTAAAATCTCCCATATAACCATTTTATGCTCTCCTTAGTATAATTATGTAACGCACCGACCCCAGTTGCCCAGAGTCGGTGCATTATTGTGTAACATTGGCATGATCAAAAAAGATCAAGTCTCAAAAGGCCGATTAGTTTAGTATCCTTCAAAAAACTAGATACAATCATAAATGTGACATTACATCATAAAGTGAAAAACTAAAATAACAAAGTTTCCATATTCCACACTCATATCCTCTTCTGACTATCCATGTAGGTCATTCATAAAATACTTCTTCACATCCTGGAAAATATTAAAACATTGAATGGGGTGAGCTCAGATGCTCAGTAAGGATAACAATATTGCGGAAGCTTCACAAATAAACATTAACATTTAAGGCAATGTATAACTAAAACAAAATCTTTTTGAACATGAACTTCAACATAATATGGAAAAAGTAAAATGAGATAATGCCATTAACTTATTCAAATGGATATTCTACTGGTTGAATAATCACATGCAATATCAATAACCACTTTCATAATTATGGAATTCATAATGACAGACTATCATAACCACGTAGCCAAGGCCTCGTGCCAAGACCACAAATAAGATTTTGTCAAGGCCTCGTGCCAAGACACTAGTTTGTATCATGAGACCTACCAATGCATCGAGGAGCTGTAGCAGGCTCCACCAGTCACTTATTAAGTCCAATGCATTCCTCGTATGAATAGGTTTAAATATATCATAAACCATAACATAATTGTATCACATAAAACATGCATAAAGGAAACATAACATTTCCACATTTAAATCAAAAGATATAAATACAAGACATTGATATAATAAAAACACTTTCAAAACCATTTTCACTACCAAAATAAAAGAAAGTTAAAACTTTGTATTTATTTTTCATTAAAAAATGTTATGGCTTGTAGAGGAAGCCGAAACCCAAATAATGGCCATGGCGGTGGAGAAGTCATTGTCGCCACATACGTATGACAAGAAAAACATTCCTTTTTTTCGTTTAGTAAAACACTTTGTATAAAAATATTCCTTTTGAATAAACGTAAAAGTCAAAGGGGTTTGTACACCGTATAAAAGAAATTTGTGTATAAAACAAAATATGCCTGAAGGAATGGAGATTGAGATGAAGTCCCTTAAATGATCCTTTTTGAAAAAAAATAGATCTATTATGTGTAATCACTATATGTACACATAAAAAAAGTACAAATACAAGATAGGAAATAATAATATCGTGACATAATTTGAAAGTATGAGATTAACCCAGAGAATAGAAATTGGGTTAAGAAGTTCCCTTACCTTGCGTCCTGTCTTGACTCGACCGTTCTTTAACCTCCTAGATAATAAACTAGAGTTAATTTATAATTTCTCAATAAACCTTTTCAAGTTTTTTATTCCTTTTATATCACTTATTACCATGTTATGAACATTATGTAATTATTTAAGTTAATAACGGTCGTTTTGTCGATCTTTGGTACTTGAGTCAAAAATAAACTTCTTATAATTACAAGTTGTTCATGTGGTGATATATCCATTATATATAGAATTATATTCATGATATAGATATCATATATCTCATATATATCCTGTATATACATGCATTTATAATATTCCATAACGTTTAGAGGTAAGAAATGAAATGCACCGTTCATGGAGACGGTAAGCCGTACGTACGCATGAACGCTAATTTCATTTCTATTTCGTATTTAATGAAATAATAATGATATAAAGGTGTATTATAATTCCATTATAATATCATATATAATATTATTTACTCCATCCTTTATACATCCCATATATGGGATTAACGATTCAAATCACTTTGAGGGGGCGGTAGTCCGCACTTCCTAAAATGAAAATATCACGTTTACCCATAAAGGAAACAATTAAGGTATGCCATAAATGAAAAATAAAGAACCTTAATTAAAACATTAAAATATCATATATCATATATATAAATAAAGTTACATCTTATTGTCCACCTTTGAAGGTGTTATACGAGTGTTGAACAATCATCGTTTCATGAGGCAGAAATTCGCCATCCACAGAAACAGTATGTTCTTTAACCATTAGATGTAGGTGTGTGTAAGTGTAGCTCGAATAAATATTATAAATAATCCTAGTATATTGAGGATACTGGTGTTGTTACAAAAGAAATTAATAAAAAGAGTTTAGGGGTTGGATAAGCAAAATAAAACAAAATAACATAAGAGAAGACATTACCTTAAAATCGGGTAACTCTTTTGATTTGAGACAAAGGCTTCCTTGGGAAGAATTCTGCCCAAAGTGAGGCTTCTAGGAGTAAGGGAGGGAAGTTGGGAGAGTATTTGGGCAGAGGTTGGCTGAGCCAAAAGGATTTTATGGTGTGAATTAGGTGGTAGAGGTGGGGGCCTTTTATAAGAGGAGAGGAGGGGCACTCTTGGATAGTAATGAAATATTACTTTATTATACAATGATTTTCGGATTCTAAAGGTCCCACACTTATATAATTCTAGGATAAGGTGATAAAGGGTTCTAAATATTCTCATCCAATAGGCTTTAGACAAGTGTAATGCTTAGATTTTACATTATCCTTCCATTTTATTAAAATCGTTAATTAATGAGGTAATCGTTGCATCATCATGCTGTCATAAATAATTTAATTTATTTAATGTATAAAAATTATAAAAAAAATATCATGATGTAGGAAATAGTTTTATCTTTCTAATGAATATTCATAGTAAAAAATATTACTTGTATAACCGCATTTAAAATTGTTTTAGTAAAACAACTTATGTTTGTGACATTTTTATTTTAACTTTAAATAAAAAGTTATTTATGTCATTTTCCTACAAAAAATGGAACCATGGGGTCCCCAAGTTGACCCATGGATTTTATTGGTCGGCCATGACACCTCCAATAGGGGTAGGACAAGTGTAAAGGTCATTTCAAATTTTTATAATACCATTTTTACCTTAAAGTTCACTTATTACCTTTAATCGCGATTAATTAAACTTAAAAGTTACTATTCACCAAAAAATTATTTTAATCCCATTGAACAAAATTTTACTTCCTAATGAGAACCATGTATGTCGGATTTTTGAAAATCAAATCATAGAAGTGGTAATATTTCATTTAAATGAAAAATCAGTTATTTAACTACCACTTAGTGGTTTCACTATTCATCAAGAATTGAAGTTTTTCAGAACAATGCCAAAATTTCACCCTAAGCTATAATTGATATTCCAAATTCAAAAATGATATCTATTTTACAAAATTAAAAACATATAAGTTTCATTAATTAATTTTGTAATTAATTCCCGCTGTCACAACAAATAGCATGTTTTTAAGAAACAATATATATCAAAAGATTGACAATTGTTTATGTCTAATTTCAAAGTAAAATTAATTATAATGAACACCATTGGATAAAATGGTAAAAATTTATTCTAATTATACTTTCAAACCACTCAATAGTATAATTTATCACTATAAATTATTTTTATTAAAAAAGTTGTTTTTAAGTATAATTCACTATTCATATAAAAATGGAAGTTCTCAGAAAATTACAAAAAATTCAACTTAGGATAATTTCGATATTACGAATACAAAAATTAAGTCCATTTTGAAATATAAAATTTCTATAATTTTAAAAAGTGGTTATTACTATTCATAACGGCTACTTTGATTAGTCGCGGTGTGTTAGAACTCGAAGTTTCATACAATGCAAGCTATTGCATTATTGAATGAGAAGCGTATCGTGGAAGCTCAGGGTGTTACATTCTCCCCTCCTTCAATAAATTGCATCCTCGCAATTTGAAATTTTTCCTTGAAAATAAAAGGTTGAAAATAGAAAATACCTTTGTGGAAAACCCACATCGGAAATAAGGTTAATAAAACTATAACATTAAAAGAAAGAAAGAGAAGTACAAAGGTCACCCAAGATAGCCCATACTAGGATTCTATGAAAATATGGATATTGAAGAAAAACAGACCATGAAGGTCTGATGGAGAGTTGTAGAACACTGGATTAGGAGAACGTTAACCATAAGAAAATCACAAACTTGTGATTGGTTAAACGGTCATTGAATCCCCTGTTTGAAAAGTTAATCAGCAATGTTTTTGTTTTAAGTTACCTCTTATAAAGTTGAGGAATTTATTTAGGAGATTTACTAAGAATGTAAGGAATATACATACTTGTTATGTAGACTTTCATTCTTTAATAAATTTTTACCACAAACCCATCTTTCACTCTAAAAGGTAATAGAACTCAATAATATTATATTTATCCTAATTGTATAAGGTTCCAAATATTAACACATACTATTTAGATTAGTAAAACTATTTTGTAATAACCAGGGACTTCTTTCAGGCTAGTGGTAGGTAATAAAGGCTTGTCTCACTATGGTTGTGGGTTCGATTCCTGCAGCTTTGTCCGACGCGACGGGTTATGCCCCACCCTGCAGGTTGTCCTTTTCCTAAAAATATAGTATTATAATATTCCAAAAATAATCTTCAAAAATGTTTTAACATTAAACAATACAATTCAAAGATCAACTTAATCCCTCCGAACCTTTATATTTATCCAAAATACCTCCATCCAAACATTCTCTAAAGGTTCTTTCAATTCCAAATTCAATTGTAACATTAGATTCCCTAAACAAAGTAAAGTTTCTCTTATTGTCAAATACTAAAAATATGATTTCCTTCATCATATTAAAACATTAATGATAACCACAAGTACTGTTGTACAATCCTTATATATATCACAGTATTTTTATAACCATAATATAATCCTTGAGTCCAAAAGCACCAATACATTAATTATTCCGCTTCAATTGTAGTAACATCATAAGATTGTCCTTGATCCCTTAGCCTTTTCTAAGGTAATTTTCCCTGATGCTTAGGACATTCATTTTCATAATTCCCCATTTCCCTACAATTGTAGCATTCAACATTGATAGCCTCTTTCTTTCCCTTGCAATCACGAGCCTGGTGACCTTTTTATCCACATTTATAACAAACTCCCATTCCTTTTAGGCAAGCACGGGGATGATTCTTCCAACAATTATCACATAATGGAAAATACTTCTTTCCCTTTTTCCCTTTATCCATCTCTTGTTCAACCGTTCTCTTCTTCTCTTGCTTTACTTTGTTGTCATAATACTTAGAGAATTCCTTTTCTGTCATCATATCACATGAGACAATATCTTCGTACGATGAGAAGGATTGTGATACTAAAGCTCGACGGAGAAATGGTTTTAACCCATCAAGTAAACGATCAATATTACTTCTTGGGTTACGTATATAATCTGCAGCATACCTCGCTAACCTTGTAAAGTTGGCCTCATACTTTGCGACATTCTCATCCTCCATTTGTCTCAGACTCAGAAATTGCCTTTCCATATCTACTCGATGGTCATGAAGAAAGTATTTTTCTATGAAAAGATCTTTGAACTCACTCAATTCCACACTTGATACTTCTTCATCTTCCTTTGTATTTTGAAACAACGACCACCATTGATCGGCATCTCTAGTGAGGCGGTAGACTTCCATGACAACCTTCTCCCTTTCGCTACTCCCCAAGGCGTGGAATATTTTTTATAAGAAGTTTATCCATTTCTCAGCTACTAATGGATTTGTACCCTCATTAAATGTTGGTGGTTGGTGCATCATGAAACAATCTTACATCGATCCTCCATATTGCGGATCAGGGTGCTCCATACGAGTAAGGTTATTATTCATTACGTAAGTGAGTTGTCCCAGTATGGTAATAAGTTGATCTTCACCAGTTGTATCTCCAGATCCACAATAATTATCTTGAGTGTGAGGGAAATCCCTACACGGAGTGCGTGCATTGATACAGTTTTCATTCCTTCCACTAGGTGCCATTTCTAAACAATGAAATAAACTAGATTAGTTTATAAATCAAAATACATAATTCAAAACTTATAAAACACTTAACACTAATTGAACTATTTATGGATATAATCCATAATCATAAAAAAAAGTTTTCTTTGAGGAAGTATATACTCATAACCCTTCATAGTGGTTTGTAAAGAAAATGAGAATTATCCTAAGCATATCCCACGGGAGTGTCGTAACCAAGAGTGCAGCAAGGCCCGTTGTCATGCACTAGTTCCCATTCGAGTCTAGCTCAAAGCGGTGTTTTTGGGTTTTACCCCTAGGTACATTTGTGCCAGAGCCACCTCTACCTGCTCGTATCCAGACAGGGATGTATTTCTCGGAAAACTCACAAAATCTCTATAATACCAAAATTTTAGAAAGTTCTTCTATACTAATCCACAAAGTCTATATTTGGGATATGTTCTCTAATCAGAGTTTATCTAAATCTAGCTTCCAAGGTTAGTACTAAACTACCTCTGATACCAACTGTAACGCCCCGACCCCAATTGCCCAGAGTCGGTGCATTATTGAGTAACATTGGCATGATTACAAAATATCATGTCTCGAAAGACCGATTAGTTTAGTAGCCTTAGAAACACTAGATACATTCATAAATGTTACATTACATCATAAAGTGAATAACTACAATAACAAAGTCTCCATAGTCCACACTCATATGCTCTTCTGACTATCCCTGCAGGTCATTCATAAAATAAGTCTTCACATCCTGGAAAATATTAAAACATTGAAAGGGGTGAGATCAGATTCTCTGTAAGGATAAGAATATTGCGGAAGCTTCATAAATAAACATTAACATTTAAGGCAATGTATAACTAAAACAAAAGCCTTTTAAACATGAACTTCAACATAATATGGCAAAAGTAAAATGAGATAATGTCATTTACTTATTCACATGGATATTCTACTAGTAGAATAATCTCATTCAATATCAATAACCACTTTCATAATGATGGAATGCATAATGCCAGACTATCATAACAACGTAGGCAAGGCCTCGTGCCAAGACCACAAATAAGATTTTGTCAAGGCCTCGTGCCAAGACATTAGTTTGTCTCATGAGACCTACCGATGCATTGAGGAGCTGTAGCGGGCTCTGCCTGTCACTTATTAAGTCCAATGTATTCCTCATATGAACAGGTTTAAACATATCATAAACCATAACATAATCGTATCACATAGAACATGCATAAAGGAAACATAACATTTCCACATTTCAATAACAAGATATCAATACAATAAATTGATATAATAAAAACCCTTTCAAAACCATTTTCAATACCAAAATAAAAGAAAGTGAAAACTTTGTATTTATTTTTCATTAAAAAAATGTTATGTCTTGTAGAAGAAGCTGAAACCCAAATAATGTTCATGGTGGCGGAGAAGTCGTTGTCGCTGCATACGTACCACAAGAAAAACATTCCTTTTTTTCGTTTAGTAAAACACTTCGTATAAAAATATTCCTTTAGAATAAACGTAAAATTCAAAGGGGTTTATACACTGTATAAAGGAAATTTGTGTATAAAACCATATATGCCTCAATGAATGGAGATTGAGACGAAGTCCCTTAAAAGAACATTTTTTATATAAAATAGATCTATTATTTGTATTCACTATAATTACACATAAAAAAATTACAAATACAAGATATGACATAATAATATCATGACATAATTTGAATATAGGAGATTAACCCATAGAATAAAAATTAGGTTAAGACGTTCCCTTACCTTGCGTCCTGTCTTGACTCGACCGTTCTTTAAACTCCAGGATAATAAACTAGAGTTAATTTATAATTTCTTAAGAACCTTTTTCAAGTATTTTCTTCCTTTTATATCACTTATTACCATGTTATGAACATTATGTAAATATTTAAGTTAATAACGGTCATTTTGTCGATCTTTGGTACTTGAGTCAAAAATAAACTTCTTATAATTACAAGTTGTTCATGTGGTGATATATCCATTATATCCAAAATTATATTCATGATATAGATATCATATATCTCATATATATCCAGTATATACATGAATTTATAATATTCCATAACATTTAGAGGTAAGAAATGAAATGCACCGTTCATGGAGACGGTAAGCCGTACGTACGCATGAACGCTACTTTCATTTCTATTTCATATTTAATGAAATCATAATGATATAAAAGTATATTATAATTCCAGTATAATATCATATATTTTATCATTAACTCCATCCTTTATAAATCCCACATATGGGATTAACGATTCAAATCACTTTGAGGGGGCGGTAGTCCGCAATTCCTAAAATGAAAATATCGCGTTTACCCATAATGGAAACAATAAAGGTATGCCATAAATAAAAAATACATAACCTTAAGTAAAACATAAACATATTATATATCATATATATAAATATAGTGACATATTAATGGCCACCTTTGAAGGTGTTATATGAGTGTTGAACAATCATCGTTTCGTGAGGCAGAAATTCTCCATCCACAGAAACAGTATGTTCTTTAACCATTAGATGTAGGCATGTGTAAGTGTAGCTTGAATAATTCTTATAACAATATCCTAGTATATTTAGGATACTGGTTTTTTTACAAAATAAATTAATAAAAAGAGTTTAGAGGGTTGGATAAGCAAAATAAAACAAAATAACATAAGAGAAGACATTACCTTAAAATCGGGTAACTCTTTTGATTTGAGCCAGAGGCTTCCTTGGAAAGACTTCTGCCCAAAGTGAGGCTTCTAGGAGTAAGGGAGGGAAGTTTTAAAAGTATTTGGGCAGATTTTGGCCGAGCCAAAAGTCTTTGAAGGTGTGAATAAGGTGGTATAGGTGGGGGTCTTTTATAAGAGGAGAGGAGGGGCACTCTTGGAAAGTAATGAAATGTTCATTTATTATACAATGCTTTTCGGATTCTAAAGGTCCCAAACTTATATAATTCGAGGATAAGGTGATAAGGGTTCGAAATATTCTCATAAAATAGGCTTTGGACAAGTGTAATGCTTACATTTTACATTATCCTTCCATTTTATTAAAATCGTTAATTAATGTGGTAATCGCTGCATCATCATGGTGTCATAAATAATTTAATTTATTTAAAGTCTAGAAATTATAAAACAAATATAATCATGTAGGAAGTTTTTTTAGATTTCTAATGAAAATTTATAGTAAAAAATATGACTTGTATAACCCCATTTAAAAATTGGTTTAGTAAAACAACTTATGTTTGTGACATTTTTATTTTATCTTTAAATAAAAAGTTATTTATGTCATTTTCCTACCAAAGTGGCTCCATGGAGTCCCCAAGTTGACCCATGGATTGTCTTGGTCGGACATGACACATAAAATAGGGGTAGGACAAGTGTAAATGTCATTTCATATTTTTATAATACCATTTGTACCTTAAATTTCACTAATTACCTTTAATCGCGATTAATTAAACTTAAAAGTTAATATTCACCAAAAAATTATTTTAATCCCATTGAACCACATTTTACTTCCTAATGACAACCATGCATGTCGGATTTTTTAAAATGAAATCACATAAGTGGTAATATTTCATTTAAACGAAAAATCAGTTATTTAACTACCACTTAGTGGTTTCACTATTCATCAAAAATTCAAGTTTTTCATAACAATTCCAAAACATCACCCTAAGCTATCATTGATATTACAAATTCAAAAATTATGTCTATTTTAAAAAATTCCAAACATATAAGTTTGATTAATTAATTTTATAATTAATTCCCACTGTCACAACAAATAGCGTGTTTTTAAGAAACAATATATATCAAAAGATTGACAATTGTTTATGTCTAATTTCAAAGTGAAATTAATTATAATGAACCCCATTTGATAAAATGGTAAAAATATATTCTAATTATACTTTGAAACCACTCAATAGTATAATTTATCACTATAAATTATTTTGATTAAAAAAGTTTTTTTTAAGTATTCTTCACTATTCATAAAAAAATCGAAGTTCTCAGAAAATTACAAAAAATTCAACTTAGAAAATTTTTGATATTAAGAATACAAAAATGAAGTCCATTTTGAAATATAAAATTTCTATAATTTTAAAAAGTGGGTATTACTATTCATAACAGCTACTTTGATTAGTCGCGGTGTGTTAGAACTCGAAGTTGCGTACAATGCAAACTATTGCATTATTGAATGAGAAGCGTATCGTGGAAGCTCGGGGTATTACAAATTCCATGTTATACTAGGAATGGAATGGTTTTCCCTATATAGATCCAACATTAATTTTTATGAGAATAAAATCACATTTCACATCCCATATCATCCATTGATTCTATAAAAGTATATGCAGGAGGATAAATCTACTTTTTAAACTTCTTCTTAAGCATGGATATTATTTTCATATAAAAAAGATTATCTAGAAAAAAAATATTAATTCAATGGAATCTATCACACTTGAATATATTTTCATTATAATTGAATATGATTATTTATTCCCTAAGTAGAATCATGGTATTCCCCATAACCATGAGTTTTATTACAAAATTAAACTTATACCTAGAGCCTTATAAATACCCAAGACTCACTATATAATGGAAAACATTAAACTAGAAGAACTAAATAAGTTACTACAAGAGAACCTGGATAATGGTTTCATAAATATAAGTGTTTATCCATAGAGTGTACTAGTTTTCATTGTCATGAAGAAGGGTATTCGAGGCATCTCTGGAGTAAATTATTTTGAACTCAACAAGATCATGATAAAGAAAAAGTATTCCTTGTTAGAGATTTTTGAATTGTTCAATCATCTATGTGGATCACAGTATATCTCAAATGTTGAACTTTTTCTACAGTACAATTAATCAAAGGTGAGGAAGTATGATATACCCAATATTTTTTTTGTAAACAGTATGAACATTATGAGTCTATAGTAATGTATTTCTGTCTCAATAATGCTGATGTAATTTTCATTGGCTTAATAAAGACATCCCTTAGATATTATCTTGAAACTTCTATCATATTCTTTATAGATGACATTCTTATATACTCCAGAATAGAGGTTGAAGATGATGATAATATAATTACTAAACTAAGGGCCTTCATTATCATGTAATTATATTCAATTTATAGAAAATGTGATTTCTTGATATAGAAAGTATCATTCTTATTGAATATTTTTACAAGAAAGGGGGCATATGTACATCCTTTGAATGTAATAGTAGTTAAATAATACCGAAAACCAGAATATATAATAGATATTCATTGTATCTTCATATGAATTCTGTACTGTTAGCAATTTTTTGTAAGCATTTCATGATTTACAACCCCGCATTATAAAAAATAATGGAAGGGTGTAATGTTTGTCTGTACTAATAAATGTGGAGAGTTATTTAAGTATTTGAAGAAGAGCCAATTCACTTCACCAATACTTGTACTACTCACCTATGAAGATGGATTTTATATATGTAGTGATAAATTTATTAAAGGGCATGGTTTTCTCCTCATGAGAAATTATGAAGTGATAGCCTATACCTCTTAATAATTAATGGTGAGTGGGAAGAATTTTATAATGCATGATATAGAGTTCACTACCGTAATATTTTCAGTAAATATCTTCAGGACTTATATTTATGGAGGGAAGTGTTACATATATATATGTATCATAATATTCTCAAGTATATATTCACACAAAAGTTTGTTATATACACTAACGAATATGATTAGATCCGGTCAAAGATTATCATTGATCAATCCACTACCATCATTGGAATAAATAAAATAGGTATATGATCTATGTATAAAAAATTATATAATCATATACATTATTAATATTGAGAATTATAAAATATGAAAATGATATAAAAATGATATAAATGGTAATCATAAAGTAAGGAAAACCATACAACCATTATCAAATGATTTCTCAACCAATACATTTTATATAAGATTAAATAATATAAAAGGCATTATGTTGAGATATAGAATATGTTGTATCCTATATGAAATGTAGAATCCATAGAGATAATCATTGATGAAAATGGAGTAATGAGATTTGGATCATGACTATGAATACCATCAAATCCCGAGATAAAGTAGTTATTGATTGACACTCATATCCCAAGATTCTCTATCCAACCATGGTGAACAATGATTTATAATGATATTCAATAGAACTCTTGTTGGGACAATATGAAAAAGGATATATATGAGTATATATTAAGGTGCATGGTATTTTAGTTATTGGAGATATAAAGGTAAAATCTAAGGGAGATTATGTAATAATTACCCATACATTCATAGAAATAAGATAATCTCGTGATGGATTTATTCATGAGTATTCCAAAGAAAGAAAAATATAAGAAATATATATGGTTTAGTGGGATAATTTTATAATGATTGATAATTTCATTTTCATTTAGGAGGATCAATAATACAACTTCAAAAGATATACATCAAAGAAGTCAGAGGTTGTATGGAAAACCAGTATCAATTTTATCTAATTTTGATCTAAGCTTAACATAAAAGTTATATAAATGTATCAAACATTATTTGAGAATATAGTTGAAATTAAATATGAAATATAACCAATGTTATGATGGAAAATATGATTAAATAATCCGAACACTTGAGAATATGTTCAGATCATTCTCAATGGACATCAATGAAGGGTTAGATAAACATATTCCTTTACTTTTATTTTTATACACCAATAGATTTATCTCAATAATGAAGATAGATCCTTATGAATCCATATATGGATAGAAATTTATAACCCAAACACATTTGTAATAATTTGTACGAAAAATTTATTGTGACATGAAATGGTAGAATAAATAACTGATAAGGTAAGCATCATTCAACAATACATCAAAACATAAAAAAGTATATAAAAGTGTTATGCTAATAAACATTAATGAGACCTAGGGTTAAAGGTTGAATATAATATGTTCCCTCTTATATCTCTCAAGAATATAATCAAGAGTTTTTTGAAGATAGGACAGCTATGTACTAGGTATATTACCCCTTTTGTGATTCTTGATCACTTTTGAGTTATGGATAATCAATTATTACTCCCATAAAAATTGTATCAATTATATGATATGTTTCATATATATCAGTTATGTAAGTACAAACCAAATTCATCTATTCTATAGAATCTAGATGTGGTATAGTGGATAATTAATTTTCTTATGAGGAGCATCTAGGGAAGATATTGGATCATATAGATAAAGTTCTACATAATTAGATTACTAATCTGGATAATTTTCAATGGTGAAACCATAGGTACGATAAAGAAACATGGGAACTAGAAGAAGTAATGATATAGATGTCTCCTAAATTATTTTCACCCCAGTTTATGAAATGAAATATAGAGTGTAAAACTTCTTATTAGAGAATAAGGTAATTTCCCAAAATATTCTTTTTTTAGTTAAATGACTAATGTTTCATAAATTTAATTTAATTATGATTTATAATTAACGAATATATAAAAACTATTAAATTTCATAGAAACATTATAAATAATTAAATAATTTTGACTCTAAAAGCTACAAATATTACGAGGACATAAATTATAATTAATAATTTATACACTAAGGATAAATCTGTATGACTGAATTTCTCATTGAAGAACCTTCATGATATAAAAACTGTAAAAATAAAGTGAAGTGCTGAGATAATGACAGAAATTATTAGGAAAAGTATATAACCTACTTATCTGAACTATTGAATGATGAAATATTATTAAGAAGATTATATATATATTGTGAATGAAAATTTTATAGCTATTATCTTTCTGTAACATGATGGTTACCTCACCATTGTAATGGGAAAATTATGTAATCATTTGAATAGTAAAAATACCTAATAGAATAGTAAAATATAAGCTTAGAAAAATTAAAAAAAAATTATTTCTTTAATATGTTATTATATGTTCATATACTCTTTGTGGGTTAATTTTGTGATATTATATAATTCATGATTCTATAATGTGAATAAATAATATGTTTTCCTTTAAAAAAAAATTTTACAAAAAATATGTAATTTTCATTTTAAATAATTATTTCTCATTCCTGTGTATTTATTTTGATAAAATAAAAATTAAATTTCAAATTGTCATTTCAAATTTTGTATTAGGGTAAAATTTCAAGAATTTTATAAAACACAATATATTCAATGAATTTTAAAAATATGGTTTTTTGTTTTCGGGATATTTTATGACTTCATAAATATGTAAAACTTATATAATAATCAATATGTGATAATTAAACACCCAAAAGTTGATATTCTATTAATATAATGTATTTTAATTCATTAAATTTTTTTTCCCAACCTATAAAATAGATTTCTATGTCTAAATTGTAAATTGAGGTTTTTAAAAACAATTTTTTTAAAAAAACACATTATCATGCACAAAGTAATATTTAAAATTATAGATTGGTTCTATTGTGAATAAATTTCAAAAAAATATTACTCAAATTTCAAAACCCATAAACATAAACTATGGTAAACCCAATGGGTTTCCCTTTTTCATGTCCTATGTATCAAAGGATTGTACTTATAAAGTAATTAAAAACACGTATCATTTTTTTATAAATACCTGCTTATCCACTCCATTTAATTCACTTTCACAATTCTTAGAATATCTCATCTTTCATTAGTCTCTAATAATGTACTTTTGTTGAATCCCCCAATATCTTCTTGAATCAGCCCTCTAAGAACAGGAACTAATATTTAGGGTAAGGGATTATCATACTCTTCTTTTTTATTCAAGTACATATTTTGTAATAAGCCTTATTATTTTAAAAATTCTAATTTTTAAAAAATTTAATTCCAATAATAGAGTTTCTAAATGAAAATTTATAAATTATATACTTCAATTTTTTCTCATTTCCCCCATTTTATTAATTATTTTGTATACTTGTCATGCTACCTAAAAACATTTGTTGAATTTCCATACCTCCATCAATCATTATGAATAGTCAATCCTATTTTTATTCATTTTTATTCATATAAATTTAATTTTAATTCATTTATTTTTTATTTCTATGTATGAAACACATATTCTTTTTTTTAAATATTGTATGGCTCAAGCCTCTAGGTTTTAATCAACTCAATAATTATACGAAGCATTCTCTCATTCTCCTTGGGTTATTTATGAAATTATTTATTATGATATATGAAATATGTGTCACCTATAAATTTAGAAACATGAAAGGTGAACCCTAATAGTCATTAAATACATTGGTTAATGTTTTCATCTCATGAGATACCAGGTATGGTGAATGGGCGGTTAGTGTAACACACAATGTTATGAAGTCTTGGTAGTGAGTCTCAACTTATACTTGTGTATTCATGTTTTATGTTTTTCTTATTTCTATTATTCTATAATATTATGATATCCTCATTGTTATGCCATGATTTCAGGTTATTTTTTCTGTTATCATTAAATTCTTTTTGTCTCATATGTAGTGGTCTTACACTGATTTCTCCTTTACTGTGATTTATAGATCACCCTTTTTTATTATGTGTTCCCTATAATATCCTTTTTATTATTAAAATATTAGTGGGATATATAATAATTTGAATAAGTTTTAATAAATACGTTGTATTTTTTTGTTTAATTTTTTATATTTAATATTCAAATATCTGAAAAACAGAAGACCTCTATATCCTTGTTTTTTTTAAAAAATATTTGATAAAATTCCTGTAAAAAAATATGTACTTATATTTTGGTTATTATAGAGAAAAATTTGCATAATTCCCTTGGTTATAATGATTATGTTAGATTTTCTAAGATGAGGATGGAAATAGATCCAATACTTATGGATTTGTAGAGTGTGGAACTTGAAATATTGAGGGAGGGGGAGACATCATATCTTTCTCAAATCAATGTTCAATTATTAAGACATGTGAAAATTAAAGAGGTACAAAAAATGATTTGGAAATGAAAAATGGTAATAATTTTCTTGTAGTTCAATCATGACCATGATGGAATTAAAACATTAAGGACCCAAATATGTGTCCCTTTATTACCAGAATTTAACAAGGAATAACTGGGTGAATCATATATCTTATTGTTCTCTATCCATAATAGAATCAGAATGATGTATAGATATCTCAATGAGAATTTTTGGTTGGACAACATGAAATGGGATATAATGAAGTATGTATCTTGATGGTTTGAATCTTTTTATGTTAAAAATGAATTTTGTAATTATTTTAGGATGTTGAGACTATAACCTATACCAACATTGAAATGGTAAAAATCACCATGTATTTAATTTTAATACACCTAAATAAATCTAAAGTCTATATCACTATTTCTGTTATAGTATATCACATAATAAAATTAGAACATTTTCATGTTATTGGGGAATATATTTCACTTAATAAACCTTCCAAAATATGAATTAAAGAAGTGGTAAGGTTTCTTAGAGTACTATTATCAATTGTATCTAATAAATACCTTAAGTTTACCTAATAGTTTTATAGAAATTTTTATACATCATTAAATCTAGAGTTGAACATTATCACTACATATCATCCTTATAAAGATGGCCAGGATGGGAGGAATATTCAAACCCTGGAAAATATGTTGAGAGCTTTCTATATGGATTTAAAATTTGGATGAGATATTCGACATGTTATTATTGAATTTTCATAAAATAATATGTTTCAATCGAGTATACATAGGATTCCTTTTGTATCCCTAAGAGAATGTTGTGTAGAAATCCAACATGATTTGGTGAATTTTGAGAAAAAAAGCTACTAGGGCATGATCTGGTTGAGGAGATGGTAGAAAAGTATAAGTACATTCAGTATCACATCAGGGTGGCTCGAAGTTGACAGAAACATTATCCTAGAAACCATCAGTGAGGTCTATAAGTTTAATATTTGGATAAGATACTCTTTTAAAATGATACTTGAAATAATTTTAAGATATTAGGAATGATGGGGATGTAAATCACTAGATATATTTCTCCCATTGAGATTATTGATTATATCAAAATGGAAGATTATCACTTTTCTCTTAAACAAATACTATCTTTAGTTCTTGATGTGTTCTATGTATCTCTTCTATGGCAGTAAATACTTCATCATTCGCATTTTCTAAACCCACAATATTTGTCATTGAGTCGTGATATTTTTAATATACAAAAACTAGTGGAGATTTTTGATAGAAGAGATAAAGTGTCAGGGAACAAGACCATCCACCTAGTTAGACTTTTATAGAGGAACCATATTCTTCACAAAGTTATCAGATAACCCAACAATTTATGTTCTTATAATTCTCCACATTTTTTTCATTAGAGTAACATAATTTATAAGGATAAAGTATTATAATTCCGTAGAATGTAACACCATGTTATTTGAGAATATATTTTCCTTCAAAATAAATTTAATGTGTTTAAAAACTTGTAATACACACAAAAACACACTTACATGAATAATGATTTATTAAAATTTAAAGTAAATTAAATTAACATGTAGTTAAATAAGACATAATTTAATAAAAACAAAAAATTGATAGTGTTATTCTTTACATTGGAAAATGATTTCATTTATAGAGAAATTGGCTTTATGAATTACAGATTTTGGATAAATTTTATAATTTTCCTAAAATTGTAACACCACATGAATTGTGTAAATTAAAAGTGTAAATTTAATTTTCTATGTTAACAATGTGAACATTTATTTTTGAGATATTTCATGATTAAAACTCCACAATTAAGAGAGCTTGGCCTATAGAACTATCAGTATGGGAAACCTCCATAGATATTTTCATAGGTGTCTTTGAGTGAGGATAAAGAACACTAAAATAACAAGCCTTTTCCAATATTGGTATTCATTAATATGATATGTGACATCATTGGGTAATTACTTGTGGTGTTCTAGGAAGGTAACAATGGTATTATCAAAATCCCATGAGTTCAAGTGAAATGGTTCATAGCCTTGCAATGGTAGGGTCATGATAGATCATGACATAAACATATATAAAACATTTATATTTACCAATTAATTATTTATGTAGTGAGATAATCCATTTAAAACTAATATTAAGAAGGTGGAGACCAACTCTTAATTTTTTGGAACCTATGTTATATTTTTTCTAATAAAAAAACAATTTTACTAATTTTTATTGAATTTAGTACTCATTGACATATTTATATTTATTGATTTAATTGAATAAAAATATATTATTATTTTTTTATTAATAATCCAATAACATTAATTCATATTAATTTGATAAATTCATTTACAGTAAATTCATTTTAGGTTTAATAATAAATTGTTCTATAAATGGTTTTTATTCTTTATTATACACATATAATGAAAGTAATTTTTACCACCTCTAAAAATTGAATACTATAAAACTTATTCCATATTTTTAATCATAAAATTAATAATTTCTTATAAGTACAATTCAATTTTTGTACATAAATAATAATTTACCTTAGTGAAAATATTTTCACTTAGGTAAATGTTAAAATGGGTTTAAAGGGTTTAAATAAAGTGATAAGGCTATAAAATGTTATTAAAACTTATTTAAATTTAATTGGATGAGTATATTTTTACCACTATAACCTTATATTTTAAATTTTTATTATCGATTATAAATTTCCCAATAAAATCACTTCAAATCATTTTAAAGTAAAAGTGCATTTACAAAGGTGTCACTCCTCTCACTTATAAAATGGTACCTCTTATCCTCACTTATTAAAAAAATAGAGCAAAATATCTAGAAAAATATATACTAAGATCACCTCCCAACACTTCTACTCAAATCCTAGAGGCTATCGTATCTTTAAAAGATTAACATGTGAATGATTAATGAGTACGATAGAGTATGATACCCAAAGACGATGTAGTTATCCTAACTGAGTTATTCTATGCTTATTTCTTCTTTCACTGCCACCAAATATGTTATGTTAATAAAAATTTGATGACACCTATATCATAAATAAAATTGGAATTTATTATGTTGATTTAATAACCATTATCTACTTCTCATATATCCATTGGAAAATGGAAACATCGCTTATGTGTACCTGAAGACAACCACCTACATGAATTATTTATCACATTTTTCATCATGGTACTACATATATGATTATAAAATCATATAAATATAAAATTTATGAAATTATTAAAATTATTAAAGCATTAACAGGCTATATGTACCAGAATATATGAACCAAAACATGCATGAAAAAAATTGTTATCATAAAAATATTGATTTCTCAATGAATTATTAATAAATGGGTAACAAGAAATTATAATTTAATGGTAAAAAATATATAATAACCTCTAGGTATGAGATAGATTTATTATATATATTAATTTATTATATATGAGGTTAAATCATATATGAATAGCATTGAGAATATAGGTAAGGGTTTGTGCTAAAACATAACTTTTTATTGAGATTATTTAGGTTACAATTTTTTACTCGAAATTTTTATTATTTTCTATTCTATACACAATATATTTTATTAATTTATGTTTATTTAAATTTTTTCAATTGTTCCTTCCATTTCACCACTCTTTGGAACTCAAAAAGACCAAAATATTATTCTTATAAAAATTCAGTCTAATTTTTTATTTTAGGTTGGGAATCTTTTTATTCCATATCCATGTTGATTTGAATACTTCGTTATTTATGTATATATTTAAATTATTGTGTAAATTAATTTCAAACTATGAATTAATATATTTTTAATGTTTTAGAAATTTATATTAATAATTATTCCCTTTATGTTAAAATTGATTTGGTTAAAATTCTGAAAAGAGTCTTCTTTTAAAATTTATAGAATAACAATTTTTCCCCACTTTTATTTCTATTCTTTATTATAGATAATCATTAACATAATCCCATGTTTTTTAAAGAAAATTTTATTTCCATTATTCAAGTAATTTTCAATTTTCTATTTTATATGTTATCAAAGGATAAGGATATTTATTCTCATTTCTTAAACAATAATTTTAATCTCTTCACAAAATTATTTCATATATATATATATATATATTATTTATTGATTATTATGCTTCACTGAGAATATTATTTAATGATTTAATTATTGTTTTATAGGTGGATTATGTTGAAATTTTAATGTAGTTTTAGGAAACTTGTTTCATTCCCACAAGTTTCTTATGCAATGATGGAATAATTAATGTTTTTTTGTCTTATATCATACATATGTATAGTTTTTATTATGTGAAAGGTGTTTCCTAAATGATATATCCCACTAATTATTTGGGTAAACATTTACATCTCATTCTATAATATTTTAGGGAGTTGCGAGTGAATCAATTTTATTATATAAATTTTTTCCCAAATATTAAAAAGGGGCCTAGTAGTGAACCTAATCTACTATGGGACTATATCCACCATGTTATTGTTGTATTTTTAGTTATACATGAGTAACAAATAATTTTATATACTTATTTTTTATTCCAAAAACTTATGTATTATGTTTCTGATATGATTGCATGGATCATGATTTGATATTGAGGATATGGAACTCTTATGACCCATGTATTTTGTAATGAGAAAGCCTTAATTCAAGAATATAATTTACGATCTATTTCCCTTTTAGACTTACGTCATGTTATGACCCATCCCCCAAGGTCTGTCTCGTGACTACCCCAAGCTCGTCTTCTATAGGCTTGGGGCTGGCGATGAGCACCATATAAGATTATCCCAAAATGGGAAGGCATTTCCCTTAAACTTGTACACACACACATAATTCAAACTGTGGAAAGTAAAGAAAAAGTAAACTAAAACTATCACTAAGACATCAACAAAGAGTACAGTACAAACTGAAAGTACAAAGGGGATAGAGTACAAGCCCAAAACCACAAAGGAAAGTACATGGGTAGCTGCATATAGCCTTAAAAGTACACCTGTCAATCCCGTATCATTGAGAACAACCTTGTCATGGACCACTAATGTCTCCTTAGAAGGGTATGTTCATCCCGTCTCAGTGAGAACCACCTGGTCCCAGACCACAGAGGTCTCCATCGAAGCAACGATCACCTGCACGGGACACGACATGTGTGGGCGAAGACCATGTAGGAGTGAGTAATAGAATACTCAGTAGGGACCCCAAACCACCAAGGAAATACCACAAATAAATCGAAAAAGAAAACCATAAATCATGATCATGAAGCCAGACAGCTCACACTAGGTGTAATCCAGAGTAGGAAAGTAAGACCATTAGTCATATCGTTAAACACCTTGGGCTTTTGAGGAACTCCTCCCTGCTGAGTACCATGGGTATGATGGGTCACACAGAGCATCTCCCCACCATGGGACATTTGGATAACATAGAGACACTTCCCACTATCTTTGGACAATTGTGGTATTCATCCCTGACTGGTACCGTGGGTATGTTGGGTCGCACAGAGTCTCCCCCCACCATGGGTCTTCTGGGTCACACAGAATTGCTTCCCACAATGTCCATCGTACTAAGGTACTCTTTTCGGATGAGTATCTTGGGTCTTTCTGGTCACACAGATCTTCTCCCCACCATGGGTCTACAGGTTCACAAGAAAATGTTTCCCACTGGGCCAGTGTAGCTTATCCACACATGCTCTCTTTTCAATAGTCTTCGTGTCTCATTCAGCCATAAGATCTCCGCACGTAGTGCGCATGATTTCAGAAGAAAACACTCCTCAATCCATTAATAATATTCCAATTTTTATTAACTCCTCCTTATAGTATTTCAAAATATTTGCCTTACTATAAGGGTTCAAATGACGCAAATGGCTCATCAATTAGGCACCCGAATTAAGAGATACTACTGTTTTAAGAGATTTGGGCAGTTGCGTCTGGACCCAGTCTGACCATGTCGAACTGGCCGGACCAACCACACCTGTGGGTCCTGAATAATCTATCATAGTTTTCCTAACTTGACTCAACTTGGTTTGGTTCGAGGTCAGCTTGGTCCGGCCTGGACAGCAAGCCAAGCCCATTGGGCCCTACTGGACCTGTCCCGGTTCGGCCGGGGGTCCAGCACGCCAGGTCGCCCGATGACCCAGTCCCATCCTGCTCGGAACACATCCAATAGGCCGGTTTGTTCCCAAACTCAGACTCTTAGTGACCAGGTGTTAATTTTGTGACCTGGCCCACAGAAGCGGCCCGAATTCATTCAGCTCGGGCCACCCTGTGGCCTGATTCACACTCCCTAGCCTTGCCCGCATGGCCGGCCAATTTACATCCCTCTTGGGAAGCCCCGCGGCCGGGATCGTCTCCCCGTGTGGTCACTTGAGCAGCCTTATTCCTCAAACTAGGCGGATACGGTCAATGATGGTGCCACCTTTCTCCCGGTCAATGCGGTATAAGTCGCCTTTCCCTGCTCCCTGAGGCTGGTTGTCGCGAGAGTTTTCCTGCTAGACAAACGTGGTCAGCCCACGTTCCACACATCCCATATGCATGGACAACACCAACTCATAGTTCTACTATAGGTGTGCCTCCCCCTATTTGTCATGGATTTCGGTCATGGCCTATTGCTTCCACCCATGACCTCAGTGTTGCGGGTTTCTCCTTCATCGCGGCCTGAGTGCAGCAGCCCTACTGCCGCCAGCTACTGGCCTAAGTCTTGATTGGCCTTGTTGCCACCACGGTGCACTGCCATCTTGCCGCCTCCCTCTTATCATCATGGATGGGGTGTGGTAGCCTGGTTCTACCTCCATGGTTGGTCACTACAGCCACATACAGCCGATGCTGCAGCACACCTCATTACGGTCCTTTCGCTCGATGCTTCCTTGGTCGATGCATCATCATCATTTCACCATGAATAATGGATAGAGAGAGAGATAGAAACTGGTCATAATGGATACCCTATGAAGGATCTGATTCTTTTCTCATGTTGACCAGGATTCATTCTTGTCAGTAGGTCATGAAGAAAACATGGAATAACCAATAAGACAAGATATCTCCTTTATCACGCATCACTAACCACCCAGTATGAATGATTGATCTGCGGGATAACATGTTTGTGACTTAAACCACATCCATAGTTTAAAATAAATATGGGGGAAATCAGATATTCACTTAAAAAAACCACATACTCGGAGATGGTTTGTCGTAGGTGTCGATTTGTTTGAAGCTATTGGCGTTCATCAACCTGCGGTCCTAGATTATTCTTCCAATGTGTCATCATAGATTTCTGATCTATTTTCATTATTCATTGGAGATACAAAACCATCATTTTAGATTTATTAATGAAATTCTCACGCTTCCAACTGTATTCTCCAACCCATTATCTAATTAATAGAGAAACACATCCTATCATTTTTGTTATGGTGTCATCGTGTCGTTACTCTATTTCATTTATGAAATAGTGTCTATGATATGATTCAGTTAAAGTGAATCTTTAATGGGGATTTTCACCACCTCATCGCCGCCCCATAGTGCTGCTCATCCTACTCAATGGTGTGGAAATAAAAAGAAAAAAACTTTTTAATTTATTTTATTTCTCTTTCAAAAATTTTGAAAATTATCATTTCCAGTCAACCCTCACTAGTAAAACTTTAAGGATAATCCCGCCATTCTAAGTTCAACTGTGCTCTTGGATTTTCGGTCTGATCAAGGGTTTAAAATTTATAAAAACACACTAGCACATTTATTTAATTGAACTAAAAAATCCTGAATTATCATACACCCCTGCCCTGTGCCTATCAAGGTTGAGCTCCTCTTAAGGGAAACACGCCCTCACGAGCTCAAATTTAATCTCAGATTTCCAATCCATGTTACCATTTATGAGATATAACAATTTTAAAATAAAATAACATTATTTAATTATTTTATATGCGGCCAAAAACTACTTTCCACTATTGACCTGTGACGGCCAATGTTAGGTTGTAACTATGGAAAACATACCCTTAAGAGCTCAAAATTTTTCTCATATATTCAATCCGAGTTAGCGTTCATGAGTTATAATGTTTTGAAAAATAAAATATTTCTGTTTAATTATTTTTGTTACACATATACCATTTTACGGTTTTCTCACTAAAGGCCTGCCCCAACAAAACATAAGTTGTGTCTAGGGTAAATCCACCATCCCAAATGCAGCAGATCCTTCTAATTTATGATCCAAACACCTATTTAATTGTTATTCAAATTTTTTAAGAAAACTGCATAAATGAAATATTTAAATCTAAAAAAAATCGACGGATCATTCTGGGAACTCCGTGCCTCGGAATCTCATGTCATCTCAACACCTAGTATTGAATTAATACCATTTATTTTTTAGAAAAATAGTTCATGGAATTATAGGGTATTACATTACTTCCCCATTTAGGGATTTACGTCACTGTAATCCAAAACAATGGTTAATCAAGAAATGGAAGTACTGAGCATGAATCTGAGCCTTCCACTTCACATTCTCTTCTGGAGATTCTCATGATGTCAACAAACAAAAACTAGTGGAAATGACCATCCACGAAGGATCCTCTCCTATTGATCCTCTATCTCCATCGGGTACTCCGCAAATGTATCCCCGTTATCAATCTGTATATCTCTCATCGTGGAGAGACCCATATAAATATGTGGTCCCCCTCTTCAAACTCCAAGGGTCTTCATCACCTACCATCATAAGGTTTATGTCGGATCTGGGTAGTTTTCATCCTCTCTCGGATGACTTGTACCTTCTATGTGGTATCCAGTACCATCTCTGGACCCATGAGTGCTAACTCCCCTAGGTCTTCCCAACATACTGATGACATGAATGGTTGTCCAAATAGTTCCTAAAAAGGTGCCATTCCGAGGTTGGATTGATAGCTATTGTTGTACGTAAACACCTCCAGTGGTAGTTGGTCCTCCCAACAGTAACCAAAATCAAGAAAACAAGAACAAATCTTGTCCTCCAAGGTCTATATGACCCACTCCTTCTGACCATCTGTCGGTGGGTGAGAGGTTCTTCTCAAGGGTAGATAAGTCCTAAAAGCCTCTGTAAATCCCTTCCACAACATAGTTGTAAAGCATGCATCATGATCTGAGACTATCATAGAGGGGACTCTATGGAGTCAAACTATCTCTTGCATTTAGAGGCATCCCAAGCCCTCTACTGATCCTTTTTCTCTAATCGTTATGAAGTGGGACTACTTGGTGAGTCATTCTACAATCACCAAGATGGTATCGTGCCCCCTAGACATATGTGGTAAGCTCGTCATTAATTTAATCGATATTCCATCCTACTTCCACTCTGGTACCTCGATGGGTTATGTTAAACCTATTAAAACATGGTGCTCAGCCTTCAGTTTTGGACAAGTGAGGTATCTCGAGACAAACTTTTCCAATGCCTTCATCATCCCTAGCCACTAGTGAGGACATTAGGGGTCCTGGTACATCTTTGTAACACCTGGATGTACTACCAAAGGGGGTGTAAAGAACTCGCTCAACAACTCCTACCTCAATGGCACTAGTACTATGGTGCGCCCTCTAAAAAGGATGAAGTGTTCCCCACCTTTCAAATATCCAATAGGTACATGCCCTATAAACCTCTAGGCATGTGTATCCCCATAAATGGAATCTCCGAGTTGTGCCTTAATGACTCATTATAAGAGTGGAGGGGAAACTACCCTTTATTGTAGATAAATATACCTCAACTATATCCATGATGGATATCTGAAGTGAGGCTAGTTACTCTGAGGGCTCGTTCAGTAACAATGAACTCGATCTCTTACTCAGTGCATCTCAACCATGTTTGTCTTTCCAGGATTATGGACTATCTGAAAGTCATATTACTAAAGGAATTTCAGCCATAATTTTTTCTCAACTGCTGAAAAGCCTATGGTAACCTTTCCATCCATGCGAAAGGCTACCCCTTTCCAATAATCGTTGTACTCCTCAACCCCTGGGTAGAGGGTACTCCTTCTCCACAGACACTTGGTTAAAGTGTCTAAAATCCACAAATATTCTCGAACACTAAGTCATAGTAATATATTCCTCTACAGGTCCCCCCCCCCCCTACGCCCTCATCTTGTGAAGCACTATGAATGCCATCCAATATACAGATGTTGAAATAGGTTATATTTTGAGGTGTAGAATGATGCATAAGTCCATCTACCAGTGGGTAGGTAATCCTAGACACAACTTCTGAAGGGATGTCCACGTACCCCACCACTACTTCTGGGAACTAAAAATTGAAAACATCTACTACCATGAGGCTAAGGTTGGTTGGGTCATGAGTGATCATTTGCACCCTCCTATGCAAGAGTTTATCCAATGCTACTTGGGTTTCCTTTTTCTCTATCCAATGAAAACCTTGTTACAATGTTGCTGATATACCGCATCCTATTACGTAAAATATTCAATCTGAGAATAAATTTTGGATAAGCATTCCATACCCAAACTAATGTCATAAGGCCTCGACATGACCACCATGGGGTTCCGACCAAAACGTTCACCTCAAGGGTAAGATCACACCATCGACATAAGTGTGATTATCAAATCTCCTCCCATAGGTATCTCAAAACATAAAGGTAAAGTCATCGGTTTAACTTGATACTCTAGGTCTAGAAGAATATTTTTAACAAAAAGGAATGATTATAACATATTTATATATATGTGGAAGCTATGAGAAGACACAGACCATTCCTTGAATCAATCATGGATCCCTTGGTTCATATTCCTCAACCACATTCTACTACGCCCTTACCATTTCCTTCAGATACCTATGTAACACCCCAAGATTCGACGATACGTTTCAACATGAATAATACAATAACTTGTGTTGTACGCAGCTTTGCATTCAAACACACCACAACCCATTAAACTAGTCATTATGAATAGTAATACCCACTTATTGAATTTTTATAAGTTTTAATATTTCTAAATGGGATTCATTTTTTGATTCTTAATATTGAAATTAGCATAGGGTGAATTTTTTCTGTTTTTTTGAAATCTTTCAAATTTGATGAATACTGAAAAGCACTGAGTTATTGTTTAAAACCGAATTTTTATTTAAATAATTATTTAATTTATTTTAATTTATTTTAATTCAAAAGAGATACATAATACATATATAAGTTCAATGTAATTTATTGGAGTCATTTATAATAAGTTTATATATATATAAATTATATCGAAATTTTTACCTTCTTTTTCCCACATCCTGGGAGCATTTAAAAATTTTCATAAAACATAATTTTACCACTTCTATGAGTTGAATTTCAAAAATAAAAGATAGACGGTTAATATCAGTAAGTAAAATTTGGTTCAATAAGATAAAAATAATTTTTTATGAATATTAACTTTTGACTTTTATTTACCACTGTTTAAAGTAAATAGGGAAATTAAGGGTAAAAATGATATCATAATTACCCTAACACATGTCCTATTTCTATTGGATAAGTATAATTAGACCAAAAAAACCTTAGGAATAAAATATGATTCCATTTGGTCCACTTGGATTAAATTATTACATTTATTATAATTTTATTTAAAGAATAGTTAAAAGAGTTTAATTCAAAGTTTAATAACTAAACAATTTATAATATTCGGTTACACACAATATAAATTCAACTATAATTATTCATTTGAAAGATAAAACGAATTTATACATAAGGGTATTTTATTTATTATTTTTAGACGTTAAATAATTTAATTTATATATGACACAATGATGATGTAATAATTACCTTATTAATAAAATGTTAAAATAATTGATATTATAAATATCCAAATAAATGTAAATTGAGACTTCTGATAAATTAAACTAATTTTATAGGTTAATATGACATGTTAGGGATGGATAAATAAATTTTATTCTATGAGATAAAGTTTTCATGGCTTTCAAAAAAACCAAATACTAAATAGTGTCAAAATTGACATAATTGAGTTTTTAAAACAAATACTATATTATTAATTGATATAATATTCCTAAAAATATAATCATAATCCAAAGAACATAAATAATGGTATATATATTAAAAATGAACCACATTGGGTTATCTTGGATTATTATAGTAAGTTTATTAACCATATAATATAAAAATACAAAGAAACATGGTAAATGTCAAACTGTTTAACTAAGAGTTAAATCTAAAAGATATGGTTAGTATGATGAACTAAACCTTTATAAAACCTATTGGATGAGGGGTTAAGACCCATCCCTACCTTATCCTTGAAATAATTCATTTTGGGGCCATTATAAACCTAAAATAATTTTATTATAAAATAATATTTCAAGCATTTCCTAAAGTGACCCTCACCACTCTTATAAAAGGGCACTTAACCTTCTCTTAATTTCACACCCCAAAGCCATTTGGCTCAGCCTACCCCTTCCCAAATATCTTTCAAACATTCCTATCTTCATCCTAGAGGTTTCCCTTTGGTCAGAAAGCCAAACTATGGATCCCTTTTGATCAAATCAGAAGGAAGAACCCGAAGTAGAGGTAAATATTTCATCACCTCTATCAAGTTCTTTTCTTCTTCCACATCCTCATTTTTATTGTTTCCATACCAAAATAATAAATCTATTTCCTTCTACAAACTATGATGTTATTATAAATATGGTACAACCATATTTGTTATTCTATCCATCCTAAAAATGACAAAGTCATCATACGTGCGTACGTACGGCTTACCGTCTCCACGTTATGGTGTAGTTTGTTATTCAAACACTTCATTATTTGGATAAATATAATAATGAGTATAACTTATGTAAATAATAAATATAACATGTTAAATATTATTTATATATGATATACCATCCAATTAAATATGATTTCTCCATCAATATAATGATATTGTCTCTCGTGCGTACATACGGATTACCGTCTCCATGAATATCATAATCATTCAAGAATTATTTTCATTTCATGATTAAAAATAATTTTTATGAGTAAAATATCATTCTGTATATGAATCAAATACATCCTATTCATAACAAACATGGATTATGTAACCAAGCATATAAAGGAAAACGAATCAATTAACACTCAAAATAACGATACTACTAAAATATTATTAACAAATAAATATTATAAGATAACATATTATGTCATATTTACATATATGGTTATTTTATAATTAAATAACAATGTTTTTAATATTATACAATAGGTTAAAAAACCATCGACTGAGGAAACGTACAAGGTAAGGGTTAATTTCACAATCTCTTTATTATCAGTGGTTGTTTTTACGTAAGTATCTATTGGGACATATTTATTATCTGTGTCCATGTTTCATAAAAGAGTTTTCAAAGGGATTATTTTTAAGGGACTTTTTACTCAAACAACATTTGAAATGGTTTATAAATTTAATCTTTCATAATCATTCATATTAAATTCCATGTTTTCAAAATGTTTTTTAAGGATTTATTTATATAGACATAAATGTTTTTAAAATGTTAATTACTTTCAAAAGTATCAATGTGGTAACGGGAAACTTTGGCTCCAAAATGTCTTTCAATTTATTCCTTTCTAAATTGTGTGACTTTTAAATGTTTTCATAAAAATGGATATTTATCTTAAAGAGTTTTACAAATCATCTTCATCTTTGTAAACATCCATTGATAAAATTTAAACTTGTTTGAAGTTGATTTATTATGATAAAAATATTCCATATTGTATTGAAGGGATTGTGATATGTTTGACTGTGGATGTGTTATTTTTATACAATTCATGGTTTATGTATAATATATTGACATTTCATATGCAAGTTTTAATATTAATATTTATGTTATTTTTAAACCTTTTCATATAAGGAATTAATTGGACTAAGTAAGTGACGGGTAGATCCCACTATAGCTCCTCGATGCATCAGTACATCTCATGAGACAAACTAGTGTCTTGGCACAACGCCTTGACAAAATCATATGTGTAGTCTTGGCCCAAGGCCAGGAATTTGTGGTTATGAAGTCTAGAATTATGCATTCCATAATTATGATAGTGGCTATTGATATTGATTGTGATTATTTGACTAGAATAATATCTATGTGATTAAGTAAATATCATTATTTGATTTTATCTTTTCCATATTATGCTGAATTTTAATGTTAAAAGGATTTTGTTTTAGTCTTAAACATTTCCTTAGATGTTTATGCATATTTATGAAAGTTTCCTCTATATTGTTATCTTTACTGAGCATCTGAGCTCACCCCTTTCTAGGTTTTGTTTTTCCTAGGAGGTGAAGAAGTATTTAATGGTAGACCTGCAGGGATAGGATAAGGATATAAGTGTGTTCTAAGGGGACAAAATATTGTTGATGTTTTTAATTCATGATGTAATTTAAATCTTATGAATGTATCTGGTACTTCAAAGGCTAGTAAACTAATCATTCATTTAGAACATGATTCCTATTATCATTCCAATGTTATGTAATAATGCACTGACTCTGGATAACTGGGGTCGGGGGGTTACAGTTGGTATCAGAGGACATCCAGTTCAAACCTTGGAAACTATATTTAGAAAAACATTGATCAGAGAACACTACCCTAAGATAGATTTTGAGTATTAGTATAGAAGAACTTCCTATAAATTTACTACTTTAGAGATTTTTTGAGTCTTCCAAGCAATACATACATGTCTGGATACGAGCAGGTAGAGGCGGATCTGGCATAGATGTACCTAAGGGTAAAACCTAAAAATACCGCTTTGAGATAAAGTCGAATGGGAACTGGTGCAAGAAAATGGGCCTTGCTGTACTCTTGGTTACAAAACTCCTGGGGGGATATTCTTAGGATAATTAACATTTTGTTTACAAACCATTATTATGGGTTTATGAGTATATACGTCCTCATTGAAAATATTTTAATGATTATGGATTATATCAATAAACTGTTCAATTTATGTTAACTATTTTACAACTTTGGAATTATGTATTGTGATTCTTAAACTAATCTAGTGTATTATATGGTTTAGAAATGGAACCTAGTGGAAGGAATGGAAACCATATCAACCCACATAATCCTTGTAGGGATTGACCTCCTACTCAATATAATTATAGTGGAGCTGGTGATGCAACTAGTTTTGATCATCTTATCAGCATACTATGACAAATCACCTAGGTTATGAATAAAAACCTTACCTGTATGGAGCACCCAGATCCACAATGTGGAGGATAAATGTTAGACCACTTCATGAGTAAAAAACCACTAACATTCAATGGGATTTCAAATTTTATTAGTACATGAGCAATGGATAAGTTCCGTAGAGAAAATATTTCATGCTTTGGGGAGTAGCGAAATGGAAAAAGTTTTCATGGCAGTATATCTTCCCAAGGGAGATGCAGATCAATGGTGGTCATTAATACAAAACAAAGAGGAAAATGAAGAAGTATCAATCATGTAATAGAGAGATTTTAATGATATTTTCTTAGAAAAATACTTTATTTAAGACCATAAAGTCGATATGGACAGACAATATCTGAGTCTGAGGCAAAAGGAGGATGAGAATATCAAAAATATGAGGAAAAAATTACATGATTAGCAAGTCATGAAGTAGATTATATATGTAACACAAGGAGTAAGATCGATCAATTATTTGATGGGTTAAATATATTTATCCATCATGCATTAGTCCTACAATCCTTCTCATCGTATGAAGATATTGTCTCATGTTCTATCAAGACTGAAAAAAAAAATTCTAATTCTTATGACATCAAAGAAAAGGAAGAGATAAGGGATCTTCTGAACACTCTAGAAATGTAAATAAGGGGAATAAGGGAAAAGTTGAAAATCCATCCTGTGGTAAATGTGGGAAGAAACACCCTAGTACTTGCCTGAAGGGAATGGGAGTCTATTATAACTATGGTGGAAAATTCCACCAATCTCATGATTACAAGTGGAAGAAAGAGATTGTCAATGCTGAATGCTATAATTGTAGAGAAAAGGGGCATTATTAAAATGAATTTACTAAACACCAAGGGAACATACCTCATAAAAGGCCAAGGAAGCAAGGCTAAGCTTATGTGATCACTACTGGTGAGGTTAATGCTCTGAAAGAAGTGGTGGTAGGTAAATTAATGGTTTCCTCAAGTTTATACAATGCTTAATTTGATTCTAGATCATCACACTGTTTCATATCTTCCCATTTTTCTAAGAAAATTAGATATTTTTAATTTGACTTAACAAAGGAATTTTCAGTCAAAACAACTAAGGAAAGTATCCTCACAACAATGTTTTGTGAATCAGTTCCCATTAGGTCATATAAATGTTCTTTATCTGTTGATCTCATCACCATAACCATGATTGAATTTGATATAATCCTTGGTATGGATTGGATTTCAGACCATGATGTGAAAATTTATTGTAAGAAGAAAAAGGTTACAATTTTTTATGATTATAAGGAGAACCATATCTTTAGAGAAGAAACATCACCACTTGATTCTTATCTAGATCCACCCCCATTATCTCTAATAAATTCAATTATTGGGGAGGAAGAGAATAAAATAACTATGGGTAAGGAAAAGAATGTTCAAATAATGGATGTACCTATTATGCCAGAATATGTTGATGTGTTTCTAGAGGATTTACCTGGACATCCTCCAAAACGAGAAATTGAGTTTTCTATTGATTTAATTCATAGTTCAAGTCCCATATTGAAGATACCTTATAGAATGTCCACTATAGAATTATTTAAACTAAAGAAACAACTAGAGAAATTGATTAATAAAGGATTTATTTTCCCTAGTATTTCTCTATAGAGAGCCCCTGTTCTTTTTGTTATGAAAAAATATGGATCTATGAGGTTGTGAAATAACTACAGGGAGATCAATGTTATAACAATAAAGAATAAGTTTCCCCTACCTCTCATTTATGATTTATTCATACAACTTCATGGAGATCAATATTTTACAAAGATTTACCTTTGATCTGGATATCATCAATTGTGTGTGAAGAAGGAATTCATTCTGAAAACATCATTTCAAACCAGGTACGAGCATTACATGTTTATAGTAATGACTTTTGTATTGACTAATTCACCCTTTGTCTTCATGGATATAATGAATAGAGTTATCAAGGAATATCTTTATGACATTGTAGTGGTATTTATTGATGATATTTTTGTATACTCAAAGATCTATGAAGATCATAAAAATCACTTGCACATTATCATAAACACATTATAAGAAATGAATTATATGGTAAATATAGAATGTGTGAATAATGGCTTCAGGAGATTTCTTTTTCTTGGACATATTGTCTCTAAGGAGGAATCTCTGTTTATCTTTTAAATAACAAGGCAATCCATGAATGGATAGCACCAACAATTATAACTGAGGTACGCCGTTTTATTGGTTTAGAAAATTATTATTGGCGTTTTGTCAAGAATTTTGCTCGATTGGCTAACCCATTAACCAAACTCACTCGTAAAGGGGTTAAATTGGTTTGGACAAAAGAGTGTGAATATTGTTTTGAAGAAATTAAGAGAAGATTAGTTAATTCTCCAATCTTGACTCTACCATCGGGGAATGAGGGGTTTGTTGTTTATAGTGATGCTTCAAAGAAAGGAATTGGTTGTGTCCTTATGCAGAATGATAGTGTTATTGCCTATGCATCACGATAGTTAAAAATTCATGGGAAATATTATCCTACCCATGACCTTGAGTGAGAAACTGTAATCTTATCTCTGAAAATATGTAGGCACTATCTCTATGTTGAAAAATGTGAGATTTATACCGATCATAAGAGTTTGAAGTATATTTTCTCATAGAAAGAACACAACATGGGTCAAAGACTATGGATTGAACTACTCAAGGATTATGATTTCACTATACACTACCACCCGAGGAAGGAAAATATGGTGTCATATGCATTGAGTAGAAAGAATCATGGATTTTTTTACAAGATGATATTTGAAAGGGATCATATTTTCATGGATCTAGTAAAGATGGATTTGGTAATAACCATTTAAGGTGAAAAATCAATACTTTTTCAAATGGTTTCCAAACTATATTTAATAGAAAGGATAAAGAGTTATCAGGCTGGTGATGAGGACTTTTAAAATAAGATTAAAGCTTTGAATGATGGGAGATTGAGTGACTTCATATATGAGGATGGAATTTTGAAATTTGGGAAGAGACTTTGTGTTCCTAGAATACCTGATCTAAAAAATTAATTTTTGGATGATTCTCATAGCTCCAATTTCCTTATACACCCTGGGAGGACCAAGATGTATAGTTATTTGAAGGAACATTTTTGGTGGGACAACATGAAGAGGGAGATTGCTAGTTTTGTGTCAAGATGTATGGTTTGTCAATAAGTGAAAGCTGGAAGGCAACAGCCTGGAGGATTCATGCAACCACTACCCATACATGAGTGTAAATGGTATAATATTATGATGGAATTTTTCATGGGGCTACCAAAGACTTTTAGAAGGAATGATTCAATATGGGTCATTGTTGATTGACTTACCAAGTCAGCACATTTTCTTGCTATAAGAGAATATTTACCATTTGAATGTTAGGAAAGACTATATATTAATGAAGTTGTAAAACTCCATGGTGTACCTCTATCTATTATTTCTGATCATGATCCCTGTTTTACATCAAGAATCTTGAAAAGTCTTCAGAAAAATCTCGATACTTAACTTTGTTTGAGCACTGCCTACCACCCTCAAACCAATGGACAATCAGAATGGACTATTCAAACATTAGAAGGAATGTTGAGATCCTTCTCACTTGACATTGAAGGTATGTGGGGTCAATATTTACCTTGTGTATAATTTTTCTATAATAATAGCTTCCATTAGAGTGTTCATATGGCACCATATGAAGTTTTATATGGAAAGAGATGTCGCACACCAACTTGTTCGGATGCTGTTGGTGAAAGAAAACTGGTAGGCCCAGAACTTGTTGAGGAAATGATGGAAAAGGTGAAGGTTATACAAACCCACATCAAATTAGCTCAAAGTATTCAGAAGAGTTATTCCGATAACCAAAGTATGGATTTGAAATTTCATGTAGGTGATCATGTTTTCTTGAAGGTATGTCCATGCAAGGGAGTTATTCAACTCGATAAGAAGGGTAAATTATGTCACAGGTACATCAAACCCTTTTAAATTCTAGAATGAATTGGAGTTGTAGCTTATCGTTTGGAAATGACTCCAAGTCTCTCCAAAGTTCATGTTGTGTTCCACGTATCATTGTTGAGAAAATACATGATTGACCAAATGCATGTATTCATCTATGAGAAAATTGAACAAGAAACTGATATATCTTATTGTAAAGAGCCTGTCAAAATTCTTGATACCAGAGAACAAATGCTGAGAAACCAGATGACTTGTCTGGTAAAACTTCTATGGAGAAACCATAAGTTGGAAGAGGCAATGTTGGAACCCGAGGAACTAATGATGAAGAACCTCCCAAATCTTTTTATGCAGTAATATTTTAGAAATTTTAAGGACAAAATCATTTTAAGGAGGGGAGAATGTAACACCCCAATCGTCTACAGTGCGTTTCCCTTCAAAAAATACAATAACTTGTGTTGTACACAACTTCATGTTCAAACACACCACAACCAATCAAACTAGCCGTTATGAATAGTAATACCCACGTTTCAAAATTTTATAAATATTATCTTTCAAAATGGACTTCATTTTTGCATTTGTAATATTGAAATTATCTTAGTGTAAAGTTTTGGTATTTTTTTGAAAACATTCAATTTTTTATGAATAGTGAAAAACACTTAATTATTGTTTAAAACCAAATTTTTATTTAAATAATTAATTATTTTATTTATATTAATTTTATGTCAAAAGAGATACATAATATTTATATAAGTTCAATTTAATTCATTGGAGTTATTTTATAATAAGTTTAGATATATAAAAATTTTATCGAACTTTTTACCGTCTTTTACCCATCTCGTAGGAGCATTTGAAAATTTGCATAAAACATAATTTTACCACTTCTGTGAGTTGAATTTCAAAAATGAAAGAGACGCAGTTAATATCAGTAAAGAAAAATGTGGTTCAATAAGATTAAAATAATATTTGGTGAATAGTATCTTTTGACTTTTATTTACCACAGTTAAAAGTAAATAGGGTAATTGAGGGTAAAAATTATATCATAATTACCCTAACACATGTACTAATTCTATTTGATAAGTATAATTCGACCAGAAACAACCTTAGGAATAAAATATGATCCCTTTTGTTCTACTTGGATTAGATTAGGACATTTATTATTATTTTATTTAAAGAAGAGTTATAAGAGTTAAGTTCAATGTTTAAAAACTAAGAAACTTTTAATATACGATTACAAAAAATATAAATTCTACTATAAATATCAATTATAAATCTAAAAATTGTTACTAAATAATGGTATTTTATTTATAATTTTTAGACATTAAATAAGTTAATTTATTTATGACACAGTGATGATGCAGTAATTACCTTATTAATGGAATATTAAAATAATTGATATTATATATATCAATGTAAATGTAAATTGAGATATTTGATTAATTAAAGTAATTTTATAGGTTAATATGACATGTTAGTGTTGGCTAAATAAATTTTATTCGAAGTGATAATGTTTTTATGGATTTTAAAAAAATAAAATACTAAATAGTGTCAATATTGACATAAATGAGTTTTTAAAACAAATACTATATTATTAGTTGATATAATACTCTTAAAAATATAAGGTTCCACCAAAGTACTTTTATTAGGTAATATATAATAATAATTAACAAAATGTGGTTCTCTTGGAGTGTTATAGTATGTTTATTAACCATAAAATATAAAAATACAAAGGGACATGGTAAATGTCAAACTATTTAACTAAGAGTTAAATATTAATGATAAAGTTATTATTATGAAATATACCTATCAAAAACCAATTGGTTGAGAGGTGTTCAACCCATCCCTACATTATCTTTGAAATAATTCATTTTGGAGCCATTAGAAACCGAAAATGATTTTATTATAAAACTATATTTCAAGATTTTCCTAAAGTGACCCTCAACTCTCTTATAAAAGGGAACTTCCCCGTCTCTTAATTTCACACCGCCAAAGCCATTTGGCTCAGCCAAACCCTGCCTAAATATTCTCTCAGCTTTCCTCCCTTCATCATAGAGGCCTTACTTTGGTCATAAACTCAACCTATCGAGCCCTTTTGATCAAATCAAAAGGAAGAACCTGAAGAAGAGGTAAATATTTAATCACCTCTTTCACGTTATTTTCTTCTTACAATTCATATTTCTTTGTTTTTTCCATACCAAAATAATAAGTCCAGTACCTTCTACATACTGTGATATTATTATAAATATGGTATAACCATTTTCGTTATTTTATCCATCCTACAAATGAAAAAGTCACCATACGTGTGTGCGTACGGCTTACCATCTCCACATCGTGGTGTAGTTTGTTATTAAAACACTTTATTATTTAGAGGGGTATAATAATGAATATAAATGATTTAAATAATAAATATAACCAGTTAATGATCATGTATATATGATATACCATCCAATTACATACGATTTTTCCATCAATATAATGATATTTTTTCATCTGTGTACGTACGGATTACTGTCTCCACGAATGCAATGAGATTAACTCCCCATCGTAATCATTCAAGAAGAATTTTTATTTTATGATTCAAAATAATGTTTATGAACATAATATAATTCTTTATATGAATCAAATACATCATATTCATAACAAACATGGATTACATGACCAAGCATATAAAGGAAAACAAATTAGTTAACACCCAAAACGATGATGCTACTAAAATATTATTAACAATGAAATATTAGAAGATCATATATGATATCATATTTACATATATGGTTCTTGTATAATTTAATAACAATGTTTTAACTATAATAAAAGATTTTGACATACCATAGTCCTAGGGAAAGTACAAGGTAAGGGTTCATTTCACAATCTCTTTATTATCTGAGGTTGTTTTTACGTAAGTATCTACTGGGACATATTTATTATCCATGTACATGTTTCAGAAAAGATTTTTTAAAGGGATACTTTTTAAGGGACTTTTTAGTAAAATATCATTTTAAATCATTTAAGTATTTATTCTTCTAAATCATTCTCATTGAGGTCTATGTGTTCAAAATGGTTTTACGGATTTATTTATATGGACATGAATATTTTTAAAATCTTAATTCCTTTAAAACGTTTCAAAGTGATATGGGACACTTTGATTCAAAAATGTATTTAAATGTATTCCTTTCTAAATTGTGTCACATTAAAATGTTTTCATGAAAAAATGGATATTTCTTTCAAAGATATTTACAAATCCTTTTTATCAACGTCAACATCCCTTGATGGATTTCAAACTTCTTTGAAGTTTTTTATTATGATACAAATCTTTCAAATTGTATTCAAGGTTTTGTGATATTTTTGACAGTGGATATGTTATTTTTGTACCATTCATGGTTTATGGATAAAGTATTTACATTTCGTATGCTAGTTTTTATACAAATTTTTATGTTATTTTTAAACATTTTCATATGAGGAATGCATTGGACTTAGTAAGTGATGGATGGAGCCTGGTATAGCTCCTCGATGCATCGGTAGGTCTCATGAGACAAACTAGTGTCTTGGAACAAGGCCTTAAATATATATTATTTGTAGTCTAGGCATAAGGCCCTGACTATGTTGTTATGACATCTGGTATTATTCATCTGTTCATTATAAAAGTGGCTATTGATATTTCATGTGATTATTCGACAAGTAGAATATCGAAGTGATTAATTAAATGAAATTATTTGATTTTATCTTTTCCATATTATGCTGAAGTTTATGTTTAAAAGGATTATATTTTAGTCTTATAAATTTCCTTAAATTTTTATTCTTATTTATGAATGTTATTTCTATATTGTTATCCTTACTGAGCATCTGAGCTCACCCAATTCTATGTTTCATTTTTTCCAATAGGTGAAGAAGTATTTAATGGTTGACCTGTAGGGATAGGCTAAGGATATAAGTGTGCTCAAATAGGAAAAAATTTTGTTGATGTTTTTATTTCATGTTGAAATGTAAAACTTATGAATGTTTCTAGTACTTTCAAGGCTACTATACTAATTGGTGTTTCGGGACATGTTTCCTTGTATCATTCAAATGTTATGTAATAATGACCTGAATCTGGGTAACTAGGGTTGGGGCATTACACCTTAAGCCTGTTGGGTACCACATTGGGGTGGTTTTTGTAATATGTCAAAATGTATTCCACCTCCTTCTTCTCTCCCAATCCTCTTCCACATCTTCAACTCTACATATTCATCTGTTCCTATTAATTCTTCTACCCTGGTGGCCCATCCACCATTTCACATTCATTATGACGGACTGAACAATCTCTAGTGAGATTTCAACTGACAACATTTGAAAAGACTTTCCTCTTCATAGGCCAACTAGAATCATTCTATGATCACTAGGATATAGATCCCCTATCTTGGGACCTCTTCTTGGAACATCTCACACGTTTAAGTCTTTGAGACTGATGCCAGCTTTCAGTTTTCCCACAACTGACATCCATTGGATGTATCTTCTCAGCAAAGGACTTCCAGCCAAAAATATTCTTTCTAGAACCCTATCATAGGTATGAATGTATAGTGGAATATTACTAGTTGTATTTCCCTACACACACCTTGATTAGAGGTCCGAGACGTGAAGCACTGGTTGTGTCATATTAATCGAGTACCTAGAAAAGTCGGTATGCCTTGATGAATACTCAGTTACTGTCATGTCGTCCTGTTGAAGCTGTAGAAGCTCTTGGGTGTACATCGCCCTTATCATTCATGGAGAGGACCCCTTATCTAAAAAAGGTTCTCAGTATCTGACCACAGAAGAGTCACCTCATCGTAATAAAAGATAATCTAAACTTCTCCATCACCCTGTTGAGCCACATAGAAAGATCACTGCTATGGCCACTATTATATCCAATGGTGTCCTAACTAGGAGAAAAACATAGTCACCACATCAAGAAAGTACTAAGCTGCTGGTGAGTTAGGCCCACCTTAGATCATGAGGGTCTCTATCCCTGAAACTCATGTAAGGAACTAAGCCTACATGAGTTCTTTACTGGTAACGCCAGTTGTAACTGCTAACCAATAGGTAGTGGTAAAGATGGGACACCACTCAAAGGTGGAATCTTAGAAAACTGTCCTTGTACTGAAGCATCATCACTCTGTGGGCCATGCTCTTTATCACAACATGTAATCCTAGTTGGTTGTCTACATGTACACATATTAAAAGAGATCAAGATGAATCATGATTAATAGATTATACCTGGTGAGATGACATAGAATCAAAAAGATCATGAGAAAATATTCCAAGACACATTAAACCGGTGTTTTCAAGTACCAGGTCAGAAAAAAGAATTCACAGTCCTGGTGTATGGATATTTCGGCCGCCACACCAACACGATACTCTCTGGCTTGAATTTATGTAGGGCCTTAAAAATTCTTAAAAGGGAAGAAAATACTCCCACAATCACTTTGGTGAAAAAATAAAGTACTTCTATAAGACTATAAAGGTGAATAGACTCAAATTGAATTTAAAATTTCATAAGTAAATTAAATAAATTAAGGTTTTAAAAATAACTTCATGTGGTCCACGTACTATCACCAAAAAACGTATGCGGACTAGCTGAATAGCGAACTGACAAGTATGCAAAACGATCGGTAAATTGTTGGCCCACGAGGCGATGGCACAAGAACAAAATGATTCGTGGACTGCGTCTTAAAAAGTCTTATGCACTTAAATCCTATCTTTTTATTGTATAGATAACAAATAAAATTTTGGACGAAACGAATGGGTAGGGTTCTGAGGACCATTTCCACAAATTGAATCCTCCACAAACCTCAGTTGACCATGTCTTCCATGTGTAAGGATATTTATTCATGGGCCTCCGCAAATGGTGTCGCGTGCTGAATAGATACAATTTCCTTGATGCTCTTAAAAAGAAGCATAGTATATTGATTATGGAATGATAGGGAATGCTTCAAGGGAACATTTAGGTTGTAAGAAAGAGTTCTGAGAAAACTCTAACTTCATTCATAATTCATCGACAAAGCCCAAATCACAAACCACACTCTTTGCAGGTAAAACCGGTCGTGAACCATAAAACGGGGGAATTTAATAATAAAAAGAGAACAAAAAACCTAATTGGTGAACCATGAACAATAGACTTCTCTGTGATGAAGTCCCCATGAAAAATATTCCCATGGACCCTCCTTCAATATGGTGCTCCGTGTAGTGTATCGCTATGCGGACTGAGACCGGCACCGCTTACTGCATTGGTACGCAGATGGAACCCAATGCGGTGTGATGGTCTGTTTACCACTATGATACATAGTGACCTATACTCATGCCTTCATATCTCATAGGTATACGGGTGACCACTTTTACTTCACACCACTACAGTATGCAAAGCCTCCCTCATCCTGCATAAGACATCAGTATGCGGAATATGGTGTTTTCGAGTATTATTTCCTCTAATTCCAACCACACCCATCCATTACCATCTAGTCCTCTCGGATTTCTCTGATAACAAGTCCTCCAGAATCAGAACAAAGCCTCCTCCAAATCCACTAGACCTGTATGATAAGACCATTGAGTGCATCAACGCACCCCTCCTAGTCTATATACCCCTGGAAATCGGATTCACGAAGGCTATATCCACAACAGTTCAGTCTTCAAGACTGTCTGTGGGTCTACATTCCCATGGCAACCCAGAGTCCAACCATGGGACACCACCACGAACCTCCCCATTATAGGGATTAAGTGTGATAACTTTCCTTTTTATTAAATTAGGAATAGTGATCAGTCGAAGGGTTATGTTCAATCCCCCCTTTGACAATGATGAAACTCCTCCCATTCCCAAAATGTAATTTGGGGCCCTCCAACTATGGTAAGTCCCCATTATTCCATGGTCATGATGCATGGACTTCAATTTCATTTCACATTGAAAGTCACATTTCTATGTGCCCTCTCCCACAGTCTCCCTAGCCTCTTTCTCTTAGAGATCTCCCTCCCCCACCAATAGGGGAGGATGCATGTGTGTTGTTGAATCTTTCAAATCCTCTTTTGTCCCACACTGAACATGACTCACATGGTCTTAGAGGTTTGTGATGATTACTACATCCACTTGATTATAAACTCTGGGAACTCTGATTCCTTGTCAAACCAAGATACATAGGACGCCTACGTGATGGCCTGAGCTTAATTGGTTCCCTCCCATAAAGGGTCCACCCAATCATGATTCCCTCAAATGGGAAGCTTCCATGCGTAAGCCCCATACATTCTGAAATATGAGAACTCTAATTCTTGATTAAACTAGGATATGTAGGATTCTTAACTTAAGTCCGAAGTTCAATAGGGTTCCCTCCCATAAAGGGTCCACATAATCACATTTCCCTCAAATGGAAATATTCCATGCGTAAGCCCCGCATGTTCTGAAAAATGAGAACTCAGATTCCTGGTCAAAATAGGATACATAGGATGCCTACCAGAAGGCCTGAGCTCAATAGGGTTCCTATCCAAAATGGTCAACCCAATCATTTCCCCTCAAATAGGGAACTCCAATGTGTAATCCCTACACCATCCGAACAACATGGGTTCAGATTCCTCTTTTGAGCATACATATGAAGCCCTTCATATGGTCATGATCCCAATATCAAGTCAACTTATTTCCCCCACTGATGACAATAATCTCTAGATATCCTTATATATACCTCAAGTCAGCATTGCCTCAGTAGCATCAAATATATTAATCCTTACGAAGATCTTACAAACCAAGCCTCGCATATACAATCACTCATTAAGAATGAACCAAGGATTCACAAACCTATGAACATGGCCTAAATATATAAGAGAGTCTTGGAATAAGAAAAAATACTCCCCCAAAACGGTGCACTGATCCTGGACTCCCATCCTCTCGACCAATGGTGTCCTTATGTGTCATTGGTTGAATCATCAACCAATGAGCACCTAGCTTTGGAAATCAGGACCATGAATCATGGATTCTAGGGTCGTTGGGAGTTCTTTGCTCAACAAATAAACCCGTTGCAGACCATCTGAGGATGTTATATATGAGAAGGACTGATTTCATTAGTACTTTACCCCCATGTAATATCATGTTGGGAATAACAGTTCCCTCAGGGTTAATCCAACCTTCTTTAAATGATAATGGCATTGAATGGCTTGAAACAAAAGGATTGGTGAATTCGATGAGAACCCTTATCTATAGAAGAGGGACAAGTGATGATCCTCTTCATGCACTTTCCACACCACCCAAAATGAACCACCATGGAGGGAAAACAAAAATTTTGAACCCAATGTGAATCCTTATCCAAGGATGAAGCTCTACCCCGATGATAAAAGACAAAGGGAAAATTCATGTTATCACTTTTTGTTCACCTCGGTCCGCACAAAATGCACCACCTCGAAGGTAGAAAAAATGGTGAACCCAATATGAATCCTTAACAATGGTGGAATCCTTACAACACTTAGGCCCCTTCAGCCTATAGAAAAGGAAAAGGAGAAGGGGGCATGTAGAATCTCAAAATATGCATATTTTTAAAAAAATTCTACTTTGATGAGGTCTTTTGGTATGTATGTCATATATGTATGCCACAAGTTCCTATAGAGAAACCTTTGATCCAAATGGAATCCCAACGACCAATGTGGACACATTCATCAACAATTCCACATGCATTCATGTCCCCAACAAAGAACAGAACACCCTTTCCTTCTCTGCAACTTCAACACTGGGTATCCAACATGCTGTTCAAAGGGTACCACCAAAATGGAACTCTCCCCATGATGCAGGCCACAAGGAAATCCCTACAGTCTGTAAAGGTCTGGTAGCCACCTCCTCAGCCATGGTTGGCACCCTAGTATAAGGCATCCCCGGTGGTCATCTCAAACTGTTTATGGAGCCTATCCCTGGAATGTGACAATGAGTGCCTCCCTTATCTTAGAGAGGTAGATGAATTCGATGATGACAACTTCATCTCAACTGCACAAGGGTCCTACTCCTAGGCCCCTTGTATTGAATTTAGTATCTGACACCAAACGACCAAGACTTATCCCACCGAAGAGATCCTTATGCTGAGGGCACCTACCAATGTCTAGAAGACCCGAGCCCCTCTTGGTTCTCGCCAAGGGTTTCAAATATATAATTAAGAACACACTATCACGCTGGTTTCTAAGGATATACTATATCGTAGTAGCACAGTGGTATTCAACAGGTATGAATATGGCTCTTCCCACTCTAATCAACACCACCATAGAAATAGGGTGGAAAAATATGAGCACATGCACGTTTCTGCTAGTGTTTGTCGGTCCAAGCGTGTAGACAGAGCGAAAACGTACAGGTAAATGCAGATATCTACCGATGCCCAATAATCATGTATAGCCAATAGGGTGTAAATTGACTACACGTAGGCACAAACACCTTCTAAAGAATTTCATGACTGTCATCCAAATAGGGAGGCACTTAGCTACACGGAAGCACAAACACCTGCTGATGCATTTCAATCCTGTCATCCAAATATGGAAGAAAGAAAATATGAGCAGAGTCAAATTCTTCAGGATGTATAAAAATATTTTGAGACAAATACAACGAAAAGGGGGAAGATGAAAATCCCTGCTCCTGAATATGAATTCCACCAGTCAAATACGGTGGCGACCAAAATTTTCAACCAGTGACAGGATCGTTCTGCTTTCCCCGAACAGAACTGTCAGTATCTACTATCAACTAATAGAGGACCGAAGCAGGCTCAAAACTCTGATCTTCTATAAAAAGGGGCCTTTATAGCTAGTCCATCCAATGATGTATCTCATCACATCCTAGAAATAATGGATGATCAGCTGTCGATTCCTAACCATATCCCCCAAAAATTCCAAGATATCATTGCATCGGTGGCAAAGGTGAGAATTTGGGCCCACGAACCAGTTTTGTTGAACAGAATGACTTACTCAAAAAATGGGTTTATCACTCCAGATTAGTTAAGAAACCCTACTCCAGTCTAGGAGGGTCAACGACAATATACAGCGATACACAAAAAATTGGATCGAGAACAAATACCTATTCAAACTGGGGGACCCCTGTCCAACATGGTGGCCACTCCAGGGAAGACATATATCGCTTCCAAAACTCAAGATATCTATAGGCATATCCCAATGACATCATAGGATCCATAAAGATAAGAACTCATATATGAAGTACATTACCAATAGTAGATGACCCCAGTTACTCGTAGGAGAGCACCCAAAAATGAATAGTTCAAAAGTCAATAGGAAAATGAAGAGAACATACATGATCCTGCTCTGTTGGAATCTAGGGTTCTTTATAAGGCCCCGGCCTTAAACATTTATTAATCTTGGGTTATTTCAACAATTCACATTGAGGATATCTTCAGGATTAGAGTTTTAGAGAATTAGATCATAAATCATGCATTACATTCCACATTTAAACAAGGTGGTTACATCAAAGATAGTATTCATTTTTTCCACCAAAGGAAAATTATTTAAAATAAAACATGGTTTCTTTCTTGAAACTTCCTCGATACTATCATCCCATCATGTACTTTTCCATTGACTTGTGAAAAACATTTAAAAACATGGGATGAGCATAAAAATCTCAGTAAGGTATATAATAATACGGAAAGAAAACATTAGTCCACGTATACATAAGAATCAATGAAATCATACTTTACTTATAAAACATAAGAACTTTAACATACCTCATGAAATCATAATATTTATGAATAAATCATTGAAATCATAATATACAAATGTAACTTGTCGAATTCATAACATTCTTACGTAGGGAGTAACCCTCATGGTTATGTTTGCAATACCCATCACAGTATATTCCCTAAATATCTTCAGAGAAACCATAGAGTTTAACTCCTTCTCATTACCCAATGCATTGGAGAGCTATATCGGGATCACCCTCCCTTAGTTTATCATGTAACCACCTAAATTCATACACAATTCCGAAGAACCATAACATAATCGTATCACATAAAACATGCATAAAGGAAACATAACTTTTCCACATTTCAATCGCATGATATCAATACAACACATTGATATAATCAAAAAATTATCAAAACCATTTTCAATACCAAAATAAAAGAAAAGTAAAACATGGAATTTATGTTTCATTTAAAAAAATTATGTCTTGTAGAGGGAGTTGAAACTCCAATAATGGTCACAGCGGCGGAGAAGTCGTCATCGCCGCATACCAAAGACAAAGACATTCCTTCTGTCGTTAAGTAAAACAATTCATGTAAAAAGATTCCTAATGAATGAAATTAAAATTCAAAATGTTTTATTATACAAATAATAAAATAATGTCATATATTAATTGAAGTATGCCTCAATGAAAGGAGATTGAGACGAAGTCCCTTACCTGAAGTCCAACTTGTTCTCATTCGTTCTTTATATTACTGAATAATAAACATAGGTAAATTTATAATTGCTTAAGGACTTATTTTAAAGTTAATTTTTCAGTTCAAATCACATATTATCATTATATAATAATTAGTTAATTATGTGAGTTCATAGCATATGTTTTTTTGATGTTCGGTACATTAGTCAAAAATGAACCTGTTTGAAAAGAATTGCCCATGTAGTTATAAGTACATCATATTAAAAATGGTATTAATGATTTAAATATCAATTATATATTTTATATATTCATTTTATACTATTCCATAACATTTGGAGATAAAAATTGAAATGCACCATTCATGGAGATGGTAGGCCGCACGTACGCATGAACGCTACTTTTATTTCTTTGTCATATTAAAAGAAATAAAACTAAATGAGAAATATATATAATAAATCCATTATAATATATATGTTATATAGGTAAAATAAGTTCATTAATTTCATTCTTTATAAATTCCATGTTTGGCATGAACGAGTCACATCACTTGAGTGAGCGGTAGTCCACACTTCCTCATATGAAATTATTGCAGTTCCACAACATGAAAAGCATAACGATGTGATTTAAAAATAAAATTCAGAAGTATATAGAAAAAATACATATCATATATATCATATATAAATATATTTAAATCATAATTACCACCATTATAAGTGTTAAAATAATATTGAACAATCATCATTTAATGAGGCAGTAATTCGCCACCCACAGAAACAGTATGTTCTTAAACCATTAGAGGGAGGTGTGTGTAAGTGTAGGTATAATCCTTATCATAAAAACATCCTAGTATATTGAGGATACTTTTTATTGTGTGATAAAATAATAATAAGATAGTGGTGAGTGATGAAGGAAAATAAAAGGAAGAAACTCGAGAGAAGACATTACCTCTAAATTGGGAAACACTTTTTGATTTGAGCCAAAGGCTTCCTTGGAAAGACCTTTGCCCAAAGTGAGGCTTATAAGAGTAATAGAGAGATGTGGAGAGATAATATGAGTAGATATTGGACGAGCCAAGGTCTTGAGAGGTGTGGGTAAGGGTGTAGAGGTGGGGGCCTTTTTTAAGAGGGAAGAGGGTCACTTTTGAAAAGTATTGAAATGTTACTTTATTATAAACTGATTTTGGGATTTTAAAGGTCCCAAAATGATATATTTTGAGGATAAGGTGATAAGAGTTTAAAATCAACCCATGTAATAGTTTTTATACAAGTTTAAGTCTTATATTTTACCTAATATTTGTATTTTAATTAAATCATTAATTAATGAGGTAATCTCTACATCACCATGGTCTCATAAATAAATTTATTTATTTAATGTCTAAAAATTATAAAATAAATACCATGATATAGGAAATATTTCTAGCTTTACAATTAATATTTATATTTTAAGATATAATTTATATAAAAAAATTAAAATTGTTTTACTAAGGATATACAAACCTTTGTTACATTTCTCTTCTTTTTAAAAATAATGTCATAAATGTCACTATTACACCGATGTGACTCACTAGGGCCTCAAGTTAGGTAAAAATCTCCCCATGGTAGAACATGACTCAAAAAATAATAATTTGGACACATTTTGGGGTCATTTTATATTATTATGATATTATTTTATTACTCCTAACTACCCAATTACAAATTAATCAAAATATATAAAGATAATTGTCATCGTTACTATTCATAATGTCCAAAAACAAAAGAGTCTTAATTTCATAATATGGACCTTTTCATTCTAAATATGGAATCCATTTTACTAAATTTCAAACACAAAAGTTGCATTAGTTAATTTAAAAATAATTCTCGTTGTCAAAACAAATAGCGTGTTTTTTAAAAACCATATCTATCAAAATAATGACACTTGTTTATGTCCAATTTCAAAGTGAAATTAATTCCAATGACCAAAATTGAATTAAATGCTAAAAATATATTCTAATTACACATTAAAATAAATTATAAAGAAAATCTATCTATGTAATTAAATTATACAAAAAAGTAGTTTTGAAGTAAAATACAGTATTTTTCACTATTCATTAAAAATAAAGTGTAAGAAAAATACCAAAAAAATATCCAAAGTAAATTTCAATGTCCTAATTCTAAAGAAATTGTTTATTTTGACAAATAGATCTTATAAAATTGTCAAATGTTATATTTAAAAATGGTTTTCCATCAAAAGGCGGTAAAATAGTCTTTTAAAAATAATAGAGTATTCTATGCTTAAGATTGGATTTATTCTCATTTTAAGCCTCTAAAACACTATCTAATTCATAAATAGACATATATATATAAATATATTATTAGTTAATTACTTGGGATGTTACATTCTTCCCCCCTTTAGAAAATTGTGTCCCCGCAATTTATTTACTTATCGAATAAGTGGGGGTATTTATCCCTCATTACATTTTCATAATCCCATGTTACCTCTTCAACTATATGGTTATTCCATAGTATGTTTACTTTATGAATCAGCTTATTCCACAACTTTTTCTCCTTGTGTTCAAGAATCTGGACTATTTGTTCCTTATAAGATAGATCTTCTTCCAACTGAACTACCTCTGGACTCAAAACATGATATGGATCTGGCATGTACTTCCTTAACATTGAAACATGAAAAACATTATATACCTGAGATAAGCTCAAAGGCAAAGCCACTATGTATGCAACTGTTCCAATGCTCTTCCGAATTTCATATGGTCTAATGAACCTTGGACTCAAATTTCCTTTTTTACCAAATCGCATCACACTTTTCCATGGTGAAACTTTGAGGAAGACATGGTCACCTACCTCAAAAGAGAGATCCTTCCTCATGTTGTACGCACAACTTTTTTGCCTGCTCTGAGCGGTTTTCATGTGTTTCTGTATCAGCTGATCTTTTTCTACCAACCATTCTACCAATTCTGGTCCCATCAACTTTTTTCCACCCACTTCATCCCAAAAAATATAGAGTTTGACACTGCTTCCCATATAATGCATCAAATGGTGCCATCTATATACTGGAATGAAAATAGTTATTATAAGAAAACTCAACCAATGAAAGATGTTGGTCCTAACTTCCCTGATAATCCATATAATAAGAATGTAGCATATCCTCTAAAGTCTGAAATGTTCATTCTTACTGCCCATCTGATTGAGGATGAAAATAAATACTAAAATTTAATTTAGTACCCAAGGACTTCTGAAGGCCTTTATAAAAGTTAGAAGTGAACCTAGGATCACGATCAGATACAATGAAGAGGGGAACTCCGTGTGACCTGAATATATCTTTATGATACAATATAGAAAGTGGCTCTAGGAAAAAATTATCTTGTATAGAAAGTAATTGAGCATATTTAGTCAAGAGATCAACAATAACCCGGATTGTATTATTACCTCGAGGTGTCTTCAGTAATCCCACAACGAAGTCCAGGGATATATTCTCCCATTTCCACTCTGGCACTGGTAAAGGCTGAAGCATACCTTTCGGTAACTGCCACTCTACTTTAACCTTTTTACATGTCAAACACTTCACATTAAAATCATCAATATATCGTTTCATTCCATCCCACTGGTAATACACTCGAAGATCTCTATACATCTTAGTACTGCCTGGATGAACTAAAAATGGGGAAATATGAGCGTCACATAACAACTCTCTCTTCAACTGTGAATCACAAGGAACAGTAAATCTCTTCCTAAATTTCAAAACACAATCATTATCAATGTTGAATTCAGGTAACATACCCTTCTGAACCCGCTCTACCTTTTTCTACAACTCACTGTCTTCATTCTGTGCTTTCTTAATTCTGTCTGATAGAAAAGACTTCACTGATACCTGAAACAAAATAGAAGAACATCATGCACAGAAAACTTATATTCCCAAGTTCATCAAATCAAAAACCAAAGGATCTCATTCCAAATGTCGCATGGTTAATGAAGCATTACTTTTTTGACTCAAAGCATCTTCCACTTTATTTTCTTTTCCTGGGTGGTAGTGAATCGTCCAATCATAATACGTAATTAATTCTTGATATCTCCTCTGTCTCATGTTCTATTATTTCTGAGTGAATATATACTTTAAAATATTGTGATCAGTATATATTTCACACTTTACACCATAAAAATTATTCCTCCAAATATATGAAGCAAAAACAACAGAAGGTAATTCTAAATCATGTGTAGGGTAATTTATCTAATGAGTTTCCAACTGACGTGAAGCATAAGTAGTTACCTGATAATTCTGCATTAGGACGCAACCAAGTCCTTTCAATGAAGCATCACTGTATATAACACACTCACCATTCCTAGAAGGTAGTGCCAATACAAGAGCATTCCCCAATCGTCTTTTCAATTCCTGAAAACAATCATCACATTATTTTTTCCAGATAAACATAACACCATTCTGAGTTAGCTTAGCCAATGGGATATACAACCATGTAAAATTATTAACAAAACATCGGTACCAAACCAAGAAAAATATGAATCTCGGTTATATTTTTGGATCTTGGCCATTCTTCAATAACCCTTTTTTTTCAGGATCAACAGTTATTCCATCTTTACAAACAATGTTACCAAGGAATGAAATTTTATGCAACCAAAACTCACACTTTCTGAATTTCCCATACAATTTATTTTCTTTCAAGGTTTTCAAAATAACCCTTAAATTACATTCATGCTCCTCTTTACTTTTAGAAAACACCAAAATATCATCAATGAAAACAACCAGAAACTTGTCTAAGAACTCATGGAAAATTCTATTCATAATGTCCATGAATACAACAGGTGCATTGGTTAACCCAAAAGTCATAACTACAAATTCATAACGGCCATATCTTGTACGAAACATGATCTTTAGAATATCTTCTTCCTTTACCTTCAACTAATGGTACCCCAATCTCATGTCAATCTTTGAAAAATACCGAGCTCCCTGGAGCTGATCATACAAATCATCGATATGAGGCAAATGATATTTGTTCTTAATAGTGATGTTATTCAAGGCTCTGTAATCAATGAAAAGACTCATTGAACCATCTTTATTTTTAACAAACAATACAATAGAAACCCATGGTGATGTGCTAGGTCGAATGAAACCTTTCTATAATAAAACATGCAATTGCTCCTTCAACTCTAAAAGATTCATTTGAGTCATTCGATAAAGGGGTTTTGAAATTGGCATAGCATCAGGAACTAAGTCAATAGTAAATTCAACTTCTCGATCTGGTATTATTATAGGAAACTCATTAGGATAAAAATCTGGATAATCATTTACCACTGGCACATCAATAATATGAACGGTTCCTTTGTTTACAATAATATTTTCAAGGTAACATTCATTTCCATTTTTTACAAGTTTCTAAGCCTCTTGATATGTTATCAACAGTAAGGTTTCATTCATGTACCAAAACCGAATGTCTTTCTAGAAAGAAACTTCTTTAGATCTACAGTCAATCATAGCATGGTAAACAGAGAGCCAATAAATACCTAGGATAGCATCAAACTCTACTAGAGGTAAAACAATAAGGTTTTCAAGTAGGTTCTTTCCACGGATAAGGATATAAAGATTTTTATAAATTCTTTTTGCCTTAAAATTTTCCCCAAGTGTTTTTACCACACGTTTAGGAGTCATTTCATAAGAAGGAATTCCCAATTTACTAGAAAATTTTTCAGAGTTGAAAGAATGTGTAGACCCCGAATCAAACAACACATTAGAATAATCTGAAAAAACCAACAAAGTACCTCATACCACTACATTTGATGGCCCAAAATCTATTGAAGTAGTTGCAAAGGATTTCACCACACATTTCTTCTTGTAGTAGGACTGCTTCCCATCATTGGAGCTCTATGTTAGACACTCGTTTTCATAATGACCCATCTCATTGAACTTGAAGCATTTCACTAACTGTAAATCAAATTTGGTCTTACCATTACCCTGATCTTTTCCAGTGCAATCATGAGCCTTATGTCCCCTATTAGCACATCAGAATCACTTTCCAGAATTCAAAATACATTCCCCAGCATGCCTTTTACCACATTTATCACAAACTGCAATCTTATTTTTCATATCATCAAACCTTTTTGAAAGATTCTTCCATTTCTCCTGCCACCTCGGTCTCTTCTTCTGTTCATTGTCATAGAAAACATTCTCATCGGCAAACTCCATTTTCACCTTCTCATCACATCGAACAAGCTTTTCATAACTTTGAAGTCATGAGAAGCTAATGCCCTTCGATATTTTCGCTTTAATCCTGAGTAAAAATGATTGATTTTACTATCAAGCTCTCTAATGATATTTGAGCATACCTTTCCTATCGAGTGACCTTTTCTACATAATAAGCCACTAAGTCATCCTATTGCCTCAATTACAATAATTTTTTTTCCATCCTAAGTCGAATAGACTTAGGAAAATATTTCTCAAGAAACATACCTTTGAATTTATCCCAGTCAAGAGCATCAATCTCATCAGCATCCCTGATATTTTTAACCATCGACCACCACTGATCTACTTCACCCTCCAAATGGTAAACAACAAGACTAACCTTTTGATTGTCTGAACACCCCATGACATCAAAAATATTCTACAGTGCCTTAATCCTCCCTTCAGCTAGAATAGTGTCACATGATCCTTTGAATGATGGGGAATGTTGTCTAATGAAATGTTCCACCACTGACATTTTCCCCTACGATTGATCTGGCTGATCTTGTTCATGGATACCACCACAATTTATCGCTTGAGTCAATTGCACCATTACTACAATAAGCTATTCAGTTCCAATTCCGACCATCTCAGGATGCTGATTTGGAAGGTTATTTCCTTCTGAATCCCTTCCTAGAACTGCTTCTCTGTTTCTTCTGTGGAAAACCATTCTGAACAAACATGTCTTAGATGAAGCAACATGGTAATATTCAAATGCTATATCATTTCAATTTGACCATAATGTGTAAAAAAATATTTTTGGATAATCATGTAATAGAATTATAACTCCCAAAGTTATCTAAACTGACCATTGATACCAACTATAAGGCCCCAGACTTAAACATTGCTTAATCTTGGGTTATTTCAAGAATTCACATTGAGGATGTATTCAGGTTTAGAGTTTTAGATAATTAGATCATAAATCATGCATTACATTCCACATTTAGACAAGGTGGTTACATCAATGACAGTATTCATTTTTTCTACCAAAGGAAACATATTTAAAATAAAACATGGTTCCATTCTTGACACTTCCTCAACACTATCATCACATCATGTACTTTTCCCTTTACCTGTGAAAAACATTTCAAAAACATTGTATGAGCATAAAAATCTCAGTAAGGGGTATAAAAATACAGAAAGAAAACATTAGTCCATGTATACATAAGAATCAATGAAATCATACTTTACTCATAAAACATAAGAACTTTAACATACCTCATGAAATCATAATATTTATGAATAACTCATAGAAATCATAAGACACGATGTAAACTTGAGGCATTCATTACATTCTTATGTAGGGAGTAACCCTCATGGTTACGTTTGGAATACCAATCACAGTATATTTGCTAAATCTCTTCAGAGAAACCTTAGAATTTAACTCCTTCACGTTACCCAATTCATTAAAGAGCTATCTCGGGCTCACCCCCTAGTTTATCATGGAACCACCCGACTTCGTAAACAATTCCCAAGAACCATAACATAATCGTATCACATAAAACATGCATAAATGAAACATAACATTTCTACATTTCAATCACAAGATATTAATACAACACATTGATATAATCAAAACATTATCAAAACCATTTTCAATACCAAAATATAAGAAAAGTAAAACAATGTATTTATTTTTCATTTAAAAATAATTATGGCTTGTAGAGGAAGCCGAAACTCAAATAATGGTCACGGCGGTGGAGAAGTCGTTGACGCCCCATACGTAAGACAAAAACATTACATTTTTTATTTAGTAAAATGCTTCACATAAAAAGATTCATTTTGAATGAAATTAAAATTCAAAAGGGTTTATTATACAACTAATAAAATAAGGTCTTATATAAATTGAAGTATGCCTCAATGAAATGAGATTGAGACGAAGTCCCTTACCTCAAGTCCGACTTGTTCTCATTCGTTCTTTATATTCCTAAATAATAAACATAGGTAAATTTGTAATTGTTTAAGGAATTCCTTTAAATTTTATTATTAAATTCATATCACATATTATCATGTTATAATAATTAGTTAATTATGTTAGTTTATATCAAATGTTTTCTCTACGTTCAGTACATGAGTCAAAAATGAACTTGTTTGAACAGAATTTCCCATGTAGTTATAACTACATCATCTCCATAATGCTATTATTGATTTAAATATCATATGTATCAATTTTATATTTATTTTATACTATTCCATAACATTTGGAGATAAAAAATGAAATTCACCGTTCATGGAGATGGTAGGTCTTACGTAGGCATAAACACTACATTCATTTCTTTGTCATATTAATGGAATTAAAACTAAATGAGACATATATATATATATATATTATAATTACAGAATATTATATATGTTATATGGGTAACATAAGTTCATTAAATACATTCTTTATAAATTTCATGTTTGGTATGAACGAGTCACATCACTTGAGGGGGATGTTGTTCACACTTCCTCAGATGAAATTATCACAGTTCCACAACATGAAAAGCATAACAATGTGATTAAAAAATAAAATTCATAAGAAAATGGAAAAAATAAATACCATATATATCATATATAAATACAGTGACATCATAATGGCCGCCATAAAAATTGTTAAAAGAAGATTGAACAATCATCATTTCGTGAGGCAGGAATTCGCCACCCACAGAATCAGAATGTTCTTTAACCATTAGACAGAGGTGTGTGTAATTTTAGGTATAATCCTTATCATAACACCATCCAAGTATTTTGAGGATACTTTTGTTATTATGGGATAAAATAATAATAAGATATTGGTGAGTGAAGAAGGAAAATAAAAGGAAGAAACTTGAGAGAAGACATTATCTCTAAATCGGGTAACTATTTCTAATTTGATTCAAAGGCTTCCTTAAAAAGACTTCTGCCCAAAGCGAGGATTCTAGGAGTATGAGAGGGATGTGGATAGATAATATGAGTGGAGTTTGGATGATCCAAGGTCTTGATAGGTGTGGGTAAGGGTGTAGAGGTGGGGGCCTTTTATAAGAGGGAGGAGGGTCACTTTTGGAAAGTCTTGAAATGTTATTTATTATAAAATGATTTTCAGATTTTAAATGTCCCACAATGATATATTTTGTGGATACGGTGATAGGGGTTATAAATTCACCCATAAAATAAATTTTAGATAAGTTTATGTCTTAGATTTTACCTTATCTTTTCATTTTATTTAAATCATTGATTAATGAGGCAGTCACTACATCATCACGGTGTCATAATAAAATTTATTTATTTAATGTCTGAAAATTATAAAAAAAATACCATGATGTAGGAAATTTATTTAGATTTCCAATGAATATTTATATTCTAAGATATAATTTATTTAAACAAAATTAAAATTCTATTTCTTAGTATATACAAACCTTTGTTATATTTCTCTTCTTTTTAAAAATAATGTCATAAATTTCACTATTATAGTCATGTGACTCCATGGGCCCTCAAGTTCAGTAAAACTCTCCCCATGATCTACCATGAATCAAAAAAGAGGATTTGGACACATTTTGGGGTAATTATATATTATTATGATATTATTTTATTATCGTTAACTACCCGATTACTAATTAATCACGATAATTAAAGTTAATTACCAGCGTTACTGTTCATAATTTCAAAAACAAAAGAGTATTAATTTCATAATTTAGACCTTATGATTCCAAATAGTGAATCCATTTTACCAAATTCCAAACACAAAAATTGCAGTAATTAATTTAAAAATAATTCTCGTTGTTAAAACAAATAATGTGTTTTTAAGAAACAATATCTATCAAAAGATTGACAATTGTTTATCTCTAATTTCAAAGTGAAAATAATTCCAATGACCCCCTTTGAAATAAATGGTAAAAATATATTCTAATTACACTTTAAAACAAATTTAAATTACAATCTAACTATATAATTAAATTAGATGAAAAATCAGTTTTGAAGTAAAATGCAGTATTTTTCACTATTCATTAAAAATGAACATTGTGAGAAATATACAAAAAAAATTATCCAAAGTAAATTTCAATGTCCCAATTGTAAATAAATTGTTTATTTTGAAAAAAAAGCTTATAAAATTGTCCAATGATGGATTTAATAATGGTTTTCCATCAAAAAGAGGTAAAACAATCTTTTAAATATATTAGAGTATTCCATGCTTATGATTGGATTTATTCTCATTTTAAGCCTCTAAAACAATATCTAATTAATAAATAGACATAGATATTATAATATATTATTCTTTACATACATGGGATGTTACATTCTTGATGCCCTCAAATATATATCAACAAAATCTCATGACCCAGTCATTCCATTACGAAATTATGGAAGTGGCAGTAGTAGTTTCGAAGTTCATTAACGCAATGTCTCTACCAGCAGCTCTAAAGGTCCACTACAGAGAACCCATGGGGGATCACTCCATGGTAAAATAATGATCAACCATGGTTGCCTATATCCCTCTGAATGTTGGGGTAGCCATCACCTCTACCTAATGAAAATATTGTAAGAAGATCCCCCCCCTGCTGTCGTCTGCCCTGATGGTCCTCCCAAGGGTATATTCTACAGATCTACTTCTATATGTCGTCGGACATCAAGTAATGATGGTAGTACTCACCATGATGATAGTAATTTCAAATTACCTCCCCATAATGGAAGTCACTATGAAGTCCATCCCCATTGTAACTTCAAGAAATAAGAAGGTCTTCCACTCATTGCAGTACATCTTGAATGCCATCCCCAAGATGTCCACTAATGAAATTATCCTTGCATCCAGGTATCAAGTCATGATAGTAGTCATCTTCATGATGAAAATCCTTGAGAAGGACCTCCCCACAATGATAGTTTTTTAATGTCCCTCCCCAAAGTGACATCAAGTAACAAGAAGGTCCTCTCCTTGATTTAGCCTGCACTGAAGGTCCTCCCCAGGTTATGCACCATAAGTACATTTCCCGTGGTTAGGAATCAAGTTGCAATAGTATCCCTTGCCATTACAACACTAATTATAGAGGTCCTCCCTGCAATCAAAATTCATACTGGAAAGAAGGTCCTCCCATTTCCAAAACAATATGATAAATCCCTCTTATGCAGAGGCACTAGGGAAAATGCAGTCAGACACATCGGACACACCGTCTATAATGAGTGATATTTTTTCTCAACCAGAGGATGGCCCGAGGCCACACTCATTTTCTAAGCCACCCCCATAGCATCTGTAAATAAATAACGATCCCACCATCCCTATTGCATGGAATGAAATTATTATGAAATAGTTGATCTAGGAATATCAATTAGAGGAGCCTCGAGAAGAACAACAATCAGATATGTTGCTTGTGAGAAGACAACTAGCTAGGGATAATATGATAGTGATGTATTGGCCTTTGGTCACTTCTCACTTCGACATACTAGAAGAATTTTATGGGGAATTAATGCATGAAATTTTCTTAAATATATGGAAAACTCTACATCAGCTGAATGAAAAATTCTTACCCTACGAAGGGTATGTAAACAATGTCAGCAAGATAGCTGAGCTTCTCCATCTATTCGACCTGAAATCCCTCAGGTTTGCATGGAATCCACAATCCGAATGGTGAAATAAAAACCATGAAGTGGATTTCCTCCATAAACTTCATAAGTTTTGTTTCCTCATTGGAAATTCCCATGCTGGAGTCCACATTCGAGGATGGGGAGAACATGGATCTCTACACTTCACCTCACATCCAATCCAGTAGTCCCCATTGAAAATAAAATCCTACAACATCATTGCTCAGGGGAAACAATCAAGTGATCCCGCAACTTCGGAAATATGGTATATTCATCAAAAACAAAGCCTGAGTAAGTCCCAAATCATCAAGACTGAAGAGATCAAGCCATTGAAAAGCATCTAAGTCAGGAAACCTAAAACATCCAGTAGATTTCCCGCCTAAGGGAAGCCAACAAGCAAGAAGTACATGTGCCTTCAAAAGACCATAGACTATGTGTAGGACCAATTTCATACTCACCTCACACCTGTATTGTATTATGTGAAATTGAAAGGGTGGTAATAGCGGAAGCTACCACCGTAATACGGGAAGAACCCTATGTCATAGGGTTGGGGGCATTTTTAAGTAAAAATTCTCCCATGACACCATCAAATCCAGGCTGTAGCGCATCAACAGAAGATTGAAAACAACCCCAGACCACAAAAATGGGGTCATTTTTACCACAAATCCTTGTATATCGGATGTCGTTTTTTGACCATCTTGGAAGAACAATGGACAAAAGACTCACATGTTCCACCCCATCCTGTGGTTCGTACCCTCCAAGACAAAGACATGTTATATGGTCTGACTAGGGCTCCCTTCGGATCAATCTTCACCAAGAAACCCAAATATTACAACAAAATTAAAGGATAAAGTCTAATAACTGCTGAAGAAAGCCTTCCTACAATTTGGCACTAGGTACACCACCCCCAATGTTGTATGGCTCAGTGAACGTGATAAACATAAACCCCACAGATCTCACAGTAAATGACGTAAAGGTAGATGATGTGAAGGAAGGTGATTCCCTCCCAGTGGCATCCCACAATGAGCCAAATGGTGTGCATACCCAGAACTAGAGAGTGGACCTAAATCTGGGCGCCCCCTAGCTAATATTTCATTACCTCCCCCAGAAAACCCCAACAAGGAGAAGAATAAATTCAAGGTTGTCTATAACCCGGCTTCTCCTCCTGCTAAAAATGAGTCCCTCACTTTCGAGGAAAGGTTCGTCAAGCCAGAGAAAGAAATGAAATATCTCATGAGAATTAATGTCGAGCTACGTCGAGGGAGATACCTTACCGGATCTGTTCCCCCCATGGAACGTTAGCATGTGCTCCCAGAAAAAGTTCTATTTCCATAGGCACTAACCCCGATGAATGAATCCAAGCTCGGAGGAACATTCAACTCATCCCTATAAGGAAATCAAGACATTCTCCTATAAGAAGATAGCTAGAAATATCCAGGTAAACCCACAAATGATACCCCCGACTCAGTATCAACCCCAAATTCCAGCAGCACTAGCCCTCCCAATCTTGGCCACTACCGCACCAGCCCAAGCTCAAGCCTGACAGGATATGAATCAAGAGATCTTGAAAACATTTGATAAATTAATAGCTCAACAATAATCCATAGAGGGGTGGAATTATCCAATATAGTCAGAGTGAAAACCCTACCCTGAATGGGTAAGCAATGTTCTACCATTTTGAAACATTAGAAACCCCATATTCCCTATATTCAATGGATTTGGGGAATCAAAACAACATTTAATGCCTCTTACTGTGACCCCATGATCGGAAATCCAGAGTAGCTAAGAGTAGTAAAACTTAGGTGCTTCATACAAACCATGCAGGGCTCAGCTTTTCTATGGTATACTTGCCTGTCAGCCAATTCAATCACAGGCTAGGAGGACCTCCGATTATAGTATCTTTTCCAATTTAGTTCAATGCTTCTTGAGATAATGGTCAGTGATCTCATGAACTGCAAACTGCGATAGAATAGAAGAGTCTCATACTTCCTGACTAGATGAAAAGTCTTGCCTTAGTCATTGACCCGTCCACTCCCCTAGGATGAGGTTCTTTCCATATGCATCAATAATCATCAAGATGAATTTAGAAAATTACTCATCCCGGTAAAGTACACAAGTGGGTTTGAAGACATATATGCCATTTCCCAAAGAATAAAGGACTCATTGAAAAGGACAAATCTTATGTCTCGAGTGGCCCCATCATCCCTTGGGAAAATAGTGAGAAAAGATGAAATGTCTTCAGTCATGCTTAAGCCACCCTCGGCACCAGCTTCAGTTGCAAGCCCCCCACTAAACCGTGCAGGACCCCCTAGACACCAAAAAACACCCCCACCTTGGAAATATGAGTGACGAGGTGCTAAAATAAATCAATTTGAAGAATGAAGAAATAATGTTTACTCATTCTGAGATAAATAGGTCCACAGTTTTTTCATATCCTCCATTAATTCCATTATGCTCTAATTGCTAGATCCAAACCTATCTAATTAAGTGGGTCTCAACAACCATCCAAATTATTGTACCTATCACCATATACTAGGACACACCATCCAAGAATGCTTAAATTTCAAGGATCTCCTACAAAACATGGTGGATTCTGGGAAAGTTATGTTGGGCATGCCACCATCACAAGGGGAATATGTTTCCACCTCGAACTCAAGCGAAGAAGAGAAAATGAAAAAAAGATGCCAGTAAGAAGGAGAAAATGTTTAACAATTGGATGAATCAGAATACCGTCAACCGAGTCCATGGTATCCTCCAGGAATAGTGGAAACAACCAATTGTTCCCCCAAATTTTTTTGATACAATGTAGCCATGCTCCTTGGCCATTCGGTCATCTATAGGCTATATGGGAAGAATTAAAGAGAAAAGAGATGAGCAGACACAAAATCCGAAGTCAGTGTAGATACTTCTGAACTTCATCCTAGAAAACTTGGTACAACGGGAACTGCCCTGCCAAACAGTAAAACAGGAACATCCCTACCAAACATCACCATCAGAAGGATACATTTAGAGAGAAACATTTTCATATCAAGAAATAATATTTGGTTTCATTAATTTCAATCACTTGATGAACCCCTTATCATATGGTGAATATGGCCACAGACTTGAATTTCCCACAACCAACCAGAGATCCAGAGCAATAGACCGCATAGGCTAGAGGATTCTTAAGGCATGATCGTGGAAGGATTCAAATTCCAAGACACGCCATAAATCAAAACGTTAACATTGCACAAAATCACAAGAAGGACCCCCCATCAGATGCAACTAGAACCAGAATGCTTCTCCGCCCCCGTTGGATGAAATCCAAGCCCATATATCTTGGAATATCCATTAGGCGAATAATAAATATCAAATCTCCCAAGGCATGCAGGTGGACCAGTTCTTCCAAACCTGAAAAGGGTCGATGCACCACCAGACCCAGCTACAGAGGAAGAACCCTCTACATCCTAAGTTTAAACCCCTAATGTTTCTGGGAATGACCAACCCCAAGCTGGGAACCAACGACCTTAAGAGAATAAATATTATATTTTAAATTAGATAGGTTCAGTTCCATCAAAGATTTCAATCCAAGATACATTGAGCCTTTCTAAAAATCTTACGAAGGCATTCATCAAATCCTTACTAAGTCCCCAGGATTTTGAGGCTGAAGTAGTTGAAACTGAATTATATCCAACAGATACCCATCCCAAATAATTTCACGAAGTCATCTCCTTCACAGATATCGATGAAGAGTCCATCATGTAATGACACATAAAACCATTATATATATCTATAAAGGTAAATGGAATTGATTTCTAGAGGATCTTCATCAATAAAAGATTTGGAGTTAACCTCCTCCCACTGTGAATGCTTCACCATCAAGGCTATGATGAAGAAAACTTGACACCCTGCACCACAACTCTACTAGGATGTGACAAAAGCGAGTAGAACCCATTGAGAATAATCAAGAATAAAATATGGCTTAGATACCTCATGTCGGATTCCGAGTTTCTAGTAGTACAGAAATTTACGGCCTTAAACCTTCTGTTAAGGAGGCCTTGGATGCATCAGCATGATAAAATTCCATCCTCATACCATAAGTGCATCAAATATTGAAATAATGGAAAAAATGGGACATTGCACGGCCATAAATCACCATTTGAGTCATGTGAGTTGCATTATATTGAGACGGGGTTCTATGAATTGGAAGAAAATATATTTCAGCTGAAAAAATTGATAGGATAAATTCCAATAATGGATTGGAAATGGATCCCGCCAGCCCCCTCAGGAAACTCGGGGAAGTGTACATTTTACCCATCAACCATGTTGGATGCATAAATGCATGTTTGGATTAATATTTAATCTTATTCATGATCTATGTTATGGACACCAAGTACAAAGACATGGAAGAGTGAGATGACTCTCATGATGTCCGGAAAAGCCCTATCAAATATGATCTCATCCCGTCCTTGGGACATCAAACTTACCTTGCCTCAAACACTAAGGAAAAATATTATTTCTCTCCCAACATTAGAGAGTTTATCTCAAAAATACTCTCTCTATTAGAAGAGAAAGAAGATGAAGATGATGAAGAATAAGAAGAAGAGGAAGAAGACCTCAAAGATACACCTTCTAAACTCAAATTACCTATCTTCAAAAAAATCAATGAACTTAAATAGATAAATCTGGGCACTAAAAAAGACATGTAACCCACTCTGATCGGTGTGGATATGCCTATCGAGGATAATCATGCATACACCTCTTTCTTATATAATAATCAAGATGTGTTTGCCTAGAACTACACCGAAATTCGAGGACACGATCCTGAGGTCTCCACTCATCATCTGGTCTTACCATAAGATCATCAGGGCTATAAACAGGTAGCTAGAAGGACCCACCCGACACATTCCACCAAAATAAAGGCTAATGTTTACAAGGTTATCAAAGACAACTTCATTCGGGAGGTCTAATATATGATCTGGCCGGAAAATATAGTCTCGGTAAAAAAGAATAATGGGCATATTATAATATGCACTAACTTCAGTGACCTTAAATAGAATTTTCCAAAGGATGAATTCCTGGTCCCAATTACAGAGTTGTTGACTGATGAAACAATCAGATATGAATCCCTCTCTTTCATGAAGAGTTATTCTAGATACAATCAAATCTAGATGGCCTAAAGAGATGAAGAAGACACCGCTTATAGGGACCCTCAGGGAGTATTATTTTATAATGTAATTCCTTATGGTATAAATAATGTCGGCACCACATATCATCGCTCCACGCATCACATCTTCATGCCCTTCTTGGAAAAGAGTGTTAGGTTTTTTCCAATGATATGGTAGTTAAATCATGACAGTACTCAAACCAACTTGCTGATCATGAAATTTTCTTCAAAAAATTATGACAGCACAGTTTAAAGATGAATCCCTTAAAGTTCTCCATTGGCGTTACCTCGGGAAAATTCCACAGCTTCATTGTACGCAATCGTGTCATCAAAGTAGACCCCGAGAAAACAATATACATCTTTGGCATGTACCCACTTCAAAACCTCACCGAGTTGAGAAGTATCTAAGAGAACCTCACCTACATTTCATGCTTTATAACCATCCTAGCAGGTAAATGTTTACCTTTCACCAGGCTTATGAAGAAAAGAGTTACGTATGAGTGGGATAATTATTTCCAAGAAGCATTTGATAATCTCAAATCATATCTACGAAGACCATCACTGATGATGCCACTAGTTAAGGGGAGACCGCTCATTTTGTATGTAACCACCCTGTAATAGTCATTAGGCACCTTACTCACATAGAATAATGATACCGGTAGTGAGAATAGCCTATATTACCTCAGCTGAACAATGATTGATACCGAAACATGGTATTTGAAGATTGAAAAGAACTTACTCGCACTAATCTTCACAGTTCAGAAACTTTGTAATTACCTATAGCACCATGAGGTCCACCTGGCTTCCTGCTGCATCCCTCTCAAATATATCCTCAATCGTCTCATGCTAAATGGGAACCTATAATGATGGGCAGTCATCTTACAAAAGTTTGACATACAGTACATGCCCCATAATTCCATCAAAGTCCATGAATTAGAATAATTTATGGCCAAGCACCCCTAGGAAGATACAACATCGTTGGATGCCAAACGTCTAGATGAAGAAGTTTTTTCTCTTCAAGAGAACCCCCAGACATTAGAATTTTATTTTGATGGTTCCTCTCGAAGCCTGAAAAGTAAAAGGATGGGGGATCCCAAGCTCAATAAAGTGGGAACGGGAGTTATACTCGTATCCCCTGAAAAGGATATCCTACCTTACACTTTCATTCTTTTGGAAGGGTGTACAAATAATTAAGTAGAATACCATGCCCTCATTAGAGTCCTGGAACTGGCACTACATTTGAAGGACAAACATCTAAAAATAAAGGGTGATTCATAGATAATAATCAAAAAATTCAATAGTGACTATGCCATTAAGAAATAAGTTTTGGTTCCCTTGATGAACCACATTCGTGAAATTATGGTAGAATTACTATAAAAACCAATGTTTACCTATGTCCCCCGGTCAGAAAAATGATCAAGCTGACGCTTTGGAAATTACAACCACATCCTTGGCCTATCAAGACCATGATGAAAAAATCATTAGCATTTTCCACCACAGGATGGTCATTTCATTCATCGAAAAAAATACAAAGGAAATCGATGAAATTAGCCTCATATCTGATCCTTATGGTTACACCACTGGTTAGATGACACCCATTACAAATTACATTCAGAATGGGTAACTCTTACTGAATATGAATGGAAGGGAGAAGATCCGAAGGTGGGAAACCAACTTTGTCTTGTACAATGGGGAAAACCAAGAAAAGGTTATCTAAAAATGAGGACTTGACATAATCCTTATCAGGTGAACTGATAGAGAATATACTATTGCCTTCATGAATGAAATGCATGCTAGAACATGTGTGAGCACCAATTAGCAACTAAGATCTCTCACCAAATTCAAAGGCTTGGGTATTACTGGCCCACTATGATGTGGGATTGTTCCATATTCACCAAAAGGTACCATTCCTTCCAAGTTCATGATAATTTCATACACCGCCCCCTAGAGTTACTTCATACAACTAATTACTCTGGTCCATTTTTTACTTGGGGGTTGGATGTTGTGAGACCATATCCTCCCACCACATCCATACAATTCATGTTCATACTCACATCTACCAAATTCTTTTTCAAATGGGTTGAAGCCATACCCCTTAAATAATTTGGGGATAAACACATCATTATTTCGTGAAGTCCAACATCATTACAAGATTTGGTGTCCCCCATACCATCCTGATCGAAAATGGTACCAATTTATCCTTTGATTAGTTGGACAAGCTATACCATAAGTATAGAATTAATGACAATCGTTCATCCCACTACCATGCGGAAACCAATGGTATGATTGAAGCTTTAAATAAGACATTGTCCAAAATACTCAAAAAAGATGGTTGAATGTAAAATAAATCGTGGTTAGACAAGATCCTTTATGATTTTTGGGATTACCGGACCATAAACTGCACTGCCACCCAGGAAACCCCATACTCACTAGTATATGGGGCAGAGGCAGTGTTACCTATCGAGATTCAAGTGAAATCACTTCGTGTGGCCATTTTTGATCAACTTTCCATGGATGAGAAATCCCAATGATGGTTTGATGAGTTGGAGCATCTATATAAAAAAAGACTGTACACTTTTTACCATTTGGAAGTCTACCAAAACTGAATCGCATGAGTCTTCAATAAAAAGGTTCTTCTTCAATATTTCCTCGAAGGAGGAATGGTGTTAGTTCTCATAACCCTGGTGATACTTAGAAAAAATCCCCCAATGATTGATCTAATGTGGGAAGAAACATATGTCATACATAGGGTCTATTACAATAGATCATAGGGCTTGATATAAATGGATGGAAATCTCATCACTGGTCCCACAAATTCAAATTTTTTTAAGAAATACATCGTGTAGTAGCGAACCCCCATTTTAAGGTCAAAGATCTATGACCCTAAACTAGGATTTGTTGTCTTGAACAACATGAAAATAAAATAATGTGAAGGTCTAAGCTCTATGACCCTAAACTATGAGTTATAATTCCCAGATTCCTATGGTCCAAACTCTAAGACCTCAAACTATGAGTACTAATGAAACCAATGGTCCAATCTCTATGATCCTAAACTATGAGTGATAAACCCCAAATGACATGGTCTAAACTCTATGACCTTAAACATTGAGTTTTCACCTTGACCACATGACGTTAAACTGTATATTGTTAGTTCATGAAACATGACATTAAATTGCTATTGTCCAAACTCTAAGACCATAAACTATGAGTCATTTGTCCGTTACACATGATGCTAAAATGTAAGGAACAAGTCCCTAAAACGTGACATTAAACTATGAATCATGTCCTCGCCATAATATGTTAAACTCTATGACATAAAACATCCTAATTGCAAGACAATAAACATTGTGATCTCTCACATAACTATGTACGGCTTGATTTCTTCCCTCATAGGATATGTAGTGATGTTTGGATTTAGCATCTCAACCCATCCCCGCAAACATAAATGCTTCCATCATGCCCCCTATCTACCCATATTTATAAGGGACACCCTTATCACTCCATGTTTCTCAGATTGAGTATAACTCACGTGAGCTTAGGATTGGTGGTAGATATTCTCTGACAAAAGAAAACTATGGAGTAACATAGTAGACCTAAAAATGGTGATGGATAGAACAAAAATGCTCCTACCACTGGACTGCGCCAAATCGGTACAGGGTATATTCAGAACTACAAATTTCATTATTTTTTCCCTCAAAAAAATACGTAGTGATGCCCAGATTTGGCATCCCGGCTCATCCATCATCATAAAAAAAATATTCCCTCATATGTTATTACACATGAACCGAGACAAATAGGTACATGGTACATAAAAAACTATATACACTTGATTCCTTCCCTTGTGGGATACGTTGCGACACCTCGATCCTCGATCTTGGCCCAGCCCCACCAAGAAAAAATATCCCCCCATCATATCATCTACCTCCCAACACTTATGAAGGAAACCATATGCCCACTCCTTGTTTCTCACAATAAGTATGACTTGCATCAGCTTAGGATCAATGGTAAAGATTCTCCTATTCAAATAAGTGATGGTGAGTTATGGTGGACCGACCCCCCTAGAAAATGAAATACAAATGTCTTTATATGTGGACCAAGACATATCAGTACAGGGAACATTTCAGAAAAACATACAGTTTAATTCCTGCCCTTGCAGGATACATAGTAATTCCATGATTTGGCATCCCATCCCATACATCATCACAAAAAAGAAAAAACTAATTCCATAAAATGTCCCTAAACATTGAGAAAACAAATTTAGGGAGAATTAAGAACTACGTGTTGCTTGAATCCTGCCCTCACAGGATACGTAGTGACGCCCATATTTGGCATCCTGGCTCAGCCACCATCAAAAAAATAAATGCCCCTTCTCCCCCACACATAGGTAATACTTGTATAGGGAGCCCATGTAAGGTCCTAATCACATTACAATAAACTAAAAAAATTCTCCATGAGTTATGTTTAGTCCATTTATCAGTTTCACAAGATCCCGCACATGTCCCCCATTCATGAGAAGTCAAAAGATCCTTCTCTCCCTCTACATATGAGTCAGACCTATGTGGAAGCCCCAGTAGTTTACAGGTAATCACAATCTGGATATTCCCTCCATTCCTAGATGCATCTTTCGCATTTTCCAAACTCCATACCTTGAGAAAACTTAGATCCTCATAGTCATTCATGGCCATCTGAAATGGAAGGCCATTATCCTGCGAACACCTTTGTTTGACAATACACATCATGCCTCGGTGGCTCTGCATACTTTTCCCACTAAATTGGATCAATGGATATTTCTTCCGTAGGTAATTCTTCTTCTATCTTAGTATGCCCAAAAGTTTCCAATACCCATGTCATTTCTCATAATTCAAGTCGCCCCCATGACTATGGTTTACACCTTCTATCATCACTCACGTATAAGGAACACTAGAACATCTTGATTTCAATTAACCCAAAACTATTAAAGATCATAATGACAATATAATAGTCCTCACTACACGACTCTAAAATACATAGTGTCATGTCCTCAACACTCAAAATTAAACTACATGGCCAAAATCGTCCTTGTTGTATGACATTAAACTGCATCAAATTGGTTTAAGCATAATTTTCCCTCTAATTTTAATTTTTATATTCATAGAAAATGATAAATAATACTTTTATTTATTTGTTTCTCATACCAAGAATATCTCACGTGAGCTTAGGGATCTTAGAGAGAGATACACCATGACATTAGGGAAAAATAGTCCAAGAAATTGGTCCTAGCACCACGACCCTAAAAGACAGGTCACTATTCCCTCCTCTGAGGGGAACCCCGCATCCTGTCCATGTGAGGTAAAAGACCATGTACTCCAAAGATGGAATGAAGGCCTCACCCTATAAGTGACACCTGATTCCAAGAGTAAATTATAGCCCAAATGTCCTCAATATGTCTGAATACACTCATTTCATACCTGAAACTCTGTTCTTGGAGTGATCTGTAATCCCCATAACCCTCCATTTCCATCTGGGGTGGAAGTCCAGTGTCCTGAGAACACCTTTGTTTGACTATGCATATCATTCCCCGGTGGCTATGTATATATTGCCCACAAAAATAGCTATCAATCAATAAAAAATTTGTCCCTTGGAGATTCCTCTTTTATCTTAGTATGCCCAATGGCTTTCAAGCGTCACTCATCCCTTCTGGTTTAAGGGTCCAAAAAGTCATGGTTTACATTTTTTCTTTACACACATCTTTAATATATCAAAAAATATGGGTCTGATTCATCCCTGGTCTCTTTTGAGGTTTTTAAGGATACCTCATCCATATGCGTGAAGTTGATCCACATACAAAAGAAGAGTGCCCCTATTCATTTTCGGGTTTCCCCTGGAGAACGTCTGTTAAAATTCCCTTTTCAAGTTCAGGTGAACCCCTTGTTGAAGGATGCATACCATATTCAGAAATTTCCCCAGCTTTATAGGATTCAATGCCATCAGATATGCAAGGACAGAGTCCTATAGAATCATTTGATTGACTATGTAAATCATGCCCTAGTGGCTCTGCATATGTTGTCCACAAAAATGGAAGTCAATTGAAGGAAAATTTGTCTTCAAGAGATTTCTTTCCATCTTCTGTATGCTCAAATGAAAATCATGTTTTGTCACACCCCATATTTATAAAACTCTTGGATAACAGCTTACATACCTTTCTTTTTAAAAATTCCCCTGAAATAAGAAAATGGATTTCTAACTAAATTGACCAGTCACTGGCTCTCCCTCACACATGTAAGAACTGTGCGGGAAACATTTCCCCACACAAAGATGACATGAATGTTTCTAATGTTTTCAGACATCACTACTTAGTTCATCCCCCAATGTGTCTCCAGAATGAAAAATAAATTCAAAATGTTGCAAATCCCACTAGGCCATCAGAAATGGAAGGTCAGTGTCCTGCAAAAACATTTGTCTGACTATGCACATCAGGCCTCGGTGGATCTGCATATGTTTCCCCAAAAAATGGTCGTCAATCAAATGAAAATCCAGCCCCAAGAGAGTCCTTTCTGACCTTCATACTCCTAAAACAACTCTCAAGCCTCATGTGTGTCCATAATTTACAAATTAAGGGTCATGAAAAATCCATAATCCATGTCTCAAGGATATTAGAAACTTTCAGGCTGATGGTCCCAAATTGGGGACCTTGCCCCATTAAGTCTGGTAAAAGATCTTCAACATAAAACATCAGTAATAAGTTTGATTGGTAATACTATTAACTACCAATATAAAAGATTCCATACTTAACAGAGGGAAAATCTCTAGAAGGAACCTCTGGGTAAAATTTGAGTATCGTTTCATTAAAAAATACATTGATCAATCAAAAAAGTTGTAAATATTGTTAGGTAAAAAACCCACAAAGGGAAGCCTAAAAAAATACATGTTGTAACCATTAAGCCCTTGTCAAGAATGCTTAGGTAAAAGTTATGGTAATAATGAAAAAGGCATAAATGTTCATGAGGTGTTTCATTAAAGCTCAGTAATAGTCAAACTACACTCACTGAGTCCCATGACATAGGATAAAATTAGAACCTATTTCGATTATTCAAGTTTACTGATCATGGTTTTAAATTAATACCTGATTGAAATGTTATTGAAATGAATTTAAAAGGGAAATAAAGATAATTTAAAGGAAAATTAGTTTCATTATGTTCATTGAAAATGATTGATAATCCCCATCTCAGAGTCTCTCTAATCTCCCAAAAATGGGGGGAAGAGTTCATATCATGATTTGGGACAAAACTACAACCAGGCTAGGTTCTCCCTTTCCAGGAGGATTGAAAGTGATTTAAATGGGACGTCAATGGTCTGCTCCAAAGAACCTCTCTCCTCTATTTTGTCCTTGACTGTCAGATGCACCCACTCCAGAACAACATTAACATCCCTCCATTTTTCTAGACAGCTTCATTGTTGGCATGCGAAGAGGCCAGTTGATCCCTCAACATTTCTGTACAGGCTTATCACTCCTGCAACTATTCTTATTTGGTGTCCACCAAATCATGGTTCTTCACCTCCTTGTTCATCCAATGATCAAATTATTCTCAAAAATCTCAGAAGGTCTCTACCTGGTGATAGGATGAATTGAACTTGGCCTGATTTTCTTCATAGGTGGCAAGGTCCACTCGAGAAATGAAAATTTGTTACATAAGGAGGTGTATGTGCTGATAATTGAAGCTAATGAAACCCAGCTCACTGAATAACTGCTTAAAATTGTTATCCTCATCAAAAAAATTGTCCATAGGTGTCTCCATGGTGAGAGCACATAATTGGCGTCATGCCTCTTTTTGCACTTCCTTGTTCCTCGCCACAAAACCAGTACCTTGATCATCCCCTTCTACAATATGTATGTAAGCATAATGCATCATCATAGGAGTGGTGAGGGACTAAAGACAGATCACCCAATATGGGGGACTCTCTTTTTGTTAGATGGCCTAGCCACTTGACCCGGATGCGGAGGACTAGGAACAGCTTCTGAGGTGATTGGAGATACTCAGCTGGTGCCAGCCTAATTAAGGTATTGGTCGGTATCCATGTGAGGGAAGAATTCTAAATCACTCCCCAATGAGAAAGGTTGTACTGATGAGGCCACTCCCAGACATTTCTTATAATGAATTGAGTGACTTATTACCTCTAGGGCAGGAATAGGTGTTGTGTCTATCGTAGCCACTACATGGATGGATTTATAAGGCATAGCCTTTTCACTCTTCACAGTGGAAGGAATGTGAGGATGTGTTGGTGGGTCAATTACGGGTTAGGAAATGGTGAATTTTTGTTGCATCCTCTAAACTAGTTTGTTTATCATCCCATTGGGGTAACAATCTGCCCAATATTCGGGCATACTCTAGAAACTAAAAAGTGGATTTTATCATGTTGGGAAGGAAAACTTACATATCTTCACCTACATATATCATCATGATCCATAATTGAAAAATAACTACAGGTTGATACACTCCCCTTAATTGTAAATCTGGAAGAAGCACAGTCTTTTGAAGGCATCTTAATTTCTTGGAAAACTGGTAGAGTAGGTATATCTCACAAATGAATACTCGATCTATAGGAGAAGTGAGCATTATGTCCCAATGTGTAATAAGTTATGATAATTCTTTCAAATAATTGTCCCTGTCACCTCTCAAGTACCCATGAGGGGTAGAATGTAGTGGAAACGAGAAATGAGAAGTGTCGTTGAACAGTCCAACCACATCAATAACGCTTAGAGTCCATGGACCGACAGTGAAAATATTGAGAAGGGAGTGTTGAAATTCAGAATGAGGAACCTTTCCAGTATGCTGTATTCATAATATTTGAAGTCTTCTACCATCCACCTGTATAAAAATTTAAATGGTCTGCTGAGACGGTGTGGTGTCCCAACTTATGATATTTGTCCCAACAACTTTTCTAGCCGAGCGAGAGTGGGAAGGGCCAAATTGATGGGTCAATCCTCTTCCAGTATAGCCTCTATCAGCAAAGTACAGTCCCAAACTCCAATATATACATCACAGGATTGGAAAATCCATCCACTCAAAAACATGGCAATGAAAACTGCTAGTCTAAGAATAGGTGATAGTTCTGGTAGAAGCTCGAATCCCCATGTGGTATGTTGTTCCTCTTAAAGGGTAGCACAGTGTAACCCTGGAGTTTAAAAGGACTGATAGGTTGGATAATTTTGACTGTTGCGAGCCCTTGTCTTGGGTCCATTATCCAACAAGAATGACTCTATCCACACTTAGAATGGGATGAGCAAGAAAGCCTCGAGGGGATTGTCAAGTAATCCCTCTTCCATGACCAATAAACTCCTGGCCAAATGGGACATGTGGTTAGTGTCATTCTAGGTAGAAGCTTATGGGAGAAACTTGTCATGAGTTTCTCTAAGTATGGGGAGTCCTACAAGTTGGTGGATATCCCATAGGTTGATCCCCACCTTCCCATCCAATATGTGGAAGGTGTTGGTGCTTGAACACCAGCGAATCACCATCTCTAGAAGGATTTCTCCTGGGAATAAGATTGAAAACTGAGAAACTCGGGCTGCCTGATACAAGCCCACCACCTCAAACAAGTCAAGGGACTCGAAATAGGTCTGATTCCCCCAGAACACTCAGGCCCACTCATTGGAGAAACATCCTCCAGCCTACAGATCCCAATTGGTGCTCCACCCACCGTTAGAATTTTCATGGGAGATACTAATAATTTATGGTTAATCTTAGGCGTCTAGTCTCGGGACACAATCGTGATACATGTGGTTGCCATGCGTTCATTTCAAGACTCGTATTATGAAGATGTCCTCGAGAATTGAATCATTGATGACTTCTCCTACTGGGAAAATTTTGTCATGATGATGACCTTGTTGTGCCTCTAAGATGATGAAAGGGGTATTAGGGTTAGGCAATAGCAGAGGAACATCGTGAGGGAGACCAAAGCCATAAAGTAGTAACTATACAGATAAAATATATTCTATACTCTTCGGCATCAATAAATACCTTAAAAAGATTTCATGAGTAATGATGTGGGCTTGAAGTTGATCCTCACTATTTCCCAACATAGATTCCCTAGTCTTCACTGGTTTTATCATATCATGTGAAACAGAAGATCCAGAAGCCGAAAAAAATTAAGTCTATTAAAAAATTGTTAGATAAAGGCTCTGAATAAATGAATAAAGGACTCAAAATATGTCTTCATAAGAAACCACATACTATTCGTGGAAACGGTATGTGGTGGCCACATCTCGCATGCTGCACATTGTGTGGAAGGCACAATCAATGTATTGCTTGATACACAGAAGTAACCCCACCTACCATTTTGGTACGCGGATGAATTTCACCACGTACAGCCATGGTACACGTACCATCCTCAAGGTGTTCACCCATAGATCATTGGCTGGTGAGAAGAAACGTTTGTAGAAAGTGGATACCGCGAACCAATTCCTTGACTAAGTTCATGTTCAATAGTTTTGGATTAAATTTTAAGTTCAGAATATTAGTTCTTACAGTTTGATTCTCTGGATCATGTTCGATATGCGGATTCCCCAGTAGCATAGCGTCATCCTACATAGAATCCCAATTTTAATTTTAAAATTTTACAATATTGTTCATGATAACCAAAATATTGTACGCGTGCTAAAAAAAGGTGAGAACTCGTTTCACGGTATGTATGAAGTGGTTCGCGGAAAATTTTTTTGCAAGGAGCATGATACATGAGAGAATTGGAAGCCGGGGAAATCGAGAACACTTTTCTCTGTGATAAACGATAAATAACAAATGTCATGGGCCCCTATATATAGTTTTGGTCCCCTCCTATAAAGCCTATATGTTCTACCGCGAACCATTTCAGTTCAAGACCGCTTCTACATCGTAATAGTTCCATTTTTATTTTGAACGAACTCCATTCTGATGGGGAGAATTTGTAGGGTCCTGAAAATTTCTCCAAGGGATGAAAATACTCTCACAATCACTTTCTAGAAGGAATCAAGTACTTCTACAAGTCTAGAAAGGTGAATAAACTCAAATTGAGATGAAAATTTCAGAAGAAAATGTATGTAATTCATGTTTTTGAAATCATTTCATGTGGCCTGCATACCATCACTGGGAGAGGTAAGCGGACTAGCATAATCACAAACCTACAGGTATGCAAAATGATCTGTGAACCGTTGGCCCACGAGGTGATGACTAGCGAACAAAATGATCTATAGACCACATTGCCAAAAGGCTTATGTGCATGAAGCCTATCCAAGTACCATACTATGGACCCATCAGTTTTCGGAAGAAGCAAAGGGGCAGGGATCTGCGAACCATTATCGTGAACTAAATCCTATATATTCTTAGGTTGATCGATTCTTCCATGGGTTAGGATATTACTTCATGGGCCTTGGAAAATGGTGTCGCGTGCCCAATAGATACAATTACACTGATTCTCTATAAAAGGATAACAGTAGAAGGATGGAGGAAAGATGGTAAAATCTTTAAGGGAACCCATAGGTTGGAAGAAATAGTTAGAATAAGACTCCAGCTTCAGTCTCAATTCATCGACGAAGTCCGAATTGCGATCCAGACTCTCCGCTGGTACAGCCAGCCGCGAACCATAAAACGGGGGAACTTAATAAAAAAAACACAACCCTAATTGGTGAACCACAAACCATAGAATTCTCACGGATGAACTCCCCGTGAATGATAATCCCTCGGACCCTCCTTTAATATGGTTCTCCACATAGTATATCGCTACGCAGACTGAACCTGGTGTCGCGTACTACATCAAAATGCAGATGAAACCTAAAGCGTTGTGATGTGTTGCATACCACTATGGTACGCAGTGGCCTATACCCCTGCTCGCATACTGCATCTGTAACACCTCAAGATTTCATAGTAAGTTATTTTCTTTAAATTCATTAGCGTGCGCTACATGCAACACCGAGTTTGAGCGCACCACGACTTACCAAACTAACCGTTCAAAAGAGCTTATGAATAGTATTAACTAAATTTTTTATTTTATATATTCCATATAATTTTATCATCTATATTATGTTTTTCGTAGACATAATATAAGAACAAATTCATTTTTTTAGATAAAGGAATTATTTTTCAAAAAAATCAATTTTACCGCCTTTTAATGATGAACACTTTTTAAATCAAATATTTGACACTTTTATATATTCAATTTTACCAAATAAACTTCTTATTTATAATCGGGACATAAAAATTTAGTTTTGAAAAATTTTGGTGTTTTTATGATAACTTTCATATTTGGGTGAATAGTGAAAAATACTAATTTTTAATTGAAAACATCTTTTTTAATCAATATAATTTATAGTGTTAAATTATACATTTGAATGGTTTGGGAGTATAATTAGATTATATTTTTACCATTTAATCCAATGTTGGTCATTTAAATTAATTTCACATTGAAGTTATATATAAACAAGTGTCAATATTTTGATAGTTATTGTTTCTTAAAAACATGCTATTTGTTTTGACGACAGAAATTATTTTTAAATTAATTAATGAAACTTCTTTGTTTTTAATTTTTTAAATAGAAATAATTTTTGAATTTGGAATATCAAATATAGCTTAGGCTGAACTTTTGGTATTTTTCTGAAAAACATCAATTTTTGATGAATACTAAAACAACTTAGTAGTAGTTAAATAACTGAATTTTTCATTTAAATAAAATTTTACCTCTTCTATGAATTGAATTTTGAAAATAAAACATACATGGTTGTTATTATTGTGTAAAATTTGGTTCAATAATATGACAATAATTTTTGTGAACAGTATCTTTTGACTTTTATTTGCTGCGGTTAAAGGTCAATAGGGTAATTCAAGGTAAAAAAATATAATAATAATACAAAATTTCCTTAACAATTGTTCTAACATTATTTTATGAGTCATGGAAGACCATTGAAATATATGGGTTGATTTTGGGTCCCCATGGAGCCACTTAAGAATGATAATGACACTTTATTTTAATTAACTTAAAATAAAGACAAAATTTTCATTACCAAATATCTTTCAGTATATCAATATTTACATTGGGTTATGTAAGTCATATTTTCGACTAAAAATAATCATTGGGAAGATAATAATATTTCCCACATTATGGTTTTTTTTATAATTTTTAAAAATCAAATTAATTAAATTATTTATGAAACAATAATGATGCAGTATTTACCCCATTAATAAATGATTTAAATAAATAAAATCACTAATATTAAAAAAATATCCAAAACCTATCCAATTTTTATAGGATGATTTTATTTCGAACATGAGTCATCTTATCTTTGAATTTAATGAGTTTTTGACCTTCGAAAACTGAAAATATGTTTATAATAAAATAACATTTTCAAACTCTCCTAAAGAGCCCCTCCTCGCCCTTATAAAAGGACACCACTTCTAACACATTCCTCACACCTCTCAAGCACCTTGGCTCATCTAAAACCTACCAAAATAAGCTCTCAATATCTATATCTTCCACCTAGAATCCTTACCGTAGGCATAAGTCACTTCAATACGTTTGTTTCGTTCCAACCAAAGGGTGTTACCCAAATTAAAGGTAATGGTTTCTCTTAAATTCTTTTATTTATTTTACTTATCCAACCCCTAAAATCTTTTTATTCATTTATTTTATAACAAAAATTGTATCATAAATATAATAGTATGTTTTTATTAAAATTATTATAACTACACTTACACACACCTCCATCTAATGGGTAACGAACATATTGTTTCTATGGATGGAAAATGAATGCCTCACGAAACGATGATTGTTAAATTATATCCTACCGCCTCTCATGGTGGCCATTAAGATGAAACTATATATAGATATGATATATATATTATGTTTATTTTTTCTTTATTCTTTATTATTTTCCATTTATAGAATTATTTTATTGTTTCTATTATGGGTAAAACGCGATAATTTCATTTAAGGAAGTGCGAACTACCGCCCCCTCAAAGTGATATGACTCGTTAATGCCTTATGTGGGACATATAAAGGATGAATTCAATGATATTATATATGATATTATATTGTAATTATAATATATCTATGTTTAATTATGTTTTAATTACATTAAAATACAAAATAGAAATGAAATTAGCATTCATGCGTACATACGGCTTACCATCTCCATGAACGGTGAATTTCATTTCTTATCTCCAAATATTATTTACTATTATAAATAAATATATATACAAGATATAATATATATATATATATGATATATAAATCATGTATATCATTTATTATATAATGGAATTTTGACCACATGGAAAAATATAAGTTTAACAAGTTCATTTTTGACTCAAGTTCTGAACATCGATAAAATATCCAATATCAACTAAAATAATTAAATAATTGCTATAAAAAAGTAATAAGTGATATAAAAGAAATAATAAACGCTAAATTTTTTTATCAAGTATAAATTAACTTAAATTTATTATTCAGGATGAACAAGTAACATACAAGACAAGTTGGACTTGAGGTAAGGGGTTTCTTATCTCACTTTTAATTCCATGAGATTTCAATGCTTTGCCACTTATTTATTGAATGTGGTGTATTGTGTACTAAAATTTGATATATATTATCATGATTCTATTTATATTCATTTTATTATGTGATTACTTCGGTAGTTATTAACTTATGGTCATATGACTCGATTGATTACAACGTGGTAAGGAGTTTTTATCTCACTTCTTATTCCCAAGAGATTCATGCTATATTAGACACTATTTCCATTTGTGTGGTGTATGTACTACCCGTGATTGTATTCTTGGTGTAATATAATTTAATTTATGGGTATTTATTTTTTCATTTTATCATCCTTTTTTCATAGGGTGTTTGTTTCATAAGTTACAAAATCAGTAAGGGAATTTCAAATTTCAATTTCCACTCATTGGGCTTTATGCATACTTCATTGATTATTTTACTCCATGATTATGTGTGGAATAACTATTTATTATTTGTGTAGTAATTTCCAATACCATTTCTTTGGATATACTATTGACACATAAAATCACTCCATTGATAAATTCTCAAGTCATTGATATGAACCTGATAAGAGTAATTTTAACTCAATCACCATTCATTGAGTTAAACATCAAATTAATTGGTGTTGTTTTTACAAGAATATGTGTGAATATCCTCTAATTTATTTACACTGAATATATGATAATATTGAGTGTATTTATATTTTTCACATATAATTATGTCATTGATTTATCCTTAACCTAAGGATACGGTCTTTATAAGGGATTTCATCTCAACTTACATTCCATTGAGTCTTCTTTGTTGTTATGCACCAATTAACTTTTATTTGGTGTATATATTGTACTTTGACCTAGTATATCATGAATCCCTTTATTTTTGTGATATTATAATGTTTTTATTACCTCAATTAATTTTATTCAAGTGTCTCTCTTTTGGTTAGGAACTCTAACTAAAATTTGATTTAAATGTTTTAAATATTTATTCTACTAAATCATTCTAATTAATGTCCATGTTTTGAAAATGGTTTTAAGGATTTATTTATTTTGAAATTAATGTTATAAAATTAAAATTTCTTTCAAAAGTTTCAATGTTGAATGGGACACTTGGATTAAAAAATCTCTTTTAAATATATTCTTGACAAATAGTGTGACTTTTAAATGTTTTCAAAAAAGGGGGATATTTCTCTCAAATAGTATTGATGATTATTTTCATCTATATCGATATACTTCATTATTCTTATTTGAGGTTAATATATTATAATTCAATCTTCCATATTGTATTTAATGGGTTAGTTTTGACTGTGGATGTGCTATTTTTATACCATTCATGGTTTGTGGTTAAAATATTGACATTTTCTTCTAGTTTTAATATGAATATTTAGATTATGTTTTAACCTTTTCATATGAGGAATGAATTGGACTTAGTAAGTGACAGCTGGATCCCACTATAGCTCCTTGATACATTGGTAGCTCTCATGAGACAATTAGACATGGAATTAGCGGAGGCCTTTCCCAATTTTAGATATATGGTTTTGGCCAAGACCTTAATCAGTTTTAGATGTCTTGTCCAAGGCCTTGACAAAATGTTTCAGAATGTCTGGCATTATGCATTACATCATTATGAGATTAGATATCGATATTTCATGTGGTTATTCGACTAGTAGAATAACCATGACTATGTTTTATTATAGAATTATTTAATTAGCTCTTATTTTTTCCATAAAGTGTTTATTTTATTATTTGGAAAGGAATTTGTTTTAAATTATTCACCATGCCTAATGTTTATGTTTTCTTCTACTGTATTGCTTACTATTACTGAGAGTTTGACCTCACCCCTTTATTATGTTTCATTTTCCCATGATGTGATGAATTTAGTTATGAGTGACTTGCAGGAATAATATTGGAATCCTGGATGTCTCTAATGGAATAAATTAGTGTTGTTTTTCTTTTCAAGTTTTAATGTTGAACTTATGTATATATCTTGCTTCCAAGACTACTAAACGGATTGGTCCTTCAGGACTTGATTCCTTGTAATCATAACAATTTATTAAAATAATGCAGCAGCTCCTTGATTCTAGGGTCGGGGCGTTACAGTTGGTATTAGAGGAATTTTAGTACAAACCTTGGAAACTATATTTAGATAAACTCTGATTAGAGCACATTACCCAAAGATAATCTTTGAGTATTATTATAGAACATACTAGAATTTTGGTAATGTAGATATTTTATGTATTTTCCCATCAATACATCCCTATATAAATATGATCAGGTAGAGGCGGCTCTGGCACAGATGTACGTAGGAGTGAAAACTCTGACAAGGAGTTTAGGCCTTGACCTGGGGTATCCTGCTACACGACAACGGGCCTTGCTGGACTCTAGGTTACGACACTCTTGATAGATATTTTTAGGATAATATACATTTTCTTTGCAAAGATATTAGATGTATTTTAATATAAGATGAAAATAAATGACCTTGGTTAATCCTAAGGTGTTTTAAATTGAACATAAGGTGTCATGATATTCTCTACATGATTTTAAGACTATTATTACTCACACAATGATTTTTGGTTTTAGTCAATGGCTGGATTCCAAGGAAGTCAAAGTATCTTTGAGCATGATGTACAAGGTTTTAACGGTGGTGGAAATGAGAAACAAAATGGAATGTTGATAGGCTTAAAAATATATCATGTTCTTGTCGAATCAGTTTTCCAAAAATATGATCGCCAAAATATATATTAACCAACTATTGAAATCAAAAAAGAAGAGAAAGGTGATGAATGATATGACCTCCAGCAGTGGAGACCATTGGGAAAAGACCTCAGTTTCCATCATGCAGGAAATGTGGGAGGAGACACCCAGGAAAGTGTCTCAATAGAACAAAGAAATGATTTACATGTCGGAAATAAGGACATAAATTAAAGAATTTCCAAGGAAAAATGAATATTACTATGGAAGAAAATAAAAATGGTCCCAAGAATCCATTTATAGTCATTTGGTGTAAATGTAGGGGACCTGTCCATTACCCAAGTGAATGCCCTATTCTATAGGATATCATCTTGGTCAAGGAAGAAGCTATGTGAAAATAAATGGATGGTGAAATGTTTAAATGTATTAGTTCTCTTTGTTGATGGGATTACTTTGGAAGACTTTTCTCTTGTATTTATAACTCTACAGTTTGTCATGTGAAAATGATATTTGAGGAAGAATTATCTTTTCTCTTTTGGATATAGTCATAAATAACCATTTGGTTTTATATGATCATTGAGTTTGAAGAAATTTAAAGTTATTAATTTTTGGGATGAAAATGCGAGGTATGAGATAATATTTATAGTGAAATTATGTTATAGTTATTTTGAGGAATTTGTCTCATTTTTGGAATGTTATAAAATATAGTTTTTGAAAAAGGATAACACACAGACTGTGTGACAACCGATCACGTCAGACAATGCTACGGGAATCGAACCCACAACCATAGTGCGATTGGGATTTATCGCCTACCACTGGACTATGTAAAGTCCCTGGTTAGTGTTACTAATTTTTTTAGTAAAATAATTCTATTGATCAATAATAAGTTCATTTGGGATCTTATGTCTTATCAAATAGATATCCTTATTATAGGAAAATGTTTTGGTGATTAAATGATAAATGTTATTTGGGAAGACGCTCTCTCTATTGGGAATACTATATGCCTAAGGAAAATAGAATACTATGAGATTTAATTTGATGAGTAATGGTGGATTCTAATCTATGTTTTTATTGTGGATTTATAGCGATTTGGGTTATTTATGGAAATGATTAACCTATCATATAGTATATGTGATTAGGTTAAATACTTTCAAGTATTCGACTTTAAAAGTAGTCGATGATTTGGTTAATCTCTAAAGACAAGGTATATATATATATATTCCTTTGTAGATTATGTGATTCTCTAGAAGTTGATTCTATCACTTCCGGGGTGACCAAGTCATCTTTAATACTCATCATTTGAAAAAAAGATGATTTAGTCATAGAAATTTATTAATGGATGAAAATATACATAAAAGTAAGTATATATCTTTATTTTCTTAGTCAATATCATTAATAAATTCCTCAACTTTATGAAATAGAACTTAAAACAAAAAACATTATCTGTTTACTTTTCCTACTAGGAAACTAATGAATGTTTATCCCGTCACAAGTTTGTGGTTTTCTTATTGTTAACTTTCTCATAATCTTGATTTATATCACTCTCCACCAGAACATGACACTTATTTTATCTTCCATATCCATGTTTTCCTACCTGGAATCCTAGTACGGTTTATCTCCGGTGACCTCTGTACTTCGTTTTCTTTCTTTCTTTAAAATAGATTGTTTTATTGACTCTTTTTCCAATGTGGGACTTTAAATGAAGTTCCCAAACCCAATTTTAAAATTAAGAGGATGCAATTTCTAAAATAGGGGAATAATGTAACTCCCCAAGATTTCATAGTAACTTATTTTCATTAAATTCAATAGCTTTCTCTACACGCAACACCGAGTTTGAGCGCACCACGACTTACCAAACTAGCCGTTCAAAAGCGATTATTAATTGTATTAACTAAATTTTGAATTTTATATATTCCATGTAATTTTAACATCCATATTATGTGTTTCTTAGACATAATATAAGAACAAATTAATTTTTTTAGATAAAGGAATTAATTCTCAAAAAATGTAATTTTACCACCTTTAAATGATAATCCCTTTTTAAATCCAATATTTGACACTTTTATATATTCAATTTGAAAAAATTAACTTCTTATTTAAAATCAGGACATAAAAATTTAGTTTTGATAATTTTTTTTTTGTTTTTATGATAACTTTCATATTTGAGTGAATAGTGAAAAATACTATATTTTAATTGAAAACAACTTTTTTAATAAAAATATTTTATAGTGTTAAAGTATACATTTGAATGGTTTGGATGTATAATTAGATTATAAATTTACCATTTAATCCAATGGTCTTCATTGAAATTAATTTCACCTTGAAATTATATATAAACAAGTGTCAATATTTTTATAGTTATCCATCCAACGGCCCGAAGGCCTTCAATTTTTTTATTATATGGTAAGGCCCCCTTTTAAGGGATTATAGGGGTTGAAACCCAATGACATCATAGACATAGGAAAATCAAACGTGAAGGAATAATGAGTAAAACCTGGATAACATCACTGAACTAATCTTCCCCCGCAATTGAACATGAAGAAGCTATCTACGGTTGCAAGGTAATTCGGCAAGAAAGTGTCATGAGTCAAAGCACAGGCCCGATCCGATGAATTTATCCATACCCTCTCAAACAACAAAATCCAAGAAATACCACAGAGATGAATTTTTAGCTCTGAAACCACCTCTGGAGTCAATTCATCAAGTTGAGTTTGGATAACAAACTTCCCACCTTAGAAAACCAAACCATTCAAGAAAACACCTACCACCATTCCAAATCAACCGATGAAAACTAAAAACAGATCCAATTCATGATGTTAGCAATTCAGGGGAAGCAGACCATCACTGCATAGGCAGGATTCCCATATTCCAGATGATGTCGGGATGAAACCCCACCACAAAATGAACTAGACCAGTCCTACAGAGATCTTCACCGCAACCAAACGTGATCAAGAAGATCATTTAAACCCACCCAAAGAACTCTAGCAAGCATAGACCGAGGCGACAACCCAACCAACCGTGGAAGGCAGGAACTCGGCCACACCGAGCCTCCATGGAATGACTGAGCCCATGAACCCTCGACGAACCTTGACACCGCATATGAAAAATAATCTCACCCACCACCACATAGAACACTCGAAGGAAGGCCAATAATCCACGGGAAGGGAAAGAAATACCTTACCACTAGGTCATGAAGCAAAGTTACCAAGCCGAGAGAACACCGTTGAAGATGATCCATGAAACAACCTGCATGAAGGCCTCCATTGCGGTCATGCCATTGAACCAGGAAAGAAATAGAGAAATGATGACAGTTGGAGCTTTAGCAGGCGTGGAACGGAGATGGAAAGAAAACCTCCACCGAGACACGAGTCGAAGAGAAATCGGTACTCGAACTCGAATCCTCCATGTCAATGCAGGGTAGAGGAGACGTGCACCAAGATCACACCATTAAGAATCACTAAAGGAAGGATCCAAAAACAACATGGTAAGGGGAATAGGATAGTGGAGAAAGGGGGAACCCTAGCTCGGTTATGCCCCTTACAGGATCATTTTTTATAGTTATTGTTTCTTAAAAACACGCTATTTATTTTGACAATGGAAATTAATTTTAAATTAATTAATAAAACTTATATGTTTTGAATTTGGTAAAATAGAAATCATTTTTGAGTTAGGAATATCAAATATATCTTAGGCTGAATTTTTGGTATTTTTCTGAAAAACATCAATTTTTGATGAATAGTAAACCCACTTTGTAGTAGTTAAAAACTGACTTTTTCATTTAAATAAAATATTATCACATATATGAATTGAATTTTTAAAATACCACATAAATGTTTGTTATTATTAAGTAAAAGTTGGTTTAATAATATGAAAATAATTTCTGGTGAATAGTATCTTTTGTCTTTTATTTACCGCAGTTAAAGGTAAATAGGGTAATTCAAGGTAAAAAGAGTATTATAATAATAAAAATTTAAACTAAAAATTGTTATAAACCTATTGGATGAGTCATGGAAGACCATGGGCATCCTTGGGTTTATTTTGGGACCCCATGGATCCACTTAATAATGATAATTCCACTTTATTTTAATTAACTTAAAATAAATACAAAAATGGCACTAACAAATATCTTTTAGTATATGAATATTTACATGGGGTTATATAAGTCATACTTTAAACTATAAATAATAATTAGAAATATAAAAATATTTTCTACATTATGGAATTTTTATATACTTTTTAGACATCATATAAATTAAATTATTTATGAAACAATAATGATGAAGCATTTACCCCATTAATAAATGATTTAAATAAATAAGATTATTAATATTGAAACAATATCCAAAACCTATCCAATTCATATTGGATGATTTTACTTCAAACATGCGTCATCTTATCTTTTACTTTAATTAGTTTTGTAACTTTTTAAACTTAATATATTATTATAATAAAATAACATTTTCAAATATTCCTAAAGTTTCCCTCCTCTCCCTTATAAAAGGACACCACTTCTAACCCATTTCTCACACCTCTCAAGCCCATTTTCTCTTTCAAACCCTACACGAATAAGATCTAAAGATCCATCTATTATACTTATAAGCCTTAACTTAAGTAGATGTCACTTCAAGATGTCTTTTTGGTTCAAACCAAAGGGAGTTACCCAAATTAAAGGTAATGGTTTCTCTTAACTTCTTTTCATTTATTTTACTTATCCAACCACTAAAACCTTTTTATTCCTTTATTTTATATAAAATTAGTATCCTAAATATAATATTGTGTTGTTATAATAATTATTAAAACTAAACATACACACACCTTTATCTAATAGGTTAATAACATATTGTTTCTGTGGATGGAAAACTAACGCCTCACGAAATGATGATTGTTCAACCATCTCCTACTGCCTCTCATGGTGGCCATTAAGATGACACTGTATTTATATATGATATATATATTATGTTTATTTTTTCTTTAGGATTTTTTATTTTCCATTTATATAATTATTTTTTCGTTTCCATTATGGATAAAACACGATAATTGCATTTGAGTAAGTGCGGACAACCGCCCCCTCAAAGTGATATGACTCGTTAATGCCTTATGTGGAATTTATAATGGATGAATTTAATGATATTGTATATGATATTATACTGGAATTATAATATATCTATGTATAAGTTTGTTTTTATTCAATTAAAATACAAAATAGAAATGAAAGTAGTGTTCATGCGTACGTACGACTTACCGTCTCCATAAAGATGCATTCCATTTCTTATCTTCAAATAATATATACTGTTATAAAAACATATATATAATAGATATATATAATATATATATATATATGATATATAAATCATTTATATCATTCTGTAGATAATGTAATTTTAACCACATGGAAAAATAGTAATTATAACAAGTTCATTTTTGACTCAATTTCCGAACATAGATAAAATATCCAATATGAACTCAAATAATTAACTAATTGTTATAGCAAGTTAATAACTGATATAAAATGAATAATAAACTTTAAAAATTTTCTTAACCAAGTAGAAATTTACATAAGTTTATTATTCAAGATGAACAAGGAATATACATGACAAGTCGGACTTGAGGTAAGGGGTTTCTTATCTCACTTTTAATTTTGTGAGATTTCCATTTTTAGCCACTTATTTATTGCATGTGGTGTATTGTGTACTGAAATTTGATATATATTATTATGATTCTATTTATATTAATTTTATTATGTGATTATTTTGGTGGTTATTAACTTTTTTCCATACATCTCGATTGATTACAACGTGGTAAGGAGTTTTTGTCTCACTTCTTATTCCTGAGAGATTCAAGCTATATTGGCCACAATTTCTTTTTGTGTTCTATATGTACTGAACATTATTGTATTATTGGTGTAATATAATTTAATTTATGGGTTATTATATCTTCATTTTATGATCCTTCTTTCATGGGGTGTATGTTTCCAATGTTACCAAATCGGTAAGGGAATTTGAAATTTCAATTTCCTCTCATTGGGCTTTACGAATACTTCATTGATTATTTTACTCCATGATTATTTGTGGAATAAATATTTATTATTTGTGTAGTAATTTCCACTCACCATTATGTGGATATAATTTTCACCCACATAATCACTCCATTGATAAAATCTCAAGTCATCAATATGAACCTGATACGAGTAATTTTAACTCAATCTCTATTCATTGAGTTAATCATCCAATTCATTGGTGTTGTTTTTACAAAAATATTTTTGAATGTCCTCTGATTTATTTACACTGAATATAAAATCATATTGAGTGTATTTATATTTGACAAACATAATTATTTCATTGATTTATCCTTAAACCAAGGATGTAGTCTTTATAAAGGATTTCATCTCAACTTACATTCCAATGAGTCTTCTTTGTTGTTATACTCCAATTCACTTTTATTTGGTGTATATACTGTACTTTGACATAGTATATCATGAATCCTTTTATTGTAATGATATTATAATGTTTCGATTACCTCAATTATTTGTATTCAAGTGTCTCTCTTATGGATAGGAACTCTTACTAAAGTATGATTTAAATGTTTTAAAGATTTATTCTTCTGAATAATTGTAATTAATTTCCATGTTTTAAAAATGGTTGTAAGGATTAATTTATAAGTACATTAATGTTTACAAGTTAAAATTTATTTTAAAAGTTTAAAATATGTATGGGACACTTTGATTCAAAAATCTCTTTTAAACAGCTTCTTGACAAATAGTGTGACTTTTAAATATTTTCCTGAAAATGTGGGATATTTCTATCAAATAGTAGTTATGATTATTTTAATCTATATAAATATCCTTCATTATTCTCATTTGTTGTTAATCTATTATAATAAAATATTTTATATTGTATTTAATAGGTTATGTTGGACTTTGGACGTTCTATTTTTATACCATTCATGGTTTGTGGTTAAAATATTGACATTTTGTATGCTAGTTTTAATACGAATGTTTAGATTATGTTTCAACCTTTTCATATGAGGAATTAATTTGACTTATTTAGTGATGGGAGGAGCCCTCTATAGCTCCTAGATGCATCGGTAGGTCTTATGTGACAATTAGACTTGGAATTGGCCGAGTCCTTTTCTAATTTTAGAGATATGGTTTTGGCCGAGGGCTTAATCATTTTTAGACATCTTGGACGAGGCCTTTACAAAATGTTTCAAAATGTCCAACATTATGCATTCCAACATTAGGAGATTAGCTATTGATATTTCATGTTGTTATTCGACTAGTATAATACCCATGACTATGTTTTATTATGACATTATTTACTCAGATCATATTCCTTTTATAAGTTGTTTATGTTTATTATTTGTAAAGGCATGTGTTTTCAATTATTCACCATGCCTAATGTTTATATTTTCTTCCATTATATTGCTTACTCTTACTACGAATTTGAGATCACCCCTTTCTTATGTTACATATTCCCAGGATGTGAAGAATTTATTTATGAGTGATTTGCATGAATAATCATGGAAGCTTGGATATTTCTAATGGTATAAATTACTGTTGTTTTTCTTTTTATGTTGTAATGTTGAACTTTTGTATGTATCTTGTTTCCAAGACTACTAAATAGATCGGTCCTTAGGGACTTGATTCCTTGTAATCAAGTCAATGTATTAAAATAATGCACCAGCTCCTAGATTCTGAGGTCGAGGCATTACAGCATCAGTATGTAGATGTCCCCTTTTCCCGTATACCACTATGGTATGCAGCACCTCCCCCATATAGAATACGAAATCAATACGTGTAATGAGGTTTTTTCGGTATTATTCCCATCGGTTTCAACCTCACCCTTCCATTACCATTGATTCCTTCATGATTCCTCCGCTAACCAGACCTCTAGCATCAGGTCCAACCCTCCCCCAAAGCCACCATCCCTATATGATTAGACCATCAGGTGAATCATTTCACCCTTCTGAGTCTGCATACCCATGGTAGGCGGAGTCATGAAGGCTCTCCCCACAAAGGTATTGTTTTCGAGAATGCAGGTTGGTCTACATTCCCATGGAAATCAAGAGTCCAACTATGGGATGTCGATGTGAAACTCTACGTTCTAGGTATTAAGGGTGCTCACTTCCTTTTCCATTCAATGAGGAATAGTGATCCGTCTAAGGGGTTATGTTCGCTCCCCCCTTTGATGAGTATGAAACTCTTCACCTTCCGAGAGCCTATTCTAGGGCCCTCCCACTGAGGTATGTCCCCAATCTTCTAAGGTGATCTGCATGACCTTTAATGTTATTTCACATTGAAGGGTTCATTGCTCTATGCCCTCGCCAATGGTCACACTGACCTCTTTTTCCGCAGGCTCTCATCTCCCCCACCAACTAGGGAGGAAGCATTTGCCTTGTCGAATCTTTCAAATCCTCTTATTTCTCCCACCAAGCATGACTCACATAGGATTAGTGTTTTGTGGTTATTGAAACATCCACATGATTTTAAACTATGAGAACATTTATTGTTGATCAAAACAATATACGTAGGATGCCTACCTAAAGGCCCAAGAGCAAAAGGGTTCCCTCCCATAAAGGGTCCACCCAATCATGTTTCCCTGAAATGTGAAGCTTTCAAGCGTAATCCCCACACGTTTTGAACTACGAGGACTCTGATTCTTGATCAAACCAAGATAAGAAGGACACCTACCTGATGGACCGAGCTCAGAAGGGTTCCCTCCCATAAAGGGACCTCCAAATCTTGTTTCCCTCAAATGGGATGCTTCCATGCGTAAGCCCCCACACATTCATAATTACAAGAACTCTGATTCCTGATCATACCAGGATACGTAGGATGCCTACTATATAGCCTGAGCTCAATAGAGAGCCCATCCAAAAGGGTCAACCAAATCGTGTCTCCTCAAATGGGCAGTTCCCATGCATAAACCCCACACCATCTGAACTACGTGGGTTTGGATTTCTCACCTGAGGATACATAGGAAGACCTTCTTACAGACCCAATCCCAACCTCAAGTCACCTTATTTCCCCACTAGATGATGATAAACTACAGAGTGCATTATTATATGGATAAATTCCGCATTTCCTCCATAGCATCAAATATATGCATGATTAAGATGATCCTGCAAACCAAGGGTAGCCCATAGACACACTCATCAGGAATTAACCAAAGAGTCACAATCATATGATTATGAATTAAATCCGTAATAGAGTCCCATAATAGGCACCAATACTCCTTTGTAAGGGTGTGGTGAGCCTGAAATCCCATCCTCTCAACCAATGGGGTCCTCAGTGTTGATGGCTGAATCACCAACCAACGTGAACATTCCATTGGAAAAGAGGTCAATGAATCATGGATACCAGTGTTGTTGGGTGTTCCTAACTCCACGCATAAACCCTTTATAGGCCATCTACAGAAGTTATATCTGAGAAGGACCGAATGAACAAGTACTTGAACCCCACACAATCACCCACGGGACCAACTGTTCCTACGGGGTTAATCCAACTTTTTTTGAAAGATAATGATGCTGAACATGTTGAAACAAAATGAATGGTGAATTCGGTGAGAACCTATCTCAATAGAAGAGGGAAAGGTGAAGATGCTTCTCATTCCATTTCTGCACCACCTGAAATACGCCACCTCATAGGTAGAATAATGTAAAACTCAAAAAACATAACACTATATCTCCATTAAAATTTATAGAGTCTCAATTCTTTGAGTAGTTTTGATTGCCTTTGATACAACTTTGATACGACACGTACCCCAGAGCCCGAGTTGTAACTACCCCAAGCCCACCTTCAATTGGATAGGGGGAGGTTACCTAAACCTAATATGAAAATCTTAAAATGGGAATGCATTTTCCTTTAAACATGTACACACGCACAAAGCTCAAACCGTGGAAAGTAAACATAAAGAAAACTATACTTTCACTGAGACAACTATAGAGAGTAAAATATAAACTAAAAGTACAATGGGGCTAGAATAAAAACCCAAAACAATGGAGGAATGTAAAACATCCATGTTTTGTCTACTCGAGACACCACATGAAGGGGTAGGTGTAAGGTAGCTACCTGTAGATGTAGAAGTACAACCCTTCGTCCTGTCTCGCTGAGCACTACCTGGTCCCAGACAACCAAGCTATCCGTCGAAGAATATATTAGTCCTTTCTCACTAAGAACCACCTAGTCCAAGACCATCGAGGTATCCATCAATGTTTCGGTCACCTGCACAGGACATGACACGTAAAGGGAAAACCCCTGCAATGGTTAGTAACACAATAATCGGTATGGAACCCAAACCACCAAGAAAATACCACAAAGAAGTCCACAAAGAAATCCACTATGCATGATCACAAAGTAAGACAACTAACACAAGGTATAATCTAGTGTAAGAATGTAATATCATTAGTTGTATCATTGAACACCTTGGGATGATGAGGTACTACTCCCTGATGAAAACCGTGGGTACGATGGGTTACATTATGTTCCCTCCCCCATGGGCATGCTAAGTCACATAGATCCACTTCCCACTAGCCTTGGATTGTTATGGTACTCATCTCTGATGAGTATCATGGGTATAATGGGTCACATAGAGGTACTCCCAACTATGGGCCTTCTGGGTCACATAGAGCTGCTTCCCACTTTGGGGATCGTACAGAGGTACTTCTTCTAGATGAGTATTGTGGGTGTGTCTAGTCACATGGAGCCCTCCCCACTGTGGTAATACTGGGTCACATGATGCCACTTCTCACTGGTCCATCATAGCTGATCCACATTGGGTCGCATGTCAACATTCTTCGTGTCCTAGTCAACCATAGGATCTTTGAGCATAGTACGCTTGATTCCGGGAGAAACATATCCTCAACCATTTTTCATATTCGAACTTCCATGAAAGACTCCTTAGAGTATTCCAAAATATCTTCCTCACCGCGAGGGCTCAAAAGTGGAAAATGTCTCATCAATCAGGTACACAGTTTTAGAGATGTTGGCATATAATAAAGAGGGTTCGGTTGCATTTGGGCCCAATCTGACCCGGCCCGACTGACCCGACCAACCTGGCTCATGGGTCTCGTATGAATGAGCTTGATTTGACGGAACTAATCAAAACTAGTTCTGGAATGGGCTACCACAGTCTGGCCTAGCCTACAGGCTTTTCCAATTAGGCCTTGGCTGACTCGGCCTGATTCGTTTGGGGGTCTAGCCCATTGGGTCGCCCAGTGACCCGGTCCCATCTGGCTCAGCCATCAACCGGTGGACGGATTTATTCCCAACCTGGGTCACATGGTGTCCTGGTCTTAATTTACTAGCATGGCCTACAGAAGAAGTCTAGCTTCATGCAGCCTGGGCCACCCCACTATTGGTTCATGGTCTCCGGACCAGCCCGACCCACATGGTCAGCTGGTTTTCTTCCAGCCCCAACCTCCCCGCGGCTTGACTCATGCCGCAGCACAGCCGCTTGAGTGGTCGAATTACTTCACCTGGGAAGACACTATCTGTGACTATACTTCCCTTATCCCTATCAAGGTGGCAGAAGCCGCGTTGACCCACTCTTCGTGACCGGTTGTCGTGGGTGTTCACCGCTGGATGAATGAGGTTGCCCTGCCAGACGAACATGGCCGACCCGAGTTCCATGCAGCCGATTCAAGTGGCCAGCACTAACCTACAGCGTTGTGACGGGTCCACCACCCACCATCTGTCACATCTTCATGTTGCGACCTGTGACCATTGCTCGCATCCTGGGTGTTTCGGGTTCATCCTCTTCCTCAGTTTGTGTGTCTCTATCCTGATACCACCAACCGATAGCCTAGGTGGCAGCGGCCCTTGCTGATACCGCGATGTGCTACCAGCGTGTTGTCGCCATATTGCTGCTATTGTCGGGGTGTCACATCCTAGTGTTGCTGCTACAGTTTGTCATCATGGCCTCATGTCGCTGGTGTCGTGGCCCTCTTGGTCGTGGTCCTTCTGCCTGGCGCTTCCTCGGCTGATGCATCTTCATCATGGAACCACAAATATATGATCTATAGAGAGAGAGATGGATCACAAAGAACACTCAACGAATGATACATGTCTTTGGTCATGTTGATTCAGATGCATTCTTCATAGTGGGTCATGAATAAAAAGTGGAATAATCAATAAGACAAGATATCCCCTTTATCCTACATCACTAACCACCCCACATGAATGACCAATCTATAGAATAACTTGTTTGTGAGTTAACCTGCTTCCATTAATTAAATGAACGGTGTGGAAAAATAGATATTCAAATAAAATAAACCACCTACATGAAGAAGGTTCGCCGTTGTTGTTGATCCATTCAAGGCCATTGGATTTCATCGACCTCTGGTCCCAGATCCTTCCTCCAAGGCATCATCACCTCTTTCCAATCCTTCGGTATTCTTCGTTCGTGATAAAATCCTTTTCTTTAGATTTTTCATAGAAATTCTCAGGACTCCCACTATTTTCTCTAACCCATTATTTAAATAATAGAGAGATATGTCACATTGTTTCGGTTTCATTGTGTCATCACTTTGTTACATTGTTTCATTTATGAAATAACATCACTGTTACACATCAGTTAAGGAGCCTCAACAATGGGGTTTGTCTCTACCTCATCACCACACCATTGTGTTGCTTATCCTTTTAAATGGTGAGGAAATGAAAATAAAATAAGTATTTATTTTATTTTATTTAACTTTTGAAAGGTCTGAAAATTAACGTTTCCAGTTTACCCTCACCAGTCAAACATAGGTCCTTTCTAAGAGAATATAGACATTTTTTGTTCAACAGTTCCTTCATATTTTTTATCAGAGCACCGGTTTATAATATAGAAAACCCTTCTTGAATTTTTTTTTAAATGAACTAAAAAAATTTCAAAAGAAATATTTCTCCCTTGACTCGCACCGATCAAGGTTAAGCTTCACCTAAATAAAACACACCCTCATGAGCACATCGGTACTCTTGGATTTTCAATATGAGTTACCATTTAGGAGTTTTAATGATTTTAAAATAAAATAAATTTATAAAAATTTTTTATTTACGGTCAAAAACTACTTTCCACATTTGACCTATGCCATCCAATGTTAGGCTCTATCTCAAGAAAAAATACCTTCACGAGCTCAATCGTAGTCTCATATTTTCAATCTGAGTCAACGTTCGTTAGAAATAAGGATTCGACATAAAATATAATTTTATTTAAATATTTTATTTAATGTTGTTAAATTTTCATGTTTTCTCACTAAAGGCATCTGCCATCTAAACATAATCTCTTTTGGGGTAAACTTGTCATCTTGAATGCAACTATTCCCTCTGATTTTTTATTTGGGGACCCTTTTAATAGTTATTCTACTTTTTTCAGGAAAACTGTTCACACGCACTATTTATAGCTTTACATTTTCAACGGTTCATTACAAGCACTCCATGCCCTGTAATCTCATGTTGTCTTAATGCCTTGTGTCAAAATAATCCAATTTAATTTAAACAAATTCCTTGAACTACGGGGTATCACATTACTCCCCCTTTAGGGCTTTACATCCTCAAAATCCAACCCAAGGGCCAACCAAACAAATGGGGGTACTTTGCATGAATCCTAGCCTCCAACTCCCTCGTAATCTCCTTGAAATTATTGTGCTGCCAATGAACATGCACCATAAGAATAAAACATCCACAAAAGATCCCCCCTTGTCGATCCTCTCTCTCCATCGGGTTCTCCGAGAATGCCGCAACATCGTCAATATCTATATCCTTCATCAAGAAGAGACCCATAAGAATATGTGGTCCCCCTATTCGAACTATAAGGTTCTCCATCACCTACCAGCATAGGATTTCTATCGTCTATGTGTTGTCTTCATCCTCTCTCGGATGACCAGCACCTTCTTAGTGGAAGCCTCTTCCATCTCTCCATCGATGAGTGTTGACTCCCTAGGTCTGTCTAGAATAACACTGACATGAATGGTCATTTTCACAGTGCCTTGAATGATGAAATAACGATGGTGGAGTGGTAGTTGTTGTTGTACGCAAACTCCACCAATGGAAGGTGGTCCTTCCAACAACGACCATAATCTAGGACACAAGAACAAACCATTTCTTCCAAGGTCTTTATGGTCTGCTCTGTCTTACCATCATTTAGTGTGTGAAAGGATGTGATCAGGCACAAGTGAGTCCCAAAAGCTTCCTACAATCCCTTCCACAAACGGAATGTAATGTATGCATCACGATATGATACTATCGTATATGGGACTCCATGGAGTCAAAATATCGCTTGCACGAAGAGGCATTTCAAGCTATCTATTGTGCCCTATTCTCAAATGGGTAAGAAGTGGGCCGAAGCTGTGAGTTTGTCTACGATCACCGAGATGGTATTGTGCCCCTATATATACATGGTAATACCATCATGAATTCAATCATTATTCCATCCCACTTCCACTCTGGTACCTCGAGGGGTTGTTTCAAACCTGATAAAACATGGTGCTCAGCCTTCACTTTCTGAAAAGTTAAGCATATTGAGACAATCTTGGCCACTACCTTCTTCATCCTTGACCACCAGTGCAGGCCTCGGAGGTCCTAGTAAATATTCGCCACACCTAGATGTACCAAGAAAGGGGATGTATGGAACATCGTCTACTACTCCCCCCATCACAATGCCATAAGTACTACAGTGCACCCTCTGAAAAGGATTATGCGCTCTCCGCCATTCAAATATCCAATAGGGACATGAAATTTGTTCATATGGGAACGTGTAGACTCACAGTTGTCATCTTTCAGTTGCAACTCTATGACTAGCTGTAAGAGTAGAGGGGAAACTACCATCGATTGCAGACAAGATGCCTTAGCTCTGTCCGCAAAGGATAGCTTAATTGAGGTCATCTGCTCTAAGGCCTCATTCAGTAAATGTGAATTGGATTTCTTACTGAGAGAATCTACCACCACGTTCCCCTTTCTAGGAGTATAAACTATTCGAAATTCATAGTTCTGAAGGACCTCCAACAATCGTAATTGTCTCAAATACTGAAAATACTATGGGAACCTTTCCATCAGTGTGAAAGGATACCCCATTCAACTGGTCTATGTGTTCATCAACCCCTTGGTAGTGGGTACTCACTCTCCATAACCACATGATTATGGTACAGAAAATTCACACATAACCTCAAACAGTAGTTCTTACTAAGCCCTTATTCTGTAGGTCCCCCACCTACACCCTCAAATGTGAAGCTCTCAGAAATCCATCCAATATATTGATGCTCATATCGGTTCAATTTTGGGGGGTTTAGAATGATATAGTATCCCATCTTCCAGTAGGAAGGTAATCCTAGAAACATTTTATGAAGGGACGTTCTTGTACTCCACTATTACTACTGGGAACGAAGAACTTAAAACATCCACTACCACGAGAGTAAGGTTGGAAACTCAAGATTGATCAGTTTTACCCTTATATGCATGAGTTTATCCCATGATGCTTGGGTTTCCTTTTTTTCCGAACAAGGAAAACCCAATTCCAATTCTACAGAAATACCACATCCTTTTTTCTAAATCATTCAATCTGATCATAAACATTTGATGATCATTCCATACCCAAACTAACATCGTAGGGCCTCGATGCTACCACCAAGAGTTTCCAATCATAACTCTTACCTCAACGGTTAGATCACATCATTAGTATAAGTGTGATTATCGAGTTTCCTCCCATAGGTATCTCTAGACATAAAGTTCAAATCAATGTTTTAACTAGAAACTCTAGGTCTTGAACAAGATTCATGACAAGAAGAAATGATTAGCACCTATGTCTATTTGTACGTATGCTAAGAGTAGACACAGACCATACCATGAATCATTCCGGTAGCCCTTGGGTCATATTACTCGAATGCATGCAACTACTCCCTTACCCTATCCTCTAGCTCTCTAAGACTGGTGGGGACCACATTGGGGTGGTGGTTGTAACATTTTAAAAAGTATACCACCTCCGTCTACTCTCCTAGAACCTCTGTCACATTTTCCACCCTATAGATTTATTAGTGCATATCACTTCTTCTGCCCCGTTGGCCCATCCACCATTTCACTATCAGCACAACGGGCTGGAAAATCTCTAGAGAGATGTCTCTATCATCATTTGAAAAGAATTTCATCTTCCTAGGCCGACTGAACACACCCTCTTAGCCATGATCTGTAGATCCCATGTCTTAGGGCCTCTTATTTCTACTTCTTACACATCCAAGTCTTTGGGAATTATGTCGGTTGCCTGCATTCCTAGTTCTGACATCCACTGGCTGTATCTTTTTAGCCAAAGGAATTCCTACCACAAAGGTTCTCTCTATCACCCTCTCATAAGTAGGAATGTAAGGAGGAATAGTGTTGGATCGGATGTCCCTAAACACACCTCACTTGGAGGTCCGAGCCTAGAAGCACTAGTTGTATTGTATTAATCAAGTACCTGGAAAAATCAGTACATCTCGATGAATACTCTACTACCATAATGTCATCATTACGATGTTTTAGAAGATCTAAGGTGCACATACCCCTTATCTTTCATGAAGAAAACCACTTCATTAAGAACGGTTCTCATGCTCTGACCACAGAAGAGTCACCTCATTGTAAGATCGGGTAATCTAAACCCAGCCATCGCCCTGCTGAGCCACATAGAAGGATCACTGCCTATACCACCATCTTATCTAATGGTGTCCTAACTATGCAGAAACTCGGTCACCAACTCAATATAGTCTCCATCCGCCTATGAGTTGGGATCTCCTTGGAACCTAAGGGGTCTCTATTTTTGAAACTCGTGTATGCAACTGAGCCTACATGTGTCCTCTACTGATAGTGTATTTGTAAATGTCTAACAACAAGTGGTGGTAATGATAGGACACCTCTCGAAGGTGGAATCTTGGGAAATAGTCCTTGTACTAAAGGCTCATCACTATGTGGACCATCCTCATGGTCACATACTAGAGTCCTGGTTAGATGTCTATATGGAGTCATCTTGAAAAGGATCAAGATTAATCACGATTAATAGATTACACCTAGTGAGCAGACTATGACTCATAAATATCATGAGAAAACATTCCAAGATGAATGTAATCAATATTTTAATGTACCATTTCTGAAAATAGAATTTAGGGTCTTGGTCTATGGATATATCAACCACCGTACCAACACTGGATTCCTTGTCCTGAATGCCTTACTCAAAACACTTATCATTGTTTCCCCATAAAAATTTGCAGACTCTCAATTCTTTGGGCAGGACCGACCACCTTTGATACCACTTTGTCCTGACCCATCCTCCAAGGCCCATACCGTGACTACCCCAAGCCCGCCTTCTATAGGAAAGGGGTGGGCAACTAAAAATGAATAGGAATATCCCATAAAGGGAATGCATTTTTCTTTAAACTTGTACACACACATATAACTCAAACTAAAAAAAGTAAACACGATGTAAACCAAAATTGTCACTGCAAAAACTATATAGAGTACAGTGCCAACTGAAATTAAAAATGGGCCATAATAGAAGCCCAAACCCATAAAGAAAAGTACAATATCCATGGACTATCTGCTCGAGACCCCACCGGAAGGGGTAGGTGTAGGGTAGCTGCCTATAGCTATAGAAGTACACCCATATGTTTCGTCTCACTCAGAACTACCTAGTCCTAGACCACTAAGTTCTCTGTTAAAGTGTTTGCTTGTCCCATCTCACTGACCACCACTTGCTCCCAGACCACTGTGGTTTCTGTAGAAACATCGATCACCTGCATGGGACGTGACATGTGTGGGCGAAGCCCATGCTGTGGTGAGAAACACAATACTCAGTAGGGAACCCAAATCACCAATGAAATAACACACATAAATACACAAAGAAAACCAGAAATCATGATCATGAAGCCAGGTAGCTCAGACCAGTTATAATATAGATTAGTAATGTAATACCATTTATCGTATCACTTAACACCTTGGGATTCTGGGGTACTTCTCCCTAATGAGTACAGTGGGTATGCTAGGTCACAGAGAGATGCTCCCCATAGTGGGCATGTTGGGTAACAAATATGCGCTTCCCACTAGCCATGGACTATTGTTGTACTCATCCCTAATGAGTATCGTGGGTATGCTGGGTCACACAAAGTCTCTCCCCGCTATAGGTATGCCTTGTCACATAGAGTCGCTTCCAACATTGGCTATCGTAATTAAGTACTCATTCCCATTTGATATTGTGGGTCTTCTGAGTCACACAGATCCTCTCCCCACCATGGGCCTACTGGGTCACACAGATATGCTTCCCACTAGGCCATCATAGATGATCAAGATAGGGTATCTTGTCAGCAATATTCAGGTCTCATTTAGACGTAGGATCTCCACACGTAGTGCACTAGATTCCAAAATAAACTATTCCTCAAGACATTATTTATATTCCAACATCCATGAAACCCTCATTAGAGTATTCCAAAAGATCAGCCTCACGATGAGGGTTCCAACGTTACAAATGGCTTGTCAATCAGACACCCATTTTGAGAGATATAGGAATTTAATAAATAGGGACCTGTTGTGTCTAGGCTCAGTCTGACCCAGTCAGACCGGACCAATCAACCTAGACTGCGGGTGCCACATGACCCTGCTCAGTTTCACTTACCTGACCTAACCTGACTCAAGTCTGGGCTGGCCTAGTCTGGCCTGGCCAGGGGGGTAGGTCCATTGCGCCTTGCTGGACCTCGTCTGGTTCGGCAGGAGGTCCAACCCACCGGGTTTCCTGGTGACCCACTCAAATCCAGCCCGACCCACAACCGTCGGGTCGGGTTGTTCCCATCTTGGGAAGCTCGGTGGCTATGTGTTAATTTTCTGGCCCGACCCGACCCGCATAATGGGCTGATGTCTTTTCTTCTTGGGCCACCTTGTTGCTTGACTCGTGCCCCAGCTCAGTCGCTTAAGAAGCCGACTACCTCTAGCTGGGCGGACGCGATCAATGATCGCTCCGCTCTTTTCCTGGTCAACATGGAATAAGTCGCATTGACCCTCTCCACATGGATAATTTTCATGGGGTTTTCCCCACCATATGAAAGTGGTCAGTCTGTGTAGCCAGCACCGGCCCGTGACGGTGTCGCAGGTCCACCTCCCCCTATCTGTCATAGCTTTGTGTTGTGTCTCCTTGCCACCACTCGTGGCCTGGGTGCTGCGGGTTCCTCCTCTGCCAAAGACTAGGTGTCGTGACCCTACTTTAACAAGCCACCATCCTAGATTCCGACGACTCTAGCTTTCATTATGGCTCACTTCTAGTGCACCTCCTCCTACTTTCGTCATGGCTGGGGTGCCACGCCCTGGTGCTGCTATCGCGGTTGGTCGATGTGGCCTCATGTCGCTGGTGTCGCAGCCTACCTAGCTACATTTCTTTTACCTGGAACTTTCTTGTCTAACACATCATTTCCATCGTGCCATGAAGAATGGAGTGAGAGAGAGAGAGGTGGCCACAAAGAACACCCCACAAATGATCTGGGTCTTTGTTTGTGTTGACCCGAATGCGTTCTTGTTAGTGGTTCATGAAGAAAAAGTGGAATAATAAATAAGACAAGATATCCCCCTTATCCTACATCACTAATCACCCTTCATGAATGATTGATCTATCGGTTAACTAGTTTCTTAGATTACATGTGTCTTTCGTTTAAAAGAAAGATGGGGAAAACAAGATATTTACTTAAAATAAAATGCCTACCCAGAGAACATTCTTCGTTGGTGTTGATCCGTTCAAAGCAACTGAAATTCATTGACCTCTGTTTTCAGATCCTTCCTTTAAGGCTTCTTCACCACCTTCCAATCCACTGACATTATTATTTGGAGAAAAATACTTTTTTAGATTCGTTAAAAAAATTCTCAGGCCTCCCACTATTTTCTCTGACAAGTTATCTAATTAAAAGGGAAACACGTCATAGCTTTTCTATTACGTTGTGTCGTCTCAAAGTTATACTATTTTATTTATGAAATAATGCCTCTATTACGATTCAGTTAATGATCCTCATAAATGGGGTTTTTTCCACCTTATCGATGCACCACAGTGGTGATCGCCCTGCTCAACGGTGAGGAAATGAATATAAAATAACTTTTTAATTAATTATATTTATTGTCTGAATAGTCTATAAATTATATTTCTTGGTCCAAACTCAACGGTCTAAGTTAGGTCCTTTCTAGGAGAAACCCGACATTATGAGTTCAATAGTTCCCTCTTATTTTTGATCTGATCACCAATTTAATAGTTAGAAATACCGGCTTGGACATTTATTTATATGAACTAAAAAAATATTAAAAACAATATTTCACCCTCGACACACACCAGTCCAGGTTAAGCTCCACCTAAGGGAAACATGCCCTATTGAGAAAAACATTATTCTCAAATTTCCAATCATAGTTACTGTTTAGGATTTATAAGGATTTTAAAATAAAATAACTTCATTCAATTATTTTATTTATAGAAAAAAACTACTTTACACTGTTGACCTGTGCCGACAAATGTCAGTCTCTTCCTAATGAAAGCATACCCTCACAAGATCAATGGTGGTGTCAAATTTTCAATCCAAGTCACCATTCATGAGTTATAACGATTTTAAGGATAATTTAATTTAATTTAATTATTTTATTTATAGTTATTCTATTTTTGGGTTTTCTCACTATAGGCCCCCGCCGACTAAACTTAAGTCTTATCTAGGGTAAACTTGCCATTTGGAACGTAACGATACCCTCATATTTCTAATCAAGGATCCCATTTTACAGTTATTTCACTTTTTCGGGTAAAATGATAACACGTGCTATTCAATGCTTAACATTTTTTGACGGATCATTCCGGGCACTCTGGGCCTCAAAATCACATGTTTTCTTAGCACCTGATCATGAAATAATCCGATCTTATATTAAAAAATTGATAGAATTATGGAGTTTTAGATTTCATAATTTATAATCAATTTTTTATACCATTAATCTTATCTTGTTCTAACTTTTGTTCTTTAATTATCCTCTCACATGTTTACCTTAATTGGGTATCTAAGATCACCCTTTCTTATGTTCCAATTTCCACAAGTTATGAAAAATGAAATAAAGTAGGATAAATATAATAATTAGACTTTATAAGAAACATTTTATGGGTTATTTTGAATATCATTCATAAAATTTGTTTATCATACAACTAGACTCAAAAGACACTAAACCTTTATAGTTCTAGGTTGTGTGTTATTATATGATGTATTGACTATTCATTTATAATGATGTAATCTTATTGTTAGTGATGCTTTTATCATCTCATAAATTATCTAGTGTTGATGTGTAATAGTGTATCTCTTTATAGAACTATGTTTGTGTAAAATATAGTGTTTTTTGGAAGTATTTGACTAGTATATGTCGTTGAAGTCTATCATTGGTGATCACTAATTTCAAATACCTTCGAGGGACATAGATTTTAGTGTTGATGTATGTTCCTAATATTATTCTCCTCCTCTAAACTAGGAGGAGTTAGTGATGTCCATGATGATATAAACTATCCTTCGGAACCAAATATCAATTTAAGTTAGTAACACTTCACCCATTATTTATAATCTTAGGGATTAGTATATCAACCCAAACCATAAAAAATGTACTTCATGATTTATAACATTATTTTACAACAATAAAAGAGAAGGATATAAAGGTCTTGTGTATATGTAAGATTTGACATATAAATAAATCGTCTTACTCATAAAAAATATAATTATATTTTAAACACCAAATAGTTTTTATAACACTCAAATATCTCCTAAAACTGTGCAAGATACCCTAGGATGTATATATAAAAATGTGATCTTGAAATCCTAGTATGAAAATAAACATTATAATGAAGCATAACATGAGAGTCATGAGGAATAACATAATATCATAAATAGGGTGTTCATAATAATGGAATAATCACAAATTGAAATTATATCATAATATCATGGAATCATAAACATATGTAATCAATATGAACAAGACTTCATAAACATAAATCAATGGTTACTCCCAATACCACCATCATAAAGTGGACATGGTCCCATGGTAGATCGAGTTCACTTCCTAATATCTTACATAACATTTCATGACATATAATCTCATACACACTATATTATAGGGGTATATAATTTTGAGTACACTGTTCGTATAATGATAATAATGAATTTTTGTTTCATGTGATGAAAAGAAACTATAGATAAACCATATGCTTGATAAAACCCATGAGAAATAATTGGGTTTCATAATTATGATTCATGGTGTAAGTGAAGGCTAAATCATAAGGATTCCCAAGAGAAAGAGGAACTAAAATATTTGGAATTTCATAAAAAAATAAGGTATATAGTTCTCTAACATATAGTTCTAATGTAGAAAATTCATGAGAATGATCTTGGTGAATAATGAATAAAAGTTTACTACTTGTGAGAGGCTTTATGAAATAAGTATATGTTACTTTTAATGATGGAAACAACTTTTATATTACTTGAAATTAGAATTTAACCAAGCTATTTATATATACAATAATGAGTTTTTTAGAGGATATCCATGGTTTAAAAACACTTAATGTGGGTGATTCTTGACATTGGATGTAAAATATGAATGTTCCCATTAATTGAATTAACTTGAATGTGGGAATTTAAAAGGAAACTAAAAAAGGAATAATGCCATGAATGAAAATTATACATAACTAGGTACATATTTAAGGAGAATATATACAGAAATATATAACTACATTATAATAATATTGGTTAAAATGTGGGAAAATATAGAGAACATTTATACGATAAATAACTAGGGTGGTATGGAATATCACTTTTTATGTTTTAAAACACTATTATTAAAGTCCAAAATAATAAAATTAATATAATAAAACATTATTTTAATAAATTGATAAGGTTGATATGATATTTACATGATATAATACATAATTAGGATTCTAATTCAAAATTATAACATTAGTGGGGTGGTAAATTATTGATAAGCAGAGGAAACCACCATTAAAGAGGATGAGAATTATTCTTAACATAGTTCCAATTTAAAGAAGGAAAGAAACTCAAAAGAAATGAAAATTTGAATCAAATTTGAAATAAACATATATAAATTGGGTATACCATATGAAAAAAAGATGAATCTCAAGAAGAAATTATATAACTGATGAATAAAGATTAAGTTACGAAAAAAATCATATATTTTAGGGAAGACATATATCATAGCCCACACCAAGGAAGAGAATGAATAGAAGTGATATTTTAAATTCAAAAAATAATTTATAATATTATATGAAATGTGGGTAGTATTTACACCATAGAAATTTATATAGGTTCATAATATCAAGCATGCCTCAATAAAGGGTAATTAAGATGAAAACCCTTACATTATTCTTGATTCATTATACACATATGCCTAACATCCTAAATAATTAAATATATATTTTTAGATACTTTATTTATAATTTTTTTAATATTTAATTTGTTTTTATTATTTATTATCATATGATATTTTTTTATTATATAGTTTTCTCTTATGTTTTCATCAAAATTGATGTTTTGTTATCTCAGAAATTTCAGTAATAAAAGATGATATCTTAATAATATTCCAAATACAAAATATAGTAATTAAATAAATAAAAACTAATCATTATTTTTTTATTGAATTATAATAATATTGTCATTTATGTTCCCTTAGTAATTTGTGATATAGTTTTATAGCATTATTCAAGTAGGTGGTTATACCAACCCAAACATAAACACACTATATGTCGATGGGTGAGTATGCTTAAGGATGTATATAATATCATTATACTAGGATAATAATGATATTATTTATATTTAATTTATTTATTGAATCATATTTGAATTATTTTGGATAAATAATTAAAATCAATATGAAAATTGGAAAATATTACTTCATGGAAGCTGTAGATAGCACAACACACTGTAAACATTTCCATTTCCCTATGAGTGAGGGGAATTAAATTATATAATAATTTTATTATCGCAAATCATATTTATATTATATATATCATATTTACTATTCATCCATATCATTAAAACCATCCATGATAGGTGGTTATGGAAAGTTGAATATGTTTCATAGAGGTGGTAGTCCATGGACACAAAATAATGACTATTTTGTTTTTCTTAGTAGATTGATAAGAATAAATAATGGCTTTTATCTTAATATAATTGAATCTAAGTATAATGGTGATACTGATTTCATTATATTTTTATTGATATAAGGGTTATTAATGATTAATATTAAGAATAAATTATTAAGAAGTTCGAAATACTTATATTGGAGACTTGATCTTCTCTTAGAGATCTCCATGGGAATGATGTCCTTAAGATAACTTCTAGAGTTCAAATGATTAAGTATGAGAAAATTATTTTTTTATAGGTAGTTTGGGAATATTTTCATTGGAAATTATAATTTCAATATTATCCTTGAAATGGTACAATTTATCCCCTTTTATAAGTGAAGATATGGACACTTTTGTGAACACCCTTTACATTTTAGTGATATCATTATATTATTAATGGGTCAATGGCTCTAAAACATTTAAATAATGAATATTGGGATGATATTGGGTATATTATGATTCACCCAAAAATTACCTCACATGTTTTATACATTATTTAGTTATTTACCATTGGATTATAAAACATTACTATTTTAGATTCTTCTTTGGTAACTAATTTTTTACTAACTAATTAATATTGTATTAAAAATATAAGGTCACTATTATTACCAAGTATTTAATTTATAATGAAAAATTTAATATGAAATTAATTTAATTTAATTTTTAAATGACTAAAAATACATTTTAATTTTAAAAATTTATTAAAAGATATAACATTTTTCAAAAAAAAAAAATTTTGACAATTAATTATTCTTAATCATATTTAGTATTGATTACTAAATTAATGACTGTCAATATATATATATATTTATGTGTTTTTGTATGTGTTAAAATATAACAGCATAATCAATATTGATAAGTTATTAATTTATATGATAAGGTAAAAATTAAGCAATGATAATAAAATAACTCTAACAATTTTACCATTATAGTAGTACTTAACATTAATCAAATTAATATATTTTTTATGCCAACTAAATTGACCTTATTATATAATATAGAATTTTTATCAAAAATATTAGATCCAGTTTATTATATAATATTTTTTAAAGTGAAAAAATATAAATGTATAAAAATATATTTTTTGAGCGAACTGCAACATTTGTTACAAAAAAATTAAATATGGATTTTATAAATTCAAAATGTTTTTTTAAAATAAATTATTTAGCTTTATAAATATATATTTATTTCAAAAATGGTTTTTCAAATGTAATTTTTTAAAATAAATAATTTTTAAAAATATTTATTTACATTATTCGTGTAAAATAAATTATTTTTGAAATATCCCAAAAATTCATATCGAGATAATTTGAAAATTATAAATTTATAAATTAGTTTCATATTATCTAATTTAAATTTTAAATATTATATATGTTTATCTTGTAAATGAAGATAAAAAAAATAAGGGTAATCGACTTTTATTAAAAATGGTGCTTTTAAATATTAAGTAACATTAATATTATTTCATATTTATTTTTTATTTAAAAAAATTAATATATTAATTTCTAATAATAATAAAAAATTGTTCAATTTAATTTATTATTATAAAATAAACAACAATTAATTAACCCCCTCTCTGAAAAATATTACATTTATGCTAAATACCCATTAATATATACCAAATAAAATTAATTAATTTTACTTTAAAATATAATATTCTGATCCAATGATATTAAAATAAATATTTTAATGTATATATATATATTATCAAATTTTAATAATAATAATAATATTTATATTTATAATTAATACATAAATATATATATTTATAATATTTTAATAACATATTTTATTCTCATCATAATTCATATTATTTTAAATTTATTACCTAACAATACAAAAAATAAGTATACATATTGGATATATGTATATCCAATGACCATATTTTTAATAACAATTATATTTTGAAGAAGAATATGTTCTATAGCATATAATATACATAACACCAAGCTTAATGAAACCACAAAATATTATTATATAAATATGACAGTTATAACCTAGTCATTAAATTGATGAGTATGATCCAGATTGAGAACATTTATAAAGATAAATAAATTTTCTAATTAATAAAAATATACTGATAAATTCTTAGTAAATAAAAACCCATGTTATAGTAATGTCATTTTATTCCTCAAAAATACTTTTCTTTAAAAATGGGTTTTATTGCTTTTTATGAGCGAGTAATATAATAATTTTATATATTTTTTTTAAAAAATAAATTATATTTTATCTAAAATTAGAATATCCAATCTACCCTATGATGAAATTTTGGGAATTTTTTATAAAGATTATCTTTTCAATGAAGAGTAAAAAATACTGATTTTTATTGAAAATTGTAATTTATTTTAAATTATTTAAAATTAAAAAATGAATTGTATATTATTTTTAAAATTTAATTAGTTAATTTTTATTTAAATTAATTCAATTATTGTTTTTAATTATGGTTTAAAATTTAATTTAGTATAAAAAAATTTATTTAATAGGTTCTTTTTCTAAAAAATAGCATTCATTTCATTTTTGTTGTTTAATTTAATATTAAATTCTTCCACATATTTGTTATGAATTTTAAAAAATGGTATACATATTATGAATCATAATTTCCAAATTTTAATAATAGTTATCTTTCATTTTATTCCAATAGGAATAGTAAAATTAGTAATTGTTTTTACTACATTAAAGGGAAAATATTGTAATTAAAGTTAACAATAAAATGATAAGAAATAAAAAATGAACCTAACACATGCATAAAAATTAATGGATGAGTATATATCTTCCATAATAATTAAAAAATTTAATATATATCCTTTTTTCATTTGGATATGATTTTGACATTTATAACATTTTATGTAAAGAAAAGTTAAAAATGGCACACTCTTGATTTTAATAACTATATTATTCTTAACATAAATATAATCAATAGATTTGATCAATTATATATAATATTTTAAAATATAAATTATTTACATTCATTTGCGTATTTAATTTTAAATTTTTATTTAATTATTAATTAAATTAAAATCTTACACAACGTTGACATAGTAATTATTTAATTAAAATTAAAATAAAATATATGATATTAAAAATATTAAAGATACTATAATTTGAAAAAATATATTATTATCCTTAAATTTTTTGATAAAATTAAAATATTAGAGTTATTTTGATATGTTGGATTTAAAATCTATTATTCTATTGTAGTTTTAAAAGTCAAACAAATTAAAAAGTTTCAATATTGGCATTAATGTTATTGGAAAAAAATTGTTCTATTAAATTATTTAAAATTTCTAAATATTAAATGTTTTGAAAAACTAATTGGGATAAGGTTTTAAATATCATCCATGTTTCATTTATATATTGTTTTTACTTTTATTGTAACTATATTAAACTCTTAATAGTTAAAAACATTGGTATCATCATAATTGTACAAGGGGTTAATGAATTCTTAAAACAAAGTGTAAAAATGTTATCCAAACATGTAAAAAATTTATTTTATGAAAATATATAAACTAATATACATTTTTTCTTTATAGTATTGTTAATTTTGATTTACTTGGACATTAAATTTTATTTTTTTTAATTGAATATTACAGTAATTCCAAAAGTGCCCCTCCCATCTTTTATAAAAGATCACCTCTTATTCTCATTTATTTAGACTTCAGGAACCATTTTTTCAAATACCTAAAAATTACTATAAATAAACTCCTCATAAAATCCTAAATTATTTTTATAATTAGAAATCTAGCCTCGAAAATCATAAGGTGTAATGAAATGAAGGTTTTCCGAATAAGAGTTATAATACTTAACCGGGCCTTTCAGTTTCATTTCTTCTTTAACCTCATTTAAATAATATAAAATAAATGAGACATTAACAATAGTATACTATATATTATGATATATTATTATGTTAATTTCATAACCTATATCTATCTCCAACATCCATCAAATGGGAATGGAATTCACTATTCATGTGTACGACAGACTACAGCGTTGTGAAACGATGTAGTTTTTTTCCATAACCACCACTCAAGGGTTGTTATAATGATAGAATTAATGATTATATATTAAATTCATGCCATATTTTTCTATATTATAAGATAATATATCATTTAATTTCATACCATTCCATTCACTAAAAAATGATAATGTCGTCTTGCCTACGTGTGGACTACTACCTTCACAACGCAATGTGTTTTATTTATCATAACCACATAACATAGAATATATGAATAATTATATTAAATAAATAAATATTTAATTTATTATATTATCATAATTCATTAAATATATAAAAAATATTTTATCTTTCAATAATTTTTATTGAAATATATAAACATTATTCATGTGTATCAATGGCCTACCATCTCCATGATTGTAAAGTAGTTTGATTTCTATAACCATATGTCATTATTGGATTTAAAATTATAATTTTTTTACAAAAAAGATAATTATTTTAATATTATTATTCTATAAATGGTGGGTTAATGACTACTTTGACCATGGCCAACCTACCTAATCCATTTTAGACATATGAGTTGAATAGAATCAAAACAACTAATTTGACCATAAATGATTAATTATTTGAATATGTCATAGTATAGACTAAAATAAAAATACTATTATTTTTAAAAAAGGTTCTTAAGATAGTAATTAACTAAAATAATTTTATTATTCTTGAAGATATGAAACACATATGACATGTTGGAATCAAGGTAAGGCACATTATTTAAAAAACCTTTTAAAGTTTCCTTGAAACCCTCCTTTTTCCATGTCCATATTATTAATATTATTTTATAGATGTATTAATTTGTACATAAAATAATTATTGTGGATATTTAATATTTATTTGTAATCTATTTCCATATTTTTCCCAAGTATTTTTTTACATGTTGTTTTCACATTCATAATAAAATAGAAAAAAACGGAATGACCAATTATAGCATATACATCAACATGGACTTTTCTCATTATTGTAAATCTTATTGGAATTTGGATTCATTTAAATATTTCATGTTTCATAAATAGACACCCCATATTTTATATTTTTTGGTATTTTTTAATTAAAAATATTTTTCTAAAAGAAAGGTTTATTTTTATATTTGAAAGTGTTTTTGAATTTGGATTTAAATAATATTTTCAATGGTTTTATAAGGAAAAGTGTCAGAATAAAATAATTTGTTAATGATATGGTTCAACATTGTTATATATAAGAAATATATGATCCCAATACATCATATATGATGGTTTTATCCCCATTATGGCTCATGGGTTAACCTTATATAGTTTATATGATGGTTGATCCCCATTATAGCTCTCTAATGCATTGGGTTAACACATGGAATTACTCAATTAGGTTTCTCCTAAGAGATTATGGAATATAATATGATCGTTCATCCATGTATAATAGTGATAGTTATTTCAGGTGTGACAATGATGGTTATTATCATTATTCCGATTTAACATCAATGGTTACTCGAAGTATAATCACAAGGTATATTTCACATGTAACTATAGTGGTTACTCCAAGTATAACTGTGATGGTTATTCCATGTGTAACCATGACGGTTAATCTATATATATTATTTATATGAAACTTTTTCAACAAGTTTATTACCTGTTTCATTTAGGATTTATATGGTTTTAATGTTTATCATTTATAAAAAATAATATATGTGATTTTTATATGAAATTTTTTTCTCAAATCCTCTCAAATAATATTTCAATAAGGGTAAAAATCCATGGGTTTTCTTGGTTTTCATTATAATAATGGATTTCTTTATTTTTATGTAACATACTATTCTTTTACTTATCATCCCACATTTTAAAAATTTTAACATGATTATTAAGGGAAAAAGAATAGGTCAAGATGAAAATAGTGAAGACATTTCATGAAAAAAAAATTTCTCTTTTTAAAAAAAAATCTGGGAAAATGTATACAGAATAGAAGTTTCCACTTTGTAATATTTGGGATTGTTTTGTATGAATTTTGTCCCAAATTTCTAAATATATAATACTAAAATATCATTTGGAATGTAAAAATTTTAAATCTAATGTTTATGTCTGGGTTCATATAATATCTCCAACACCAATAATATCAATGGCCATATTTTCAATAACCATATTTTCAAAATCCATATTTTATTCTTATATATAAAATTTCATAATGTTTCACACATTCAAGACTCACTTTTAAATTCACATTTATTATTATATATTATATATTTTTCATAATAATTTCTCCTTTTATGGTTATATTCCATATTATAGGTTTTTTGGATATTTTTGATCCTCAAGGTTAAATATGATCTAGGTTATTACCAAGTCATTAATATTTTCATAATATATATAAATTTCCCCTATTGATTTATTCACTTATATGAATGTAATCATACATTTTGAGTAATAATCCATAGTTTTTAATACTTGATTTTATGTGATTTTGATGTAATTTCAAATTTATGAATTAATGAATTATCATTAGTTTGGTCAAAATAATTTATGGAATATTTTATAATCATATTTGAATCCTTTTTAAATAATACAAGTACAACCTTTATAATTATAGACATAAAATTATAGTAAAAATAATAATAATGGATCCTTAATCCTAGTGTGTTACAACTAATTTTTACAAAGATGCACAAATATATTTCTATTTCACCCCCTTCATTGGGATTGAAAGAGTTAAATATTTAACTATACTCTAAATTTATGTATTTCCTCTATTGGTTTAAAATTAACCTATATACGTATTGACATGTATTTATTCCAATATTTAGATATATATTACTTGGTATAGAGATCAGTATTTCTTATAATATCTCACATTTTTATTATATAAATATTTTAAAGAACTTATTTCACAACCAAAATTGATCTAAATGAAAAACTCTTAGAGTTATTCTGATAAAAAGTTATAAAAATGAAAAAAGTTAATTCTTTATAAAAAATAAATATCAAATATTATTTATAAAATTACAAGAGGGATAAAACCTCAAGTATCTGAAATGACCATGAATGTAAAATAATCATCCTCAATGTTTTTACTGAAGATAATACCACTAGTTAATACTATATAAATAATGAAAATTATTAAAAATATAATAAAAAATTTTAGAGATAAATAAGAAATGAAATTGAATAAATTTTAGGGAAGTTTATGTGGTTATGTATAAGTGTAAAAATGGTTAATATGATTATTTTACGGACATTAGATATATGTTCATTTGAGATATAGTCATTTGATATATGATCATTGGGTATACATGCATCAAAAATGTTTATTTAATATCATTTAATTAAAAGTGACTTATATATTAAAATAATATATTTAAAATAATTGAAAAAATAATAATTCTCAAATATACTAATTCAATTTTTTAAATATCTATTTTTTAGTTTTTTTATTCAATTTATTACCTTTAAAATATTATTTTAATAAAATGTAATTAAATAAATAAAGGAGGGATACACAAGTTGTTTTTATGTAGGGATCGTACACATATATCTGATACCTATGTATCTGCGTGAAAGGAATCAGAACCCTCGTAGTTCAGTGAATCATAACGGGACACATCATACCTTTTAAGATCATGTGATAAGGACCTGACCATACAGTTTAATGTAATGTGGTAAGAACATATAGGTGGAAGGTTCCTAGTCAAGGATTAATGTGGGACTTATGTTGAAACATCCCAAGGAATTTGGAAGGGATAAGAGATTCAAATATTAATTATACTATGTTGGGAATGTGGCCCAAAGAGAACGAGTCTGATTTGGAATGTTGGGGTTGAACCTCATAGATGCTTCATATATATCCCATTTGGATGGGAATCAAATCCCTCATTATTTGGTAAGTCTCGCAGAGGATTATGAACATTTTATAGGATTGTTTTGTCGCTTACTCTTGAAAACGATGACCTTATAATAGGGTCCCTGAGAGGTGCATTAACTCATATAAATTTAAGGGGATTAATTCAAGGATTACTCCTAAATAGGATTCCTTGATTAAGAGAATTTTGGTTGGATTCATAAGGAGGATATCTAGTGAGATCAGGCCTTAAGTGAAGGATTCTTACATATCCCAGTTATAGTGAGAATCATATTTCTCGTAGTTCATTCAATTTGGGGGTTTTATTAGGACTACCTTTTGAGGAAGATATCCCTTGAACATATGCCTTTGGTAGGATTCCTACGCATCCTGGTTATGAGAAGAATAACAGTTCTCATAGTTCAAGATATGAGTTGGATTGTGTGGATGTGGTGATCATCAAAAATCACTAAGCCCACATGATTCCGGATCATTGTGATAAATAAGAGTATGTAAAAGATTCAAAAAACCACACACTTTCTCCTCTGATAAACGAAGCTGTTGGTCTTATGGTGAATGATGTCAGGGAGATGGTGGATGAGGGAAAATATAAATGGACCCTTCAATGTTAAATAATGTTTAATTTCATTGGGTTTTTCACCAGAGTCTAGCGGATTACTCTAGAAAGGATATTGCATCTTCTTTCTCCATAGGTCGGACCTCTTCCTTAAATAGAGGGGAAATTGTATGGTTTTCTGAATATTTCACATTCTCTTGTTTCTTAAAATTATAATGACTCATGTGGGATTAGATATCTATGATGATCACAACTTCCCCAACATCCACCTCATATCTTGAACTATGAGAACTTTGATTCCTACCATAACCAAGATATGTTGGATGCCTACCTAAGTCTTGAGCTCAAGGAACATCTTCCTCATATGATTTTTCCAACCAAAAACCATAAATTGAATGAACTATGAGAACTATGATTCCCACTATAACTGGGATACGTAGGTTTCATTCACATAGGGCCCTACCTCACTGGAAATCCTCTTTAAGAATCCAACCTTAATTCCCTTAATCCAGAATCCTCCTGAGGAGTATGCCCTAATTATGTCCCACATAAATCTATGTGAGTTATGATATATCTTGGAGACCTTATTACAATGTAATAATTTTTAGTGTTAATCCCCAACATAATCCTCTCAAATGGACATACTCTCCTATGAGACATACCAAACTATGTGGGCTTTGATTCCCTTCCAAATTCGATAGATAGAAAGCCTCTCTAAGTTTCAAACCCAACATGACAAATCAAAAATGTTCTATTTGGGACACATTCCCAAAATTTTCTATTTCAAAATAGAATCTATTATTCCTTCAATGTTCCTTGGGTTATTTAAATATAAGTCCCACATTAAGATTTTACTTGGTACCTTCAACCTATATTTCCTTATCACATGCCAATAAACGGTATGGTTACATTCATATCACATGACCTTAAAAGATATTATTTTTCCCTTTTAGTGGAAATAAATTATAAGGGTTCTGATTCCTTCTATGAATATATGTAGGTATCCCATCTATGGGTACGATCCCAACATCAAAACAACTTTTGTCTCCATGGATGATGATAAACTCTATAGTAACTTTTGTATACCTGGATGATAATAAATTCCAGAGCACCCAACTGGGTGACTTAAAAACTATCATCATCCTAACAACGGCTAAAGAATATCACAGTTGTATATAAGAGGATATTATAGGCATATAACCTAGAATACATATAGATATTTCTATTGATGAAGAACCTAAAATACATACAAGAGATTCTGAATTATATATATGATAAATAATTGATTGAAAAGTTTAAGGGAAACCAATATTATTCTTGGTAAATTTATAAATCTATTAGATAGTCCTAGTGTAGGAAATAATTCCTCCCAAAACGTGTGATGAGTATGACCTCCCATCCTCTCGAACAGTGTGAGTTTTTAAGAATCGTGGGACAAAATCCTTAATGAGAACCTACCTAAGGAAATAATGTCCTTTTGGATAAAAATTTATTGGGTGTTTTTGGTTCCATAAAAAAATCTTTTGGAAACCGTCAAGAAATATTGATTCTTAACCAGAACACATGCTCCTGTGGAAACAAAAAAAATGGTGAACCAGATGTTAATCTTTAACCAGGACGATAGTGTTACCCATATTTCATGCCTCTATCAATTTATAAAATAGAGCCATATAAGAAAATCAATCACACACATTTTCATCTAAAATATGATATTTTTTCAGAGTTCATTGTTTATTACAACGTGGTATAAGTAAAGAGGTAAAAATTTTAGTGGGTGTGTGGATCTTCTCTGGTAGAAAATAATCTTAAATACCTAGAACTCTAAACCATTGTTGGTAGATTAGTGAAAAAAGTGTTCACATTAATAATTTATATTGTAACACCCGATATTTTTATGAGAAATATTTTGTTTTTATGTTATATACTTCATCAAACGAATCTTCCATTACACACAACACTAGCTTGGCTTGATTTACACACAATCACAACCTTCTATGATAGCGTGTGTTGTACGCAATAACGAGTATTACTAAATAAAGATATTCTATTAAAATATTATATAAACTAGCCGATATGAATAGTAATATAAAATTTTTTAAATTTTATAAAAAAATTTCATTCAAAATGGACTTCATTTTTGGATTTGGAATACTGAAATTAGGCTATGGTAATATTTCTGTATTTTTCTGAAAACATTCAATTTTTGATTAATAGTGAAAACACTGGGTTATTATTTAAAAACTAACTTTTATTTAAAAAATTATTTATTCTATTTAAATTTATTTTAGGTCAAAATTGAAACATAATACCTATATAATTTCAATGTAATTAATTGGAGTCATTTTATAAAAAATTTATTGAACTTTCCACTATCTTGTACCCACCTCCTAGGAGAATTTTAAAATTTACATAAAACATAATTTTACCACTTTTGTGAGTATAATTTCCAAAACCTGAGAGACACGATTAATATCAAGGTGTAAAATTTGGTTCAATAAGATAAAAATAATTTTTGGTAAATAGTAACTTTTTACTTTTTTACCACGTTTAAAAGTAAATAGGGTAATTAAGGGTAAAAATGATATTATTATTACCCTAACACATGTCCTAATACTATTTGATAAGTTTAATTAGACCAAAAACAACCATAGGAATGAAATATGAACATTTAGGTCCACTTGGATTAGATTAGGACACATATTATTATTTTATTTAAAGAAGAGTTTAAAAAGTTAAAATCAAAGTTTAAAAACTATGACATTTTTAATATAGGGTTATACATAAGATAATTTCGACTATAAAGATTCATTAGAAATATAAAAATATTTCCTACATAATGGTAGTTTATTTATAATTTTTAGAAATTAAATAATTTAATTTATTTATGACACAATGATGAAGCAGTAATTGCCTTATTAAGGAAATATTAACATAATTGATGTTATAAATACCCAAATAAATGTAATTTGAGACTTTTTATAAATTAAACTAAATTTATAGGCTAATATGACATGTTAGTATTTATTGAAATAACGTTTTTAGAACTAATAATGCTGTTATGAGTTTTATAAAAATAAATTACCAAATAGTGTCAAAATTGACATAAACTAGTTTTTAAAACATATATTATATTATTAATTGTCATTTTATTCCTAAAAATCTAAGGTTCAGAAAAAGGACTTAGATAAGGTAATATATATTAATAATGAAATACTTGGGGTTTGTTTGGATTTTTATAGTAAGTTTATTAACCATATAGTGTAAGAAAACAAGAAGACACGGTAAAAGTTAAATTATTTAACATAAAGTTAATCTAAATGATAAGGTTAAAATAGTAACCTAAACTTGTCTAAAATCTATTGGTAGTGATTATTTCGACCCATCCCTACCTTAGATTATAAATAAATCATTTTGGAGCTATTAAAAACGGAATATGACTTTATTATAAAATAATAATTTAAGTTTTTCCTAAGGTTCCCCTCACGTCACTTATAAAAGGGCATCTCCCTAGTAATATTCTAGAGGTTCTTCTATTCTTCAAAGACCAACATTAGTTCCCTAAGAGGATGTTTCAAAGTGTCTTGTCGAAGAACAAGTAATATCGGTTACCGATTCTTTAAAATTTCTTTCTTCTTCTACTTCCTATTCTTTAGTTGTTTCATTATAAGGTAATAACATCAGTATCACTAATATACTGATATGTTATTATAAATATGAAACAACCATATTCCTCCTTTTATCCATCCTACGGAAAACGAAATCACTGCGCGTGCGTACGTACAGAATACCGTCTCCATGCCATGGTGTAATCTGTTTTCCACCACCACCTTACTTGGATTGTTATAATGGTGTAATGAATAACTATATATATTATTATTTTAAAGTGATTTTATTCTTAAATAGTATACATACAATTCAATACAATTCAACAATCATGGGAACGATATCATCGCTCGTGCGTACGTACGGCCTACCGTCCCCGCGATGTGATGCGACTCGTTCTACATGATCTTAGTTGAATAATGATTATATAAATGAAATGAATGAATAAATATGATATATGTTACACTAATACCATTCTGTAAATGAGGTATCTATAACCTAAAAGGAAGAATAAAAATTTATTCGACAAGACATGCATAAAAACATAAATCAATGAACACCCGAATAATAAGTAGCAATCAAATATTACTAATAAGAAGATAAGAATATGACCATGTATGATATCATAACAATAAATATGATTCTTTAACAATTCAATGAAATTATTTAAATCATTATATAGGATTTTTTGGATATGTACAAAGCATATCGGACCTAAGGTAAGGAAAAATCTCACAATCTCATTTTTATCCGAGATTGTTTATACTTCAGAATTTAATGGGGCGTATTTATCATCCAAATACATGTTTCCTCAATAAGTAATATTATTTCTATCCTCCTACGATTTTTTTAATCCAATTTTACCCATTTTTTCGTTTTTAGTAAAAGATATGAAAGGAATATTTTTTCGTTTTTAGTACGATGTACTTTTTGACTTTTCTGACCAAAGTATGAGAAGAATGTTTTTTTAACATAAAATGAATGAATGGATTTTTAGAAAATTATTTCCATGAAGCTTACTTTAAAAGTTATCATGTTTATTTTTAATCAAATTCTTTTAGCTTAAAATTTTATGACATTTTGAGAAAGGAAAAATGTTTCTGAAGTAGAAGGGATATTTTCTTCAAGAATGAAGTTCAAGTGTTTTATCAAAATTATTTTCCATCTAAGATAATATAGGGTTCTGTTTCTATCGCTATTTTCAAATTGACTTGATTATGTTATGATGGAATTATTTTTATGATGTCCTTTTATCTTATATGGATTATGTTATGATGGCATGATGTTTGAGAATCCCATTTTTATTACATGGGTTATGCTATGATGTATGATTTATGATCTTGTGGAATACATAAGAATGGTATCATTATGAGATGAGTGGGACCTATATCTCCCTCCAATTCATTGGGTAAAGATTTATATCTCATGATATAGACATGGCTGGAACGGTAGGTTAATCTGGTTCAGTTAAACAAGACTGAAACAAAGAGTGAACTCAGTTCAGAATGGACTTTGTCTGCTAAGATAGTATTGGCAATGAGTCTTGACTACTAAGAAATGATTATCTATGATTATGTGTGTATACCACAAATTTTAATGTTATGATTATTGGGATTACATTTCACTACCATGATTTATCCCATGTTATGTTATTATAATCTCTTTTGCAGGTTAAGATTTTCAAAATGTTATGTTCTTAATGAATATGATATGATTGATATTTCTTTTGTTTACCCTTACTGAGCATTTGAGCTCACCCATTTGTATGTTTTCATTTCCCCAGGCCAAGAAGAAGGTTATTAAGTAGGATATTCCAAAAGGGACTCTAGATATGATGAAATAAATGGGAGACAATGTAGAGGCTTTATGAACTAGTTGTTTATGTTTCCCAGTTTCTAAAGACACTATACCTATACGGTCCAACCATGGTTTTGTTATATGTTGTAATAAGTGTGCTTAAATTTAGAAGTATTAACAATGTTTGTAAAGTATGGGTCATTATAGTTGGTATCAGAGGAAGGTTACAGTCAACCTTTGGAAAATAGGATGTGAAAGCCTTAGTAAGAACCCTAAGGATATATCTAAGCATAGAACACAATCTTAGTGTTTTAGAAATGTCCATGAATAACCTATGATAAGGCCTAAATCATGAAATTTTATTCTTGATTATGTGGTTTTCCTATTATAATTATTTTTTCTCACACTATTCTTCTTGGTTTTAGTCAATGTCTGGAACACGAAGGAACCTTGTTAATGCGGAATGCGACGAGTAATGCAATGATTGTCCCCCTGAGCAACCAAACGATATGGGAGATGGAATGAAAAATCTTGTAGCCTTGCTCACACAACTTTCTCAATCAATGAATCATGCATGAATTACAAACAATCAAAGGAAAGAGCAACATTATGTTGAATCCTTCATGAGGCAGCGTCCACCCTCATTCAGCGGGTCTACTGATCCATTAGTGGCTGAACAATGGATTAGAACCACTGAAAAGATATTTTCAGTTCTTAAATGTTCTGAACATGATAATGTCATCTTAGTAGTTTATCGTTTGGAAGGTGAAGCTGATCAATGGTTGAATATTATCAAGAATACAAGTCCAAGAGATGAAATTGATTTAATGGAATGGGATGAGTTCAAGAGCTTATTTTTCAATAAGTACTTCCCTCGTATTCTTCGAACAATGATGGAGAAGGAGTTTCTCGAACTGAAGCAAATGAATGATGAATGTATTGGTACCTACGAAGAAAATTTTACAAGACTTGCAAGGTACGCTTCTGGGATTATTATCTAACATGAGATTAAGATCGATCGATTATTTAGTGGCTTAAAACCAAGTCTTTGAAAGGAGTTAGTCATAAGGGACTTCAATAGCTACGAGGAAATCGTTCGATGTGCTCTCAAGGTTTATATAGAGATTGGAGTAACCCATCAGTCATATGGGTGTGATAAGAAGATGAAAATGGAATTCAAAGGGAAATATAAAGACCACACTGAAAAGAAGATGAGTTTTCCCTTATTCTCAATGTGTGGAAAGAAACATGGAAGTAGTTGTCTTAAAGGGATAAGTAAATGTTTCAAATGTGGAAAATAAGGTCATCGGGCATTTGAATGCCGCAATGATGGGAAAAAGATGTCTAGTGATGCGAACAAAGAAAAGAATACACATAGTACACCTTCTACACTTCAATGTTACAAGTGCAAGGAAATTGGGAATTATGTTAATCAATGCACTAATCCAAGGGTTGTTGATTATGATCGACGTCAACAAACTCTTAAGGATAAATACAAAGGAAAGTCACATGCAATTTCTATCGGTGATGTGGAGTATGATAACGAAGTTGTGAAAGGTTCACTTACCATCCACTCTAAAGTAGAAAATGTTTTATTTGATTCTGGATCCACCAACCCTTTTATTTCTTAAGAAGTTTCTAAGGGTATCACCATATTACCTCTGCATTTAGATATTGAGTTAGCTGTGAAAACCCCTAATGACACAAGATTCGCGTCAAAAGTTTACAATTCTTCTCGGGTTTAAGTTTGTGGGAAAGTTCTTCCTAAAAATCTTGTGATCCTTCTTATAGTGTAATTTGATGTGATTGTTGGAATGGATTGGCTTTCTTTATATGGATCTCGTATCAATTGCCAAAGAAGGGATGTCAGATTTTATATTCCAGATCAATCTATGGTCGTCTATCAATGCAAGGATGAACATAACATTCCAGTGGAAATTTCATCCATCTTATGGGTCTTGATTCCACTAAATAAAATATATTTATCTCAAATGGTTAAAGAGAAACTCACGATTAAGAATATTCCCATTGTATGAGATTTTTATGATGTCTTTCCGGAGGAATTGCCTGGTCTTCCACCAAATCGTGAAGTTGAGTTTTCAATAGAACTCATATTGGGTGCTTTACCTATTTCAAATACACCTTATAGAATGGCCCCAATTGGGTTGCAAGAATTAAAGAAGCAACTCCAAGAGAATCTTGATAAGGCATTCATATGCCCTAGTTAATCTCCTTGGGGAGCACCTGTTCTGTTTGTTAAGAAGAAAGATGGATCAATGAGACTCTGCATTGATTATCGAGAAATTCACAATATAACTTTCAAGAAAAAATACCCTCTCCCACGCATTGATGACTTATTTGACCAACTACACGGAGCTCAATACTTTTCCAAGATTAATCTTCATTCATTGTATCATCAAATAAGGGTCAAAAGGGAGGATATACCAAGGACAACATTCCGTACAAGGTATGGACACTATGAATTTATAGTGATGCCATTTGGTCTTACTAATGCCCCCTCTATCTTCATGGATCTAATGAATAGAGTCTTTGGAGACTAACTTGATTAGTTTGTGGTAGTCTTTATAGAAGATATTCTTGTCTATTCAAAGAGCAAGGAAGATCATGAATATCACTTGAGAATTGTATTGAAGACCCTGAGAAAGGAGAATCTTTATGCCAAATTTTCCAAGTGTGAATTTTGGCTTCAAAAAGATTCATTTTTGGGTCATATAATCTCAAAAGAGGGGATATCTGTGGATCCAGCAAAAACAGAGGTTATTGAATGATGGTCGAGACCAATAACAGTAACTGAGATCCGAAGTTTTCTTGGTTTGGATGGATATTACCGACGTTTTGTGAAATATTTTTCACGATTATCTAATCCACTCACCAGGTAGACTCAAAAAGGAGTTAAGTTCGTTTGGATGGAGGAGTATGCAGATAATTTCAAGGAGTTAAAAAGAATGTTATCTAGTGCACCTATGCTCACACTACCTTATAGTGGAGAAAGTTTTTTCATCTATAGTGATGCATCCAAGAAGGGACTGGGGTGTGTTCTCATGAAAAATGATATTGTGATAGCTTATGCCTCACGAAAGTTGAAAATCCAGGAGCAAAATTACCCAACTCATGATTTGGAGTTAGCTGCGGTAATCTTTGCATTAATGATTTGGAGGCATTATATTTATGGTGAAAGGTGTGATATTTATACTGATCATAAAAGTTTAAAGTGTATTTTCACACAAAAGGATATGAATATATGTTAAAAAAGATGGTTGGAGATAATTAAAGATTACGACTGCTCAATTAATTACCACCCTGGGAAAGCAAACAAGGTGGCAGATGCATTAAGTCGACAAGACCATGCCAGTTTATCCATGATGAGGATCACAAAAGATCTAATATATATGGATTTACAAAAGATGGTTCTTAAAATTATAATGGAATGGGAAAAATATTATCTTTCTCAAATGAATGTTCAACCATCTATACATGTGAAGATTAAAGAGGCACAGTAAAAAGATGTAGAGTTACAAAAGTAGTTGAGAATTGTTCCTGAATTCAACCTTGATTGTGATGGGATAATAAGGTTCAGGAATAGGGTTTGTGTTCCTCCCATCCCAGAATTAAAGAAGAAGCTACTGGATGAGGCTCATAGTAATTCATTCTCTATTCATCCTAGAAGCACAAAGATGTATAGGGACATGAAAGAGTACTTCTGGTGGGATGGAATGAAAAGAGATGTTGCTGAATATGTCTCTTGATACTTGGTTTGTCATAAAGTTAAAGCTGAGATATATAAGTCTAAGGCGATGTTACAACCATTACCCATACCAATATGGAAATGGGAATACATCACTATAGACTTTGTCACTGGACATCCTAAAACATCTAAAGGAAATAATGCTATCTGGGTTATAGTTGATGGTCTTACGAAGTCATCACACTTCATTGCTATTAGAGATGATTTCTCTCTGGATCAGCTTTCCATGATATATGTGAAGGAAGTGGTAATATTTCATGGAGTACCACTTTCCATTATATCTGATCGAGATCCTAGTTTTACCTTGATGGTCTGGAGAAGTCTTCAGCATACTTTAGATACAGAGTTGAGTTTCAGCACTACTTATCATCCTCAGATAGTCGGTCAGTCTGAGAGAACAATTCAAACTCTAGAAGATATGTTAAGATCTTGATCTATGGATTTCAAATGTCGTTGGGATCAACACCTACCTTTGATGGAATTTTCATTTAATAATAGCTTTCACTCTAGCATTCAGATGGCTCCTTATGAAGCTCTCTATGGAAATAAATGCAGAACTCCAACATGCTGGGATGAAGTTGGGGAAAGAAATATATTAGGACCAGATCATATTGATTATATGGTAGAAAAAGGCTGATCTATTAAACAACCCATAAGGGCAGCTCAGAGTCGACAAAAAGGTTATGCCGATAACCGAAGAAAAGACCTATATTTTGAAGTGGGTGATAAAGTGTTCTTACGAATATCTCCTTGGAAGAAACTAATGATATTTGGAAAGAATGGAAATCTGAGCCCTAGGTATATTGGTCCTTTTGAAATACTGGATCATGTTTCGAAGGTAGCTTACCGATTGGATCTTCCACCGAATCTCTCTCAAGTTCATGATTTGTTCCATGTATCCCTCCTGAGAATGTACATACCCGATCTTTCACATGTACTAAGGTCAGAAGTTGTACCGCTGGAGCAAGATCTTTATAATGAAGAACAACCAATAAGGATTCTGGATTGTTGCGAAAAAGTCCTATGGAACAAGACCACTCGCTTTGTGATATTTTTATGGAGGAACCACTAATTAGAAGAAGCTACATTTGAGCTTGAGGATATGATGGGAGAGAGGTATCATCATCTGTTTGTTACAAAGTAACGAATTTTGAGGGCGAAATTCCTTTTAAGGGGGGTAGAATGTAAAACCCGAGATTTTTATGAGAAATATTTTTTTATGTTATATACATCATCATAGGAATCGTTCATTACATACAACACTAGCTTGTTTTTCTTTACATGCAATCGCGACCTTCCACGATAATGTGGGTTGTACACAATACCGAGTTTCACTAAACAACGATATGCTATTAAAATACTATATAGACTAGCCGTTATGAATCATAATATAGAAAATTTGAAATTTTATCATTTAAAATGGACTTCATTTTTGGATTTGGAATATCAAAATTAGCCTAGGGTAAAATTTTGGTATTTTTCTGAAAACATTCAATTTTTGATGAATAGTGAAAACACTGGGTTACTATTTAAAAACCGACTTTTATTTAAATAATAATTTATTTTATTTAAATTTATTTTATGTCAAAATTGATAAATAATATATATATAAGTTCAATGTAATTCATAGGAGTCATTTTGTAATAATTTTAGATATATAAAAATTTTATTGAACTTTTCAACGTCTTTTACCCACCTCCTAGGAGAATTTGAAAATTTAGATAAAACATAATTTTACCTCTTTTGTGAGTGGAATTTGGAAAATCCAAAAAACACTATTAATATCAAGGAGTAAAATTTGGTTCAATAAGATAAAAATATTTTTTGGTGAATAGTAGCTTTTTACTTTTTTTACCACGGTTAGAAGTAAATAAGGTAATTAAGGGTAAAATGATATTATTAATATCATAACACATTTCCTAATTCTATTGGATAAGTTTAATTAGACCAAAAAAACCTTAGGAATTAAATATGACCATTTAGGTCCACTTGGATTAGATTAGAACACTTATTATTATTTCATTTAAAGAAGAGTTAAAATGGATAAAATCAAAGTTCAATAACTAAAACATTTTTAATATAGGGTTATATATAAGATCACTTATACTATAAATATTAAATAGAAAGATAAAACAATTTCTTAAATAATTTTATTTTACTTATAATTTTTATAAATTAAATAATTTAATTTAGTTATGACACAATGATGATGCAATAATTACCTTATTAAGAAAATATTAACATAATTGATATTATAAATACCCAAATAAATGTAATTTGAGACTTTTTATGATTAAAACTAATTTTATAGGTTAATATTACTTGTTATTATTGATTTAATTAACTTTTTTCGATTTTATAATGCTGTTATAATGTTTACAAAAATAAATTACCAAATAGTGTCAAAATTGACATAAACTAGTTTTTAAAACATATATTATATTATTAATTGTTATTTTCTTCATAAAAATATTATATTTGGAAGAATGACTTAGATAATGTTATATATATTAATAATTAACCACTTGGTGTTCGTTTGGCTTGCTATAGCACATTTATTAACCATATAGTGTAAGAAAACATGAAGATATGGTAAAAGTTAAATTATTTAACTTAAAGATAAATCTAAATGATAAGGTTAAAATAGTAACCTTAACATGTCTAAAATCTATTTTTTGAGAGTATTTAGACCCATACCCACATTAGCTTCAAAATAAATTAATTTGGATCTATTAAAAACTAAATATTAATTTATTATGAAATAATATTTTATGTTTTACCTAAGGTGCCCCTCTCCTCCCTTATAAAAGGGCACCTCCTCCCTCTCCTCTGCACACCACATTGAGCCTTCAATCTCAGCCAAAACCTGCCAATTTTTCTTATACACTTACCTAGTAATATTCTAGAGGTCCTGGTATTCTTCAAACACCAACATTAGTGCCCTAAGAGGAGGTTTCAAATAGGCTTGTCGAAGAAGAGGTAATATCCGTTACCGGTTCTTTAAAATTTATTTCTTTGTCTACTTCCTCTTATTTAGTTGTATAATTATAAAGTAATAACATCAGTATCATTAATATACTTATATGTTATTATAAATATGAAACAGCCCTATTTCACCTTCTATCCATCCTACGGAAACGAAATCACCGCGTGTGCGTACGTACGGAATACCATCTCTACGCCATTGTGTAATCTGTTTTGCACCACCACCTTACTTGGATGGTTATAATGGTGTAAAAAATAACTATATAAATTATTATTTTAAATTGATTTTTATTCTGAAATGTTATACATACACTTCAATACAATTCCACGATCATGGGAACGATATCATCGATCGTGCGTACGTACGGCCTACCATCTCCACGATTGGATGCGACTCGTTCAACATGATCTTCGTTTAATAATTATTATTTAAATGAATTGAATGAATAAATATGATATATTTTCCACTAATAACATTATTTAAATGAGGTTTATATAACCTAAAAGGAATAATAAGAATTTATTTCACAAGACATGCATAAGAACATAAAGCAATGAACACCTGAATAACAAGTAGCAATCAAATATTACAAATAAGAAGATAAGAATATGACTATGTATGATATAATAACAATGAATATGATTCTGTAATAAGTAATTGACCTTATTTAAATCATTATACAGGAGTTTTGGATATATACTAAGCATATCAGACCTAAGGTAAGGGAAAATCTCACAATCTAATTTTTTTCCGAGATTGTTAATACTTTATAATTTATTGGGGCATATTTATCATCCACATCCATGTTTCCTAAATATTTAATATTATTCCTATCCTCATACAATTTTTTAAATCCAATTTTACCCATTGGTTATTTTTTAGTAAAATATATGAAATGAATCTTTTGTCAATTTTAGTACAAGGTACTTTTTCACTTTTCCGTCCAAAGTACGAAAAAATGTTTGTTTAACTTATACGGTCTGAATGGATTTTTAGAACATTATTTCCATGAAGTGTACTTTAAAAATATTCAAGTTTATTTTTAATCAACTTCTTTTATTTTAAAATTGTATGACCTTTTAAGAAGGGAAAAATGTTTCTGAAGTAGAAAGGATATTTTTCTCAAGAATGAAGTTCAAGTGTTTTATCGAAATTATTTTCCATCTAAGATAATATAGGGTTATATTTCTATTCCTATTTTTACAATGATTTTATTATGTTATGATGGAATTATTTTTATGATGTCCTTTTATCTTATATGGATTATGTTATGATGGCATGATGTTTAAAACTCCCATTTTTATTACATGGGTTATGCTATGATGTATGATTTATGATCTTGTTTAACACATAAGAATGGTATCATTATGAGATGGGTGGGACCTATATCTCCATCTAATTCATTGGGTAAAGATTTATATCTCATGAGAAAGACATGGCTGGAACGACAGGTTAATCCAGTTTAGTGAAACAGGACTGAAACATGGAGTGAATTCGGTTCAAAAATGGACTTTGACCACTAAGATGGTCTTGGAAATGAGTCTTGACTACTAAGAAATGATTTTCTAAGATTATGTGTGTCTGTCACAAAGTTTCATGTTATGATTATTGGGATTACATTTCACTACCGTGATTTATCCCATGTTATGATATTATGATCTCTTTTGTAGGTTAAGATTTTCAAAATGTTATGTTCTTATGAATATGATATGATTGATATTTCTTTTTTTTAACCTTACTGAGCATTTGAGATCGCCCTTTTGCATGTTTTCTTTTTCCTAGGTCAAGAAGAAGGTTTTTAAATAGGATATTCCAAAAGGGGCTCTAGATATGATGAAATAAACGGGAGACAATGTAGATGCTTTATGAACCGATTGTTTATCTTTCCCAGTTTCTAAAGACACTATACCTATACAGTCCTACCGTGGTTTTGTTATATATTGTAATAAGTGTGCTTCAATTTTAAAGTATTAACAATGTATGTAATTTATGGGTCATTATAGTTTGTATCAGAGGAAGGGTATAGTCAACCTTTGGAAATTAGGATGTGAAAGCCTTAGTAAGAACCCTAAGGATATATCTAAGCATAAAACACAATCTTAGTGTTTTGGAAATGGCCATGAATAACCTATGATAAGACCTAAAGCATAAAATTTTATTCTTGATTATATGGTTTTCCAATTATAATTAGTGTATCTCACAATATTCCTCATGGTTTTAGTCAATGGCTAGAACACGAAAGAATTGTGTTAATGCGGAATGTGACGGGCAATGCAATGATTGTCCCCATGTGTAACCAAACGTTATGGGAGATGGAATAAAAATTCTTGTAGCCATGTTCACACAACTTTATCAAGCTATGAATCATGTAGGACTTCCAAATGAGCAAAGGAAAGAGCAACATTATGTTGAATCCTTCATGAGGCAGCGTCCACCCTCATTCAGCGGGTCTACTGATCCATTAGTGGCTGAACAAGGGATCAGTACCATTGAAAAGATATTTTCAGTTTTTCAATGTTTTGAACATGGTAAAGTCATCTTAGCGGTTAATTTTTTGGAAGGTGAAGCTGATCAATGGTGGAATATTATCAATAATATGAGGCCAAGAGATGAAATTGATTCCATGGAATGGGAAAGAGATCAAGAACTTATTTTTCATTTAGTACTTCCCTATTATTCTTCGAACAAAGATGGGGAAGGAGTTTCTTGAACTAATGAAAAAGGATGATGAATCTGTTGGTACCTACGAAGCAAATTTTACATGACATGCAAGGTATGCTTATAAGATTATTATCCAACCTGAGAGTAAGATCGTTTGATTCTATAGTGGCTTAAAACCATGTCTTTGAAAGGCGTTAGATATAAGGGACTTCAATATCTACGAGGAAATCGTTTGATGTGCTCTCAAGGTTGAGATGTATATTGGAGTAACCCAACAGTCATATGGGTTTGATAAGAAGAGGAAAATGGAATTCAAAGGGAAATCTAAAGACCACACTAAAAAGAAGATGATTTTTCGCTTATGGTCAAAGTGTGCAAAGAAACATGGAGGGAGTTGTCTTAAAGGGTCAAGTAAATGTTTTAAATGTGGAAAAAAAGGTCATCAGGCATTTGAATGCCGCAATGATTGGAAGAATATGTCTAGTGATGCGAACAAAGAAAAGGATACACAGAGTGAACCTCTTACACTTCAATGTTCCAAGTGCAAGGAAATGGGGCATTATGCTAATCAATGAACTAATCCAAGGGTTGTTGATGATGATCAACGTCAAAAAACTCTTAAGGCTAAAGGCAAAGGAAAGTCACATGCAATTTCTATTGGCGATGTGGAGTACGATAACTAAGTGGTGAAAGGTAAACTTACCATCCACTCTAAAGTAGAAAATGTTTTATTTCATTCTGAATCCACCTACTCTTTTATTTCTGAAGAATTTTCTAATGCTATCACCATATTACCTCAGTATTTAGATATTGAGTTTGTTGTGACAACCCCTATTAGCACAACAGTTGCATCAAAAGTTTACAATTCTTCTCCGATTGAATTTTGTGGGAAATCACTTCCTGAAAATCTTGTGATCCTTCGTATAGTGGAATTTGATGTGATTCTTAGCATGGATTGTCTTTATTTATATGGAGCTCATATCAATTGCCAAATAAGGGAAGTCACATTTCATATTCCAGATCAATCTATGATCTTCTATCGATGCAAGTATGAACATAACTTTCTAGTGGAAATTTCATCCATCTTATAGGTCTTGATTCCACTAAATTAAGGATGTTTATCTCAAATGGTTGAAGAGAAACTCACGATTAAGAATATTCCCATTGTACAGAAGTTTGATGATGTCTTTTCGGAGGAAATTCTTGGTCTTCCACCAAATCTTGAAGTTGAGTTTTCAATAGAACTCGTAATGGGTGCTTTACCTATTTCAAAGACACCTTATTGAATGGCCCCAATTGAGTTGCCGGAATTGATGAAGTAACTCCAAGAGAATCTTGATAAGGGATTCATAAACCCTAGTGCTTCACCTTGGGGAGCACCTGTTCTATTTGTTAAGAAGAAAGATGGTTCAATGAGACTCTGCATTGATTATTGAGAACATAACAAGATCACTATCAAGAACAAATATCCTCTCCCATGCATTGATGAATTATTTTACCAACTAAGCGGAGCTCATTACTTTTCCAAGACTGGCCATTGTTTAGGGTATCATCAATTAAGTGTAAAAAGGGAGGATATACCAAAGACGACTTTCCGTACAAGGTATAGACACTTTGAATTTATAGTGATACCATTTGTTCTTACTAATTCCCCTTCTATCTTCATGGATCTAATGAATATAGACTTTAGATACTATATTGATCAGTTTGTGGTAGTATTTATAGATGATATTCTTTTTTATTCAAAGAGGAAGGAATAACATGAAGATCAATTTAGAATTTTATTGAAGACCCTGAGAAAGGATAAGCTTTATTCTAAATTTTCCAAGTGTGAATTTTGGATTCAAAAAGATTCATTTTTGGGTCATATAATCTAAAAAGAGGGGATATTTGTGGATCCAGCAAAAACCGAGGTTATTGAATGATGGTCGCGACCAACAATAATAATTAAGATCCGGAGTTTTCTTGGTTTGGCTGGATATTACTGATGTTTTGTGAAAGATTTTTCACGATTATCTAATCCACTCACCAGGTTGACTCGAAATGTAATATAGTTTATTTGGACGGAGGAGTGTGAAGATAATTTCAAAGAGTTAAAAAAAGGTTATCCAATGCACCTATTCACAGACATCCTTATGGTGGAGAAAGGTTTGTGATCTATAGTGATGCATCCAAGAAGGGACTGGAGTGTGTTCTCGTAAAAAATGATATGGTGATAGCTTATGCCTCACGACAGTTGAAAATCCATGAGAAAAATTACCCAACTCATGATTTGGAGTTAGCTGTGGTAATCTTTTCATTAAAGCTTTGAAGGAATTATATTTATGGTGAAAGGTGTGATATTTATACTGATCATAAAAGTTTAAAGTATATTTTCACACAAAAGGAGCTGAATATGCTTCAAAGAAGATGGTTGGAGATGATTAAAGATTACGACTGCTCAATTCATTACCACCTAGGAAATAAAAAATAGTGGATGACACATTAAGTCAACAAGACCATGCTAGCTTATCCATGATTAGGATAAAAAATGATCCAATATTTATGGATTTACAAAGGATGGATCTTTGAATTATAATGGAATGGAAAAAATATTATCTTTCTCAAATGAATGTTTAACCACCTATACATGTGAAGATTAAAGAGGCACAGAAAGAAGATGTAGAGTTACAAAAGAAGGTTAGAAATGTTTCTAAATTCAACCGTGATTGTGATGGGATAATAAGGTTCAAGAATCGGGTTTCTGTTCCTCCCATCCCAGAATTAAAGAAGGAGATACTGGATGAGGCCAATAGTTCTTCATTGTCTATTCATCCGGGAAGCACGAAGATGTATAGGGACCTGAAAGAGTACTTCTGGTGGGATGTCATGAAAAGATATGTCTCTGAATATTTCTCTCGATGCTTAGTTTTTCAGCAAGTTACAGTTGAAAGACAGAAGTCTAAGGGGATGTAAGAACCATTACCCATACCAGAATAGAAATGGGAAAACATCACTATGGACTTTGTCACTATAATTCCTAAAACATCCAAAAGAAAAAAATGCTATCTGGGTTATAGTTGATCATCTTATGAAGTCAGCACACTTCATTGCTATTAGAGAAGATTTATCTCTGGATCAGATTGCCAGGATATATGTGAAAAAGTGGTAATATTGCATGGAGTACCAATATCCATTATATCAAATCGGGATCTGAGGTTTATCTCGAAGTTCTGGAGAAGTATTCAGCATAATTTAGATATAGAGTTGAGTTTTAGCACTGCTTATCATCCTCAGATAGACGGTTAGTCTGAGAGAACAATTCAAACTCTAGAAGATATGTTAAGAGCTTGCTCTATGGATTTCAAAGGTGGTTGGGATCAATACCTACCTTTGGTGGAATTTTCTTATAATAATATCTTTCACTCCAATATTCAGATGGCTCCTTATGAAGCTCTCTATGGATAGAAATGCAGAACTCCAACTTGCTGGGATGAAGTTGGGGAAAGAAATCTATTAGGACCTGATCATGTTGATGAGATGGCAGAAAAGATATGATCTAGTCAACAACACATAAGTGCATCTCATAGTCGACAAAAAAGTTATGCTGATAACCGAAGAAAAGACCCAGTGTTTGAAGTGGGTGATAAAGTGTTCTTACGAATATCTCCATGGAAGAAAGTAATGTGATTTGGAAAGAAGGGAAAGCTGAGCCCTAGGTATATTAGTACTTTTGAAATTCGGGATCGTGTTGGGAAGGTAGCTTACTGATTGGAGCTTCCACCGAATCTCTCTCAAGTTTATGATGTGTTCCATGTATCTCTCCTGAGAAAGTACATACCCGATACTTCACATGTACTCAGCTCAGAAGTTGTACTGCTGGAGAAAGATCTTTCTTATGAAGAACAGCCGATAGAGATTCTGTATCGTAGAGAACAAGTCCTAAAAAACAAGACCACTCGCTTGGTGAATGTTTTATAGAGGAACCACCAATTAGAAGAATCTATATAAGAGCTTGAGTATATGAGGAGGGAGAGGTATCCTCATCTGTTTGTTACAAATTAACGAATTTCGAGGGCGAAATTCATTTTAAGGGGGGTAGAATGTAACACCCAAGATTTTTACGATAAATATTTTGTTTTTATGTTATATACATCATAAAACGAATATTTCATTAAACACAACACTAGCTTGTCTTTCATTACACACAATCGCAACCTTCCACAATAGCGTGTGTTGTACGCAATACCGAGTTTCACTAAACAACGATATGCTATCAAAATATTATATAAACTAACCGTTATGAATAGTAATACCCAATTTTTTAAATTTTATAAATTTTATCATTCAAAATCGACTTCATTTTTGCATTCGGAATATCGAAATTAAACTTGGGTGAAGTTTTGGTATTTTTATGAAAACATTCAATTTTTGATTAATAGTGAAAACACTAGGTTACTATTTAAAAACTGACTTTTATTTAAATAATTATTTATTTTATTTAAATTTATTTTAGGTAAAAATTGATACATAATACCTATATAATTTAAATGTAATTCATTGGAGTCATTTTATAATAATTTTAGATATATAAAAATTGTATTGAACTTTTCACCGTCTTTTACCCACCTCCTAGCAGAATTTGAGAATTTACATAAAACATAATTTTACCGCTTTTGTGAGTGGAATTTCTAAAATCCGAGAGACACTATTAACATCAATTAGTAAAATGTGGTTCAATAAGATAAAAATAATTTTTGGTGAATAGTAACTTTTTACATTTTTTACCACCACTAAAAGTAAATAGGGTAATTAAGGGTCAAAATGATATTATTATTACCCTTAAACATGTCCTAATTCTATTGGATAAGTTTAATTCGACCAAAAACAACCTTAGGAATAACATATGACCATTTAGGTCCACTTGGTCTAGATTAAGACGCTTATTATTATATTATTTAAAAGAGTTAAAAAAGTTAAAATCAATGTTTAATAACAAAATAAATTTTAATATAGTTTTATACATAATATTATTTCAACAATAAATATTCATTAAAAGATAAAAATATTTCCTACATAATGGTATTTTATTTATAATTTTTATACATTAAATAATTTAATTTATTTATGACATAATGATAATACATTAATTACCTTATTAATGAAATATTAACATAATTGATATTATAAATACCCAAATAAATGTAATATGAGACTTTTTATGAGTTAAACTAATTTTATAGATTAATATGACATGTTAGTATTGATTTAATTAACGTTTTTTGAACTAATCATTCTGTTATAATTTTCTCAAAAATAAATTACCAAATAGTGTCAAAATTGACATAAACTAGTTTTTAAAACATATATTATATTATTAATTGTTATTTTATTCCTAAAAATCTACGTTTCGGAAAAATGACTTATATAAGGTTATATATATTAATAATTAAACATTTGGGGTTCATTTGGCTTGTTATAGTATGTTTATTAACCATTATGTGTAAGAAAACAAGAAGACATGGTAAAAGTTAAATTATTTAACTTAAAGTTAATCTAAATGATAAGTTTCAAAATTGTAACATAAACTTGTCTAAAATCTATTGGATGAGATTATTTAGACCCATACCCAACTTAGCTTCAAAATAAATCAATTTGGAGCAATTAAAAACCAAATATGACTTTATTATAAAATAATATTTTAAGTTTTTCCTAAGGTGCCCCTCTCCTCTCTTATAAAAGGGCACCTCCTCCCTCTCCTCCTCACACCACTTTGAGCCTTCAATCTCAGCCAACCCCTGCCATTTTTTCTTCTCCACTACCATATTAATATTCTAGAGGTCCTTGTCTTCTTCAAAGACAAACATTAGTTCCCTAAGATGAGGTTTCAAAGAGGCTTGTTGAAGAAGAGATAATATCCATTACCGGTTTTTTCAAATTTATTTCTTCTTCTACTTCCTATTCTTTATTTGTTTATAAAGTAATAACATCAGTATAAATCATATACTGATATGTTATTATAAATATGAGACAACCCTATTTAACTTTCTATCTATTTTACGGAAAACAAAATCACCACGCGTGCGTATGTACGGAATACCATCTCCACGCCGTGGTGTAAGTTGTTTTCCACCACCACCTTACTTGGATGGTTATAATGGTGTAAAGAATAAATATATATATGATTATTGTAATGTGATTTTGATTCTTAAATAGTATATAAACACTTCAATAAAATTCCATGATCATGGGAATGATATCATCGCTCGCGCGTACGTACGGCCTACCGTCTCCACGATGGGATGCGACACGTTCTACATGATCTTAGTTGAATAATTATTATATAAATGAATTTAATGAATAAATATGATATATGTTACAATAATACCATTCTTTAAATGATTTATATATAACCTAAAAGGAAGAATAATATTTTATTCGATAAGTCATGCATAAGAACATAAAGCAATGAACACCCGAATAACAAGTAGTAATCAAATATTACTAATAAGAAGATACAAATATGACCATGTATGATATCATAACAATGAATATGATTCTGTAATAAGTCAATGACATTATTTAAATCATTATACAGGAGGTTTGGATACGTATGAAGCATATCGGACCTAAGGTAAGGGAAAATCTCACAATCTCATTTTTATCAACGATTGTTCGTATTTCAGAATTTATTGGGGCATATTTATCATCCACATATATGTTTTCTCGATATGTAATATTATTCCTATCCTCCTACAATTGCTTAAATCCAATCTTATCCATTGTTTAGTTTTTAGTAAAAGATATGAAAGTAATCTTTTGTCATTTTTAGTACGAGCTACTTTTTGACTTTTCCGACCAAAGTACGAGAAGAATGTTTTTTTAACTTATAAAACCTGAATGGATTTTTAGAACATTATTTACATGAAGCTTACATTTAATGTTTTCAAGTTTATTTATACTCAACTTCTTTTAGTTTAAAATTGTATGACATTTTAAGAAAGGAAAATGTTTCTGAAGTAGAAAGGATATTTTCCTCAATAATGAAGTTCACGTGTTTTATCAAAATTGTTTTCCATCTAAGATAATATAGGGTTCTGTTTATATCTCTATTTTTACGCTGATTTGATTATGTTATGATGGAATTATATTTATAATGTCCTTTTATCTTATATGGATTATGTTATGATGGCATGATGTTTAAGAATCCCATTTTTATTACATGGGTAATGCTATGATGTATGATTTATGATCTTGTGGAACATATAAGAATGGTATTATTGTGAGATGGGTGGGACCTATATCTCCCTCCAATTCATTTTGTAATGATTTATATCTCATGATACAGACATGGCTAGAATGGAAGGTTAATCCGGATCAGTGAAACAAGACAGAAATGAGGAGTGAACTTGGTTCAGAAATGGAATTTTTCTGCTAAGATATTCTTGGTAATGAGTCTTGACTACTAACAAATGATTATATATGATTATGTGTGTATGCCACAAAGTTTCATGTCATGATTATTGGGATTACATTTCACTACCATGATTTATCCCATGTTATGATATTATGATCTCTTTTGCAGGTTAAGATTTTCAAAATGTTATGTTCTTATGAATATGATATGATTGATATTTATTTTGTTTACCCTTACTGAGAATTTGAGCTCACCCTATTGTATATTTTATTTTCCCCAGGTCAGGAAGAAGGTTATTAATTAAGATATGCCAAAGGGGACTTTAGATATGATGAAATAAAGGGAGGCAATGTAAATGCTTTATGAACTAGTTGTTTATGTTTCCCTGTTTCTAAAGACAGTATACCTATACAGTCCTACCATGGTTTTGTTATATGTTGTAATAAGGGTGCTTCAATTTTGAAGTATTAAAAATGTATGTAAAGTATGGTTCGTTATAGATATGGAGGGGAATTTGGTTTTCTTATGGCTTAGTAGGAATATTTACATGGTAGTGAAGGAAATTCTCTTTAATTCAGTGGCCCAAGAAATCCCATCATATGCTATGTTGTTATTCAAATATCTATAATGTCTTTTTGATAAAATCTATTCTTAGTTTGATATATTGTAGTGGGTATCCCATGATGGAATAAATAACACCCATTGGATTTCATGGGAGAAATTGTGTTTCTCAATGTACTATATAGGGCTTGGCTTTAGAAATCTCAAATTTTTTAACAAGAAACTACAGGATATGCAAGGATAGAGCCTTCTATCCAATCCAAATGTCATTTTCTCAATGGTTTTCTCTGAAAAATATTTTCCTCACTCTGATAATTTTCATACCCCATTAGTATTATGGCCATGTTTTTTGTGGATAAGCATATGGGTTATAAAATTACTTCTTTAGAGATATTGTGTGTTGATAATTGATTATGGGAATTATATTACTATTTGGAATGATCATTGGATGGAAAATAGGGAAGGTTTTAAGGTTTCCATGACTGTTGTTCTTGGATTCAAAAGTGAAACGGTATAATATCAGATTTCTGGTTAGTTGGAGTTCTGGGATCAAGGAAGGATTTGAAACTTGTTTAATGATGTTTATTGTAATCTCATTTTAAGTATTTCTATCATTCCATGAATGGGAATTGATCAGATTTACAGGATTAGGGAATCTTCTTAGAGGAACTCAGTTTTCTCAGGCTACAAAATGCATGTTCATGGTTTCTCTCATACCCATCCGGTTAATGGTGGAGGATGCTTTAGAATATCACATCTCCACCCAAGATAAAAAAAATTGGTGGAAGGTTTTGTCTGGTATTTTACTAACCTGTTGCCTCATGGTAAGATAGTATCTCATGTTGGATGATAAAATTACATTGTTCTTCCATGATGTGGAATATCCTTTGCATGAAATTATATTTTTTCATGAGGTGAATGGGGTGTGGCAGGAATGGGCACAAAATTTTAAAACATTCTTTGATCCTTCTGTTAGGTATGTCCAAAACCTCAATAAATCAGTTTCTTTATTGAAACCAAATGTGGTGGGGATGCTTTTCACAATTGCCTTATTGATCTGGAGTAGAAGAAAAGAGTTGTCTTCCATATAATGGTGACCCAAGATCATATATAGATTGATATCGCCAATGAATGGATGAAATGTTCGAATCAAAATGATATGAATCCATCATTGTGCTATAATCAACAAAATTCTCATTGTTGGACTCCTCCTCCATGGGGTTTTATCAAAATTAATAAAATTGTGGTTGTCTCTTCTAATTTGAGGGTTGGTGTCAGATTTAATTCTCACAATAGTTGTGGCTAGGTTTCAGAATCCCATTACATGGTTTTCCATGTTTTTGGATTCCTTGTGGTGGTAAAGTCTTTTTCTATCCTTCGTGGGATCCTTCTTTCTTGATCATAATATTAGAAATTTATTTTGTAAGAATTGGATTGCCTCGAAGTGATTATCTCTTTATGAAAGAAAGAGGAGGATCTGTAGTTGTTTTTCATTATACTGATAAATATTTGGTCATTGATATAAATTTTCGCTAAATAAAAATTTTCCTTCATTAAATGAATGGTAATATAAAGTCTCATCCAATTGAAAGCTCTCGAAAATCTTGTGCTGATAATTTTTGGGTTGTCAAATTTCATGATTTTTTTTTAGGCCTGGTGATTTGGATCAGTAATATATTATCTATATTATCTCAAAAAAAGTAAATAACACCCATTAAATAATTAACTAATTTTAAGGTTTAAAATTTTAGTGATATATTATTAAAGAAATGTGTTTTTTTATATTTTATTATATATTATAAGTTTTTATTTCAAATAACTTTTTTCGTAATTAGAGTATATATTTTAATGTAATGTATTTTTTTAATATAAAAATGAAATATTTTTCATTTAATGATTAGTAATTCATTGTAAATAAAAAAATTCTCAATGTTTAAATGGATACTTTTCTATTTTTTTGTTATACATTATTACATTAAAATTAATATTTATCACTTTTATAAATTAGATATAATAAAATAGATTTAGTATTTTTAATTATAATTATTAATTTAGGTAATAAATAAATTTACATTATGGGGGAAAAATATGTTACCATGTTTAAAAATGGAGTTACCATGGTATAGGTAAAAATTGTTAAAGGGTAAATAAGGGATAAATGTCAAGAATATATCTAAACATGTATCTATATTATTTGGATGACTGTATTCATGGACAATATGAATTATTTTTTCAATTTGTATATAATTTGTAACACCCAAATATTTTAAAATAAGAACCTTATTTTTGACAGTGTGTGGTACACGAAACATTGAGCTTAAATTACCAACGAAATACATTTCTATAAATTTAATCTTTTTGATAGCTTGCATAACGTGAAACCATGAGTAAAAATAATCAATAATATAGTATACAATTATAACCTATCCATAAAATTTTTGGTTATGAATATTACTAACTATGTAATTAATATTATGGTTAATTATTCATTAGAAATAAAATAAGAATCTTTTAAAATAAAAAAGAAATGTTTTCTAAAATATTATATATTTTATAATAGATGGTTTAGTCACTCTTTTTGCATATAATTTAAATTTAATATTTAACTAATGTATAACATATATTTCAATATTTTACTTATTTTTTGAAAATATCATATCATAATTATCTTTGGGTAATTTCTTATTATTATTTGAAATGTTTCTCTATTTTGATGAATAGTGAAAAATACTAAATTGTAATTGAAATTTGTGTCTTAGTTTAAATTATTTATAACATTAAATTATATTTTAAATTATATTTAAATTAAAATTAATTCAATTATATATAAATTAATCTAATTTAATTAATTGGATTCATTTTCATATTCAATTCTTACATACAAATAGTGTCATATTTTGAACATTTTCTTTTTAAAAACGTATTTTTTCATCGCATCTATGAGATTAAATTTAAATTATTTCTTACAATTATCTGAATGGAATATTAAAAACGTGATCGAATATTTGGAATCATAATAATTTATATTATCTAATAAGTTCAACTTAATTTTTGACCAAAATGAATAGTAAAAATATTTTAAATTCTTTACTGGGGTTAAGGTAAAATGGATTTACAAGGGGATAAACTAGAAATATAAGGTTAAAAGTTATCTAAATGGTTTTATAAAATCTATTTTATAGAAATATTTCAACCCTATCATGTATATTGATTGATAATACACTATTTTTTATCCTTTTCGCATGTGCAAAATATAGTTACATCTTTTTCTTTTCAAAACATTCAAGTGTGTAACTCACCTCTCTAATAAAAGGCAACCCCTTAACCTCTCTTATTCACCCCTTCAAACCATTTTTTCATCAGACAATAGCTGCCCATAAAAATTCAAAAATTCTACCTCTTAATACCATAATAATTATTTTGGGCATAAATAAAACCTTGCAAGGCTTTGGTTCAAACCTATAAAGGTTACCTCAAAAACAAATAGCATTCTTCTATAAGTATTTTTTATTTCTTCCTCCACCTCCTTTTGTTTTTATTAAAAAATTAGGATATAATAACCTAAATATAGTTTATATACATATATTTTTATGTTAATTTTATGATCTATAACTATCCCAACTTCAAACAAATGAGTTATGAAATTATCATTCATGCATACTGTGGAGTGCCACCTTGCAAATTGATGTCATTCATTTTTACATTACCACCACACATGGTTGGGTATTTTAATGAATCAAAAAATATATATAATATTTATAATATTATTATACCTCTTGAGTCATTATATCATATATTACTTTTTAATTTACATTTTTTAGGGGGATACGATAACGTCGCTCGTGAGTACGTAGTATCGTCGCGTTGTGAAGCGATGTGATTCGTCTTTCCATAACACATTACATGGAAGGTAATAAAGATAATGATAATGAATATATGTTATATAAATGAAATAATTATGATATTTATGAAATGTCATGACCCATCCAAGAGGGTCATATTCCCCGACTCCCTAAGCCCACCTCTAATAAGCCAGGGGGTGGCGACTAGTGCCGAGTAGGAATATCACTGAAATGGGAGTTATTATCCTAAGTACCCATACACAAAGACACATCTCCAAGACTATAAAATGATAAAATTTAAAAACAACTAAAAAATCATGCATTCACACATCTAAATCCCACAACCAGAGTATGACTTGATGTAAAGGAAAGTAAACAGGGCCAAATACAAGAACAATGTAAAGAGTTGGAAGCACAAGTCCAACCTGAAAAGAAAGTACTGGGGAATATTGTCATAAAGTTATACAAACACATCTTTGTCTATCTGGTTTTACTAAGAACCATCTATTCCTATTCATTATTTGAATCTATCAAAGGACTGATTGTCTTGACCAGACACGACATGTGTAGTAAAATCTCATGAAGGGGTTAGTATTACAATACACAGAAGGATACCCCAAAATAATAAATCATACGATAAAGTAAATACCTTCTTCTCTATATATGTAAATGTATATAGTACATGTAATAATAAGGTTTAGTTATACTCAAAAAAGACACACAATCTAAAGGTAAGTCGCATCTATAGTATACTGTCCATGGATTCCATCTCGATGATTTCACAAAGCACTCATCTGGGAGAACACACTCTTGAGTTTGATATCACTCATGATGTCCATCTAAGATGTAGTTCTTGACAGGTCTGATCATAAGAAAGTAAATGTTGAAGTTTTGAAGAGAATACGATACACATATGATGATCACTTCCATGGTTGTGGGGTGATACCAATAACATAATCTGTATTAACCCACTATGTATAGGAATAGAACATGTTTAGTTTTGGTCACCAAGATATAAATAACCCCACCTAGGGAACTAATATGAATAGACGATCTCCCTATGGGCCTCTCAGAGGGATTCCAATGACCCTATCCATGAATTTCTACTAAATAGATTGTATTCTTAGGAGTAGGATATGATTCCATACTAACCCACAATGAAAGGATTATTGGAACACATCCTAAAAAGACTTTTCCATTATACAGATGAAAAGGTCTCTACTCCATGTATAAAAAGGTGCATATCTTGTATTAGGGGTAACACGCCATGTCCCTTGACCCCAGGTTCTACAAGTGTAAATGGACCACACCTTTTTCCTATGTTTTTGTATAAGAACATGGCATGTAGGATGCATGTTTAGTCAACCCATGAGCCAGTACCCAACTTCATCACATGTGAATGTGCATGTGTAACATAACATGGATTATCCTATGTTCCTAGTCCAAGTTATGTTTGTGTAGAGGAGTACACAGTGTGTAGGAAACCCGTGTAGTCCACCCTATATTTGTGTACCTCTGAGGTAGACACTACGTTCATTAGGGAGAGAACACGCACCAGGTGATTGGGTCCATAGACCGTGTGATACTTAAAACTCTCTAAATACCTAGCCACCGTTAGTAGGAAACCACATGTCATCTAGTCTTGGATTATGTGCCATGTGGATAGAGCTTTTATAGAATACCATATCAATGATCCCTACCTCTTCTCTACTTCATTTGCCTCAAATATGGTTGTGCCTCTCTAAGAAAGTTTTGAATCATTCCTTTAAGAACCTATCCATCACCGATAAATATATTTAGGGACTTCGATCTACTCAGAAATGGGAATATTAATCATTCTTCATTATTCACCAGATAACATGAAAATTGTGTATCTACATCATCTGATTCAGTTTTTTCTCTATCGTCACACCCCCACGTGTTGTGCCAACCCCAGATCTACAATTTTGGAACATTTCTCTAAGAAATGCATGTTCCATGATCAATTTATTTATATATATCAAACTGTAGGAAAAATTAATAATTCATGTGGGTGAATTATTAAAAGAGGGATAAATGAAAAAGAAAAAAAGAGATCAATGAACCTTGATTGATGTCCGTGTAAATCATGATTCTTTTATGTGATAATGACAATTAATAAATCATAAAATCAAAGTAATTCTCCCAAAATAACCCATAAATAATTATATACCATAAATACCCATGATCTATGGATCAATATATTGGTTGATTGATTCATGTTCATCATAGGAATCAATAATGTAGAAAGAAAAAAAATCAAATAACCATCCTAACACGATTCATATTGATTGCTGATCAAGAAAAAAGCTACATTGTGTTTGTGGGAATGATCCCAAGATCTTTTCCCGCACTGATTATTGATCTCTGATCTGGTCATCGTCCACCAAAAGGATCCATCCAATGGTTTGAAGGCCTTCATTTTTTATTTATTTTTGATAAAATACCTTTCAATGGGTGAGATGAAACCCTTAAAAGTCCCATACACGTATGTATTACAAGTCCCTTAGGCCTTAGAGGAAATAATTTCCCGTAGGATTTAAACATTACACACAACCCAGACTAACTACTAAGAACTTCTCCTCCCCATCACATTCATCGTGAAATCAACTCTCCACCTTCGCATGGCTGTTCATCTAGGCTATCATGTTCATGCACAGGCTTGTCCCGATGGAAGGTTCCATACCCTCTCGTTATTTCAATCCGTGTAGCTTCTGATGTGGTGAAGGCTCATTGCTCATCCTCCCTATAGAGCGCATTCCTTGTAGATTGTCGGGTTTTCATCTATACATAAGGTGGCCCAAAGGCCTTGATGTGGCTCTAAGACCTTACTGTCCTGAAGTCTTGGGTGTCCCAAAGGCCTTAAAGGACTCGGGGACCAAATCGTTGTCCCGAAGGCCCAAACAGGGGAAAATTCCCAGCAGCTACAGTGCCAAAAAGTGCCTCCTGCAGTTCCCCTGGTGAATTTTCCACAAACACCATGTTTCCAGGAAGTTTCTGTGAGACCTAGGGTAATTCTCATGTTATGAATTCAATGGTGGCACAATACTTCTAATTTGGGAACCCATTTATATATTATTCCACACTTTTAGGAAAACTACATGTGCATTCTATTTAATATATATAATTTATTTCAAACATTTTTTTTGGGAACACAGAGCCTCAGAATCACATGTTGTCTTAGCTCCTTGTCTCAAAAATAATCCATACAAAATCCTAAATTAATACCTAGAAAATATAAGTCATTATATTCTCCCGACCGTGGTAATTTACATCCATAAATAGAGAAAACAATGGATGGTCAATAAATATGTTGGTACTGAGAATGTATTCAAGACTTCTGCTGTCATGTGTCCTACTAAATATTATAATATTTTCATCAGACATGAATTTAATGAATCAATCATTCAAAAATAATCTTATCATACAAATTCTTGATCTCTATCAAGTACTCAGAAAATGTATCTCCATCCTCTTTGTCCACCTGGCCCCAGTCGACAATGTGTTATGGTAAATCCACATACCTCCTCAGCTGTGAAACGTGGAAGATTGCATGTACTTAGTCTAACTATAGAAAAATATCTAAGTGATATGAAACCTCATCAACTATATATAGTATCTAAAAATGGCCAAATAAACCTTTGAGATAGCTTGGCACCCCAAAAAAATCTTTATAATCTACATCAAGGTGAATCCCATAAGAAAATATGGTCTTCTTCCTTGAAATATAAAGGCTTATGTCATGTGTAGCCTATGACTTACGATGGATCTATGAAGTCTTCATCTTTTCCTGGGTGATCTTCACCTTCTTGGTAGTTCATTCACCAACTCTAGGCCCATGAGTGCCAACCCTACTTAGTCAGTTCAGCAAGTAGGTGACCATTATGGTTGAATGTGCATAGCTTCAAATGGTTCCATACTGATGGTGGAATATTAATTATTATTTTATGATATCTCTACTCGTTGTATGAAATCCCTCAAAATTTTCAAATTCCAACATGCAAGATCAAAAAATACGCTGTATATCCTAAATGTTCTCCATCTAGCTGTAATTTTGGGAGATAAATACTATGCTCAAGCATAATTTAGTCCCAAACACCTCATTTAATACCTTCCAAAATTGGGATGTGAAGCAAGCATCACGGTTAGAAATAATCATTTATGAAACCCAATAGAGTTAGAAAATCTATTAAATATAGAGACGCCCCAGGATATCTACTGAACTCTTATCTCATATAGATAACAAGTGGGTTGACAAAGTTATTTTTTCTATGATCACCCAGATGGAACTATGTACCCTAGACGTACATGGAAATCCCATCACAAATTCCATGGATATCCCATCTCGGTTTCATTATGGAACCTGAAGGGGTTTATCTAAACTCATTGTCACTTGGTACTCATCCTTCACTTGTAGACAAGTACGGAATTGAGAGAGAAACTCTACAACTCCTTTCTTCATCCCTGAACACAAAAATTGATGTTAGAGGTCCCAGTATATCTTTTCCATAGATGTATGTATAGCCAAATGAGGTGTATGAAAATCTCTCAAAACCTCCTCCTACAACATCATCGGCATTGTTGTATATCCTTTTAAAAGAAAGACGCCATCCCCACCATTAGAAAATCCATCAAGAGATTGACCTATGGATATTTGAGTATGTAGGGTCTCACATTCGATATCCCATGGTTGGGCCTCCTAGACTCATTGGAATAGCATAGGGGTGATAATGATCAATAAGAGGTAATATTCTCTATCTCTATCCATATTTCATAAGTGCAATGAGGATAGCTACTCTGACACCTCATTTTGTAACTAGGAACAAGATCTTATACTAGGATAATCTTATACAACATTCCCCTTCCCAAGATTATAGCGAATTTCAAATTCATATTCCTAGATGAACTCTATCCACCACCTCTTTCTCATGTTAAGATCCTTAAGATAGAAGATATACTTGTAAATATTATCCTCGAAGTAGATGATAAACCACTCGCCCATCAGGTAGTGTTGCCAAATAGTTTTTGTGAATACTACCACTTCTAACTCAAGATCAGGGGTCACGTAGTTATTCACTTATTTTTTCAACTGATGTTATACATATTCAATCATTTCTTTCCTCTACATAAAAACACAACCATTCATGGTACCTAATGCATCTCTGAACACTACATACTCAACACCCTCCTCTAGAAATCTAAATATGGGAGCACTAATCAAAATCTACCTCAAATATGGAAAATCCTAATGGAAACTCAATTTCTATATGAAATCATTCCCCTTTTAATTCAAATATGTCATTGGTAACAATATTCTTTAGAAATTAGGTATAAATATCTTGTAATATAATACCTACCTAAAGAATCTCCACACCTACCTCACACTCTTGGGTGTTTCTCAAGCAGACACTGCCTCGACCCTAGCCATGTCCGCTACCACTTCATCCACTAAGATAATGTTTCTTAGAATGTGGAATGCATAATTATAGAACTAGAACATTGAGTGATTTCTGTAAATCTAGTGATCTTGGAGTGCGTCCAAGACTATCCCCATGTGTCTCACATTATCCTCCACATGGGTCGAGTATACACAAATATCATAAATGAACACTACCATGAACTGATCTATGAAAGCCTAAATGATATGGTCCGTGAGTTTCATGAACACTTCTACACCATTCATCATGCCAAATGTCATCACTGTGTAATCTTAGTTACTGTAGTGACACCTGAAAGTTATCTTTGGTATATCCTCATCTCGTTATTGTAGATGCTGATATCCTAGCCTAAGGATAACCTTTGATAACTATTGTACCCCTATCAACTGATCAATATGGTCATCGATCATCGTTAGTGGATACTTGTTCTTTACAAACATCTAGCTCAAGTTTTAGATGTCCACAAAAACCTCAATCTCCCACATTCATTCTTAAAAAACCATGCTTTCCTAGATTGAATCATTGAGTCTAATAAATCCCTTCCTCTTTAAGTCTTTAAAATACACCCTCAGCTCTTGGATCTCTATAAGATCAATCTGAAATTATAGCACAAATATCAGTGTAATCTTGGGGTGTAGATCAATAAAAAATTATATATTTTGATGATGAGGTAAACCTATAACACCCTCAATGAAGGCATACTCTTTCTCCACCACCACTACAAAAACATTGAGTACTTATAGAATCTGTTTTTCCATGGTTTAGGCTATCCAACTAATGACTAATCAGTTGGTCCCTCCTGTGCAAATTTCCATCCAGCACTCACAATGAGTCCTTTTCTTTGGAAAAGGAAAACCTAGTTCAATCATTAAATACACACTGCATCCTTAACCTAAAACATTTAATATGGTCATGGAATATAGATAACTAGTTCATATCAAGAATGATTCTATAAGGCCTTGACACTTATACCAATATATTCTAATAAAAACTCTCACCTTCTAAGCCATGTCAAAATATCATCACAAGTTTGTGATCACTTAGTCTTCTCTAGTAGGAGACTTCAGGAATATGGGTCGAGCCAAGGGCTCAACAAGAATATATAATCCTCATACAAGGTATGTAGTAAGAAGGGAATAACTATAACCTATCTATATTAGTACTGTATATAATGTGATGAAGAAACAAATTATACCTTGAATCATTCCCAAAGCCTCTAGGTCATAAACTTCGACCGCCTACAACATTTTATGCCCGTATCCTTCAAAACCATAAGCATTGAGTGGACCACCAAGGGGGTTTGGGGTAATAATTCAATGTGTATACCACCACCTATTTTCTTCACAACTCATCTCACACATCTTCCCCCATGCGAACCTTCCTTCTCGTGCTGATTTATATAACTCGGTGGTCCATCTATGGTCTCTCTGTAAGTAGTACGATGGATTAGAAAAGCTCATCAAGATTTACCCTACTATAACATGAGTATCACAACCAATACCTAGGTTGAATGTACCCACCCTGTTGTCACGGGTTGAGCTTCTCAGCACAACGGTTCACTCATGGGGAATCTCAACCCCTTCCAAGGAAGGTGAATTTTAGACATCAAACTCTTCATATGATGTGAGGTTCAGTGGTTTCATTCTCCCATGGCCTCATTAGAAGAGTTACCCCAACTCCCAACCAGTGGTATCAAGACTGGAATACACCATCCTCCACATTGTCAGGATGATTATTTACTCTTTAATAGAGAAAAACCGCATGAAATACAGCCTTGATTTCTTGAAGGTGTTGGACAAGACCCCCATGATTGGGTCATGACATTCTACCACCACAATTCCATGAATGCCCTCATGCATGTTGGATCATGGCCTTTTGTCTGCCTGTGAAATGGTCTTCTCTCAACCATCTAGCTACCAATCATGGCCAATGGGATGATACTTTTTTCTAATCAATGTCCCACCCACTATCTGGGTCTCAAACCACATTTGGTCAATATTCTTTTTGGTTCGCAAACCACATCCTTTAAATCCACCCTTCATAGTGGTGTCTCTACCTCTTACATCTCATGAGCGTGACCTTCTATGTCCTTTATCCTATGTCATGACACCCTAATACTCTACTACCACTAACAAGGTTCAACCAGAAATATTACACCAACATCAAAAGGAACATTCCCACTAATACCACTTATCACGAGCTAAGCATCTTACCATAGTGGTTCACCCGTGCAACACCTCATCCCGCTCTAGGGCGGTCGGGGTTCCACCGTCTAACTCTTTATATGATATGAGGTTCACTAGTTTCTTCCTGCCATGGACTCATCAAAAGTGTGGCCCCAACTCCCAACCAGTGGTGTTAGGACTGAAAAGAACCATCTTTTACATTGTCAGGGAAACTCTTGTCTATTCGATAAGGAAAAACACATAAATCACAACCTTTATGTTCTTGTTGGTGTGGGACAAGACCAGTATGATTTTTACATTATACTGTGATCCCTAAAGCACAAAACCTCTATCCTGGGACCTCTCCCTAAATTATATCTCATGTTCATGTACCTCAAACTAACATTGGGTCTCTACGGCTGAGTTATATACTCTTAATTATCCACTTCCTTCAACCAACAGTTGTATCTACTTGGAGAAGAAACTCCCTACCACTAAATATTGATATAGTACCCCATTATATGTAGTAATGCATCTAGTGATAAAATTAGATCAGATTTCTCTATGCATACCTCCCTTAATGGTCGGAACCCAGAGGAACTGGTTAGGAACCATGTCTATTGAGTACCTGTAGAGGGTGGTAAAGCTTCATGAATACTTAAATACTATTGTTATTATCTATTAGAGATATAAAAAATCTGGTATACGTATATTCCATAGCATAGCTGGTGAGAACTCATCTCTGGAAACACACTAAAACTATGACTATGGTAGAGTCACCTCATCTTCTATCTCATCCACTAAACCCCACCATCACCAAGCTAAGATATTAAAAAGGATCACTTCTAGGACCATCATCTAATCTGTTGGTGTACTTTCCAGAATTACAAATCATGTCACCACCTCAATCCATTCCTCAGTTTCCAATTGTTTGGGCTCACCTCAGAAACTATGGGGTCTCTTCTATTAAAACTTATGAAGCACTCTCAATATGTGCACCTCTCTAATGTTACAACTATATCATGTACTACTCTCCTGGTGTTGGTTTAGATATAGCACCACCTGGGGGTAACACCTCTATAACTATTCCTCATATCGATGCATTATCATTTAGGGGCTCATCCTAGTGATCATGGTGAATCCAAGCTAGAATATGTCATGGAGGCATCATGAAAGTAAACAAGATGTTCCAAGGACAATGAGTATATCTGGAAAGGTTACTCAAAAAGTACATGTAAAGCACAACCCATTTCTATATGATTCATGTACCATTATTTTTTCTGTGACCAGTGTTCTCGCGTATCAATTTGAAAATAGGTGATTGTGGCCCTGGTGTATGGTTGTGTCGGTCGCCGCACCAACACTAGAGTCCATGGACTAAAATCCACACAAAAAACACTTAACCATATTGTTCCAAGCCAAACTCACCAACTTTGGTCCTACATTAGAGCTAACCACCTCTGATACCACTCTCGCACAACCGGTTCTAGAGGGACCCATTCCATGACTCCCCAAGCCCACCTCCAAGAGTCCATGGGATGGTGATAAGAATTGAGTAGGCATATCACTGACATGGGAGGCCATATCCTATGTAATTGTACATGTACATGCATTTATAAGACTATAAAATGATGAAATGTGAAAAAAAAACTTAACACCCATCCATGAATACATCAAAATACCACAACCAGAGTACGATAGTAACTAATAGAATGCAAACGGGGCCAGATACAAGCCATGTAGAAAGAGTCTAAAGCATACGTCCAAAAAAAGTAAAGTAGTGGGTACTGCTATCAAAAATATTTTGGAACAATCCTTAGTCTATCCAATTTTAATAAGCACCATTTGGGCATGGTCTATCTATGAATCTATCAAAAGGTAAATCATCTAAAAAAGGCATGACACACGAATAAAATGATCATGCAGGGGTGAGCATAAAAATACTCAGTAGGTCACCCTGAAACCATAAATCATACAAAAATAGGAAATACAGTAATCCCTACTTATGTATATTTCTACAGAACATATAAGAAGAATTTCCAAATATACTCACTAGAGACACGAAGTCGAAAGGTAATTCAAAATCATAGTATACCAACCTAGGATTCCTGCTCAAGGATTTCACAAAGTACTCATCCATAATAAAAAACTCTTAGTTATGATAGCACTAATGAAATTATTCACATAGGTATTACTTGTCATGTTTTATTGGGATAAATTACATGCTAAATTCCTTAAGATAATATGATACACAAATGAGGTTCACTCCCAAGGCCATGTAGTGATAACAATAACTCAATCTAGTGTAAACCACTAAGCATATGATCAAAACAAAAGTAGTAGTGGTCACAATAAAAATAAGAACTCCACTGAGATCATGAATATGAATAGATGATCTTACTTGAGGCCTCTCAGAGGGATTCCAATGACTCTATCCAAGAAGATCAACTTAGTGGATCATATTTCATTGAGTGGGTGATAATTCAATACCAACACTTAGGAAAAAAATAAATGGTACTAACCCACATGAAACTTCTCCAATATACATATGAAAATGGATCTAATCAATGTATATAATGGTACATGACATGTTGTTGGGGTTTCAATCAATATCCCTTAACCTTGGGTTCTACATGTGTAAATGAACTATATTTTTTCTAGTGTCCCTATATAATAAATTTTCATGTAGGCTTATAATGTAGTCTACCTATGTTCTACTACACAGTTTCATCCTATGGACATGTGCTGATTTACCAACACATGGATTATCCTATGTACCTGGTTTTTACCATGTCTGTGTAGGGGACTACCCAGGGTGTAGAATACCCAGGTAGTCAATCCTAAGTTTGTGTACCTCCAAGGTACATGATGAGTTCACCAGAGAGAGAACAAAAACTATGTGATACTTAAATTTCTCCAAAACCCTTTCCACCCCCATGAGGTACCCACACTCCATGTACTCCTAGATTATAACCCATCTAGATTGGTATTTTCTTAAATCCAAGATATACTATCCATGCATCTTATGCCCTACTACAACCACTGATCTGACTGTTCCTCAATATAAATGTCATTAATCAAGCCCGGAATAACCTATCCATCATTTATCAACAAGTTTAGGCCATCCTACCTATCACAAACAGGATTTTTCATCCTTTTTTATTACGTGTTGTACAACACAAAAAATGGGTATCTACATCACCATGTTCTTTTTCACCTCTATCATCATGACTTTGTCATGTAATTTCAATCCTATGTTTATGATTATGAATTGTCTCACCAAGAAATAGGTTCTCGATGATTAATTGATCAGGATACGTCGATCCCTAGGCCAACCAAATAATACTCATGGGTGTAAAAAGAATAGGGGGAGAAAATAATAAGAAAAAAAGAGATGAATGAACCACAATATATGTTTGTATTGATCTTGATTCAATTATATGAGAATGAAAATGAGTAAATCATTAAACAAAATTAAATCTCCCAAAATCACCCATCAATAAATCTATTCCTCTAATTCACATGATCCACAAATCAATATGTTGGTCGAATGATATGTGTTAATCATAAGAATCAAGAACATAGAAAGGAAAATAATCTAAAAACTACCCTACCTCAATTAGAATCTATACCTAATGAATAATTATGTTTATTCACAATTTTTTGTGTGATTTTTTGATCTTTTCCCACCCTGATCTTTGATCTTTGATCATGTCATCATCCGCCAATGGTATCTCATCCAACGACTCCAAAGGCTCTCACCAATTTGCCTGATTATGTGGAAAAACCATTGAATTTTCCATAAGTTCATATTTAAATAGGTATGTTGTGTTGTTTTATTATTAAACAAATAAAAAAAATTAATATTATTTTATCCATTTTACACCTGTGATGGATTTTCTACTAACACCATGTGCCGATTAAGGGTAATTCCCACTTAGGATAAAACACAAGTTCTAAAATCAATGGTTCCCTTGGATTTATGATCCAGAAACAAATTTATATTTTATTCCACATTTTATAGAAAAACATCATACATTCTGTTTTTTAAATTTAATATATTTCAAATATTTATTCAGGGCACACTGGTTCTTATAATTGCACTCGGCCTCAGTTCCTAGTCTCAACTATAATCCATAAAATATATAAAATTAATAAATGGAAAATCAGAATCATTGCATGAAATATTTATAATTATGATAAGATAATAGAACATATATTTTATATCCTTTTCACTCACATAATGATGATTACATTGTTCGTGTACATATGGACTACCGTCTTCGGCAAGCGATATGACACTCATTTCATCACTACACCACATAATATATATATATATATATGTATTTAAATAAATAATATTATATTAATAAAATTACATAAATATAAAATATTACTTAGCTCCTTTCTATAGTGTCCATTAAAAAATGGAAATGTTACTCAAGCGTATGTACGACTTACCATCTCAATGACTGTAACGTATATTATTACTCAGAACCATATTTTTTGATTAATACTAAAAGTATATTTGATATAAAAAAATAGTCATTATGTAATGATCATTACTTCTAATAAAATTAAAATATATAATATTCTCAAGAAAGGGATCTTTCATGAAAAACATGAATTAAAAAACAAGTAAATTCACAAAAAAAAATAATTAAACTAATGAATGACTATTAACAAATGAGTGAAAAGATGTCATAAAAGGATCATATATGATATTATAAATATTAATATGGATCTATAAAAAGTTAATAACATGTTCAAAACCACTATATTGGATGTTAATTCATGTTAAACATAATGGCTTCATGAGGTAACAAATTTCTCAACTCATTTTTAATTCAATGGGATAATATTTTACTTCATTGATTATGTCAGTATAAGATTATGTTTTAAATGACCAATGATTATTTTATGTTTTATTCAAAAATAATTGTGTTAATTTTAATTTTATACACATAATTAATTCATTAATTAATCCCCAATTCAATGATATGATCTTTTTAAGGGACTTCATCTCAAGTTACATTAATTGAGGAACATTGTGACGTTATTCACCTGATCTCTTTTATATGGTATATCATGTCCCATTCTACATTTAGTATCTTGATTGATTAATAATTCATGGTATTTTATGTTTCAATTTTTACTAAATCATACATGGTTATTTGGCATTAAATTTACCAAGTTGTAAATATTTTTATAATTCAATTTATTTTCATTAGGTTATATTACTTCTTCGCTCCCTTTGATATTCTTAGATCATGTGTGTAATGAATTATGATTATCTTATGTTTTATTTATAATTGTTTAATGTGAATTTAAATTTGATATACAAAATATCATCATTGATTATCTCTCACTTAAACGTCTTGATCTTTTCAAGGGTTTATTTCATAGTCCCATTTTAATCAGGATTGCTTATACATGAATTTCCATTGAAGGTAACTATTTTAATGTTTTTTAGTAAAACTATTAATTTTAATATACTCTAGTTATTCATGATGTTTTAATTAAATATTATTATATTTTTGTTATTTGTTAACTAAAATAATTGGTATTTGTTTTAATAAAATTGGATCTTATTTCTCTCTTCGGTCTGAAATCTATTTTCTTCTAAATCCATATTTTATAAAAATGTTTTAAAAATGTTTCTAACCTTTTTCAAATGATTTATTAATGATATTTTTACCATTTTTTACTATTTACAATTTTTTTAAATGATTAATCATGTTGTTTAAAAGAATTCTTATTTGTCTTTTATCTAAAAAGTGAAAGGAATATCTGTTTTAACATGTACGACATGAATGAAATATCTAGTCATAATGAGAAATCAAATGTTTTCACTCATAATTTATAATTTTAAAATATTATATTCAATGAAATGTATTTTTGAAATGATTTATGAAAAATTCTTTTTAAAAGGTGATTTCCAAAATGAGAAATATATTTTCCTCAAGAATGATTTTTATGGATCTTATTATTATATTTATTTTAATCAATGAAAAAAACCATTATTCTTCCTCTAATGGGTATATGTTGTATTGATTCCATAATTAATATTATTTTTTATGGTTTATGATCATCTTGACTAAGAGAAGTATTGAAATTCCCTTCCTTGATTTGGTCAATAAATTTTCATTGAATTATTCAGTTTCCTTTTATCATTGGACATTAAATTTACCATAAATGTCCATATTATTTATCATGGATATTTTTATTTATTAAATTTTACCTCATTTATACATATTATTTTCTATATAAAACATTATTTGATTGAGTGGGGAAATGTTGACATTCTATATTTGTTACTCAATATGTATATTTGATAACAAGGCATATTGTTCAGGAATTAAAATGATTATTCGATATATCTGGAATTATTTGGGTATTTATAAATGGATGGGAACCACTTATAGAGAGCCCCTAGATTCATTGATAGGTCTCATGAGACAAATTAGATAGATAGAATTAATTAAATGCGAATCTACCCTTCAGTTTTGAACTGTCTTGGGGATATATTTTGATGGAAGTTGTATCATGTACCTGAGACATAATGTCCAATGATTAATCATTTAACTAATTAAGAATATAGTTGTTATTATCCACGAGGTTTTCATAATGATATTGTTTATGGATGCATTTTATTATCAATTAATTGATTAAATGGAATTTTTTAGTAATTTACCTTTCCATATCAATAATGCATTATCTTATTATATTAGTCTTGTTTTTAAAATTTAATGTATGTTCTATTGTTTACCTTGGCATATTGATTATTCTTTATTGATTCATGAAATATTCCATAGTACTTAACCCTTGCTAAGCATTTGCGGTCACCCTTATTTTATTTTCTTTCCATAGGATTCGGTGAACTGTACTATGATTTTTGAATAACATTATGTTAGTGGGAATAATGTTATTCTCAAAAAAATTATTTTATAATTTCTGATTTCAAATGTAATACAATACTCAAGTATGTATCTAGTTTACCAAGACTATTAAAATATTTGGTCTTTCATGATGTGATTTTTTACGTCTTATTCTAACGTAATAAATCAGAAACCGGCTCCAGACAACGGGGGTCAGGGTCACTAGAGTTCTCATTAGAGGATTTTTAGTTGAAACCATGAGAACTATATTAAAGAAAACTATGATTATGGCACATAACCATAATATTGACATTAAGGATAAGTATATAATATCATTATAATATTTTTCAATTAAGTTATTATGTGGTTTTTCATATTAATACATCCCTTTATAGATGTTACAACAAGATTTGGTTCTTTTTTCAAATTTACCTTCATATAATAACTCCAAAAGGGCACATTGGGGTTGACCCAATCCTTACTCAGTTCTTGAAAATGGGTCTTACTGTTCACCTAGTTTGATTCTCTTATGGATATACGTTGGATAATTAATATTTTCTTTAGAAACTATTATGAAGGATTAGAAAATAACTATATCTACAAAGAAACCATGCTTACGATTATGAGATTATAAATAAATACCATTTTCAATTTAGTATAAGGAATGGAAACTAAATTAATACATGTAATCCAAATAGTAATATTGATCATTTTTTAGGGTCTTAAGATAATATTGAGAATAGAACTAGTCTCCCAAATTTTATCATTATATAAAGACATAGAATTATGTGATTAATAGATAGAGAACTACTTCTTTAAGTATTATCACATTAAAGGGATGTAAGATAGGAATGGAATAATGAATAAATTTATGGATAAAGGTGAGAAAAAGAAGAATTATTTTCACATGTGTTATAATTATGGAAAAAAACTCTTTGTTACATATTTAAATGGAATGAGAGTTTGTTATATGTGTGGATAGAATAAAAACCATGCTCATGATATCAAGGAAAATAAAAAGGTTTCCAATTTTTAATGAAACTAATATAAGGATATAGAAATGATGTAAATTAATTCACCAGTCATAAAAATATTATACCTCAAAGTAGCTAATGGATCATGGTCAAGCTTATGATATTACCACAGATGATGTGTAATGATTAAGGTCCATTTTACATGATTCAAGAATCAAATCATTTTATTATTTTATCAACGATATTCTGGATATAATAATTTTGAAATGTATATGGATTATATTTTAGTAATTGTTCATTAATGAATACAATGTATAATTTGAAAAATAATTATGACAAATAAAAATTATTCAGTGGAAATTTGAATATTTTGGAAAACACAACATTGAGAGAAAGAAACCCCTTAATAAGTTCCTGATGTTTAGATGATGATGATGGGATAAATAAATGATTGATATAGATAAATTAAATTGGATATTACAGAATACCTTAAGAGTGATTAATGATTTTTGACAAAGTGGTTTATACTATAATTAAGGTAGTGTACCACATATTTGGATTTAAGGAACGTATCTCTTATTTTATGTTTTACATAAGTAATAATTAAGGTTTTCATTGTGGTTTAATGTTAATTTAGGTTATGAACATGTTTCAAGAGAATACATGAAAGAGGTATTCACATGTTTGGTATGTGATTATTAAGAGATAATTCTTGTTGTTTGGGGGTTTATGATAAGTTCATTTTTGAAATTCAATAACCATATTTCTAAATTTTTGTATCTTATTATTTTGGAAGGTTAATAAGTTTAAGAATCTAGGAATATTTTATGTTAAACATTGGATGATGTTTTTAAGATTAATGAATTACTTTATTATAATAATATTTATGCATATTAGATAGCATGTGCTAACTATTTGTTTAATAATATTAACTAGAGATCAAAATAATGACTTATAATTATAAAATATATATTCTTATATGTTAAAAGTAAATTTTAGTGTTGCAGGAATAAAAATTTTATTTTTGAATATTCATTTCATTTAGAAACTGATGAATTTGAAATTGATCAAAGCACAACCAAAAGATGAAATTTTACTTCTGAAATAGAGTCATATCATTTAATTTTATTTACCTAAATTATTATATAGTATAAAAATATTCAACATTTAGAAAAAATCATGAATAAAAAGTTATTTCTTGTTACCTTAATATCTAATGAATCATATGGTCTTTTAAATCATCATATATTTATGGATTTTAGGTACTTAAAATTCCATTGATTATTCAATTTCTCATTATCAATGAACCATGTTATTCTCTATAGTTATACATGTTTTTATTTTATGTCCATATAATAACATAGAGTAAATGTTATTTTACATAGAAACCTAGTTCTTTTTATCCCATATTACCTTTTTTACTACCCATTTCTCTCTTATTAAGAGGATATTTTATTAACTGATTTATGGTGTTTTTTTGAACAGTGGTATTTCCAAATTCCAAATATTTGATTATCAAGAAGAATTTTAAATTACGAGGATGAAATTTATTTAAGGTTCGAAGAATGTAAAACCCCAATATTTTAAAATAATAATATTGTGTCTAATAAAATATGTGACATGAACCACTTTGATTAAATAACCCAAATTTTATATTTATTTTAAATTTAATATCATTGATATCTTATGGAACACACAACCCTAAGTTAAAATAAACCATAATATAGTATACCATTATAACATACCAGATAAATTGGTAGGTACGAACAGTACTAACTTACTTATATATATTATGGTCATATATTGATAGGAAATAAAATATGATTAATTTTAAATAAAAATAAATGTTTTCAGAAAACATTAATTTTTTCTAAAATATGTTTTAATAGTGCATTGCATAGATAATTTAAAATTACATTTTCTCAATTTTATAAAATTTAATTGATAAAATGTATCTTATTTTTTGAAATTATCAATTCAAAATTATCATAGGGTTTATTTTTTGGATTTTTCTAAAATGTTTTATTTTTCAATGAATTGTAAATAAATACTTAAATTTTAATTGAGAAATTACATTTTATTTAAATTTTTTATAAAGATTATTTATATTTTACATTGGTATTTATGTATAAATATATAAATAATATATTATTTAATCTAATTTTGGTCATTTGAATAATTTTTATATTGAGTTTTTATATAAAAACTTTTTAACGTTTTCAACATTTTCTCTTTGAAAAATCTCTTTCCGGTCACATCTGTGTGATTAATTTTAAGTTATATTGTATTAAATTTTGTGAATGGAATATATAAAAAAATAAAAATGTATGTACACATTTAAAAAAAATTAAATTTGTTCCACTCACCTCACTTATAAAAAGGACACCTTGAATTCTCTCCTCTACAAACATTCAAACCATTTTTATGGAAAATAACTTCCAAAATAACTTCCCAACTTCCTTATCATCATCCCATAATCATATTTTAACAATAAATCCAACCTTGGAAAGCTTTGGTCCAAACCAAATGATGTTTTCCAAACAAGAGATAATGTTATTCGATGATCATTTTAATATTATTTATTCATCCAACTCTTTAAATTATTGATAAACCATTATAATATAATAACCTAATTATATTATATATAATTATATTTTTTATGTTAATATAATTACCTACAACCATCCCCGCATCCATAAAATGGGTTACGAAATCATTATTTGTGTGTAATGCAGACTACCACCTCACAAATTAATGTCATTCATTTTTCCTTTACCACCACTCACATTTTGGTATAATAATGGATATAAATTATATCTATATATGATATTTATAATATAATTATTCCTATTTAGTCATTATATCGTATATTTCTTTTTTTACATTCCATTCCCTAGGGGATATGATAAAGTCACTCATGTGTATGATGGACTACCACTGTGTGAAGCGATATGATTCGTTTTTTAATAAATATTTACGTGAAAGGTAATAAAGATAAATCTAATGAATATAAGTGATAAAATTAAAGAATTATTATACTAATTAATTATTTATAATTATTAAATTATAATATATCTTTTTGTTCCTTACCTTTTTACTCACATAAAGATGATAACATCGATTGTGTACTCGTGGAAAACTACCATCACAAAGTAATATGAATATCTTTTCATCACCATACCACAAGAAAAATATATATAAGTATATTTAAATAAATAAGTTTATATAATGATTATTATGTAAAGATAAAAAATTACATGCCTCCATTTCATAATGATCATTGAAAAATGCAAACATTACTCAAGTGTACATACGGTCTCTCATCTGCATGATCAAAACATACTTAATTTCTTAAAGACATTTTCATATTTTGTCATAAAATTATAATTGACCTATAAATTTAATAATTATCTCATTATTAATATTTTTTATACTATGTAAATATATAATATATTATAGATCTGTATCCTTCATGACAAAACACACATTTGAAAAAAGGAAACTAACACCTGAAACAATGAAAATAATAAATGAATATTAATGAAAATTTGATAAAGTCCTATAAAAGGATTATATAAGACATTATAATTAATAATATCATTCTAGAAAAAGTAAATAAAATGTTCAAAACCACTGTAGATGATGATAAATCTGGTTCATCCAAAAGAAAGCATCATGTACGGGATTTCTTCAGTCGTTTTCCATTTGTTGGGTTATATTTTTTCTTCATTGATTTATAACTCATGATAAGATTATTTGTGTAATAAAATTTGATTATTTTCTGTATTATTTACACTTGGATTATGTGTATTAAAATTTTATTCACATAATAAATTCATTTATTAATATCCAATTCAATGATATGATCTTTGTAAGGGACTTCATCTCAATTTCTTTTCATTGAGAAATATTATAGTGTTGTTCACATAATATCTTATATATTGTGTATATAATACCAATATAAAATTTAATATCATGATTCCATAATAATTAATGGTATTTTAAGTTTCAATTTTTATTATTTCATCATAGGGTATTTGACTTAAAAGTTACCATGTGGTAAATAATTTCATAACTCGGTTTCTTTTAATTGGGATATATTAATTATTTTTTGTATTTCATATTATAATATTATTTTTAATGACTTATTATTATATTAAATTCTTTTATCACATTAATCATGTGGATTTAACTTTTTTACACATAATTTATTCATTGATTAATTTTCCCTTCAACTTTATGATCTTCATAATGGATTATTTCCCAGTCTCATTTTATTTGGTACTATATATACTTTGAATATCCATTAAAGGGTATTATTTGATCATTGTTTTCAAAAAAATTACTTTTATTATACTCTAGTTATTTTTGAATTTTTTATGTAATAGTACCATTTTAAAACTCTTATTTTATTAAAAATTTTCATAAAATGTTTAAAAAAAAATCCAACTTCATTTCCCTCTACGGTTTGAAATTTGTTTTCATTCAAAACCATTTTATCTAAAAATGTTTAATTTTTTAACCATTTATAACTTATTTTTTAAATAATTTTTTTTAAAATTTTTAATTTAAAGATTATTTAAGTAATATTAATAGTGTTTTCAAAACAATTCACATTTGGATTTTACTGAAAAATGGAAAGAAATATTTATTTTAACAAGTACAGTATGAATGGAATTTTTATCCATCATGACTAAAAAATTTTTTTAAAGAGTACTTTATAATTTTGAAGGATTTTATTTAAATTAATGTATTTTCAAAAAAATATATGAAATTTTAGTTTTAAAAACTTATTTTCACAATGAATGGGATATTTTCCTCAAGAATGATTTTTAAATATATTTTGATGGTATTTGTATTCATGAATGAAAACAACCCTTTATTCTTACTCCAGTGGGTATATGTTTTATTGATATCATCCTTACTCTTCTGCTAGATGGTTTGTGTACATTATAACCAAATAAATTTGTGAAATTTACTTCCTTGATTCATTTTTTTAGTCATTAAATTTCCATCAAATTGTTTTATTTCCATTGATCAATAGACATTAGATTTTCCCCAACTATACACATTATTTATCATAGATATGTTTATTTTTTAAACTATATCTAATTTCTACATTAGGTGTTATACATTGAACATTATTTTATTTACTTGGTAAATATTGATAATATGAATTCTTTAATCAATATGTATATTTGATGATAAGGTAAATTATACCTGAATTAAATCGATTATTCTATATATGAGTAATGATTTAGACAACCAGACATGTGGGGCCTGGTTATTGATAGCCCCTCGATGAATTGACAGGTCTCATGAAATAAAGCAGTTGGATAGACATGTTTTAATATGTTTCTACCCATTGGTTTTAAACCTTCATAAGGATAGATCTTGATGGTAGAGGTATCATTGCACGATACATGACGTCCAACAAATAATCATTTCCCTCATTAAGAATTCAATTACAATTATCCATGATATTATTACAAAGATATTATTTTTTTATAGATTTAATTATTATTTTATTAATTAAATGGTATTTGTTTTTAGTAATTTTTTTACATATTGATTATTATTTATCTTATTATGTTAGTAAAGTTTTTTAACGGGCATGTGTGTTCATTTATTTACCTTATTATATTGTTTACTCTTTTTTGATTCTTGATATCATCCATTATACTTTACCCTTACTAATAATTTGAGCTCAACTTTATTTATTTTCCCTTCCCTGGGATTCCATGAAGTATAAAATTATTGATGTTCAAGGATATTTTAGAAGTAATAATGTTATTCTCAAAAAACCAATTACGTTGTAATTTATGTTCTCAAATGTAATGTGTGACTCAAGTATATATCTAGTTTACCAAGACCACCAAACTATTTGGTCATTCAAGATGTGAATCGTTTTGTATTATTATAATTAAATAATTCATACACCATCTCCAAGATACTAAGGCTAGGTTGTAAATATAATTTCCATTTAAAATTACATTCCTTGGACATTAATGAAAGGGTATTTGTAGAAATTCCATGCAAACTAGCCTACTAAAGGAACCTCATTAACCCAATTGAAACCACACTTTTCAATCACATATATATTGAATACACACCCAGATTATCTATCTCAAACTTATATTATAGGTTTACTAGCATTGGGTACCAATAAGGATGCCAAAATGCTTCATTCTAAATTAACACATTTTGAGAAAAAGAAAATTCATCTAATTAAATATCTTATTATTCTCTATCTTTTTCAAATACCTTATCATATCCTATTTTTATAAATCATATCAACCACATTAATGATTTATTATTAACATCGCTAGTCATAAAAAAAATTATATTACTATTGTATTATCATATACTCTAACTCAATTATTAGTATAATATGTTCTTATTTGGGTTGGTATGACCACCTATATAAACAATAATAAACTATCTTAAAATTTTATATCACATGTGAGTATAAAACATTAAAGATATTAATATATGTTGTTAAATATTAATTATTATTATTATTATTATGGTTATAGTAGTTTGAAGCGAAATTTAATGATCCTTATAAAGTAACTCATTTCCATTATTAAAATTACATAAAAATGGATGTCGTGAATTTTATTCTTATGAACTATACTAATACCTTCCATTAAAGTAATATATAACTATATATATCATTTATATACTAAAATTACACTAATGTGATTAATATGGGATTTATAATGTTTTAATAAAAGGAAATGGATCTACATCACTGTATTGGAACTCGTATGTGATAATCAAGACTACTAAAATCTGATGAGGAAAATAAACTTTTACTAACTAATATATTTTTCATAAATAAATATAATTGAATAGTATAAAATTTAATTCTATATCACATGGTTTCAATTAATTAACCCTTCTATTATCTATTTTATGTATATAAAGTTGTTTGGTAAAGTTTGGGAGCATTTAGAAGAATATTTAAAAGTTTTTGGGGTTTTTATAAAGGTTCATGGTTAGTTCATAGTTATTGGAAACCATGAAATAGCTATAGGAAACAATGAACAATGAGATAGGGTCTATGGATAAGGTGTATGGAAGGTGCATAGTTTGTCCATACCATGCAGCTGCCGAAGAGAAACTATAGAACTTGGGATAAATAACTTTGGCATGGAGGGTATATGGTTTGTCTAACCATGTGAGAAAAATGTGGGTGTTTAATCATTGAGATAGTGGCTGGCACACAGTTAACACACGCTATGCCCAACCATGTGACTAACCATGCACTGTTTAAAAACAAGATCCACAAAAGGTGGATCTTGGTCGGTTTTGTGTTTTATCTCCTCTTTCATTCCCCATTTCAACTAAAACATGGGATTTCTCCCTTTTATAGTCTAGGAAATCTTTCCACATTGATTGGGAAGTGATATGAAGGCATTTATAAGTGTTTTAAAGCTCGTCTATTATGGTAAGTCATCGTTTATGGTTGTTCTATATGGTTTCCCTTATATCTTCCTCTCTCTTAGTTTCATAGATATACATTTGTTGTGGATATATCGAAGGTATTTGATTCCACATATGATTATATTTTCATTTTTTTATGGTAGGTGAAGATATCTAAGGTATGTCTTTTGAGTTTCCTCCCAATTTTGGGAGTTCTTTTCCTACTGTTTGTCATTTTCTTAATGTATTCTTGTTTATGTGGCTTTAGTCATGACTCCTCTATTTAAAACATGAAATATTAGTTTTAAATTAATTAAATTGATTGAAATTTATTGTGAAATTAGGGTGAAAATCATGGTATAAATATTCGTTAGTGATGGTGTGTGGATTTTTTTGAAATTGTGGAATTATAGTGAAATTTACAATGAAAAATTATTATAAAATGTTGATTTTAACATTGTTTCTTGAAATGATATATGGAAAAATATTTTCAATAAAATGTTTTTTATGGAAATGTATTTGACATTGAAATGGTTTTTTCAAGATGGTATTGGCATGGTTTCTAGGTATACATGGTAGGTTGTGTTCATATTGAATTTTTACAAGGCTGGATTGTAATATGACTTGGTGATGGGTGCCAATGGTGTAACAGAAAATTGGGTTTAATTATGTTGTTATAACATTATATATAAACAAAAAATCACTCATATATATGGAATAATCATAATGAATCATGCATTTTTTGGATGTGTAAATTGGATTGGGTAATGCCAAAAGAGAATATAAAACTATATAGATGAAATTTCTTGGTTTCTTCCATTAAAATAATGGTTTTGTTTTCAAAAACTATTTTTCTTATAAATATTTTTGTTTTTGTGATTAAATATTTTAAATTGTCTTATATATTTTTTATTATATAAATGTACAAACATTTTTGTGCTAATGACAAGAGTAAATAAGTACTTTTGGAAAAAATCTACTGAGTTTCATTACTCACCCCTTCATTCGAACTATATTTCTTTTATAGATGTTGTTTGTTGGGACCTGAGAAAATGTAATGTATAAAAATTCTATATTGGTACTTTCTAATACCTGGGATCTTTTATAGAGTGTAGCATGGAGCATGTTGGAGCTTTGGATTTGTTGGTATATTTTAGTTTTGTTGGTTTTTTAGTCTTCCATTATATAATTGGTCGTTTTGTAGTCTCTCATTTTAGTACTCTTTGGAGTTTGTTTTGATATAAACCGTATGCTTGAGTTGTATTTTATTTTAATTATGAAAAATTTAGTGGTTTATTTGGTTATGTAAAGTTTGGTTGGTTGTTTTATTTCCGAAAGGAAATTTATTCCCCAATTGTAAATGAATTCCTTAGCATTTATTTTCAGACTTTGGCATCTTGGTGATGTCTCTTACTTCCATGTAACATCATACCACATTCTCAATCCAAATATTAGGGGTACGATGTTATAAGTGGTATCATCATGTTCGGTCCTTGCCAAAAAAGTGATCATTGGTTCTCTTAGTCTTGGAGTTGATATTGATTATGTATTATTACTTATGTTGGGTTGGTAAAAAAGAGTAGGAGCATCAGGACATGAAATGTAGAGTATAAAAATATGTGTCTATCCTTTTTATTTTAAACTTCATGGTACTTAGAGGTTGGGTACATAAGTTTTTTGGAGACACATATAGGATTTGTAAAATCATTTTCATGGGTTTATCCAATTAGAATATCATGGAAAGAATTATATAAATTAATTACCATTAAGATTTCATATTTAATTTTGAGTAATGACTTGGTGCAATCAGTTGTTTTTTGAAAAATGTTGAAGTTGTTTTTAAATTTGTTATTTTTAAAAGAGAATGGTTTTGGAATTTTGAAAATGGTTTTATTTTTAAAAGAATTTTTGATTTTAAAAAAAATATTGAATGAGGAAAATGTTGACATTAGAAATAATTGTTGTGATATTGTGATGTGGTAGAATTTGAAATGTTAATACTTCAGTTAATAGAGCGTGGTACCTATGGAATTTGTTGTGTATTTACAATATAGAAACCGGTAGGCATCATAGAAATCAAATGGATGAAGCTACTAAGAATATGGTTACACCTGATCTATAGGTGAACCAATAGTTGGTTTGGAGTATTGTCATAGTGTTTCATGTTGAGGACAGTGGGAATAGGATGGATGATCCAAGTAAAGTGGATTATTCTGTTTAATTCTAGGAGATAAATCCACTCATATTTTGGGGTGATTTCAAACCATAAAAAGAAAAGGTTTGGATGAATAGGATAAATCATATCATTTATTTCATCATCATAATAGAAAATCTGAAAGTCAAACTAGAAAATTATAAACAAGATGATGTTGCACATCAGTTGTGGGATCTATCTATTCATGATAAATTAGACCAAGACCTTGAATGTGATGATTTTGAGTAATTGTTTAACAAAAAAAATATCCTCATATGTTCATAATTAAAATACTGATTGACTACATATTATTGAAGTATTAAAGTATTTAATTCACATAGTATGTAGCCAAATTAATGAATTTAGTTCTGTTAGCACCCTAGGTTGTTATTAGTGAATCCAAGAAGGCTCGCATATTTGAATAAGTCTTGAGTCGGGAGATTCGCACAAGGATTGGTGTGGTCTATCTAACGTATTATACAGAGATGGTCAATAGTTTGAAATAAGAATAAAGGGAGATATCATGATCTATGGGAGGAGGACGTATGTTGATACCTATGGAAAATTGTGGGAACACTAATACTGGGAGAAAGTGGAAGAGGGGAACCTATTTCCAAGCTATGTTGATGATGCAGAATCAAATGTTAGGATCAATGAATCTTCTTCCAAGACCCATGACTAAATCTAGATGTTTCCAATATGGTTTCTTAGACAACATTACTCGAGTGGGTACAAAACCACCATGATCATGCCACAATTTCAACAAAATGGGTCATCATTATTACTATAGTCACATAGATTTGAGGTTAGGTGTTCAATATACTTCTCAACTGTCCTAATCATCATATGATTTGATGGGATGAGGGCAGAAGAATCAATCTCGTCATAAGAATAGAGCATGAAATGGCGATTCTAGGAATACCATTTCCTCTCAAGAAGTGAAATCTCAACAGGGCAATAAGGAACACAGTGCATTGAGTAAGAAATTATATAGATCTATATAGGTTATTGTGGATGATCAGTCTAGACCATCTATGGTGTGAGGTATGATTCATTTCATTTATACACTTATGAAATATTTTTTATCTACAAGTTCATTCCATTTCTCAGTTTCTTCTCTTGATATTGTTTTTCTATGTTTAAATGTTGATATGATGCCTTCAATTATAAAACTTAAAACTCTACTTGGTCAAATAGAATACTGAGCCTTTAGGTATAGATCATGTTCTATAATAGTTTATGGAGACTAGATAAAATGTGATTTCTCTATACTTGAGATGGATGTTTTTTATATTATCTTTGATATGGATTGGATGATGATGTACAGGCCTCACGTCAAATGTTATACTATAAGGGTCGGTTTTACAATTGAAGATGGAATCAAGCATCTCTTTAATGAAGAGTAGAATGTAAACGCAGGGGCAATGGGTTTGTCAGCACCTACAGTTGGAATAATCTCATAAAATTTAGTAGTGTGGTACTTGGATTTGATAGATGATATTGAGACAAATAGATTTCTATCATAGGTTGATCAATTTGTATATGTGTTTCTTGAAAAATTATCAGGGTTTCCACCCATGGGAGAAGTTGAGTTGTTGACTGATCTCCTTCCAGTGATCAGTCCTATTTCACTTCCATCTTATCGGATGGAACCTAAAAAATTAATGGAGTTGAAAATTTATTTCAAAGAGTAGGAAATAAAATAGTTTATTCTCCCTAGAACATATTCAAAGGCAGCATTGGTCTTTTTTTCAAGAATTCATATGGAATTATATGGTTATACATGGATTATTGTAAGTTGAACCAAGCTATGATAAATATTTAGTATCCACTTCCACATATTTATGATGAGTTTGATCGATAGAGGGGATCTCATTGGTTCTCTAATATTGAATTCCGCTCAGAAAATCACCAATTGCTGGTTTGAAAGGGGGATATTCTAAATACCTATTTTTTTGTATAGATTTAGCCATTATTAATATATGTTAGTGCCTTTCATTCTTATGAATACACCAGTATTCGTTATGGAATTGATGAATTTTATATTTTATTGATATATGGATTCCATCATGGTGGTGTTTTTGGATGACATATTCGTGTAATCAAGGATAAGTGCTGAGCATGACCAACACTTGGAAACAATTTTGGGAATCTTTAGGGATCATTATCTATACACCAAATTAAGAAAGTAAAATTTTTTGATACAATAGGTATGCTTCCATGGAAATTTAATTTCTAAAAAGGTTTGTTTTGTATCCAAAAAAGATAGAAGATGTTATCTGTTAGAAACTGTCGAAGAATGTCTTCGAGATCTGGTGTTTACATGTTTTATCTAGTTATTATGGACACTTTTTTATGAATTATCATGACAATATTCACCTATAAAATATGTGAAAAATAATAATTTTCCATTCCAATGGAATAAATAATTCCAAAGTAATTGCTAGAGTTCAAAGGTAGCCTTACATCAACAACAATATCAATTTTTTTAGAATTAGGACAATGGTATGTGGTGTATTCTGATGCTTCAGGATATGGTTTGGGATGTGTTCTCATGAAAATAAATCATGTGGTTTCATATGGATCAAGGATTTTATGATTTCATGAGAGGAACTACCAAAAACACTATTTGAGTAAGCTTTTGTAGTCTGTGCTTTGAATATGTGGCTTCATTATCTCTTTGGAGATAAATTTATTGTGTTCATGAATCATAAGAGCTTGAAGAAAATTTTCTCATACCAAGATTGGAATCTGAGAGAAAGAAGATGGATGGATTATCTCTAAACATTTAAATTTGACTTGATGTATACACTAGAAAATGTTAATTCCATGGCTAATGCATTAAGTGTAAATTAACATTCTTTGTTGAAAAAAAGAAGTGTTATACGAATGGAAGTTAATATTGGTCCTAGCTGAAATGCATGTGGAATGTGAAGATCAATGTGAAGTTATGACCTTCTTTCCAATTTTGTTTGTTTCTGATTTGGTAATGTTGGTTAAAGAGTTATACACATCTAATTCAGAACGTGTTATTATTAGATCAAATAACAATGGTGGGGGTACCATTGAGGGGTGGAAGCTGGATGAGAGTTCAGTGTTGTGGTTCAAAAATCAGATGGTCGTACCAATGAATTCTCAAGAACAACTTCTTCATTCTTACCACCATTTGAAATGGGCTATTCATCTTAGAGAACATAGTATGTTGATGTTATTGAAATAATATTTGTGTTGGGTTGGTATTAAAAGAAAAATGCATAAGTTTGGTTTAAGATACTTATCATGTAATCAAGTTAAGGAAGAGCATCACTAGCCAGTAGGAATTTTACAGTCATTGCCTATTCCATTGTAGAAATGGGATCATGAAGATATGTATTTTCTAACTTGTCTCTAAAGAATGGTTTGGAAACACAATGTGATATAGGTGTTAGAGGATTGGCTAAAACTTTATGCTCATTATATTCCTATTGATTAATCTCATATGATGGAGTACATGTATAAAATATATATCTATGAAGTGGTAATGAGGCATATAGTACCAGTTTTGATAATGTCAGATAGAGATTATAATTTTACATCACGTTTCAGGAAATACTTATAGAAATAACTTGAAACTCAGTTGAATATGAGTGTAGTGTGTCATCCTCAGATGTATGGGAAATCCAAATGGCGATACAAACATTGGAATACATGATGAGGGATTTTGTAATGGATTTTGGTGACTCATGGTAAGATAATGTGTTGTTAGTGGAGTTCTCGTATAATAAAATTTATCAAGCCTAAATTCATGTGGATCCTTTTGAATCATTTTACAGACATCATTATCATTCTTTAAATTGTTGGATGGAAATAGTTGATACATCTATAGTCGAGATGAGCCTTTTCCTAGAAATATTAGATAAAATTTAGTTGGTTATTCAAGGTCAGTGATCATGTGTTTTTTATAATCTCTCCAAGGCTAGGACATCAACGTTGTTGGAAACATGGAATGTTATCTCCTCGATACATAGGCCCTTTGGAGATACATAGGTGGGTTTTAAGGGAGTATATCAAATCGAATCTCGGCCATAGTTCAGTGATGCGCATATTCTGTTTCATGTAACTCAACTGAATAAGATTCACCATGATCTTGAATATTTAATTAGATGGGATCACATTGACCTAGAGATGGATTCTTTGTTGGTGAACATGCAAGTACAAATTTTCGATAGGAGAGAGAAATTTTTTTCATGGAAAAAGTGTCGGTCTAGTGTAGGTATTGTGGAAACATGGTCAAATTCAGGAAGAGACCTAGAAATGGGAGATAGAAATGAGAGAGAAATGGATGGAACTCAATTAGGATAGAATTGGTTTTCTAATTTCTGAGGATTCAAATTCAAATGGTATGGATAATTTAACATCCATGGATTCAAGTAAGTAACACTTATTTTATGTATTTTGTGTATTTTATGTGTATAATGTAGTTGGGTGAAGTTTGGGAGGGTTTGGAAGATGTTTGGAATGTTTTGCGGTTCCTCTAAAGGTGAACGGATTGTTAAAGTTTAGTAGAAATTTTGAAACACCTAATGGAAACCATAAAAAATGAGAAAGGGGCTAAAGATAAGGTGCACAAGTAGGCACATAGTTTTTCAAAACTATATGGCCTCCTTGGAGAAACTATGATACATAGGGTAGAGAGCATTAGCATGACTGGTGCACGGTCTTTCAAACAATGTGGTACAACTGTGTGAGCTTCATCCTTGAGGTAGTGTCTATCACATGGTTAAATCATGGTTTAACTAACATTGCTACTAACCATTCATGATTTAATAAAAAACTAGAAAAAGTGGATTTAGGATTGTTTTTTCTTTTAACTCTTTTTTTTGCCCCATTTCCACCCAAAATCGGTATTTATCCATAAAAAAGTCCATAAAATAATTCCATATTTATTTGGAATCAATCAAGGTGTTTCATTGTGTTTTGAAGCCCATAAATCATAGTAGGTCATAATTTGTGGTTGTTCTTGATGGATTTCCTTAAATCATCCTATCTCAGTTTCGTATATCTACTTATTTTATTGATAGATATAAGGTAGTTGATGCCAAATATGATTAGATTTCGCTTTTTTGATGTTAGTGTAAGAGATCTAAGGTGGGTTTTTGGAGTTTTTACCCAATTTTGTGGGTGTTTTTTGTAGTTTTCCATTTCTTGACAAGTTTACTGAGGTATGTGGATTCACTCTCAACTCCTCTATTTAGAACATGAACTATTGGTTTCAAATTTATTAAATTGATTGAAATTGATTGTAAAATTAGTGTGAAAAGCATGGTAGAAATTTTTTTATTGATGGTTTGTGAATTTGAGGGAAATTTTGGAATTGTTGTGCAAAGTAAATTGATAAATGATTTTGAAATATTGATTTTAAAATAGTTTATTTGTTCGGTTTATGGAAAAAAATTTCCATAAAAAAAATATTGAAGTGGTTTTGGAAGTGAAATGGTTTTATTATTGAAATGGTTTTTTCATAATTGTATTGGCATGGTCTCTGGTCATACTTAGTGGTGTGTGTTCATATTTCACTTTTATGAGTCTTTGTAGAAATATGACTTAGTTATCAGTGCTAAAGGTATAACAGAACATTGGGTTTAATTGCATTATGATAACTTGGTAGATCAATTGGAAACCACTCATGATTATGGAACTATCATAATGATTCATGCATGTATAGATGTTTGGATTATAATTGTTTATTCCAAAAAGGTAATATGAAATGTTATAGACGAACATGCTTGGTTACTTCCTTGGAAAAAATAGTTTTGGTTTAGAAAACTATTTTTCTCAGAAATAGTTTTGGTTTTCTGATAATATATTATAAATATTTTTATAGTGATTGTTTTATATAAATTTTTGAACATGTTCTATTCAAGTGGTTTGATTATAGAATATAGGATCTAAATAGTGTATTTAAATGTTCTATTACAAGAGGGGGTGAATTTTAATTTTTTAAAAATTATTTTTATTCTTTAGGAAAATAATGCTTACCAATGTTAAACAAAGAAAATTCAAAATCCCTAAAATAGTTTTATGAGACAATCTAGATTAGGTTGTAGAAATATGGTTTCTTAAATGAAACCTAAGGAAAGTTTACATAAGAAAATATTCTACCATCAAGCCTATAGAATCATAAATATCAAAGTAAGTAAAGTATATGAAAGTATTAGAAGGTTATACTTTCTTCCTTTATCAAAATACATTGGAAATAAAAACTTGAAACAAAACTAGTAACAAGTAGTAAATATTTTAACCCAAAGTGTAGGGTATCCAAAAACCTTGGATAAAGGTCCCTTGATTTATAATTTCAAGAAATCATGTCTTACCCACACCAGGGTATTCACTAGATAGAAATATCAGAATCTATCTTGCTATCCCCGCAAGCCCTTGATCTTTATGTTATTCGACACCTTTGTTTTCCCATCCCAAGAAGTCCTCGAACTTTAAGGGGGTCGACACTTCTATATTCCTATCCCTAGAACTCCTCAATCATTAAGGTAGTCCGCGGCACCTCTATCTTCCCATCCCTCGAATCCATTTATTGTACTCAATAACAATCAGACATGCATGAAGATAGCTGAACAAGGTGGTCAAAATACACAAAGAATGAGAGTCTCTCTATCTCTCTAGAAATCACTTCACAACATGTAATCTATATATTGATGGAATGGTGATGAGCTCGTTCATATGAGATTCTATTTGTAGTCATAACTCCAACGGTCAGCTCCCTCCTCCAACGGTCATATTTTTTCTTGTATTTCGGCAGGACCTGTACACGTGTCACTCAACCAACAGTTAGATAGAAACAGATTGCATTACATTGTTTTCTAATAATAACATGTGTAAAAAATATATTATCTTAACCAAATCTTAATATCGGGAGTCTAAGAAAAAATGTTTCAAGTCAAATCATATAAACAATCAATTTATATAAAACATAGATATTCATATTCTATTTTTCAAAGAGGTTAGAATCTGAATTCTCAGGAATTTGAAGTCTAAATTATGAGGAATTCATAGTCGAAATTTGGAGAAATTGGGAGTCTGAATTCTGAAGAATTGAGAGTCTGAATTCTGATGAATTCGGAGTCTAAATTCTGAGGAATTCAGAGTCGGAATTCAGAGTAATTTAGAGTATCAATTCTGAGGAATTTGGTGTTGAATTATGAGTATTTTGAAGTCTAGATTTCAATGAATTTGAAATTTTAATTTTAGGGAATTCCAAAAATGAATTTTAGAGTATTCGGCATATGAATTTCAGAGAGTTCAGAATTTTAATTTCAAAGAATTCAGAGTCTGAATTTCAAATAATTCAAAATATTAATTTCCAAGAATTTGGAATCTGAATTTTAGAGAATTCATAATCATAATTTCACATATTTGGGATTATGAATTTTAGATAATTTTTAGTTTGAATTTTAGAGAATTCAGAATCTGAATTTCAGAGAAATCAGAGTTTGAATTTTAGAGAATTCAGAATTTGAATTTCAGAGAATTCAGAATCTAAATTTCATAGAATGTGGTGTCTGAATTTCAAGGAATTCAAAATCTAAAAATAGAAGACTCTATATACGAGGAAGAATAGGATTTCATGTTTTTTTATAGGAATTTAATTTTGAGAGATTATAAAATGAGTTAATGCAAACCAAGGTAAGGATAAAAATTTCCTTAGATAATGGAAATATTTATTAAGAATATAGTTCTTAGGAAATGAAAAATTTCCTTAAGATAAAGTGATTGTGATTTTCAAAACATAGAGGAATGAAAAATTTATAAGGAAACCATATTGACTAGATAATATCTCCCTTTTTGAAAAACACAAACATCTTTTCGAAAAAATAATATAAGGACTAAGATTTTTTTTATGAATTTTAAAATAAAACATACCTCCCTTCACTTATGAATCATTATGTATATGACTAACTTCCCCTTAGGTTTTGAAATCCCTAAGGATCGTATTCTTGACATTCTTAGAATGAATTTACTTTTTCTTGCATATGAAAGTCTCTATTATGTAAGATCTCCCTTGGTTAAACTCCCCATTACATAGGGAATTCTTGTCTTTTTTCTTTGTATTATTTTAATCATTCTTTTCTACCCATTTGTTATTTTCAAAAAGGAATAGATAGAATTAAAAAAAGGGTACCTAAAAGAATAGAACCATACACAACAAAACAAACGAAGCATAATAAGATTTTTCATTAAGATTTGAAAAAATTGTTACATGAATAAAAATAAATCAAAATATAGGAATTACAAAGAAAAAATAACTATCTTTCTTTTTTCCTTGGGAATGATCATCTTCATGATAGTCTTCAGTTTTTCAAGCTCCTTATGATCTTTTTTAAAGTGCTTTAGCAACATTTCTTGTTCTTGATTTTTATTTTTTAGAGCCTTGATCTTTTCATCCTAAGATATAAGGATTTCTACCTGAGACCTGAAAATCTCTTATTGCTATTTGAAGTTTTTTTTTGAACACTATTTTGAGATCCCTTTCTCTTGTCAAATTTTGAGAAACTGAATTCAGTTTCCCATTCAATTATTTTCCTTCCTTCTTCTGAGATACTAGTTCTAGGTTCTGCTTCTTAGTATAACTTTTTGTAAGATTATTTATCCTCTCATCTACTCTATCAAAAGAATCTTTTACTAAATTCTGAAAGTCGTCAAGATTTCTCAAATATTAAATTTTTTATCTTAGACCACTTTTTAATCTACTTACAAGACCTTCTGTGTGTATCATACCTGATATAGAAATATTCGAAATCAAATTCAATCTTGATGAATTTTTTCATGATCATGATTACTGATTATATCTTTCGATTAAAGGAGTATTGAAGCATCGAACACCCCGAGTCAAAACTTAAAAACAAGGGAATGGGTTCTACTAATTTTTTTAGAGACTACGCAACCAAGTCCTGACCCATGGAAGAAGATTCAGAATTTTATTTCTTTACAGGTAAATATTCCTTTCATATATAAGCATCCTTCCTCTTGGATATTCCACCAGCATCCTTCTTGACCATGATAGTTTTATCAGGTGTGTCAACTATAAAATGTTTTTCCTTTGTCAAATATTGAAATTTCCTCCGTATCCTTTGAAGATGCATGCATAGTATCTAAAACGTGGACAATTTTATCTTCATGAACATTTTCCTTCTTAGTATATGCCTCCATATCATCAGGTTGAATGAATTCGTGATTGCTGTTTTTATCATCAGAAGGTTTATTAACTTATTTCTTCCCCTTATCCAATTTTCCTTGTCATGCATGTTTTTTTCATTCATCCTGGGAAGTCTGAATCAAAATCTTTTCAGAATGGCTTTACTTATCATGATATTATAAGACTTTCTTTATCACATCATCACTTTCATCTCCTTCTTCGTCTTATACTTCATCTACATCCTCTTCTTGAACAATTTCTTCTTCTACTTCAGGTTTCAGAATAATCATATTCTTTCCTAGATTCAGTGGTACTGATTCTTATAGAAAGGATTCTGGTACTTGGATTTTTTCGAAATCTTTATTAGTAACCTTTATAAGAGCTTGAATGATTTAGGCCTCAGACATTTTCTACTTTTTCTTATTCTCTTTTCCTTGCCTTTAATATTCCTCAGTAGCCTTAATCATAAATGCATTTACCTCAAAAGGATCTAGTACAATGATAGAATCTCATTCCTTCTTATTTTTATTCTCCTCCCTCTACTTTGAAACAACTTCATCAGGGTAGGTTTTTTCTTCATTGACTAAGGTGTGATGATTGGGTTTCTTGATCAATGGGTTTTCTATAACTTCTGGTTCTTTCTTATTTTTATTATTTGGTGTTTTCTTGGATGCCACTGCAACGTATGCTTTCTTAGCCAAGGATTTGATTTCACATTCTTATAAGTCATAAAATTATCTAAAATTAATATTGAAACCAAATTTCATCCTTATCAAAGTATCATCACTCGGAATCAAAATCTTGAATGTTATTGGCTTAGAATTGAAAGGAATTTTGAAAGACACTGAGAATAGGTCTATGATCTTAGATAGAATTGTCAGATATATGATGATTTTAGAATTAAGAGTTACATTCATGATATTATCAATCTTCAGAAAGATATACTTCACCATGATTATCTTCCTCATGTTGACCAGAAAATCCAAAACATAGATGTCATTCTCATTAATGAGTATTTATCTCATTTTCTTGGAATTAAATAACCATGTAACTATAAATCTAGCATCCTAAAATTTTTTGAGAGATGGGTTATATTTTGTGTTTTCACTCCATATGTCCAAGGAACTCTAGAGATTTCTCCTTCTCAAATCTTTTTGATTACTCGAGAAGCTTATGGGTGTATAAATTGGATTCCCCTTCATAAGAAATTCCAATGATACTTGCAGCCATATTGAAGGAAAGAGAATAGGTTTACAATAACTTTTTAATGAAAACTTATCAATCCCACCATTATTAAAAAATCTTAATGAATCATAGATCTCAACAAGTAATTGAGGGTAAATCAGATCCCAAGTTTTTGGTTTAGCTACACAAAGACTCTCCCACACATTGAGGTTGATATTTTGCGTAACCATGTAATTATACTTATTGAAAAATATTGAATCAACTGAACTTTATCTTTATAGTTTCCACTCTATAATTTACTTGGATGAAGACATTTTTTCTATAGAGAGACTTATAAAGACATCTGTAATATAGGAAAACTCATAAATGTGGAACAACCCTTTTGAAGAAATGTCGAGCTTCACGGATAAAAAAAATGATGTGGGATGAGAAATAGGAGGCCTTTATACAGGCTTCGAAGTGACGGTTAATATTCCATAATTGATCCAACAGTTGAAACAAGCATGAGTTTATCTGAAGGTTGATATAAAAGATGAAGAAGGATTTGGTACATTCTGATCTTTTTACGTTTTTACAAGAAAAATTTGGATTTTAGGAAAGTGAATCCGAACAATTTTCTTAAAACAAGATAAAAATACCAAAAACTAAAATTTAAATTACAAAAACCTATGTAAACAAACATACCTTCCAGATTTATAAGAATCTATCCAAAAATAAAAATACTATTCTTGAGAAATTTTATATTTCAAAAATTTTTATTAAGAATAATTTTTTTTAATTTCTTCTAATTTTTATGTAATGAAAATTTTGTGTTATGGTATATGAGTTTCGGAAAATTTTTATTATGAAAAAAATGATCTAAAAAAAATTAAGATAAATTTGATTAAAAATATTTTATTAAGAAAATTTTGATTAAGAAAATTTGATTACGGAAAAATTTGACAAAAATTAATTGGTTACAAGCAATTGTACTCCCCCTATGAAAAAAAGTTTCTTAATGTAAAGATATTTGTTTCAAATAAATTTAATAATGAAGATTACCTTATAGTTATAATTCCTACATTTTGTTTAATATATCCAAATCTATCATGGGGTAAATATTTTGTAAAAATATCATCATGTTGATCTTGTGTTCAGATAAATTGAAGAATGGTTTCTCCTTTCAGCGTGTGGTTCCTAAGAAATTGATGCCTAATATCTATGTGTTTTTCATGAGAGTGATGTGCATAGTTTTTTCATAGGGTGATTGAACTAGTATTATCACACAATCTATGTGTTTGGGTAAAACATATTCCATAGTCTGTGAGTGAGTGTTTCATCCACAATACATGAGCACAACAACTTCCAGCTGCTACATGTTCTGCTTCAGCAGTGGAGAGTGCTATAGAGTGTTAGTTCATGCATGACCAGGAAATTATTGAATCTCTTAAGAAATGAAAAGTTCCATATGTTCTTTTTATATCCATTCTACATCCACCAAAATCATCACTCGAAAAACATTTCAAAAAAATCATTCCCAGAAGTATTGAAAAGTCAGAAATCTATGGTTCCCTTTAAATAGTGCTAAATTCTTTTCACTACTTTTAAATGAGATTTTTTCAGATTATATTGATATATTTCACATAAGAATACTGAAAATATTAAGTCTTGATGACTAGTTTTCAAGCATAGTAAACTTCCTATCATACCTCCAAATAATGTTTGATCTACTGGTTTCTCAACTTCATCAAGATCAAGAGAATTTGAGGTATCGATTGGAGTGCTTATAAATTTAGTGTATTTGTATCCATAATATTTATTAATATATTTAATATATTTATGTTTTGATATATAAAATCCTTCTGGTTTTTGAGAAATTTGAACACCAAGTAAATATGTTAACTCACCCATCATTCTCATTTAAAACTTATATTTCATTAGATTCACAAACGAATCAGTTAACGATTGCTAAGTTTAACCAAATATAATGTCATTAACATATATCTGAACAATAAAAACATTTTTCTTATATTTCTTTATAAAAAGAGTTGGATTTGTAGTTCCCTTAACCTAAAGTTTTTGTAACAAAGATCATGTATATCTATCATACAAGGCTCTGGGGATTGTTTAAGTCCATGTAATTCTTTAGTAAGTTTGAAAACGTGTTTAAGATGTTTTTTGTCTTCAAAAACAATAGGTTGTCTAACATAAACTTCCTCTTGAACATATAAGTTAAATAAATCACACTTCACATTCTATTGAAAATGTGTGAAATTAAAGAATTCTACAAAGGAAAGTAAAATTCTAATAGATTCACGTCCAGATATATGAGCATAGTTTTCTTCCTAGTCTATTCCATATTGTTGATTATAACCTTTAACAACTAAACTATCTTTATTTATTACTATTATTCCATTTTTATCACACTTATTTCTGAAGACCCATTTTACTCCAATTACAGAAGTTTCTTTAGGTCTTTCAACCAAGGTCCAGAGTTCGTTCCTTTCAAATTCATTTAGATCATCTTGCATGGCATTAATCAAATAATTATCGTCTAAAGATTCATCAGTTTTTTTGTTCTAATTAGGAAAGTAATGTCATATGGTTTACTTAATTCCTTATGGAACCACTAGTCCTTACAGGTTGATTTAAATCACCAATGATATTATCACTGAGATGATTCTTAAAAAACAACTAATTTGGGTTTTGTAAAACATATTCATCAACATATGGTAGGAAATATTCTTGGTTAAATGTTTTAGAAATATTTTCATGATAATTTTTCATTATTAGAAGAATATTCTATCAAAGGATGATAATCATTTATTTAAAACACATACAAATATGTAGGTTAGGGTTGATAAAAACAACACTATCAATTTCATCGAATTTAACATGCAATGTTTCATTAACAGTACAAGTATTTTTATTAAAACCCCTATAATACTTAGAAGTAGTGGAGTAGCCTAGAAATATTCCTTCATCACATTTGTTTTCAAATTTATGTAAATTATCTTTAGTATTAAGGATGAATACTTTTCAACCAAAAACTTTGAAATAAGAAAGTCTAGGTTTTCTACTGGTCCACCATTTATATGGTGTTTTGTTAAGAAAAGGTATGATTAAAACTCATTTTTTTGGACAACAAGAAGTACTAACAACTTCATCCCAAAAGTGTTTAGTTATTGAATATTTACTCAAAATTTTTCTAGTTATTTATTGAAGAATTTTATTTCTTCTTTCAACAAGACCATTCTGTTGAGGATATCTTAGTGCTGAGAAGTTATGAATAATGTTTATCTTACTACAAAAACTTTCAAAATATGAATTTCAAATTTCTTATCCATGATCACTATGAATAGTTATTAATGGAATATTTTTCTCATTTTTAACTTGGGCTCTAAAATTTATGAAATAAGAAAAATATTTAGATTTTTATGCTAGAAAATAAACCCATATAAATCTAGTTTAATCATCAACCTAAAAAATACATAGTATTTTCTTCCAATACATTCAGTTTGTATTAGTCCAAAAAGTTGCATATACACTAACTGTAATGCATTAGAATTTGAGACTTCACCAATTTATTTAATACAATATATATGTTTCATTCCATATTGACAAGGATCACCAACTTTTGAAGAATCAAATCTATAATCCATTATATCTTTGAAAAGTCTTTTGTTTAGGAGTTTTCATAGGTTCCTAAGGTTACATTGTCCTATATTTCTATACCATAACCAATATTGATCTTTAATTTCCAAAATTAAAGGTAGTTCTTGGTTCGTAAGGTCTTCTATGTATAGTGTGTATACATTCTCTTGCCTATAGTAAGAAATAAAAATATCTTCTTAAGAATTGTGTACTAACAATTTATCATTCCGAAAACACAGAAGGTAACCTTCATCACATACTTTTATTATGTTAATGAGGTTTTTCTTAAGACCCTTAACAAATAAAAAAATTGAAATTAAATTTCTTTCAAGAAGAACAATGTCACTTTTACCAACAATTTTTCCCAGACCATTATCCCCAAAAGTTAATTTTCCATCTCTCATCTTGATAAAATTATAAAAGAAGTTTATCTTACTAGACATTTGTCGAGATCATCCACGATCCAAGTACCACATATTGTGGTTGGTAATTTCTTTATTTACCTGAAAATAAAAGAGTTAGACGTTCAAAATAAAAACTTTATTAGACCTAGAAATTTAATAAAGTAAACTTTTAATAATCCTCATTTTATTTGAAAAATAAGCTTTATAAAAACATAAAGATTGGGTTTTATTTAAACAACAATTTCTTTCTTAATGTCCATCACAATAATATTATGTACAAAATGGATCAATTTGGGGGACAAAATAATTATTACTTAAAACTGGTTATGAATGAGCATAACCAAATCCAAAACAATTCCTTAGAGAACGAATTTTGGAATACATATTGTCAATGTTTTCCTTACCAGAGGTAATTTTTGACAGGAATTTTCTGAAGGAAAATATTTCTTACATTAGATTAATAACGAAGTTTTTATCCTCGAAGTTATTAGTTTTAGAACTACAGTTAATCTCTAAAATAATTTTCTGGGAAATAGAATTTTTAAGCTCCTGAGAAATTCTTTCCTTATAATAATTAACTTCCTTATGGTTTTTAGAAACAATTTCAAAATAAAATTTTTTTATGAAGATATTTAAAATGATATGTTACATTATTAGTTAAAATAAAAATTCTAGAATTTTCCTTCTCAAGTTTTTACTGAGTTTAGAATTCTCATTTTCAAGAAATTTGGAAATCATAGACACTTCCTCATAAGATGGTAAAGTGTTATCTTTTTCAGAAAAAGTTTCTTCATCAATAGACTTATAATATTTATCATCAGTATAATTTTAATTCAATGATACATTGATGATATATTCATCATTGTGTACCTTTGGCATTAGACAAAGATTTTCAATGGGTTTTTTGGCTAGTAGACTAATATTCTTCTAACTAGAAGATTAATACTCTGAGGATTGATCAGGTGAGTCACCACCACTGGAACTCCATGTATCATTAGCCTTCATGAAATTATTGGCCTTATTATTATAATACATATTCTTGTTTTATTAGAATGTTTTTCTTTTCTATTTTTTCTCTTAAGAATAGGAATATCTAGCATGATGTGTCCGGATGTATTGCATTCACCGAAAGTGACTTCCGAATATTTTTGCATTTTATTTCTTTCTTATAATATCTATACTAAAAGTCTATCATTCCCACTATATTTTACATCCTTATAGCAAGAATTTCTAATTCATTATTAGAATGTTCACTTTCCCTAGACTCGGATAGAGCAGTGACTTTCTTAGACTTAGATCTTATAACCATTTCTGGAGTTTTGGATTTGGTAGTAGTAAAGGCTACACTTCCATTTCCATTTTTCTTCTTATTCATATCGACATATCTTTTCATTCTTGTCTCTTATTGAACAAAAGTTCCAAAAAGTTCTTCAAGGGTAATATTGGTAACTTTCATGTTTTAATCATTGGCTATCCTTTCTCATTCCCACTCATTTGGAATGATATCAATTTTTTGTCTACAAGTAATACATCATCAAGACCTTTATCTCCCATAGATTGAAGACTATTGATGATAGTCATAAATCATTGTTTTACTTTATAAACCGGATCTCCATAAAGAAATGGACATCCATTATATTCTGATCTCATTATTACTCTTCTAGCCTCTATCACTTTATAAGTCCCAAAATGAGTAACTTAATGTTTATTCAAAATGTAGTTGGAAACTTCACAAGAAGATATTTGACAATATATATTCCTGGTTATAGAACATAACAAACTAATTCATACCTTCTAATTTAGTTGATATTTTAATTTTTATTTGTTGGTGAATGTTTTGACTTCCTTGTCAAAAATTTTGTAATCTCTGGTAAGCATTACAAAATTGTCTACTCCAGTGTTAATTAAAAAAGTCTTCATTATATCTCTCCAGTACTCATTATCATTTCCATCATAAATTAGTGATCTGTTAGTATTTAAATTGTTTATAGAACCAAAATGTATTCCTATCATTCTATAAAAAAATATCATTCCAAAAAACATTTATATAGTAAAAATTTATAATCAAAAATAAATATACTTAAGAAAACTTTATGCATGAAAAGTAATGTAAGAAAAATTTGTATAAGGAAAACTAGAAAAAGACAACTTATATGTGAATATAAGTATTTTAGAGACCTCCTCTGATACCAAATCTAGGATTGAAATAGTATATGTAGATGCTCAATTACAAGAGAGGTGAATTGTAATTTTAAAAACATATGTTTCTAACCTTAAGGAAAACTATGTTTAAAAAAATTAAACAAGTTAAATTCATAATCCCTAAAATAGTTCTATTAGAAAAACTTTCTTAGGTTCTATAAATATGGTTTTGAAAATGAATCTTAAGAAAAGTTTACATAAGAAAATATTCTAACTTAAAGCAAATAAAATCTTATTTATCAGAGTAAATAAAAGTGTAAGAAAGTATAATAAGGGTATACATTATTCCTTTATCAAAATACAGTAAAAAAAACATGAATCAAAATAAGTAACAATTAGTAAATATTTTAACCCAAAGAGTATGGTATCCTACAATCATGGATAAATTTCCCTTGATTTATACTATTAAGAAATTATATCATACCCACACATGGGTAAACCCTCGAAAATAATATCAGAATCTTTCTTTCTTTCCCCACAAGCCCTATATCTTTAATGTAGTCAACACCTCTTTCTTCCAATCCTCGAAAGTTATTGAACTTTAAGGTAGTATGGACCTCTGTCTTCCTGTCCCCGGAAGTCCAAGAAATTTAATGTAATTGGCACCTATATCCTCCTATCCCTATAAGCCCTTGATTGTTGTATCATCCCAAGTAAGTAATTAATAATAGATATTTTTATCTATGTCTATTAATGGATTAGATAGTGTATTAGAGGCTTAAAATGAGAATAAATCCAATCTTAAGCATGGAATACACTAATATTTTTAAAAGATTGTTTTACTGCCTTTTGATGACAAACCATTTTTAAATCAAAATTTTGACAATTTTATAAGATCTATTTGTCAATAAAACGTATTCTGTATGATTGGGACATTGAAATTTACACTGCGTAAATTTTTGGTATTTTGTCGACAATGTTCATTTTTTATTGAATAGTGAAAAATACTGCATTTTACATCAAAATTGCTTTTTCATCTAATTTAATTATATGGATAGATTGTCTTTTTAATTGTTTTTAAAGTTTAAATATAATATATTTTTACCATTTAATCCAATAGTGGTCATTGGAAATAATTTCACTTTGAAATTGGACTTAATCGAGTGTCAATCTTTTGATACTTATTATTTCATAAAAACACGCTATTTGTCATGACAACGGGAATTAATTACTAAATTAACTAATGTAACTTATATGATTTGAATTTTGTAAAATAGACATCATTTTTGAATTCGGAATATCAAATATATCTTAGGGTGAAGTTTTGGTATTTTTCTGAAAAACTTCAATTTTTGATGAATAGTGAAACCAATAAGTGGTACTTAAAAAACTGATTCTTTTCGTTTAAATGAAATTTTATCACCTATGTGTTTTGAATTTCAAAAATCTGAAAAACATGGTTTTCATTAAGAAGTAAAATTTGGTTTAATGGGATTAAAATAATTTTTTGGTTGAATAGTAACTTGTATGTTTTTAATCGCGATTAGAGGTAATTAGTGTAGTTGAAGGTAAAAAAAATGTTTTAATAATATGAAATGAACTATACACATGTCCTACCCTTATTGGATGTGTCATTGACAACCAATAAAACCCATGGGTCGATTTTTGGGACCCCATGGAGCCACTTGGGTAAGATAAAGACACTAATGCCTTTTATTTAAAGTAAAAGTAAAAATGACACAAACATTAGTTGTTTTAATAAAACAATTTGTAATTGGGGTTATACAAGTTATATTTTTGACTATAAATATTAATTAGAAAGCTAAAAATATTTCCTATATCATAGTATTTTTTTAATAATTTTTAGATATTAAATAAATTAAATTATTTATGACACCATTATGATGCAACGATTACCTCATTATTTAACGATTTAAATAAAATGAAAATATGATGTCAAATCTAAGCCCTACACTTGTCAAAAACCTATTGGATGGGTGGATTTCTAACCCTTATCACCTTATCCTAGAAATTTATAATTGTGCGACGTTTTTTATCCGAAAAGAATTTTATAACAAAGTATCTTTTCTTAACATTCCAAGAGTGCCCCTCCTCTCCTCTTATAAAAGTCCCCCACCTCTACCACCTTACCCACACTTCCAAAGCCTTTGGCTCGTCCAAAACCTGCCCACATTGTCTCTCCACATCCCTCTCTTACACTTTGAAGCCTCACTTTTGGAATAAGTCTTCACAAGGAATCCATTGATCTCAAATCAAAAAGAGTTACCCATTTTAAAGGTACTGTTTTCTCTTGTGTTCTTATGTATTATTTTGCTTCTCCAACCCTCTAAACTCTTTTTATTCGTTTCTTTTGTAACAACACAAGTATCTTACATATACTAGGATGTTGGTATAATAATTATTAGAGCTAAACTTACACACACCTACATCTAATGGTTAAAAAACATACTATTTCCGTGGATGGCGAATTTCTGCCTCACGAAACGATGATTGTTCAATATTCTTTTAACACCTTAAAAGGTGGCCATTAAGATGACACTATATTTATATATGATATATAATATGTTTATGTTTTACATAAGCTTATGTATTTTTCATTTATGGCAAACCTTCATGGTTTCCATTATGGTTAACGAGATATCTTCATTTGAGGAAGTGCGGACTACCTCCCCCTCAAAGTGATTTGATTCATTAATGCCATATGTGGGATGTATAAAGGATGTAATTAATGATATTATAAATGATATCATAATTGAATTATAATATACCTTTATATAATTATGATTCCATTCCATAAAATACGAAATAAAAATGAAAGTAGTGTTCATGTGTACGTACGGCTTACCGTCTCCATGAACGGTGCATTTCATTTCTTACCTCTAAACATTATGTAATAATATAAATGCATGTATATAGTGGATATATATGATATACAATATATCTACATCATTAGTATAACTCTGGATATAATGGATACATGAACAACTTGTAATTATAAAGAGTTTATTTTTGACTCAAGTACCAATGATCGATAAAATGACCGTTATTAACTTAAATAATTACATAGTGTTCAAGACATGGTAATAAGTGATATAAAAGGAATAATAAACTTGAAAAATGTTCTTAAGAAATTAGAAATTAACTCACGTTTATTATTCAGGAGGTTAAAGAACGATCGAGTCAAGTCGGACCCCAGGTATGGGACTTCGTCTCAATCTCCTTTCATTGAGGCATATTTTGTTTTATACACAACTTTATTTTATACGGTGTATAAACCCTTTTTAATTTTATGTTTATTCAAAAATAATCTTTTTATATGAAGCATTTTACTAAACGACAAAAGGGAATGTTTTTGTCGTACATATGCGGCGACATCAATTTCTCCACCGCTGTGACCATTATTTGAGATTTGGCTTCCTCTATAAGACATACATTGTTTGTTAAAGAAAAATAAATACCATGTTTTACCTTTCTTTTATTTTGGTATTGAAAATGGTTTTCATAATTTGTTTATATTAATGTGTTGTATTAATATCTTGTGATTGAAAAGTGGAAATGTTATGTTTCCTTTATGCATGTTTTATGTAATACAATTATGTTATGGTTCGGGGGCATTATTTTGAATACGAGTGGTTCCGTGATAAACTAAGGGCAGGTGAGCCCGATATAGCTCTCCAATGCATTGGGTAACGCGAAGGAGTTAAACGTTAAGGTTTCTCCGAAGAGATTTACGGAATATAATGTGATGGGTATTCCAAACGTAACCAAGAGGGTTACTCCCTACGTAAGAATGTTATGAATGCCTCAAGTTACCTTTATGTCTTATGATTTCTAGGATTTATTCAGGATTTTATGAGGTATGTTAAAGTTCTTATGTTTTATGAGTAGAGTGTGATTTCATTGATTCTTGTGTTTACATGTACTCATGTTTCCTTTCTATATTTTTATATCCCTTACTGAGCTTTTTATGCTCATCCCATGTTTTTGAAATGTTTTTCACAGGTCAAGGGAAGGGTACATGATATGATGATAGTGTTAAGGAAGTGTCAAGAAAGAATCCATATTTTATTTTAAATATGTTTCCATTGATGGGAAAAATGAATACTATCTTTTATGTAACCACTTTGCTTAAATGTGGAATGTGATGCATGTTTTATGATCTAATTATCTAATACTCTAAACCTGAAAAGATCCTCAATGTGTAATCTTGTAATAACTCAAGATTAAGTAATATTTAAGGATGGGGCCTTGTAGTTGGTATTAGAGGTTGGTTTAGGTAACTTTAGGAGTTAGAATTCTATTAAATGATTATCCAAAAATATTTTTTTGGTCAAATTGAAATGATATAGCATTTTAAGATTACCATGTTTCTTCATCTAAGACATGTTTGTTCAGAATGGTTTTCCATAGAGGAAACATGTCAGCTATGTTAGGAAGGCATATAGAGGGAAATGACCTTCTAAATCAGTAACTTGAGATGGTCAGAATCAGAATTAAAGAGTTTGTTGTAGTGATGGCTTAGTTGACTCAGGTGGTAAGTTTTTGGTTGTGTTTATTGATGACATTTTTGTGTTTTCTAAAAGTAAAAAGGAGCATGAAAGACATTTAAGGGTTATTTTGCAAACCTTAAAAGAAAATAAACTGTATGGGAAATTCATAAAGTTTGAGTTTTGGTTGCAATAAATTTCTTTCATTGGTCACATTGTTTCTAAAGATGGGATAACTGTTGATCCTATAAAAACAAAGGTTTTTGAAGAATGGCCAAGACCCACAAATGTAACAGAGATTCGTAGTTTCCTTGGTTTGGTAGGCTATTACCGAAGGTTTGTTAGAAATTTCTCACGGTTAACTAGTCCAATGACTAAGCTAACTTGGAAGGGTGTTAAGATTATCTGGACAAAAGAATGTGATGATTGTTTTCAGGAATTGAAAAGAACATTGGTGAATGCTCCAGTTTTGGCACTACCTTCTAGAAATGGGGAGTCTATTATCTACAGTGATGCTTCATTGAAAGGACTTGGTTGTGTACTAATGCCGAATGATCAGCTAATTTCTTATGCTTTATGACAGTTGAAAACTCATGAGGTAAATTACCCTAACATGATTTGGAATTAGGTGCTGTAGTTTTAGCTCTAACAATTTGGAGGCATCATTTGTATGGAGTAAAGTGTGAAATATATACCGATCACAAAAGTATAAAGCATATATTCACTCAGAAATAATTTAACATGAGACAGAGGAGATGGCTAGAATTAATCACGTATTATGATTGTACAATTCATTACCATCCGGGAAAAGCAAATAAAGAGGCTGATGCTTTGAGTCGAAGAAGTAATGCTTCATTAATAATGTTGTGTGTGGAACGTGATCCTTTGGTTAAGGATTTGATGAACTTTGACATAGAAGTTTTTGGTGCAGGATGTCCTTCTATTTTGTTTCATGTATCAGTGATATCTTCTCTATCAGACAGAATCAAGCAAGCACAGAAGAAAGACAGTGAGTTGCAGAAAAAGGTAGAGCTGGTTCCGAAGGGTAAGTTGCCTGAATTCATCATTGATAATTATTTTGTTTTGATATTTGGGAAGAGATTGTGTGTGCCGTGTGATTCAAAGTTGCAGAGAGATTTGTTATTTGAAGCTCATAGTTCTTCATTTTCAGTTCATCCTGGCAGTACTAAGATGTACAGAGATCTGCGATAGTATTACTGGTGGGATGGAATGAAAAGAGAGATTGCTGATTTTACTGTGAAGTGTTTGACTTGTCAACAGGTTAAAGAAGAGCGGCAGTTACCGAAAGGGATGCTTCAGCCTTTACCAGTGCCAGAGTGGAAATGGGAGAATATATCCATGGACATCATTGTGGGATTGCCGAAGACACCTTGAGGTAATAATGAAATCTGGGTTATTGTTGATCGTTTGACTAAATCTGCTCATTTCCTTGCTATAAGAGATACTTTTTCCCTAGATCAACTTTCCCATTTGTATCTTAAAGAGATAGTCAGGTTACATGGAGTTCATCTCTCCATTTTATCTGACCGTGATCCCAGGTTCACTTCTAACTTTTGGAAATGCCTTCAGAAGTCGTTGGGTACTGAATTAAATTTTAGTACAGCTTTTCATCCCCAATAAGATGGGCAGTCAGAACGAACAATTCAGACTTTGGAAGATATGCTACGTGCTTGTTCAATGGATTATCAGGGAAGTTGGGACCAACATCTTTATTTGGTTGAATTTTCATATAATAACAGTTTTGATTCCAGTATACAGATGGCACCATTTGAGGCGTTATATGGGAAGCGGTGTCGAACTCCAACTTTCTGGGATGAAGTGGGTGATAGGAAGCAGATGGGACCAGAATTGGTAGATGAGTTGGCAGAAAAATTTCAGCTGATACAGAAACACATGAGAACAGATCAAAGCAGGAAGAAGAGTTATGCAGACAACAGGAAGAAGGATCTCTCTTTTGAGGTTGGTGATCATGTTTTTTTCAAAGTATAAACCATGGAAAAGTGTGATGCGATTTGGTAAGAAAGGAAAGCTGAGTCCAAGGTTCATTGGACCATATGAAATTCTGGAGAGAGTTATATCGGTTGCTTACCGAGTGGGTTTACCTCCGAGTTTATCTTAGGTTCACAGTGTTTTTCATATTTCGATGTTGAGAAAGTATATGCCAGATCCATCTCATGTTTTGAGTCCAAAGGCAGTTCAGTTGGAAGAGAACCTATCTTATGAGGAACAACCAGTCCAGATTCTTGACCATAGGGAGAAATTGTTACGTAATAAGTTGATTCATCAGGTAAAGGTTTTGTGGAAAAACCACATGATTGAAGAGGCAACATGGGAATCTGAAAATGCAATGAGGGCTAAATACCCCCACTTATTCGATAAGTAAATAAATTGTGGGGACGAAATTTTCTAAAGGGGGGAAGGATGTAACATCCCAAGTAAGTAATGAATAATAGATATTTTTATCTATGTCTATTAATGATTTAGATAGTGTTTTAGATGCTTAAATGAGAATAAATCCAATTTTAAGCATGGAATACACTAATATTTTTAAAAGATTGTTTTACTGCCTTTTGATGAAAAACAATTTCTAAATCAAAATTTTGACAATTTTATAATCTTTATTTGTCAAAATAAACTAATTCTTTATGATTGGGACATTGAAATTTACTTTGGGTAAATTTTTGGTATTTTTCTGACAATGTTCATTTTTTTAATGAATAGTGAAAAATACTGCATTTTACATCAAAACTGTTTTTTCATCTAATTTAATTATATGGTTAGATTATCTTTTTAATTGGTTTTAAAGTGTAAATAGAATAAATTTTTACCATTTAATTCAATAGTGGCCTTTTTAATTAATTTCACTTTGAAATTGGACTTAATCTAGTGTAAATCTTTTGATACTTATTATTTCATAAAAACATGCTATTTGTCATGATAGCGGGAATTAATTATTAAATTAATTAATGTAACTTATATGATTCGAATTTTTTAAAATATCCATCATATTTGAATTTGGAATTTCAAATATAACTTAGGGTGAAGTTTTGGTATTTTTGTGAAAAACTTCAATTTTTGATGAATAGTGAAACCACTAAGTGGTACTTAAAAAACTGATTTTTTCCATTTAAATGAAATTTTAGCACCTCTGGGTTTTGAATTTCAAAAATCCGACATACATGGTTGTAATTAAGAAGTGAAATTTTGTTCAATGGGATTAAAATAATTTTTTTTGTGAATAGTAACTTTTAAGTTTTTAATCGTGATTAGAGGTAATTAGTGTAGTTTAAGGTACGAATAATGTTTTAAAAATATGAAATGACCTAGACACATGTCCTACCCTTATTGGATGTGTCATGGCCGACCCATACAACCCATGGGTCGATTTTGGGGACCCCATGGATCCACTTGGGTAAGATAAAGACATTAATACCTTTTATTTAAAGTAAAAGTAAAAATGACACAAACATGAGTTGTTTTAATAAAACAATTTGTAAATGGAGTTATACAAGTCATATTTTTTACTATAAATATTAATTAGAAAGATAAAGAGATTTCCTATATCATAGTTTTTGTTTTTATAATTTCTAGATATTAAATAAATTAAATTATTTATGACACCATGATGATGTAGTGATTACCTCATTATATAACTATTTAAATAAAATGAAAATATGATGTAAAATCTAAGCCCTAAACTTGTCAAAAACCTATTGGATGGGTGGATTTAGAACCCTTATCACCTTATCCTCGATATTTATAATTTGGGGACTTTTTTTATCTGAAAATCATTTTATATCAAAGTATCTTTTCTTACCTTTCCAAGAGTACCCCTCCTCTCCTCTTATAAAAGACCCCCACCTCTACCACCTTACCCACACTTCCAAAGCCTTAGTCTCAGCCAAACCCTACCCATTTTGTCTCTCCACATCTTTCTATTACTCTTTGATGCCTCACTTTGGGCAGAAGTCTTCTCAAGTAAGCCTTTGAGCTCAAATCAAAAAGACGTACCCGTTTTAAAGGTACTGTTTTCTCTTGTGTTCTTGTGTTTTATTTTGCTTCTCCAAACCTCTAAACTCTTTTTATTCATTTCTTTTGTAACAAAAACAGTATCTTCCATATACTAGGAGAAGTATTCTAGCTACACTTACACACACCTACATCTAATGGTTAAAGAACATACTATTTCCGTGGATGGCGAATTTATGCCTCACGAAACGATGATTGTTCAATATTCTTTTAACACCTTCAAAGGTGGCCATTAATATGAAACTATATTTATATATGATATATAATATTCTTATGTTTTACTTAATCTTCTGTATTTTTCATTTATGGCATACCTTTATGGTTTCCATTATGGGTAAACGCGATATCTTCATTTTAGGAAGTGCGAACTACCTCCCCCTCAAAGTGATTTGATTCGTTAATGCCATATGTGGGACATATAAAGGATGTAATTAATGATATTATATATGATATCATAATGGAATTATAATATACCTCTATATCATTATGATTCCATTCCATAAAATACGAAATAGTAATGAAAGTAGCGTTCATGCGTACATACAGCTTACCATATCCGTGAACGGTGCATATCATTTCTTACCTCTAAAAGTTATGTAATAATATAAATGCATGTATATACTGGATATATATTATATATATGATATCTACATCATGATTACATCTCTGGATATAATGGATACATGAACAACTTGTAATTATAAAGAGTTTATTTTTGACTCAAGTACCAATGATCGATAAAATGACCGTTATTAACTTAAATAATTACATAGTGTTCATGACATGGTAATAAGTGATATAAAAGGAATAATGAACTTGAGAAAGGTTCTTAAGAAAGTATAAATTAACTCAAGTTTATTATTCAGGAGGTTAAAGAACAATCGAGTCAAGTCGGACCCGAGGTATGGGACTTCGACTCAATCTCCTTTCAATGAGGCATATTTTGTTTTATACACAACAGTATTTTATATGGTGTATAAACCCCTTTGAATTTTACGTTTATTCAAAAGGAATCTTTTTTATTCGAAGCATTTTACTAAATGACAAAAGGGAATGTTTTTGTCATACGTATGCGGCGACAACGACTTCTCCGCCGCCGTGACCATTATTTGAGCTTCAGCTTCCTCTACAAGCCATACTTTTTTTAAAGAAAAATAAATACCATGTTTTAATTTTATTTTATTTTGGTATTGAAAATGGTTTTCATAATGTTTTTATATAAATGTGTTGTATTGATATCTTGTAATTGAAAAGTGGAAATGTTATGTTTCCTTTATGCATGTTCTATGTGATACAATTATGTTATGGTTCTTGAGAATTATTATGAAGATGGGTGGTTCCGTGATAACTAAGGGCAGGTGAGCCCGATATAGCTCTCCATTGCATTGGGTAACACGAAGGAGTTAAACGTTAAGGTTTCTCCGAAGAGATTTAGGGAATATACTGTGATGGGTATTCCAAACGTAACCAAGAGGGTTACTCCCTATGGAAGAATGTTATGAATGACTCAAGTTACCTTTATGTCTTATTATTTCTATCATTTATTCATGATTTTATGAGGTATGTTAAAATTCTTATGTTTTATGAGTAGAGTATGATTTCATTGATTCTTGTATATACATGTACTCATGTTTCCTTTCCATACTTTTATATCCCTTACTGATCTTTTTATGCTCATCCCAAGTTTTTGAAATGTTTTTCACAGGTCAAGGGAGGGGTACATGATATGATGATAGTGTTAAGGAAGTGTCAAGAAAGAATCCATGTTTTATTTTAAATATGTTTTCGTTGATGGGAAAAATTAATACTATATTTTGTGTAACCACTTTTCTTAAATGTGTAATGTGATGCATCTTTTATGATCTAATTCTCTAAAACTCTAAACCTGAAAAAATCCTCAATGTGTAATCTTGTAGTAACTCAAGATTAAGTAAGGTTTAAGGCTGGGGCCTTATAATTGTACTCAATAAAAATTGGTGTCACACGAAGCCAGCTGAACAAGGTGTTCAGAACGCACAAAGCATGAGAGTCTCTATGTTGAATTCAATTCACGACATGTAATCTCTATATTGATAGAACATGGATGATCTAGTTCAAATGAGCTTCTACTTATAGGTACAACTCCAACGGCCGGCTCCCTCCTCCAATGGTAATATTTTTCCTTCAATTTCAGAGGGACTTGTACATGTGTCACTAAACCAATGGTAAGTTAGAAATAGATTTCAAGACATCATTTCATAATAATAACATGTGAAAGGAAAATAGATTAGCTTAACCAAATATAAATATTCATAGTCTAAGAAAAAATGTTTAGAGTATAATCCTATACAAATTCAGTCTCTTTAAAACATGGATATTCTGATTCTATTTTTAAAATAGTTTGTAATCAAAATTCGGAAGAATTTTGAGTCTGGATTTTAAGGGATTCGGGTTCCAAATTCTAAGGAATTCAAATTCTGGATTCTAAGGATTTCGTAGTATGAATTATAAGTAATTTGGAGTCTGAATTCTTAGGAATTCAAAGTCTAAATTACAAGGAATTCAGAGTCTGAATTTTAATGAATTTAGAATCGTAATTTCAATGAATTCATAATATTAATTTAAAGAATTAAAATATTGAATTTTAAAGAATTTGGAATTTGAATTTTAGAGAATTCAGAGTCTACATTTCAGAGAATTTGGAATCTGAATTTCAAGGACTTCAAAATCTGAATTTCAAGGAATTCAAAGTCTAAAATTCCAAGAATTTGGAGTCTGAATTTCAAAGAATATAGTGTCTGAATTTCATAGAATTGGGAATCTAAATTTTAGATAATTCAGAGTATGAATTTAGAAGAATTTAGAATCGGAATTTCAGATAATTCAGAAACTGAATTTTAGAGAGTTCAGAGTCTGGATTTCAGAGAATTTGGAATCTAAAAATGGAAGACTTTATATCCAAGGAACTATAAGATTCTGAGGTTTTTAGATATGAATTTTTTTATAGATATTATACAATGAGGTGATGAAAATAAAGGTAAGGATAAAAACATCCTAAGAGAAGGGAAATTTTCCTTAAGAAAATTGTTCTTTGGAAAATGTAATTTTCCTTAAGATAAAGTGTTTGTTATTTTCAAAATTTATAAAAATGTAAAATTCAAAAGGAAACCTTATTGATTCAATATGGAATTCATTTAGAGAAAATTTACCAAGTTTTTTTACTCACCCCCAAATTGGCATTGTGGTACTACTGTAGATGTTGCTTATCAGGACATGGGAAACGATAATGTATCACATATCTCTAATAGTGATTACTGATACATGGGTTGTTTTTTGGAGTGAATCATGAAAAATGATGAAACTTTGGAGTTATTATATTCTTTTAGATTTGTTGGGTTTGTTGTCTTTCATTTTGTACTTAGTTGTTTTGTAGACATCCACTATAGTACTCTTTGTATTTGGTTTTGGAATAAATGGCATTCATGAGTTATTTTTCATTTTTATTATGTACCATGTAGTGGTTTATGTGTTTATGGAAAGATTGGTTGGTTGTTTTTTTCCAATGTGAAAATTTTCCCCCAATAGAAAATAAATCCCTTGGCATTTATTTCTTCCCTTGGGCATATTGGGGATGTCGCCTACGGCCATGTAACGTATTCCTGAATTCTCAAGCCAAAAAGGAGGGGTGGGTGTTACATAAATAGATATTAATAATGATAAAAATTTATATATTAGTATGATTATATTTATTATACATGAATTTTAACTTCTTTCATTATATCGAAGGGTAATTTTAAGGGTTTCTCATATAAATTTATTCCATTATAATATGTTAAATATTCACCACATTTTTTATTTTATGGGGTGTATATACTACCTCATGAATTTCTTTTGACATTTTTCTTATAATTTATGGGATTTAAAAATAAATATCAAGTTTGTTATTACAATGTATTTTTATTCAAACATTAAAAAAGTCATAGGGTTCATCTCCAAATCATTCTTTTCTGTTTGATATTATCAATTCCTAAGATTACATTAAGAAAATTCATACACGATTTTAATTTAAAACCACCATTATTTTATAATCCAATTGTTATATTTAATATTTACATGTGTTATTAATATTTTCCATTGAAATGATTAATAATTATCCTAAAATGATCATCGTAAGTGGAATTAAATTTATCCAATTTTTTGTTGGGAATATTTCTCATCAAAGTCCATATTCTCTATATTACTTTATGAATGCCCTTATATATAATTATATGGTTTCATAAGGTATATTTAACTTTTTTCCTTATTGAATGAAATGTGGAAAAAATATTTTTATCTCTCACCAATTATGTTTTTCACTTAGTTAATTTCTAAAATAATTTTCTTTAGTTTACTTCATAGAGATTATCATTCATGTTTTCATAGTTCTTAAATGAAATTTTTAGTTAATTTTCATTTTTCCAACATTTTATTTATAAAATATTTGTTTTAGAAATTATGATAAAAAATAGAAAGGATATTTCTTATTACATTCTAATTATTTTAATGTTATTCTAATGTATTTTTAATCCTTGTCAATATACTTGAATGTATCCTATATTCATTGTGGATATTTGTTAATAAAACCATCAAAATTTATTTATATAGATTATTTGATTTATTGTAAATATTTCTTAAAACACATTTGTTTCTCTTGATTTATTTATGTTATTATGGATTTTTTAATGTTTTCATGTTCTTGTGCTACACATATATATGGTTTTCCATTATATGATGGGTGATCATGAAATTATATATCACATAAATAAAATAGGTAAATTTTTACATATCATTATATTTTCCGAAATGGGATATGAGAGGTTATCCTAGTTTACTTTGTTACAGGATATGTCCTTCCATTTTATGATGATGGACTTGAAAGTGAGTCTTGATAAAAGATATAATTTTATATGCTTAAGTATGTTCCAAATTTCTATGTCATTCTATATAAAGATGTTATGTATCACTTTTATGTTATAATTCATGTTATGATCTTCTTTTCTTACTCCATTGAGTATGATTTTATTATTATGTTCTCACATCCACATGTTCATATAATTCCCACTTATAATATAAGGCCCCGGCCTTAAACCTTACTTAATATTGAATTAAATGAATGATTCGCATTGAAGATCTTTTCAGGTTTAGAGTTTTAGAGAATTAGGGCATAACTATTACATCTCAAAAGATTACAAAGTAGAAACTTTTACTAAGTTTCCATAAAATAAAAACTCTTAAAAAGAAACATGTCCAGTTCCATGTTTTAGGTTGCATGACTTTTCCTTGATCCCATCCTTGACCCTATTCCACGTTAAGTCCTGTGAAAAACATTTCAAAAACTTGGGATGAGCATAAAAAGCTCAGTAAGGGATTCACAAAGAATGAAAACTGTTAGTTTTTTTCAAAACAACAAGAAAACCATGAATACATTATCAAAGTAATACTTTTCACCATTTTGAAGTAGTAAAAACACTTCGCTGAATAAAAGTTCATTACTTACCCTTATGTAACCAAAATATTACCATAAAACACATATAAAGATCACATAACATATAAAGGTATCTTGGGACATAAACATACTTACGTGGAAGAACCATAAGGTCGACTTCCACATATATCACTTAATGGAATAGCCATTCGTCCAACTTCCATACATACTTAATGGAATAGCCATACAACCGAATTCCATACCCAATTCATTGGAGGTTATAACGTAACCACCCGTCCTGGTATTCACGGCACCACCCGTCATATGGTTTATCACGTAACCACCCGTAAAATGTCCAACTACCATTATAAAATTATAACACATAAAACCAACATAAATGAATGATAACATTACCACATTTCAATCACAATATTTCATTTAAATATATTGACATAATATAATCCTTTATCAAAACCATTTTTAATACCAAAATACATAAAAGAGTATATGGTATTTATTTCATTTTAAAAACATTACGGCTTGTTGAGGAAGCCAATGAACAAATAATACATGTGGCGGCGGAAAAGGTCATTGTCACCGTGTACGTTAAAAGAAACATTCCTTTTTGTCATTTAGTAAAACGCTTCGTTGAAAAAATATTCCTTTTGAATAAACGTAAAAGTCAAAGGGGTTTATACACAGTATAAAATAAAGTTGTGTATAAAACGAAATATGCCTCAATGAAAAGAGATTGAGACGAAGTCCCTTACAAAGACGGTATCCTTGTATTAAGGATAAATCAATTACATAATTATGTGTGACAAATGAATACACCAAATATAAGTGCATATTAAGTGTAAAACAGTCATATGTTATTCACACATATTCATATAACGACATATTCAAGGAGTACAAGCTTATCCCAAAGAATCAAAACTGGGTTAAGAAGTTCCCTTGCAAAAATTTGACGACCTAACGGCGTCACTACAAAATTCAGAAAATGAGTTGATGAGAGATAAAAAGGATATCTCATCACAAGGAAATAAAATTTAAATCAGTGAGGATATAGAAGAACATATCCCAACATAATATTATGTGAAAAAGACATAACAAAAGAAGTCTTTTACAAAAAGAGGAGGGTGAAAGGTTCCCTTACCGACATGGGTATCTTTCGAGACATGCACCCCGTGAAAAAAGGACAATACAACATTGATGTAAATACTCATAAATGAAAGTATATTACACAATGAGTAAAATAATGGGCAGTACATACACCACTCAAAAGAAATTGTGGCAAATGTAGCATAAATCTCACAGGAATAAAAGTGAGATGAAAAAATCCCTTACGAAAACTTGGTAGCCTAACGGCGCCACTTAAAACGTCCAAAATGGATTGATGAGATTAAATAGGGTCTCTCATCATATTAACATAAAGTTTACAGAAATATTAACATAAAAGAACATCCCCCATCATAACAAAGAAGCTCTTAAAAGATGTGACATAAAGGAGAGTACGTAAAAAGAAATAGAGAGGTTAGATCTCTTACGAATATTCAGCAGCCTAACGGCGCCACTCAAAACTTCCAAAATGGATTGATGAGAAAGAATAGGGTATCTCACCATATGAACATAATAATTTCAGTAAGATTAATATAAAATAACATCCCAATAACAAGAAATATGAGCTTTCAAAGGAATTACATAAAAGAGTGTACTTAAAAAGAAAGAGAGGTGTAGGATCCCTTACCTCGGGTTCGACTTGACTCGATCGTTATTTAACATCCTGAATAATAAAATTGAGTTAATTTATACTTTATTAAGAACATTTTTCAAGTTCATTATTACTTTTATATCAATTATTTACATGTTATAAACATTATTTATTCATTTAAATTAATAATGTTTGTTTTGTCGATATTTGGTTCTTATGTCAAAAGTGGACTTCTTACAATTACATGTTGTTCGTGTGGTCAATGGTTCATTATATCCACAATGATATTCATGATTTGGATATCATATATATCATATATATTCAGCATATACATGTATTTATAATATTACACAATCATTTAGAGGTATGAAATGAAATGCACCGTTCATGGAGACGGTAAGTCGTACGTACGCATGAACGCTACTTTCATTTCATTGTCATATTAATGGAATTAAAACTAAATGAGAGGTATGTATATTTTAATTCCAGAAATATATTAATCATTTATATGTAACATAAATTATATTTATCCATTATAAAAATGTACTTATAATAGTACATTACATTTGGGAATAAGAAATGAAATGCACCGTTCATGGAGACGGTAAGTCGTACGTACACATGAACGCTACTTTCATTTCTATCTCATACATTAATGGAAAGAAATAATAATGATATAGAGGTATATTATAATTCCATTATAACATCATATATAATAACTTTAAATCCATCCTTTATACGCCCCACATATGGCATTAACGAATCACATCACTTTGAGGGGGCGGTAGTCCGCACTTCCTTAAATGAAGATATCGCGTTTACCCATAATGGAACCATAAATGTATGACATAAATAAAAAATAAAGAAGATTAAGTAAAACATAAACATATTATATATCATATATAAATATAGTTACATATTAATGGCCACCTTTGAAGGTGTTATATGAGTGTTGAACAATCATCGTTTCGTGAGGCAGAAATTCGCCATCCACGGAAACAGTATGTTCTTTAAGCATTAGATGTAGGTGTGTGTATGTGTAGCATGAATACTTCTTATAAAAAAATTCTAGTATATTGAATATACTGGAGTTGTTACAAAATAAATTTATAAAAAGAGTTTAGGGTGTTGGAGAGGCAAAATAAAACAAAAGGACTCAAGTGAAGACATTACCATAAAATCGGGTAACTCCCTTTGGTTTGAGCTCAATGGATTCATTGGGAAGACTTCTGCCCAAAATGAGGCTTCAATGAGTAATAAGGGAAAGTGGAGAGACAAAATGGGCAGAGGTAGGCTGAGACAAAGGCTTTGGGAGTGTGGGTAAGGAGGTAGAGGTGGGGGCCTTTTATAAGAGGAGAGGAGGGGCACTCTTGTAAAGTTACAAAATGTTACATTATTTTCAAAAGAGTTTCGAATTTTAAAGGTCCCACATTGATGTATTTCGAGTATAAGGTGATAAGGTTTCTAAATCCACTCATCCAATAGGTTTTGGACATGTGTAAGTCTTAGATATTACATTATCTTTCCATTTTATTTAAATCGTTAAATAATGAGGTCATCGCTGCATCATTATGATGTCATAAATAATTTAATTTATTTAATGTCAAAAAATTATAATAAAAATACTATGATGTAGGAAATCTTATTATCTTTTCAATGACTATTTATAGTCAAACATTTGACTTGTATAACCCCATGTAAAAAGTGTTTTAGCAAAACATTTAATGTTTGTGTCATTTTTACTTTAACATTAAATAAAAAGATATTTATGTAATTTTCCAACCAAAGTGGCTCCATGGGGTCCCCATGTTGACCCATGGATTGTCTTGGTCGGTAATGACACATCCAATGAGGGCAGGACATGTGTCTAGGTCATTTCATTTTATTAAAACATTATTCTTACCTTAAACTACACCAATTACCTCTAATCGCGATTAAAAACTTAATAAGTTACTATTCACCAAAAAATTATTTTGATCCCATTGAACAACATTTTACTTCTTAATGACAACCATGTATGTCAGATTTTGGAAATTCAAAACACAATTATGGCAAAATTTCATTTAAACGGAAAATCAGTTTTTATAAGTACCACTTAGTGGTTTCACTATTCATCAAAAATTGATGTTTTTCAGAAAATTACCAAAAATTCCCCCTAAGCAATATTTGATATTCCGAATTCAAAAATGATGTCTATTTTACAAAATTCAGAACATATAAGTTTCATTAATTAATTTAATAATTAATTCCCGCCGTCAAAACAAATAGCGTGTTTTTATGAAACAAAATGTATCAAAAGATTGACACTAGTTTAAGTCCGATTTCAAAGTGAAATTAATTCCAACGACCACTATTAAATTAAATTGTAAAAATATATTCTAATTTCACTAAAAAACCAATTCAAAAGATAATATAATCATAGAAATAAATTATATTAAAAGAGGTTTTGAATTAAAATACAACATTTTTCACTATTCAATAAAAATTGAACTTTTTTGGAAAAATACCAAAAATTTATGTAAAGTAAACATTAATGTCCCGATTATAAAGAAGAATTTTATTTTGTCAAATATAACACATAAAATTGTCAAAAGTGTATTTAAAAGAGGTTCTCCACCAAAAGGTGGTTAATCGACCTTTTTAAGAATATTAGAATGATTACGCTTAAAATTGGATTCATTTGCATTTTTTATTCCTCTATCATTTATTGTAAAAAGTAAAAATATTTGACAAACATATATAATCATTTTGTAGTTAGTTCTGTTCATTCCCACCATTACAACGGCTAGTCATTAACTACTATTTAAAATAATATTATTTTATTATTAGTGTGCAACGTAAGTTTCCCAAGAAACGGGTTGTTGTGTATTGGGTACGCCATCGAACATAGCATACCCTTTAAAATAATATTAATATTTGATTCACAAATATGGATAAATATAATGATGTCATATTCTTTATTTACCTGGGGTGTTACATATAACCCTCTTTATGAGTATCTATATTGATTAATTAGATATCAATTAAGTTTTTTCTTTTACAGAATATATAATCCCACCTTATTCTAATGTTTTCATTCCTTGGGTTATAAATAATAGTATGAGTCATGAAATATCTATATGGGTATAATATGTTGAAAATATTTGTGGGAGATGTTAAAGAATTTTTTTAAAATAAGATGGTTATGTATCTAATATCCTAAGAAACTAAACCTATAGTATTTAGGGGTATGATATATTATGATATGTAATTGATATTCATGTATAAAAATTTAATATGTACATATTTTATGGTTGGGAAAACTCAAGACTAGTATTTATTCCAACATCCAACTTGGTAGATTAGGGGTAAATTTTTTAATCAGAAACACTCTTTTTAGATATGATAGGTTTTTTTTGTTCTTTTTTTACATTAATAGTGATAAAGGGGAGTTATGGGTTGTTCTAGGAACCCGAATACTCAAAATTACAATTGACATGGTGGAAAATATTAGTCATATTCTTTCCTATACTTTAGTAAATATATTTACAATTGTAGATGTTTTTCTCTTTGGTTTATCTATTGCATATATGAACTATAATGAATATTATTTTACACCCAGACACGCACACACTTGTGCTCTATAAATTGTATTCATACAGATAATCATGATAAGTTTCAGATACATTGAGAGTAGTAGTATATGGATCAATTGAGTTATGAAAAAGTAAAAATTATTGTTCCCTTCTTTGATTCAGTAGTATTATTGCAATTTATTTTCCTTTGTATCATTAGTTAGAGATACATATTATGGGAAATTATAAGGGTTTTATTTTGATTAAAGGGTTTTTAGTTTGTATTTCATCTAATGGGTTGTCTTTTTATTATGAATACCTTTCACTTATTCTATTATAATAGATAATTTGATGATCATTAGAGGTGATTCCTCTAATTTCATTTTTTATTCCCCAGTGATAGTCGCTATCCTTAGACCTAATTGAGGTACATATATAGTTTTAATTGACTATAAATCTAACACATGACAAGGGTAATGGGTGGAGCCAAAATTATACATCTATATAATGAACTTTGTAAATAATTTTAACTCATCAGAAAATCATTCATGTAAATTATGGGGTTAGAATTTTCTACAATGTTATTTAGGTAAGTGAAGTATTTATAAATGATCTCTTTTCTATTATTTATTGAAAAATAGGGTTGATTTATGTTTATGTGTTTCATTATAATTTATTGTTTTATTCATATTATATACCCCATTTTTACATGTTCTGTTTTTATTACTCATGATTCTCTTATGATCAAATATTCCACTCAGTGATCTCACAAAACTTCATATTCTAGTTCTATGTTATTTTATTATACACTATGATTATACAACGGTATTATTGTTAATGTATTGGTATATTATATTTATGCTTCATATGATTCCATTTTTCACCTTTATGTGGATTTTAACCAACCCATTTTTTAATGTATTCCCCAAGGTGATCATATATGATAAAATGATTTATAATGTCTATACGATATCTTTAATAAAGAATTTTGTTAGTGTTTTATGGTATTATATAGTTTTGTATTTTAATATGTATTTATTTTCTATAAACACAAAAATTATGATTCTATGAATGGATTAATATAATTAATCTTCATTTTTATATATTACAAGTAAGTATGTGTTACACTAGATAAAGAAATATGGGTCATGAGGAATCTCATCGATGTCTAAAAATAATTGAGTTAAGAAAAATTTTCTAGCGCTAAATGATACTCTTATGCACCACAAAAATCTAGACCACGTCCACATTGAATTTCTTCTAAGATCCTGATTATACACTATGAATTTTCATTAGTCCATGGATGATACAATGTTTTAATATCCATCGAAGTATCCAATAAAAATGGAATATCATTTCAATAATAATATTTAAAACTCATATCCTGATCTGACACAATTTAGATAGGTATACCATGTATTAAAACCATTTTCTTTACTTAGAAGATACCATTCTCATCAATATAATTAGTCTCTCTAATTAGTAGAAAGTGTAAATATTATTTGGTCTATCAAAAATGAGTTTTGTGATGGCTCTTTATTATGGTGATATATGAAGTGCAATAATTAAATTTATTATGACCTCACCCAATTTCTATATTTTAATGTAGGATTCATGTAAATAATAATTTTGTGTATAACACTTCTCAAATAGATAGAAGATGTAATATAATAGTCCATACATTTGAAATGATTTTTTCTACCATAATATATAGGTTTTTCATATTTATGTATAATATATAATATTAATCATGTGAATCCTATAAAAAATGCAAATTATTTTATTTCTTCAATATACATCAGTATATATTAAGGATAAAAAAACTCAATAAAATTTAAAATGTGCTAATTGGAAAATTAATATTAGTAAATAACAAATCTAGGATTTGAAATTCAGATGCATCATAGTTTCCAAGAATTATCAAACCAAAGAAAAAAATACTATAAAAAATTAAAAAACTATATATATATATAATCATCATTTTAACAATAAAAAATAGGGAACCATAAGGGTAATTTTAGGGAGGGATTATTGAAAGGAATTGGAGATATTTATAGAAAGTATAGACCCAATATGATCATTGGAATACAAAAATGATTGTTGTAATAGTAAAATGTTTGTTATAATAGTACAATAAATATTAAGAATAATTAAATATCTAATAAATGATACATAAAATGAATAAAATAAGTAAAGGTAAACATTAAATTAATATAAAATTATTTCTAAAATTATAAAACTCAAAATCAGGTAAATGTAATGTTTAAATAAATAATTTTTATAAAAATTTTGTAAATGAATTAATTTTATGTTAAAATTTAAATATTATATTCACTTAATTTATATTTTTTTTAATAAAACTTTTTAGAATAATTCCTTAGATATTATCTTTGAGTTATTTTTTCATAATTTTCATAATAGGTTGAATTTTTGGTTAATATTAAAAAAATTATTTTAACATATACCATATGTTTTATGGCATCATAATATTGTAAAAATGATTCAATAAATTATAAAACATTTCTCATGCCATTAAATGGATATATTGAGTAAATTAATCCTTTTAAAAATAATAAACCTAATTTCTAAGCCTATTAATGAATTTCAAAATTATAAATTACATTTTTTTTCTAATAAATGCATTTTTTTTTATTTTTTACATTAAATTAATATATAAATTATTTATTTAATTTACTAAAATATAATATTTTAAATCTTATATTTTTATTAATCACAACATTCTAATTTTTAAATTTAATTGCTATTTTTGTTATTTCTATATTTTTTAAATTTTAAATCACATGTACCAGATGAGATGCTTCTAAATTATAAACTTATAGAATATCATGAATTCATATGAATTACATTCAAAAGAATATCAACTTGAACATTATGATTTTTTAAAAGGTAACTATTGTACCTAAAGTCAATAGACATTACTGTTAGAGAGTTTGTTACAAAAAAAAATGCTATAAATAGATACTGAGGACTCAAGGAATAGTTGATAAATAGTTTTATATATCTCCATAATTAAAAGTATATATTGAATCTTAATGATTTGGTGATTTATTTTTAGGTTTTTTCTGTAGTTCATTTAGTTATTCTGATTATATGGACATTCGTTATAAAAGAATCAGTATTTTTAGTAATAATATTTTTCTTTTAATCCTATGTGATGAAAGAGATTTTGAATATAGTAATATTTTCTTCCAAACATCTAGTTTGATGATGTTTCTATATATGAAATGTTTCTAATCCTGACATCAAAGATAATATTGGGGATAGAGTACTTTTGAACATCTATCAATGAAGTCTATGGATATAAAATTTTTCTTATAAAAATTGTTCAAAGTTGATTTCTTTTTTGAAACCAATTATATCATTTTAATCTAGGTAATAATCCTCCTTGCACAGTGGATTAAAAGTGAAGAGTTATATTTAATGAGATTTTTTATATACTTTAATATAATTTTTTAACAATTTATGCATTGTCATCTGAAACTCTACTATGTTTTTTCCTTCTATATTTATTCTAATTGTTTTTCTATTTACCTAAAATAGTTTATAACTTTTAAGTAGTTTATTTTTGATTTATTTTTTACTATTATACTCTACAAGTTCAAAATTTATCACTCATACACTACTTATTTTCTTAGGTGGTAAATTTTTTATGTTTTTTTTGCTTTAATTTACCCCCTCTAAAATCTTTCACATATGGGACAACATGTGGTATCATATACAGACCCTTTTTCTTACGTGAACATGTATTATATAAAATAATATTATTCCTATTGAAATACAACCAATCATAACAATATAGAAATAAAATTATAATTCATGACTTATCTTTCATAATGATAATTATGAGTACTGGATAAACATTATGAATATTTTTTCTTAATATTTGATTTGATGACTATCAGATAGTGTTTGATAATTTAAATATTTCTAAGAAATTTTTACTTGATTTTACTTGAGTGGAAGGGTTATAATATAAATGGTGTCGATATATTAATGTTGAATGTGAAGTGTTTGATTTATTATAAACACATTGATGGTTTATTATATACAAAAGTAATTTATTTTGGTTTATTTTTTTAGAATTGGATTTATTCTTAACATTATTATTAAAGGGGGGCCATCTCATACATTATAATGGAAGGAGTTCTAAGTTTGTGGAAGTCTAGACATTATTAATGATTTTTCGTTCCATAAGTTTTAGGGTTATAGGTGTTCTAGAAGATTTGAAGTTTAGTAGTCTAGAATTAATTCGAAAGTTATTCTATTGCAATTCTAGAATTTTATCTAGGAAAGTAGTCATGGATATTAAATATGAAGATTAAAAGTATAAAATATATTATAGCATATGTAGGATATATATTGAACTTCTATAAATGGTTTTTGAGTTAATATAAGAATTAGACAATACTATGGAATATAGAATCAAGTCACGATGGTTAAAAAATGGTAAATGATTTTGAACCATTAAGTGGTACATAAAATATTTAGATTATAAAGTAATTATATAAAATATAGAGGTAAAACCAAGGAATTTTGTAATTTATGGTCATGGTTGAATTTATTGAGTGAAAATGGAAATAGGTGAATAATAATTGTATGCGTAAAATATTTTACATAGTTGAAAAATAAAAAATTCCTAAATGTATGGTTTCTATATTAAGAGGTTTGTTGTAAATAAAAATGGATGGAGACCGCACTATCATGTTCACTCTATTGGGATTTTAGGATACCTATGAGAAAATAGGAGACACACTATTTGTATTTTAGTTATCATGGTGGAATAATGTGATATTTTTTGTTTGAGATGATAGATAACACATAGTCATGGCCTATGGCATGTTGAGTATTGAGATTCTAAATACAGAGAGGAAAACAAAAAAGTTGATCATTTGATAAGCATGTAAAAGAAATTTACCATGTTAGGGATTATGTTATGGTTATCACTTTTCTATATTATTTTCTGAATTAATCAACATGAATTTTTTTAAAATAAATAATATAAGATACATGATATACACTACCGTAGTAATGACTAACCTATAGTGAAGTCAAGCCACTAGTCTCATGTGTCCAACATTTATATCTTTTATGAGGAAATTATGGGAATTTAATGGGATAAATTGAGTTCTAATAAAATGATTTATTTTTATTATTCTGACTCAATTTTATAGAAATATTAAATGGATGTATTTTTCCATTATAATTGTAAGAATTGAGGATCTTAAGGAAGAGAAATTTGAATAATCTCTTATTAATTGGAGAGAATGATTTCCATAATGGTGTAATTATAGATATAAAATTTATATAAATAAATAAATATATTTCAATGTTTCATAGGAGGAGAATTGGTATATCAAAATCTGAGAGAGGACCACTATAAGAGAATAAATGGGAAACATTGTACTCATTAAATGTAATTCCAAATAAGAAAAATAATTTTCTATAATGACTCATGGAATGGTGTATTTTTTTATGGTGATATTCATAGAAAGCCTATGAATGAGAAATATAAATTTGGAGGGCACTAATACTCACTCATTGTATCTACAATAGTGTTTTTCCTTTTTTCCCTTGTATTTAAAATATGCAATACACTTTTAGAGGAGTGAATAAAAGAGGTTATGTAAGGTAACTAATCCTTAGGAAGTATTAAGATTTTCTAAATTGTTGTATGTTAAATGTCCCTATGAATTTCCATAAACCTGCAGTAAAATGTGAATTTAATATATTTATATATATCAAATCAATGATGATTACATGAAGTTTATATTATACTAGTGTGAATAAACCATGTAAAAATTCATGTGTCTTGAGTTGTTGATTATTTACATTATACATGACATAATTAGTGAATTTGGTTTCATCATATATGAATAAAATATTTAATGGATAAAAAATACAGAGTAAATAATAGTTTCATCATTAAGGGAACAGTTAAATAGAGACCCTACTAATTATTAGGTCAAGATCACCTATGGTGGTGAGAGTTGAAGTAAAAAAAAATTTAATTAGAAAGGTTTCATATCCTTATTCAATAGCTATTGGGGAATATCTCACTAAATTTTTTATGGGTCTATAAATTTGTATTAAAAATTGGGTTCATTTTGTTGGATTTTTTTTATTTTAATTGGTGTGATTATTACATAGAGTTATATGGAAATTATATCTTATATTATATTGGTCATATAGAAAATGAAATGATTTGAAGAAGATAAAGAAGAAGAAGAACTCATAAGTAATCCCTACTATTTAATATTTTTTTTAATAAATGTGATATTTATTTAAAAGTGTCCAATAACTCTCAATTAGAATTTATTTATAATTCCGAATGTAAACCCATTAAATTTTTCTATGATGTTGTGGGATTATATAAGTTCAATAATACCCAAAGTAAAGATAAACTCACTAATGATGATCAAATATCAATAAGTCCAGAGGTGTAAGTTTTATACATAATATAAGTGATGGATCAAAGGCTGTAAGAAGAAAACATGAAATTTAATAGAGAAAATAAGTCTTAAGTGATATTTGTCAGTGTACTAAAAAATAATGTTCGTAATTTGAAGATCTTGGATAAGATATTAGTTGAATTGGATACTGATATATGGAAAATTAAAGATTTTTTTCCATGGAAGTAGACGAAATTTCTTCAGGAGTATATAATTTTAATATTTTTTCAAAGGAAAATGGTCTAAAATTGATATCAGTTTAAAAAAATTGCTCAAAAAATGATGAACTTTGTGAACACCTAAGAGAACCGGTCAAGGAGAAACAAAGGATACAATAATAAGTGGATATACTTGAATATTTTATGGAATATATAAACTCTTATATTAAGGTAAAAAATTCAAAATTGATATAAACCATAGGCATTAGATGATTATATTTATAATAGAAAGAGACTCAATGAATATATGAACGCTCCACTTTTGAAAAAGTCATGATGCTTTAGAAATTTGAATTAGTAAAAATATTAGTAATGAAGTAAGTTTAGTGATCAATTTTAAAGTGTAATCTTATTCTAATAGATTCATTACACTCTATATTTTATTATCCATTGATAGGTGATAGTGAAATGAATATAAAATATACTATATTAGAAAATAATCATGAAATAATAATAATGTCACAAAGATTGTGTTCTATTATAAAACTCAACCTTGGCCATGATAGAATCCCTTTGAGTCATGATATGATGAAATGTTTGATCATTCCAAAGAAAAGGAAAAATAGTGTATGTGTTAGAAACACAACCAAGATGATACCTATATGATGTAATGAACAAAAAATGTGTTAAAATAGACGGTATATAGACATATACTATTATTTTGGAATGTATGTATGTATTTCTATTTTTTTCTACAAAAAAATTGGAAAATATATTTTCTTTTATATTTGAAATAAGATTTATAAAAAAAAATTAACAACCTTAAAACCAAAGGTATGGTTATTATTCCAACAATTACATTATTTGTGTATATATTGTAAATCTGAATAAAACTATAGAAAGAATAAAATAAAAAAATATACTTTATTTAATGATAAATATATTCCTTTTATAATATATTTTGGGGCGGTTAAAATAAAATATCTACGATAAAAGTATTTTAAATAGGATTTATAAATCTAATGCTCAATGGAAGATATCTTGTGAAGATAAGAATAATATTTGGAAAATAGAGAGAAGTTAAAATGATAATAAATCTCATGTGAAATAAGTATTCTAAGGAGTTAATTATGTTAAGAATAGTAATTACTCATAATAGGATAAAAAAAGAAATAAGAATGATTGGAAAATCAAAAACCAACTTATAATGAATGGATAGATCCTTGCTTATATGAGCACAAAAATGGTTAGTTCTTGTATTTTTGGTCATTAAGAGGATGTCAAGACCAGGTAAAATGAAGAAGAGTAAGTTTCTATTAAAACAATTTTATATTTGGATGTGGATTTAAAATTTAAAAAAAAAGAAAAAGAAAAATGGTTGTCTATATCAATGTACCTTCTTACTCAATATTAATAAATGAGAAATTATCATATCCCTATATTATCTATTGATATAGTTTTGTTAATGTTTTTTCTGTTTTGTGGGAGATAAAATCAATTAGGTGGTTTACTAAAAATTTAATTAGTAATATGACATGATACAATGATATAATTGATGATTATATTAGTGAGTGTGATATCATTATGAATCTATAATAATAATAAGCATCAAAGAAATAAATATTAATAAGATAAGTATTATCAATGTCCAATTGAAGTTATGGTTCCAAGAAAAATTTTATCCAATAAAATGAGACCCTATAGATGGAATAATATACATTGATGTAATTATAGAAATAAATATTATTTTTCCTGATTTATGATTTGGTAAACTTGTGATATCAGCTGATTGTTTTTAGGATATTAAAATATATTATAGCTGTATGACACTCATGATGAATATTTATGTTCAATGATGAAACTGATAATGTTTGGGGGAGTTTATAGATGTAGATCTATATGTGGAATCCCTAGTAACCATGTAATGACCCCTAATAGACAATGGAACCATCCTAGTTTAACAACTATAATCTTTTTTTCAAAAATAAAATTTTATATAACACACACACACACACTATAAAATTGATATCAATATTAGTGTCAATAACTTATTTTTAGTGATTAAATCTTTTATAACTCACAAAATATGTAATTATTTTTTATTCACTGATTGTTTTGTGAAATTATGGATGAGATCACAATAAAAATTCCTTAGTAGACGATATTTTTTTTACTAAATGTATCTTTTGGAAATATGTGATTTTGAAGGATAGTGACGTCATTATTCAATAAATATATTTTTTCCTACCCAAATTTATAGATCTGTCGGATTATAGGTTTCATTGATGGCTCATTTTCAAGTGGAAAGATCACACCATGAAATAATCTTAGAATACAGCCATGGTTGTAGGAGTTTCTTGAGCATGAAACAAAAATCTGTAATTATATTTTGCATGTAGTATCTATTGTTAACAAGTCTTTAATAATTTTAGGGATATCTAGAAATTATAAAAAGCCTAAAGATTATTATATGAGGGGTATACTATTCACTCTTGATGTAGTGAAAAGGTTATACTGTAAAATGGGGAGAAGATCAATTTATGATAACCCTATTATACTAAGAAATAAAAGAGAGTGTATTTATATAGAAAATGATATTGAAGATAGTTGGTCACTCCTTGAATAATTGGAAATGGGTATAATTTCATTCTTTTAACATCTTTACAAGTGAAAATATCACAAGTATTATTAATTAATGTCCCCAAAAACGATCCCAAGTGAAATATTATTTAGAGGTTGGGTTGTTTGACATCTGAAATACATAAGGATAATGATAACTAGTGGTAGTTCCTCGTAGAAAGTGGTATTAATTGGATTTGATTACAAAGTGAAGTTAGATCATCACAAATCTAAAAATTAATTCATCCCCAAAAGTGGGAGTATCAAGCATCATAAAGATAAGTGGATTTATGTGAATTATGATAGTGTTGTTAGAAAATCCAAATAAATTGATTTTTAGAATCTAAATGGTGAGGTTGATGTATTAGAATTACTAGAAACACATTTTTTGGTTCATTAGATACAAGAGTAGTAAAACTAAGTTATATTTCTTTGTTTTTGAGTTATTTGTGAAATTATTCTGTAAAGAGTTATTTTAATCATTACTATAGAAGTATTTATTAATTTTTTGATGTCTATATGTTATCAGGTACTAGAATTTCCAAAAATTTAAGGTATTTGGTGTTTCAGAAGGTATGATTTTCAATAGTCCAAAAGTTATCTAGAAGTGGTTCAATATAATTTCTAGAAGTTACAATATGAAAGGAGAAATGGTAATTTTAGCAGAAGATTAAGATTTTAGGAAATATTTTAGAGTCATGTGATATATTTTGATGTTTCGGAAAAGATTATAGAGTTTTCAAAAGTACTCTAACATGAAATAGAATGGTGAAATATGTTTTTTTGGTTATATAATTAGAAATAGTTCTCAATGGAACTTGTCGTTTTGGGATTATAAATTACATATTTCAAATGGGAAGGCCTCAATTGAGAATTTTTAAAGTCATGGTTGTGGTCGAAGGAATTGAGTGAAAAAGAGAAAAGGGAGAAACAATCCCAATTTATGTAATATATACGATTCATATTAAAAAATAAGAAATAAATAAACATAATATTTCTAAATGAGGAGGTTATTCGAAAGAGGAAATTGATGGATAATTTTCCATGTTGTATATTGTGCTACATTTTCAAAATATGTGAAACAATACAAAGAATGATGGTTATATCAGTTTTTATGGTGGAATAACTTGAGTTTTATTAGTTTGATATGATGGATAACACTATTTTGTAGACTAATTCAAGTTAAGTATCAATCTTCTAAAATTGGATAGGAAAATGGAATATTTTTTCAATGTGCTAGGTATAAAAAAAGAGTGTTTTACCTTATGGGGTATGATTTTATAGTTATCAATATTATATCACATGGTGTGAAGCACTAAATATGAAATGTTTTGTGGGAAATACTAGAGGATAAATGATACACAATTTGGTGGTAATGACCATGCTATGGTGAATCTGATTCTACCGTCCAACAAGTTCATAGATTGTATCTTTTAGAATATAATTAATATTATTTAATTAGATATATTTACTCATAATTGTAGAATTTATTTGGATGAGTTTGACATAGATTCAGAGAAGACTTGGTGTATGGATTTTCCCATCATATTGGTGAATAATTGAATATTATTAAAGGAAACACAAAGAATCTATTTTAAGTTTGGGATAATTATTTCATGGAAGTAAGAATTATAGAGATATCCATCTTAATAAATAAAGTATTCTATTATGATATAGTATAAGTGGAATGTCATTATATCTATATCTATGGGAAAAATTCTAGAAGATAGGTAAATGAATCTTGGCCCCATTAATGATCTCTCCAAATAAAGAAATACATCCATGATCACTCAAAGGAAATTGTAGCAACTTTTCATTGTAAAATTCATAGAAATAATGTGAAGAATAGTCATAGAGATAAAGGGATTCAATATACTCATAGTGCATCTATTCTAGTGAGTTTATTCTATGTTGGTATACATTTAAATGTGGTTATCTTTTTTATAGTAGTTGGTTTATAGATGAAGTAAGGGAAGTGGTCCTTATGATGCAGTGAGATATTCATTAGAATTGAAATGGAGTTACCATAGGATTAGCTCAAACCCACAACTAAATAGCATTTTTAGTAGATTCTGGCACATCGAAACAATTTTAGTTGCATTATTATTGGATTATCTCAATGATGGTGAACCAAGTAAAAACCTCAGCTCAGGTGTTCTTGATTTTCTAAATTCTTCAAGAAAAAATTAGCGTGTGTTGGTAAAACATAGTTTTTAAAAATAATTATGGTCTAAAAAATAGAAGAAAAAAAATAAATATTTAAATAATAGATTAAGTGTAGACCTAATAATTATAATTTCATTATCATCAAGGTTAGTATAAGTTTACAGATCAATTATTTAATTCCTGATGTTTTATAGACTAATTTATCACCCTTGTTAGAGTATCTATCATTAATGTTTTTATGGGCCTAAAAATTAAATTATAAGTTCTGAATAATATGTTATGTTTGATTATATGAAAGTACTATATCAATATATCTCCTTGTTAAATGGTTAATTGGTTATGGTGGAACTTAAATATAACTCACTTTGGAACTTCTAATGTTTTAAAGACCCTATGTTCTATAATATAGATAAATTATCAATAATTTAATTTTTTTTATATAATAGTTAGTATACAAAATTATTTAATTATTTATGATAAGGGTGAATGGATTACAATAACAAATTTAGATGGAGATTATGAATCAATATCTTTTTGAGATGATTATTGACATACTTTTATTGGAGGAAGAGTTTAAAATAATAATAATTGATGACATAAAACATAATAATAATATGATTCGTTATGATCAGATTTAAAATTTGATTAAGTATGAGAATATATTAAATCAATATTTGGAGAAGTATAAATGTATTAATGAGGTTATATATTCTAATAAAACATCCATATTTAATAATTTCATTCCCATTACATTGAAGAATGCATCTAAAAAAATTCATACTGTAGAATTACAATGTTTACTATAGGTGATCTTTTTTAACATAAAATAAATATGAATTTATTAATTATAAAAAATATTTATTTACATGTTTATTATAATAAAATGAAATATATATAAGAAAAATAAATTTTTATGTAATATTCTTCATATTTTATTTTTATAAGTGCAACAAACCAAGGAATATCATGCTGGAATGTTCGAGATTAGAGAAGAAGTATATAGATTCTAAATGACCATATAAAATCAAATGGGAGAATTTTTTGAGATCTAATTCTCAATATTGGAGTGTTAGTGAAGATATATCTTCTAAACAATTGATATTAGTTGTGAAAATAGCTATAAGATAACTAGTTTCTATGAGAAAGATTCTCCGAACAAATTGTGTTTCATAGGAAAGGAAACTCCTAATGAAATAGAAAATTTTACTTTAGATTATAATTTTCTTATTCTCTTAATGATAAATAAGATACATTATTATTTGAGGAAGTGTTAGAATATGTGACTGGATTTGAGAACTGATAAATAAAGTTAAAGAAATATTGTGATCATGATAAAGAATATATTTTCATATGTAATTATAGTATTAATAATATTACATCCAAATTAAATGTAAAATATATTTATATATAAATATATTTTACATTTAATGAATTAAAAAAACCTAACATCGATGTTGATACTCTTAAGAGGATGTTTCCAATTTTACCTCCATATGAAATGTTTTTATAAAATTATAGGATAGTTGAAAAAATGTAGTACATATTTCATTGTTTTTTATACATCTTCTGAAAAGTAATTTTTTCAAACCAATAATTTTATTATGAAGAGTGAATCATTTTATAATAAATTTCATAATGGATGTAACTAGAGCAATCATTTATCTTTAAATAAGTTTTATTCATTATAAACTAGTAGTTATTATATTTTGAAAAAAATTATAGTTATTCATCATTATATGTTTGGGAATATAGGGTTTTGGAAAATGTTTTTTTCTAACATTTTTAGACCCAAGTGTTTATGAGTTCAAAATTTTTATCCTTGTTTATCATATGAGACAATTTTAAATTTATGTTATTTAAACAGTAGAATATGGACAATTTTTTTTCTTAATATATCAACAAAAAGATTTCTAACAAACAAAATATATATAAAAAGTGTGAACATGTTACTTTTATATACAATGAGCAGGGTTAGATTGTTGTTATTATGGTTTTATCCTTTTATATCGAGACTTTGATTTAAAATGGTCTTTATATTTTAGTACTTAAGAACAAACTTATTAGAATAATCGAATTATGTCAGTAGGGTTCCTCCATGAACCTTTGGAATTAAAGATGTACCATCACAAGTCTAAAAGGATTTTAAATATTATCTACTAATGAGAATGGTATTGTTTATATTAATTACATAAAAACTACTTTCCATGCCTTCCCTATATTTAAATTGATGAAAATCTTTGGTTTTGGTATAGAATATTAGGACACATTAATGATTGAGTATTAGTTATACTTTCTAGGAGAGTTCTTACGAAGGATCTTAAAAAATATAAGTTTTTTTATTCAAGAGTCATTGACCCTTTCTTATAGCAACCTAAGACTACAACACATATTATACAAATATGTTTAACATAATAATATATTAATTATAACACAAAGATAGTGATGCCTCATGTCTTCATAAGAATAGGTTCATAATACATCAAAGTGAGGAAAAAAATAAAACGTCATTATTTTTTTCCATAATGAACTTATAAATCTTTTAAACCTACTACAACTGCATAGGATAACCTAGGGAATAAATAAACAAAAGGGGTGAGCTGAAAATTTTAGTAAGGGAATAAAAAAGACAAGGAAACATTACATGTGAGTCAAATGTATAAAATGATATCATAAAATAGAAGACTCAAGGGTAAACACAAGGGAGAATAACATAAATAACATTGTATCATATGATCATGGAATCATATTAAATTTGGAAAAAATATATAAAGTAATATAAAGATTATTTGAGGATAACTTCCTAGACAATATCACATGGTGGACTGAGTCCCATAATAGATTAGGTTTACTTCCTAATCATATACATGACCTCTCTAGAGACTAAAAACATTACACAATTCATTGGAATTATATATTGGTCTTCCTATCATAAAATATTCATGATTATATATAAAATAAAATAAAATCAGTCATAATACATAAACATAATAATTACACATGGAAATAAATCATTTTCATAATCTTGTCTCAAATCATAATCATAGAATATTTCATAATGAATCCATTTGAGAGATGAACATAAGTTATGTGTTACATCATAAAAGTAAGGTATAATAAAAATTAATATGTTTGAGAGACCTATATAATTAATTTATAAGAAATAAAGAACATCAAAGGTTCTCATCATTGATGAAAATTCCATTAAATTATTACATGGAATACTTATTGAAAAAAAATACCCATTTCACTTTGAAATATCTTATTTAAAATATAAAAAATATGTAAAAATATTATAGAAAATGAATTCATTAAGAAATACCTTGAATAAATATAATGTAATCTTCAAAGATTTGATTATTCAAGATAGTTAGTAATTCTGTACATTTTTTATAAGTTTAAGGAAATATACCTTTCACATTTTTATGAAAAGGATATAAAGTACCTCATTCAGAAAAACCACAATAAGATTCCTTGAAAAAAAATTCTATCAAATTAAAAATGGGTAAAAATATCATTAATAAATATTTATGTTAATGTTAAAAATATTCTTGAAAATAGTTTTATAAAACTTGGATATGGAAGAAAATTGATTTTTGAATCAAGATAAAAATGAAGTTTGTTTTTATTAAAAACATTATATCAATAATTTTAAATAACAATGTGGTTAAATGGTACAATTGAATGACAATTTCATGAGTCACTAGAGGAGAATAAAAATAAATTGTTTTATTCAAATATTATTAAAAAAATTTCTTTAATAAAAATTCAATCTAAACCATCCTGGTTAAAATGACATTGAAAGATAAAACCTTACCGCTTTGATAACTTTAGAATCATAACACCTATAAATGATGTTAATGAATTACAACTTAAAATATCATGTATTATTAATTATCTATGATATAATATGTAAAGTATTAATATATACCCAATTAAAAATAAATTATGTGTGTAAAAGGACGTGTTCCTGAAATTAAATTTTTTTATATGAAACAGTTACCTCAAGTTAAAACTATTGCATGTATGTATTTTATCTAATGATTAATAAACTTATATAAATTATTTTTTCTTAATAAAAATTTATGGGTTTAATCAAATATACATAAACTATTTACATCATTTATTTTAGTGACATCTTTAATTACATAATCAGTTATGTCCACATCAAGTGATTTGAGGATGCTCAGTTAATAATTTCAAAATGACATCAGTATGTTGACCTTGTCAAAGGTTTCATTGCTTCATCATCACTTAAATAATAATAATAAAATAATTATCATTTTTAAAAATTAATTAATCTTTTAAAACTAACGATTAAATATGGTTATGAGAAATGGACTATGTTAAAATCATGGGGACGGTAGGATGTACGCGCGTAGGAATAATGTTTCCATTTTTCAAAAATCATGATTGAAATAAATTAATCATTATTTTATCACTCTAGGAACATAACTATATACTAAATATCCTAATATTTTTTAATATTCACTTACATGTACCATCTATGTGAATTGGTAATAAAAAACAAATCACATCGGTTTGTGAGGCTGTAGTTTTTTATACACACGAATGATGTTATCATTTTTCAATGGACGGTAAGGGAAGAAGGTATATAAAGTGATAATTTCTCATAATTATTAATATTTTATGAATATCATTTATAATGATTAAATTCATCATCATTAATATACATTATAAGCAATGATAGAAAATTAATTACATCACTTGGTAAGGTAGTACTCTGTCATACACATAAATAGTGGGTTTTCCCCCCATTTGAAGGAAGTGATATGGATAAATATTATAGAATAAAAATAATAATATCTAAGTATAAAAGAGACACTGGTGTTATCATAATGTAATTTTTATTAAATAATTTAACGTGGAAGAATGAATAATTAAAAAAGATGAATTTCTATTAAGATGATTACTGGTTCATAGAAGAACCTCCTTCAGATATCTTATTAAAGACCCTAATGTTTGTTTTTTTTGGGAAGACTAAAAGCTCTTGAATATGTATAAGGATTTGGGGTTAATATTTTGGAATGAATTGGCCTATTAAAATTTATTGAGAGGTGTGAATGTGTAAGGGGAGGGGGTTCCCTTTAACAATTAATGAGGAGTGAAATTTTTGTAAATACACTAAACTATTCAATAATTAGTTGCCACTCTCCATACAAGTTCCTAAAAATAGAAAAATAAAGTATTAGAGTATATATAAGGCTGAAACACACTTATAACATTAATAAGATTCATTTTTTAAATAATTATCGTCTTTAACTATTATGGTTACTCACTTTTACTATTATAATTTTTTATCCTGGTAACTAATTTTATATATAGTTTTTATTATTAATTGTGTCCAAAAATTATTTTGACCTTACAATTTAACATAAATTATTATGATTATTATTATAAAATCTATTTTATCAACTACTATTCATATAATTTTAATAATGTACTTAAATATAATACTTGCATGCACACCAAAAAGATGTTTTTTATAAAATTTATTTTTCAATGAAAATATGATATTATATTAACTGTGTAAATAGAAATCATATTTATATTAATTTAAATTTAAAAATATATATATAATATATATTTTTAATTTAAATAATTCTTCACAGTGTGTTATTTTAATTAATTAAAATAGATAATCCTTATGCACTTTAAAATAGTTTTTAGAAGAAAAAAATTGCTTTCTAACCCTAACAGTAATCATACACTAAAAATCAATATACAGATGATTTAAAACTATTTAATAGGATAAAATCTAAATAAAAAATAATTATGTAAATTTCAAATAAAATTATATTAATAATGTGAATTTTAAGTTACATTATTTGTTAAAAATAATTGACTCCTCTATAAAAAACAATATTTTTCACTATTCACTAAAAATAAATATTTTCTGAAGAAATCAAAAAAAGATAATTGTACATTAATTTTTATATAATTATTTCAAAAATTAAGTTCATTTTAAAATATAAAATTTCAAAAAAAATCATAAATTATTTATAATGTATTATCACATAAATAAATAAATAAACAGTTTTGAAGAAACCATAATTTTTAACAAGTTAACTTACTATTTCCAAAGTATTTTTAAATACATTTATATTGACTATAACATTTATATATTATTCATAAAGTAGTTAATATTATATCGTGGTTTGATTAAACTCAGTGTTGTGTGTTGAATATTCTGTTATGTATGGTGTTCTTTTAAATTCTCAAGGGTGTTGAATTATACTCTATTAAAAAAATTATATCTCTTAATTTTCACTTGTTCTCAGTTATAAAGGGTTTGACATTTGAATTTTTTTTGTAAAACACCGACATTATAGTAATGGTTAATTAAAATTATTCTTAAATGAATGAAAGGTAAATAAAAAGGTCATCTATAATAACACATGACTAGGTTTACATGTAAGATAAAATTGGAGGGAAGTAAAAATATGGACATGGAATAAAATAATAAAAAATAATGGAGAGAGATAGAGATCCTTGATCACAAGAAAGCGAATGATTAATAGATATTTAAAGATCATTGAACCATAAATATGTGATAAATTAAAATACCATTGATTAATTAGATAAGAAGGTAATAAAATAAATTTTTTGTTTCAATATCCCTTTCCTATATTTGAGGGGTTATTTTACTATCGAGATAGAGAACACTAGAAAATATACTTACCTAATATCTTTTTTATTTCATAAACAAAAGTTTTTCCTTTAATTACTATTTTATCAATTTCCACTTCACCTCTTACTCTAAGGAATGAATTCTCAATATAACTTTTATTATTCTTGAAGCATTAAAATTAACTTTTGACTTGTCATATAATCTATAAAATAGAAAAAAGATATTCCACATATCTCTAATAAATCCAAAATGGTCAGCACAAATTAAGATAATACCTGAAATGAATATGATTATATTAATCATAGAATTCTACAATAAAACCAAAGGTTTAACATATATCATTCATTGAAAACAAATTAACCTATATACCAAGTAATTTCAATAACCTCAACATGAAATAAGGCTTTAACCTCAAATATTATCTCATAAACATCAACTTATAACTTCAGAAAAATATTATTCTTTCTAAATAAACCATTATGTTAAAAATAAATGTCACATGTATATATATATATATCATTATCTAATAACACATTTCCAATAATATCATTAATCACATCAAAATCATAAAAAATTCCAAAATATTTGATGTTAAATATGTTTCCCAAAATCAACTTAAATATTTAACACCAATTTTTTACGTAAAAATTATTATATAATAACTAGTACATTATATATACTAGTGGTAAGTGATTCACCCTTATCTCCCTTTGGTTGTGGGATAAGTAAATGCGCCTTTACAGGATGTGATGATTTTTCACCTGGTATATGGGTACTTCTTTTTCTAAGACTATATTAATATAATTCAAATAATTTTCTTGAAAATATAATTAAATTATTTCAAATAAAATTAATCATAAAATAATTTTTTTACAAATAAGGTCTTCTATAAATCTAATTTATTTCCAAAAAAATAATCTAAATTTACTTTTATTACCTTAACATTAAGCATAAATGAACTATTATATTTTCTTAATTTATATATTTTTTTATAAACTATCGCCTAAACATTAAATCACCACTCTGTTTTTTTAGTAAATTTTAACCTATTATTTCGAATCCTTAAAGAAACAATACAAAAAAATAATACTTAGATGTTTCATGACTCTTTTATTCATCATAACATTGATAAAAATACTTCAAAAACATGATTCTCAAGTTCCAAAACCTAAACACTTAAATCATTACGCCTCAATTATTTTCATAACATAGTTATCTAGTAATTAATCATTCGATAAGGTCATTGACTCAGATAATGGAAATGGTTTCCACACCTATGGTATTAAACTATTATTTATTCCTTATGTTTAACATTATTTCTATTAATCTTATTAATAGAAATATTCATTTTTATTTAAAAATTATATAATTTTTTACCTCCTTGTCTACACATATATAATCATGTAGTCCTTTAATGAATGATCAATGGTTCCCCTACCCACATTTTTTAAATGTATGAACTTGAATCATATTTTGATTATCATCTTTAATACTTGAACATATATGCTATTATATCCTTCTATTCTTTGATTTGTTTTAAATTCAATAATGTTTCAATTGTTAATTTTAATTCTATATAGCTCATATGGCATGATTATAAGATTTATATCTTTCATTAAAATTATTACATGAATCTCATTAGGTAAATCATTAAATTTCCCATCATATTGCTTGTTGGAATTATTTATCCTATTTCCTAACATTAACTAAAAAATATAATAAATAAGATGTGAAACCATTAACATACAAAAAGGAAAACATATAAAATGTAGAAAGATTTACTAATAAATTATGTGTATATCATGACATATGAGTCTCTATGTTTCAATCTAGGTTATCAATAATAACCATTCTTATTAACTTTTATATCCTAACAGTCTGTGTAATCCTTTCATAATGGTTTATAAATAGATTTTTAAATTTCCAAAGCATATCCCCTAAGAATGTCAAACTATGTGTGCACTGAGACCCATTTTTATACACCAGGTGATGATTGATTCTATTTCAAATCATCCTTTGTGGTTTATTACCCCTAAAAAGATTTATGTGAGATCCACTTCCACTTATAGTAACCATTTAGGGATGTAATTTCTTGTAACTCACTCACTCTATACTTAACCAAATTTCTAGGATATTATTTAATACTCGTCATTATTCTTACACTTATCAATAGGGTTCTCACTAAATTATTCTATTATTTTTCCCCAAAAGTAGCTATACCTTTCTTTGATACCAACTATAGAGACACAATCCTTTTTCATATATTATTAAATTATTTTAATCATAATAATATATTAATTACACACCATATATTTTGAGGCTTATTGTATTTGTTAGACTAGTTTTATAAAACCTCAAATTGAGAATAAAATAAAACTTCTTTATTTTTCTCCATAATGATATCCTAAACTATTTTGATCTTTTATAACTACGCGGGATAACCTATAGAATACCTAGAAAAATTCATGTTCTAAAAATTTCATTAATGTAATTTAATATGACAAGGAAACGTAACATGTAAGTAATAGGAAAAACATGATATCATAAAAGGAAAGCATAAATGTTAAACACATGGGATCATAACAAAAATAAAATGCTATCATAATATCATAGAGTAATTGGAAATTTCACAGGAACATATAATCGTACATAAACATGATTGAAGGCTAACTACCCAAACAATATCAAATGGTGGAAAAATCCTATAATAGATTATGCTTGTTTCTTAATAGCATACATAACATCTCATGTGACTATATACAATAACCAATGCATTGGAGCACTATCAAGGAACACCCATCATAACATGTACATGATTATGTGGTCCATAAAAATTAAAAAACATAAGGCATAAACATATGAAATGAGTTGCATAATTTTATCTCATATTATAAAAACAATAAACATTCATGCTAAATTCATTTGAGAGATAAACAATATTAATGTATTAAACCATAAAAATAAGTTAGAATAAAATAGGTATATATGTGAGAGACATATATACATAAATTAAAATCAATCAATACCATAAAATTATTTCTTAGTTGATGGAAATATATTTCAAAGAAGAAATGGAATACTTCTTGGGAAAAAGTATATTTTCAAATCCAAATAACTTATTCAAAATAAAAAAAAATCTAAAGTAATATCAAAAAAAATAATTATAAATAAAAATGTAAATTTATAAAACATTCTTCAAATAATTGACTGCTCAGGGATCTAGGTAATTTTTTTGCATCCCTTATAAGTTAAAAATATTCATTTCACACTCTTATAAAAAGGTTAAAAAGATCTCCATTGAAAAATGACAACAAGTTTCCTTTAAACCGGTTTTTTAAAAAATTAAAACATGGATAAGAAAATTATTTAAAAATATTTTCGGAAATTTTAATAATACTCTTGAAAATATTTTTAGAATACATATATGTGGATGAAAAATGATTGTTATTCAATGGGAGAAATGAATACATATTTTCCTAAAAAAAATTTCAAACATTTTACCTTCCAAAGAGGAGGAACATATAATATTGCTTGAAAATTTAATGATTAAATATAAGATAATAAAATTAAAATGGTTTTAATAGAAAATTGTCAAATAATTTTTTATAATGGAAATTAAAGCATAAACAATCTGGATTAAAATGATATTGAAACTAAAACCTTACTGGTTTGGTAACGATTCCATAATATCTCCAAAGAATAATGTAAATTAAATTGAAATTGAAATATAATTATGTATCAATTATTCAAGATATAATATATAATGTGAATATTTATACACCATTTAAAATAAATTAGGTGCATAAAAGAACACATGTCTCAAAGAAGGATTTTTCTGGATGAAAACTTTACCTCAAGTCTAGGATTTGTCATGTATGTATTTTATGTCTTGAATAATAAATTTAAATAATTTTTAAAAAAAATTAGTATTAACACCTTATAATTAGACAATATACATAATTTATTATAATGTCATGTTTAATTACACAATTAGTTTTGTCCACATCGGGAGTTTTGTGGACGCTCGATTCATAATTTCAAAATGAAGTTTGTGGGTTTACCATGTTCAAAGTGTTTATCGTTCCAACATATCAATAATAATAATCATAAAATAATTATCAATTTTATAAAATAATTATAATTTTAATATTGACCATGAAAAATGGTTATGAAAAATGAACTATGTTATAGTCATTGTGATAGTAGATCTTACTTACTCATTAGTAACATTCCCATTTTTCAACGATCATGATGGAAAGACTGTATGTCTTATTTTAAATTATGATTATGATTATTATATCATATATATAATATTATTTATTTAAATATAATTATATTTATCATCCATCTAATTTGGTAATAATAAACAAAGCACATCTATTTATAAGGTGGTAGTCCACCATACACACGAATGATGTTATCATTTTTCAATTAATGTTAAGGTAAAATGATATATGATAGATTAAAATTAAATAATTTTTAGAATTTAATAAATATCATATATAAATATTAAATACATCATCATTAACATCTATTAGAAGTGATTATGGAAAAACAATTCAATCGGTTTGTGTGGTCATAGTTCTCTGTGAACAAGAATGGTGGTTCCATTTCCCATTTGATAGAAGGGAGATGTATAAATATTATTACATAAAAATAAAAACATATAATTATATTTTATATAATTGTGTTATAATATTTTAATTTTTATGTAATAATTTAATGTGGAAAAGAAAAATTAAAAAAAAAGATTCTCGTTGATGACGATTACTTTCGCTTAAAGGATCCTCCATTGGATCTCTTTTTATGATCCTTAAGGATTGTATTTTTTGGAATAAAATATGATATATAATATGTATAAGGATTTTAGGGAGATATTTTTATAATTTTTTGTTGAGAAAAATTTCTTGAGAGGATTGAAGAAGTGACGGGAGCGGGTTCCCTTTTATAATGGACGAGGAGTGATATTTTTGTAAAAACCCAAAACTATTAAATAATGGAAAGTCACTGTCAATACATGTACCTAAAAAATTTAAAATTAAATTATTGGTGAATATATCAGGTCATAAAATACCCATAATATTAAAAATAAACATTTTATCCTCTTTACATCTGTGGTTACTCACTTTTACCACTTTAAATTTTTCCCACGATAACTATTTTTTTACCATTTTTACAATTCATTATAAGAAAAAATTAAGCTTATGTTATTATATAATATAAATTATTCTAATTAAAAATATGGAATTAATTTTTTTAATTTTAATTCATAGATGTGGAAATGTTTAAATAAGAATAAAACCCACAGGCACAACAGAAGCTGTTTTTTTTTAAATTAAGTTTGTCAATGAAGAGATGATATTATATTAACAGTATGAATATAAATCATCATTACATGAATTTAAAAATAAAAAATATTAGTATATAATTTTTATATTTCATTTAAATCATTCCCCATTAGTGTTCATTTAAATTAAATAAAATTTTGAAACATGATGCACATTAAAATAGTTTTCAGAAAAAAATACCTTTTAAGGTCATGAATAAACTTATACAAAAATCCAATATAAATATATTTAAATATAATTATTTTTTCAAAAAAATTAATAATTGTGAAATTTTAAATCAAATTTAATAAATATTGTGACTTTAAGATACTATATTTATCAAAAATAAAAAATATTTTTACAAATAAATCCATATTTTCTGCTATTCACAAAAAATAAATATTTTTTGAAAAAATACCAAAAATTCACCCTAAGTTATTTTTTATATGATTATTTCCAAAAATAATTCTCATTTTATATAATAAAATTTCTAAAATTTTTATAAATTATTTATAATATTTGATTGTAAAAAATAAATAAATATAATTTTTAAAGAAAATATATTTTTTACAAACTTGTGTACATATTTTCTAAGAATTTATTAATAAATTATTATTTATTAAAACTATTATATATACTTCATAAATTATTTAAAATTATTCATATCCACAAATTTAATTTCTAGGTTGTGTTTTTCATGTTTAAATAATAATATTTTCATTTTATATTGTTGTTTTTCTAAACTCGATGTTATGCATTGAATATTCTATAAAGCATGGTGTTATTTTTAAATTTTGGGATATTTCATTACTAATATTATAAGTAATATAAGTATATATTTAAACCTATTATTGAACTCTAAACTTTTAAGCCTTTATAATTGGTTCAAATGAACCTTTTCAAACCTTGAAAAACTGTGAGAATTGGAGGCAAGAACTATATGTTTGCCTTAGTTAATGATTATTTAAGATTTGTTAGGGTTTATTTTTTGAAACTTAAATAAAAAAACTCTATAATTTATAGAGGTTTTATTTACTACTTATAAACCTAAAATATCTCTGAATAATCACTATGTAAATTGATTATAGTAGAGACTTTAGAAATTATTCTTTTAAAAAAATCTACTTAAAATTCAAATAAATATAATATCCAAACACCAAGTAATAAAAAATTTAATACTGTTGTTGAAAAGTCAAATAAATCACTATAATAAATTTTCTAGACGATATCCATTGATTATTATGTCAATAAATGTTTTTGGGTTGACACAATTATTTTTTTTCACTAAAAATATATTTTGTCTTCACATAATTTTGAAGAAAACAACATATGATTATTGGAATAGAAGAAAGCCTATATTTATATATATAAGGGTTTTCATATTCAAAGTCTTCATTTTGAATAATCAAGATAACCTTCAAAAATGTGATCTACAATCTGATAAAGGGCTTTTTCTTGGTTACTCTAGAATAAGTAATTATTTTTTAATGTGTTCTATTGATACATGCCTAAACTAGTGGTGATGGATTCCCCTCATGGAATGTACCACTCACAGGGGGGGTCTCTCCTCTAGTTAGGGCTGAATGCAATCCTGATTATTCACCCCTTTCTGTAACCCCAAATATTTATTATTTCTCCTTCCATCTCATTAGTCTCAAAGGTTTCTTAATTCACAAAAGGGGTTTAGTTGATACTTATTTCACTTCTTGAAATTACTAAGGCTCTATACATTTATCACCTATCATTTTTGGATCTCTTTTTATAGAGTTAGCCTTTGGTTGATGTTTTCATCAGGGTCCTCAAATTTTTCAATGCTTTTATGGAAAATTATATTTTTGGACTTTTATATTTTCACCACGTCATGATATAATTTTTGGAAGAAGAATACTTAGCCTCTTCCCATTCCAAATAGTTTTTTCATTTTGATGGAATGTAGTTGTATCTATTAAGATATTTATAGGATTTCCATATGTATCGTAATCCCCTAACTACAGTTATTTTGGTATGTGTCCCTGATCTACCCCTTCCCTTCAAAAATCCAATGATTCTAAAATTTATTGCAAACCTTATAGGATGCTTTCTATGTTATGATATAAAATCCATTGAATTGTGGCACCCAATAAACCCCCTCATTTTTGCTAAAGTGGATGTTTCAAAATCTCTAGTGGAAATTATTTGTATTGATATTGAATAAGAGTTTTATTGTACTCAAATGGTAAATTTTGAATCATAATGTGATTAATTCATACCCTTCTATCTATTGGATCACTCCCTGAATAAATTTTGGTGAGGCAATAAAATTATTGTTTATCGGGTGTTTAATGGATCTCTTATAGAATCTTATTCTTGTTCTAGTGTAATCAAGAGTTTTCTACCTTATAATCCCAACTTTCATACCATGATTTCTAAATTGTGAATCCCACCCGCTGGTGGAGTGGGTTGTTTCCAATTTAAATTTATTTGTGTAGATAGTTATAGGTAACCGCCAAAATAATATGGTTGCTCGTTCATTGTCATATAAAGATACTATGCGCCTAGAACTGGACCATCATTTCCCATATTATAATCATCCTTTCCCATGCTATGAATATTTTCTTATCATAAACAAATTTAATTTTTTTATTGTATTTATTAGGCTATACGTATTGTTGATGGTAGTTCTCTTGTTGTCCATATCGAGGACAATATGGAAAGAAATTTGATTTTTTTTGGATCCTCCTAATTGGAAGTCCATGTTGGGATCATTTCAACCTTATTTGAGGTGAAGGTGCCCTATAATCAACCACAGTTATAGAATTAGTTGAAGATTATGGATACTTCTATTATATACAATATGAACTCCTATGGTTGGAATACATATATTTCATGGGGGAAAATGATATAAAAAGGTGGTACGAAACATATGAGTCTGCATAAACCTGAAGTAACATTTGAGGATATATATGTGTAAGATATATAATTTCTTTTATAAAACTTATTAGAATACATGTGAGGTCGCTGATTTGATGGGTTATCTCACTCAGGAAAAAATAATGTAAGAAGGTAAAATTTTATTTAGGAGAGTATTTAGTTAATAATGGGAATCAGACCAGACTGTTCAAGGATTACTCTTCCCTACCAAAACCTATAATCATAAGATATACTAATAAATAACATGGATATGTTCATAAGAAAATATGGTTAGTTACATTCTATTATAAACCACATAATAAACTCAATGATTGATATGTGAAAGGGCTCAAAGACAAATATATACATTAAAAATTCACGTTAGTTTAACTTATTCTACTATATTCTAACAAAATTATGTCAAACAGATGGATAGGGGTAGATCCTATAGGAAACAAAATAGCATCACCAAAATATAATCTAGTTATAAATCAGATAAAAAAATATGATATGAGAATTAATGATGTAGAAACACTGTATAAATAGTGAATTTTTAAGATTAATTCTAAGTTCATTTCACCCAAACCTAGGACTCGTAAAGATCAAATCATCCCGAAGGGTGGAAGTGAAAAAAAAGTATTATAGATCTATTAAGGCACTCTAAGGAGGAGTTAGTGGAAGAATTATTTAACATTAATATATCATTAGATGAAATCAATAGAATTTTCAAGTGAACAATTTGAGTTGATATAAATGAATATAAACTTGAATGGTTTAATAAACCAAATCAAATCAAGGACAATGGATTAAACTATTGTAAACTCATTCAACTAGATTTTATTTAAATGATAAAAAATATAGAATTTTTTTTAATAACTCATCATGGATGATTTGGAGATACATATAATTTAAATTGAGTAGAGAATACATAGGATTCATGTCTTTAATAGGTTACAAAAATTATAATTATAATTTTTTGTCTTGGGAAGTTTAAATTTTGTTCTCATGTGGTCTATAACGAGGGTTCTCACATAACCATTTCAATTTTTTTCTACATTATAAAAAATAATTTTTATATATTTATATTTTTGAAACCCATTCTCCCTTTTTTATTGATGTTGAACCACATACTCCAATAGCTAACATTCTAATATTAAGACTAATCTCATATGGTAGATGAGAAAAACCATTATTTTTAACTATAAACTATATGGTATTAAAGAATAATCCCACTAATACAATCATTAGTGATATAGATATTCTATTTAGAACTAGAATATAATTATAGAATAAATATTAGAATCTTACATTCTTTTCCTAAATGGAACCTAAAATGGTAGATATTTTTTTAGATGTTGAGAGTTTGATGATTACTATCCAAGACAATCTTAACCAATTTGAACAAAATATGGTTTTTTATTTGGTTAAATGTAACATCCTGGCCCGGCTTACCATCGATCCAGTGGCCGGACCGGTAGGTCACATGACCTCAAGCACGTCTCCCCGTACGCCAGAGGCTGCCGACTAGCAGCGAGGATCCCGGGAGGTGATAGTGGGGAGTCAATACCCTCATATCAGAGTAACACAACACTATTATCATAGTAAATAATATTAAATATCGGAAGTAGTAAACAATTTAAAGACATGAGCAAAAGATAGGTAATAAAAATTTTATAAAAGATTGAAAACACCGGTTTACAATGCATGCGTGTACAGATGACGATACAGTTATGAAAGTAGGAAACATTACAACATACTTTACAAAATATAAAAAAATAAAAGATAGCAAATCCTGACGGTGAATCTCCTGAGCATCCCAAGCTCTCGCTTGGTCCTTTTCTCCTTACTCCCCGGGTACAAACAGAACAGCACACATCTAGGTCCTAAAAAAAGAAAGTCTATATAACGGTCTGGAATTACTTCTAGTGGACTATAATTGATACCTATCAGGGCACTCCATGGGCGGATACACCCCCTGGGCAGGACACACCACCATCCCCAGTGGTAGCCATTTCCTCATGAAGCCCTTGGGCGGAGAGCCATGCTTTGTCCAACGCTCACATGTGAGAGTTCCCAATGACCGGATACATTCCTACCACCTTTGCCTCTGATACCAACTGTAGAGACCCGAATCTTGATGTACATTGACATTACATTACGTTTTCTGAATACTTAATACAAAACAAAAACAGACACACAAGGACCATAATATTTTAGTGTCTTTGGAAACTCGGAATATAAACATCTAATCATGTTCAAAGATCTTCAACGTCTCCCATAACGATCTTCCCCTTTTCATTTCCTTACCTAAAACCTTTCTTTATTTCTTGGGGAAAATAAAACATAAAAAGGGTGAGCTCAAGTTCTCAGTAAGGGAAAACATAGAGAATGTAATACCATCCATAAACATTTGAAATAAAAAAAATTGAACATGAAATCTAAACCTTAAAACCTCGAGCAAGGACATAAATCATGGAAGTAATTAAGGAATTTATCATAAAAGAACATCAATCACGATAAAATAGCATGGGAATAAAACATGTAATTGTGGCAACCATTCAGCAATTGTTGTGATTTTCTATAATAGCCAAGGCATTTTTTCCAAGACCATCTTAGTGGACAAAGTCCCTTTCTGATCGAGTTCACTCCTCGATCCAGTCCTGTATCACTGAACTGGATTAACATACCGTTTCAGCCATGTCTATCTCATGAGATATATAATCTTTACCCAATGCATTGGAGGGAGATATATTTCCCATCCATGTCATAATGAAATCATTCTTACTTGTGCCACAAAATAATCATACATCATTCATAATAAATCAACGAATAAAATGGGTTTCATGAACATCATCCCATCATCACATAATCCATATAAAAGAAATGGATATTTCATCATAAGAAAAATGAAACCATGTAAATCATAGATACATTATACTTGAAACATACACATATGAAATAATGTCATCTTAGATGTAAAATGATTTTGATAAAACACTTGAAATGAATTCTTGAGGAAAATATCCTTTCTTCTTCAAAATCAATATCTCTTCACAAAATGCCATGAAATTTTAAAAGAAAGAGATTTTGTTGAAAATAGTCATGAAATATTTTGGAGGAAGATTCATGAAAATAAGGCTTTATAAAACCGTAAAAATCCTTTCATGTCGTATACGTTAAAAAACATTATTCTCCTACATTTTTCGGAAAAGTCAAAAAGTACCTTGTAGGGTAAATAAAAGAAAGATTCATTCCATACCATGGGGTAAAAGTCAAAATGGGTAAAAAGAACTTTAAACATACATGAAAACACTTTTATAAAACATGGAAATGAATGATTTCAATGACCACAGTAAATACTTACGAATAAGCAATCTCGGTTAAAAATGAGATTTGCAAAATTATCTCTTACCTTAGGTCTGATATGCTTCGTACGTTTCTGAACCTCCTGTCACTGGTACAAGAATGACCTTTAGAGGCTGCCAAAATCTATTGCTAATGGTCTATAGAGGCCGCCTAGCGTCCGCCAAATGGCGGCCGCTTTTCCCCCGTCACTGTTGCTATTAGCGACTGCTATTTGGCGGACGTTGTAGGTAAGCCGGGGTAGGCTTCCGCGGCCGCCAAATGGCAGCTGCTATAAAATTTTAATTTGTTTTTGAAAAATTTCAATTATACATTAATATATACCCAAATAAACCTCGGATTTCATCTTCCATGCTCTGCATCCATTGTCACATATAACAGCATAACAAAATTTAATAACAAAATTAGTACCGAATAAATCCTAAAAAACAAATTAACATATTTAACTTCAAACTTACTATAACAGATCTAAAGTATTTGATTTTTAAAATAATATTAATAATTTTGATTATGGTTTTAAAAATTTTAAATAATTAATTTTATTATTCTAATTAGATTGTTTTCTTTTGATTTCAGGTCAATCCGATGTCGTCCGCTATGAGTTTGACCTTTAGACGCCAGTTCTGGCCGTTTATGACACCATAACGGCGTTCCCGGTCACTGCGAGCACACGCCACATCTGATTGATGTTCCATCTGCTCGAAAACATCACAATTCACTCACCATTTTATGTCGTCTGATTTCAGGTCATTCGGACTTCGTTCGGCACGTTTGGACCCCCCCCCCCCCCCCACGCGCGTTTATAAAGCGCGCACAACACTTAAAGAACACATAATGAGCCCTATGGCGCAGACCGCACATCTGATTGACGTGCCGTCTGCGCGTACACGTCGGGAATAATAATTTGAATTTTTTCCTGTGATTTCAGGTCAATCCGATGTCGTTCACTATGAGTGTGACCGTTAGACGCCCGTTTTGGCCGTTTATGACAGCAGAACGGCGTTCCCGGTCACCGTGGGCACACGGAATGTCCAATTGACATGAAGTCTACATGAACACATCACAATTAACTCACCCTTTGATGTCGTCTGATTTCAGTCCATTCGGACTTCGTTCGGCCCATTTGGACCCCCCACGCGCGTTTATCAAGCCCGCGTAACACTTAAAGAACGCATAATGAGCCCTACGGCGCAGACCGCATGTCCGATTGACGTGCCCTCAGTGCGTACATGTCGCAAATAATAATTTTATTGTTTTCATGTGATTTCAGGTAAATCCGATGTCGTTCACTATGAGTTTTACCGTTAGATGCCCGTTTTGGCCGTTTGTGACACCAGAACGGCGTTCCCGGTCAACGCGGGTACACATAATGTCCAATTGACATTCTGTTTGCTCAACCACATCACAATTCACTCACCCTGTTATGTAGTCTGATTTTAGGCCATTCGAACTTCGTTCGGCCAGTTTGGACCCCCCCCCCCCCCCCACACGCGTTTATCAAGCGTGCGCAACACTTAAAGAACGCATAATGAGACCTACGGCGCATACCGCACGTCCGATTGATGTTCCATCTGCGCGAGAACTTTGTGATTAATAATTGGATTGTTTTCCTATGATTTCAGGTCAATCTGATGTCGTCCGCGATGAGTTTGACCGTTAGACGCCCGTTTTGGTCGTTTATGACACCAGAATGGCGTTCCCGGTCACCGCGGGCACACAGCACGTCTGATTGATGTTCCGTCTGCTCGAACACATCACAATTCACTCGCCCTTTGATTTACTCTAATTTCATGCCATTCGGACTTCGTTCGGCCCATTTGGACCCCCCACGCACGTTTATCAAGCACGCGCAACACTTAAAAAACGCATAATGAGCCCTACGGCGCAGACCGCACGTCCGATTGATGTGCCGTCTGCGCGTGCACATCACAAATAATATATGGATTGTTTCCCTATAATTTCAGGTCAATCCGATGTCGTCCTCTATGAGTTTGACCGTTAGACGCCCGTTTTGCCCATTTATGACACTAGAACGGCGTTCCCAGTCACTGCGGCCACACAACATGTCTGATTGACGTGCCATCTGCTCGACCACATCACAATTCAGTCACCCTTTGATGTCGTCTGATTTCAGGCCATTCGGACTTCGTTCGGCCCGTTTGGACCCCCCACACGGGTTTATCAAGCGCGCACAACACTTAAAGAACGCATTATGAGCCCTACGACGCAGACCGCATGTCCGATTGACGTGTCGTCTACCTGTGCACATCGCGAATAATAATTGGATTGTTGTCCTGTGATTTCAGGTCAATCCAATGTTGTCCGCAATGAGTTTGACCGTTAGATGACCGTTTTGGCCTTTTGTGACACCAGAACGGCGTTCACGGTCACCGCGGGCACAAGGCACGTCTGATTGACGTTCCGTCTTCTCTACCACATCACAATTTACTCACCCTTTGATGTCATCTGATTTCAGGCCATTCGGACTTCATTCGGCCCATTTGGACCCCCCACGTGCGTTTATCAAACGCGTGCAACACTTAAAGAACTCATAATGAGCCCTATGGTGCAGACCGCACGTCCGATTGACGTTTCGTCTGTGTGAGCACATTGCGAATAATAATTGGATTTTTTTCCTATAATTTCAATTCAATCCGATGGAGTCCTCTATGAGTTTGACCATTAGACACCTGTTTTGGCCGTTTGTGACACCAGAATGGTGTTCCCGGTCACCGCGGGCACACGACACGTCCGATTGATGTTCTGTCTACTCAAACACATCAAAATTCCCTCACCCTTTGATTTTGTCTGATTTCAGGCCATTCGGACTTCGTTCGGCCCATTTGGACCCCCCACGTGCGTTTATCAAGCGCGCACAACACTTAAAGAACGCATAATAAGCCCTATGGCGCAGACCACACGTTCGATTAACATTCCGTCTACTTCTGCACGTCGCGAATAATAATTGGATTTTTTCCTGTGATTTTAGGTCAACCTGATGTCGTCCGCTATGAGTTTGTCCGTTAGACGCTCGTTTCGGCCGTTTATGACACCAGAACGGCGTTCCCGGTCACCACGGGCACACGGCACGTCCGATTGACGTGCTGTCTGCTTGAACAAATCACAATTCACTCACCCTTTGATATCATCTGATTTCAGGCCATTCGGACTTCGTTCGGCCCATTTGGAACCCCCCCCCCCCCCCCACGCGCGCAACACTTAAAGAACGTATAATGAGCCATATGGCGCAGACCGCACTTCTGATTGACGTTCCGTCTACGCGTGCACGTCGAGAATAATAATTGGATTGTTTTCCTGTGATTTCCAGTCAATCTGATGTCATCTGCTATGAGTTTGACCATTAGACGCCCGTTTTGGCCGTTTTTGACACCAGAACGGCGTTCCCCGTCACCGCGGGCACACATCACATCTGATTGACGTGTCGTCTGCTCAACCACATCACAATTTACTCACCCTTTTATGTCGTCTGATTTCAGGCCATTCGGATTCGTTTGGCCCATTTGGACCCCCCCCCCCACACGTGTTTATCAAGCGCGTGCAACACTTAAACAACGCATAATGAGACCTACGGTGCAGAACGCACGTCCGATTGACGTGACCTCTATGCGAGCATATCACTAATAATAATTGGATTGTTTTCCTATGTTTTCGGGTCAATCTGATGTCATCCACTATGAGTTTGACCGTTAGACGCCCGTTTTGGCCGTTTATGACACCAGAACGGCGTTCACGGTCACTGCGGGCACACGACACGTCCGATTGATGTTCCTTTTACTCGAACACATCTCAATTTACTCACCCTCTGATGTCATCTGATTTTAGGCCATTCGGTATTCGTTCGGCCCGTTTGGACCCCCCCCCCCACGCGCGTTTATCAATCGCTGACAACACTTAAAGAACATATAATGAGCCCTACGGGGCAGACCACACGTCCGATTGACATGCCGTCAGCGCGTTCACATCTTGAATAATAATTGGATTGTTGTCCTGTAATTTCAGGTCAATCCGATGTCGTCTGCTATGAGTTTGACCGTTAGACGCCCGTTTTGGCCGTTTATGACACCAGAACGGCGTTCCCGGTCACCGCGGGCACACGGCATGTCCAATTGACGTGTCGTCTGCTCGACCACATCACAATTCACTCACCCTTTGATGTCGTCTGATTTTAGGCCATTCGGACTTCGTTCGGCCCATTTGGACACCCCCACGCGCGTTTATCAAACGCGCGCAACACTTAAAGAACGCATAATGAGCCCTACAGCGCAGACCGCATGTCTTATTGATGTGTCGTCTGCGCGTGCACGTCGAAAATAATAATTGAATTGTTTTCCTATGATTTCAGGTCAATCTGATGTCGTTCGATATGAGTTTGACCGTTAGACGCCCATTTGGCCGTTTGTGACACCAGAACGGCGTTCCCGGTCCCCGCGGGCACACAGCACATCCGATTCTCATGTCGTCTGCTCGACCACATCACAATTCACTCACCCTTTGATGTCTTCTGATTTCAGACCATTTGGACTTCGTTCGTCCCATTTGGACCCCCCCCCCCCCCCACCCCACACACGTTTATCAAGCGCGCGCAGCACTTGAAGAACGCATAATGTTCCCTACGGCGCAGACCGCACGTCTGATTGACGTGTTGTATATGCGATCATGTCACGAATAATAATTGGATTTTTTTTCTTGTGATTTCAGGTCAATCTGATGTCGTCCGCTATGAGTTTGACCGTTAGACGCCCGTTTTGGCCATTTATGACACCATAACGGCGTTCTCGATCAACGCGGGTACACGACACATCCGATTGATGTGCCGTCTGCTCGACCACATCACAATTCCATCACCTTATGATTTCGACGGATTTCAGGCCATTCGGACTTCGTTAGGCCCGTTTGGACCCCCCCACGCGCGTTTATCAAGCGCGCGCAACACATAAAGAACGCATAATGAGCCCTACGGCGCAGACCGCACGTCCGATTAAAGTGCTGTCACGCGTGCACATCATGAATAATAATTGTTTTGTTGTCATGTGATTTCAGGTCAATCCGATGTCGTCTGCTATGAGTTTGACCGTTAGACGCCCGTTTTGGCCGTTTGTGACACCAGAACGGCGTTCCCGGTCACCGCGGGCACACGGCCCGTCCGATTGATGTGTCGTCTGCTCGACCACATCATAATTCACTCACCCATTGATTTTGTCTGATTTCAGGCCATTCGGACTTCGTTCGGCCCATTTGGACCCCCCACGTGCGTTTATCAAGCGCGCGCAACACTTAAAGAACGCATAATGAGACCTACGGCGCAGACCGCACGTCTGATTGACATGCCCTCTACGCGTGCACGTCCCGAATAATAATTGGATTTTTTTTCTGTGATTTCCGGCCAATCTGATGTCGTCCGCTATGATTTTGACAGTTAGACGCCCGTTTTGGCCGTTTTAACACCAGAATGGCGTTCCTGGTCACCGCGGGCACACGGCACGTCCGATTGACGTTCCGTATTCTCGAACACATAAAAAATAACCCACCCTTTTATGTAGTCTGATTTAAGGCCATTCGGAAATCGTTCGGCCCATTTGGACCCCCCCACACGTGTTTATCAAGCACACGCAACACTTAAAGAACGCATAATGAGCCCTATGGCGCAGACCGCACATCCGATTGATGTGTCGTCTGCACAAGCACGTCGCAAATAATGATTCGATTGTTTTCTTGTGATTTCAGGTCAGTCCGATGTCGTCCACTATGCTTTTGACCGTTAAACGCCCGTTTTGGCCGTTTGTGACGCCAGAACGGCGTTCCCGGTCACCTCGGGCACACGGCACGTCCGATTGATGTTCCGTCTGCTCGACCACATCAAAATTCACTCACCCTTTGATGTCGTCTGATTTCAGGCCATTCGGATTTCGTTCGGCCCATTTGGACCCCCCCCCCACACACACGCGTTTATCAAGTGTGTGCAACACTTAAAGAACGCATAATGAGCCCTACGGAGCAGAACGCATGTACGATTGACATGCCGTCTACGTGTGCATGTCGCAAATAATAATTGGATTTTTTTCCTGTGATTTTAGGTCAATATGAGGTCCTCCGCTATGAGTTTGACCGTTAGACGCCCGTTTTAGCCGTTTTTTACACCAGAACGGCGTTCCCAGTCACCGCGGGCGCGCGGCACATTCGATTGATGTTTCTTCTACTCGACAACATCACAATTCACTCTCCCTTTGATGTCATCTGATTTCAGTCCATTCGGACTTCGTTCGGCCCGTTTGGACCCCCCCCCCCATGCGCGTTTATCAAGCGCACACAACACTTAAAGAATGCATAATGAGCCCTACGACATAGACCGCACGTCCGATTGATGTGCCGTCTATGCGAGCACGTCGCGAATAATAATTTTATTGTTCTACTATGATTTCAGGTCAATCCTATGTCATGCTCTATGAGTTTGACCGTTAGATGCCCGTTTTCGCCGTTTATGATACCAGAACGGCATTCCCGGTGACCTCGGGCACACGGCACGTCTGATTGACGTTTCGTCTACTCGACCACATCACAATTCACTCACCCTTTAATTTCGTCAGATTTCAGGCCATTCGGACTTCGTTCGGCCTGTTTGGACCCCCATGTGCGTTTATGTAGCTCGCGCAACACTTAAAGAACTCATAATGAGCCTTACGGCACAGACCGTATATCCGATTGACGTGCTGTCTGCGCGTGCACGTCGCGAATAATAATTGGATTGTTCTTCTGTGATTTCAGATCAATCTGATGTCATCCTCTATGAGTTTGACCGTTAGACGCCCGTTTTGGCCGTTTGTGACACCAGAACGGATTTCCCGGTGACTGCGGGCACACGGCACGTCCGATTGACGTGTCGTCTGATCGACCACATCACAATTCACTCACCCTAAAAAGATACAAATATTGAAAGAGTTCTTGGGCTTCTCCCAAGAAACAACTGTCTGGAGTTTCTCTTCATCCACTGACACGCCTTCCTCTGAAATTACTTGACCCAATAATTATACCTATATAATCAATACAAAACTGACATATATATAGCTTGACGTATAGTCAATAAGTGTAATCTGTATGATGTCATGATGTTGGGTATTATCATCTTCAGTCTTGGAGTGCATGAAGATGTCATCCAAAAATACTAAAACAAACTAACCTAGGTAAAAAAGGAAAATTATATTCATCAAGGATATAAAAAATTCTAAAGAATTCATCAACACAAATGAAATTACCACATGCATGGGGTTTATTCTCATCTGGATCACCAATATCACTGTGATGTCCACCAGATTTATTCGGAGCCTACAATATATATCAATATTATGTATCTTAAACATATCAATAAAATTCAATCTGAGTATGGTTTGTTTTATTGTTTACCTGTGGCGCCACTTGTTGCGTCATCATTTCATCGATACGTGATGACATCTGTGACAACCTCTCCTCATACTCTGCACATAACTGCTGAAACTATGAATCAAAATTGCGCTTCATATCCTGCATGGAAGAATCTATCTTAGCCTATGTGTGCATCCATGAATCTCTACATTCACACATCACATCTTCTCTAACAACTGCACGTCGTGGGACACCACCGCCATAAGTCAAATAATAACCATGACCGTCACGCCCCACGACACGGTGAAATATTTCATCTCTATGCACAATACTAAGACGTTGCTCCTCTGGAAATTCTGCTTACTGAGCGTCAAACTGAGTCTGTAGCATATAATGAATCAATGAACAAATATGAATAATTTATATAAAATAAAAAATACATTTATTAGTAAATAATTTTCTTACTATAACACCGGCAACATCAGGATCACCCGCCCTATGAGTTCTCATCCATATAAGCATCTGATCGACTGGATCGCCGCGTTGGTGTAACTATAATAAAGGGGTTCACCATGTTATACTACAATATTTTTAAAATATGAATGAAATAGTTAATTCTGAACTTACATCATGTCTGAGCTGTGACACATGTCGAGTGCCAAGTCTGGAAGGTGTGCCTTGCATCGCCTGATTATGTGAATGACGAGCAGACTCGGTCTACATTCAACGTATTTACTTAATAGACATTTGAAAAATTATACATTTGTAGATTAAAAGTAATAAATCTTACCATCTCTCCATCACTCATCCAAAACGCAACCAAATCCTGCCACTGCGCAGGAAGAATGCCCGGAGGGACTCGCTGTAAAATGTCTGGCACACCTACAAATGGTGTCCAGTGATCTCCCTTCACCCTTGACTTGTAATCCTTCCATAATTTTTGTCATTTGGACATATAAACAGCCCGAAACTCATCTGGATAGGATGTCAAACTATCCTGTTAAAAATATTTTTAGTAGATGGGACAATAATAATAATAATATCATGAAAAATTAGACATTGAATTTACCTGAACCTCCCTCCATAATCTAGCCATCGTATCCTGAGGGAAAGAACTCCAGTCACGAGTCATCAGAGGGAATCTGTGTGAGTCTCGTATCATATTCCCAAACTAACGACTCAATGCCGTAGCGCCATCTCCAACTGGATGAAATGTGCTGTCAAATAACACATCCAATTGGGCTCCAGAGTTCTAGGATCGAACCCCTCTACCAGGATCCCTGTGTCTGCTGGAAGATGCAGTAGATCCTGATAAACATAAATTCATAATTCAATTACAATATAAATTAATGATTCGAAACAGTTAGGGAAATATAAATAGAAAATTATAATCAATTAATTTAGAAAAATGAAAACATACATACCAACAACATCAGTTGAACCATTGTGACCACCCTGTGACATACCTACATTAAAAGAAATTATCGTTAAATCAAGAAATTTTTATACATATATAACTCATAAATATTTTTACCAATAATAACTAGGGATATAATTACAATTTCCACTAATCATGCAAGTATATCATATCTCCTTCAACTGTCTCTCTGGTCTATTGTATATCTTCATCACGCACAGCTACTGTTGTTTGGTCATGTGTTTGGTCAGGAAATGCAACAACTACAGGTTCCTCTTGGTCGATTTAAAAAACCCCTCTTCTAGACATTTTCACCCCAACTTTCCAATCAGAATCAATGCCGACAAAGTAAACTTGTTCTGCCTGTGATGTTAGTATGAAGGGCTCATTGCTAACCAGATCATCTTCATATAGCATATTGTTAAAGTTTACTAATGTAAACTGGAAGTTATCAACTTTCATTCCATGACCTAGATCGACCCAATCACACCTTAACAATATGTGTTTAAAGCCACAATCATAAATAACCTCAATAATATCTCTCAACAATCCATAATAATAACCCGCACCAACAAAATAACAACCAACGCCACTATTTTGTGTGGGTCGGTTCATGTCAACATCACTAATATGAAATCGGAATCCATTAGCATCAAAAGACTTGTAGTGACGAGCTGTAATAAATGGACCATTAGCTAGTTGGTTGAGTTCTTCGCTCACATGTTGGGTTAAATCACAGAACTTTTGAATCTGAAAATTTCACATATATGGTTTAATGGATAAAGGATTGTAAAAATACAACTAAGTTGCACTATAAAAATATTAAATCAATTATACGTACATGATCCTTGAACCACTCATGAAATGTGTTGAAATGATGTTTTGGATTTGATACTCAGTTGCACGGGGCCTTTCACGTTTCAACTCAGCGATATGAATCCTAAATCACAACACAATATAAGGTAAGAAATAAAATAAATATAGAAACAAAATACACATCAACTATGAAACATGTTGTATCAATGGAATAACTGATGGAGTGTTGAACAACACATATCGATGAGCTTGAACCCCCTCGTCGTTCCGTATATCAAATGTTATTCCTTCTCCAATTGGACCCTCGTCAGTCTGGGACGATTTATCTATCATTGTTTCAACCTCATAAATATATGAAATACAGAAATTATTCCACTCATCCATTAAATATCCATTGGTAATTGATGCTTCTGGACGAGTTTTGTTGCGCACATAGTGTTTCAATGTATTTAAGTATCGCCCTATTGGATACATCTACCTGAATTGCACGGGACCACCAGCAATGACTTCAACGGTTAAATGCACGGTCAAGTGAACCATGAAATCAAAAAAAGACGGCGAAAAGAGTTTTTCTAGGTGACATAGTGCAAGTAAAATCTTATCCTGTAGCTTTTTCAAATCACTCATGCGATGATCCCTAGAACAGAGCTGTCTGAAAAAATTAGAAACTCCAATCAACGGCTCAACAACCTGGGAAGGTAAGCAATCCCGAATTGCTATAGGAATTAACTATTGAAGTAGAATATGATTATCATGACTTTTCAAACCATGTAATGTCATGCTCTTCATATTCACGCGCTTTGAAATACTAGATCAATAACCATCTGGCACCTTAACAGTCTTCAAAATTGATAGAAATGATTGTTTCTCTTTTTTACTCATTGTGTACTGTGCAGCAGGCATGTATGCCCGATTACCTTCATCCAGCTATAAATGTAAAGGTTTTATCAATCCCATTTCTTGCAAATCACATTGAGCATTAGCACTGTCCTTGGATTTCTCCTTGATGCATAAAATGGTGCACAAAATATTATCACATAAATTTTTTTCAATGTGCATCACATCTAAATTATTCCTTAAAATATCTTATTTTCAATAAGGTAATTCAAATAAAATACTTCGTTTCTTCCAATTATGACTTCACTGTCTATTTGCAGTAGGAATAGAAGGAAATGCAGGAACCAATAAAACTTGAAAATCATACATTGTACGGATGTTTTCTTCATCAAGTTGCGCACAAATTTCAACCGTAGACAGTATTTGTGGTGATGGGTGAAACTCTATATTCCCATCAAACGATACACAGTCTTTTCTGAACCTGTGCAATGGAGGAAGAAAGCGTTTGTGACCAATATATGCCCACTTTCTACAGTGCATAAGCCATATATATTTCTTACACTTATTACAACAAGGGCAAGAAAATTCTCCTTTTGTACTCCAACCTGATAAGTTAGCATATGTTTGGAAATCATTAATTGTCCATAACAAAGCGGCCCGAAGTCTAAACATTTCATTTTCTGCCGAGTCAAAAGTCATTACACCATCGGCCCAAAATTCTTGTAGCTCATCAATCAATGGTTGCATATAAACATCAATTTTATCACCAGGTCCTCTCAGTCCATCAATTAGAATTAAAAATAACAAAGAAGGTTTCTTCATACATACCCATGTAGGAATGTTGTATGGAACCAACATCAATGGCCATGTACTATGTGTCGCACCAACCATAGACCTAAATGGGTTAAAACCATCGGCTGCCAAGCCCAGTCGAATATTACGATCATATTGGGAAAAGTCTGGGTGCCTTTGTTCAATCTCTTTTGATGCCAAGGAATCTGCCGGGTGAGTTAATTTATCAACCTATTTCTTTCTCTCTGAATGCCAAGTCATCAATTTATCAATTTTAGTGGACAAGAAAAATATCTTCAGTCTTAGTTTCAGTGGGAAATAACGCATCTGTTTAGCGGCAAATTGTTTCCCTTGATTCAAGACTCTCCCAGGAAAAATCCGACTACCTTGATTAATCTCATTGGTCTTCCACCTAGATGTATGGAAAATAGTACAATTATTTAATTGCGCATTCTCGTTTCTGAACAACAAAAAATTATTGTGACATGCATAAATTGTATCATATGTAAAAGCAAGATCATCGATTAACTTGCGAGCTTGATAGAATGACTCCGGAATCTTCTCTCTAGCAGGGAGTACCTTCTTCAATAATACCAACAACATATCGAATGAGGTGTCTGACCACTGGTTCAAGGCCTTCAGGTGTAACAATTCAACGTTGAATGAAAGTTTAATAAATTTAGTGCATATAGGATATAATTCAGTATGCGCATCGTCAATAATTTCAAATAATTTCAATGTTTCTCCATCTGCAGAAGAACGAGGATTACTCAATCCAACATCATCATTTATGACATTACTGTCTTCAGATTGAAACTGACACAACATATCATTCAGCATTATGTTAATCGGATCAACTGTTCTTGAATCAACATTCATATGAATATTTTCTTAGCGATTACATGAAAAAGAATCTTCTCCATGACGCGTCCATATCTTATAGTTTTTCAAAAACCCATTCAAAAACAAATGTTTTCTAACACTATCTCATTTGAAGAGATATGTATTTGCACATTTTCTGCATTTACAACTAATCATATTGCTTGGAAATTTGTTCGTGAAATCCATAAATCGCTTAATCCCCTCATAATATTCAGCTGAAAATATATCTTCCATATCAATCCAACTCCTATCCATATCTGTATTTAATAGAAATCAAAAGTGTATTTAAATTCTAAAAAAACACATATCATTAAAATTTAAATACGAAATTTGGATAAAAAACATTACCTACGGAGGACTCAACCGTGGGTAACGGGGTCTGACTCGATTGTGGATCCATGACGACGCAGTGACTTGATGACAGAGGTTCGACGGACGGACTCGAAAGGAGCGGAACCGTTTGACGAAGAGTGGAGGGTTCTACATGGTGGGGCACAATGGACCGGAAGGGTCCAACGGAGGTAGGAGGACTTGCTTGAGGGATGCAATTGGGCTACGAGGGGATAGCGGCAGTGGGGCTGTCCAAAGGTGAAGTGCGGGCAGGGGTGGAGGTTGCCGGGTCGCGGGGGGTGTCGATGTCACGGGGGTGAAGTGCGGAGTCAAGTCAGTGGGGGTCGCCGGGGTGCAACGCGGGTAGGGGGTGTTGGGCTCACGGGGGCGCAACGTGGAGGCAAGGCAATGGGGGTTGACGAGGTTGCCGGTGGCGCAGCATGGAGGAAAGGGGGTGTGGATCGCCGGGGGTTGGGGTCGTCGGGGGTCGGGTCGCCGAGGTCGCCGGGAGGTCGGGGGTCGGGGTTGACGGGGGTCGGGGAGGGGTCGCCGGGGGTCAGCCTCGCCGGGGGTCAGGGTCGCCAGGTCGAGGGGTCGGAGTCACGAGGGTCGGGGTCACGGGGTCGGGGGAGGGGGGGTCACAGGGTCGGGGATGAGAGGGAGGGGAGAATAGGGTATTTTTAGGAAGTAAAGTGCAGCGGCCGCCATTTGGCGGTCGTTGTTGATAGTATTAGCGGCCGCCAAATGGCGGCCGCTATAGGTGCCCCGCCACAAAAACCAGAAATTCAAGTTGTGTGTATAATGATTTAAATAATGTCATTGACTTATTACAGAATCATATTCATTGTTATGATATCATATATGGTTCACTTATGACTTTATATTACCCGTTCTTTTGTAAGTTCCATGTTAAATTAGTGTTTTGGGTGAAATCGTTTCATTTGTCGTTCATGTTTTAACTTGTAGTTTTTCATATGATTACTTAGATCATGATTACTTATATCCAGAATGTAAATCATGATTTATATATAATATATATTCAGAATATAAATATATATAATAGATCGATAAATGGAAATAAATACACCGTTCATGGAAACGGTAGTCAGTACGTACGCATGAATGCTGTTTTCGTTTCCTTTTTGAATTGAATGGGATTAAGTAGATGAAATATATATATATATGTATATGTATACATAAATCAAGTAGCTTTATTATGTCATATATTTCATTATTATTCATTATATATACTTTATAATCATTCTTGAATGGTTAATCATGAAAAATGAATCTCATCGCATTCATGGAGACGGTAGTCTGTACGTATGCACGAGCGATGATATCATTCCAATGATCGTGGAATTGTATAAAGTGTATGTATAATATTACAGAATCAATATCACTTTACAATAATCATATGTATTCATTACTTTCACCATTATACCCATCCAAGTAAGGTGGTGGTGGAAAATAGATTACACCACGACGTGGAGACGGTATTCTGTACGTACGCATGCCCGGTGATTTCTTTTTCCGTAGGATGGATAGATGGTGAAATATGGTTGTTTCATACTTATAATAACATATCAGTATATGAGTGATATTGATTTTATTACTTCATAATGAAACAATTAAATAAGAAGAAGTGGAAGAAGAAATAAAGTTGAAAGAATCGGTAACAGACATTACCTCTTCTTTGAAGCGCCTCTTTGAGACCTCCTCTTAGGGCACACAAATTGGTCTTTGAAGAGGACCAGGACCTCTAGGATGTTTCTAGGGAAGTTGAGAAAAGAATTTGGCAGGGTTTGGCCGAGCTTGAAGGCTCAACGTGGTGTCAGGAAGAGAGGGAGGAGGTTCCCTTTTATAAGGGATGAGAGGGGCACCTTTGTAATAACTAAAACTATTATTTTATTATAAAGTCATATTCGGTTTTTAATAGCTCCAAATTGAGTTATTTAGAAAATAAGGTGGGGATGGGTCGAAATAATCTAATACAATAGAATTTATACTAGTTTAGGTATCTATTTTAACCTTATCATTTAGATTTAACTTTAAGTTAAATAATTTTACTTTTACCGTGTCTTCTTGTTTTCTTACACTATAAGGTTAATAAACATACTATAACAAGACAAACGAACCCCAAGTTGTTTATTATTAATATATATAACTTTATCTAAGTCATTTTCCCGAACCTTAGATTTTTAAGAATAAAATAAAAATTAATAATATAATATTTGTTTTAAAAACTATTTTATGTCAATTTTGACACTATTTGGTAATTGATTTTTGTGAGAATTATAACAGAATGATTAGTTATACGAAAGTTAACTAAATCAATACTAACATGTCATATTAATCTAGAAAATTAGTGTAATTCATAAAAATTCTCAAATTACATTTATTGGGATATTTATAACATCAATTATGTCAATATTTCATTAATAAGATATTTACTGCATCATCATTGTGTCATAAATAAATTAAATTATATAATGTATAAAAATTATAAATAAAATACCATTATGTAGGAAATAGATTTATCTTTCTATGTAATATTTATAGTCTAATTTATCTCATGTATAACCCTATATTAAAAATGATTTACTTATTAAACATTGATTTTAACTATTTTAACCCTTCTTTAAATAAATTAATATTAAATGTCCTAATCTAATCCAAGTAGGTCTAAATGGTCATATTTTATTTTTAAGGTTGTTTTTGGTATAATTAAACTTATATAATAGAATTATGACATGTGTTAGAGTAATAATAATATCATTTTTACCCTTATTTATCCTATTTACTTTTAACCGTGGTAAATAAATGTAAAAAGTTACTATTCACCCAAAAAAAATATTTTCATCTCATTGAACCACATTTTAGTCCTTGATATTATCCGTGTCTCTTGTATTTTCGAAATTCCACTCAATGAAGTGGTAAAATTATGTTTTATGTGAATTTGCAAATTCTCCTAGGAGATGGGTAAAAGACGGTGAAAAGATCAATAAAATTTTTATATATCTAAAATTATTATAAAATGACTCCAATGAATTACTTTAAACTTATATAGGTATTATGTATCAATTTTGACCTAAAATAAATTAAAATAAAATAAATAATTATTTAAATAAAAAGTAGGTTTTTAAATAGTAACCTAGTGTTTTCACTATTCATCAAAAATTGAATGTTTTCAGAAAAATACCATAATTTCACCCTATGATAATTTGGATATTCCGAATCCAAAAATGAAGTCCATTTTGAAAGATAAAATTTATAAAATTTCAAAAAGTGGGTATTATTATTCATAATGGCTAGTTTATATAACATATCGTTGTTTAGAAAAACTCGGTATTACGTACCACACACGCTATTGTGGAAGGTCGTGATTGTGTGTAATGCAAGCCAAGTCAGGGATTCATGTTTTGCAAGATCCTTTTGGTGTAGCGTACAACACAATACATTAATGAAATTAAAAAGAATATTTTTCATAAAATCCCGGGGTGTTACATTTTACCCCCCTTAAAATGAATTTCGCCCTCGAAATTCGTCGGGGTTATAAATGGTTTACTACTCGAAAGATTATTTAATAGAAACCCAAATAGTAAAAAGGAATACCAAAACTTGGCTTTAAAAACTAAAGTACGAAACATAACAATTACCCAAATTAACTCATCACTGGGTTTCCACGTAGGAGAACACAGCTGAAAATATGGATATGGAAGAAAAATCTAACCATCATGTTCTGATGGATAGTGGTAGAGAACATGGCTATGAAAAAGCCAAAAATCACAAAGCCATATATTTGTGATGATCTAAGGTACCATCTGATTCATAGGATAGAAGGGAACTAGGACAACATTTTTGGTTTTCAAGGTCATTTCTCTAAAGTTGATGAAATTGGAATTTGAAGAAATACATTCGTGATTTTGGTACAGTCTCACCATTGGTCGTTCTTTGGAAAATTTCCACTTCATATCATAAATAAATGATGTTGAATTTGTAATTCGTGAAGTGTTAGCAGATCATGTGATAGAATGATGGGTCATTCCATCTGTCTCAAACAAAAGGTTATAAAAGTTATCAAAAATACATAAGTCCATCTATAGTGAGATTAATGATATATGGTTTCTAAAATGGACTTATACATCATATATCATACTGCTTAATATAATAAAACTAGTTTCTACGAAACAGGGACTTCCTATAAGCTAGTGGTAGGCGATAAAGGCCTGTCGCACTTTAGTTGTGGGTTCGATTCCCACAGCCTTGTCCGACGCGATGGGCAGTCGCCCGTCCTAGATGTTGTCCTTTTTCTAAATCTACATTACTATAACATCCCATCAATAATATCAACAAAAGTTCTATCCATAAACCATACTAACTTATGTTCAACATAATCCATTCCAATCTTTATCTAAAATACTTCGGTCCAAGCTCATACTATAAAGAAAATGATTACTTGAAATGTCATCAACCAAGCATGTGAATACCATCATTTTTCCCCCATATATCAGAAGATATATCTTGTTGGTCAAATTAAAAACATGTGAATACCTTAATCATGTATTCTCTTGAATAATGAATACCCATTGAACCTTAGTGAAAACATGAATGTTGTTACAATTTAACACTTTCCACATACCAAAATCCCAATAATTCTATATACTCAAACCATAATATCACTTAGTCCTTATATCAGTCATGAGCTCATGAATACAATCAAACATCTCATTATCTTAATATCCCTTCATTATGCACATATCATCTACTTTCCAAAAATATCTGAATAACCTTCAATGGTTACCGGTACCATTCAACATATTCTTTCAAATACTTTAGGAAAAACAGTAGTGTAACAATCCTTAGATGATTATTTATTCCATAGTACCATACATTATTCTTTATAAACATACAATCATTCTACTAACTTCTTAAACTACTGACTAAGCATAATCATTTCATTCATCTCATATTTCATTTATAGTCTCTTCATCATCATCCACATAAATATTACTCATATGACCATGCTGATTCTCTTCATGAGATTTTCCCTTATGGAATTGGTTTTCATAATGCCCATACATTCCACATTTAAAACATCTCATCATTGTTGATGTCGTAGTAATACCATTATCCTTGTCCATGGTGTTAACTGAACCTTTTCATTTGCACTTACTGGATTTGTGTCCTTCTTTCCCACACCCAAAGCATCTTCCAGTTCCCTTGAAACATTCCTCTTGATGCCTCTTCTTACATGACTTACATGAGTGAAATTGAACTTTATTTCCTCTATGATCATCATGAAACTCCATCTTTCTCTTATTAGTTGAGTCGGGATACTTACCAAAGTTGAGATTATTGATCATATTATGGGATTTATCATTAGGAATAATAACAATGCTTGGACTTCCAGATCCAATTTCATTAGGTTTCTAATGAAGAATATCATTTCATTGTCCATCATATCCTCCATTATCGTGAATCTTCCTGTTTCCAGCCATTTTTTAAAACCCAAAAAGAATAGTGTGAGAGGCCGAAAATCATGCTAGGAAAACAACATAATAAAGGGGGAGTACCCTCAATATCTAACTTCTTAGGATAAATTCTAATATTGTTATCGTATTTCTAGGACAATACCCTATACGTATATTTATCCTTAGGGACATCCCTAGACATACCTTAGAAATATCTCTAGGGATCTCACTAAAGTTTTCACATCCTAGTTTCCAAAGGTTAACTAAACCTTTCCTCTGATACCAACTAGAACGATATGGAATTACTTCCAGTTCACTATAATTGATACCTATCAGGGCACTCCATGGGCGGCTACACCCCTTGGGCGGGACACACCACAATCCCTAGTGGCATCCATTTCCTCATGAAGCCCTTGGGCGGAGATCCATGCTTCATCCAACACTCACATGTGAGAGTTCCCAAGGATCGGATACATTCCTACCTCCTTTTCCTCTGATACCAACTGTAGAGACCCGAAGCTTGACGTACATGGACATTACATTAATTTTGTGGAATACTTAATACATAACAAAAACAGACACACAAGGACCATAATAGTTTAGTTTCTTTGGAAACTCAGAATATAAACATCTAATCATGTTGAAAGATCTTCAACATCTCCCATAATGATCTTCCCCTTTTTGTTTCCTTACCTAAAACCTTTCTTTATATCCTGGGGAAAATAAAACATAAAAAGGGTGAGCTCAAATTCTCAGTAAGGGAAAACATAGAGAATACAAAACAATCCATAAACATTTGAAATCAAAAACATGAACATGAAATCTAAACCTTAAAACCTCAAGCAAATACATAAATATTGGAAGTAAGTAAGGAATTTATCATAAAAGAACATCAATCATGATAAAATAGAATAGTAATAAAACATGTAATTGTGGCAAACATTCAGAAATTGTTATTATTTCCATAGTATCCAAGGCATTGTTGCCAAGACCATCTTAGTGGACAAAGTCCCTTTCTAAATCAAGTTCACTCCTCGATCCAGTCTTGTATCACTGAACTAGATTAACTTACCGTTTCAGCCATGTATATCTCATGAGATATATAATCATTACCCAATGCATTGGAGGGAGATATAGGTCCCACCAATCTCATAATGAAATCATTCTTACTTGTGCCACAAAATAATCATACATCATTCATAATAACTCAATGAATAAAATGGGTTTCATAAACATCATCCCATCATCACATAATCCATATAAAAGAAATGGATATTTCATCATAAGAAAAGTAAAACCATGGAAATCATAGAGAAATTATACTTGAAACATAAAAATATGAAATAATGTCATCTTATATGTAAAATGATTTTGATAAAACACTTGAAATGAATTCTTGAGGAAAATATCCTTTCTTCTTCAAAATCAATTTCTTTTCATAAAATGTCATGCAATTTTAAAAGAAAAGTATTTTGTTGAAAATATTCGTGAAATCATTTGGAGGAAGCTTCATGAAAATAAGTCTTCATAAAACTGTAAAAATTATTTCAAGCCGTAAACGTTAAAAAACATTCTTCTCATACTTTTGTCAGAAGAGTCAAAAAGTACCTTGTAGGGTAAATAAAAGAAAGATTCCTTCCATGCCATGGGTTAAAAGTAAAAATGGGTAAAATGGTCTTTAAACATACATGAAAAAACTTTTATAAAACATGGACATGGACGATTTCAATAACCCCAGTAAATACTTATGAATAAGCAATCTCAGATAAAAAATGAGATTTGCAAAATTATCCCTTACCTTAGGTCTGATATGCTACATACATTTCTGAACCTCCTATATAATGATTTAAATAATGTCATTGACTTATTAAAGAATCAAATTAATTGTTTTTATATCATATATGGTTCACTTATGACTTTATATTACCCGTTATTTTGTAAGTTCCATGTTAAAGTAGCGTTTTGGGTAAAATCGTTTCATTTGTCGTTTGTGTTTTAACTTGTAAATATTCATATGATAACTTAGATCATGATTACTTATATCCAGAATGTAATGAATTATTGATATATAATATATATTTAGAATATACATATATATAATAGATCGATAAATGGAAATAAATACACCGTTCATGGAGACGGTAGTCCGTATGTACACATGAACGCTGTTTTCATTTCCTTATTGAATTTAGTGGAATTGAGTAGATGAAATATATATATATATATGTATACATAAATACATTAGCTTAATTATGTAATATATTTCATTAATACTCATTATATATACCTTATAATCATTTTTGAATGGTTAATCATGTAAAATTAATCTCATCGCATTCGTGGAGACGGTAGTCCGTACGTATGCACGAGCGATGATATCATTCCTATGATAGTGGAATTGTATTAAAGTGTATGTATAATATAATATAATCAATATCACTTTACAATAATCATATATATGCATTACTTTTACCATTATACCCATCCATGTAAAGTGGTGGTGGAAAATAGATTACACCGCGGCATGGAGACGGTATTCCGTACGTACGCACGCGCGGAGATTTCATTTTACATAGGATGGATAGATGGTGAAATATGGTTGTTTCATACTTATAATAACATATCAGTATATGAGTGATACTGATGTTATTACTTAATAATTAAACTACTAAATAAGAAGAAGTGAAAGAAGAAATAAAGTTGAAAGAATCGGTAACGGACATTACCTCTTCTTTGAAGCGCCTCTTTGAGACCTCCTCTTAGGGCACTAAAATTAGTCTTTGAAGAAGACCGGGACCTCTAGGATGTTTATATGGAAGTGGATAATAGAATTTGTCGGGGTTTGTCCGAGATTTAAGGCTCAAAGTGGTGTGAGGAAGAGAGGGAGGAGGTGCCCTTTTATAAGGAAGGAGAGGGGCACCTTTGTAATAACTAAAACTATTATTTTATTATAAATTCATATTCGGTTTTTAATAACTCCAAATTCAGTTATTTAAAAGCTAAGGTGGGGATGGGTCGAAATCCTCTAATCCAATTGAATTTAGACAAGTTTAGGTATCTATTTTAACCTTGTCATTTAGATTTTACTTTAAGTTAAATAATTTTACTTTTACCGTGTCTTCTTGTTTTCTTACACTATAAGGTTAATAAAATTACTATAACAAGCCAAACGAACCCCAAGTTTTTAATTATTAATATATATAACCTTATATAAGTCATTTGTACTAACCTTAGATTTTTAGGAATAAAATAACAATTAATAATATAATATTTTTTAAAAAAACTATTTTTTGTCAATTATGACACTATTTGGTAATTGATTTTTTTGAAAATCATAACAGAATGATTAGTTCTAAAAACGTTAACTAAATCAATACTAACATGTCATATTAACCTAAATAATTAGTGGAATTCATTAAAAGTCTCAAATTACATTTATTTGGGTATTTATAACATCGATTATGTCAATATTTCATTAATAAGATAATTACTGCATCATCTTTGTGTCATAAATAAATTACATTATTTAATGTCTAAATATTATAAATAAACTACCATTAAGTAGGAAAACTTTTTATATTTCTAATTAATATTTATAGTCTAATTTATCTTATATATAACTCTATATTAAAAATTATTTACTTATTAAAATTTGATTTTAACTATTTTAACCCTTCTTTAAATAAATTAATATTAAATGTCCTAATCTAATCCAAGGGGGCCTAAATGGTCATATTTTATTCCTAAGGTTGTTATTGGTCGAATTAAACTTACGCAATAGAATTAGTACATGTGTTAGGGTAATAATAATATCATTTTTACCCTTAATTGTCCTATTTACTTTTAACCGTGGTAAATGAAAGTAAAAAGTTACTATTCACCAAAAAAAAATTCATCTCATTGAAACACATTTTAGTCCTTGATATTAACCGTGTCTCTTAGATTTTCGAAATTCCACTCACGAAAGTGGTAAAATTAAGTTTTATGTGAATTTGCAAATTCTCCTAGGAGGTGGGTAAAAGACGGTGAAAAGTTCAATAAAATTTTTATATCTCTAAAATTATTATAAAATGACTCCAATGAATTACTTTGAACTTATATAGGTATTATGTATCAATTTGGATCTAAAATAAATTTAAATAAAATAAATAATTATTTAAATAAAAAGTCGGTTTTTAAATAGTAAACCAGTTTTTTCACTATTCATCAAAAACTGAATGTTTTCAGAAAAATACCAAAATTTTACCCTAGGATAATTTCGATATTCCGAATCCAAAAATAAAGTCCATTTTGAATGATAAAATTTATAAAATTTCAAAAATTTGGTATTACTATTCATAACATCTAGTTTATATAACATATCGTTGTTTAGCAAAACTCGGTATTACGTACAGCACACGCTATTGTGGAAGGTCGTGATTGCGTGTAATGCAAGACAATTCAAATCTGCATGTTGTGAAATCTCCTTTTTGTGTAACGTACAACACAATACATTAATGAAATTAAAAAGAATATTTTTCATAAAATATCGGGGTGTTACAGTCTACTAGGGTACCCCAGTGCAGTGGTGGCCTGAGTAGGGTGTGAGAAATAAATTTCAGTAGGCCGACACCATTGGTGTCTAACCCAATTTAGATAGTGTATATTAATTAAACAGCGAGCAAGTATTGATAAATAAGTAAGAAGAATTACATAAGTAAATAACACCCATCCAGGTTCCCAAGGGACACCTGATGGTTATACCAGGTTTGGCTCATTTCCGGTAAAGTAACATGATCATGTCACCATATATATATATAAATTCATTTAGATCATAGATGGTATGGGGTAAGAATGCCTCACATCCCTTAATAAATAAAATCGGCATGAGGTAGGAATGCATCTCGTCCCTATACGTCAACTGGAAATGGGTAAGAATACCTCCCTTCCATCAATCGAGATTAGCAAGCATGAGGTAAGAATGCCTCTCGTCTCTAAAAGTCAACTGGAAAGGGGTAAGAATGCCCCCTTCCATCACATTCATAATTTTGTCTGGGGTATAACTACCTCCCATCCATAAAAGTAATCCTTAATAGATGTCAACTGGCAAAGGGTAAGAATTCCTCCCTTCCATCACATATAGAGATTGCATCTGGCATGGGGTAACATGCCACCCACCCATACTCAGAATAAGCTGGCATGGGGTATGCATGCCTCCCATACACAAACATACACAGAAGATGGAATGGGGTATGAATGCCTCGCATCCATAAACATACACAAAATATGGCATGGGGTATGAATTCCTCCAATCCATAAACATACACATTCGCCATCAGTTTTATATCACAATGCATAAGGCAGTACCTCTCATGCATTTCCAGTAAACATATCAAATTCACAATCATCCATAATCAACTATATTACTCACTTACATTCATCATAATAAACACCATGGTCACGCTCTAACCCTCTCTAGTGTGGGATTCAGTTAAACCATTATTTATACTTATCAAACAACACATAAGGCATTACCTCTCATGTGTTCCAATTAACCACATAAAAATTCACAACGCAACCCCCTACAACACGACCTGTCATTTTGTGCACAACCCTATTCAAAATCACTTGATCCAATTTTCCTAAGTATGGAAAGCTGGGAAAAGGTTCCACATGAGGTTCATTCCATCTAGTTTCCCAAACCTGGAAGGAAGATTAATAATACAAGCGTCATAGTCATTTCACTTAGTTTCCACCATCTCATTTAATCCATTCTAATCAAAATCATTTAACCCCCTTATCTCAATGTTAATTACAATTACACGTTATGCCAAAACTAGTTTGGTGCATAGGGCAACAAGTGTCAGATCACTAAGGGGAAATCCATTTAGGAACATTTCTAAAGGCCATATCATGAAAAACTACGCACCAAACATGATGTCAAAGTATGAGCATGGAACCAAGAGAATAATGCAGACAAGAATGTAAGTCTACTTCCTACTTTTGTCTTGAAGACACTGCACCTCTGATCGAGGGGTTTTATTATTAAATCATTAGTTTAGTGAACAAAATGCCTATTTTATCTTATTCTTGTAGTTCACATGATTTGCACAGAAGCATTTAATCAGAACTAAACATGCATAATTAAAATGATAAGGCAGTGCAATATTAAAATCACTATTACTTTACTTAAATTTAAAGGGCAAGGAGAGGGAACCTACCTTCAGGTGGATCCATATGTCCACTCTGTCTCTTGGTGCTTTCTAACTAAGATCTGTTGCTGCTCCCCCAATGAGCATAGGCACTTTCACACACATGCATGGACACATTTTCCCACGCAGGCGCGTCTCCTAAACTCTGGCGACTAGAAACCACGCCAAAAACTCCAACGCACTAACAAATAAATATTACAAACCTTATGACACCTAAATAAAACAATTTAGGTAGGGAGAGACTAACAATCATCATTAAAGCCTTACCTTGGGTGTTGACGACAAACCAGAACAAATAGCAAACCACACCACGAAGCTCAACGCACTACCAACAACAAGCTGGTGACTCATAAACATCAAAATCCCCAGATTCAAAAAGTGAAAAGGAAAGAGACAGGTGAAAATATTACCCCGAAACAAATCCGACGATCCGAAACCACCCAAACCACTTCGCCTTCGGCGGCGGTTGCTGGAATGCACATCCAGGGACCCCATGATAACTTCCGCACCAACCTAGAACAAGCGCAAGAGGAAAAAAAGATCACCTCCAAGCCCTAGGGCTTTGTCGCACCTCACCGGGCACCGATTAGGTCGAAATACCGTCAGAAACCGGGAGGATAACAGAGAGAGTATCTTACCATGGAGGACCGAGCACAAAACTGGTGGAATCTCGAGGGAAGAAGGGGAAGAGGAGGAGGCTGTATAGGGGGGGTGTCGTGTGGCTCATAGGGGAGATCCCCTTGGCTGGTGTGTTTCATGTATGATAACTAGGAGAGGGAGATTTTAGTTCAATTTTTTTAATTTATTTTAGTTTCTTTTATTTAAATTTTAATTAAAATACCTAAACTCACCCAAATGCATGGTTTGACCCGCACGGTTTTCCAAACTGTGCGCAAACCATGTGGAGTCTAATGACTCCAAGATTCCCATTGCACGGTCTAGGCACACGGTTTGGGAAACCGTGAACAACCCGTGCGCAAGACACTACCCACCTTATTTAGGCCATAAAATTTGGGCCACACGGTTTGGTCAACCCGTGCGCCCTCTACAGTCCCTCAAAAACTTGGGTCCGACACTTCCAAAACATGCTGAGTCACTTGGAAAACTCCTCAGGCCTTCACCCAAACACAAAACCAAAACAACAAAGCATTTCAACGTTCAGAATTCTATTTCGAAGCTCGATTTTAATAACAACCCGTTCAGTAATCAAAAAAGTTCAAATTCCTTCAGGTTTTAGTCTTATTCAAAATGCGGGTCATTACAACCTTCCCACCTTAGAAATTCTCATCCCCGAGAAGCCTTCGGTAACAATGTACACATCACCCTACCTACAATGGTTGTGAAGCTTCGTTCAAATGATACCATTGCGTTCACAAACGCCCAACACACCCTTAAGCATCCATTAAAACCTACGGCCCTTAAGCCACCAAAACTCGAGCCGATTCTCATTTCCCAACCGAAACACCGAAATGGCTCTTCCCGAGCCCATCTACCTAGAGACACGAACACGTCGTCATCTCACCAAGCTTCCAGCCATAGGTACTTCCCACCTTAGATTTTTAATGTTATGAAACCAAATCCAAACTATGGTTCAGACCACTATTAGAAGTAACTTTCAAAGCACGCCCCATGTGTTCCCACGACGCTCCTAGCGTGATTTGAAACAGATCAAATGGTTGATTCCCCATCGACCTCAAGGCCCAAGTTGAACTGATTGTCCATACTGGGCACCGACTGACACGAACCGCGCTCGCTTCTATATGATGACGTGCCATAGAGCGATTCATCACCAACCGTGTTTATTAGACAAAAAAAGAAATGTTTCGAGCCTCAATGGTCGTCCTTTAAGAAGACACCCAGCTGAGACGGTCGGCGAATTTTGAACAAAGTCGCAATGCCTTCCTCCAAGGCACTTTATGTCTAAAAAAACCCATTCACAGCAACCTAGACCCAACCTCTAGTGACATTTACAACATCAAAACATAAAATAATCCATGTGTCCTGCGTGCAACACTGAAAGAAAACCATCCAATCAATGCCAACAGCTTCAATGCATTAGTGCGGATAAGACCGGCTCTCACTTAGTGAATCTTGGATGAGGAAAAGATATGGAACATGTTCGTCGCTAAACAGAATAAACTAAGAGGTTTAAAAAGATTCATGTTAATCATACCAGACTACTGGAAGGAAGAACAGTCGATCCTCAACTGGTCGACTTTAAGGAAGGAACTCGACTTCACATGCTGACACATCCATGCATTTTAAACTCACATGCCTAACACGCATTCAGACACGACCAACCCATTTCGAAAGGCATTCTATGAAGCATAAATTCCATGTGAAAGGAAACATTCCAGATTTGACACGACGCACTCCCAACCTTATGAGTGTCCTAGTCACCGAAGGGAAAGGTGATAACCTAGCCGAGAACAAGTCCACTAGAACACAAACACTGCAACAATCGTGTGACACTCCTCTGCCACAATCACATCACCAAACAAAATAAGAAGATCCAATCAAGGAAACCAGCGTGTCAAAACACACGAGCCATTCGATAACCATCCCGAACATTAGGACGAAACAATTCTTTAAAATCGGGGCACTATACTAAGGAGATGACTCAAAGCCGCAACGAAAGTCAAAACACAATGACCACCCATCCGAACAAGGGTGTCATTAGAAAAACAAGAGTCCAACCAGGGACAACGACACCCAAACAACACCTTGTGTCAGAAAACTCATGGTTCAAGCAAGGCATTAAAATGCTAAGGGTGCTACCAACCATGGGATAGCCCCTTACGAAGATCAAACGTCGACGCTAACGACGGGTCATGCAAAATAAGTCGCTAGGCTCAAAATCCAATCATCAAAACACCACTAAAGAAACAACGACCATAGTAAACACCTATGGTCCCGTTCGAAGGAAACTCAAAGAGAAACTCAAAACTACCCCTTACAATAGGGTTTCAACCCACCACCACGGTTTCCATTACCAAGCCCTTAACATTTTACCCCGTTTAAACACTAACCAATTAAAAACTTCAACCACGCATCAAGAAAATAGGCAAGTTTCACAAAAACATCCTTTTAAGAACATCAATCATTCATAGACATCCCATATTTATCAATCAATTGAGAAAAACAACACCATTTAAAAAAAAGGGTGACCTATGAGGGTCCCATTTTATATCTTGGGTTCTTTAAAAAGCAACACCAAAGTAGTTACTCAATTCCTTTTATAAATCAAACACCCCAACCAGGTTATCTCATACAACACATTCAAACTGACCTACTCGGGTCCAGTTGCACATTTAACAGTTAGCCAAAACCTTTTAATTCTAAATTAGGCAACATTTTCCATTTAATCATTTCACAATACAGAAAGCCTTTACATTTAATACAGGTTGTCATTTCCCAATTCATGAAGCTCCCATACAATTCATGGATTGAAAATTGACTCCCCTTTTTAGCAAAACCAATTTACTTTATCATTTTAATTTCCACATCTTTACATTTTCATCAATAGCCCTAGAAACGCATTTATGTCATGCTCAGAATCGTTTTAATATACGGGTTACCCCTTCATGGTTGTAAGGAGGACATATATCATTCAATCAAAAATTGGTTCTCGTTCATTCACAACCTAGGTACAACCAGAGAAAGGCATGCCATCATAAGCAGTAAACACGGAACATGTTATATCACAGAAGCTTGTTATAACACATAAGCATGGCATATAATCACTTTAGCATATTATACAGGCAAGTTATGATGCAACTACATGGCATGGCACCTGCATGACATGTTGATTCATATGTTCCTAATATGACGCATGGAATTCAGCATTCTTTCCATATCAGGCCAAGGGTAAAATTCAAGGAATTTGATAGACCATAAGCAGTAGAAAATACAATAACCACTCAAGGTGAAATCATATCAACTTTAATAGAAAACAACAAGAACAGCAATTCTCATCCTTGGCCATTAAGTCATTTCCCTTACGTGGGGTGATCAGTCCGAAGAACAGCTATTAGCCAAGCACTGAAACTTTCCCAACTCATGTCTACCAACCCAAAAAAGTAAGGAAAAGGAAAAGAAACAGCCTTTGATATCACATTGTAACAACCCGGCCCCGCTTACCATCGATCCGGTGGTCGGACCGGTAGGTCACATGACCTCAAGCACGTCTCCCCGTACGCTAGAGGCTGCCGACTAGCAGCGAGGGTCTCAGGAGGTGATAGTGGGGAGACTATACCCTCATATCAGAGTAACATAGTGGTATTATCAGAGTAAATAATATTCAATAGCGAAAGTAGTAAACAATGGAAAGGCACAAGCAAAAGACATGTAATAACCATTTTATAAAAGGCAGAAAACGCCAGTTTACAATGAATTCATGTACAAATAATGATACAGTTATAAAAGAAGGAAATATTACTGCATGCTTTATAAACAATATAAAAAGAAAAGACAGCAAAGCACGACGGGGAATCTCCTAAGCATCCCAATCTACCGCCTGGTCCTTTGCTCCTAACTCCTCATAAAAAAAACAACACAGCACACAACCTTGGTCCTTCAAGCAAGAAGGTCTACTTGGGTAACCCAATGCAATGGCGGCCCAAGTAGGGTGTGAGATATAAATATCAGTAGGTCAGCACCACTGGTGTCTAACCCAATATAGACAATGTCTAATAATTAAACAGTGAGCAGGTATGGAGAAATACGTAAGCAGAATGACATAAGTAAATAACACCCATCCAGGTTCCCAAGGGACACCTGATAGTTATACCATCTTTGGCACATTGGTGGTAAAGTAAACTGATCGTGTCACCATATATAAATAAATGCATTTAGATCATAGAAGGCATGGGGTAAGAATGCATCCCACCCATTAATAAAGAATAGAGGCATGAGGTAGGAATGTCTCTTGTCCCTATAAGTCAACTGCCAAGGGGTAAGAATGCCTCCCTTTCATCAATTGATATTAGCGAACATGAGGTAAGAATGCCTCTCGTCCCTATAAGTCCACTGGCAAGGGGTAAGAATGCCTCCCTTCCATCACATTCATAATACTAGCATGGGTTATAACTGTATCCCATCCAGACATGTAATCATTAATAGAAGTCAACTGAAAAGGGGTAAGAATACCTCCCTTCCATCATATATAGAGATAGCATCTAGCATGGGGTAACATGCCTCCCACCCATACATAGAATAAGCTGGCATGGGGTATGCATGCCTCCCATCCAGAAACATACACAGAAGATGGCATGGGGTATGAATGCCTCCTATCCATAAACATACATAGAAGATGGCATAGGGTATGAATGGCTCCCATCTATAAACATACACATTCTCCATCAGTTTTATATCACAATGAAAAAGGTAGTACCTCTTATGCATTTCAAGTAAACATATCAAATTCACAATCATCCATAATCAACCATAGTACTCACTTACATTCATCACAATAAACACCAGGGTCACACTCCAAACCACTCTAGTCTACCATTCAGTTAAACCATTATTTATACTTATCAAACAACACATAATTCATTACCTCTCATGCCTTCCAATTAACCACATCAAAATTCACAACCCAAACCCCTACAACACAACCTATCATTTAGTGCACAACCCTATTCAAAGTCACTTGATCCAATTTTCCTAAGCATGGAAAATTGGGCAAGGGTTCCACATGAGGGACATTCCATATAGTTTCTCAAACCTGGCAGAACGATTAATAATACAAGTGTCATAGTCATTTCACTTAGTTTCCACCATCTCATTTAATCCATTCTAATAAAAATCATTTAACCCCCTTATCTCAAGGGCAATTACAATTACATGTTATGACAGAACTAGTTAGGTGCTTAGGGACACAAGTGTCAAATCACTAAGGAGAAAGCCATTTAGGATTATTTTTGAAGGTCGTATCATGAAAAACTATGCACCAAACATGATGTCAAAGTATGAGCACAGAATCAAGACAGTAGAGTAGGCAATCATGTAAGTGTACTTCCTACTTTTTTCCTGAAGATAGAGCACCTTTGATCTGGGGGTTTTATTATTAAATCATTAGTTTAGTGACCAAACAACCTCTAATATCTTATTCCTTCAGTTCACATGATTTTCACAGAAGCATTTAATCGGAACTAAACTTGCATTATTAAAATTCTATGGCAGTGCAATATTAAACTCAATATTACTTTACTTAAATTTTAAGGGAAAGGAGAGGGACCATACCTCCAGGTGGATCCATCTGTCCACTCCGGATCTTGGTGCTTTCTAACTAAGAGCCGGTGCTGCTCCCCCACTGAGCATAGGCACTTTTACACACATGCAAGGATACCTATGCCCATGCAGATGAGTCTTTTAATCTCTGGTGACTCCAAACCATGCCCAAAACTCCAACGCACTAACAAATAAATACTACAAACCTTAAGACACCTAAAGAAAACAATTAAGGTAGGGTGAGACTAACCAGCGGCATTAAAGCCTTACCTCGGGTGTTGGAGACAAACCAAGATGAAGACGAAACCACACCACGAAGCTCAACAGACTACCAACAACAAGTCGGGGACTCATAAACATCAAAATCCCAAAATTCAAAAAGTGAAAAACAAAGAGAAAGGTGAAAACCTCACCCAGGAACCAATCCGACGATTTGAAACTAGCCGAACTGCTTCACCTTCGGCAGCGGATGCTGAAATGAGCATCCAGGGACCTCAAGAGAACTTCTGCACCTACCTAGAACAAGCGCAAGATGAGAAACAGATCACCTCTAAGCCCTAGGGTTTGGTCGCACCTCAACGGGCACTGATTAGGATGAAATAAAGCTGGAAACAGGGAGGAAAAGGGAGAGAGTATCTTACCATCGAGGATCAAGCGCAAAACAGGCGGAAACCCGAGGGAAGAAAGAGTAGAGGAGGAGGTCGTATGGGGGGTGTCACGCAGCTCATAGGGGAGAGCCCCTTGGAAGGTGCGTGTCACGTATGTGAGGAGAGAGAGGGAGAGTTCTATTTTATGTTTTTAATTTAATTTATTTTCTTTTATTTTTATTTTAATTAAAATACCTAAACTCACCCAAATGAACGGTTTGACCCGCACGGTTTGCCAAACCATGCGCAAACTGTGGTGAGTCTACTACCTCCAAGAATACCATTGCACGGGCTAGGTGCATGGTTTGGGAAACTGTGTGCAGCCCGTGCGCAAGCCACTAGCCACCTGATTTAGGCTGTACAGTTTGGGCCGCACGGTTTGGTCAACTCATGCGCCAACCGTGCGCCCTCTACAGTCCCTCAAAAACTTTGTTCTGAAACTTCCGAAACTTTCCGAGTCACTTCGGAAACATCTCAGGCCTTCACACAAGCACAAAACCAAAATAACAATGCATTTCAACCCTCAGAGTTCCATTTCGAAGCTCGGTTTTAAAAACATCCCATTTAGTATTCGAAAAAGTTCAAATTCCTTCGAGTTTTAGTCCGGTTCAAAATGCGGGTCATTACATTAAATGTCCCAATGATCATCCAATAACATAAGTTAAATTGGATTTCAAAGATAAGAGTGATAATAATGGAACTATTTTTTGATAGAATTCCAAACTCATTGTTAAGAGATATAATCAGGATTAGGGCATAGTCTATAAGGAAAAATTTCTTTGGTGGAAAGCTCAAATATATCGTTATTATATTACCCTTCATAACTAATATAAATTTAAAAAAAATAAAAGGATTAAAATATTATATTCTATAAAATTAATTTTTAGGAGTAGTATTATATTTAACAATATACTAGTTTTAAAGATCCTAATTATTTTGATATTTTTTTTGAAAATTCAACGAAATTTACGACTTGTGAAATCCTTAAGATCTCAGTGTGATAAATTATTTTTATTTTAAAATCAAAATTATTCTATTAAATTAATGTAATATCTATTTATTATTATTGAGACATTTTTTAATGGAATCTAATTCATAAAATTCTATGTTAATGAAATTATTTTGGATCTATCCAAAAAAAATTTGCGCTAGTTCTTCCTAAAATATATAAAGTGAACTTAAGTTAATTATGATTGGTAAAATTAAGTACATTGATGAATTTTAGATGAAATAGAAATTCTGGGAAACTCTTACACCCCCTCATAATAATATTATATAATTACATAAATGTTTTAGTTTCAATAATGCAACTAATATAAGTAATGTGGTAGATACCTTGTGTAAACATACCATTGATGGATCCATAAAACCAGTAAGATCAAAACATTATACTAGGATAAATGGATGTTTAAATTACATAAGATAAATTCAAAGAGAAATTATGTACTATATTTTCTTATGTGTTATATTTTGAGTTAATCTATTATTGTTACATCTTAATGGTAGTTAAACAGATCCTTCATTACCTTAAAAATTGTTAGATCTTATAATATTTTATTACTCTAGATCTAAGTATGTAATTAAAATTTATTTTTGTATATATTTGAATCAATATATAATGAATAAAAACATTCCATTTGGAACTTGTAAATTACTTGGTAATGTTTTAGTTTCTTCGTCCTGTAAAAAGAAACATATGTTTTCACCTTTAAATAATAATGCTAAATATGTAGCAACATGAATTTTTTAAATTCGATTATTGTAGATATAGCATTATCTCACTAATTTGAATATGATTTTTATTTTTTCTTATATTATTTTTGATATTGTGGTTCTATATATTTTCTTAATTATCCTATATAACATTTAGGTAGTAAAAACATGCCAACAAGCATGTACCCTACTTGTACAGACTCCTGTTTGGCATCCAAAAGACCCAGGATCAAATCTGGGCAGGGGAGAATTTCCAGGTATGGTAGTAGTACTGTAGCATGTACTGTAGCAGTTGTGACATTGTAGCAGCGGCAACACTATAGCGGTGGAGGGACTATAGCAGATACTGTAGTGGTGGCGGTACTGTAGCAGCACGAGTACTGTAATAGAACTATTCACCATGGGGTCCTTTGGGCCAAAATATGGGCTTTCAAGCCTTGTATCTAGGCCACTTGGCCTTGGGCCTTCGAGATATGTAATGGGTCTCCCTCTACGCAGTCTAAAGAGGTCTTTTCTTTAAAAATAATAAATTGAGTCTTTAGACCCAACCTTTTAAAAAAATTATGTAGTAAAAACATAAAAATAAGTCACCATTTATTTATGGATCAGAAACAAAATTTAGATATTGTTCATGAATTTATTAAAACAACAAATTAGATTATTAATATATTTATTAAATAACTACATTATAAAATACTCAAATTTTTTAAAAAAAATTATTATTATCAGTTTTAAGTGATTATCTACTATTTTATTTTAATTATTCTTCTAACATTAAAAAATAATTGGGAAATAGGGATAGAGTTATTTGATTATATAGAACTATGTTAAATCTTTGTGTTGGTATATCATATATTCTGAAATAAATAAAAATTAAATTATTACTTTTTTTATTTTATGTGTTTAAAAATTACACTTTATATAAGAATTATACTTGATGTACATAGTGGAAATTAATTTCGAAAAGGTACTATTTACTTCATTTGTATTATTGTTCATTATTTCATAGAAATACCCCCTCACTACAGTTAGATATATTATTACATTCTCTAATATTTTTAGATTCAATATTTTTTAATTAATATTCCTTTTAATCAATTCTAATGTAATATTGAGAGTACCCTTATAATTTTCTGTTGAGGTTATCCTTACACTAAACTTTTGAATATTGTTTATTTTTATATGATCACTCATTATTACACTGTAGATTTTACTCTTATTATATTACCTTGAATATTTTTTTTCATAAATATAATATTTATCTTTTTTAAATCCCAATAGAGGTGAATTTATGTGTATAAAGTAAAGGGAGAGGATCTTATAAGGCAATTAATGGTAGAGAATGTTTTAGGAAGATATTATTTTAATTTTTTTATTATTTTTGTAAGGGTAAAAATAATTTCAAAACTAATTTCATATATATGATGAAATAATTTTTTTATAGGCATATTGAGTTTTATTTAATTTATAATGAACTCTTTTATTTTTTAGGTTTTGTTATTATCAATATGGGGGTGACTGTAGAGTAATTTTCCTTAAATGAAATATTCTAGTTCAGTTATTTGGATGACTAAAAATAAATTATTTTTTTGAATTAAACTTTTTAGTTTTGTTAGTTAAATTTTTTTAGTTTTGAACTTCAAAATCTAATTTCCTTTACGAGATAATTCTAAAACATGGACTTCCAAAACATCATGAAGTCACCTAAACTATTTAGAATATAATATTATATTAATCCTTATGAGTTTGTTATAATATGATAGTTATGATCAAAGTCTACATAGTTTATTTTATAGATATTTTCATTCCTAAATCTATAAATAGTGATCATGGATTTGAGTAATGACTACTAGATCATTTGTAGAAACACCTTCATACAAACTTTTTGCACCATCTCAGTATTTGAGTGCTTCTGTTTGTAAGTGTTTTTCATAGTGTTCATATATCCTCTGATTATGAGTGATTTCACATTAAAATCACTAATATTTCATGTTATTATTTTTTTCTCTAAAAATTTTACATGATCAAATTTATATTTAAAATAGAAATATTTTCTTACAAAAATATAGTTTAAAGACGTTTTGGTGAAAGTGATTGTTTTCTATCATGTGATTGAATCATATCATAAGGATAGAGTTTTCAGATTCAAATATCTATCAAAGAAGTTTGTAGATAATACTTGTTCTTCCAAACATTGTTCAAATATGTTACTAGTTTGAAAACCAATTATAACCATTAGATCCATGTATTTATCCTCTTCAACTTTTGATTAAATCTGAAATTTTGTTTTAACTGGAACTATATATATCTTTATGTAGAATTTTTTAAAGGAGTTTATGGATTCTTATCTATAACTACACTTCAATATTTCATTCTATGTTAATTATTATTCAATTTGGTCTATTTACAATGGATATCTCAAAATTGTTTATTAGTTTATTTCCACTTCATTTATTATTATTTTTTCTCAAAAATTATTGTATTCATAACTTCTAGAAAATTTATTAAATTAAATAGAAAATCTATTATATTTTTTAACTTCAATTCACCACAATCCCCCTAAATGTTTTCATATATATAAAAAATAATATGATCCATTTGATTTTAGGAGATATAAAAGGTCAAAAAAATTATTTATTTTATAACAAAATAGTATTATTAACCATAAAAATCTAAACTAATTATGTATTGAGTAGAAATAATAAATTACTGGATATTTTATTCAAAAAACCAACTCCTTCACCTTTTCCACCCATTCCCCTTCACTTCCTAACTCTCTCCCAATCCAAATGGATTACTAAATCCCTCCAAAAAAACCCTCACTAAGTTTTCTATGTTCTGGTCTAATTAAAAGACTAGTCTAAGAGGATTTAAGGAGTACTCAAAGGAATCATCCCCAAATAAAGTGAATTTTTGATTCACACATCAATTAAAATTTCATTCACTTTTTACACATCCTAAAACCCATAGTAAAACATTAATAATGTGATTCTAATATTGTAATTCTATAAATATGATAGAATATTAATAAAATATTTATTATTTTTCTTCTCATAACTTTATTGTCAAAAATTCCACTCACACTATAGTGGGTTTATAACATTAAAGTGAGTGATGATGTTTTCTATATTATAATTTTTAAAATGATTTTTGAGAAGACTGATACTATTAAAAATAAAATTAATATTTTTTAATATTTTGTAATTATAAAATAATAATTAAATTACAAATGTGAATGATACAACTCCATAGTTAGTTTAATTTCTTTAAAATATATGTATATCGAGAAACACATTAACATTTCAATATATTTTTGACATCAAGATAATTATTAATAAATTAGACAGTTTTAATGAAATGGAGATTTACTTTTATACTCTTTGAAATCATAAAACCAAAGTATACTCACTAATGATATATATCACCCTAAAAATGAAAACATGGATCAATTAAAGAAAACATCGATAAATTAAAAAACAAAAACTTGAAAATAATATATTTTATGAATAAAAAGAAAAAACAATATTTAAATAAAAATTTAATAACTTTATAATAAATTAATCAAAAAAATAAATATGGTTATTTATGATTTTATAGGAAGTATTCAAATCATATCAGTTTCATGCTTGAGGTTTCTTTCTAGGACTTCATTATGTACCATGTTTTGTTTCCCTTATTGACTATCTCTCCCCTATTTTTCTTATATAATCTATTTATTTTGTTTTCAAATTATATTATCCACATTTTTCTTAGGATGTGTATTTTTTATAATTCTCATCCATTTTATCGTTATATAAACCCTATGATGTTGTATGTGAATCACATAAAATTTAATTGGTACTTACCCCAATGATTTTATATTGTTTCTTTTATCATCTTCATTATAATCATGGTCCATAATTGTTGGCATACCAACTAAATGATAGTGTTTTCCATACCGATCATGGTTTATAGCTCTATGGGGATCTCGGTGTGACATATTGGAGTCACACTGTATCACCTATTTTTCTATCCCACTTCAGAGACTGGAGAGGTATAGGGAATGGTATTTAAGCCCCATCTACCCTCTCTCTATCACAAGGAATTTTCAAATAGGGATGTGCAGTGAGCCACCCATGTGGGTAGTGAGCCCTGATGAAGAACAAAACCATGAGTGAGTGACCCAAAGAGGACATTATTATGATGGAGGGTCTAGAAGACCCGATATAGATCATAAAATTGGAATCGTATAATGTTAAAATATACTAATTAGTAGGAAAGTAATTATGCAGATTTTTGGAGTCACAAATGAATGACAGTGTGTGCCCGGTGGGTCATGGTAGTTTGTTGTAGGGGTGTAACACCATGAAATTTGGGTGTAATGTTGTAAAACTTGTTTACCTATACCAAGTAAAATACTTTAGGGGTGATGTTCGTGGTATATAATCCCCATCCACCCTCTTCTAATCACATGGACATTTTAGAGGGGGATGGGCAGTGAGTTGCCCTTGTGGGCAATGAGCCCTGCTGATGAACAAAACCATGAGGCAGTGACCTAGAGAGATTAATATTATGATGGAGTATCCTAAAACCCTAATTTAAATCCTAAAATAATCTTTTACACCATGTTTTTTTTTAATTTGATACTAATTATTAAATTTCCATTCCTATTTTGTGTGTCTATTTCAATCATCAACTCATTATACTCTATAATAAAACTATATAACACATTTTCCTAAATCAGGTTTATTTTTTATTAACATTTGATTATTGATTTATGTTTCAATGAGGCACACATAAGAATAATATGTTATGATTTGATGAGATTTAATATAATTATATATCCTCTAAATCTCAAGTTGTATAGAGAATAATTTTTTTCTTTATTTCATTGTGTAAAATAATGTTTTATTGGTTGTATATCACCTAGAGGGAGTTGTTGATTAGTTATTGAAACTAGTAAAAAATATTGAGCTCATAGAATACATTTAATTCATTTAATTTTAAAAATTCATGTAAAAATAATTAATATATATTTTCCCTTAACTCTTTATATAAAAATGGAAGGGGTTTCTTAGGTTGAAGAAAAGGGAAAATGAATCCATTGGATCTTATGAGGAAAACATCACAAGGATTTCAAGGTGTGCCTCTATATTTTAAATTAAACCTTAAATTAAGTATTTTTGTTTATTTAGTGCCTTAAATATATGTATTTAAGATGACTTACTGATTCAATACATTGACATCTATGAATAAAAAAATGATTTGATTTTAATGTGCAAATAGATATTGGTGAATCACAATGGTCTCATGGGTCAGGTTATAAGAACATATTAATATAGTATTAACCTAGAGTTTTAACTAGTAAATATAATAGAAAAAATAATATTAAACTACCCACATATCCTAAGTTTGGGAAGACGTATCCTTGAATCAACCTCAAAGGAATGGGGAAATTCATCAATTGTAGAAAAAATTTCATCTAGTTAATGAATATAAAAGGTGTGTGAAGAATAAAATCCTTATGATGAATAAAATGGAAGGTTATGATCAATAATCCACCCATGTTAAAATGTTTTATAAGTGAGAAACATTTAATGCATGAAATTCAATGCACCAATATAAGGGTTGTTGGGGATAAATGATAGTAACAACCTCAAGGTCCATTAGAGAAAAGATTTGTAAATTTTATCACAATTGTTGAGGTGGATCCTAAAAAATTGCTGACATGTAAACTTATTATTCATTTGGGAATATAAAATTTAACATTTGATTCAAGATATACGAATTAATTTATATCATGGAAATTTAGTGGAAATATTTTGACCCCACCTCAATACATGGAGGTTTAGTAATTAGTGAAAACACCTTATGGTGAAATTATTGCATCTTAGGTATATAAATATTGCCTAATTAGATTTTGGGGGTAAGAGTCTCCTAGAAATTATTTATATACTATATTTTCAATAATTCAATTTTATACTAGTAATGTAATGGTTTTACTTATATAGATCCAATATCAACTACCATAATAGAGAAATATATCTCAAACACATAAACCATCCTTCAATCTTATATATGGCAGAGGATAATGATGAATATTATTTGAAACATATTCTCAAGAATGGATATTGTTTCCTTATGAGAAATAATATCTATCCTAAATGGTTTAGATAAAATAATGAAACACCCATTAAGACACTCCCTTTATGAGGGATATATTGTTGTATTCCTTAAAGAGTATTCTTATTTATCTATTGGTTGAGAGTTTGAGTTCTATATAGAACTTACATCCAAATACATATCCATATCCAAGGGTCCATAAAAATATCCACCTTTTAACTAGAATATTTAAAGCAATAGAACATATACATTGGTTTTATATTCACTCATGTTCCACCATGGAGTTCCCCGATTTACTTTGTTAAGAACAATGATGGTTCAATTCATCTCTACATTAATTATCATGATCTTAAAAATATTATGAAAAATAACAAGTATCTTATTCTATATATTTATGACATGTTTATCCAACTATGTTGGGATCACTACTTCTCAAAATGTGGACCTTCAATTAAGGTATCATTAACTAAAGGTAAAGAAGTGGGATATTCTAAATACTACCTTTCACATGAGATATAGTTACTATGAGTTCATAGTGATTTCATTAGAAATTTATAATAATCCAAAAAAAATCATGAACATAAAGAATAGATGATATTATAATTTACTATTAGATAAAATAAGAACAATATTATAACTTGAGTATTGTGCTATATACTTTTTAATAGAAAATATCTATGAGATATATAGAAAATGTTACTTTTATATAGATTAATTCACATTCATGGGAAATGTTATCGTAATCAAGTGGATATATATTGATCCTTCAATGAAAAAAATATCTATTAATAGCCCAGGATTATATTTTTATTCTATATCTTTATTTTTATCATATTATATATGTATTATCTACTATTTATGGGAAACATCTCATGATTGTAAAACTACCTAAGCAAGCTAAATCAGAAAGGAGTAAAGATTTTCTTGATGGATGAATGTGAAGAGTGATCTAACGAGTTGAAGATTTTTTTAATCACTATATATATACTCAAATATCCCTCATGTTGGGAAGTATTTTGTGATATATAGTGATATATCAAATAAGTTCATGGGTTTTTTAATCATGAAAATGATTAATTGATAGCTTATTCCTCAAGACAATTAATAGAGTATGAGAAAATTTAACATATGAATGATTTCTACTTGGATATTATAATCCTTCAATTTAAGATTTGGAGACATTATCTCAATGGAGATAAGTGTGACATATACACTAATCATAAAAGTATAAAGTATATATTCACATAGAAGTGTCTCAACATACATCTACAAAGATCATTAAGGATGATCAAAGACTATGACTAATCAATCCATTTTCATTATATAAATGATAATAGATTGATATATGCTCAAAATAGAAAATATCTTGAAACCATATCCATAATGAGGATTGAAAATGATACAACCTTCTTAGATATGATAAGGATGGATTTGGGGGTTACAAAGGGAAGAAAAATATCCTACCCTTATAAAATGTTTTCTTAACCATTTATCCTATATAAGATTAAGGAATATCAAAGGGGTGATATATAGATATTAAATAATATGGAAGCAATAAGGATGGGGGGATCCATGGAGTTCAATATTGATAAATATGGATTTGTATGATTTTTGATGGATTTATATATACCATCAAAGCCCAAGATAAATAAGGAAATATTAGATTATTACAAAATCTAAATATTCTCTATCTACCTAGTGTATATAAACATATATAGAGATATCTGAACTCATTTTAGTGGGAAAATATATATATAAAGGAATAATTTAATATACATCCAAGTGGTTAGTGTGATAATAAGTTAATGTACCCCAATAATAGTTGAATGGTATAATAAAAAAGTTACACATAATAACATGGAAATGGTTGAACATCACTATATATTATTTTATGATTCTTAGAAATACATCAGAAGTATGCAATTACAAATGGGTTGTGGTGGATCATCCTATAAAGTCTTCTTAAATCATCTTTATTTGTAGTAATTATAACTTGATCAATATGTAAAGATATATATTAGACAAGTGGTGAAGATGACTGGAACACCATAATTAATTATATCTGATTTAGATCTTAGGATTACCTCAAAATTCAGTAAGATTTTAGAATTACTTGAATGAAAAGTGGAACTTTAGTATTGCTTATCACTCCCAAAAAATATTTCCAATTTAAAAGGTATGTCAAAAAAATTTTGGATATTCATAGAGATTTATTTAGAGACTTCAAATTAGGTTGGGTTTAGTATTTTCATCTAGTTGATTTATCATACAATTATAGTGTTTACTTATGAATATAGATTGGTCCTTACAAATTCTATATTGGGAATAAGTTTAGAACTCAAAATTTTTGGGTTGAAGTTGTAGAGAATATAATATTTGTACTAAAAATAGTCAATTAAATATTATATGAGGTCAAATATAATTAGAATTAAATCCAAGTAGAAATATTATATGTAATATGTATAGTGACAATCATTGATGAGACCTAGAGTTTAAGGTTGGTGATGAAGTATTACCTTGTATGTCTATATGAAAAAGAGTTATGATCTTTCGGATTAATGGAATGACAAGTCACATATTCATTGTCCCCTTTAGATCCATGATCATTTGAGTTTGTTTACTATCAACTAGCACTCCCAGAAAAACATGTCGCAAGTACATAATGTGTTCTGAGAGGTTCCTAATGATCCAAATCATAAGGACCAATCCAACAAACCCACATTAATGGGATGAGTAGACCATGAAAAAATAAATTACTTCATTTCAAATGAGCTTATAATAACTTAAGGAATAAAAGAATATAGTCTAAAGTGGAGAAACTTTCAAATATATGAGATGAACCACATAACAGAAATAGTTTTTTAAAATTTAATATTTCATGAATTTTTTATCATTTTTTATGAAAATAAAATATATTTTTAATCATGAAATAAATATATACTTATATATATTAAAATTATGTTACAACTATTAAATTTTAAATATTTAATATTTATTTATAATAATGGTTTTACTATTATTTGAGAAAATATTTTTAATCATGACTATAAATGTGGTTCTGCATAAAATTTAATTTTGATAAACACGCATTAAATGTTATACTAATTATACAATGATGTTTTTGACCCATCCCATGCAATTATGGCCTAAAAAAACCCAGTACAACCCATTATGACTCTATATGTGTTCCACGTATCTCTCTTGAAGAAGAACATATCATATCCTTCTCATGTACAGAATTTTGATGTAGTAGATTTGGAACATGATCTATATTATGAGAATAATTCAATGATTTTTTTGATCATCTAGACGATGTTCTACATAACAAGATAACAAAAAATGTATACTTATTATAGGGATGATATTTTTATGTATAGGAAACCTGGGAAAATGAGGATGTAACAATATAAAAGTACCCTTATCTCTTTTCATCATAGAGTTTGATTTGAAATTTAAAGGATAAAATTTATAGTGGGGGAAGACTTTGGGATTATGGTGTATCTTGATATTGTAGAATTATCACACCAATAAAAAATTTAAAAAGTAAATCAAATAATTTGAAATATAATCAATATTTTATAAATTAAAAATATAAAAATTTGATTGGAATTGAAATGAATGATGATTGAAGAGAATGAGAGGTATTTATTGGAAGTGTAAACCTAATATTATTGATATAATATCGACATTATTGTTGAAATAACAACATGAATATTAATATATGAGTCATACTAATGGTAATAATAAACTATTAAATAAAAGAAATTTTCTGAGAATAAAATTATTAAATTTTAAAAAATTAATATCATAAAAATAATTCTCATATTATAAAACACAAAATGTGTATAGCTGCAAGAAATATTTAAAGAATTTTTTTAGGTATTTAGTAAAACCTTTATCTTTAATTCTAAATTAAGAGAAAAATATAGGTATATAAAATTTAAAATTATTTTAAAAAAATAAGTTTCCTTTATAGAATCAATAGTTTCAAATTACCTTCAGGGTAATTTTTCATATTTTTCTTGAAAAGGTTGAATTTTTTTGGGAATATTAAAAAACATGGTATTTATATAATATATGTTTTATGAAATAATAATGATATCGAAATGATTCAATACATTAAAAAAACTAATGACCTAAAATGTATTTATTAAGTAAAATAATTCATTTCAAAAAAATAAAATTAGTTTTCAAACTAATTAATGGGTTTGTAAAAGCCTATGTTTTATTCAATTCAAATAAAAACATTATTTTTTATTATTTAATTAAATTAAATATATAAATGATATCATTTGATTTTATAAGTGTTAAAATGATAAACAAAATATTTATTTTATAATCAAATTTTATTATTAAAAAAATAATCCTTACTATTAAAAGTCTTGAGTGAAAATAAAAACTTAATCAATATTTTTTCAGAAACACCCTTCTCTTTAAACTATAAATATCTCTCACCCAACCCTAATTCTACTTCACATTCAAAATATTTAACAATAAAATGAAATTTTTAAAAATATTCCAAAACACCCCTCATCATGTTTTTTATATTATGGTCTAATTAAAAGACCAATCTAAGAAGCCTTGAGGAATATTCAAAAAAAGAATCCCAAATGAAGGAAATTATCTCATCATACATCTTTTTATATTTTATTTACTTATTATTCCTCATAAATACCTTATTAAAACACTAATAATTTGATTCTAATATTATAGTTCTTAAATAATGAAACTATATTAATATTTTTTTATTATTTTTCTTATATTTAATTAATTCTTAAAAAAATTGGTGGTTTATACCTTCTTTGTGAGAAATGAAAATTTTCGACAATTCCTTTTCCATTTAGTGAAAAATAGTATTTTATAACACAATTAAATTATTAATAACCAAATTAATTCTATTTTATTAATATTTAATTCTAAAATAACTATGATATTAATAATGTTAAGGATAAAACATCTCAATCTGTTTAATACTAAAAAAGATAAGTTTGTTGAGAAACTCCTTACCATTTAAATATATTTTTAGTATCATTATAACTATTATATAATTATGCTATTATAATGGCATTGGTATTTAATTTTAACATCCTTGAAATTATTTAACAATGTTATAATCACTAATAACTGATATTGTCCTATTGATGAAAACATGGGACCATGAAACAAAAAATTTAATCGTTGAAAAAAATAACAAAATATGAGCACTGTTTATGAATAAAAAAAAGAAAAATAGGTAATTATAAATTAAAATTTTTCATAATTAATTAATTAATTATAATAACTTCATTATTTAAAATGTTATAGGAAGTATATGAATCATGCCATACTCTAGGTAAAGGGTTATTTAGATGTATTTGTTCTTGTTAAATTTTTGTTTCCCTTGTTTACAAACTCTCTCATTTTCTTTTTAAATACTCAATTTTTTATTTATCTCATTATCTTAGCATCATTTTTCATGTAAAGTGATTTTTTCCCTAAATAAAAAACATATGATATTATAAGTGAAAAATTAAAATTTCCTTATACCTTTAATCAATGATTTTATATTATTTCTTTTATAAATTTTTTTAAATCCATGATCTATAATCCATTACTACATGTTTATTCTGACCTTGAATATAAAATATAAAATTTTACCAGTTATTTTGGGTTCTAATGTAATTCATCAATTTAATATTCTTCATGTAAACACTATGTAATCCATTTTTTTAGTTTATTGCATGGTTACACATTATGATTAATTTATGTTTCTATGAGGAACATATAAGAAAGATATTTTATGATGTGAAGGGTGATACGAAAATTATATTTCCCACCAATAAATTAAGTAATTATTATATATTATAAGATTTCTCGTATGGTGCATGGGAAATTATCCAAGAAAATTATGTTATCATGTCTTGGCAGTGAGCCTCGACTTATGTTTATGACATGTTTTATATTGATTGAATTTCCTATATGCCTTAAGATTACAACGTTTTTATGATACCATTCTATATATGCATTTATTTCTTGTGATAAAATATTATTTAGTGATTTTATGATTCAATTATTGATAATATACCACCCTCGGGTTTACATTGATTAACCCTTACTGGGCTTTTAAGCTCTCCCTTTCAATGTGTATATCCTTCGGATATCCCACGTATATATATATGAGCAATATGATATTATAGTATGAATAATAAAGATATAAATATGATTTTATATAGTTTGTTTTAATATGTTGTATGTAATCTCAAAAATATACTAAAATATATATATGTTTTAGTGTATTTTATAAAATTTATGACAAAAATTAAGTAATATTATTTATATAATATACATGTTATTATAGTCATTTTCAAACATATCTCACTATGTTCTTTATTGTGTCGTTTCACTAAAAATAGCACCAAATATTATGAAATTGTTTTGTTAAACCAATGTGTATCACCCATCATATTGCCTGAGAGTCTTTTCTCAACATTCCTATCATCATCATCAGGATTTTCCCATTATGTAAATATATAAAATAAAATTATCAAAATATATTTGTCCTATAAGATACACCTAAATATATATCTTGTTACTCATCATTTGGAAGTTGGAATTTATATCCTCTCTCTCACACTTTCACCCTATTTACTAGAGAATAAGTACTCTTTAAGTGATAAATAAAATCATCCCATCATCCTGTACTATTTGTCATAGATTAGAAAATAATGTGTGTAAATTTTATTTCCTCACTTAACACGCTCACTTCCTAAATCAATGTATTTATATTGATCAGTATATCCATTCTTTTACAAATTCAAGGGATATAAACCTTGAAAGAGTAAAAGTACTAGATGTACTCAACCCATCACCTCAAATAGATATTATGGTCCCACTAAGAGAATATATATATATATGGTCTTTTTGGTCTATTTAAACCAAAATATATTCCAAAATATATATGGATTAAACACATTGAAGAATGTACCACTATATCTAACTCCAAAACATGGGTCAAGTAGTTCCCCCCATGCATAATCAACTATTGAGAACCATAATTATCCACACTGTTATAATTAATTAGAACTCCTCTAAAAAATATTGATGCATTGTAGTATATGATATAATTCTTTTCCAACCAAATTAAAATCATAATTAATGAAAAGAAAAGTCTCTATTTTATATCTGGAATGATCATATTGCACTAATCATTTTACTTTTTTTTCATTCCCTTTTTGGTCAGGGTTATCATAAATATTCCCAACAAGAAAAAATATTGAATGAACCTATGGAAATAATCATTGAGTCTATATAAGCACTTCATGTTAACCATATTCTTAGGTCTTTCCCCATAAAAAACAACCTTGAACTTCATAGTATCTAATAAGACTCAAGACTCTAATATCACATTCTCTTAAAAATAAATCTCTAGAATCTAGAAATAAAACCTTAAGAGTTAATAAAATAACAGTTTCTCTCATACTGTGCCTAATATATCCTTTATGTGTGTCACATGATCCTCTTGTATTTTGGAGTAAAGGAATATATCTTTTATAAACACTACCATGAACAATTTTAGTTATATATAGAAAATCATATAAATCTAGCCTATGAAAATTATTATATCATTCACTAAACTGAATAGCATCCCCAAGAACTCATATACACCATACCTATATTAAAATTCTTTTTAAAGAAATTTTTTAACCCCTAATATGAATTAATTATAACCTAATGAATGATTATTATTTGTGGACCATCTGAATCCCCTAAATTGTCGAAAACAATAAATCCATTAAAGTGGGATCTAGTTTATGATCATCATTTGATTTATTATTGAGTAACATATGAACAAATATCAATCATTCACAACCCATCATGGAGAATAACATTGTATCACCCATTTATAAATTATCTTGTGAATATTTCCCTTTACCAGAAGGTATTAAAGGTACAAATTCAACTCTACCAGACCAAAAAGATCCATAAAATATAATGGTATAAATATAGGTTGTCTCCTCAGTAAAAGTTAATTATAAATTAAATATCACTCTCATGTGGAAAACCTAAGAAATCCTATGGAAGTATATTTTAAAACCACTCAAACACAATACAGAATAAAAAAATCATTTATAGTAATTAGTTCCAAAACACATAGTCACCGTCTAGGAAATAATCTTATAAAATTTTTGACAATGAGTTCTATAATGGATATCCTAATTATTTAATTCATTAATAATGGTATAGTAATATCTGTTAGGATAAGTGAGAAACACTACTATCATATAGAAAACAATTCTTTCACGTGATTGATTCATCTAATTATTGAAAAAACAAGAAGTCAATGTCATCGATTTCTAGCCAAATTAAATCCTATAGATACTAATATCTACTCACTTCCATGACACATTCAAGTCACATTATTATTCCCTTTGATATCATACCCAAGGGTTTGTTAATGTTCTTTATTCCATTAATAAACTTCAAAAAAACCTTCCTCGAAGTGAAATAGTGTTTTACGCTAATGTCAAATAAAACATCAGTTAATTAAAAATCAATAGTATCATTTCATGTATAATAGATAGTCCCTCACTAACATTGGTGGCTAACTTCTATATTATTTAAATATTGGAAAAATATAACCAGTAGTCCTAGCCCTAAGTTTCCTAACTCCAATACAGTATCATCCACTATTTTTGTGAATATCCATGTAAACCATGTCTACCACCATGACCAGATTGGAAAAATGATACATTATTATCACTCTATAGTTATCATGATGAAAAATATATAGAATGAAATATCTATCTCAAACCTCACTTACTTACAAGATGATATTTGTTACTATATTGAGATCCCATGTTTCTTATCTTATCATATTCCCAACAAACCATAGACACCCTTAAAAATTTTGGATGCATTGCTAACCACACTGGTAGTGAACTAAAAGGGTCCTTCCATGAATAAAAAGAGAGCAATACATACCCTAGCTAACCATTATCTCATTACCTCTGTATTAATTATCTGATATTCTCTTCTAAATTATATATGATGTACTCCCAAAACCCCCAGGGGGATCCAACCACTTTAATTTCTCAGTATCAATAATACCATTCATGTAATTTTATTCCATAACATGATCATGAAACTAATGTAAAATTATATATTACCACACGTGATATCTACATTCAATAGAGGTTAGATTCTAGTTTATAAGATATAAAGCATTACATGGTTAGAAATTTACCCTTAAATGGATTATCACAAGAATAAATAACAATAACTTGAGAAATATTATGGAATCAAACTCTAATCATACACAAATATTTTTCCAACATGACGTAAAATCATCCTAACATATAAACATAATCTCAACAAAAGAATTAATAAACACTAAAACTAAATTATCCCAAAAATAAATTCAAAAAAAAATCTCTTTTTATCTCCCATAAACCCTATACAAAATTTTACAATGATCCTAGCCTCCAACACCCATCCACAAAGGTCCCTAAGCATACCTACATGAAATCAATAGTAACTACACATTCACAATAATTAAATGTACCAAGTGTAAAAAATATATCTTAGTAAGATACCACAAGAGATACAAAACATTGATAATCTTTTAACATAACCATGTATATATAATAAAATTTATATTATGCATTTAACATAAAAATTATCACACATAAAACCTCATCGAGTGCTAACAAATTCATCTTGACATATTAGATTAACTTAATTTACTAATTATGATGGAAGAACATAATTTCTAACAATATATGTCATACAAAAACACATGGATAAAGTAGAAACCATTGCAAACACATTCCATAATTACCTTTCTATTGAAACCGTTACATTGAAAAACAAATGGATTGTTTCATAGTAACATAATACGAAGATTATCTCACATCATAACTAAAACATGGTTATAATGTAGCCTAAATCAATTATTATCCCTCATTGTAACTGAACCCATTTTTATACCATACCCTAACTCAAGATTTCCAAGGAAAATAATTCAACACGTATGATTTCAAAACAACATCAATATATCATAAAGATATATTATCAACATAATAATTATAGAAAAATACCCAATTATAAATCAATCATACCAAAATAATAAAATGTTAATTAAAAAATAAAATCATAGAATAATCTTAATTTGATATCTTTATTGAATAAATATATTTTTTGGTATACTCATTTCCATCATCTTTTCCATGCATTTAAAATAAATTTTTTTAAAAAAATTATATATTTATTTATCCCAGACAATAAGACAATAATAAAATATTATTTAATAATCATGGAATAATCACAAGCACTTTTAAAAAATTAATTAATTAATTTTCAACATACAGTTCCATGAAAAAAATCCATTTTTTTTCTCACTGATCATTGTTCACATATTTCCAATTGATAGACCAAAGGGATAATTTATACTAGTTTATCATTAATTCTAATAAACATAAATCAAAAATAAAAATATATTTTATATCCCACATAAATAGCACTTTTTATATTCAATTAATTTAATTCAAGGACTTAAAAATATATAATTGTTTTACTGGACACTTTTTTTTCATTATAAAATCACCTGAATTTCTAAATTACATTTCAAACTCACAAGTGGTTTTAATTATCAAAAATTAAATTATAATACTATTGATCCCTAATTTCTTGTATATAAACACATATAAAGATCATTTATATATACCCATTTTTAAATCTTCTTTATTAGATATATCCCATAATCGGTTACCATAAATGATTTAATCATTAATTCCTCATTTAAAAAACAACTAATAAAAAATTCATGCGTAAGAAAAATTTTAAACCCAAAATAATAAGATTCAACATTTAACTCTTCATAATTATATACAATGAGAAATTTAGAAAATTTCTCAAACCATTATAAATCAAAATTGAAATATTATCACTTAAAATTAAATATAAAATCAAATTAAACAAATCTAGATGAATTTTTAGTTCATTAATTCATGAATTCTTAATATTTTCATTTATAAATATTAACGCCTCATATAATGTAATTTCATTATAGGTTATGATTATTTATTCAATAAATAATGATATAATTATCTGAAAATTTCACATTTAATTCACTCAATTATTCCACAATAGATCATTACAGTAGTTCCTTCTTGAATTAATGTTTAATTCCATTGCAAGTGGACACATTAAGGTAATATTCAAGAATATAATTAACCAAAGTACACTAAATTAACGAAATAAACCCCCATATAATGTTGAGACCATATAACTAATGTCAAGTCCATATTTCACATAAGAATTTTAGTCTTAATTCTTTATTAATTAATAAATTATAATAATTCAACCAAAACCATAATATAAACATGAATTAAAAAAAGGAAATAAAATCTCGTTGCCTTTTAAAAAATGATGAAAATGTTTTACTCACCATGTTGGTCACAATGAAGAAAACAGATTACAAATACTTCAAAAATCAAGGGGAAATCACTAAAATAATTTTTAGGAAGAAATAAAGATATTATAATGATGATATATTGAGCTAATAATTTCTATAAATAGAAATGTAGGATAAATACAAAAATTCCAGGAACATGAAATGATAAAAAAATCCTCTAATTAAAAATGAGGTTGGAAAAGTCATATGGTACTAGGTTAATAAATATCATTAATTTGGTTGCTATCGGCCACCTGGTTCCAATCACCGGTGATGTAGTGGTCAATCATGGGTATCAAGTATTTTTTTTTATATTTTATAAAATACAGACTCCTCCCCCTTCTATACCCACCACTTTTAGTATAAAAATTAAATCTATAAGTAAAATATGGCCATTTTAAATACTAAAACATGATATTCAAATTAAAAAATCTAGCAAGGACAAAATTTTCATTACATAATAACCATAATAATGTTTTCTTTTCCTTAGAAGATTAATCTAGAATCTCTAACGAATGAATCCACCACTTAGATATCAACTAAAAATGATTTTAATTAAAGAACTATGTACATGATGGATAAATATTATCTACTCGGTGGTCAATACTACGAAACCCTTTCCATAATAATTAATATAAAGGAACCTAGTACCCCTCAATAAGTACCTACTGGTTTATTTTTATACATTTTAGAAAACTCAACCTCTTCACCCACCCTACTCACCTCCTTTCACCTAAAACATTAAATTTTTAATTGATATATGGCCATTTTAAATCCTGAAACACCAAATGAATATTCAAAATACAGGAAATTAAACTAATTTTATTACACTTCTCAAAAAAAGATATCTTTTTTCATCACATCATATTAAGTTATCAATATGAACAACTAACTTGATCCCATACCATAGGTCTAAAGAAAATATAAAAATTTTAAAGGTTTATAGTGTCACTACAACCAAAGATTAGATAAATCCATAGAAAATCTTTTAATAATTATGAATTATCTATCATAAAATGTTATATTTGTTATAAATAAGTCAACTTATGATTATGTTCCATCATAAATGTCTCTATTAATAACTTCTCAAAGAAGTGAATTTGGACATTATCCCAAAATAACGCCTTTTGTATCTTAGCAACACCAAGATATTCCAAAAACATTTAGTACGACCCAACAACATAAAGTTTACTAGATTAAATTACATTCCCTCTATAGTCTATATTATCAAATATAATCTAGATCCATTTGATCCATTCATTCTCACTTTATATTCCAATACCACATAAGTAGATGGTTATATGTTTTATCTTTAACTCTCAGGTAGGATCAGGAATGTTAACCTCGCTAGTTAGTGTCTCTCACTATATAGACGAGGTTTCACTTAGAATTAATGATGTGATATAATAGTTAATTGAAGGTCCTAGAGATACCATAATAGTATAATTCTCCTACATACCCTCTTGTAACTCTATTAAACAACACCATGGTGGAATAACTTACAGTTATAAAACTATTATTGAAAAAAATCATCACATTTTATTTTTTGTTTTTAAAATTATATATGTCATTCCACTTAGCTATTACACATGACCCATTTCATCATCATATATATGTTATCATTAAAAGTATCCTCCATATATCCTACTCATAATATATCTCATGTATGTTCAACACGTTTTATAAATCAATGTGTATTATTTAATTCTAACTTAATCTTAAGGAATCTAATTCCAATTAATTCATCTCAAGGATATCATTTGCACCATAGTATCCACATTAGTCTAGAATATATATTCATTTCACATCCATTTCATATTAAAATGGTAAAAATAGGGATAAACCCACCATTTTACATTTATATATTGTACTTAACTACTAATATGTTAGTGGGGGAATATATTGAATAAATTATTATTGATATTTTAATCTACCAAAATCCATTTTTCAATCATTTCATGATCCCCTAAAATTATGAACAGGTCATGTGAACCACCTTTACATGTATAATATATGTATTCATGCTCAAATCCATTCATATAACCAAAGTAATTAAATAAGACATGAAAATCATACTTCATTTTGATACAATTATTAAAATAGAAAAATAAAGAATCATGATCTGGCAGAATGGTAAATAAAAATTATATAATATTGGTATTTTCTTAGAACTCATATAGTTGTTATCCCAAGTACATTCCGTTCAATATATATATAAAAATACCAAAAATATAAATTAACTAAAACACACTCTCATACCATTTTTTGTAAAAAATATACCCTAGTATGCCCAAAGAGGTTTTAATACTAGAAAACCATAACAACTCATGTGGAACACCTCATATGCAAGTTTTTGTGAATTGATAGTAAGGGTTTGATATTATAACTTTGGGAGACCATTACCTCAATCAAATAACTATAAATAATAAAATCAATAATATTTATTATAAAAAATAGAAACATCAAGTCATATATGGAATCATTGTAGAAACTAACAAACATTATTATGTCACAATGTAATAAGAAAATGAACTCATTTTTTATCCTATATCCCTAAAAAAGGTAATATTTCCAAACATTTAATACTATACATAGTAAATGTAAAAGAAGAAAAAAATACACTATAAATGGGATTTAAGCCTTGATTTAGAACCATATCCATCTTCCTATCAATAAAAACTCTTTCTCAACCACCTATAATAGGTATCTTTCCCTTATCATTAACTTGAACCATAAATATGGAATTTCCACCAAGATTTATATGCAGGTTATTAGTAAAACAATCAACAAGACGCCACTAAATATCCCCTAAAATAATTGAATATATATATATGAGTTCATAAATATTATAATAAGTAACAACAATAAAAATGTAAGACTCAAACCACATTAAATTTTTCGTACCATGATATATCATTTATCAATAGTACCTACTTATGTAAATTTCAATGAACCATATTGGTTATCTCATATTCACATTTCACAAGTCAAGGTGGAACCACCATCACATTGGATTGTATAGAATATAAATATATGGTTCTATTGTAGCTTAGTTTTCATGAATGTACTTGAATCCATCTCATGACACTATAACATCAATCATGATAGGTCGATGTATGGCCTCTATAAGGTCATAAAATCACTAGTTCAAAATACATATATCTAACTATTGGGAAAAATTCCCCATAATTGTAAAATCATTAAACACCCACAATTATAATACTTTTTAATTTAGACTCAATATCCCTCATGAAATTATTTTTCTCAGTGGATCCCAATAAAATTTATTTTGATGGGTGAGGTGTACACACTCACTTATGAGTCACACATAGTTTTTCACCACCATTGATGTTGGTACACTCTCATTCCACTCCACTAATGGACCAATATCCTCACTATAAGACTAAATGGGTATTAAATACAATACCAATTTATAGAATCCCCAACCTATTAAACTTAAATATTTTCAAACCATATCATCACATGACCTCAGGTGCACCACCTCACTCACTGGAGTTTCCTGAGTATTTGTTATGGTTAAATAAAACTATATGGGGAGGCTAGACCCTCGGTATCATTAAATGAAATAATATTTAAATCACATAAACCCCATAAAAAATTTAAAATCATAGTATAATATATGGAATTATAGTGGAAGGTATACCATTTTAAATAAAAAAATACATGTGAAAAAAATATAATGCATGTTGGTCATGTAATTATATTCATCAATAAATATTGTAAAATTGGTCAATCAAATATATATAGAAACCAACTAAAAACTGAAATGTAAAATATGATCATAACATTAATACTTGATCTCACCTTAAACTAATCTCTATATCACATCCATGATTTTCCAAAAAAATCATCTTTAATAAGGACTTCACCTAGATCTTTATGTCAACCATATGGTATGCACATCCACTAGGCTATGTGTACATGGTGTGAGAATAAAACTCAACAGGATAGCACCAGTGTTGTTTTAATAATAACTAGTATATATGTCCATGAATGTACTTTATTAAATTAAAATAATAAGTCTCATTGTATGAATCACATCTATTAAAAATTTGTTTACTCAATATCCAATTTGAAAATTGACTCTTTCTTTAATTTTCCAATAAAAATTATATTATGAACACAAACCCAATATTAAGTGGGTTAGTAACTCATCATATTATGAACTTATACCATTTATGGTATAGGGTTGGAAAATCTTTAACCAGTTAGCACTCATATTCCACTAGGTTAGATCCCCGATCAACCCAATTTCGCACATAAAGATCTGATATTAGGTTGATATACCAGCTAAAAATTCATATTAAATAATCTATTAGTTGGAATTAAAACTAATTTGTAAACATGAATCTAGGAAAATTGGAATAATTCCCAACCCACACACAAGAACCACTATCAATTGGAATCATTCTCATTGCATACACCAACAACCTTCTCATTTTGAATCACCCCCAACACACACACTAGAAAATATCTCAGTTGACATAACATCCATCCCATACAACATAGACTATATGGGTTGGTATCTCTGCAAACCCATGGACCAAAAATAATTTCAATAGGAATCATTCCTATATGATAAACCAAAAATCATCTCAATTTTTATCATTACAAACACCTATACTATATACTATCTCTTTTGGAATCATAAAAAACCCATATAATAAAAAATATCTTAGTGAGAATCATGTCGAGATCATAAACCATAAAATCTCTCAGTTTTAATCATGTCCAACCTATATACATGAACTAATTTTGGTTACCATATCACCAAAACTTTTGATATAACTATTTAGAATAACATCCAATCCAGAAACACCATAACGATCATTGGATGGTAGAATATCTATTATATAGAAACCTACATCCTACTATAATATGGTGTGGGGAATTTTCGATATAATAAAATCAAACCCAAGAAACCAGTAATCATAATTATATGGTAGAATATCCAATATATGGAAACCCACATCCTACTACAAGCTGATGTGTTACTTTTTCCAATTAATCTATTTTAATGATTAATTTAGCCCAAATTGCTCAATGTCCTTCTTTTTATTTTATTATATATAATCCCCTTTTTAAGGGATGAAGGGGAACCCATACATGACCTGCATGCCCAAGGCAAAAGGCCCGACACGACCTGTAATACATGACCCAAATGCCCAGAGGCATATTATGCCCAATACATGACCCATAGGCCCATCCCACTAAAACTGTCCATCCCCAGATTTTGCATCATTGATTGGCTTTAGCTCCCCACCTGTATTGATTATTGGCTAGCATTGCCCCATACAAAGCTGCACGGTGCCTGGTCCCAATGGCGGTTTCCATACACTCTCATTCTTCCAATCCAGTTAGCTCTCCTTCTGGTGACTACTACAGGTGCTCTGATCCTCATCTGGGGCATGCTCTGTGTGAAATGGGCTACTACATGGTCTTCAATGGCCCAAAGACCCTGTGGCCCGAAGCCCTTTGATGGCCCGAAGGCCATGAGACCCATAGGCCCAAACTGGTGGCCTAAAAGCCCAAATTATGTGAATAGTTCGGATGCTACAGTACTACTGCAGTGCCTGGTACAATACTGCTACAGTAACCCCAGAAATTCTCCTCCACATGGTTTTGAAATAGGGTCTCTTGGATGCCAAGCAGGAGCCCTTACCACTCAGGTACGATCTCATTGGCTATTTCAAAGATCATCCCATCTACTAAAGCTCATCCTAGTCGTAATAGACCATCATCCAAAATCATGATCCCTTATCTTAGTCAATAGCTATAAAATAAATAATAACATATTTATAATCAATTTATATATCAATTCCATAAATAAAAAAATGTGAATAATTCTGTTAATCCCATCAAGAATCATCTACTAATCAGAACCCCATTCAATGGAGTGTGAACTTCTCTAGACATTCATTGGGACCTATAAAAAGTAAAATCACAAATTTAAAACAAAAAAATTCCTATAATTTAATTTAGTTTTTCTAATTTTTATAATTAAATCCATTAGGAAAATTATGAACACTAGATAAAGAAAAAGTGTGTGTATATATCATCATTAATCCTCATATATCTATAATGAAAAATAACCTCCCATTTTGTAGTGATTTTTCCATGATTTAGTGGAATCGTGATCAAATCCATAAATACAATCACAACTTATTCATGAAAGGGGGGATGAAGATAGGAGGATGAAAGGGGAAGAAGCCTTCCTCAAATTGATTCACCAAGATACCATATACTTCTCTAGATAAAAGGGAAAATGAAGGAGTATGTTAGGGGAGTGGTCGTATAAAATTGCATCTCCCAATGGGATCCATAAACTAAAAAGAATGGGTTAAACCATAAATCATGGATGTATTCCTACTTAAACAAATTAACCTTGGGCCCACTATGAACCCACTAGGTCACCAAAAGTATCCTAGTGACCACCCCAAAAGTTTCCACCCCTATGAAACCCTACAAATCACCCTTTACACTTCCACAAAATACATGATGGTATTTTTTTTATTTACAATCCTCTAGATGACACTAGCTACTAAGTACATCTTCACAATATAGTTAGTTGTACTTCTTTATTTTAGAAATTATACCACTGACCCCCTTTTACCACATAAACTTATATGCCTCTAAACACAACTAAAAACATTGTACTTTTAATACTTGGACCATGTTAACTCAACCTGAAACCATAAAATAAAAACACCAATAAATCAATATCCCCTTTATTAAAATCAATCTTTGACACAAATAATACCTGATATAATAGTTCATTACAAGAATAATTTTTTTATACTCATATTAATCCCTAAGGTAATTTATTCCCAATAATGAGATTGAATACCCTTATCTACTATTAGAAACGAATCCAAATAGAGGTTTGGTGGAAACACATCCATCCCAAAGTAATAATATCTAAATAATAAGATTGTCATGATTGTATATAAAACTCAGTTTTAATTTATTTTCCATATCAAAAACAAAAAACATTTTAAACTAAATAATAAATATAGCCTTAGATGGTTCATCACACATATACCCCAATTACCCAATATCGTATCTTGAGTCTCCCATAATGAAAACCATATACCTAGACCTTGAACCCATGTCATAATTCACAATAATCTATGTTTATCTCTCATTTGAACACTAGGAACGAATGATTATAATTATTTTTTCCATATCAGAACACTTAATATAGAAATAACCTATAACCCACATAAATTATCACTCTTAGTGAAATATCACACAACATCACATAGGACCACTCATGTTTTTTATTTTTCTAATGGATAGAAAAACATCCTCAATTGATTTCTCATTGAATTCATATCAGGTATCACATGCCTAATACAGTCCCGATGAAAAAATAAAACAAATATAATATGTCTAAAATTCCTAACTTGGATCTAATGAAAATCACACATTCTCACAGACATGTATAAACTCTCTGAGTTCCATCACCAGGTCTCTCATAAATTTATACACAATCCAGATTATCTTGTAGCACATGAAGCATATATAAAACCAAAAATAAGATTAAGATCACATATAATATTCCAAATTGAGATAAATTATCAAATAATATGGTCTAACTCATTATGAATCAATAAATATTAATGAATCTAATAGAAAACTCCTACATGAATATTTAGAGTGTTTTTAATTAAATAGTGAAATAAATAATTCATTAAGGTGTGCATGAGATTATATATTCCTCTAAAAGACCAAAGTAACCCACAGTTCTTAAATATGAGACTAAATTATAATATTATATCCCTTTGATAAAGTTGGTACAAGGGATAAGTGGGCTTAGTTAAATAAATACTACATATGAAAATAAATAGAGTATTTATAAAATTTTAATCCCTAAATCCATAAAACACACTGATTAAAAATAGGGTTTATGGATTCCATATGAGTCCTTGTAGAGGCTCATTGGCCTTCTAGTGGGTATCTATAAACCCGTTTGATTTTATCAGTGTTTTTCTACAATAAAGAGAAATACATGATCCCAAACATAGCTACTAGATTCTCAATATGTTCTTATAAAAGTTCTAGTAGAAATCTAATAAATTCTACAACACTAGTGGTTCTATAATTATATTACTATCCATTCTAACCTTTAAAAAACCATCTCCTTCATTAAAATATTCTTAATTATAGATAATTAGAAAAAAAATCAAAATCATCGTGCACAATATATGGGTTGTTATAGATTCAACCTTATTCTTTAGGAAAGCATCATTTTATAGATCCTTATATGTTATCTCTCATACTTATTGTAAGAAGATTACATAGGAAAAGTGTCACATTAATTCTCTCCTTATAATTCTTTATTCTAGGATTGTTATCATTTATCATCAAGTCTTTTTTAGTCCTCATTATGGATAATACACCTTGATTATTAGTATTAAATTTATTATCCATGTTGTTTTATTTTCAAAATGATGTTTCATAAAATGATTAAAATATTCAATAAAATGTAGTCATATAATTTTCATATTATTTAGATCCATCTATGTGAATATATACCAACAAAGTTTTTGGTCTTTGTATATTCTACACTTCCCCTTATGAAGGTAATACCTACATATTTTTAATACTGTGATTTTCCATGATAAATCTATCTCAATAGTTGGATAAATACACTTATTTAGATTTAGCTATCATGATTAATATATTTTTAATGTATCAATTTTCTAAAGGATTCATCAAATTTCATTTCTTAATGAATTATTATTTATGATAATCTATTTTGTCCCAACTAGAAGATTCAATATATGTGTATTGACCAATATTCTATTCAAAATTTCATAAATTTCATAATATTATTTTGAATATGTGAATTTCAAGCTAATTTCAAGATACCTTATTAAACAGATTAGCTAGTTGAGAAACATTTTCACAAATCACTTTTAATAACCTCTTAATTCAGGGAAACTATGTATCACCATTATATTTTTTTTTCTTTAACACACAATGAAAACCTTAATAATTTAATATTTAGGATATATTTATCATTTTAAACCTCATGATTAAGGAAACAATGATTTTTTAAGTATAATTCACACTTATTAAATTTATAAAATATTTTTTTTCCTTCTAAGAATAAATAATAGTTCATAAATAGGTCAAATATTGTACATACCTTGTATGAAAAGGTGTCTTTAGTATATCTTATTTTATTACACCATGTACATTGTAAAATAATTAAAGATAAATAATTTAAATGTATTGATACCGTTAAATTTGATCAAATAAGTCATCAATTCAAGACAACAGGTAAATATTATTTATCGTGATATTACTGATTTCCCTATATCACATACACAACATTATTAAAACATCCTTCATATTATAAATTAATATGGGTACTATTTATGGTACAATACTAAGATAGATGAATATGTAAGGTCTAGGGGAGAAGGATCACCTTAAAATTAGGATAAATCTGGGTTAGAGAGAATTTTATCTTATTGAAAATTTCTTCTCTCTCTAAAAAGGTATTGATTAATAATTAAATTAATTAAATCATTAAGAATGAGATAACCTATTATGATTAATTAGATTCATTAAATATAAAAATAAACCAATATATTGAAAATAATTATTTACTTGGTCTACAATCAATGTTGAGGATAATATATAGAACATGGGTAACTCACTACTTACATATAAAATATCTATAGTGTTTTCTATGATGTTATTTGAGAGGTAACTCCTCTAATTGGTAACCCATAATGTGGATCACTCTAACTTATAAAGATAACAGTCTCACAAAAAATTATAATAAAAAAAAATAGATATATCATCAAAATAAAACGGTAATCAATCATTTCAGCTTCATGATTTTTAATTTTAGACCTCCCTTGAATATTTAGAAAGTTCTTAAAATATTTTTCAATAAACTATTTTCTAAATTGTGCATCATTAACCATAAATGACTATTTCTTCAAATTATAAATACTTTAAGTATAATAAAATTACTCAATATAGATTTCTAGATCATTTGAAGCGTTCAATTTTTATTCAATAATCCTTATTAAGAATATTCATTAACAAATTCAACTTTATGCATCATAGACTTCATTATCTATCAATCATGTTGATTTTTTTACTTAAATAATTCTTATAATCCAATGAAAAATATAATTTTAATAAATTCCCCTGAACTCTAAATCACTCACTAGATCATTAAATCATACCACATGTAAAATATTTTAACATGCAAGACCATGCTCAAAATTCCCCATTATAAAACTTGAAAAATGTCCTCTATAAAATAAACATGGTTTTTTCATTTATGTTGTATTATAATTTATGATTAGTATAATATTTTTTTATTTATTTAATGTTACCATAAATAATACACATGATCTCATAAATAATGTTTTAATACAAAATTGAGGCATCGTTAATTGGTTATTTTTTCACTAAATACATATCCTTAATAAATTCCCTTCTATGAAACTTAATGGTTTAAAATATTTCATTCCTATCACAGATTAAAAAACATATATCCATAGAATATATTTTTCATAAAATTGGTCTTATTGTTTTTTATAATAGACTTGTATCATCCTAGTCCAAGATCCACTAAATGGTACCCCGAGCATATTTTCCACATGGCCTCAAGTGTGACTCCCTATATTCCATATTATACTACCTAAAATCTACATCCTAGGGTGTGTTAGTGGTGATATTATTCTCTCTAATCAATGTGGAATACATCAATATATAATAATAGGTAAATAGATAAAATGGATAAAGGAACCATAATGAAATGCATACATCAAGATAATAATCAAAGACATAATAAATAACCCAAGTCATGTACAAAATGATGATTATTTCATGATACTCTACAAAAATGGAAAATAATGGTGTATAGAAAAATAGGTATATACCAAAAGAAAATAAACACTCAAGCTAACTCAACTCGCATCATGATCCAAAACTCATTCCCTTTCTCACATACTCCATCCCAGGTAGAAAATTTATTATCCATAGTGATACTCTTCTATTGTACCTACTTTTAACCAAGAATCATATGTGAGTGCCAATTGGTATTCTGAAAAATGTGTGAGATATAATTCTTATTCCACCACCAACAACGTCATATAATTATCTATCTAGTGTATATAATATTTCATTATTCGTATATAATAAATATGAATTAGTAATTTAAAATGTAAATGAATCACCTCTACTTCCTCCATGTAATTTACTTTCATATTTTTCATTGGTGCATCAATTATTCTGGTTCAGCATTATCAGAGGAATATTGGTTATCTCTTATTTCTTTAAGTCATTTCCAAAAAATCTAGATTTATTTGCTTCCACGATTCCTTACTAAAATACTCATGTTCCCAGTTCCAAATGGAATCCTTTATAGTAATCATAGGAATTTTCATTTATTCTCTTATTTTGTGAGATATACCATAATTCTCTCTATTTTTGTGGAAATGGTGTTAATTTTAACATCATGTTGTTTTCCAATAGTAATAGATGGTGGTATCAATATCTTCACTAGATCGGGAAAATTTCATATCTCCTATAGTTGGTATGTTTTATGTGGTGGAAGATATTGGGTGACTAGTGATGAAATTTACTATATGGGATCTAATTTGGTGTTGTCTTTGGTTTGGTGTGATTCGGTGAGCTTGATGGATGATAGATGGTGGTTCCCATGGATGACTCGGTGCGGGTTTGTTTTGTTGTATCAGGCTCTGGTGGTGATTGTGGTAACTTTTATAAATGGTTTCATCAATAAATTTCTTAGCAAATGAATCTCGTCGGCTGGTCTTCTACTCAATGGATAGTTTTAGTGTAGCAGTATTTTAAATGGACAATATTTTTTTTATATTAGTTGATTATTGGGTTATCAATGTATTTCCAGCATTGTTTCTTTCCATGTTCCCCTTGGTTGTGGTTATGATTTTTTCAATTGCCACTGGATGGGAAGACTTGATAGAGGGTTGGTTGTGTTTCCAATCAACTTCATTTATCTTCACCCTTTTCTTGAAAATATGGGTACCCTACTATGGACTCTTACACAATGTTTTTAGTTTGATTTTTTGTTGTATCAAGTTTACAGGTGGTGAGTACTCTACTGCTTTGATAGGTGGGAATATTAAAATACATATTGGTTATATGGATCCTATCATCCAGTCCTCCCCTACCCACCTATGTGGTTTGAAGGGGTTATATACCATGTTGTGTTTTCCATCATAGCACAACTTCTTGGAAAGAGGGAAACAATTCATCATCGGCTAATTTCTTTATTTCATTGTATGGAAGGGGGTGATGATAATTTTTTATAATGATTGTTTGGATTATAGCTTCTATTGTAAATTTTTTTTCTATTTTAGGACCTTTGGGTCGTGTTTCTTATAGGATTATATGAATTTGTGTATATATGGGTTTCCTCTCCACCCAGATCTCAAAAAAATATTCTACTTATTTTGTTGAATAAAGTGGGACTGATACTCAACCTGTTTAAAAAATATGTATATAGATATGTTTTTATACATGTAAACTATATATTTGGTGACATATATATCAATATATATACTAATACTATCCAAAATCTGAGGTGTAACTCAAGGATCCTAGCATAGTCATAAAAGTCAGCTATTCTAATAGGGTACTGGCCTAAGAATTCGATTAGGGAAATAGATTTCATCATATATATCAACCTAATGAGAAAAGTGAAATTTCATATCTAGAAAACACATTAGGAATATGATACACCATTACCACCATTCAATAAATGATGTGTGACGTCATGACCAACATCACAAGTCAAGGGAGTGTGAATCCTCATGTACAACATGAGGCTTGACTATGTCTCAACATCTGTTATACATGGTCAAGGTATAGTAATATTTATCATTATCATTATTTTTAAAAATCTTTAACATAAGAATTGGATTGATCCCAACCATTTAATGTTAGATTTCATCATTTCATTTAATAATAACACACAAGGAGTGTCTATTATCGAGGTGGGTAACATCTGAGAATGAAATAAGTTTCTGTGGGAAATTTCTAACATGATTAGTAACTTTGAGTAATGAAAATTAAAATTTTAAAGTAACACAAAAAAAGTTCAATGTTGTGGCACTGAGAAACATATTATATTGCAACAAAACATTAGGGATTAATAATATACCACCTAATTTATGGTGGTATTTAACTCAATTCCTATTATTGGCTTCTAATTTGGGGTAGAAAAAAAAAAGAAATCGACGAAATATAAAAATTTAGAAATAAAAAGGAATGTTATATTATCGATGAATAGTATTCATGAGGGATATATAATTGATGAAAAGAATGAATATGATCAGATATCATACCATTATCTATCCAACATAACAAAAGGTGGAAGAATCTGATACTAGATGAATATTTTAGAACAAAGCCTATGTTGGAACCAAAAAAGTTATCTCAGATGCAATATTATCCTATTGTGTGTGTAGAGTAATATAAAATGACGATAAATAATTTAAGTATTTAGGGTAAAAAAGTTCACATAATTTTACTAGGCGCATGGTTTGGCCATACGATTTTCTAAACTATGTGCCTAACCCTACAACACAACTAGTCATGTGGCAGTAAGAAAGCTGCACTTGGCATATAGTTTTGGAAACCCTTTTTCCCCTGTAATCTCACTCAATCACACAAAATGTTCATTTGGATTGAGGTGAATGGTTTAAACAAACCATTTAACCCTTTTTAGTTCAATGCAACACCATGCATGGTTGAGTAGCGCAGTTATAACCAACCATACGCTAACCATATGGCTCAGTCTTCCCTTCCAAAACCTAGATATACAAGCTCCAAAAATGTCCTAGATGATCTTGAATCAGTACTTATACTCTCAATAACATTTAAAGTATGAAATAATGTTTCTTTAATATTAAATTAAAGAATATGTACCTCTTGGAATAATTGGGATGTTACAACCTCCCATCTATAAGAGAACCCATCCATGAGTTGCACTAAGGTCAGTTGATCACCATCTGAGAAAAGTTCTAGCCACTAAGCATGTACATTGAAATATATCTCTCAGGTCTCATTGAATACACATCCATGCTACCACATCACCTGAAATAGAGGAATGAGCCTACATCATAGATGATTTATTATCTTATTGATGATATGAATAGGATGATCCTCAAATGAATCATCTTCCTAAAGCTCAATATCCTAAGGATAAACTGAATTTTATGGGTCATAATAATAAATTTAAAGTTATAGTGCGTGGAAAAAATGTTATTGGTATGATAAATCAAAGGTAAGTCTTACTAATAGTCTACCATCCCAACTCACTCCCATATCTCGAAAGGCCTGATGTAACGAGGTGGTAGCATTCCCTGTCTCCAAATCATTCTATGACCCAATCTAGTAAAAAGTAATAGAAAGACCAAATGACCAACCACAAACTACAGTGGATGGAAATAATGATTGGTATAAGGCTTCTACCTAGACTGATTTATAACCGTGCGCTTCTATATAAGTTGAACTTACTCTGATGTCTCCTGAGCAAGATGAGGTCCCAATAATAATTCCTTGCTTACCTCTTACCAAAATATGGGTGAACGGAATAACCTACCATATAGTCCCTTGTAGAGTGATATATGAATAGTTTTTTGGAATATGTTATTGGAGTAAAACATGTTCTATGGTAGGTGTTTCTCCTAACGAACTGCGAAAATCAAGGACCCACACCCATAGCATGTCCTCTAACACTTTTATTGTACACTCAGACAAACTATTTTTCTGCGGGAGACATGTTATACATGTAATGACCTATAAACCTAGTCTATTTGTAACCCCTTCCTAAACCATGATATAAACCAATTATCCCTATCTGATATGATATAATGGGAAACACCATTGAAGCGTACAAACTCATTAATGTAAATACAACCAATCTCATCCACTATAAAGGTCTCTTAGATATGTATAAAGTGGGAGACCTTGGTCAATATATCAATGATATCCCATACTAAGTCTTCACCATGAATAGATATTGTTAATACCATCATGAAATCCATGGTAGTGTTATCCCATTTACATTTGGTAATAGATTTAGGTTATCAAAGTCCAACAGGCTACTGGTGATACGCCTTCACCTAATGATAGGTGGAACACCATGTGATAAAACCTGCAATTTACCTCTTCATACGCGGCCACCAATAATGGTGTAATACATCACAGAACATCTTGGTAAGACTAGGGTGTAGTTTCAAAATATTTTCATGATAATCATATATCAACTCCTCTTGTATGGGCATAGGCACCCAAACATGCATGTGAATGAATAGAACCTCATCCTTATTGATAACACCACTAGATGATGGGTTTTCACCTAAGACACTCTCCCTCCAGACTAGGCCTGTGGGATCTAAAATATGTCACATACTTTCCCATTCTATAAGATCTTATTTCACTCATAATTATGCAAGTACATGTTTCCCCTAATGGTCATGCACCTTCAAGTGCATCTCAATAAATAAAATAATAAGATTCAATTCTCTATTTGCCTCTTGAATAGCTTATGTCTGAGTCTTCCTACTTAGTGAATCATTTATTGCATTCCCCTTACCTAGAGTGTAATCGAGTTAAAAATTGAATTAATATAGGTATTCTACCCATCTATGAAATCTGATATTCAATTCACGCTGATTCAAAATGTATTTGAGACTTTTTTGGTCCATGTAAATGAAGAATCATTATCCCAATAGAGAATGCCTCCAACAACAGAAGGCACGAACCACAAATGGTATCTTGAGATCTTGTATTGGTAAGTATTCTTTTTTGGTCTCATCTAATGACTAATGAATTCCATGACTTGATCATCCTACATCAAGAAAAATTAGTGTCCAATTCTTTTTGCATTACAGTAAATGGTGTATCTTCTTCCCAACTCTGGTATAATCAAGAGTGATACTAAAGCCAATTTCCCTTTCATCTCCTAAAAGAATTTATCACATTCTTAAAAGATCATAATCTTTACACCCATATTGGTTCTTCATGTGATTGGTATTGTAATATGTGATATATATTGTATAAATATTAGGTAACAGATGGAAACACCGATAAAACTCCATATGGAAAATACGTTATTGGATTACTCCCAATAGACAATGACTCTAACTTTCTATGGGTCAACATATAATCTTATATCTAAGATAATGCGACCCATAAAATAAAAATTATTGATCCAAATGTTTTATTTGGTGAAATTATCATATATACAGTGATATCTTAATCTATTCATCATTATCATAAAATATTTGACATGATAATTGTGGGTATGAGAATGTACCATGGTGTCTTCCATGGATACAACCACAAATGTCTCCAAAAATAGGTTCGAGATACGATTCATCTTGTCCATAAAAAATGAATTTGAATTAATAAGACTAAACGAAATAACTAGATACTTGAATCATCAATATATACGTTGCAATGTTGTACATGGTCTATTTGAATGCCTAACATGCACGTGATGGTATCACAACCTCAAATCGATCTTGGAAAAAAAATCTCATTAGATAAGATAAGAGAGGTCATCTATTTGAGGTAGAGGATAATGGTTTTTATCTATAAGGTTTTTCAACTGTTGGTAATCCACACAAATCATGAGGGTTGCATCTTCATTTGTATTGAATAGAATAGTTGATCCTCAAGGAGAAGTGTTGGGGTGTATGAAACCCTTTTATTTCAAGTCTTATATCTACCTATATATCTCCATTAAATTTTTAGTTTCCATCTGATAAGTAGAAATATACATTGTTGATGCACTAGGAACTAGATGAATGGTGAATTCTACCTTCATCAAAATAGGTAGTACATTGAATTAATTAGAGAAACATACCTAAAATTCGATGCTACCATAGGTAAATCTGCTAGACACATTCACTGATCGTCCCAATAATGACTGGTAATCTTGGATATGACTACACCTAGCCCATAAATATTTGGTCCACCCTAAATAAACTGGATATTCGATTATCCATTTTGAATATAGGTACTACCCCCAAATTATTTTAAAGATACACTCAAGAGATACCAATATTCTTAGGCATGATAAGATATTAAATAGTCCATCCTGAGTATGATCCCAAAACCAACCATCACCAAGATGAAGAGATTCCACAAGATACAAAAATAAAAAACTTTGAGAAGAAATTAATTTCATCATATTATAATCATTGATCGTGTTCCCAACAGAATATCTAATTTTATTACCCCATTGAAGTACTCAATATCAAGACCCAAACATTCTATAATGTAATTATAGATAAAATAATGTGAATTGCCTGTGTAAAAAAGTATAGATAATAAATTATAAGTCATTAGAATAGTACCTCTATCTGTAGAAATATCAGCACTATCATCATAAGGTATTGCTTGTATTGTATGTTTCTGTATCATACCATGACCCTAGATCAAATCATGTATATCCTAATAAGGCCTTCTCTAATATTGATCTATCTTATAAGACTGGATCCCACATCCACATCCACATCCTTTGTAGGATCGTCTTGTAGTATCCAAGATTTTTATTTGATGAGTAACTACCAATTCTTCTCCTAGATGAAGATTCGGTATACACCCCTTATCACTTGTTCTTTGAGAAAATACTCTACAAAAATGTTATAGGTACCCCATTTTTCTATAAGCTCAATATTCAACTAGATCAATTTTACATTGGGGTTTTATATGATCAGGCATTCAACACTTGGCCCATTTCACAAAATTGTTTGTATGTGTCACCTAACTAGAAATACCCCAACGTGATGACTCAAGGAACCTATTTAAACTCATAGTTGAGTCGCTACCATGTCTTGATGCTAAACTTCCAAGGATCACACCATCAACTTCCTTTAAATTTTACTCTATGATGAGGTCTTGGTTAACAATTTATGAAATAGTGGTCAAACAGAAGATATTAACCAGAGATCAGATGATGTATATAATCACATCCTCAAACAATCTCAATATCATCATCTCATCCTTGGTGAGAGTAAGTTCCGATTTCTGCATCTCCATTTAGTAAAAATAATACTCTATCATGTACATATCACCCTGGTGAAGGTGCAAAAATTCCCTTGAATGATCATATCTCAATATCTATATGAATAAGTAATAACATAAATATCTCTATAAATCTATCCAAACCATATCCTAATGTTTACCAGCCTATGTGGAAACAACCCACCATATCATGGAAGAATCATGATAAATATAGGTTTTGAGCATGACCCTCTTATTTAGAGGCATCTAAAAGTGAAAAATATATATAAATCCTCATATCAAGTCATGAATCAGAATCATGGGGGCCACCCTACCCTAAGAATGTAGCTGGATGTTGTTTCTAGAACTCCCATGTAAATTCAATCATAAATAAGGAAAATCACAAATCTCCCTAGATAGACTTTATAAACCATATAAAACTCTCTCGGACCTAAGTATTGCTACCTTATATTGGTATAGTTGGCGGTTCTACCAATATCACTATAGGTGGTAATAATGGTGGCTTAGAGCTCACCAGCTCTAGGGCATGGTCATAAAAGCCTTCTTGGTGCCCAAACTGAGGTTCTTGTGGTGTTATATCTCTACAATTGATAAATTAATGCCTCAAAACATATTTGATAGACACAAAAATTACAGATAAAGAAATAGGAAAGGTAAAAATTTGTCCCATAAAAAATTCACACCTCTCTTCCTACACCGAATTTTAGGTCTGGATGATTTAATATCATAAAGAATCATCAATGAAAGTTCCTAGAAACCATAGGTCCCATGTCATATATCAAGGTCTAGGTATATGGATTTTCAATTGCAAGGTATAGAGAAAAAAATACTTAACATTACAATTGGTATCCCCATTTAATAGTAACCATCATTTAATAATTTTAAATAAAAATAACATGTTATTTTTCATATATATAAACATATAATTATATCAGTGTTTTTAGATGTTTCATTAATTCCAATTTTATGAGGTCTAACACCTTATAATTTTAATGATAGTAATTCATGTAAGTGTCACCATCCATTAAAATAGTTTAATTACCTCAATCACCATTGCTCGTTTATAAAGTCCCATACACTTTATAAATTTTAGTTCGAGTTCATCTATTTTCAACAACTAACATTTCATCTTGTGTGATTAATGGTCTATCTGTTAAATGTGACATAATTGGTTAATTAAATTCCCACCATCATGCTATATGGGAAAACTTTATTTAATTAGATACAGACACTTTAAATAGTCTATTATTTATCTCTCTACAACCAATGTTAATGCAATTTGAATATTTCTATCAATGTACTTAATACAATAATAAAAAATACATGATATGAAATCTATTAAATACATCTATATGCTATGGAATAGTTCATTACATGTGAATCCCTATGTTATAAATATGATGCATGTAAAATATTTACTTTACTATCCAATATAAAATAAAAAAGATAAATCCGTAAATTCAGTATCATAAAACAACTACATCAATCAATGTTGAAATAAATATAACTATAAGGATAAAAATATAAAACATTATGTCCCATCCTATGAAATTTTTCTTTTTTCTATAATTTGGTTAGCTAATCCGAGTAACATGTTCATTACCAAAATCTAACACTTCTAAACCACCTACAAAACCTGTAATGGCTCAGACCTCTCTAGTCCATTACATTGTGAAAATGTTGTGTTGGAGGTGTTCCAGGAGGTCAAGCTAACTTATTTCCAACACTTTTCCAAATTTCCAGTTCTGTGAACAGTGTTTCCAGTCTTATGAATAGTATCGGTAGGTGAATAGTGTTTCAATCGGTGAGGTTCAGTGAACAGTGTTTCTATCGGGGAGGTTCTATCGGTGGACTTCTAACGGTAGACTTGAACAGTGTTTCCAGAATGGTAACCTCTTAATGATGACCTTATAATGGTAGACTTGAACAGTGTTTCCAGAATGATAACCTTCTAAAGGTGAGCTTATAATGGTAGACTTGAATAGTGTTTTCAGAACAGAAACCTTCTAACAGTGACCTTCTAACGGTAGACTTAAACAGTGTTTCTATAACGGTAACCTTCTAACGGTGACCTTATAACGGTAGACCTGAACAGTGTTTCCAGAACGGTAACCTTCTAACAGTGACCTTCTAACGGTAGACTTGAACAGTGTTTCCAGAACGATAACCTTTTAACGGTGACCTTATAACGGTAGACTTGAACAGTGTTTCCAGAATGGTAACCTTCTAACAGTTACCTTATAACGGTAGACTTGAACAATTTTTCCAGAATGGTAACCTTCTAATGGTGACCTTATAACGGTATACTTTAACAGTGTTTCCAGAACGGTAACCTTCTAACAGTGACCTTCTAACTGTGGACTTGAACAGTGTTTCCAGCTTCCTACAGTTTCACCCCTTTGACATTTCCTTTAACGTAAAATGCATTTAATGTTTTATTTTAAGGACTCTTAAGGCCGATTAAAATGACATAAATCATATATTAATTATTCCTATGGCTCGGGATGTTTTTACTTGGTTAAACCGTGTGGGTTAATGTGATCCGTTTTTAATGGAGAATTAACCGGATCTTAAACTGTCACCCCATTAAATCTTCAAAAAGGGACGAGATATCATTATCACTTGTTATTCCTCTTTATTATCATCTATGAGACACTAGAACCTTTAAATCATTCATGTAAGAGTTTCACAATCAATCTTTACTCCTAGGATTGGTTCTGATCTATTTTGATGCAACCGAGCTGTATTGATCAATATTCGATATAAGGTATGTTGTATCATCATTATTTTGGGGATCATATTCTCTTATTTCTCCCTTCCATATTATATCATGTAATTTCCAAGATTCTAATCGGTTTTTCTTGGGGTTGGTTGGTACTGTCATACTGGGGCATCCTCTGGTGGATGTAGTTTTTGTGAGAGGAGGATTATGACCCGTTGTGTGGATAAAGGACATCAAGAACTCTTTGAGGTAGGGGATTTATGGCTTATCTAATTGTATATGTGCAATCATAGAATTAGCATGATTTAGCCCTTTGGATCACAATGAAATTGACTTAATTAAATACTTGAACTAGATTAAAAGAATTAGTTGATCGCATGCTATTGCCTTGTACCGTGATAACGGTTTGCCTCATGTTTTTCTAGATAGAGTGATATCTATGTTTTCTTTGATTAGTAGTTCATTCTTGATGTAAATTGATAATGTACGTAAAGCCAGAATTAATTGGCTAAAGATAAAGAGTCATGTAAATAAATCTGGTTGTTGCTATTGTTGTAGTTGTTATAATTTGAGGTTAATAAAATTAGGAAAGTAAGCATGGTTATTTAATTGTGATAGAATACTGATTAGGTATCCCGTAATTGGAACCTTCGAATAAAAAATATACTAATTCAATATGGATTAAAGAAAAAATTCTGTTAGAATTTCATAAAGGGGTTCTGAGTTACCCTCTTGATTGTTAAAGGGCCAAGAGCCCATTGATGTGATATTTGTTTTCATGTTTCTTGTGATGTAATGTGAGCCAGGATGTCTGTTGTGATATGTGGAGGCATGGGGACTTGTGTTTGTGGCAGTGGATGACACCTAGGGTGGCGAGATGCATCAACTTATGCATATGGGTGTCGGGGAGGACACCATGGATGATGGTATGGGATAAATGTGATGGCTGGATGTTGGTGGATTTGATTGGTTTTTTATCTGCTTTACTTTTCCCCACTGCTCAAGGCAGATGGTCTTGCTTACCCTCCTTCCAAAGGAGGTGAAGACACACGGGGTATGCCACGTTCTTTCCGTGTTTAGCCTCTCGAGCGAGAATGGGTCTATGCTCTTTCTATAGGGGGAAAAGACTCGACGGGTAGTATACCTACTCACCGTGTGGAGCCCCCTTTGTGTTTAGTAGCATATGATGCCTTTGTATAATTCATGGGAATATGGGAAAGTAATTCTGTAATTAACGTTTGATTAAATGTTGATAATCCACAGGGAGGAAGATACTGGAATTTAAAGGTGATGTGAATCTTAAAAGCAGTAGTTGTTTTTTTGAATGTGATGATAATTCAGTTTAATGTGGAATTGTTCATGGTTAATTAATGTTTAAAGTATTAATTAACATACAGTGGAACAGATAAAATGATAATGGAGTAATCTAATAAATCTCTTCAAATGTTTGTGTGCTTATAGGATACCTAGTCTTAGAAGTAGCATCTTGGAGTCTGAGAGACGTTAGCTACAGATGTATCTAAGAATAGGTTATTCCCATAGTGTGGATGTGAGTTATATATATATTTTGTACCTTTTTTGTTTCTATATGCTACTCCACCCTTTCGGCAAGGGCCACTGACATGCTGGGGATTCTGAGCCCTAGGGGGGTGTTTTCCCCAACATTCGGATGGGAGGTCGAATGGCTGACTACCCCCTTTGGCCCTGCTCTCTTCTCTTGGTAGATACATGTGCCAACATGCACAACAGTTAGTTTCCCCATATATGTGTGTAGAGTGCTGTAATGGCTTGTGGTTATTTCACACACATATATTCTTGATATATTATCCTATGGACTACTGTAGGTATAACGTGTATAGGTTGTGATGGCTTGAGGATCCCTACTCGGTGTATGGGATATAATGGCTTGAGATATAATACCCGATTTATAATACACGTTATGCGGGCTGTGATGGCTTCCGGAACTTACCTGGTTACGTTTGGTTGGGAGGATGGTGTGTTGCTTCACCCATGTGTCTGCGGGCAAGCCTTTGTGGTGCACTAGGTGTGGATTGTGGAGCTTAGCCTAGGTGTCTACGGGCAAGCCTTTGGAGAGAGATGCACAGGACGTATGTCGTTGGGGCAAAGCGGCAAACCAGTGGGGAATTAGTAGCGGGGTACCCTTGATAATCTTTACAATATGTTGTATTCTTGTATGTGTTACTTGGTGAGAGTATCCATAGTGAGGTTGGGAACTTAGTATAGCTGTTTAGGTGACGAGTTAGTTTCACTTGTTGTTCACTGGGCTTTAGCATGCTTTCTTTACTTTTTCACAAGAGGCTTGGGGAGGATCCTACTGAGTATACTGTTATACTCACCCTATGTATATATAAAATGTTTTTCAGGTCACTTGGAGCAGGTTGGAGATCAAGCTGGTTACTACAAGATTGTGGTTGGAGGAGGAGTTGTTCGGGCTTGTGGTCGTTGCCGTTTTACATTATTTTGGGTACTTTTAGTTTCCCCTTTCATTTGTAGTACTATCGCATGACATTTCATTTATTTACTTCGGTTTCTTTTATATTTCAGTTCTAAGTTGGAGTGGATTGGTTTCTATCTTATCTCTCTCTTCTGCATGTGTTCTCTTAGAGGGTAATGCCTCCCATTTGTGTGTTTACTATAACCTCAATTGTAGTCGCCAACCCGGGGCCTACTGGAGGCGGGACTCAAGGGTCATTATCTTCCTTCTCACATTTCCGGCCCAGGAGGGGTACACTTTGTGGGGAGGGGGTCGTGACAGAGTGGTATCAGAGGTCTGGTTGAGGGATAGGATAGAGTTTAGAGTTAGGCACACATGAGGTTTCATTGGTTGGTAGGGAAACAATGTCATTAATGTTTAGAAAGTGGGGTAAACACTAGAGACCGGCTGAGACATTGGCGTTTAGGGCCCTCGATGAATTGACGTACAGACCTTTAAGTTTACTATGTCTACTAAACAAAGTGATATTGGTTGCAGGGTAGAGACCTAGGAATGGATCACGCATCATTATTCTTTGCTCCTGTGTTTGAATTGGTAGACCTTGGTATATGTTAACCTAAAAAAATTAATAAAATAAAACAATTAATTTATTGATGTTGAGTCTTCCATACTCTAGGCTTAGGAGCTCTAACAGTTGTTATTTTACAGGTATGGATCCAGGTCGACGTCCTCGTCAGGTTTGTGCAAAAGATTTCTAGCAGGCTGTTCTAGCAGATCGCCGCCGGGTAGGGGTTGACGACGATGACACTTGGAGGAAGACACTCCAAGAGTTTCAGCGCTAGAGTCTACATAAGTATGAGGGCTCCGTTTCAGATGCTGTCACAGAAGACTGGTTGGAGGAGGTCGAGATAGGCTTCAATTCGATTCGTGCTCGGATGGAACACTGGGTTTCCATGGTTGTGACGATGCTACGTGGAGCAGCAAGGAAGTAGTGGTTCTTGTTCCTCGAGGATCATGAGGAGTCAGCGATCTCATGGGAGGAGTTTCGAGACAGGTTTAGAGTCGAGTTTCTTTCTTTGACTGCAAAGGCGTCCAGTTGCCAGGAGCTTCTTACCCTTTGACAGGGCAGCTCTAGTGTTTGAGAGTTTGGAATCTGTTTCAGTAACCTTCTACGATATTCTTCAGACCTGTTACCAGATGAGGAGTCCAGGGTGAGGCATTTCGAGGAGGCTTTGCGTCTAGAGATCCAGTGTCAGGTCACCCCATTTATGCTAAAGACATATCATGAGGTGCTGGCGAGGCCAGAGGTTGTTGAGAGGACTTTGGCTAGGATCGGATCGTCACGATAGGGGAATCGTCAAGATTACTCACGAAGAAAAGATGTGGTCTAGGGATCCCAGTTTTCAGGGCAGAAGAGTTTCTGTTCACCTGGGGGCAGGTCCCATCCCTTCCCATCTCGTTTCTCTGGAGTTAGAAACTATCAGGCCTATGCCAAGGGATCAGGTGCTTTTTTTTCTTATGGTGGTCATGGTCATCAGTAGCGGGAGTGCTGGACTTTTCAGAGCAGTCATCGTGCATCAGCCGCTCCGCTCTAGGTTCCTCCATTGAGGCTATTCCAGTCGAGGCAGCAGCAGCAGGTTGCACCAGCTTTAGATCACCAAAGGGTAGATGGAGCAGGCAGAGGACCGCCCCATGATGCTCCCTGTCCTCAGAGAGAAGAGTGCGGCCATGGTGGAGGTCGTCATCAGGGTTAGAGAGGTCATGGAGGAGGTCATGGTCAGCTTCATGCTCTGGCGTTGCCAGCCCCAGGCGAGCCAGATGTCGTTCGAGGTACCCTTTTCTTGTTTTCTACCTTGGTGTATTCCTTGTTTGATTCAGGAGAAACACACTCCTTCATATCACCTACCCTTGTCCATGCTTTGGGACTTGAGGTAGGGAAGCTTCCAGTTCCCTTGGCGTTGACTACGCCAGTTGGAGGTCGAGCCGACTTGTTTGAAGTATGTAGAGATTGTGATCTAGTGTTAGGGCAACACCGCTCTTGGGGAGATTTTTTATGTTTACGAATACAGCCATATGATGTCATACTCGACATGGATTGGTTGTATTTGGTACATGCTATTGTGGATTACTACAGAAAGAAGGTTGTTTTATTTGATGCAGATGGAGAGACAGTGGTGTTTGTTGGTGAGCGAGATCCTCGGATGGGTCATAGACGAGTTCCATCCTTATCATCCATAATGGCTGAGATGATGCTGAGTTATTCAGAGGTTCACCAGTTGGTGTTTCCTAGGGTCGTAGAGGAGTACCCTGACGCCTTCCCAGAAGAGGTTGTAGCCTTACCCCCTCAACGAGAGATCAAGTTTGGGATCGAGCTATAGCTAGGAGCGTCTCTTATCTCGATGTCTCCATATAGGATGGTCCCTTCTGAGTTACGAGAGCTGCGTATTCATCCTGATGGTCTATTGTAGTTCGGTTTTGTTAGGCCATGTGTGTAACCGTGGGGTGCGCCAGTTTTGTTTGTGAAAAAGGATGACGGAATTTTGCGGTTGTGTGTCGATTATCATCGATTAAAAAAAGTGACAATAAAGAACCGCTATCATCTCCCGCGGATTGATGACTTATTCGACCAACTGAATGGTGCAAGTTGGTTCTCAAAGATTGACTTGCAGTCAGGATATCATCAGATGCGTGTAAAGGATGAGGATATCCCGAAGACTGCTTTCTGTTGTCGTCATGGGCATTATGAGTTTGTTGTAATGCCATTCGGCGTGACGAATGCTCCATCTTTTTTCATGCGGTTAATGAATGACGTGTTCCATTAATTCCTGGAAAACTTTGTTGTGGTTTTCATAGACGACATCCTTGTGTACTCTACATCTGAAGAGGATCATGAATAGCATCTACGAGCCATTTCGGGAGTTCTTCGCCAACATCTGTTGTTTGGGAAGTTGTCGAAGTGTGAGTTTTGGGCTCGAGAAGTTCGTTTCTTGGAGCATGTTGTGTCCCAATAGGGTGTAGTTGTGGATCCATCGAATGTAGAATAATTGGTGTCTTGGGAATCCCCAAAGACCGTGTCAGAGGTGCGAAGTTTCCTTGGTCTCGCATGCTATTATAGGAGGTTTGTAGAAAATTTTTCCCGAGTTGCGACTCCTATGATAGCTTTGACCCAGAAGGATCAAGGGTTCATATGGACTGATCAGTGTCAGATAGCTTTCGAGTATCTAAAGGAGAAGTTGGTAAGTGATCTAGTCTTTTGTCTTCTAGCAGAGGGAGTATAGTTTGATTTTTTATGTGATGCTTCACATCTGGGGCTAGGCTGTGTTCTCATGCAGCAGAGGTCAATTGTTTCTTATGGGTATCAGAAGTTGCGTCCCCATGAATGAAACTATGCCACCCATGATCTTGAGTTGGTAGTCGTGGTGTTTGCTCTGAAGTTGTGGAGACATTACCTCATTGGTGAGCACTTTTTGGTTTTCACTGATCATAAGAGTTTAAGGTATGTTTTCTCCCAACGTGACTTCAACTTGCGGCAGCTTCAGTGGATGGAGTTCTTGCAGGAATACGACTTTGACATATCGTATACACCTGGAAAAGGGAATGTTGTAGCTGATGCACTGAGCCAAAAGTCACGTAATGATGCTGTGCGTGAATCTGGTGATTCCTAGAGAGTAATGGAGGACCTTTCAACATTGCATCTTGATATGAAAGAGGTTGGAGGTAGAGGTTGTCTTTTACAGATGACAGTGCAGTCGTCCCTGATGTAGAAGGTAGAAGAGTCCCAATTGGGTGATCCAGATGTGGAAGTTTGGAGATACAGAGTTGTTTCTGGTGAGGCCCCTAATGGTTGGTCAGAGGATAAACAACACCGAGTGTTGTATCATGGCAGTCTTTTTGTTCCCTTGGCGATGCGCGAGATGGTTCTCCGAGAGTTCCATAGTTCGCCCTTGGCAGTACATCTTGGTGTGACAGAGATGTACCGATCCTTGAGGAGTCAGTTTTGGTGGCCTGGACTGAAGTGTGAGGTTGTAGAGTGTGTCTCGGTGTTTAGTCTTCCAGAAGGTGAAGGCCGAACACCGTGTTCCTGGTGGTCTTCTCCAGCAATTAGTGATTCCTCAGTAGAAGTGGGAGGACATCTCAATGGACTTTGTTACAGGTTTACCTCGAGATCTGGGAGGACATGATGCTATATGGTTGGTAGTGGATTTTTTAACAAAAGCGGCCCACTTCATAGAAATCAAGGACTCGAGCTTGGTGGAAGTTTTGTCGAGGTAGTATCTGGAGGAGGTGGTGAGACTTCATGGAGTACCTAGGACGATCATTTCTGATCGAGATCCTCATTTTACCTCCAGAGTGTGGAGAGGTCTCCAGCATGATTTTGGCTCTCAATTGTGCCTTAGCACTTCTTTTCATCCTCAAACGGATGGTCAGACAGAGAGAACCATCCAGACTCTTGAAGACATGTTGTGCTCTTGTGTTCTTGATTTTGGAGGTTCATGGACGAAGCACTTACCCTTGGTGAAGTTCTCTTACAATAATAGCTTTCACTCTACCATCGGTGTGGCGTCGTTTGAAGTCTTTTATGGTCGGCCATGCCGTTCTCCGTTGTGATGGACTGGGGTCGGAGAGTTAGCAAACCTCGGACCGGAACTAGTGTAGAATACAAATTAGATGATTCAGGTGATTCGTGAGAGGATGAGGACAGTGCAAGATCATCAGAAATCATATACTGATCAAAGAAGGAGACCCTTAGAGTTTAATTTTGGGGATCATGTGTTTCTGAAGGTGAATCCCCGTCATGGGAAGCAAAGGTTTGGTCATGGAAGTAAGCTTTCTCCCTGGTTTGTTGGCCCTTTTGAGGTGTTATCTCATGTTGGAGTTGTGGTGTATCGAGTAACACTTCCCATTCAGATGAGTCGGATACATGATGTTTTTCATGTATCACAGCTCTGTTGTTATCTTCATGTTGAATATCATGTTATCGATTGGGGAGAGATCGATATTGATGATGATGCAACCTTTGAGGAGCGACCTGTGGAGATCCAAGACTGCGAGGAGAAGGTGTTGCATGGGCGTTCTATCCCCTTAGTTCGTGTCTTGTGGCAACACGGTGGCATGGAGGAGAGTACCTGGGAGCATGAGTAATAGATACGTGCTCAGTACCTAGAGTTTTTAAATGTTTAACTCTTTTCATGTAATGATGTTTCTTTTGTGGTTAGACATTTCATGTTTTATTTATGAACTTATTTTATTCCTTTTTGTGGCTTTCTCTCTTTTGAGAGGTATCTCAATGGGTGGTTGTTCGGGCCTTATTTCTTTTGTTTTTCTCTCTTTTGGTTGGTTTTTCATTCTCGAGGATGAGAATGTTTTGAGAGGTATCTGATGTAATGTCCTGGACCTCTCCGGTCCATTACATTGTGAAAATGTGGTGTTGGAGGTGTTCCGGGAGGTCAAGGTGACTTATCCCCAACACTTTTCCAAATTTCCAGTTCTGTGAACAGTTTTTCCAGTTTTATGAACAGTATCGATATGTGAACAATGTTTCTATTAGTGAGGATCAGTGAACAATGTTTCTATCGGTGGGCTTCTATCAGTGGACTTCTAAAGGTATACTTGAATAGTGTTTCTAGAATGGTAACCTTCTATCGGTGACCTTATAAAGGTATACTTGAACAGTGTTTCCAAAATGGTAACCTTCTAACGGTGACCTTATAACGGTAGACTTGAACAGTGTTTCCAGAACGGTAACCTTCTAACAGTGACCTTCTAACTGTAGACTTGAACAGTGTTTCTAGTACAGTAACCTTCTAACGGTGAACTTATAATGGTAGACTTGAATAGTGTTTCAAGAATGGTAACCTTCTAATAGTGAACTTCTAACGGTAGACTTGAACAATGTTTCCAGAATGGTAACCTCTTAACGGTGACCTTATAACGGTAGACTTGAACAGTGTTTCCAGAATGGTAACCTTCAAACAGTGACCTTCTAACGGTAGACTTAAACAATGTTTCTAGAACGGTAACCTTCTAACGGTGAACTTATAACGGTATAATTTAACAGTGTTTTCAGAAAGGTAACCCTCTAACAGTGACCTTCTAACAGTGGACTTGAACAGTGTTTCAAGTTTCCTACAGTTTCGCCACTTTGACGTTTACTTGGACGTAAAATACATTTAAAGCCTTATTTTAAGGACTCTTAAGGTCGATTCAAATTCCATAAATCCTATATTAATTATTCTTATGGCTTGGGATGTTTTTACTTTGTAAAACCGCGAGGGTTAATGCGATCCTTTTTTAATGGAGAATTAACCAGATCTTAAACTGTCGCCCCATTAAATCTTCAACAAGGGACGAGATATCATTCTCACTTGATCTTCCACTTTTTTATCAGCTATGATATTCTAGAACCTTTAAATCCTTCATGTAGGAGTTGTACAATCAATATTTACTCCTAGGATTGGTGTTGCTCGGTTTTGATGCAGCCGAGCTATATCAATCAATCTTCGATATAAGGTATGTTGTATCATCGTTCTTTTGAGGACCATCCTCTCTTGTTTCTCCCTTTCATATTATACCATGTAATTTCAAAGATTCTAATGGGTTTTTCTTGGGGTTGGTTGGTATTGTCATACCGTGGCATCCTCTAGTGGATGCAGTTGTCGTGTGTAACACCCCAGGTTTAAAATTAAGTTTTATGTTTTTCCAATGTTTCCAAGATGTAATAAAATAAATTACCGAATGGAAATATATAATTAGCAAGCACTTTATTCATACAAATTCCAGAATACACCCTTGATACACAATAACTAACCCATTAAACCCACTGCTTTTGATAATAAAATAATTGGAAGACTACCGAGAAACACAACGATGCCGATCGAGTAGTTATTATCTCTTGGATCTGATAGAAGAACAAACGTTATGGAAAATAATGATAGCAATAAAACTAAAAATAAGAGGAACATATAAAACCATCTCCAAAAGAAATGGCGTGAGCGTCGAGGTATTTTTTTTCTGAGTGTTTGAACGACCCGTAAAACATTAGTATTTATAGAGTTTTATCCGACCGTTACAAAAAAACTATCCGTTATTACTTTTTAAAATTTAAATAAAAATGACTATTGCTGTATTAATAAAATAACTGAATGAAAAAAAATTACTAATTTAAATATTATTACTGAAATTAATATGTAATAAACAAACATTTTGTTTTTAATAAATTTTATTAACTAATATATATATATATATATAATGTTAATTTGAGATATTAATATTATGTTGTAACTCATCGACTAATTTTACATTGTTTAAATATAGAAATACATATAAAGAACATTAAGTGTTTAATATTAAAATAAAACCAAAATAATGAAATTATAAAATTAATGTAGTATATTAATATTAGTTCAGTAAAGATAAAAAAAATGATATGTTCAATAGGGGTGAAGAGGGGTTCCGTGCAGAGGTATGGTTTTTGTCGAGGAGGGTTCGTCACTGTGAAGAGGAGTATTAGGGTTTGTCGCGGATGAGCTCTACCAGGCCAGGCGAAACCTTCAGGCACAGGTCGCGATTCAGGGGATTGAGTAGCGTTCGATGCCAAGGGAATTGATGCCCAGGCTTTGGGGGCCATCGATTTTCATCAGGTGTTCATCCGAGAGTTGAGTCCGAGTTACAGATCGATGTTTCGGATGAAATGAAAAGCCATCCATTCTTTCTTCCTGGTTCGTTTCATTTAGATCTGCAATTTGGTATCCAAATCTAGATTTAGATTCAAATTTTTAGATGTCGATCTGTTGTATTTCTAGATTTTTCACCTCCGTACGTCATTCTGTTTCTGGTCATTAATGTTGTGGTATTTTAAATAGCAGTCATTATCCAGCATTATATGTGATCTATCTGGTCGGCATTTGTTTTTATCTGTTTTGGATCATTTGCTGTGTGGATGAAGTTTGATGCTAGTTTGTCAATTTGCTTCGAAACTAGTGGTCCTGTTATCAGATGATTTCATTTTGGAATTTTTTTTTATTGAACTTGTCTGTATCCTTTGAATTTAGCTCAGTTTTTCAATGTTATATCAATTAAATATAATAAATTCGGGGACACACTTGTTGTTTTCTTTATTAGGATAATCCAATTGTATAAAATATTTATATCTCACTGTTTTGGCTTGACATTGATTAGCTTGTAGTGAAAGCTTATTTTCAAGTGGAAATAAAATATACTAATAGTTTCTTCCCTCCAAATGAATAAATAGAGGAGTCTGAGAGGGGTATGCGATATATATTTTTCTTTGTGATGTGTTGTGTTTTTCAGTCTTGAATATGAGATACGAGTAGAAGTTTTAAGGAGTGAAGTATTCCAGCCTTTCAAAATTTGGTAAGGGATTTCTAAAATTTATTTTAGAAACTTATTTTCCTTCCTAAAATAATAATTGTGTAAGGGACTATTTAATTTCAATTACGTAGTATGCAATTCGATTTTACTTTAGGTTAGGGGAAAATATTAATTTTCCAACATTTGGTTCTTTTGAACTCTTATTTCCGTAAGGAATTATGTATTTTTAAAAACATTCTATGCAATTACATATTATTGTTTTTTAGGGAATAATTGTTTTACTCTAAATTTTCTTATGAGAAAATATTATAGTTTTTATGATTTCTTGGTTTTCATAAAGAACTATTTCCAATCATTTCAATTTCTAAAAAACATTTATTATATAATTCTATGAGGTTTAATAATCTTAAGTAGACTTCAATCCCTCCACTTTTATAATCATCCAAATAGGTTTAGTGATGTTTTGTTGGAGTTTGTATACCTAAAATCAGTGTAAGGGATAAATTATTTATAAATTTATATTGTTTATGTATGGGTTGTAATGCTCATTTACTCTCAAAATGATGATTTGTATTTTATGATTTTAATGAGAGGTTTGAACATCTATTTATTTTCCAGAAGTATTTACAATCTTTGATTCTAATTGTTTTCTAAAATTATATAAAGTTATATAATCTTTATTTTTGAATATTCATTTGGCAGAATCCCAAAAGGGTTAAAATGTTATAATAAGTTAAGATTTATTTTTATAGATATACATATATATATTTAGATTAAATTACCATGTTCATAATCCTACTACCATGTTTATAAAATTATTTTCAGTTTATTGTCATGTTTCACATTACATATCAACATGTTTTATCAATATTATCGGCATCACACTTGCATATACATTTTCCATGTGTTTATGCATATCATCGACGTTCATTTTTCTAAAAGTAAACTTATAATTTAAGTTAAAAAGATAAGGTTCTGTTCTCAAATTCACCCATTACAAGAATTTCATTATAAAATTGAACGTCAAATTTATAATGTTTTATTCATAACTTTATTAATTGTTAGAGTTAATTTAAATTAAAACTGCACATATTTGCATCAAAGAGGCTTTGAGAATGAATGATTAATCGCATGGATATACCTTGTAATGTGTAGAAGAGTTGGTCATAACCAAACTTGTAGATGATAAAAATATGGAAGTCTTTATTTAATTATGTTGTATTTATAAATACATGTGTACTTTAAATACATTGATAAGTAAAGGGAAAAAACTCCAGTGATCAATACTAGTATATATGTAAAGAAAACTTTAATATTTTTCTAAAAATATCAGCTCTTGTTCGTTGTAAAAATAGAAGGTTATTGGGGTGTGAACCCATCCTTCATTAAGTGGGTAGGCCCAAGACAGCCTTCGACGAATTAAGTTGCCTCAAAATGATGTTTTGTTTTCATGATATTTGCTTAATATTTTACAAATAAAATCACTGGAATAGTTTAAAAGTTTTTTTCAAAGTATAATTATTTTTGAAAAGGTTTATATTATTGTATGAAGGTAGTTTTACAAATGAATTTACAATTGAAATTTTTCAAATGTATTATGGAAAGGATATTTTTATGAAAGTGATTTATCAAAGGTTTTCAAAACCCCTTACTGGGCAACTTTTGTGCTCACCATACGTTTTTGAAATGTTTTTCACAGGTTACCTTGAATCCCAGAGTTGGTCATCTTTGTTGTAGCGCACAGTGGAAGAGTAGTGGACAGTTGTTTTATTGTTTCAGCTCTAATAAATGTAGGGTTATGTCTAAATCTTCCAGAACCTAGACCGGTAAATGATCCTCGTTTTGTTTAAAGAGTTGTGAGATTTTTAAGTTAAGTTTATAAAAAAAATTATTACACAACATTTTGAAGCAACGAGTCCGGAAGAACGAGCTCGGGGCGTCACATCGTGAGAGGAGGATTTTAACCCGTTGTGTGGATAAAGGATGTCAAGAACTCTTAGAGGTATGGGATTCATCGCTTCTCTATTTTTATATGTGCAATCGTATAATTATCATGATTTATCCCTTTGGATCACAATGAAATTGACCTTATTAAATTCTTGAACCGGATTAAAAGAATTGGTTGATCGCATGTTGTTGCTTTGTACCGTGATAAAGGTTTGCCTCATGTTTTTCTAGAGAGAGTGATAACTATGTTTTATTTGATTAGTTGTTCATTATTGATGGAAATTGATAATGTATGTAAAGCCGGAATTAATTGTTAATTAATTGGATAAAAATAAAGAGGCATGTAAATGAATCTGGTGGTTGTCATTGTTGTAGTTGTTCTAATTTGATGTTAATCAAATTAAGGTGGTTAGCCTGGTTATTTAATTGTGATTGCTCACTGATTAGGTATTCCATAATTGGAACCTACAAATAACAAATCATCTAATTCAATATGGATTAAAGAACAGATTTTGTGAGAATTTCTTAAAGGGGTTCTGAGTTACCCCATTGATTGTTAAAGGGCCTAGAGCCCATTGATGTGATGTTTTTTTCATGATGCTTGTGATTTAATGTGAACCTGGATGGCTTTTGTGATATATGGAGGCATGGGGACTTGTGTTTGTGGTAGTGGATGACGCCTAGGGTGGCGAGATGCATCAGCTTATGCATGTGGGTGTTGGGGAGGAAACCAAGGATGATGGTATGGGATGAATGTGATGGCTGGATGTTGGTGGTTTTTTTGGTTGTTTATCTTCTTTAATTTTCCCCACTGCTCAAGGCAGCTGGTCTTGCTTACCCTCCTTCTGAAGGAGGCGAAGACATGTGGGGTATGCCACGTGATTTCCGTGTTTAGCCTCTCGAGGGAGAATGGGTCTATGCTATTGCTATAGGCAACAAAGACTCGACAGGTAGTATACCTACTCACCGTGTTGAGCCCCATTTGTCTTTAGTAGCACACGATTCCTTTCTAGAATGCCTGGGAATATGGGAAAGTAATTCTGTAATGAAAGTTTGATTAAATGGTGATAATCCACAGGGATGGAGAAACTGGAATTTAAAGGTGATGTGAATCTTAAAAGGAGCGGTTGTTTTTTTGAATGTGATTCCAATTCAGTTTAATGTGGAATTGTTCATGGTTAATTAATGTTTAAATAATTAATTAACATACAGTGGAACTGATAAAATGAGAATGGAGTAATCTAATAAATCTCTTCAAATGTTTTTGTGCTTATAGGATACCTAGTCATAGAAGTAGCAGCCTGGAGTCTGAGAGACGTTAGCTGCAGTTGTATCTAAGACTAGGTAATGCCCATAGTGTGGATGTGAGTTATATATATATTCTGTAATTTTTGTGTTTCTATACGCTACTCCACCCTGTCGATAGGGGAAACTGACACCCCGGGGATTCAAATCCCTTGGGGGTGTTTTCCCCAACATTCTGATGGGAGGTCAAATGGATGACTACCCCCTTTGGCCCCACTCTCTTATCTTGGTAGATACATGTGCCATCATGAACAACAGTTAGTTTCCCAATATATGTATGTAGAGGGATGTAATGGCTTGTGGTTATTTCACACACATATATTCTTGATATAGTATCCTATGGACTACTATAGGTGTAACATGTATAGGCTGTGATGGCTTGAGGATCCCTACTCAGTGTATGGGCTATAATGGCTTGAGGTATAATACCCGATGTATGATACACATTATGCGGGATGTGGTGGATCCCAGAATATACCTGGTTACTTTTGGTTGGGAGGATGGTGTGGTGCTTCGCCCAGGTGTCTGCGGGCAAGCCTTTGTGTTGCACGAGGTGCGGATTGTGGAGCTTAGCCTAGGTGTCTGCGGGCAAGCCTTTGGAGAGAGATGCACATGACGTATGTCGTTGGGGAAAAGCGGAAAAACAGTGGGGAAGTAGTAGCGGGTTACCCTTGATAATCTTTACTATATGCTATATTCTTGTATGCGTTACTTGGTGAGGTTGGGAACTTAGTATACCTGTTTAGGTGACGAGTTAGTTTCACTTGTTGTTCACTGGGCTTTAATATGATTTCTTTACTTTTACACGAGAGGCTTGGGGAGGATCCTACTAAGTATATTGTTATACTCACCCTATGTATATATAAACTATTTATCAGGTCACTTGGAGAAGGTTGGAGATCAAGCTAGTTACTACGATCTTGTGGTTGGAGGAGGAGCTGTTCGAGCCTGTGGTCGCTGTCGTTTTACATTCTTTTGGGTACTTTTAGTTTCTCCTTTTTGTTGTAGTAATTTTTAATGAAATTTCATATATGTACTTGGGTTTCTTTTATATTTTAGTTCTGAGTTGGAGTGGATTGGTGTCTATGTTATCTATCTCTTCCACATGTGTTCTCTTAGAGGGTAATGCCTCCCATTTGTGTGTTTATTATACCCTCGGTGCTAGTCTCCAACCCGGGGCCTACTAGAGGTGGGAATTGGGGGTCATTATCTTCCTTATCACATTGCCGGCCCAGGAGGGGTACACTTTGTGGGGAGGGGATCGTGACAACACCATTCCCAAAAATTAACAAAAAAGGAATAGAAGATTCTATGATACCACTCTATAACATCCTGACCAGGAGCCACTAAATGTTGCTTGGAGTCATTGTCCACATGACCTCATGTGTGCCTCCTTGTATACTAAAAGCTATCGGCTATTAGCGAGAACCTAGGGTGTGTCACTAGAAAGACTATTCCCTCTAGTCAATGTGGAACACAATAGTTTAAAATAATATGTAATCATAGGAAATAGATAATAATTTTAAATGAAAAACATAATAAATAAACCTAGTCATATAAAAAATGGTGATCATATCATGATAGCCTAAAAAAATAGAAAATAATGGGATATCAAGAAATATAAATTTATAAAAAGATAAAAAAGTCCCAAGATTACTACATAAGAATCGTGATCCAAAGCTTAGTCCTTTACTAATGTACTCAATCCTATGCTAACAATCAAGTATCCGTAGCCAGAACCTTTTATTTTTCCATTCCTACAACTAAGAAACCTATTTTTGTACCAATAGGTTGCTCAAATAGGGTGTGAGATACACTCAGTAGATTACCACCAATAGAATCTAGTAACGATTTAGATATTTCATATATAGATATGATAAATTTAAAGAATTAATGAAAACTATAAATGAGTAAGATATGGTTCCTAAAGGAAACTAGTCTGACACTACATTCTTTAGCTTAGGTCATAATACATTTGAACATGAGTCATCATATATGTGTGTGTGTGTGTGTGTGTGAGTGTTTGTTTTTGTGTTTGTGTGTTTGTGTGGGTGTGCCTTTATATATATATATATATAAGGATATAGATATTGCTGTATATATAAAAAATATATATTTAGTGAAATATATACACATATATATACACTAAAACTATCCAATACCTGAGACACAACTCAACTTGTGACGAATATTCATAAAAGTATTATTCTGTAATAGGTCACCAGCCCAAACATTCGATTAGGGATACAGATGTCATCATGTATGTCAACCCAATGAGGAATGTGAATAGTCATGTCCAATGACCTACTGAAGAACATGTGAAATAATTCTCAACATTCAATAAACAATGTGATCTTTCATTCCCAAAAACATATGTTAAGGGAGCATGAAGCCTCGCTTCCAACACTACCCTTGACCATGTTTCGAAATCCATTATACATGGTTGAGATATAATAATAACCATTATCATTTATAAACTTTTTTAACATAATTCAACGCTAGTGGTCTCCTATTTAATATTCCATTTAATCAAGTCATTTAATAAGTGCATCCAAGGGGTTTTCCACTATTTAATTGGGAAACCTCTTATAATAAAATAAGAGTATACAAGACATTTCTAGCATGATTAACTATTTATATTAATGAAAATTCTACTTTTAAGGAAAAACACATAATGTCTAGAATTGCAGTACCATGATCAATGAGATATATAAATAAAACATTAGTGATAAATATTATACCACCTACTAAAAGGTGGTAGAAGTTTCCTCATCTGTTGTCAGCTTTAAATCCAATCTAGAATGGAAGAAATCAACTAAATAGGGGAATTCACTGAAAATAGGGTATATTAGATCTCCATAAAACAGAATTCCCGAAGTAGAGATTAATTAATATAATAAAAAATATGGTAAAAGTTATTACTATTAGATATCTAATGCAACTGATGGTAGAAAAAATAGATGTCCAAATGAAGATCTCATCTCAAAGATAAGGTCGGGACCATTGAAGAGCTCTAAAATGAAAGAGGTACATGATATGTGTAGAGACGAAGACAAAAAGGGGTTAAAAAATTTAAGGATATCGGGTAGAAAATTTAATTTATAAAACTTTTAAGATTTTCATGGTTTGGTTTCACGGTTTTCCACATTTTTTGGCACCACTGGTTAAGTGGCCCTAATAGTATGACATTGGCAGTATAGTTTGGGAAAACTGTCTATCTTCCTTCACCTCAATGTAGCACCACACACATTAATTCAACTTGTTTTGTGTGGTTTAAACAAACTATGCACCACTTTATATTTCAGTTAAGAACCACATATTATTGAGTCATATGTTTAGTAGTAACTATGTGATAACATTGTGGTTCAGATATCCTTTCCTAAATCTAGAGGTCCAAGCCCTGAACAAGCCCTGGAGACTCCTAAATTTTTCTTTTGAATCTTAAACACATTTCAAGTCTAAAATAGGGGGTTTTAATATTAAATTAATTCATCCATACCTCTTTGAAAATACGATAAGTTATAATACATCTTCAGAATATATTTGAAGATAAGTAACCATTTTAAAAACACATAATCTTATAAACATTTCTTCACAATACATTTATATAGAACATTTCAACAAACTACTTCCCCAAATAAATATTTCCTTTCCAAAAACCGCCATGGGGTCTCTTTTACATTGGTAATGATAATTCTTATTGTGATTATAAGTTTTCTAAGGATGATGGTTTTACCTTAGTTTCAAAAAAGAAGAAATAGAATAACCATGTCAACTATACTCATATTCAAACTCATAGTCCAAGTAGAGGAAACCATTTATGTGCCTTTTCCTATAATTTTTAATTATATAATAAATTTATATAGAATATTTTTGGGATCTATTCATCAATTTTATTTCTTATATATTTGATAAATATTGATAATATTATATATGTGATAGTGTTAGACCCCATTATTCCTCCATAGAAGATTTATTAATTTTCTTTTAATATTATAATTAAAAACATTGTTTAAAACTCATCTATTTTTTTTTGAAATAGAATGAATGTGTTAATTAATCTTCATGATTATAAATTCATATATATATATGGTTGTGATCATGTGTTTGGTCAATTTTTTTATTCTAAATTATGATATATTTTAATCCACTAGGGATATAACTATAAAATTATGGTCCAAACTCTCTACTCTAAATCCTTATTCCATTGAAATATTGATTCAAGGTGGATACATACATTTTTAACATTTATTATCCATGATTTGTACCACTCAAACTCATACCTAAGGGTTATAAAAGGATTCTTTAGTATCATTACTCACAGTTGGTTTTTTGAAATTATTATAATTGGATACGCCTTCAAATGAGTGGTATTTCATCCTTAATGCATTATATGAGAAGACTTCATATATTATTTACTAATAAAATGACCTTATACAACTTCAATGATGTTTGTATATATCATGTCAATAAATCCTCATCATATCACTCTAAAATATTTCTAAAAACTTTCACAATTTTCCAAATTATTTCTAAAAAAATTATTCTAAAAAAAATAGATTGATCATGAGTCTTTTAAAAAGATGGAGGACTCTTCTTTTATAAGGTTAGTTAAGAGATGGTTATAAAACATGATTCTTAATCTTCATGAGTATAAATATTATATTTTTATAATATAAAATTCTATAATTAAAATCTTATATTACCACATTACTACCTTAGAGTTTTTCGTGGAACTTGATACATATCCCAATAAAATTGAAAAATTATCAAAACACTAGCCTTTTCTTATAAAATATTTAGTATAAAAAAAACTATTTGGAAGAATAGATATAATATTTCTTACAATAATGATGGATATGTTAATACTGTATTTTTTCATGCATAGGTCAAAGATCTTAATTTTATAATCTCTATTAATTTACTAAAATGAAAATTCATGATGCAATTGAGAATCATAAGGATCTTAAATCATATAAAATCTCCTTATTTGATATTTTTTGATTTAAATCCCCACCCTATATTTTAATGTTTTATCTAGTAAATTGAAATATGTTCTCATGTAAGATAAAAACTTTTACCCAAAATAATTATATTTTTAACTTTTGATCCACCCAAATATTTAATGATTAATGGATTTTAGGTCACCTACACCACTTATTATTAGGATGTGGTAAGAAAGTATTTTCACTCGGTGGTTCTTAACATTTTTTGGCACACATATCAAATTATACATTACATGTAGATAAATAATTCTTATATCTAAAAGAAAACCCCCCTATCTATTCAAAAATCAGAAAATCGTGGAAAATATTATAATAATTATTAAAATATTATAAAATCAAAAAAATATGATTTATCAGATTATATATTTTATCAACATGATCAAAACCTTTATTATTTACAAATAAAATTTAAATTAAAAAATATATGATCATCGCCATTCAAGGAACAATAATCAAAGTTTCATTCTTAATTTTTTCCATTATTTTTATTGATTATTTGTAAATCTCAATAAAAAACATTTGGTGTATGACAGGTATGTGATATGTTCCCTTTCATACCACAAAAAAATTATTTCTCATATTTTTTTAATTATTTAAGATGTGTTTTCTAATTATCCATCCACTTATAGTTATGTTCATTCCTTTTTTTCAATTGATATAATATTATGACCACCTCAAGAATTAATTTTTCTTCAACCTAGACCTTAACCTCACTTACTATTACCTATCTGCAACTATTAAATTTTCCATGTGTAGTTGTGTTACATTTAAAAAATGGAGTTAAGCTACTAATTTTTAATTTATGATTTTTCATTAGAATTTCACTATTATATTCTATAATAATAATCAAATAATAAATATATTATTTTATAAAAAATCATTTTATTGGTTTTACATAATAATAATTAAAGTAAAGAATAGAAAAAATGATTTTTATATAAAATTTGACATGTATTATCAATATAATTTTACTAATGAAGTTATTTTGAATATAAAATAATAATAAATTAGTTCTTGAAATATTATAACTGTGAGTGAATACAATCAAAATGTTACATCAGTAAGATTTCTATCCTCAAGTGGACATGTATTTATTTTAGATTTTTACACATGGTTAGAGGATATTTTACTATCAAATATTTTCTCTTCAAATAATTTTAGAGATAACAGTAAATGAATTTAAAGGATTTGGAATAGTCATATGTGGAATCATTATTACCCACTTTCATCATCTCACCAAGGTCATGGTGTTTTTCATCTAGTATACCAAATTTTTTTATACCCTATATTAATCTGAAAATAGGAATAAAAAAAGTAAGGGGTCAACCCACAATGAATAATGATAATCTATATAAACTTGTAGAGCCAATAGAAAATCCAAAATTATTTTTAATAAAGATTATGTTTTCTTATCCCCCAATAATTACATTTTATAGTATATTTTATCCCTCTTTGATTTACAACTATAGATGAAATTTAATCTACATAGTTTAGTGAAATCAATATAGTGGTGTTCTAAATTTAGCATGCTATAATGTAATTTTAGAAATTTCCACTTAATAAAAAATATATATGTATATATTAATGAAATTTACATGGTAATTTTAATTTAGTATTACATCATGCCATAGTGGAACATTTATTGTTATCCTAATTAAACCTTATATTTTTTATCTTCATTTGTCATAACCTCATATGAAAATGACATTGTTTTCATGAAACTCACCATAAATATTTATTTTATCATTCTTTTCTTCTATATTTATTCATTTTATTTATTTTTTCTTCAAAACCACCTTTCAAAAAATATAAAAAGATACATAAAATTTAGTAAAATGTTTATAAAAATGATTACAACATACCCCTTGAAACACTACATAAATAACTTCATCAAATCCCTCCAAACATAGTCTTTTGTTTTTCATCAAGAAAATTTATATAAAATTCTTAAAAATTCTCACATCTCTCAAATGTAGACATGATAATATAAAATAAAAAAATAATCAATAATAATTTTATATAATTTTTATATATATGTACACATTTAATAATTCATAACTCAAAAATTATTTTGGAATAAAAATTATTTATTTATATAAAATTTTAAAAATTAAAAAATAAATATTTAATTTTAATCAAATATCAATTTTTCATTTTTTATTTTATTTTTTAAAATGTAGTTATTATCCACTAGTTAAATGCATTAGTCATATAAAAACAATCATTATATGTTTTATTTTTTAATATATTTTTTAATATTTTAAATTTTTTATTTCGTGGATATGAAAGGAATCCCAACCATATTTATCACCATGAATTTCCTCTTGAGACTATCTATTGTATCTAAGTAAAAAAGGAAAAAGGAGAAATGATAATTTATCAATACAGTGATATCCTATAATTCAAACCCCAAAAAAAAGTAATCCCTCCATTAATCACATCCCAATGCTATTTGTTTTAGTCAATAGATAGAGGAGAAAATCATATCAGTTTTAGATTAATTAATCCTTTTATTTTATTTTTATTTTCATCACATACATTATATGATAAATAGATATAAATAAGTGTCAATGTGAATATTTCATAATTTTAAACACCTAAATTAAAAGGTGATATACAAAAATATATAATATCCTTTAAAGTTTATATATGTAATTGTACTTAAAAAAATTATTTTATCAATATTTTTCAATCTAATTTTATGTATAAAAATATAAATTTTATAAGAGTTCTTTAATTATTATTATAATTAAAATTTTATGAATTATATTAATATGCTTTATATAAATAATTTTCATTTGAAACAACATTGAAAAAATTATCTTATCACGAAAAATACCTAAATCCTTGTAAAATAATTTTTATAAAATCTATATATTTTCTATTTATTTTATAACTGATGTTGAAAACTATTGGGTAATATTTTTTTACATTGGTTATCTAATAACTGACATCTTAAACTTGCATTCCAATATTGATTATACAATTAACAAATGAAAATTATTAAAAAATATTATTAACCCTGGAGTTGAGTTTTTTATGCACCTCCCTCTACACTTTTAGTCTTTATATACAGTTTCAACTTTTCTAGTGATTATACCAAACTTTACCACTAATTTCATTGATATCTAATATTTCTCTTTCAAATTTGTTGACCTTACATATATTTTGCTTGTCTATCAACCCCGCCTAGACCTCTTCCCGTGTTTTCCCTTAACACTATATAGGCTCTCTATATTTAGCCATCCTTAGACAATATGCCCCAGTAGTAACATCATCCTCCATTAGAAACATCCCTCTTGATTAAACCTTTTTTGATGTTGTATTTATTTCATTTATATTTATTCAATATTTATATATATATATATATGTATTTTTTTATGTATTAAATTTAGAGAAGCTACCAAAATTATTTCATGTGGTTTATTTGACTGTGCTAGTGTTGTTTTTATTTGGTTTGAATTGTGTTGGTATTGAAAATTTATGTTTATTTTATGAGTTTATTTTTGTGTGTTTTATTTTACAAATCATATATATATATATATATATTACTACAGAACTTATGTTTGGGTGTGTATGTGTTTTATTATAAATATTATATATATAACATATATTAACATTATATATGTATGTTATATATGTATATATATATTCTATATTGATATAATATATATATATATAATAAAAGGATATATTTTATGATAATAATTTATAAAACAATAAATAAAGACTATGATTATAGATAGTGTTAATAAATTAATATATTATTTTGCATGTAAGCTCGTTATTATTATTTTTAATATTATTATAATTACAATTATGTTTGTTTTTATTTTAAAAATATCATATTATAAATGATATATAATTTTTTATTTTAATGTAATGAAAAAATATATTCTAGTTAAATAATTTAACATATATTTTTAATTTAAATTTAGATTTGAAGTTACTATATATAATAACATAAATTTATTAAAATTGTATTTTGTTATGGTGACCATGAATCATTGTCGAATTACTCCCTGAATAAAAAGTGATGAATATGAGAAAGTGGTTGATGAATTCTTGGAATTTATTAAGAAAATTTTTACAAATAATTATTTTCTTAACTATCCATGCATGAAGTGTTTTAATATTTGAAAATTGGGGTCTACAAAATCCAATGATCATTTAATTTTAAATGGTTTTAATATGACTTGAAGTCATTTGATTGACCAAGTTTAAATATTAAAAAAATTATCTCTTGATAATGAAAATTTTTATATTTATAAATTATATCTAATAAAGTAATTAATTCACAATATCTAAAAGGAAATAGTTGATAAAAAACTTATGGTTGAGTGATTATATTATAATATTGAAAACTACATGCGTCCAAGTCATATAAAATATATAGTCATATATCCAATGTTGATATTAGTTAACTCAAATAAAAGAAATGAATTGAATGATAATAGTTTCATTGAATTTATTGAGATATTGAAGGAGAGACTTCTAGAAGGTAATTAATTCCATATTCAAATTATGGTGTCAAAATAGTATTATAAAGGTAGGATTATAGAACAAGAAGATTCCTACATGCTCAAGTGACCATGTATTCTATATATTAGAATATAAATTATTATAGAGTTTATTTAATTTGGGTAATCATGATATAAAATTAAGTAAATATCTAATGCTAGTTAATCTCTTATGCTAGGTACCACACCTCCATCTAAAGAAGTTTGGTAACTTCAAGAAAATATTTATTTGAGGAATTTATTTATGAATTTAAATATTTTTAAAAGGTTAATAAATTATATATATGGGACATTATACAATGGAAAAATACTTCATTCTGTGGATTACCCATAATGGAAGATAATTGATTAATGTTTTATTGATTGAGGAGAAAAATAAATATATAAAAATATGACTATGTATCGATGGAATGAATTTTTATCAGTTCCTAAATATCAATCATATTTCATGGCTAATAATGGTGGTAATTTACAACTTATACCCAAATAATTTTATGACATTTAAATAAGTTATGTTGAGCTTGGTGGTTTTTTGTACCAAAATAGATAAAAATGCTACAGATGTTTACCTATCACTATTAATTGACAATATTAAATTTTTATGGGATAAAGGGTTCAAAGTATTCAATGTGAATAAAAGTTATTTTTTAAAAAAATTGATAATTTAAACCATAAATAACATCACAGTATAAGAAAATGGTTGATAAAGTATTTAGGGATATAAATCATGTACACTTTTTGAATAATAGACTATATATCATCAACTATAACATGGGTGAAAGATAATCTACATAGGTTGTATAATATTTTTTAAATTTAATTACCCTTAGTATTAATTAAAAAACATTAAATGAATTATAATAATTTTGTTGTATTTTACATTATTTGATAGATAATCTATATTTTTATTGGATGAAATAAATTATGGTTACATTTGGTAAGACAAAATGATTAGTTGATGAAAAAAATACATGGCATAAAAGGTATATATTATTTGACCTTCCTTATAAAAGATTTATATTGGTAAATCATAATATTAATGCCATGAATGTGGATAAAAACATAGATGATAGTTTAACTAAAACATTTTTAGATATAATGGAGAGATAAATTATTGATTGAATATGATATTAGACTTATTATTCATTGGAATATATAATCAGATAGCTAAAAATCTAAAGGAAAACAGATGTGTTTTCATATGTCTTTTCATTCATTATCTTAGAAAGAGAAAAGAAATCAAAAAATGTTTACATGATATTTCAATACCTCAATTATAATCTATAAATGTGAAAAAATAATGACATTAATATATTTGATGTTATTATGCATGAAAAATCATGATTTTCTTATTTTTTTTAAAGAATTATTATTGGTTATCGTTAATTGAATACTACCAATGCATTTCATAACGATTATCATAAATATTTATTAATTTTAAAATTCTATTTTTAGGTATTCTAAGGATCCAAATTCATTAAATATGTTAGAGAATGAAGTTGTAGTTATAGTTTGAAAACTTAATATTGATTTTTCACCATTATTTTGTGATATAATGGTACATTTAATGATACATTTAGTTAGAGAAATTAAGTTATATGAACCCATTTTTTTATGTTTAATGTATTATTTTGAATGATATATAAAAACATTGAATCCACATGTTATGAATACACATTGACCAATGTCTTATATCATTGAATGTATAAATCTAAAGAGAATGTTAGTTTTTAATAGACTAGTTATCTAAATTAGGGCATTCCAGATTTCCAAAATATTTCCATGTGAGAGAGAGCATTATATTAAAAGGGATTCATGTATTAAAAGTAATGTTTATTGAATGTGATCAAATAATGTAGTCGTATTTATAAATTTTGAAAAAAGTTGAGGTTTAACCATATATTACCATACCCATAAATTCACTAAAATTATTATATCGTAAGAATATTTAGGGATGAATGGTAATAAAAAATGTGTATTGCATTGTTTAAGGAGAGCATGATTGATAATGAAGGTGCATTGAAAACATTTAGATAAATGAGGAACGTGTTTCAATATGATCACATGATATGGGTGTGGAATTAATAGTTATAAATTTTATATTGAAAATTAATATAAAAATATTATTGTATAAAATATTATAGTAATAGGTTTCACTAAATCATCACATGTTTCATGTGGAATAGATAAAAACTCAATCAATGCATCAATTTTATATTTTAGAGTTATTTAATATATATATATATAAGAGGTTTTTTATATTTCCAATTTAAAATTGAGATATAAGTCATTCCCATCCTAGACTGAGGGTGAGAATGAGAATGCGACCCCAATATCTCCTTTAATTGGCTAGGGAATGATGACTAATGTTGAGGGTTTTCAGAAAAAGAATTTTACTCTAGATATCACTATAAAATAATATAGAGAAAATATTAAAAATATAAACCATTAATGTAATGGTCCAACCTCAATGGGGCATGAACCTGATAATTTGACCCCACTGGTCTCCTATAATACTTAATTTTCTTTCCCAACACACTATAGTCTGTTGGCCACCATGGTCACTTATTGAAAAAATGATTATACCTATTGGCCAACACATGTGACTTTAGTGTGTTTTTTCCTCAAACACACACTTCCTAATAAACATTATAGAATATTACCCATTTTGAGAGTACTATATAAAATGGATGCTTATGTGTGGAGTTACAATGAGTTAAAATCTCAAAAATAATAGTGCACCTTGTTGACATGGGTAGTACTGATTATAATTTTACGTCCTAATTTTTTTCAAGTGTGTTACACTATAAATACCTTTAAAGAAGAAGGACCTCATTGTGGACCCCACACATCATACCCAAGTAGAAGGTAGAACTACTAGTCAATGATTATAAATACTTAATCCAATATTTATAAAATAAAAAACTCAATTTAAAACAAAACGTGGTCTAAGTAGGATGTGTTGCATAGTGGCCTTGGGTTATAAGAAGATTTAAGTCAAGTATATTATTTCTTATTTTTTATATTAGATAGATCAAATAAGTTGAATTTAATTTCTTATATTCTAATAATGTATATTTTCATCAAATTTATTTTTAGTTGGATGTTCATTCTTAGTTATGTCTTGTTGGTTTCAATTCTTTTTTAGATTATCTATTTTATATTACATAGACTTCCAATGTTCAGACACACCGTACTATATAATTTATAGAACCCCACTTCATGATAAATTTTACTTGTTTGGATTAAATAATTATCATGTGTGTTTATTTTTATGCCCAACAAGTAGTTTTTGGACCATGGGGATTGAGAATTCTTATTGGGCCTTCCCATGGGGTGTCTCAGGTTTCATGGTTATGAGTTGTTCAGTTTGGTTTGAGATAATGAAAAATGAAAAAATTCATTGTCAACTGATATCATTATAGTAAAAAATTAATGAATTTTAGTTTGAAAATAAATGATTTAATCTTTGTATGACCAAAATACTAAAAACACACAAATGAATAAAATCGGAAACATAATATACCATAGGGGAAAATAACAGTGGAATCAAACTCTAAGATTCAATCAGCAACCTGACCGACTATGATAAAAATACTCAACTTCTCCAATGACATAGTTTGGTAAACTTGTATATAAATGTATGGGAAATTTTATCTGCAATATTAGAAGACTATCACCAAGAGGACTAAACAAAATGGTTTATATTTTCCACGAACATTAAATCAATTATTAATATCATAATACATAATAATAATTGAACAACCACCTATTTATTAACTACGTAAAACTTATAACTAGGGAAATAACCCATCCTTGTAATTTTTCCCTACACATATATATCCCTAGATGGAAAGGTATTTATAATATACCAAATTCCAACAAAATATTCAAATTGACACCATAAACTAACACATCCCAGTAAGTAATATATCTCTAATATCTTATGTCTTACTACATGACCACAATTATAGCCACACCAAAAAATTGTTTATAACTATAACCAAACCTATTAATATAAAATATATATCCAATCATATTTGATAATGTAAACTAATAATTTTTCCATCAAATTAGTCCACAAACTAATTGGATTCTATGTTGCACTCAATAAAAAATCCCTCATGTGGTGGTTGCATAAAAATGGTACTCTCATCACTAAAATAAAAAATAAATATAATAATGTGGTATTCACATTATATCATACCAAATAAAAAAGATAGATAATATAACATCATCATACCCACGATGTAATCATTATTAACCAATACATCATATACCAAATCACTACTCTCAAGATTTTGAGGAACATATATCAATTGTGTATCAAATAATATACCGAATCAACTAGCTCATACAAAAATTATAACATCTCATCAAAATAAAACCCTCTATCATGGAAAAAACATCTTGGGTAACCCATAAACATGTCTTATCCTAGGAATATAAATTGTGTGAGTGAAATGTTGTATAATAAAATTCTTCGCATCAAATTATAAATCTCTCATTCCCTTACCGAACAATTATATGGAATCATGTAATAAAACTATATCATCATATTTCAGCATCCATCTCATAATATCACGTTACCCATTATTCCATATAATTAGTATCATAAAAAAAATTACATATATTGATATTTCTATAAAATTTAAAAAATTTCTCACATTTACACACATGTCCAAATTTTCTATCAATAGTTTCATCAATCTAGGAGTTATAAATATCTCATAGGAGATAATAATTACTTTATTTTCAAGAAAATTGAAAAAATATGGACTCAATTGTTTTTGGGATGGGTCACTATCAATTTCATTCTTTGATAATTTGAAATGAAAAAATTTTATTCTAAAGGATCTCAAATGGACATGAAAATTTTACCTTCATGATCTACATATAAAAATTACTGAAAATAATTATTTATTTTCATAAAGATACACTCCCCTAAAAATATAAACACTTATTATTTTTAAAATATAATAATAATAATTAAAAAATAATTATTATGGGATGTTTTTTGTACATGGAATAGAGATAGAAAGAGGTGAAAGTTATGTGGCCCACATATACCCAGTTGTGTACCTTTATTATTGAATCGAACATTATTTGACTACCTATTCCCTTTAACCCTATCCATCTCATTGGTCGAGACTGGTCCAGAATCAATGGATCATGATAGTACATCCTAAATAGCTCTACTATCCCATTATGATCCCCCCATTATATCAATCCAATCAAAATAATATGGCACTTCATTTTCCTCCACCTTAATCCAAAATAGTCCCTTCTGAACTAACCCTACATGTGTCTCCCTCCTTTTATTCTTCATATCATTGTATCATGATCATATCATCAATAAATCAATCCAAAAACACATAAAAACTCGTATTATCACCTTAACATTCTATATTCTTTGTATAAACATCTCTAAACAAACTATTTCAATCTTCCCTGGATTCCACATGGAATCCTTATCCACCACAAATCATTCCCTTGGAAAATTTGATTAACTTCACCATTCGAATCAATTACACTAGATCCATAAATAAAGATAATTACTCTTAGTTATAAATCCTCTAAATAGTATGAAAATAACCATATATAAACTTCATACCTTCCTCGATATCCTCATAATCGACCTCCATTAAATTTGGTGGTGTTTCATTGATAGATTAATGTAAATAATTGTAAAACATCAATGATTTTTCAATTATAATGGTCATTGAATATACCACGCCTAAGGAATGGAATAGATATCATTCGACACCTTTCATCCTATTATATGAAAATTGCAATAAAATAAAATAAAATATTTATTTCTTTAAAATAAAAACTGAAAATAATCCTTAAATTTTTGAAAATTATAGGTATAAATGGAGTCAAAATTTTGAATAAGAATTTCTACCTTAGGGGATAACCTGCCCACTAATTTCATAGTAAATTATCTAATTAGGTCACCTTGATCTATATACTAATAAATGTTTAAGGTGATAGAGATGTATTTATAGATAAAAATCGGATCAAATTGGGACTTGTTCCCAAATTTATATTCATCTATCCATAATGAGATATAATATCCTAATAAATACTATACTAAGGGGTTTTTAATCCAGTCCATGGTTTTTGTGATATTCCAATCCAAACCTATAACTATTTCAAAATAACTGTTATTCCCTTGGGTGTAAATTACCAAAATACCAGAAAAATTTCAAAAGGTCTTAATTTATGAATTTTAAATCATCTATGATAGATATTGATTTTTCATTTTTCATTCTTGGAAATCGTAAAGTTAACTGTTTCTGGATCAAACATACAGTATAGAAACGTCTATAATCTGAACACATGAAAATTCATAAAAGATACAAATCAAAAATATCAATCCATATTCTAATTAGATTGAAAAATAAAATAGAACTCAAAAAATAAAACTTAAATTTAATTTAATTATCAATAAACACTGTCTTTGACTCAAATTATTTCAAGAGAAAATTATAAAAGAACACATTATGATATTACACCCTCAACAAAGACTCTATCTCTCTCTCTATCTCTAAGGTGTTTTTTTTGTTGGAAAAAATCCATACCCAAACATAGTGAAAACCCACACTAAAACACAATTTTCCATAATATCCTACCATTAATTTGAATTAAATATAATGTAAATAAGAAATGGACTATGTTATTATTTGAACCCAATCTATAGGAGTAATTTTATACAAGATTAATAAAAATACCTTGGAGGAAAATGTATCTATACTCCTAGGATAATACATGGGTTGTATGAATGTTAAAACACTTGTTAGGGATTCACATTTTTCAAAAGTTTTTTAAATTTTATATTTAAATATAAGGAGATAAAAATAGATGCATTGTTGAGTTTCACATAGAACATTCAAATAAATAGCATACGTTAATTGAATAAGATTTGAATCACTTCATATAGACAGCAAGGACACTCCTTTTAATCCAAAGAATCATAAAACCATTTGATCATATTTGAAACATTTGACAAATTTTTCAAATAATTATAACTCTTTTTATGTTTTTATTCTACATTCCATTAAAAGTTTTAGTGATTAAAAAGATAAATTGTACATTGGAATATATTGAAACATCCTAAAATAATGTTTCAACCAATACAAATAAATAATGGTAATAATAACAATCTATTAACTTGTATTGTATTATAACCCATTCAATTCCATTTATAAAAACACTATTTAGAGATATTTTCTTTTATGTGGTTTACTTCATCATTAACCATAACATGGTTAATATCACCATATCATGGTTTATCTTTTGTATATATTTTTATAAATATCCCACTTACTCTAAATCCTCATAGAGTTTATACAATTTCTCCGTAAGAAACATCTTATATAACAACCTTTTAAACCATATCCCAAACTCCTTTCAAATATCCTCCAAAAATAATTTTGGAGATGTTATTATTCATTTTCAACATTTGTCCCATAAAATTTAATAACTTGTGAAAATCCATCCAAAAATCATTTTGGAAATCCATTAAGACTTTTATACAAATTATTCTGTAAAAAAATATTCTTTATTCACAGAACCACAAAGATTATCCCCATAAACATTTTTAGTATTTAAAAAATTTTGAATTTTTAATCCATAAGTGTCTTGAATGAGTGAACTCTTGAAAAATATTTCTGCTACTCTATATATCTAGTTATCTATCATAATCTCTATCAAAAAAATATTAATACTTATAACCACTTGATATATAATATATAATGTGTACTGTAATATGATAACTTTATCCAAGATATTGAGTGATCATGATACATAATGTATGTTAATCATATATGATCAACTCATATTTTCTTAGTTATTTCAGTATATACTAACCAGATAAATTAACACATCACATGTCATTAACCTAAGATAATAACAACAACACATTCCCCATATCCAAATAGCTAAGAACATATCATTTCCTTTTTCTAGCTATATCTATTCATTTCCTCAAAATATCTCAATTGAGGTCCCCAATTTCATACTCTACATACAAAAATACAAAACTCTTTTGGTTAGAAATAAATAAATAACCTGATCATTGGCATACCAAACCACAACCTGATTGGATAAATATATGGGTTGGTTATAGAAAGGTATAAAGTATAAAGGTTCTCTTACTATGAATCTTATCAAACTCAAGTAATGAGGATTTATTATGAAACATTAAACCCTAGTATACAAAATGAAACTTTTTTGAAAGTCAATGTTGTATATTAAGTAAGTTATCCAGTAAACAAAAGCACTTTTTATGCCCCATGAGTGAAGTCTCTATCTCTATATGAAATCCCATTCATGTAAATATACTATAATATAGAGTTATAGATATAAAAGTATCATAATATATATTGTTGTGTCATAATATAACACCAAAACCCATATTCCATGTCAAACTATATAATATATAAAATAAAATATCCTCAATAAATTAAATTATAATTCATCACTACATCAACTACAAATAATTTCCATATAAGGTAATCATTTTCAATATGATATGAATAAAACTATTGTAATATCAAATAACATGTATAATCACAAAGGCCATCTCAAAAACCAAAGAAAAAATTTCCTGGATAATAATAATCGTTGATGGTTCATCCAACTCTCTATCATGAATAACATATTAAAATATATGTACATAATTTTTTCACATAAATACAAGCCATTTTATTTATTCCTAGGATATTGAATCCCACAAGGTTCTCCTAAGGTACTGTAGTCTTTTCCATATTCACAAAAATTCTCATGAACATAATCATATCCAAAATTTAGTTTAGAATTTTTTTCTTCTTATGGGATATAAATAAAAAAAACTAGGAAAATATTGCATCATATTTGATTAATATATTTTATGCATATGTTTTCAAATTGAATTTCATTAATTTTTAATTTTAATTTATATTTTCTTCTAACATATAATTTTTTTAAATTATTTTTAGGTAATTAATATTTTTGAAAATTTTAAAAATAAAACAAAAAAATATTTATTTGATAATATTAAATAAATTTTACAAAGGAATGTTAGATATTTTTATGGATGTTTGATGCTAGATTAAAGGTGGGAATTTGGAAAAGTATGAAATAAGAAATAAATTTCTGACAAATATCAGTTAGCCTACCAACCATGTATGACTAATCCAACTAAAAGGAGAAGTTATCCAATCATTTACCTTTTTCTTGTTGTGAGAATTAGAGCATAATTAGGCAGATGGTGTGTGTTTCACATAGGACATGAGTAAGGACTAATTTATGTCAATATTGTTCTAGATGAACTAGGGTGGGGCGACCTTAGTTCTGCTCAATTGAGATTATGATACCTCCTTGAATATTTTAAGTGGTAATATTCTCTACAAAAAAATATGAGTGGGGTGGGAGAGTGTGAGAATTTTCAAATTTTAAAAAAATTATCATATTAAATGAGGGTCACATTGTCTTCTTCAGATGAAATATATGCACCAAAAACGGTATTATTGTGTCATGGATCCTCAATATCCAAGGAGAAGAGTTTGAAAATATGTAGGTATTTAAGGATTTTCTATACAAAATATGTTTCATTGTGTCATGGATTAACATTTATTAAATCTATATAAATGATTGGTACCATGGTCATCATTATTTCATCGTAGAGAATAAGTTTTATGAAGTTGGTGTCAAATGATTCCTTCACTCTACACTGTATACAATGAAGAAGTGAGATGTGTAAATGTATAATGGAATGTTTTCCTATTAACATAAATTTCATGTGAATCCACATAAACATATGAATACAACCACATATATCTATAAAGGATGATCTTCATGAGGGACTTGTGATGGATAAATTATCTATATAAAGATAAATTTTAATTCTGTAAGGGTAAAGTGATGAGTGTGGTCATTTAAGAACTCTAAAAATGTAATTATTTTTATGCCTACTATAACTACCTAGTCCTGTGATGTGTGGGTTTCATATACACAAAGAAGGAAAATAGTTACTTTTTGAATAGACTCAAAAAAATAAACAAAAAAACAAAAACTTCAAGAAAGTAAGAATTAAAAATAAATAATGATGATGAAGGTAAATTGTGTATGAGTGGAAATTATAGTTCTAATATGTTCTTTGATCTTACTATGGTCAATTAAAATTATCGCAGTGCTTAGATATAGTGGTGATGAACCACTAATCTCTATCTCAATGTAAAACATAGATCATTGAACATTACATAATATTCATCTCTCAATCAAAACATTGGAATTTATTTTATCATTATGAAGATGATATACATATTCTTTTTCTAATTTTTTATACTTTGGTTGAAGATAAAGGATTTAAAAATTCACTATCATCACCTCTCAGTTATTAGAATATTGTAAATTGAAACTCATAGTGAATGAAAGTAATAACACTAAACTAATGTTTTACTAAATGATGGTATTAATATGAGTATTACATTTTAAATGGTTTCAATTCATTTTATCCTAAAACTCATAGTTTATTAAGAATTTCAAATAGAAGATAAAACAATGATAGTTTTCAAGGATTTCATCTTAAAAATAGTGTAACATTAATTAGAATGAAGATGTTAAAAAGATTAGATTTCACTATTGACTACTCTATCTAGCTCTGACATGGTTGTCTTCTATTCAGATTCAACTCTTGAATTTAATTTATTTCTTTATTTTTTTTCTATTGATGATCATCCCCCACTCTTGATTATGGAAATGTTTTCATTTAAGTTGTGTTCTAATTCCAATATTACAATTAGTTTCACCATACCTCCACTCCAAAGTAACTGGATGGAACATCATTGCTTCTCAACTTGTTACTCTATTAAATATCTTCAATAGAATTAAATATACCCATGTACACATGCTTTTGTAGCAATTAACTTAAATTTTAATAGCTTCCCAAATCGAAAACTAATGCTTTTTTGGCATCCTTATCCTCAATTTCAATCATCAATTAAAATTCAAGGATTCAAGTTATATAATTAATTATGTGCCTGAAAAAATATTGGGACATCACATATTTTATTTCCATTACCTAGTATAGTGTAAACTAGGTATTGACTCTCACAAGCTCGACATTATCCAAGACTTAGTGTCAATGAAATATCATCAGAATCATACGAAGACAAAAAAAATCATTTTCCACATCACACAAATACTCATACAGTTCTCGAATCACCATCATCGACCCTTGATTTAAATTCTTATCCAGCCTTCACCTTACTAATATTGATTGAATTCATTTGTGGTGAGTTTTGAATTTCAGTTTAGAATAGATATTACTCATCCTAATCTGATCCCTCCGCTTCAACTTTTTTTGTTCATCTTTTAAATCTCATGAAGTGGCCAAAAATTCATTCATGAATGTAATCGAGTTTATTTGATTGAACTTAGATGCCTCATCAACCTAATTCTGTTGTATTTGGGGTATGAAAATTTGAATCTTGAACTAACTTGGTTTCATCCTAGATCCATCTGAAACTAGTTTGGGATGTGTTGGAATAAACTGTGAAACTCGTACTAGCACTAGATTAGGGTATGTAAGATATCCCTTCTTGGTAGGATTGGACTATAATGGTCATAGACCATAGAATAGTTGTAGAAATACTTATCACATTAGAAAGACGGGATCCATAGTAATGGGATGGGCTCAGTCACAAACACTGGTAAATTTTCAGTGGGCACAGTTGCACACTCACAGTGGTAAAAAATTAGATTCACAAAAATAGATCAGTTTCATGTTCATAAAATACATTTTTCATATTTCCAATAGAATGGTTACGTGTCCTACCAGGTAATCATAATAAAATACAAAATTTAAAATCCACCTTTTAAAATAAATTAAAATTTTAAAAACAAAAGAAAAAAAATTAAAACCAAATTTTATTAATTAAGTAATTAATTTAAAATAAAAAAAGGAAATAAAATATTAAATTACTGAGAAAAAAATAATGACACTAAAAAAAGTACTTCAAAAAATTAAAAATAAATTAAATAAAATATTTAAAGAATGAAGAGTTGATAACATAAACATCAAAAAAGTACCATGATTTCCAGTAATTTTCTATATCAACTATAATATAACTACTAGATCATAAACATACATTTTAACACTAATTTAATAATTTAAAACATAGAAAATACAATAAAAATATTGTGAAAAAAATGAACGAAAAATTTAATATATAAATTCCCCCACACATATCACTTTTCTTATCCTTGAGAAATCCACTTTTCAAATTAAATAGTATAAAATAAATATCAAAATGGAAATACTCAAATGCCACTATGAATTGATATTAAAAATAATTTTCTCTCTATTATTCTATCTAGTGTAAAATGTGAGTACCATTTCTAATTAAATGTTATAAAATAATAATTTTTTAATATTTAAAAAATTAATTAAAATAGAAAAATTTTAAAATAATTTAATGAACTTTAGTTTTCATCCAATCGAATGTCTAAAGATATATTTACCATTATGAGAATAGAATAAATTTAATTAAAAATACAATATAATTAGATTAAAATGAATTGATGGGTAATAATAATAAATAAAAGAATGAATAAATAAAAAATCAATTACTTAAAATAATAATGAATGAAAAGTTCAAACCATATTAATATTTTCATGTTATAATTCATTTGGATACATCTATTATATGTAAAATTAAAATTTAAAAGTTCAATGTCAATGACTATTGTATAAAATTTTCCCAAAATTATCCGAAAATTAATTTTCCAAAAATGAAAAGAAACATTATTTACCTTATTAAATTGGTAAGGTAGTAAAAATTAAACACCTCTAAGTGGTATCAATTATTTCAATTTTGAGAATAATTTTCACTCAATAAATATGCCTAAATGATGCTTTAGAACTCAAAATAATAATAAAAAATTGGGTTTGATAGGTTATAATAGCCCTGCGCTTTTATTATACACATAAAAATGATTTATTACATAAAATATTCACTTGATAGAGCATATTAGATCTAGAAGTCTAGTGTCTTTTGGGCTTCGGAACATTAAATAATGACTTAAAACATGAAATACAACATCTTTATTGAAAACTTCTTTTACATGACAACTACATTTCCTCATTTGTAGCATTACATGGGATAACCTGAGGACATGCATAAGAAATGTGAGAGCTATAAAGAAAAGTAAGGGAGTAAACAAGGCATTAAATGAAGAATACAATACATGTTATACAATAGTCATATCAACTGATCATAAAAGAAACATGAACATAAAGGTATGATATAGCATGATTATCATAACATGGAAATGTGGGAACAACACTTAACTTGGTATTAGTATGATCCAAGGATTATTGCACATGGAGAATTATTTATCCCTCATTTAACTTGAATTATCATAAGTAAACCATCATTGTACTAGATATATCATTATACTAATCTTTACCCAATGCATTGGAGCGCTATCGGGAAGCACCCTTCTTAAACATTTAATTTCATGCATATGTGTGCCACATGGATCATACACCATGGAATCATTAAAGATCATCATTTATTCCATGATAAAGTAATGTTTAATTCATACAGAAACCTCTATAATCAATAAGTAAAAGTGCATAATGGTGAATACCCTTGATAGAGAAATGGGCATGGTATTCACGACATAATGACTTTGGCTTGGAAAACCGTGGTGCAATTTCAGCAACATAATGGTGTGACATAAGAATTCATAAAAATGGATGATGAGAGATAAAGGGGTGTATCATAATATTTACATGAAATGGACTGTAATGGGGACATATAGATACATTTTCCAACATAATTAATGAAATTTTAGATTCATAATACAAAAGAACTGCTTGAATGTAAATGAGGATAGAAAAATTCCTTACGGAATTTTGGCAAGGGAGGCATTAATGAGAGAGAAAGCGGTCTATCATCATTAAAACATAAATAATAAAGTATGGTGGAGTTTTTAAACCACATTCCAACATTTAAAATTTAAAATAAAAGGGCATAACAATATTAATAAACTTGGATAAAATGAGAAAGGAAGGAATCCCTTACTTGGAAGTGTGATACCAAAGGCTTGGGATGGGATTAAGAGAAGATTCTTGGGAGTTTGATGTGACTTGGGAGGATTATATAGGGATAATGGAATAGTTTGGTGAATTTTTAAAGGCTTTAAGTGAAGAGGAAGTGGGAGCTTGGGTGGGTTTATATAGGAAAATGGAGTGAATTCTTTATTATTTCAGTTTTGGCCACCACACATTAAACTAAACAAACCAACCCATGGTTTTTGCCCAAGATTTTTGCCAAAAGGTATGAGAAAAAATTAATTTATAATTCCAAAATATAAACATATTAAAATGTTATGATTGCTTATGTGGAGGTGAGTAACACTCTCAAGAAAATCAATTTAAAAAGTTAAAATGCATTATAAGTCTTAGAGGGTCCACTAAATCTTTGTAAAATTAATAAAACATACCTAAAATAACATTATTTTAATGGTAAAACATATATTTTCCGAACATAATTTTTATAGTATTTTATTACATTACTATTGTGTCATTATGATGTCATAAACACATTATATATTTAAACGGTATTTAATTTTTACCCAAACAATCGATTGTCTCAGAAAATTATGAAAAATTACCCATTGAATTATTTCGATGTTGTGATTCCAAAAATAATATTCATTTTATCTAAATAATTTTCTACGTATATGAATTTTTATTTTCAAATTAAAAAATGACATTTATCAAAAATTAATGGGTTTTGAAAAAAATATCTTTAAAACCTTAATAAAAGTTACAATTGTTTTCATAAAAATCATATGAACATTTATATTTAATAAAAAGTAATTTAATAATAATATTTTATTAAAATATTATTTAATTCAAAAAATTCCATTAATTGATAAAAAGATATTTCATAATTGAATATTTAAAAATTTCTATTTTTTCTTTAAAAAACTATTTACAAAGTAACAATAATAAAATGAATGTATATTATCTATAAATAAATAATGTAAATAATCATAGTACTAGGGTATCATTAAATAACCCCTTATAACACCAACATAAGACCAAAGGGTAAGGTGTGCGATGGTGACAGACTCTTGGGGTGGATCAGATAACATCGCTCGAGTGGTAATCTCTATCAACTTCCACTTCTCCCGTAGGCAGTTCCGTTCGAGATTAATGTGTTAAAGATATGATTGGGCTTGGTCATGAGATAATCCCAATGATTCCACATCCTTTCTAAGCTTTGAAAAATGGGCTTCCTATGGACAAATTCTACTAGATGAGGCCATCACATCCTTTATCTGAGTAAATTGGATTTTCTAAATCCCAATATTTATTCAAATCATGTGATCACTATTCAATGGCTATATTACCAATAGTCACAATTATTAATAGTATTTTATAATACAAAAACATAAATCCAAGGAATTACATATTTTATATAACCATCTTACATAATAAGACATTTAATTTGATCAAGATGAATTTTCATTAATAAAATTTTGTGTCGTTAAAATTTTCCCCCCTAAAGATATTTCACTCTAGAAATTTTATTTCCCCACACTAAATAGTTACGGCTAGCTTTGCTTCATCACTTACTATGATTCCCAAGTTTCCTCTTCAAACGTTTATTTTCTCTGCAACACCTTGATGAGGGGAATTGTGTTATTTCCTAGAACTTTTTCTCTATGATATAGTATCTTCACCGGCTTCTCTTCATAGGGGTGTTCGTTATCTAATGGTACCACCTATAGATTGATTACATGCAATGGGTTAGGTTTGTACTTCCTCAAGAGTGATAAATGGAATACATCATGTACTTGAGATAGGTTTGGTGGGAGTGTTGGTCGATAGTCCACTGCTCTAATGTGGTCAAGGATCTCGAAAGAGACGATGTACCCTGAACTAAGCTTTACCTTCTTACCAAATCTCATAAATCTCTTCCACAGTGATATGTGGTAGCATACCATGTCTCTAACGTCAAACTCTAGGTCTCATCAATGATTATCAGCATAGAACTTTTTTCGACTCTGAGTAGCTTTAATGTACTAGTTGATGGTCTTAACCTTCTCCACCATTTCTTCAACCATTTCCATACCTAGGAGTTTTCTCACCCGAACATTATCCCAACATGTCAGTGTTCTGCACCCCTTCCCATTCTGATATTCATAGGTATCCATTTGGATGCTTGAGTGGAAACTGTTGTTGTAAGAGAACTCATCAAGAGAACGATGTTGAACCCATCCTCCTTTGAAGTCTATTGAGCACTATCCCAACATGTCCTAAAGTGTTTGGATAGTTCTCTCAGATTGGCCATCAGTTTGAGGATGATAAAATGTACTAAAGTTCAGCTAAGTATTTAGATCATGATGAAGACTTTTCCAAAACATAGAGGTGAATCTTGGATCTCGATCGGATACAATAGGTAGTGGTACGCCATCCAGCCTTACCATGTCTCTGATGTATATCTGTGCTAGTAGATCCAGTGAGAAATCCTCTTGAATTTCAATGAAGTGTGAAATCTTTTTAAGATGATCCACAACAATCCAGATAGAATTGTTTTCTTTGAATATATTCGAATGTCCGATGAAAAATTCCATGGTGATGTTCTCCCATTTCCATGCTGGTATGGGTAATTTTGGCATCATCCCCTTAGACTTCTTCCTCTCATCCTTCACTTGCTGACATACTAGTAACTTTGATGTATACTCAATGGTCTCCATCTTCATGTTATCCCACCAATAATCCTCTCAAATATCTCTATACAACTTTGTGTTTCCTGGGTGAATCGAGAAATTTGAACCATGTGTATCATCCAAAAGTTTCTTGTTTAACTATGGATTATATCAAACACATAGTCTTGACCCAAATCTCACAATTCCTTCTTCATTGACATTGAACTTCGAGGGTTCCCTTTTCTAATAGTTTCCAACTTCTTCTAAATTCCCACATCATCTTTTTGAGCATCTTTTAACTTTTCCAAAAGAGACAATTTATCAATCATTTTTGAAAGGATTGATGATGTTCCCTTATTTATGATTCCCATGTCCATCTTCATCAAATCTAAGAATATTGGATCCTTTTCAATTCTCATCAATGATATAATTGAAGGGTCCTTTCTACTTAGAGCATTTGTCACCTTGTTCTCTTTCCCAGGGTGGTAATGGAATGAGCAGTCATAGAATTTGATCACCTCTAACCATCTTCATTAGTGCATATTCAACTTTTTTCTATGTGAATATATACTTGAGCTTTTTTGGTCCCTATATATTTCACACTTCTTACCAAAGAGGTAATGTTGCCAAATTTTTAAAGTGAAGATCACCACATCCAATTCCAGATCATGTGTTAGATAGTTCAACTCATGAAATTTCAATTTCATTGAATCATAGGCAATGAATTTGTCATTATTCATCAACAAAAATCCCATTTCCTTCTTCAAAACATTAGTAAATACCACAAAAAGTTCTCCACTTTTGGGTAGTGTGAGCATGGGTGTAGTGATAAGCCACCTTTTCAAATCCATGAATATTTCTTCGCATTCATCACTCCAAGAAAAATTTACCCCTTTTGAGTTGTCTTGGTACGAGGGTTGTACAATCATGAGAGGTTTCTCAAAAATCGGTGATAATATCTAGCTAACACTAGGAATCTGTGGATATCCGTTACCGATGATGGACTTAGCCATCCCTCAATTGCAGTTATCTTGGTGGGATCTATAAATATCCCATTTATTATGATGATATGACCCATGAATGAGACCTCCTTTAACCAGAACTCGCACTTGTTATATTTTTCATAGATCATCTCCCTTTGCAAGGTCTCTAATATAGTTCTTACATGCTCCTCGTGATCCTCCTTGGTTTTAGTATATTATAATATCATCTATAAAGACTACCAAACATTTGTCAAGGTAATACCTAAAGACAGTATTAATCTAGTCCATGAAGATTTTTGAATCATTAGTGAGTCTAAAAGGCATTAAGATGAATTCATAGTGCCCATGTCTTGTATGAAAAGCAGTCTTGTGGATATCCTCATTATCCTCCCTTACATGGTAATATCCTGACCACAAATTCACCTTGGAAATGTATTGTGCTTCACATAGGTGATTGAAAAATTCATCAATTTGATACAGAAGATACTTATTCTTTATCATGATTTTTTTTATCTCATGATAATCAATGCAAAGGAACATTGACACATCCTTCTTCTTGAAGAAGAGGACCGGTGCACCTCATGGTGATGCACTTGGGTGTATAGACCCTTTATCAAGATTCTATTGTAGTTGTTTCTTTATCTCCTCAAGCTCCAAAAAAGTTATTTTATAAGGAGTATTGGATATTTTCAACACCCCAGGTATAAAATCAATTGAGAATTCAACATCTCTTCTAGGAGGAGGACTAGACAGTTCCTCATGAAACACATCAGCAAATTCCCTCACAATAGGGATGTCTTCAAGGATGGTTGCTTCCATGGACTCAATCATCTAAGAAAGATAGTTGTTCTCATAAGGATGTAATATCCATGATTTATATGATTGTTCTAAATAATATTCATATTTCTCCTTGCAATTGTATAGAATCAGGGTTCTATTCTCCATATGGAGAGTGATTTCCCTCTCATAGAAATTTATGTTGGATCTATATAAGGAAAGCCAATCCACGCTAATAATTGCATCAAATTATACCAGAGGGAGTATGACAAGGTTTTCCAAGAATTTCAATCCAAAAATTATGACAGGGGAGGAGTTATATTCATGGGATGTAATGATTTCCTCAATTTTAATACTCACTGACATCTTTACTTCTATGATTTTTGGTGGTGTTGAGATTTTTCTACTAAACATTCATTATATAAAATAATTCATAGAACAAGAATAAAAAAGTATGTTCACTATTCAGAAATGAATAAATAGTGTACATGTCATCACTTTATTTCCAGCATTCACTTTGACAGTAGTGAAGGAAAAAGTTTGACCTTGATGCCTTGGAGGTTGTTGGTTGCCTCCGAAAACCCTTGGCTTAGGGTACTGTTTTGAAAAGTGCCATGGTTTTTTTCAGTTGAAGCAATATAAAATGTGTTGATTGTCGAATGGAGTGTTCCTCTCCTCTATCGCAGCTGTGGGTTTTTCTTGTTGGTAGTTAACTGCTAGTTTCCCTTCTCTTCCACACATAATGCTTTTCCTCATCCCCTTCAGGAAATTTATGGGGTTCTATTTTCTACACCTTTGGCAAGTGTGGTGATGGGTTTTCATAGAACCATTAGATTTATCCGTTGGACCGCTAGAATTGATATCCACATTATGCTTCTTATCCTCATGATACCCCTGGGATTTACCGATCTACATTTCAACCTTGTGGGAACATCAGACAATTTCCTCATATCTATCAATGTCACAGATCGCAAGGGCTTTCCGTATGCTAGGTTTTATCCCACCAAATAAGTGTTCAACCTTGCATTCGTGGGTAACGACAGATCTGGAGTTTTATCGTGCAAGACCTGTAAATTTTTTCTTCTACGCTCTGACGAATTGGTCACCTTTTTTCTTGAGGGAATGGAAGTCCCTTTCCATATTAAGTCGGAGAGTGTGAGGAAAATATTTATCAAAAAACTTTATTTTCAAATACATCCATTCTAATGCCTCGATCTCCTCCTCAGTCTACATATTCTTTATCACTTTACACCATTGATCAGCTTCACCCTCCATACAATAAGCATTCAAAAGAACATTCTCCTGTTCTAAATATTGAATGATGGAGAATATATTTTAAATGGAGTAGATCCATTGTTTGTCAATTGAGGGATCAAATGATTCATTAAAAGTATGAGTAATTTGTCTCATGAAGCTCTTTATTGTGACTTGTTCTTTCTTAGGAGGGATTGAACGTTCCTATTGACCTATGTTTCTATTCAAATCTTGAGTTAACTGAGAGTGTATTGTGACAAATTACATGATTCCTACTCACATTGGATTGGGCATCTCAGTAGAACAATCATCACAATGATCTTCTCATCATTTTTTAGTCCATGTCCTCTTATTACCATCCCTTGGATGGAATAAAAGGAAAGTTAGGGGTAACACATAAAGGGTAATCCAAGGACAAAAATAGATGACTTATAAATAAATTTTATTTCCTTAACTTGTGAATCTATAGGCTTCAATCTATGTTATACATGATATACTTCCGAACATTTATTCTTAGGGGAATTTTTTGTATTCCCTTAACAATGGTTCATACTAAGCTTGTGAATTTACCAAATAATATCCCTTGGGAGTTTTGTATCCAAGGGTGATACAAGGCCTTTTGTCATATACCAGGATACCCTAAGTCAATCCCAAAACTCCTTGTCGGAGTTCTCACTCCTAGGAACCACTGTGCTAGAGCCACCTCTACTAGTTCGTATCAATACAGGGATGTATCTTCTTGATAATCCACTTACTTATTACTCACCAAAATTTAGTGATGTGTTTATTATACTTATTTTTATCTCTAAGGCTTCATTAATGTTTTCTAATCCTAATCCAAAAAATAACTAAACATATCCTATGATACCAACTATAAAAGCCTTGCTCTATTTTTAAACACTTAAGCATGAATTATTACATAAAATATTCACTTGATACAACATAGAAGATAGAGAGTTCTAGTGTCTTTGGGTATTAATAACATTACATAACGACTTAAATCATGAAACACAACATCTTTACTGAAAACTTCTTTTACATGACCACTAAATTCCCTCGTACTTAGCATTGTATGGGATAACCTGAGGACATTCGTAAGAAAATGGTGAGCTATAAAGTCTAGTAAGGGAGTAAACAAGGAATAACATTAATAATACAATACATGTTAGGAAATAGGAATATCAACGGATCATAAAAGAATCATGAACATAAAGGAATGATATAGTATGATTGTCATGACATTGAAATGTAGAAACAACATTTAATATGGTATTAGCATGATACAAGCCTCATTGCACATGTAAAATGAGTAAAACCTCATTTATATTGAATTATCATGAGTAAAACCTCATTTCACTTGATGAATCATGATACTAATCTTTACCCAATGTATTGGAGTGCTATCAGGGTGCACCATTCTTAAACATTTGATTTCATGCATAAGTGTGCCACATGGATCATACAACATGAAATCATTAAAGATCATTATTTATTCCATGATAAAGGAATGTGGAATTAATACATGAAACTCTATAATAAAGAATAAAACATGCATAAATTTTAATACCATTGATAGAGAAATGGTCATGGTATTCACAACACAATGAATTTGGCTTGGAAAATCGCGGTTCAATTTCGACAGCATAACGACGTGACATAAGAATTCATAAAAATGGTTGATGAGAGATAAAGGGGTGTCTCATCATATTTACATTAAATGGAAAGTAAACGGGTCATATAGATACATTTTTTCAACATAATTAATGGAATTTTAGATTCATAATTCAAAAATAATTTCTTGAACGTAAATGAGGAGAGAGAAATTCCTTACAGAATTTCGGCATGGTAACGTGTGTACATGGTAGGAATTAATGTAAGAGAAAGGGGTATCTCATCATTAAAAAATAAATATGTATGTATGGTGGATTTGAGAAACCATACCCCAACATTTACAATTGTAAATAAAAGGGAATAAAAATATTAATAAACTTGGATGAAATGATAAAGGAAGGAATCCCTTACTTGGAAGTGTGATCCCAAAGGCTTGGGAGGGGCTTGAGAGAGGCTTCTTAGGAGCTTGGGGTGTATTGAGAGGATTATAGAGAGTGGAGGGCAGAGTTTGGTCAAGCTCCAATGGCTTTTAGTTAATTGTACGTGGTATGTTGGGTGGGTTTATATAGGAAAAGGGAGGGAATTCTTTATTATTTAGGTTTTGGCCACCACACATTAAACTAAACAAAACCACAATCCAACCCATGGTTTTTTCCAATGGTTTTCTCCAAAGGGGAGTGAAAAACATAATTTTATAAGGCCAATGTCCCAAATTCTTAAAATATTAGGCTTTCTTATGTAGAGGTGAGTCACACTCTCAAGGAAATCAATTTAAAAAGCTAAAATGTTTTATTAGTCTTGGAGGGTCCACTAAAGATTTTTAAAATAAATAAAACTAACCTAAAATAACAATTTTTTAATAATAAAACATATATTGCCCGAAAATAATGTTTATATTATTTAATTACATCATTATTGGGTCATTATGATGTTATAAAACACATTATATATTTACAAGGTATTAAACTTTTACCCAAAATAATCGACTATTTCAGAAAATTATGAAAAATTCACCTGTGGATAATTTTGACATTCTGATTCCAAAAAAAATATTCATCTTGTATCAAAAAGTTTCTAAATATTTGAATTTTTACTTTTAAATTAAAAACTGATATTTATCGAAAATTCATGGGTTTTGATAAAAATAGCTTTTAAACATTAATAAAAATTACAATTATATTCATAAAAATTATACGATCATTTGTATTTAATAAATAGTAATGTAGTAATAATATTTTATTATAATGTTATTTAATTCAAAAAAACACATTAATTCATGGAAATATAATACTTAATTAAATATTAACTAAAAATGCTATTTTTTTCTTTAAAAACTCTTTACAAAGTAACAATAACAAAATGAATGTATATTCTCTATAAAAAATAACGTACATAATCATAGTACTAGGGTATCATTAGATAACCTCTTATAATACCCGCATAATACTGAAGGATAAGGTGTGCGATAGTGACAGACTCTTAGGGTGTCTTAGATAACATCACTCGGGTGGTAATCTCTAACAACTTCCACTTCTCTCGTAGGAGTTTTCGTTCGAGCTTAACAAGTTGAAGCTTAGCTTGGGATTGGTCAAGAGTGAAGTCCAATGATTCCACATCCTTTCCGAGCTCTGACAAATTGGCTTCGTATGGAGTAATCTTATCGGATGAGGTCATCACTTCCTTTTCCTAAGTAAATTGAATTTGTTAATGACATATATTTATAATAATCATGTGATCATTGTTCCATGACTATATTAGCAACGGCCACAATTCTTAGCAGTATTTTAAAATCCAAAAAAAATAAAACCAAGGAAGTTCATATGTTATATAACCATCTTACATAATAAAACAATTAATTTTATCAAGAGAAATTTTTATTAATAAAAGTTTGGGTCATTACATGGGTTCTCAATTAATTACAATTTAGCTCAATTTAGACCCTTCCCCCACACATAAAACTCATCATTTTTCCCAATACATAATCTAGATGTTGGAGAAACATTAAAATAAAAAATTCAGATATATTTGGAAATCAAGAATTGAAAAAAATAACTTTTTAATGGCTAATATGAAAAAGAATAGAAATAATTTTTCTACAACACTATAATATATAGTCAAATTATAGACACACACAAGGTTCATAACTATCCACTACATAAATCAATTAATCAAAGACAAATAATTTCAAATAGGGATAATTTTATAGGATGGTTCTAGAATTATTTTCAAATATAAAAAAAATAAACATTCACTATATCATTTAAAACACAAAATAAAATCTATCACAATGGTAACTAGAATGTTTCAAAAAATAATTTATGTATTCATTGATTTAATTCACAACCAATTTAATGAAACTCAAACCACAGACCAACAACACGTTTTGAAATATGGGCATCATAAAATAAACAAAATTAAAACAATTACACCCATATAATGTAGAAGTTTTTGCCATTAAAGTATAGTATGTTTAACCTACCTTTAAGATATTTAAATAATTCTTGTTTTGAATGTTAAAGATCCTATAAAATTCAATAAATCACAATGTGTTTCTAAAATTAAAATTTCAATATAGAATATAATCAGAGTTAGATTTGAGGGATGTTTTATCTAGTTTTCTCCAACTATCATCTCCTTCTAGACTTGAAATATTGTTAAAATCAAATGTTACTGATAAGTATATCACAATTGACCATACCCTATTATTGTATACATTGTGCATCCACCCCTTATGGTAGATCCTCCTATGGATAATTCACTTCACCACATAAAGAGTAAACCAAATCACTTGATCAACCATGTGTACAAAAATGAAACTATGTACATTGAAATAAATTTCACCTCTAATTAGGTAAAAAATAGACAAATAGTGATTAATAATTAAGTCCATTCATCAAAAAAATATTGACAATGAATAATTATAATGTGGGAGTTTTTCTAAAATGTTGATATTATCACACAACCGAGCAGGAGAAATTTATTAAAATAAATAATGGAAATTAAAGGCTTATAAAACCATGGGTTTTCTCCCATGATGTTCTTAATTAATAGTCTTATTTAAAAATTTTCCTCTTTAAAATATATACATGATCATTTAAAGAGTATTATTATATTTTATTTGGGACTTGATTTTCATATGTATGGAAAATTTTAGGTTCACTCAACAACATCAGTAGAACAACATCAAGCAAAACATTCTCTACATAATTAAAACACTAAAAATTATGAAGTCTATGACCAATGAATTAAAAATTAAAAATTTAACAAACATAAACTAATGTGTACTATTTAATCACAAAATTATTTATAGAATAAATAGATTCAATTCTCACTTGTTCCCCCACACTTGGGGCATGCATGAGTTTAGACAATTGTTGAACAGTTTGATGAGATTTTATAACACCATCAACACTCCTAAATACAAATACCTTGTGTGCAATAGGGTAAACCTTCTCAATATCATATAAGAACTACTTAATATTAGTGATAGGAAATTTATCTTCAAATTCTATTAAAGAAAAAAGTATATATTTACTAGAATCAACTGATAAAATCTCCATAAACTCATATATCACAATAATTTTGGACTGGGAAAACTCTTTTCAACTCCAAGATCAATAGATTTTACAAAAAAAAATATTATTAGCATTAAAACATTAATTTTTAGATAGTGAAACAATAAAATAAGACTCACAAATCCTACGATGTAAATTAATAAAAGTAGTATCAAGGTTAGGTACATTAGAGGGTGGTAAAAATTGAATATTTGTTACACCCTCGAGATTTTGAAATAGGAACATTTTTCCTAATTGTGTGTGTGAGATGAAACACCAATCTTTTAAGAGAATATAACATCCGGATTCTATACAATATATTTATTTTTAATTAAATTCAATCACTTTGATAACATGTGATGCATGCAACATGATATTTAAATGAAAATACTCTATTAAAATATTATTTTAACACGACCATTATAACATACCTGTTAATTTTATAGGTATTAATAGTACTAACTAAAATTTTAAAATTATTTATAAATATTTATTATAAATAAATAATTAGTTATTGAAAAGAAAAATAATTTTTTTTGTAAAAATATATTTTTCTAAAGGAAGGTTTAGTCATGCTTTGAACAAATAATTTAAAATTAATTTTCAATAATTTAATAAATTTTATTTTCCAAAATAATTTTTTTTTAAATCAGATTATAAAAATTATTATATAGTGAATTTTTTATATTTTTATGGAATGTTTAATTTTTTAATGAATAGTGGAAAACCCAGAATTTTGATTGAAAGCAGAATTTTCATTTCAATTAATTCAATAATTAAATTATATTTTTAATTTATTTTAATGTAAAATTAGTTAAATTATATATATATTAATCTAGTTTAGTTCATCAAAATCATTTTCATATTGAATTTTGATATAAATACTTCATAAACTTTTGAACATTTTCTCTATACAAACCAAATTTTTCATCATGTGTGGGGGTTAATTTTAAATTAAAAATTTTCAATTATGTTAATTGACGTTAAAAGAATGGATTCCATATTTTTAATCAGATAAATTTATATTATCTAATAAATTATACATAATATTTTAACATAATGAATAGTAAAAATAGTAAAGATTATTTATCGCTATTTTAGAAAAGATGGATTTACCAAGGGTTAAACTAAAATAATAAGGGTTTTATTAATCTAAATAACATTCCAAAATAAATTATATGACCATATTTCTACAATATAATTTCTAATCATCTATTATACACTATTTGGACCCATTTTTCATGAGAAAAACATGGGTAAACATTTTTATTCTCAAACATTACAGGTGTTCTACTCACCTCACTTATCAAAGGCTACCCTCTATCCTCTCTTATTAACACCTTAAACCCTCTTGGGTTATTTATATACCTAAAAATATCACGTCCAAAATTCTGTAATATCACTTTATAATCCTTATTTTGGGCATAAATTCAACCTATTGAGGCTATGGTTCAAACCTAATAATGATACTTGAAGAATAGGTAATATTCTTCAACAAGCATTTTTTATTTTATTTCTTCCTCAACCTCCATAAATTATTAAGAAACCATGATGATATAAAAACCTCAATATCTTTAATATAATTATTTTTTTAAAAGTAATTACCTACTACCAAACCCACATCTATCAAATGGGTTACAAAATCATCATTTGTGTGTGCGACAGACTACCACCTCACGAAATGATACCATTCATTCTTTCATTACAAACTCCCACAGTTGGGTAGGATTATGGATATGAAGTATATATATAATATTTATAATATAATTATACCTCTATACTCATTATATCATATATAAATTATTTACTTCCCATTCCATATGAAATATGATAAATTCACTCGTGTGTACGGCGGACTACCACCTCATGAAGTGAGGTGATTTGTCTTTAATTAACACTTTGCATGGGAGGTGGTATGGATACATTTTATGAATAAATATGTTAAAAATAAAATAATCATTACATTCATTAAATTCATTACATATTTTTCATTCATAAATATAATTTATCATTTTATTTCATACCCTTTCAATCAAAGAAATATGATAACGTCATTCTTGTACATGTGGACTACCACCTTCACGAAGTGATATGAATCCATTTTCATCACCAAAACAGATGGATTATATATACTAATATATTTAAAGAAATAATACGGTATTATGATATCATTATAATTCGAGAAATATAAAATATTACTTGAAAATATTCCATAATTATTGTTGAAAAAATGAAATGTTACTCATGCGTACATATGACATATCGTCTCTATCATCATAACATACTTGATTTCTAAAAACCATATTTCATGGTTTAAATTAAATGTAGAATTTATTTATAAATATGATAATTATTTTATGATTTTTTTCTGTATATTTTGGAACTATATAATATTCACAATAACCAAAACTTTCATCACAAATCATGAACAAGATAACATTGCAATTTACGCACAAAACAAAGAAAATAATGAAATATTATTAATGAAAGGGTGATAAAATGTGATAATATTATCATATATAATATTATAAATATGAATATGGTTCTGGTTCTGGTATAAGTTAATAACTTGTTTGAAACCACTATAAAGGAGGATAAATCACATACAACAAAAGGAAGCCTGAGGTAAGGGAAATTGTCTAAATTTCCCTTCATTGGAGCATAATATAATTTTATGAAGTTAATTTAGTTTATGTTGTGTATATACTACCTTTGAAATTTAATATCAACATTCAGTAATAATTTATGGTATTTTATATTTCAATTCAAATTATTTCATCAAAACGGGTTCTATTTGAAAATTAGCAAGTGGTAAAAAGTGATTATACAATCTCACTTTCTTCGGTGATTGTTAACGTTCCCTTGAAACAATCACTTTCTTATGATCATTTTTCATTGAAAATTAAATTTCTACTATATATATGTATTCTTGAATTATGGATATGATTATTTCTTAAACAATGTATAATTTTTCCAATTAATGTTTACTTTTAATGTTATTAGATTAACTGGGGAAGTATTAATAAATTTTTATCCATTAATCAATACAGATATTTGAGAATAAGGCATTTTTATTCATATATTAAGCCAACCATTTGATAGGTAATGAATTTTTTATACCTACAGTGATGGGTTGGTCCTAGTATAATATATCCCCTCGATGCATTAGTATGTCTAATGATAGAAATAAGTTGTCCAAATTAAACAATTTTCTACCTATAGTATTTAAACTCTCTTGTGAAAGTACTTAATTGTAAAGGAATCATGATTTCTTAGATCAAGGCATCCAATAATGAAGTATTTCCCTGATTAAGAATTCAATTATAATTATTTATGATATTTTTATATGGATATTTTATCTTAATGCATTTCATTCAAATTATATTGACTAAATAGAGTGTTTTTTGTTATTTACCTTGCCATAAACATTATGATGTATATTATCATCATGGTCAATTTATTTAAATGGTATTTTAGTTTATCTAGTTTCCTTTTCATGTTGATTATAATTACTTATTCATGATATGTTCTATTATACTTAATACTTACTAACCATTTTCAATCACCCTAATTTTGTTTAATTTCCCCATGATATGAAAAAGATTTATTAGAATGAGTTTTTAAGGATGCAATTCATTTTCATTTATTATATATTATGTTTTATTTTTATCCCAAATTTAAAATGTATATCCTTTATATATCTAGTTCTACCAAACTTTTAACTGATTATCCCTTCGGGATTTGACCCTTTGTATCTATGATAATGTAATAAAGTAGACACTGTCTCCATGTTATTGGTGTCAAGTGCATTGTATTTAGTATTTGAGGATGTTTTTTTGAAACCATGGGAATCGTATTTCAAAAAAAACATAGATTAGGGAACATAAACATATGATAGAATTTTGGGATATGTATATATAAGAATATCCTAATATTTTGGTACAAAAGATATTAAGTGGTTTTTCCTAAAAATAAATCCCTATCCAGATTCTAAAAGTGGGCGTGGTTCTAGAACAGAGGTACCTAAGGGTAATAAATCTAAAAAAGAAACGTTGGTCATGACCCAATTGTAACATGGTGCACAAAAATGGGCCTTATTGTGTACCTAGTTTGACACTCCTGGGGGATATTCTTAGGATAAATTACATTTTTTCATAAACCATTATAATGGGTTAAAAAATAAATATATCCCCAAATAATCAATGTTTATGTTAATGAGATAAATTATGCCGGAATTTATCTATTTATATTAGTTATTTAACTATTTTTAGGATTATAAATTATATTTTATAATAATGATATATAATATAGATTATTCTATCACTTATAAATGGCTCATAGAAGTAGGAATGTGAACCACATCAATGAATGTAATCCAAAGACTAAGAATGTTTATTTCGTTGATATGATTTATATAGAGACCATGGGTTTTCCATGTTAGATGTTGCAATATTTCTAGGAATATTTTTAGAGCCAGGCACTAAGATGATGCTCTATTCTGAGGCTTGGTGTGCCCAGAATTAATTTTATAAAAATATAAATTTTATTTTTATGTGTACACTCATGTTTTCAGAAATTATAGAATATCTCATAAATGGAGGCTCAAAACATAAACCTAATGGAACAGTTGAGTCAAGAACATGATGTTTAACCTAGGTTTGGCATAAATTTTGTCGATATAGGACATGTGTAGAAAAAGTCACTAAGGACATAACTATAAATAAAATTATTTTATAAAATTATTTTATTTTTAATGATAATCTAAATAACTCTTGAACATGGAATTGTATTTGAAATCTAACATCACTTTTGACTTCGTACAACAGTGTTTTCTCTAGGTGCATCCTAAAGTTGTTTGGCGTGGGATGTTCGGATGATACAGTCATTGACTGTAAAGTTAAGTGAATTTATTAATTAATTAATTCATCTTTAACCTAATTCTCGGGCTATAAATAGTAGGATATGAAAAATCTCCAGGGTTAGCCGCATAACCCTAGTATCACTGGCCAATACTCTTCTCTTCCTTCCGTTGGGGGATCACGATAAGATTACATATCGCGAAAGATCAGGACGCAGCAAATGTAATGACTTCCTCCAATAGTTTTAAGGTGTGTTCTTCATCAGTGATTGATCGAAATTTGATGTAGGACTACACAATTTTGGTTCCTTTCCATTTTTATTAAATCATTGAAGTGTGGATTTTTATCTGCTTATGATATGTGATAATTATTCTTCGCATGAGCCCTTTAATTTATTGATTATGATATTTATTCTTCATTAGTCATTATAACAATGATGAATCAATTATAACTCGAACAATGGGTGAGGTTTATTCATCAAATTTATTAATTTAACTTTTGGTCCTTGTTATTCATAACCATGATTTTTTATGATCGGCAGTCCACAAATTTTTTAATCCAACGTTTATTTTATTTTGTTTCTCCTCCGTTCTTCATGCTACCATCACTGATCTTCTATTTGGTCGGAGGATTGAATTAGTATGGATTGTCTCAAGTATTTGAACAGTTAAATGGGGTCAATGATAAAGGATGATAAATTGGGAAGAAGGAGTGTGTTGCAATGGACGAAAATTACGCAAGTCAAAGGTATGAGAGATCCATTTGATGGTTGGCTCGTCGGGATCATCCATTAAAGGTGGAAGGTGAGCGGGACGATGATGGTGGGTGGTATGGTGCAGGGTGGAAAAATGAATGAATGGTGGTGGCCATCAGATGAGCCGATGTGAGGGCGGTGTGACACTGGTGAGCCCTATTGAGGGAGACGGATTGTGCTGCGAGATCTGCGAAAGGCCCGCTGTGTGAAGTGGAGATCTACGGTTTCCGTGAAAGTAAAATCCACGTGCGGGAGGTGGACCATGGGTAGTTGTTTCATTTAGGGTTTTCGGAAAATTAGTAGAATATGGAAGAATAAATATGATTGTAGAGATGGAAAAGAGAGAAGAAAAATCAATTGATATAGTGAAGGGGGTGGGGGACCAACACGTGTGGAGAAAAACAGGGGCTCATGTGTGTCCTCCGTGAATGATTGTTTAAAAAATATATAATAATAATAATAATAATAATAATAATAATGAGAATAATAATACTAAGAATAATAATAATAAGAGTAATATTAATAAGAATAATAAGGATAAGAATAACAATAACAATAACAATAACAATAACAATAACAAAAACAATAACAATAACAATAACAATAACAATAACAATAACAATAACAATAACAATAACAGTAACAATAACAATAACAATAACAATAACAATAACAATAACAATAAAAATAACAATAACAATAACAATAACAATAACAATAACAATTACAATAAAAATAACAATGAAAATAAAAATAACAATAATAATAATAATAACAATAATAATAATATTTTTTTTAAATATTATTTCTGTCACAACTTCTCTGTGTGGCATTTGATTGAGTCATCCTTAGTGTCGATGTAACCCTTTTCCAAGAGGTGGTATTTTTAAGATAAATATCTGATACCTTTATCTAACTCACAGATCGAGACTATAAAACACCACAAAATATTATTATTATTATGTTGATTTGGATGTATCTTCAACATAGAGTATTCCATTGACACTCTTTCTATAGCAGCGCGACACAGTTTTTGAGATGGTCATTTTGATATAGTGTTTGGATGTCTTTTCGGGTTTTCATATCGTGTCCAAAAAACGCTCAAATAATAATAATATATTATTATTAAAACTTTTACCTATCATAACTTTTTCATACGGCAACAAATAAACAAACTGTCAGTGTAACTGTGATTCTGAAATTAAGGTGGACATTTCAAGATCAAATTCAAGTATTTAATTCGAGCTTGTGGCTCAGAACCACGATAAGCCATTCGTGCATAATGTGGTGAAATATAACTTTTTAATCAGGTGTCCAACTTGGGTGAATGAATAGTACATCATATGCTCTTTTTCACAAGGATCACAGTGGTGTGATGCATTTGGTTACCTAGATCCATTTGAGGAAGAATTTAATAGAAATTATGTTTTTTTCCTTCGAACTAATGATAAGCATCATGCACTTATTATCCTTTTGGACAGATATGTCATGTACTATGCTAGTACACTAGAACACCTTGGGGTACAAGTACACAGTTTAGTACCCAAGTGTGACAAGGTACATGGCTAGGTGAAGAGGTGGGGTCACACATCATGTGAGACCAATACACGTTGTCTTCTTCATTATGATGCTCTACCTCTTGTATCTCCTTATTTTGGAATTGTATTTTAGTCTATGAGTGGCCTATCCTAAGTATTTTTTCACATAGAGCACGATGGTGACATCTGATGTGCCTTCCCAGATATGATATGAGGTTTTCCAAGAATGATGCTTTTTCTGGTGGTGTTTTTCGACAATAGCTTTTGAGTAGGTATATCAGATATTTCTGAATGGAACCCCCAAGATGCACCAAGACGTTGGTCCTCTACGACATCAGAGTGGAACCCATCATTAACATGGTTGTGTTTCCTCTGGGAAAATTAGAATGGAACCCCCCATCGGCATGAGCGTGGGTCTTCTATGACTAATATCAAATTTCAGCCCCCATCAGTATCGACGTGGTTCCTCTACGACTACTATCAGAGTGGAACCCCCCTGATGCACTAGGGTGCAGGTCCTCTACTTCAAGATTGTGTCCACTCAACTATATAGGTTAGTGAAAAGACGTGGTTTGAAGTATCTTTGGACTCATGAGAAATAGGGACACTTTTACCTTTGAGATGCTTCCTTGTGATGTGAACTAAAATGGTGTGGTTGAGTCAGTGCCCCCCAAAAAGGATAGTATTATAGTGCGGTGATGGATTCCCTTTGACTTGCATGTTCAGGGATGATGTGTGAGGTGTTGAAAATCGTGGATGGGTTTTATCTTAGAACTGTTGAAAAATATTCTTCATTTTCTATGCATATATATATATATATATATATATATCATGTTTCAGTACCCACTCCAAGGGTTTGGGTTACTCTCATTCCCATTGAGACGAAGATGTGGAGGGTATGCCACGTGCTTTCTGTGTCTAGCTTCTCATGGTAGGATGAGTCTACTCTCCAACTATAGTTAGTGAAGACTGGATGATAAGTTTATATTCTCACAGTTTCAGTCATCTTGTGTTTGGATGAGTTAACTTTCACTCTCTTGTTGGTTTGATATGTACTATTTCATTTTACCTTATTCTATCAATTGATTTCTTCTTCTATTGTATCTCTTACTTCTCCCCCTTCACCATTTTCAGGTATTTCTTCGGAGTATGTATATAGTCACCCCGGCATTGGATTCACCCAACACTTTTTTTGCCTTTTGTAGAGATAATATTGGTTGATTGTGACTTCAAAGGAGCTTATGGATATGGGGTGCTTGGACCATGTATGGTGGTAATAGATTGGGATATGAGAGATAGACTCTCTTAGTCATTTACTCTTTTCCATTTCTGTTTGGTAGGGATATATTTCTTGTTTTGATATGTATTTTATCACTTTTTATTATTTGTATACGCTACCAAATTTCATTATGTTTAATGGTTCATACATATTTGGTATATTTATAGTAGTGTTTCATTCTTCATTTCTTTCCCTCTGTACTTTTTCACTGAGTTGGATGTGTGCATGTGTACAAGTTTTTAGGAAAATGCCTCCCCAAGTTTAGTGTGCCTTTTCCACTTGCCGCCACCCCTAGGTTATGGAGGTGGGCTTGGGGTAGTTGTCTCTCAAGCCCATTCTTGGGGCGAGTCGTGACTGATTAGTATCATAGGGAGGTTTGACCCTAGGAATGTTGCTCAGATGTTTCCCTAAAAAGTTTTTGGTTGGGTTTAGAGAAATAGTGTCGAAGTTTCTCAAGTGTGGCTCTCAGGTCAGGGAGTCCAGTGATGGTGTGGTTAGCCGACACCACTATTCACCAGAACCCTGATCACCCACATATAGACTCAGTATCCTAAGACATTTGTTTTAGGGGACACTGGTATATGCATCTCATAGGATTGAGTCATTGATTTTCCTTCTTGAGTTAGCTCTTTATTATTATTGATATATATATATATATATATGTATGATCATCTGACCTTAGTACTCAAGGATAACTTTCAAGATGCCTCCACGAGGATAGACAGACCATATACCAGCTCGAGTTCATGAAGAGGATCCTATAAGTGAAGAGGCCTCAGTTAAGGGACCATCCTATGGTATCCTTCCTCTTAGTGGAAATTTAGTACCTTCTCCACCTATTGAGCAGCAGATAATCCTAGCTGAGTAGGTTGAAAATTTTCATAGGCTGATTTCACTCAGTGAGTTCTACCATCAGAGGTCACTGAGGTTCTGTTGCGAGACAGATCCCCTAGCAACACAGGATTCACTAGAGTCAACGATATGCATATTCAGTCTTGTTTTTGACCTCGATAGATCAAATGGTGGATTTTTCATCAATTATTTTATAGAGTAGGTGGTAATTGGTGGATCTTGGTTACCGAGATGCATAATGAGTCAACACTCTCATGGTACATCTGGTAGCAGCTGTTTCGGGTGGATTACTCCCCCTATTTGTTATGTTTATTTCCAATGCATGAGCTTTGGGAGCTTTAGAAAGGAGGGATGATAGTGGCTGAGTATGCAGCTAGGTTAACATACCTTACGTGATAACCTCTTTACATGATCTACATCGACTAATTCTGAGCATGGAAGTTTGAGCAAGGGCTTCACAAAGGGATTTGTGAAAACATAGTACCCTTATGCATCCCCACCTGTGTCGGGGTTTTGGACTGGGCACTTATTTATGATGGAATTATTTCATATAAATTCCAAATATATGGAGGTACCAGTGGGTGCAATAGAGATGAGAAGTCTGTGAAATCTAGAAGATGTCAGCTGAAAAGATATAAATGTTAGAGGCATATCTATAATCATAATATAAAAAATGGTCAGGGACAATGACGAGGACTAGGATAGCCTAGAGCGGGGTAGAGCTACACATGTGACAGGAAAGGTCACATGGCACGCGATTTCCAAAAACAACATGTTGAGTAACACAAGCATATATCTAATGGACTGCCATGGTAGAGACATCAATGTGATTAGGAATCTCTCAGGCGAGGACATAGTGTTCCCCAAGGATGTGGAGCTGGAAGAGCTATGGGGGTGGATGTCAGTATGTTATCCTTTCACCACCAGCACAAGGTGGCCAATTTCAGGCACAAGGAGCTGGGGTTTGGGGTTAAGTATAGCTACAATATTTGAGTCATATTCCCCTATAGTGAACGAGAAGATAATAGGTACACTCTATGACCTTTTTACCTTCTACATTATAAATTTTTACACACTATTATGAGGTACACTTTTCTTTCTACTCTTTGATCGAGGTTCAATAGGGGTGACGCAGGGTGTCATTGTAACCTTCAGTTTGTTTTGTTCAATTTAGCTTCAAATTCATGAGGAATATGTGTTGTTCCTATATCGAGACGAATTTTTGTGATGTGAGCAAAACCATGAGGGTGAGTCAGTGCCGCCAAAAGTTGATAGTATCAAGGTTTGGTGGATAAGGCCCTCTAACTTGTGCATTCAGAGAGATGTTTTATAATGGACTATCAGAGTACATCTTGGAATTGTTGGTGGTGTTTTCCTACTTGACACTATTTTCTTGGAATTCCAGTAGTGGGTGTGGAAGTGTTTCTTGGTTGGGTTTACTCTTCTTCAAATAGAGGCAAATATACGTGGGGTATTCCATGTGATTTCAATGTCTATCTTATCATGTTTGGATGAATCCACTCTCATTCCTTGTTCATTGGTACCCTTGTGTGCTCAAGATCATGTTTGATGCCATGATAGTTAGTTACTAAACATGGGATGAGGCATTTGAGACCCCATGAATAGAACTACGTGAATCCCTGCCTAGAGACTGAAGTAGTAGTCTTATCCCTAATAATGTGAGGACACTGCCTTTTGGGAGAGCACTTTGTGGATATCTTAGACCACCAGAGTCTCAGGTACATCTTCACCCAGAGAGACCTAAACCTGATATAGCAGCACTGTTAAAACTTCATGTAGGACTTTGTCTTAGAGATATTTTATACTCTAGGGAAGGGCAACATTCTAACAAATTTCCTTTATAGTAAGTACATATATTTCTTAGTGCATGAAGCTTTATACTAGTTATTTTACCTAAAGCTAACCCTGGTGGTGCATGAGGGTACAGTCTTTCTTCATTCGATGGTGTTTACCCCTTCACTTCTTGATTATGTGAGAGAGTCTCACATGGGAGTCATCGACTATGAGGTCTTTAATGACAATAAATCCTTAGGAGTTTCACCTGATTCTTTTTCCCTATATAAGAGAATAACATCATACTTTTTAGGGATGAATGGTGATGTTGTCCATGTTACAATAGGATGTTATCAGGGAATTTCACACTCCTCCTTTGGTTGTACATACCATTAAAGGGATGAGTCTGGTGTAGGCCTAGTGTCCCCACCTATTTTCTTTGTTTTTTCCTTTTGGGGATGAAATTATTTGAATAATGTAATAAATTATAGACCATGGTTTTTCCCTATAAGACTTTGGAATATTTCTAGGAATGATTTCAGAGCTAGTCACTAAGATGACACAAAATTCTGAGACCCAGTGTGCCCAGATATAATTTTATAAAAATAAAAAATATATTTTTAATGTGAAAGTACTTTTTTATAAATAATGGAATATTTCATTAGTAAAATATTGGATAAAAAATCCAAGGTCACAGTTGATTCCGGATTGTGAAGTTTACCCTAGGGGTAACATAAATTTTGTCACCAAGGGTCATCTATAGAAATAATCACTGATGAGGTAACCATAAATAAAATTATTAAAATAATTATCTTATTTTTAATTCTAATCTATATAAATACTGAATGGGGACTCAGATTAGAAATCTAAGTTCATAGTAGAGTTTGTAATGTTGTTTTTTACCTAGGTGTGACCTAAAATTGGTCACTGTAGGATGTTCTGATGAGATAGTGATTTGTGGTATAGTTAAGGGGATTAAGTAATAAATTATTTAATTAATTAACCAATTCCTATTTAACATAATTATCAGGTTAATAATAGGTATCTATGGAAAATTTCCATGGTTATCCACATAACCCTGAGATTATTGGAAAAATCTCTTCTCCTCCTTATATTTGCAGATTTTGATGAGATTACAGATCAGGATAGATCAAGAAGTAGAGAACACAACGAATTCATCCCTTTGTTGGCAGGTGCGTTCTTCATCACTGATTGATCCAAATTTGAGGTAAGAATATTCAATTTTGGTTCCTCTCCCTTTTGATTAAATTGTTGAATCATGGATTTTTATCTGCTTTTGATATGTGATAATTATTCTTTGCATGAGCCCCATATTTTATTGGCTGTGACCTTTATTCTACATTCATACTTATAATGGGGATGAAAAAAATCTATCTTGAACAATGTCCTAGTTTTATTCTTGAAAATTTTAATTAAAATTTTGGTTCTTCTTCATCACCATCATTTATTGTTGTTGGCGATTCGACAAATTTGTTAATCCAATATTTATTTTATTTTGTTTAAATTATGTTCTTCAAGTTACCATTACAAATCTTTGAATTGGACAAAGGTTTGAACGATAATGCATTATCTCAAGGAATCAAACCCTTTAATGGGGTTGGTGACAAAGAATGATAAATTTGGAAGAAGTAGTGTGTTGTGATCGACGGTAATCATGCAGGTCAAAGGTATGAGAGATCTCGTGCATGGTTGGCTCATTGGGATCATTCAGTCAAGGAGGCGGTCGAGCCAGATGATGATGTTGGCCAATGTGCCATACAATGGTGATGATGATCAAGTGAACATGTCTATTAGATGAGCTCGGGTGAGGGTGTTGCGGCACCGGTGAGCCCTGACAAGGGAGAGCGGTTGCGGTGTGAGATCTACATAAGGCATACTGTGTGTTGTGGTGATCTATGGTTTCCATGCAAGTATGTTCCACGTGTATGAGGTGGATCATGTGTGACTTCTACAGATAGGTTTAGCATAAAAATTGTGGAAGAGGGAATAAGAAATATGATCGGAGATAGGGAAAAAAGGGAAGAAAAATCAATGGAAATAGAGAAGGGGGATGGGTGGTGCAACTCACGTGGAAAGGGGGGGGGTCATGTGTTCCCTCCTTGAATGGTTGTTTATAGAAAAATAATAATAATAAATAATAATAATATAAAATATTATTATTATTATTATTTCAAATATTTTTTCAGTCACAACTTCTCTGTGCGGTGTTCGATTGATGCGCTGTCAGTGGTGATGTAACCCTGCCTTCGTGGTGGTCTTTTTAAGACCAATGTTGGATACCTTTATCCAACTCATGGATCAAGCCTATAAGATGACACAAATAAATATTATTATTATTTTTAATTATAATTCATACATAACTTTTATTTGGAGCATTAAATTGAAGCACTTTCTCTAGTAGCATGGCCCAGTTTTTGAGAATTTCATTTTGAGACCTTGTTGGATGCCTTTTCAGGTTTGTTGATCGGGTCCATGAAACACTCAAATAATATAATATTATATTATTATTAAAACATTTACCAACCATAACTCTTTAATATGATGTCAAATTCAAGGATTGTCAGCGGTTCTATGATCTTGAAATTAATTCCTGTGTTTCAAGATCAAAATCAGTTATTTAATTCACACTCTTGGATCAGATACAAGATATGCCATTGAAGCATAGTGCATTGAAATATAAATTTTTTATTGGGTGTCTAATTCAATAAAATGAATATTAAATCCAATTAAATTTTCTATAAGGATCACAAAAATTTGGTCAATGAGGTTATCTAGGGCCATTTGTGGAGGCATTTCAGTGAAATTTTCTTTTTTTTTCTTCTGAAAAAACAAAAGGAAACATGCGTTCATCAGCCTTTGTCCAGATATGGCATCTACTCTGGGAGTACACTCACACACCTAGGGGTACATGTACACATTTTAGTACCCAAGTATGACTTGGTACATGCCTAGAAGATGAGGTGGGGCCCCACACCATGTAGTCCCCATACACGTAGTGTTCCTCATTATTAATATTATACAACTGTTATCTTCTTGTTTTGGACTTGGATTGTTGTCCATGAGTAGCCTATCCTAATTGTTTTTTTTTGTAGAGTGTGATGATGTCCTATAATTAATATATAAAGAACCGATTTGAGGTGTTATAATAATGATGATTATTTAGGTAGTGTTAGATAACAGTAGGTATCTGGTTGGAATAACATATATTTCTAAGTAGATCCCCTCTGACGCACTAGGGTGCGGGTCCTCAATGACATCGTAGTGGAACCTCCCATTGGTATGGGTGTAGGACCTCTATAATGACATTAGATTATACTCCATATCATCATTGGTGTGAGTCTTGTATGACAACTATCAGAGTGGAACCCACCATAAGCGTGGGTGCAAGTCCTCTATGACTACTATTGGAATGGATCCCCCCATCGGCATGGGTGTGGGTAATCTACAACTACTACAAAAGTGGAACCCCCTAACACACTATGGAATGGGTCCTCTACATAGAGATTGTGTCCCCTCAACTATGCAGATCAGTGATGAGACGTGGTTTTATGTGTATTTAGAATCATAAGAAATAGGGAACATTTCCCCACCGAGATGTGTTCCTGTGACGCGACCTAAAACCACGTGGGAGAGTCGGTTCCGCCCAAAGAAGATAGTTCTAAGGTGTTGTGATTGAGTCCCTTAGACATGTGTGTTTAATGTAGACTGTGAGGTTATAGGAATCATTGGTGTATTTTCTCTTGGAATTATTAACGACTATTCTTATTTGACTGAGTATATATATATATATATATCCTGTTTCAGTACCCACTCCTTGGGTTTTGGTTACTCTCCTTCTAGGAGAGGAAAATATGTGCTAGGTATGTCATGTGCTTTCTGTGTCTAGATTCTCGTGGTTGTATGTGTCTACTCTCCTACTATAGAAAGAGAATACACGATGATAAATTCATCTTTTTGTTGTTTTGAGCTCCTTTTTTTGGATGAGTTTACTTTCACTCTCTTATTGGGTTGAGTTTTACTCTTTCACTGTACCTAGTTTTATATATTGTTTTCCTATTCTATTGCATCTTTTACTGCTCCCCCTCCGCTTTGGGGATTTCTAATGGGTATGTATATACTCACCCATTCATGGGATTCTCCCAATATGTTTCATTTCTTTTGTAGACAGAATATAGGTCTATCGTGACATTAAAGGAGCATAGAGGTATCAGGTGGTAAGACCGCATATGGTGGTCATAGATTCAGATACAAGAGATAGTATATCTTGTTCATTTACAAGTTTCCATTTTGGTATGGTGGGGACATATTTATGGTTTGGTCAGGTATTTTACGCCTTTTTCTTTTCAATATACACTATGTACATCATTCTATTTTGTGGTTCATGCATATTTTGTATATTTATAGAAGTGTTTCATTCTTTGTTTATTTACCTATACACTTTTTCATTGAATTGGTTGTGTGAATTTGTATAGGTTTTTATGTAAATATATCCATGATTTTAGTTCACCTTTAGAAATTGTCTCCACCCACTAGATTATGGAGGCAGGCTTGGGTTTGTTTTGGCTTGAGCCCCGATTTAGTTCAGGACACGACACTTAATCCTATATTTTGAAGGGTACCATTCTCCAAAACATTTTCATCATATTAGTACATAGTATCATTTTCTACTAAGGTATAGAATTTTTATCTTAGTATTATATATTGTAATGGAATCAAGATAATAAGTGGATATAAGAGAAAAAGATGGATAAAGGGAGGATGGGAAAGAAGGATTTTTTTTCTCATGTAATGATTTTGGAAAGCAACACCTATGTAATTTTTTAAAGGAAGTGATAGTTTTTTAAAAAATTGGTCATAGAGGATACCATGATCATTATTTAAAGGGGGAAAAGGTTTTAACTTTAAATACTTCAATAATAAAGAGACGAAAAACTATGAAAATGAATGCCTCATGCGTCAATGGAACATACCTGAAAAGTAACGAAGTGTCATGTTCAAGGTTATGATGTTACGATAGATGAGGAGGAATGATTAATGTTCTTGTTTTTAGAGTAAATAATTAAGTCATTTGAGGATTTTATAAATGGTACCCAATTATAAGAATTATAAAATGAATAAGGCTTATACTGTAATACTATTTTATTAAGTATTTGAAAGAATATGTTAAATAGTAACAATAACCACGAAAAATGTTTCATTGGAATATTGAACATATTGGGAAACACATGATTGAGTAAAAGGTAAAACTTGATATTTTTTGATGTATTGATATCGATATAAGAGATGGTTGATATGTATAAACTAAAATGGATAGTATGGACTACCTTGGAACTAATTAATGATTTTTTGAAAAAACTTTCAATTCTATCATTGATGGAGATTAAAAAAAAATTATTTAAGGAATATATCTAATAATATATTTTTTATTTTAGGAATAAGAATGTATGAATATTTTTAATAAGGTTTTATTCTAATTCAGTTTATTACCCTGTTTCAAAAGAATACATGATCAATGTATACACATATTTGGAATGGGACATTAAGAACTGCTTTATATTGTCTAGGGAATATAATATTGATTTAGTGACCTTCCATAAAAAAATTTGGACATTAAATCATAGGAATATATTTTCGATGAGTCATAAGGTTAACTATATATGGTATCGATGTAATTTTTGTGTTTTATAACCATTTTGGTTTTATGAATGATATGAGGAATATCTTTTTACTATTTTATGGATTTATGATGTGTTAAAAAAAATTAGTGATTTAGAAATTAAAAAAAAATAATTTCGGATTTTCATTTATTATAGTGTGAAATGAAGTGTAAAATGATCAAATCAAAACCAAAATATGAAATTATTTGAATGAAATAGAAATATAGCAAGTTTTTATATTTTCATATATTATCAACCAAGATGGTAAAATAAATCCTCAACAATAAGAAAGGATCTTGAAACAAGAAATTTATTCTAGTACCGTCATTTATGACAACTCTAATGGATCCTTAAATCATCATAGATTTATGGTTTTTGGGTCATTAAAATTCTCTATATCACCAAATTTATTCGGATCAATTATCTCCATCACTCACAATTAATCCTTGGGAATTAGTATCATCTTCCATTCCTATGTATTCATTTCTCATATATGTTCTACTACTTGAAAACCTAATTATGTTATTATTTAATTTAAACATCATAATTCCCTTTATGCATTATCAAAAGGATGTTTTATTAACCCTTATCATGAATTTTGATATCAATAAAGGTATTTTCAAATGTCAAACCCATGATTTCCAATACCAATATTAAATTGCGAAAATAGTATTTACTTAAAGGGGTAGAATGTAATACCTCAATATTTGAAAATAAGAACATAAATTTTGATAGTGTGTATGAAATTAAGAACTATGATTATAATATAATATAACATTTTAGGGCTTTACAATATTTTGTTTTAAATAAATTCAATCTCTTTGAAGGCTTGGAGGAATGAAACACCATGTTTAAACCAAAAACTCTATTAAAATATTATTTAAACATGACCATTAAAAAATATCCATTAAGATTATGATTATGAATACTAATATGTAAATTATGTAAATTATGGTTATCTATTCACTATAAATAAAATAATTATCATTTAAAGGAAAAAAAATGGGTTCTGAAAAACTGTATTTTTTAAACGATGAGTTTAGTCGTGCTTTGTGCACATAATTTAAAATTAATTATCTCCATTTTATAAAATTTATTTGAAATAGTAAAATTAATTTTTGAAATAAGAAAATCAAAATTATCTTATGTTCTGTTATTTTATTTTTCAGAAATGTTTAATTTTTTTATTAATAGTGACAAATAATGAATTTTTATTGAAAATGACTTGTCTATTAAATTGTCTTTGTAGTTGTATTATATTTTTAATTTGTTTTAAAGTAAATTTTTTTAAGTTATATATATATATATATATATATTAATCTAATTTATATCATTTGAATCATTTTCATATTTAATTTTGATATAAATACATTGTAAACATTTGAACATTTTCTCTTTAAAAAACAGATTTCTCATCCAGTCTATGTGATTAAATATAACTTAAATGTTCCTAATTATGTGAATGGAATAGGAAAAAAAGTAATTCCATATTTTTAATCATAATAATTCATATAATGAAACTATTTAAACTTAATTTTTTTCCCATAATTAATAGTAGAAATAGTAAAAATTAATTATTGTGGTTAGGTCAAAAATCGATTTATCGGAGGGTTAAACAAAAATATATGGGTTAAATTATCATAAAAAAATTATAAAATATTTTTTCTAGATATATATTGGCCATTTAAATTTAATGTCGCTAAAGTAATCCAATTTAGACCCTTTTGGAATCTAAAATATGCGGGCACATCTTTTTATTTTAAAAAATGAAAAGTGTGTCACTTACCTAACATAAAAATGGACACCCGCTCTACTATTTTCTTCACATCATCAAACTATTTTGGTTCTGAAAAGACCTACGCAAATAAATTTCCAACATAATTCCTCCCATAATAGTATTTTTTTCATAAATCCATCAATGTAAGTCTTTAGTTCAAACTTAATGAGGATACCAGAAGAAGAGGTAACAATCCTTAGTGAGCATTTTTATTTTATTTCCTCCTCCACCTACATAAATTTTTCTTTGAAAATGATGATAAAATAAAATAATTATATTCTATGTATTTAGATGTTTCTATGTTGAGTTAATTACTTATAACCATAATAAATTCCATCAAATCGGTTACAAAATCACTATTCATGTGTACGGCAGATTATCGCCTTGTGAACCAATGTAATTTTTCTATATTCCCACCTCTCACGATTGGATATTTGGATGGATATGTAGTATATAAATTATATTTATAACATAATTATACCTATTTAGTCATTTTATAATATATATTTTTTATTTCCTTTTTATAGGTGATACAATAATGTCGCTCGTGTGTATGAAAGACTACCGCCTCACTAAGTGATGTGATTCATATTTCACTAATGTTTTACATTGAATGTGAAATGGATAAATTTAATGAATATATGTTATATACATGAAATATTTATTACTATTAAATATAATATATCATTTCCTTTCTTATCTTTTCACTCAATGAAATATGATAACACCATTCATATAAGTGTGGACTACCACCTACATGAAACAATTTGACTCTATTTTCATAAAAAACCAAATTTATGATATATATAAGTATATTTAAAGAAATAATATGGTATTTATGATATTAATTTCCTTTTATAATGATTAAATATTACTTATATATATTCTATAATGGTCATTGAAAAATGGAAATGTTACTCATGCATACGTACGGCCTACCGTCTCCATTATCGTAACATACATCATTTCTAAAAACCATCATTTATTATCGATATTAAACGTATAATAGATAAATGAATATGATAATTATTTAATTATTTTTTTTATATAGATTATGGAACTATATAATATGCACCAGAACCAAAACATTAATCAGAAATCATTGATAAGAAAACAAGGTAATTAACATGTAAAAGAATGAAAATAATGAAGGATTATTAATGAACGAGTGATAAGATGTTACAAAATGGTCATATATGATACTATAAATATTATTATTGTGTTTTTACAAGTTAATAACAAGTTTTAAATTATTATACAAGAGGATAAATTACATTAAACCAAAAAGAAGCGTGAGGTAAAAGAATTCATCTCAATTACCCTTCATTAGGTAGAATTGTCATGTTATGCACCTACTTTATTTTATATGATGTATATAATGACTTAAAATGTAATGTAATGATTTATAAATAATACATGGTATTTTATATCTCAATTTTACTTATTTTATCAAAGGGAATTTTACTTTAAAATTACCATGTGGTAAATAGTTATTGTATGAGCTCCCTTCCTTTTGTAATTGTTAACGTTTTCTTGAAAAAATCAATTTCAAGAGATCATTTTTCATTGGAAATTAAATTTATTTTAAATATACATATTCCTAATTTATTGATATGATTTTTGAATAAATTGTATAAATTTTTTGCATACAATGTTTACTTTTAATGTTATTTAATTAACTTGAGAAATATTAATACATATGTATCCTTTACTCAAAATGGATATTTGATTATAAGGAATATTGATACATGGAATAAATAGATAAATTGATATGTTATTAATGATTTGGACTTGTAGATATGGGTGGGCCCCTATATCATATAACCCCTTGATGCACCTATAGGCCTCCTAATACAAATATGTTGGCCAAATGAAATGAGTTTCTACATGTAGTATTTAAAATGTCTTGTGAATGGTCTTGATAGTAGAGGTATCATGATACCTGAGTTATTTTCATCCAATAATTAAACATTTATTTAATTAATAATTATGTTATTTTTATCTATAATATTTTAAGAATTATTTTCTCTCTAGGTGCATTTCATTCTATGTTTATTGACTAAATGGAACATGTTTTAAGTTATTTACCTTATCATATTGATTATGCCTTATCTTATCATGCTAGGAATTTTATTTAAATGAAATTTTTATTTAGTTATTTTCCTTTACATTTTGATTATATTTATTGATTCATGATATATTCCACTATACTTAACCCAAACTTATCGTTTAAGCTCACCCTTATTTTTTTTCCTTTCCCCATGATATGATGAAAAATTCTTACAATGAGTTTTCAACGATGCGGTACACTTTATTTTGTTATGTATTATGTTTTATTTTTTATTCCCAATATAAAATGGTGATCATGTATGTATTTAGTTCTTAAAAACTTCTAAGCTTATTGTACCTTTCCTATTTGACCCTTTGTATCTATGCCAATGTAATAATCAGACACCAAATATAGGTTACTAGAGTTGAGGTTGTCACGACAGAAGCATGTGAAACACATTTAACTAGAATCCCTGGGTTTGGATGGACCACATCATGGTTCATAATAGTTTATCTCATAATATGGCTCTTGATTTACCCTAACATTCAATTTCTAGTGTAGATTCAGATTCAAAAAAAAACATGTATTAAAATTCTCATTAACTAATTATACAATAAAATCACCTAAAGGATAGTGGTTTTCCTTCCAAAATTTAGATATAAACATCTATTAATAAAAATATATTAGATTAATACTCAAAAATGTGGTGATTCTTTGAAAACATGAAATTAATCCTGATCCTCACCATTTCAATGGGTGAGATTTACATCCGAAACAACTATGATGACCCGAGAAATAACTAAAAATGGTATTCCTAAAATGATTAAGACAGTATTATCACTCTCCATCTCAATAATGATGAATTTGGTGGTGGAATAATTTATATACATCAACAATTAATTCATCAACCCTTTTATAAGGATAATAAATATACTTATCATCTTGATATAAAGAAACATAATTTTTTTTGAATCCCTAAGACAATAATTTTTTAACAAGGAGTGAGGAAAATTGCTGATGCATGAAACTAAGTCATACAGAAACCTAATCTCTTCAATTTTTCATATTCTATAAGGAAACCTAAAGGATCTATGGTATTTTAATTTTAGAGGAATATTTTTTTGAAAAATTGAAAAATATTATTCATTCAAATTAATTATTGAAAATTTTCTCCAATCCCTTTTTTAATCCATGAAACTTTTGAGAAATTTAGAAAATGAAGGGATTCTTATCATGGATTCCATAGAGGGATTGTTGATACTAGAACTTAAAATCTTTTTAGCAATTACATGTAATCTGGTCTATTATTCTTTCTGACCTTTGGGAAAAGGTGATGTGAGGGGCATAATTTTTTAAAATAGGATGATTATTTTCCTCATCCTCAAACTTCACTTTTTTTCCTTCTTTTATTAATTTCCATTTCATTTTATTTTTCTCTTGGGATTTTTTCAAGGGATGGATCATTGTTTTTCTAAGGTTGGTTACATCTCCTGAGATTTCTAATTTTATGACTCTTAAGGTTTTATTTTCTAATTTCAGCTTATTCCATAGTTTTATTTTACCTAAGATGGTATTTAATATGGTAATGAGCATTTAAACCTGACCTTGTCGGTACATTCATCACATTTTCCCATGAATTTTACTCGGTTTTTCTAGGTATTTTCTTCTTTTCTCTCCAATATAAATCTCTAGAGAACTGACCCATTTGACTAAGGAGGCCATCCAATTTATATTCCAAGTAATATTTTTAAGAATAAATTTTAACCATATATTTATAATCTTGATAATACATATCCACTTTTGGTAGGATCTAAATAATGATGTATATTCTTAATATAAAAGAGGGGGGGTGAATTTTACACTTTAAAATTTTCCTTAAAAATGAAAGATCTAAGTTTAACAAAGTTAAACTAAGAAAATTCACAACACCTATAAAACGAATGAAGATTGGGACCAAGTATGAAGTTATAAACTTCTAGTTCTATGTACTTTCTTAAATCTGGAAAGTGATTCTGAAAACAGGTTCCAGAAATATGGATCCGGAAATTGAAACTTAAAAAAAGTTTTCAATATGAGATTCTACCTTTAAGCGTATAGAATCTAAATTAATTAGAGTACAAGTGTAAGGAAATATAAGAAAGTTATACTTTCCATACAATAAAATATTCTGCGAAAAAACTAGTAGTAAAACTACAAGTAACATGATATAAGTCGTTTAACCCAAAGGGAATGGTATCCAAAAACCTTGGATAAAGGTCCCTTGATTTATACTTTCAAGCAAGTATGTCTTACCCACACCAGGGTAATCCCCCGATACGAAGAGCAGAGTCTCTGTCTTGCTATCCCCGCAAGCCCTCAACTTCAAGGTAGTTAGAACCTCTATCTTTCTCAGCAAGGAAGCCATCAACTTAAGGAAGTCAGCACCTCTTTCTTCCTATCCCCGAAATCCCTTGATTGTAATCACCAACAATCGGAGTCGCACGAAGAAATGTACACAAGGCAAAGTTTGAACAAGTCATTCAAACTTTCTACATGAAGCTTGAGAGTTGATAAGAGACTCTCTCTCTAGAAATAACTTCAACAGCATGTAAGCACAAGTTTTCAAAGATCAGTTGTTGAGGTCATTCAAATGAGCTTCTATTTATAGGAAAATTTCCAACGGTCGGCTCCCACCTCTTACAGTCATATTTTCCTTAAATTTCGGAGGGACCTGTAAACGTGTCACTAAACCAATGGTTAGTTAGAAACGAAATGGACGACATCATTTTATAACGAAACTGGTGTAAGAATAAGAAAAAATAATGTTCGGAATGTAAGCAAATAAAAGTTCGGAGTCTAACCAAAATGGAATTCAGAGTCTGTAATAAAGAGATATTCAGATTCTTTTTTATAGGAATTTGGAACCCGAATTCTATAGAAATCCGAAATCTGAATTTCTAAGGAAATTCGGAGTCTAGTTTCACTAGAGTTTAGAATATGAACATACAGAGTTCGGATTCGAACTAGTAAAATTTTGGAGTCCAGAATTCAGAGTCGAACTATATGAGAGTTCGTATCCAGAATTCAGAATGGAACTTCATTAGAGTTCACATCCAGAATTCAGAGTGGAACTTCATTACAGTTCTCATCCAAAATTCATATCCTAAAAATAGAATGCTTCAATTCCTAGCATTATATGATTTCAAGGTTTTGGGTTTTAATCATATTTTTGTACTTAAGAAAAATATTGATATGTATAAGTAAATCTAGGTTAAGGTAAATTTCCTTAAGAAAGGAAATTATCCTTATGGAAGTAAAATATCGATTTACTAAAGTATAAGGTGTTTGTGATTTTCAAAACAAGAAGGAATGGAAAAGTCATAAGGAAAACTTTATTGACTAAAAAATATCCTCCTTTTTGGAAAGCACAAACATCCTTATAAAAAAGAATATAAAGACATTGAAAATTTTCATTAGACTTTGAAATTAAAACTTATCTCCCTTTATTTATGGATGATATTGAATACAACTAAATCCCCCTTAGGCATTGAAACTCTAAGGATTTTATTCTAAATTTTCGGAGTGGATTTTTTATTATCATGGAAATGAAAAACATTGTAATGAAAAAATCCCCCTTACGTTAAGGATATTTCACTTAAAAATTTTCCTCCTCCATTTTGAATTTTTTCTTCTCCTCTTTTAAGTAGTTCTTTTTCCTTCTCCCCCTTTGTGATTTTCAAATAAAATTTAAAGTAATAGAAAAGAAATATGGTACCTAAAACATTAGTACATAGTAATACAAGATACAACAAACCAAAATTTCATTATAGTTGAAATTTTTTACAAGGATAGACAAATACAACAAAAGATCGGAGTGAGTTTATTTGTCTTCCTTTTCCTTCGAGATCAGCTTCTTCAACAAGGTTTTCAATTTCTTTAAATCTCATTGATCCTCCTCAGCTTGCCTCTCCAAAACTTTTATCCTTTCATCTTGAGATTTCAAAGCTTCAGACTGAGCCTTCATGGCCTCTTCCAGCATTTTTATTAACTTATCTTGCTTTTCCAGCTTCTCTTCAAACTCAATCTGAAAATCTCTTTACCCTTTCCAGTTCTGTGAAACCGAGTTATGCTTCCCATTCAGGTCTCTGACCTGTTGATTCTGAGAACATTGGTCAATGATCATCTCATCCTAAAGATTCTTAATCTTGTTATCCTCAGTTTCAAAGGCATATTTTACCTCATTCTTAAAACGTTCAAAGTCGGCGATGTCTTCTTCAACTTTCTTAGACCATAAAGTGATTTTCCTGCATGACTTCCTGTGTACATAATAATTGATAAGAAAACTTCTATGGTTGGCCTCAATATTTATACACTTATCCATCACCATGGATAAGGATTTTGACTTCTGATTCAAGCTATGTTGCATCATCTGGCATCTAGAATCTATTGTGGGAAATATCGAAATGGTGTCCACTAACTTCTTCAGAGATTCCACCACAAAATCATGATCATGAGCTGATGACTCCGAATTAGATAACCTTCTTAGAGATTTATCTTCCTCAACTTGGACAAGATTTATTCTAGATGAACCACCAACATCTTTTTTCCTGATGACATCTTTTATTGCGGTATCAATGAGCACTTTCTTACCATTATTTGTTTTTGTAATGGGTTGTTCATCTGGATATTCTTCCTCACTTTCTGATAATTGAACAATCTGGTCTTCATCAATTTTCTCCCTCTGTAACATCCCATGTAAGTAATGAAAAATAGATATTTTTATCTACATCTATTAATTAATTAGATAATGTTTTGGAGGCGTAAATGAGAATAAATCCAATCTTAAGCATGGAATACACTAATATTTTTAAAATATTTTTTTACTCCCTTTTGATGTCAAACCATTTTTAAATCAAAAGTTTGACAATTTTATAAGCTTTATTTGTCAGAATAAACTTATTCATTATGATTGGGAAATTGAAATTTACTTTGGGTAAATTTTTGGTATTTTTCCGACAATGTTCATTTTTTAATGAATAGTGAAAAATACTGCATTTTACATCAAAATGCCTTTTCATCAAATTTAATTATATGGTTAGATTATCTTTTTAATTGGTTTTAAAGTGTAAATAGAATATATTTTTACCATTTAATCCAATAGTGGTCATTGGAATTAATTTCACTTTGAAATTGGACTTAATCTAGCGTCAATCTTTTGATACTTATTGTTTCATAAAAACATGCTATTTGTCATGACAGCGGGAATTAATTATTATATTAATTAATGTAACATAGATGATTTTAATTTTGTAAAATAGACATAATTTTTGAATTTGGTATATCAAATATAGCTTAGGGTAAAGTTTTGGTATTTTTCTGAAAAACTTCAATTTTTTATGAATAGTGAAACCACTAAGTGGTACTTAAAAAAACTGATTTTTCGTTTAAATAAAACTTTACCACATCTGTGTTTTGAATTTCAAAAATCCAACATACATGGATGTCATTAAGAAGTAAAATGTGGTTTAATGGTATTAAAATAATTTTTGGTGCATAAGAACTTTTACGTTTTTAATCGTGATTAGAGGTATTTAGTGTAATTTAAGGTAAGAATAATGTTTTAATAATATGAAATGAACTTGACACATGTACTAACCTTATTGGATGTGTAATGGCCGACCAAGACAACCCATGGGTCGATTTTTGGGACCCCATGGAGCCACTTGGATAAGATAAGGACATTAATGCCTTTTATTTAAAGTAAAAGTAAAAATGACACAAACATGAGTTGTTTTACTAAAACAATTTTTAAATGTGGTTATACAAGTCAGTTTTTTGACTATAAATAGTCATTGAAAAGAGAAAACTATTTCCTACATCATAGTATTTTTTTTATAATTTTTAGAAATTAAATAAATTACATTATTTATGACACCATAATGATGCAGCGGTTACCTCATTATTTAACAATTTAAATAAAATGAAAATATAATGTAAAATCTAAGACCTACACATGTACAAAACCTATTGGATGAGTATATTTCGAACCATTATCACCTTATCCTTGAAATTTATAATTGTGGTACATTTTTTATCTGAAAATAATTTTATAACAATGTGTCTTTTCTTAACTTTCCAAGAGTGCCCCTCCTCTCCTCTTATAAAAGGCCCCCACCTCTACCACCTTACCCACACTTCCAAAGCCTTTGTCTCGACCAAACCCTACTCATTTTATCTCTCCACATCCCTCTCTAACTCTTAGAAGCCTCAATTTGGTCATAATTATTCCCAAGGAAGCCTTTGAGCTCAAATCAAAAAGAGTTGCCCGATTTAAAGGTAGTGTCTCCTCTTGTGTTGTTATGTTTTATATTGCTTCTCCAACCCACTAAAATCTTTTTATACATTTCTTTTGTAACAACACCAGTATCTTCCATATACTAGGATGTTGTTATAAGAAGTATTTGAGCTACACTTACACACACCTACATCTAATGGTTAAAGAACATACTGTTTCTATGGATGGAAAATTTCTGCCTCACGAAACGATGATTGTTCAACACTCATATAACACCTTAAAAGGTGGCCATTAGGATGTCAATATATTTATATATGATATATAATATGTTTATGTTTTACTTAAGCTTCTATATTTTTCATTTATGGCATACCTTTATGGTTTCCATTATGGGTAAACGCGATATCTTCATTTTAGGAAGTGTGGACTACTACCCCCTCAAAGTGATTTGATTCGTTAATGCCATATGTGGGACGTATAAAGGATGTAATTAATGATATTATATATGATATTATAATGGAATTATAATATAACTTTATATCATTATGATACCATTCCATAAAATACAAAATAGAAATGAAAGTAGTATTCACGCTTACGTACGACTTACCGTCTCCATGAATGGTGCATTTCATTTCTTACCTCTAAACGTTATGTAATATTATAATTTAATGTATATAAAGGATATATTAAATATATATGGCATCTACATCATGAATATCATTCTTGAGAAAATGGATATTTGACTACGTGAACAACTTCTAAATATAGGAAGTTCACTTTTGACTCATGTACCAATGATCGATAAAATGACTGTTATTAACTTAAATAATTACATAGTGTTAATGACATGGTAATAAGTGATATAAAATTAATAATGAACTTGAAAAATGTTCTTAAGCAAGTAGAAATTAAATCATGTTTATTATTCAGGACATTAAAGAACCATCGAGTCAAGTTGGACCCGAGGTATGAGACATCGTCTCAATCTCCTTTCATTGAGGAATATTTTGTTTTATACACAACCTTCTTTTATACGGTGTATAAAACCCTTTGACTTTTATGTTTATCCAAAAGGTATATTTTTTATATGAAGCATTTTACTAAATGAAAAAAGGTAATGTTTTTTTCGTACGTATGCGGGGACAACGACTTCTCCGCCGCCGTGACCATTATTTGAGATTCGGCTTCCTCTAAAAGCCATACCTTTTTTTAAATGAAAAATAAATACCCTATTTTAATTTTCTTTTATTTTGGTATTGAAAATGGTTTTCATAATGTTTTTATTATATCAATATGTTGTATTGATATCTTGTGATGTAAATGTGGAAATGTTATGTTTCCTTAATGCATTTTTTATGTGATACGATTAAGTTATGGTTCTTGGGCATTGTTATGAAGACGGGTGGTTCCGTGATAAACTAAGGGTGGGTGAGCCTGATATAGCTCTCCAATGCATTGGGTAATGTGAAGGTGTTAAAAGTTGAGGTTTCTCTGAAGAGATTTAGGGAATATACTGTGATGGGTATTCCAAACGTAACCAAGAGGGTTACTCCCTACGTAAGAATGTTATGAATGCCTCAAGTTACATTTATGTCTTATTATTTCTATGATTTATTCATGATTTGATGAGGTATGTTAAAGTGCTTGTGTTTTATGGTTAAAGTATGATTTCATTCTTATATATATATGTACTCATGTTTCCTTTCCATATTTTTATATCCCTTACTGAGCTTTTTATGCTCATCCCACATTTTTGAAATGTTTTTCACAGGTCATGGGAAAGGTACATGATATGATGATAGTGTCAAGGAAGTGTCAAGAAATAATCCATGTTTTATTTTAAATATGTTTCCGTTGATGGGAAAAATGAATACTATCTTTTACGTAACCACTTTGTATAAAAGTGGAATGTAATGCAAGTTTTATGATCTAATTCTCTAAAACTCTAAACCTGAAAAGATCCTCAATGTGTAATCTTGTAATAACTCAATATTAAGTAATGTTTAAGGCTGGGGCTATATAGTTGGTATCAGAGGTCGGTTTAGATAACTTTAGGAGTTAGAACTATATTACATGATTATCCAAAAATATTTTTTATGGTCAAATTGAAATGATATAGAATTTGAAGATTACCATGTTGCTTCATCTAAGACATGTTTGTTCAGAATGGTTTTCTGCAGAGGAAACATGGATGCAGTGCTAGGAAGGGATACATAAGGAAATAACCTTCCGAATTAGCATCATGAGATGGTCAGAATTGGAACTAAACAGTTTGTTGCAGTAATGGCACAGTTGACTCAAGCGATAAATGGTGGTGGTATCCATGCACGAGATCAGCTAGATCAACGACATAGGAACATGTCAGCGGTGGAACATTTCATGAGGCAACATCCCCCATCATTCAGAGGATCATCTGACCCTGTGTTAGCTGATGGGTGGATTAAAGCACTGGAGAAGATTTTCGATATCATGGGGTGTTCAGAAAATCAAAAGGTTAGTCTTGCTATTTACCGTTTGGAGGGTGAAGCAGATCAGTGGTGGTCGATGGTTAAAAATATCAGGGACGCTGATAAGATTGATGCTCTCTACTGGGATGAATTAAAAGGTATGTTTCTTGAGAAGTATTTTCCTAAGGCTGTTCGACTTAGGATGGAAAAACAATTCCTGGAATTGAGGCAAGAGGAAGACTCAGTGGCTGCCTATGAAGAAAGCTTCACTCGATTGGCAATGTATGCTCCAAATTTTATCCAAGACATTGATAGTAAAATCAATCATTTTTACTCAGGATTAAATCCAAAATATCGAAGGGCATTAGCTTCTCGTGAGTTTAAAAGTTATGAAAATCTTTTTCTATGTGCTGAGAAGGTGGAAATGGAGTTTTCCGATGATCAAGTTTTATATAAAAACCAATATAAGAAGTGACCAAGGTGGTAGGAGAAAGGAAATAATTATTCAAAAAAGTCTGATGGTAAGAAAACTAAGTTTCCAGTTTGTGATAAATGTGGTAAAAGGCATGCTGGGGAATGTCTTCTGAATTCTATAAAGTGCTACCGATGCGGTAAGATGGGACATAAGGCTCGTGATTGCACTGAAAAAGATCAGGGTGATGGTAAGACCAAATTTTATTTACAGTTAGTGAATTGTTTTAAGTGCAATGAGATGGGTCACTATGCAAACGAGTGTCCGAAAAATATCTCAAGTGATGGGAAGCAATTATACTATAAGCAGAACGGGGTGGTTAAATCCATTTCAACTACTTCATCAGATTTCGGGCCATCAAATGAAGTGGTATCAGGTACTTTGTTTGTTTTTTCATATTATTCCAGTGTGTTGTTTTATTCGGGGTCTACACATTCTTTTAGCTTTGAAAACTTTTCTAGTAAAATGGGAATACCATCTCAAGAAATGACTCCTAAACTTGTGGAAAAAACACCTGGGGGAAATATTGAGACAAAAAGAATTTATAAGAATATTTCTATCCTTATTCGTGGAAAGAACCTACTTGCAAACCTTATTGTTTTACCTCTAGTAGAGTTTCAAGTTATCCTGGGTATGGATTGGATCTCTACTTACCATGCTATGATTGAATGTAGAGCTAAAAAAGATTCTTTTCAAAAAGACTTTCAGTTTGTGTACAAGAATGAACCCTTACTATTTATAACATATCAAGAGGCTGAAAAACTTCTAAAAGATGGAAATGAATGTTACCTTGCACACATCGTTGAAAAAAAGGAACTGTTCAGATTAATGATGTGCCAGTGGTAAATGAGTATCCTGATGTTTTTCTTAATGAGTGTCCTGGAATAATACCAGATCGGGAAGTTGAAATCACTGTTGACTTAGTTCCTGATGCTAAGCCAATTTCAAAACCCCCTTATCGAATTTCTCAAATTGAACTTTTAGAGTTGAAGGAGAAATTGCATGATTTATTAGATAAAGGTTTCATTCGACCTAGCACATCACCATGGGGTTCTCCTGTTTTATTTGTTAAAAAGAAAGATGGTTCTATAATAAAGTGCATTGATTATAGATCCCTGAATAACATCACTGTTAAGAACAAATATCCTTTGCCTCATATCGATGATTTGTTTGATTAGATCCAGGGAGCTCTGTATTTTTCAAAGATTGACCGGAGATCGGGGTACCATCAGTTGAAGGTAAAGGAAGTATATGTTCCGAAGACCGCGTTTCGAATAAGATATGGCCATTATGAATTTGTAGTAATTCCTTTTGGGCTAACCAATGCACCTGCTGTATTCATGGACTTAATTAATAGAATTTTCCATGAGTTCTTGGATTAGTTTGTAGTCGTTTGCATTGATGATATTTTGGTGTTTTCTAAAAGTAAAGAGGAGCATGAAAGTCATTTAAGGGTTATTTTTCAAAACATAAAAGAAAATAAATTGTATGGGAAATTCAGCAAGTGTGAGTTTTGGTTTCAACAAATTTCTTTCCTTGGTCATATTGTTTCTAAAGATGTGATAACTGTTGATCCTGCAAAAACAAAGGTTGTGGAAGAATAGCCAAGACCCAAAAATGTAACTGAGATTCGTAGAATCCTTGGTTTGGCAGGATATTACTGAAGGATTGTTAGAAAATATTCACGGTTATCTAGTCCAATGACTATGTTAACTAGGAAGGGTGTTAAGTTTATCTAGACAAAAGAATGTGATGATTGTTTTCAGGAATTGAAAAGAAGATTGGTTAATGTTCCAGTTTTGGAACTACCTTCCAGGAATGGTGAGTTTGTTATCTACAGTGATGCTTCATTGAAAGGACTTGGTTGCGTCCTAATGCAGAATGATCAGGTAATTGCTTACGCTTTATGACAATTGAAGACTCATGAGGTAAATTACCCTACACATGATTTGGAAATAGCTTCTATTGTTTTTGCTTTAAAAATTTAGAGGCATCATTTTTATGGAGTAAAGTGTGAAATATATACTGATCACAAAAGTTTAAAGTGTATATTCACTCAGAAATAATTGAACATGAGACAGAGGAGATGGCTATAATTAATCAAGGATTATGATTGTACAATTCATTATCATCCGGGAAAAGAAAATAAAGCGTCTGATGATTTGAGTCGAAAAAGTAATGCTTCATTAACAAGGTTGCATTTGGAACGTGATCCTTTGGTTAAGGATTTGATGATCATTGGCATAGAAGTTGCTGGTGCCGGATGTCTTTCTGTTTTGTTTCAGGTATTAGTGAAATCTTCTCTATCAGACGGAATCAAGCAAGCACAAAATCAAGACAGTGAGTTGTAGAAAAAGGTAGAGCTGGTTCAGAAGGGTAAGTTTCCCGAATTCAATATTGATAATGATTTTGTTTTGAGATTTGGGAAGATATTGTGTGTGCCGTGTGATTCACAATTGAAGATATATTTGTTATGTGAATATCATAGTTCTCCGTTTTCAGTTCATCCTGGCAGTACTAAGATGTACAGAGATCTACGAGAGTATTACTGGTGGGATGGAATGAAAAGAGATATTGCTGATTTTACAGTGAAGTGTTTGACTTGTCAACAAGTTAAAGCAGAGTGGCAGTTAACAAAATGGATTTTTCAGCCTTTACTAGTACCAGAGTGGAAATGGGAAAATATATCCATGGACTTCGTTGTGGGATTGCCGAAGACACCTCGAGGTAATAATGCAATATGGGTTATTGTTGATCGCTTGACTAAATCTTCTCATTTCCTTGCTATAGGAGATACTTTTTCCCTAGATCAACTTTCTCGATTGTATCATAAAGTGATAGTCAGGTTTCATGGAGTTCCCCTATCCATTGTATCTGACTGTGATCCCAGGTTCACTTCTAACTTTTGGAAAGGCCTTCAGAATTCATTGGGTACTGAATTAAATTTTAGTACAACTTTTCATCCTCAATCAGATGGAAAGTCAGAAAGAACAATCCAGACTTTGGAAGATATGCCACGTGCTTGTTCGATGGATTATCAGGGAATTTGGGACCAAAATCTTTCTTTGGTTTAATTTTCATATAATAAAAGTTTTCATTCCAGTATACAGATGGCACAATTTGAGGCATTATACGAGAAGCGGTATCGAACCCCAGCTTTCTGGGATGAAGTGGGTGAAAGGAAGCTGATGGGACCAGAATTGGTAGAAGAGTTGGCAGAAAATGGTCAGCTGATACAGAAACACCTGAGAACGGCTCAGAGCAGGCAGAAGAGTTATGCGGACAACAGGAGAAAGGATCTCTCTTTTGAGCAAGTTGATCATGTTTTTCTCAAAGTATCACCATGGAAAAGTGTGATGTGATTTGGTAAGAAATGAAAGCTGAGTCCAAGGTTCATTGGACCATATGAAATTCTGGAGAGAGTGGGATCATTTGCATACCGAGTGGCTTTACCTCCGAGTTTATCTTAGGTACACAATGTTTTTCAGGTTTCAATGTTGAGAAAGTATATGCCAGATCCATCTCATGTTTTGAGTCCAGAGGTAGTTTAGCTAGAAGAGAACCTATCTTATGAGGAACAACCGGTACAGATTCTTGGCCATAGGGATAATTTGTTACGGGATAAGGTGATTCATCAGGTAAAGGTTTTGTGAAAAAAACACATGATTGAAGAGGCGACATGGAAATCTGAAAATGCAATGAGGGCTAAATTACCCCACTTATTCGATAACTAAATAAATTGCGGGGACACAATTTTCTAAAGGGGGGAAGGATGTTACATCCTAAGTAATTAATGAATAATATATATTTTTATCTATGTCTATTAATGAATTAGATAGTTTTTTAGAGGCTTAAAATGAGAATAAATCCAATCTTAAGCATGAAATACACTAATATTTTTAAAAGATTGTTTTATTGCCTTTTGATGACAAACCATTTTTAAATCACAATTTTGACAATTTTATAAGCTCTATTTGTCAAAATAAACTTATTCTTTATGATTGGGAAATTGAAATTTACTTTGGGTAAATTTTTGGTATTTTTCCGACAATGTTCATTTTTTAATGAATAGTGAAAAATACTGCATTTTGCATCAAAACTGCTTTTTCATCTAATTTAATTATATGGTTAGATTATCTTTTTAATTGGTTTTAAAGTGTAAATAGAATATATTTTTACCATTTAATCCAATAATGGTAGTTTTAATTAACTTCACTTTGAAATTGGACTTAATCTAGTGTCAATCTTTTGATACTTATTGTTTCATAAAAACACGCTATTTGTCATGACAACGGGAATTAATTATTAAATTAATTAATGCAACTTATATGATTTGAATTTTTTAAAATAGACATAATTTTTGAATTCATAATTTCAATTATAGCTTAGGGTGAAGTTTTGGTATTTTTCTGAAAAATATCAATTTTTGATGAATAGTGAAACCACTATGTGGTACTTAAAAAACTGAGTTTTCGTTTAAATGAAAATTTACCACCACCGTGTTTTGAATTTCAAAAATCTAACATATATGGTTGTCATTAAGAAGTAAAATGTGGATCAATGGGATTAAAATAATTTTTTGGTGAATAGTAACTTTTAAGTTTTTAATCGTGATTAGAGGTAATTAGTGTAATTTAAGGTATGAATAATGTTTTAATAATATGAAATGAACTTGACACATGTCCTACCCTTATTGGATGTGTCGTGGCCGACTAAGACAACCCATGGGGGGATTTTTAGGACCCCATGGAGCCACATGGGTAAGATAAAGACATTAATTCCTTTTATTTAAAGTAAAAGTAAAAATGACACAAACATGAGTTGTTTTACTAAAAAAAATTTAAATGGGGTTATACAAGTCAGATTTTTGACTATAAATATTCATTGAAAAGATAAAAATATTTCCTACATCATAGTATTTTTTTATAATTTTTATAAATTAATGAAATTACATTATTTATGACACCATGATGATGCAGTGATTACCTCATTATTTAATTATTTAAATAAAATGAAAATATAATGTAAAATCTAAGACCTACACATGTAAAAAACCTATTGGATTAGTATATTTCGAACCCTTATCACCTTATCCTCGAAATTTTTAATTTTGGGACCTTTTTTATCCGAAAATAATTTTATAACAATGTATCTTTTCTTAACTTTCCAAGAGTTCACCTCCTCTCCTCTTATAAAAGGCCCCCACCTCTACCACCTTACCCACACTTCCAAAGCCTTTTTCTCGGCCAAACCCTGCCAATTTTGTCTTTCCACTTCCCTCTCTAACTCTTAGAATCCTGAATTTGGGCATACTTTTTCCCAAGGAAGCCTTTGAGCTCAAATCAAAAAGAGTTACCCGATTTAAAGGTAGTGTCTTCTCTTGTGTTCTTATGTTTTATTTTTCTTCTCCAACCCCCTAAACTATTTTTATTCATTTCGTTTGTAACAACTCCAGTATATTCCATATACTAGGATTTATTTATAAGAATTATTTGAGCTACACTTACACACACCTACATCTAATGGTTAAAGAACATATTGTTTCTGTGGATGGCGAATTTCTCCCTCACAAAACAATGATTGTTCAACACTCATATAACACCTTAAAATGTGGCCATTAAGATGTCACTATATTTATATATGATATATAATATGTATATGTTTTACTTAAGCTTCTGTATTTTTCATTTATGGCATACCTTTACGGTTTCCATTATGGGTAAACACAATATCTTCATTTTGGGAATTGCGGACTACCGCCCCTCAAAGTGATTTGATTCGTTAATGCCATATGTTGGACGTATAAAGGATGTAATTAATGATATTATATGTGATATTATAATGGAATTATAATATACCTTTATATAATTTTGATTCCATTCAATAAAATACTAAATAGAAATGAAAGTAGCGTTCATGCGTACGTACGGCTTACCGTGTCCATGAACGGTGCATTTCATTTCATACCTCTAAACGTTATGTAATATTATAAATGCATGTATATACTGGATATATATGATATATATGGAATCTACATCATGAATATCATTCTTGAGAAAATGAATATTTGACTACGTGAACAACTTGTTAATATAAGAAGTTCACTTTTGACTCAAGTACCAATGATCGATAAAATGACCATTATTAACATAAATAATTACAGTGTTCATGACATGGTAATAAGTGATATAAAAGGAATAATGAACTTGAAAAAGGTTCTTAAGAAAGTATATATTAACTCATGTTTATTATTCAGGACATTAAAGAATGATCGAGTCAAGTCGGACCCGAGGTATGGGACTTCGTCTCAATCTCCTTTCATTGAGGCATATTTTGTTTTATACACAACCTTCTTTTATACGATGTATAAATCCCTTTGACTTTTAAGATTATCCAAAAGGAATATTTTTTATACGAAGCATTTTACTAAATGACAAAAGGGAATGTTTTTGTCATACGTATGCGGCGACGACTTCTCCACCGCCGTGACCATTATTTGAGTTTCGTCTTCCTCTACAAGCCATACCTTTTTTTAATGAAAAATAAATACCCTATTTTACTTTTCTTTTATTTTGGTATTGGAAATGGTTTTCATAATGTTTTTATTATATCAATATGTTGTATTGATATCTTTTTATTGAAATGTGGAAATGTTATGTTTCCTTTATGCATGTTTTATGTGATACGATTATGTTATGGTTCTTGGGAATTATTACGAAGATGGGTGGTTCCGTGATAAACTAAGGGCGGGTGAGCCCGATATGGCTCTCCAATGAATTGGGTAACGCAAAGTGGTTAAACATTGAGGTTTCTCCAAATAGATTTAGGGAATATACTGTGGTGGGTATTCCAAACGTAACCAAGAGGGTTACTCCCTATGTAAGAATGTTATGAATGCATCAAGTTACCTTTATGCCTTATGATTTCTATGATTTATTCATGATTTGATGATGTATGTTAAAGTTCTTATGTTTTATGGGTCATTTAGATTTCATTATTATTTATATATGTACTCATGTTTCCATTCCATAGTTTTATATCCCTTACTGAGCTTTTTATGCTCATCCCAAGTTTTAGAAATGTTTTTCACAGGTCAAGGGAAAGGTACATGATATGATGATAGTGTCAAGGAAGTTTGAAGAAAGAATCCATGTTTTATTTTAAATATGTTTCTGTTGATGGGAAAAATTAATAGTATCTTTTATGTAACCAATTTGTTTAAATGTGGAATGTAATGCAAGTTTTATGATCTAATTCTATAAAACCCTAAACCTGAAAATATCTTCAATTTGTAATCTTGTAATAACTCAAGATTAAGTAATGTTTAAGGTTGGGTCCTTATACCTTCTCTGTTCCTTCTTCAAGAAAATTCTTCTCATATTATTCTTCCTCATCATCCAAAACATTTTCTTCCTCTTCTTCTTGCTTGTCATCTTCCTTTCTACTTTATTTCTCAACTCCCTTTCCTGAAGTGACTAATTTTTCTGATTCAGCTTTTTCTTGATAATCTTCTAATTTTTTAATCAAGTCAACCAGATTATCACTTTCTTCTTCTTCTTCTTCTTCAATAACCTCTTCATCTATTTTTTCACTAACTTATTTTTCTAGTTCTTAAACTACATCTTTACCCTTAGACTTTTCTGGGGTGATGTAGTTCTTTCCAGGGGTTTCTGGTAATGATTGAACATCAAAAGTTTCCGGAATTTGAATTTTCTCAGAGGCTAACCTTGTTGCTTTTAAAAGAAATTGAACAATCTCCTCTTCTGACATCTTCTTCTTCAACTTCTTTTCTTTCGTTTGGTTTTCTAACTCATCAGCAGCTCTTTCCCTTAGGGCCTTAGCCTCAGCAGGGTCCAGTCCGAATTGTGGATCCCATTCTTTTCTTTTTCCTTTGTCTTTCCCTCTACTTGGAAGCCACTTCATCTGGGTAAGCTTTTTGTTTTTTCGGCTTGGGTGGTGCGGACTGGTTTTCCTTAGATTTGGGGGTTTTGTCATCACCAACCACTTTCTTAAGCATCCTATTCTTAGAAAAAAATTTCACTGGTTCATAGTTCTCCACATTCTGTAGAATGACTTCACCCTCTCCCTCTGGAAAGCTATAAAATTCACCTGTTTCCTTAGAAAAGGCTATATTCATTCTTTTCAGTGTACCATCACTGACAAGAATAAGCATTCAATTCCAAATTTTAGACTTACATGCAACCTTGAATGAATCTAAGCACCGAACTATCAGCTTTGATAGTAAGGCAGGGTACATGATTATTTGAGCTCTCAAGTTTCCTTCTTTGATATTCTTGATAGTCACAAGGACATGCCTCATCAGATTTATTTTTCTTAGATTCAATAAGAAGTCTATGAAATATATGTCACTTTTTTTAGGGTATCTTTATCACCCTTTATCGGAACCAAAAATCCGTGTACCCAAAGCTGAATAATCTGATTATTAGGAGAAAGATGAGAAATCATTTCTGTCTTGACATCAGCAAGTCAAAGACATTGTAAGGACTTAACCTTAACAAAACTTCCTTGAGCATCCAAGAGTTTGTGTGAACAAAATTCAGCTTCTCCTACGTATGCTAGCCCCACTAAGCTTACCGCCTTGGTGTAAGTAAGTTTATAAGTCTTTCCATAAGACTTGAAAGAAAACTTTTCTCTTTCATCTTCCTTATAAAAACATGCTGACTCATAAAATTCTACTAGTAACTCTGAATAAACAGCATCCTGATCACCTGCCTTGAAAACACATGTATCTTCCCAACCATTCAGCTTGATATTTTTGGTGATGATAGAATCATACATGTAGAAGTTCGGATGAACAAATCTCTCTTTGTATACTTGCTATTTTAAAATTGGATTTGAGGTAGACATATATTGAGATGTAGCTTCAACAGACATTCAGAATGAAAAGTTTTAGAAGATTCAAAACGGGCATCAGAGAGATCAGAACGGTCCTCAAGAAGAGAGTTAGGGATTTAGGATGCAAAAGCTTTAAAAAATCTATGTGGGACGACCCTTGGGGTTCCCCTTTGTATAAGCGTTAGGGTTGACCTTTGAGCTTCCAAAAACCATCTAACATTTGAGAAACCCTTTGAACTAATTTTACAGTTTAAAACAAACCACAAGGAAAACTGGACACTGGTCTTTTGAGGTTTTAGGAAAAACATTCGGATTTGAGAAAATTATAATCCAAAAAATTTAAAACTCATAGGAAAATACCAGCAAGAAAAATATGACTACGAAAAATTAAGAAAAGAAATCATACCTTTCGGATTGGCTAGAATGTTTGTTCATAATTGGTAATATTCTTCTTGAGGAAAATTTAACTAAGAAAAACTTACTAAGAAAAACTTCTTTACGAAAAATTCATTACGAATATTCTCAGTACGAAAATTTTTATTACGAAAAAAAACTTATTATGGAAAATTCATTAGGGAAATTTCTATGCTTGAAAATTGCAGTTCCAAAGTTTTTTATTACGAAAAATTTTAGTTCCATAAATTTTCATTACGAAGAATTTTAGTTCCGGAAATTTTCATTACGAAAAATATCAGTTCCGGAAATTTTCATTAAGAAATATTTCTATTCCGGAAATTTTCATTATGAAAAATTTCAATTCTCAAAATTTTCATTACGAAAAATTTTAGTTCCGGAAATTTTTTAAGAACTCGTTACAAAAAATTTTAGTTACAAAAGTTTGAAAGACTGACTACGAAAAATTTGATTACACTAACATGAAAATGTACTCCCCCTATAAAAAAGAGTTTATTACTGTAAATAGAATTGTTCAACAAGAAGTTAATGAAGAATGATTACCTTACAGTTATCATTCCTAACTTCTGTTTAATGTATTCAAATATATCATAGGGTAAAGATTTTGTGAAAATTTCCGAAAGTTGTTCTTGTGTTATGATAAACTGAAGAATAATATCTCTTTTTAGTGTGTGATCCCTAAGAAAGTGATGCCTAATATCTATGTTCTTTGCACGAGTGTGATGTGAAGGGTTTTTACTAAGGGAAATGTCACTTTTGTTATCACAAAAAATTTGAGTCTTAGTAAAACTCAATCTATATTCTGTGAGTGTGTGTTGCATCCACAACACTTGGGCACAACAACTTCCAGCTGCTACATATTCAGCTTCAGCAGTGGAAAGTGCTACAGAATTTTTCTTCTTACATGAACAAGAAACTAATGAATCTCCTAATAAATGATAAGTTCCGGATGTACTTTTTCTATCCATTCTACATCCATCAAAGTCATCATCTGATAAGATTTTTAAAACGAAATCATTTCCAGAAGTATAGAAGATTCATAAATCCATGGTTCCCTTTAAATAGTGAAAAATTATTTTCACTGCCTTCAAATGAGATTCCTTAAGATCAGATTGATATCTGGCACATAACAATATTGAAAACATTAAGTCTGGTCGACTAGCTGTTAGGTAAAGTAGACTCCCTATCATACCTCTAAAATATGTTTGATCTACTAGTTTCCCAGCTTCATCAAGATCAAGTGTGTTTGAGGTACCAATAATAGTACTTATACTCTTATGGTTGTCATAACCGTACTTTTTAAGAAGCTCTTTAATATACTTATGTTGGGATATATAGATTCCTTTTGGTTTTTGAGAAATTTGAAACCCAAGGAAAAATGTTATCTCACCCATCATACTCATTTCAAACTCAGATTTCATTAGATTCGCAAAGGAATCAGTTAAAGATTTCTATGTTGAACAAAATATAATGTCATTAACATATATTTGAACAATCAAAACATTTTTATTATCTTTCTTTATAAAAATTGTTGGATCTTTATTTCCCTTAACATAGTTATTTGGAAGTAAAAATATTATATGTCTATCATACCAACCTCATGAAGCTTGTTTAAGGCCATAAAATGCTTTGGTAAGTCTAAAAACATGATCATGATGTTTTATATCTTCAAAGATAGGAGGTTGTTCAACAAAAACTTCCTATTGAACATAACCGTTAAGAAAAGCACATTTCACATCCATTTGAAAAAGTTTAAAATTAATGAATGCTGTAAAGGCATGTAAAATACGAATAGATTCAAATCTAGCTATTGGAGCATAGGTTTCTTCATATTCTATTCCCTCTTACTGATTATAGCCTTTAGCAAATAGTCTAGCTTTATTTCTAACGATGACTCTATTTTCATCTCACTTATTTCTAAAGACCCACTTTACTCCAATAACAAAAGTTTCATTTGGTCTTTCAACCAAGGTCCAGACTTTATTCCTTTCGAATTCATTTAGCTCATCTTGTTGGCTTTTATCCAATCACCATCACCTAAAGCTTCATCAGTTCTTTTAGGTTCCAATTGGGAAAGAAATGCTAGATGCTCTACATCATTCCTTAAGGAACTTCTAGTACTTACAGGTTGATTGACATCACCAATGATACTATCACTGTGATGATTTTTAAGAAACACCTGACTTGGGTTTTGTAAAACATGTTCATCAACATAGGGTAAAAAGTCTTCTGGGATAAATGTTTCAGGAGTATCTTCTTGAACATTTTCCTTATCAGAATGATTTTCTATCAAAAGTTGATAATCAGTTTTTGAAAACACATCCAAAGATGTAGGTTGGGATGGTTTAAAAACAAAAGGATCAGTTTCAACAAATTTTACATGCACTGTTTCCTCAATAGTACAAGTTTTTTTGTTAAAAACTCTATAGGCCTTAGAAGTTGTGGAGTAGCCTAAGAAAATTCCTTCATTAGATTTTGGTGAAAATTTATGTAGATTATCTTTAGTATTCAGGATGAATACCTTGAAACCAAAAACCTTGAAGTAGGAAAGTCTTGGTCTTCTACCATTCCATAACTCATAAGGAGTTTTATTAAGAAAAGGTTTAATCAAAACTCGATTTATAGTGTAACAAGCAGTACATACAGCTTCATCCCAAAAATTTATAGCTATAGAATATTCACTCAACATGGTTCTAGTTATCTCTTGAAGAATTATATTTCTTCTTTCAACTACACCATTTTGTTGAGGATTTCTAGGTGATGAAAAATTGTGAGTAATACCTTTTCTACTACAAAAGGTTTCAAAATCAGAATTTTGAAATCCTCCTCCATGATCACTATGAATAGTTTTAAGTGGAAGGTTTTTCTCATTTTTAACTTGGGCTCTAAAACTTTTTAAATAAGAAAATGCTTCAGACTTCTTTGCTAGATAATAGACACATGTAAATATAGTGTAATCATCAACTATAATAAACTCATAGTATTTTCCTCCAATGCTTCTTGTTTGTGTTGGACCAAAAAGATCCATGTGCACCAATTGTAATGCATCAGTTGTTGAGACATCACCGATTGACATAAAACTAGATTTATGTTTCTTGCCATATTGACAAGGATCACAAACTTTATAAGAATCAAATCTAAGCTCTGGTAGATCCTTAACTAGTTTCTTCTTAGAGAGATTACATAAGTTCCTATGATTATAGTGACCTAGCCTTCTATAACATAACCAAGAATGATCTTCCATTGCACTAAGACAAGTTAAGTCTTGGCTCTTAAGGTATTCTATGTTCAAATTGTAAACATTTTCTTGCCTATGGTCAGAAAGAAAAAAAATTTCATGGGAATTGTGTACTAAACACTTATCATTTCTAAAATTCACAAGGTAACCTTAATCACATAATTTACGTATTCTAATGAGGTTGTGCTTAAGACCCTTTACAAATAAAACATTTGAAATCAACATTTTACCAAGAAGTACAATATTACCTATAAAAACAATTTCTCACTGAGAATTATCTCTAAAAGTTACATTCCCTCCTTTCATTTTGATAATCTTTTCAAAATAGCTTTTGTTACCAGTCATGTTCCGGGAACATCCACTATCCATATACCTAGTATTGTTGTTGGTACTTTTTTTATCTTCTTGAAAATAAGAAAAGAATTAGACTTTCAGAATCCAAAACTTTTTGGATCCGTTATTTTCAGATAAAAAAATTTTGGGTATCCACATTTGTCTAGAGAAATATGTTTTATGAAACCCAAGAGATTGAACTGTATTCAAAGAACGATTTTTCTTCCAATGCCCACCACTTTGACACTTAGTGCAAAAAAGGGGATCTAGAAGGAACAAAATAGTTGTTTTTGAAAACTGGTTTTTGGTGATTATAACCTACTCCAGTAGTGTTTCCTTTATGTTTAATTTGAGAATACATCTTGTTGAAATTTTCCTTCCCAGAGGTAAACTTTTCAAGAAGCTTTTTGAGGGAAAAATTTTCGGATTTTAGTCCAATGACTAAATTCCTATCCTCAAGAATAATTTCATTAGAGTTAGGTTTTTCCTCAAAAAATTTTTATCTTTAAATTAGAATTCTTAAGATCTTTATAATGTTCTTCCTTATCAGAATTTTCTTTCTCAAGGTCTTTAGAACGTTTTTCTAAAATCTCTTCTTTTTCTTTAAGATATGAAGAAAGATCTGAAATCTCTTTTGTAAGAACTTCTTCACTGGTATTTTCTTTTTATAATTACTTATAAATTTTACAATTTTTTGCTTCAAGTAACTTAGAAAATCTACATACTTATTCATATGAAGGTTCTTCATTTTCTGAGGATGAAGTATCTTCATTAGAAGTACTATTTTCGGAATAGTAATTCTTATTAAGTGATAAGTTTGATAAAGCCTCGGCAGAGCCTACCTTGGCCATAAGACATGTATGTGGAATAGAAGTATTAGGAATGAATCCCATATTTTTTTGAGCTAATGAATCATATTCTGAGGATTCACTTTCTGAAGAATCTATATATCTAGCACTCCAAGTAGTATTCGCTTTCAGACTTTTCTTAGCTTTGTCCTTATAGAACATCTTCCGGTTTCTTTCAGAATTCCTCTCTTTGCTTTCTTTCTTTTTAAGCATAGGGAAATTAGGTCGTATGTGTCCACTTATCTTGAATTCATATCATGTGAACTCTGAATCTTTCTTATCTTTCCTTTCCTTCTTCTTATACCTGGATTGGAAATTTCTTTGACCAGCTATCTTGTCCATTCTTCAAGCAAGATTTGCTAACTCATTTTCTGAGACTTCACTCTCACTAGATTCAGATTAGATTGTAGCCCTCTTAGACTTGGATCTAGTTACTCTCTCATGAGTCTTTTCTTTCATGTGATTTGATGTTGTAGTAAAAGCAACAGTACCATTTCCATTCTTCTTTTTAATGTTGCCAGCATCCCTCTTCATTCTTTTTTCATGTTGGAGAAGAGTTCTAAACATCACATCTAAAGAAATTTGATTGACCTTACTATTCTCATCAATAGTTGTTCTCTTTGATTCCCACTCATTGGGCATAATATCAATGATCTTTTCAACTAGCGATTCATCATCCAGAAATTTATCTCCCATAGATTGTAGATTATTCATGATGGTCATAAATCTTTGTTGCACTTTTCTTATAGGTTCTCCATAAGGAAAGTTAAAACTGTGATAATCATCTCTCAACATAGCTCTTCTTGTCTCAATCACTTTAGATGTACTAAAATGAGTAACTTCAAGTTTCTTCCATATACAGTTAGCTGGTTCACATAAAGAAATTTGGATATATATGTTCCTAGTCATTGAAAATAGTAGAGTATTGTGTACCTTATAGTTTAATTGATAAACATGTTTCTCTTTGTTTGTGAAAGCACTAACTTCCTTATCAGGAATTTTATAACTTCCAGTAAGAATAAAAAAGTTATCTACTCTAGTATTTATAATGAAAGTCTTCATTTGATCTCTCTAGTACTCATAATCATTGCCATCAAAAATTGGTGGTATTGAAGGATTTAGGTTGTCGATAGAACCAATATTTATACCTTCCATATTTAAGAAATTCTTTCGACACAAAAACTTGTTAAACACAGAAGTTCAGATTGATGGAAAAATATTCCTATGCAAGGAAAATATAGTACAATGAAAAAACTGAGCAAGAAAAATGTATATGTGAGTATAAGTATTTCAGAGACCTGCTCTGATACCAAATGTGATATTGGTATAGAGTATGAGGTTTCCAACCTCTGATACCAATTGTAGGATCGAAATAATGATGTAGATGCTCAATATACAAGAGCAGGGGGGTGAATTGTACACATCAAAAATTTCTTTAAACAAGGAAAGATCTATGTTTAACAAAGTTAAACTAAGAAAATTCACAACATCTCTAACAACAATGAAGATTGGGACAAAGTATGAAGTTATAAACTTCTAGTTCTATGTACTTGATTAAATCTGGAAAGTGATTCCGAAAACAGGTCTGGAAATATGGATTCGGAAATTGAAACTTAATCAATGTTTTCAATATGAGATTCTACCTTAAAGAGTATAGAATATGAATTAATCAGAGTATAAGTGTAAGGAAATATAAGAAAGTTATACTTTCCTTACAATACAATATGCAGCAGAAAAACGAGTAGTAAAACTACAAGTAACAAGATATAAATCTTTTAACCCAAAGAGAAGGATATCCAACAAACTTGAATAAAGGTCCCTTGATTTATACTTTCAAGAAAGTCTGTCTTACCCACACCAGGGTAAGCCCCTGATACGATGATCAGAGTCTCTGTCTTGCTATCCCTACAAGCCCCCAACTTCAAGGTAGTTGGAACCTCTGTCTTCCTCAGCAAGGAAGCCCTCAACTTCAAGGAAGTCGTCACCTCTGTCTTCCTATCCCCGGAATCCCTCGATTGTAATCACCAACAATCGGAGTCGCAGGAATCAATCTGCACAAGGAAAAGTTTGAACAAGTCGTTCAAACTTTCTGCATGAAGCTTGAGAGTTTATTAGAGCCTCTCTCTCTAGAAATCACTTCAACAGCATGTAAGAACAAGTTTTCAAAGATCATTTTTTGAGCTCATTCCAATGAGCTCCTATTTATAGGCAAATTTCAAACGGTTGGCTCCCTCCTCCAATGATCATATTTTCCTTAAATTTTGGAGGGACCTTTACACGTTTCACTAAACCAACGGTTAGTTAGAAACATAATGGACGACATCGTTTTATAATGAAATAGGTGTAAGCATAAAAAAACTAATGTTTGGAATGTAAGCAAATAAAATTTCAGAGTCTAACCAAAATGGAATTCGGAGTCTGTAATAAAAAAATATTCGGATTCTGTTTTATAGGAATTCAGAACCTGAATTCTTTAGAAATCCAGAGTCTAAATTTCTAAGAAAATTTTGAGTCTGGTTTCACCAGAGTTCAGAATATGAACTTACAGAGTTCGGAGTCGAACTAGTAAAAGTTCGGAGTCCCGAATTTGGAGTCAAACTATATGACAGTTTGTATCCAGAATTCGGAATGGAACTTCATTAGAGTTCACATCCAGAATTCGGAGTGGAACTTTATTAGAGTTCACATCCAGAATTTGGAGTGGAACTACATTACAGTTCTCATCCAAAATTCGGAGTAAAACTTCATTAAAATTATCATCCATAATTCGTATCCTAAAAACAGAATACTTCAAGTCATAGAATTATATGATTCCAAGGTTTTGGGTATGAATCCGATTATTGTACTTAAGAAAAATATTGATATGTATATGAAAATCTAGGTTAGGGTAAATTTCCTCAAGAAAGTAAATTTTCCTTATAGATGTAAAATATTTATTTTCTTATGTATAAGTTGTTTCTGATTTTCAAAACAAGAAGGAATTGAAAAGTCATAAAGAAAACCTTATTGACTCAACAATTTCAACATAGCCTCTGGTGATGCCATTTTATTAAACACTTGACATAACATCCCCTCTTGATTATCTTATGCATTAGAATCATCATCACAATATTTATTTTAAAATTGAGTTTTAGGTTGATATGTGAAGCCCATGGAATATTTAATAACACCTTGTTAGTTCCATGATAAATTTGGGTTGGTTTTTATATCCAACATTGAACTGATTATAGACTGAATCATTAACCCCTTAATTGTACTAAAAAAATAAAAAAAAGCACTCTAAACATATTTTATAGGGATATTAATGTTGGGATTACATTTTTTATGCATGATCAAATATCACCCAATGTATACACAACCCCATATGTGTTTTTATTAATAAAACAATCCTAAATTTCTATTTCATTACTATAAGTGGTTCTATTCTTATTAGACTTATGTTGTGATTTTTGGGATAGTTCAATAAATAGTTTCTTAATCTCATTGGTAGTCAAATTAGAAAATATACCCCATAAAATAAGTCAACTTAATTTTTATTTTATGTTTAATGAGAATTATGAAATTTATTCATGAGAACATAGGGAACTAAATAATGTTTTTTTAGTTTTCCTGAGAGTACCTCTATTACTATATCATGATTCATGAAAAACCCCCATAAATCATCAAAGAAAAACCCAATTATCTTTTGTCTCACCTATATCATGGTATTATTAGGATAGTATTTTTATAAAAAGGTAATGAACATAACTTCTCAGATGAAAATATCTCTTCATCTATGTTTTGAAACCAATTCCTAGACATAACCTATACAAAAAATAAAAAAAATATCAACCTCAACTTCTCCACACTCAATCCTCATTCTGAAAATTGTTGGAAAAAAATATTAAAGTTATCTAATGAATTAAAGTGAATACGCTCTCTGAAGGTCATTATATGATGTAAGAATAGAGATATGATACAATTTAATCTCATAATTTCTAGATTATGGTGTTATCCTAATATATGATGGATTACTAGATACTGGTAATAGTTTAAACTTCCTATGTCTAGGTTGATTATAGAATGAGAAAGAGGTTGTACATGATTTAAATTAGGTTTTTCATATTAATATTCTTGTAATCCAAAATTTTCCATTTCAATTTTCTTTTTATATTAACAAAAGTTACTATAGTATTTATAAATTTTTGGACTAATAGGTTTAAACTCTGTTTTATATGTTGTATCCCAAGTATTCATGTTGTTTTAAATGGAATCAGTGATGAAAAATACACACAAAATAAACATATTTTAAAAAATATTATTTTTTATATGTGTGTGTTTTTTTTTGATTTTTTTATATTTATCTTTTTTAATTATTTTTTATTTGGACTCTTGTGACCTCCCTAAAAAACGGAACCAAAATTTTGTTGGTCATAGTTGTTAAAAGACTCAAAATTTAATTATTTTTAACCCTACTCTAACTAGTTTTTATAATTATGAATGGGTTTCATATAGATAGGGAAGGTGGATGATGATTGTATGGACAAACTAAAAAACAAAACAAATAAGTACAAGCTTCTAGAAATCAAGAATAATAAAAGAACTGAAAATGTTGAAGTTGAATTGTGTGTGAGTGAAAATTGCTTAAGTATATGGAATTGAAAGGTCAACAGAGAGAAAAAGTTTGAATAATAGTTTAAATTAGAGTTTTCAAACTGTGGTGAATTGATTAAAGGTATTATTTAATATTATTACAATCAATTATACTTATCACATATCTTAGATGTAGGGGTGATGATCCACAGAGTTATCGCTCAATTTATATCCCATCTTGGTGAACATAACATAGTCTTGATATCTCAATCAAAACTATATAATTAATAAGATCATTTTGGGAAAGTGATATGCCATCCTTTTCCAATTTCTGGTACATTTTTTGAAGATAAAGGTTTTAAAAATTCACTATATTCACATCTAGATTCTTATAATAGTATAAATTGATATTTATAGTGAATGAACATAAGAACAATGAACTAAAGTTTCACTGAATGTCTATTAATAGGATGAAAAAAGAGTAAAAAATATTTAATTCATTCCAACCTAAAACCCGAAGTTTATTTACATAATAATTACTAAATAAAAAAATGACAACTTTTAATGATTACATATAGAAAATAGTGTAACACTATATAAAATGAAGAGGTGTAGAATATTCTCTTTAAATATCAACACCTCACTATAACTCCAACTCAAATTTCTCCTACTAGGAGTCTTCTCACAACTCTGATTTAGCACCATGTTCTTTTTTTCTCTTGACTATTGTCCGCCACTCTTCATGATGGAAAATTTATTCATTTACGTTTTGTGTTACTTGCAACATCATTATCGGTGTCAGTTGTCTTACTCTCAGGATTTTTCAGGTGGAAAACCATAACTGTTCAACCTATGAGTCCACTGAATATCTTCAAAACAATTCTACATACTTCTATGTACATTTTTTTATAGAAAGTAAGTTGAAATCTATAATCTTTCCAAACTAGAAACTTGAACTCAACTAAGGCTTAAATATCCTTGATTTCAATATTCTATTATAATTTAAGGATTCAATTTATTTAATTGCATCAGAGCCTAACATAATATTAGGCATGTGTTGATTTCATTTATAAGGCCCTGTTGTTAGATCCCCCAAGCCTGCATTCTTCCAAAGATTATCATCAATGACCATGCATCAAATTCACATTGAGGGTAGAAAATTTAATTCAGTTCATAACAAAACTTTACATCCAGATCTTAAATAGCCATCATCCACTATTGATTTTATCTTTGATCAAGTCTTCAACTTCCCAATCTCATTTAACTTCATATGTTATGAGTTTTGATTACCAACTCATAATAGAAATGACTTATCCAACTTTGATCCCTCGGAATCATTTTCCCCTCTTCAAAGGATCATCCTTAACAGATCATGTTGAGGATCAGTGTGATTCATTGATAAAATGTTATCTTCTTTAGTTCATGAGATTTACACCCTGGTCTTCATTTCGATGTTCCATGAACCTATATCTAGATCATCGAGCTAATTCAATGGATATGAATTATAGAAGAAAGGTAATCAGGTTCTGTTGATTGAATAGAATCACATCATCTACATAATTCTGAAATAGTTGTGCTTTTAATGTTTTTAATCATAAATGAGATTTGTTTTCATTCTATATTTGTTCATATCTGTTTTGTTTTTTTGTGGAACTTAGTATGAAACTCACGGTATCCCTTGATAAGGGCACTATAAATATTTGTTCATTGTGGCATGGTATTGGAATGGTTATACACTACTAAATGGGCATTGTAATAACTTTAATGGTAGCAGGACTGGATCAATAATAGTAATATGGCCAATTATAGATACCCATTTCTAAATTTTTAGCAGGAACATGTGCACACTCATGGTAGAAATTGAAATTTTAATTCACAATAATTTGTTAGATTCTTAATCAAAGAATACTTGTTTGTATTTCCACTATAATAGTAGCATGACCTACATTGGAAGTGGAATAAAATAAAAAATTATATTAACATTTCTAAAAAAGTAAAATAAAAAAAATTAAAAATAAATAAAAATTGTAATAATTAATAAATTAAAAATTAAAATTAAAGATTAATTTACTAGAATTAAAATAATAAACAATTGCACTATAAATAATATCATAAAATAAAAAAAAAATAAAGAATTTATAATATTCAATGAATGAAGAGTTCATAATTTAAAAATAAAACCAATAATATATACAATGATTTACAATAATTACTAATTAAATATAATATAACCACTAGAACATAATTAAAATTTTTAACTCTAATTTTAGAATTAAAAATAATGGAAATGAAGTAAAAATTATGCGAAAAAATATTGAAATGGGGACATGTCATAAAAGAAAAGAGAAATTTTATGTTATCCTCTTTTCACCCTAGTCGGTCTTGATGTTGTATAGGCTTTGGGGTGGTGAATCATGGAGCTTTGTAGTGTAGTAAGATCACTACAATGTAGTTTGGAAGAAAAAATAGATACTAATTTACATGGTAAAGAAGGTTTTGTCATCGAATTATCCTTATAATATGGAGGTGTTTAATATGGTAATTACTTATAATTACAATATAAGTTTTTGCTTTGAGGTTCCTTCCTTTGTCGTAATATGTATATCTTCTATGGATATAAATAAGGGATAACTCTCCCTATAGCACCTCCAGTTTCAAGTAATTATCCCTTTATTTATTATTTTTAGGTATGTAATGTTTATGGGTAATGTTTGGGAGAGTTTGGAGAAATTTTTTAGAGTTTTTTTAAGATTTTCTATAGGTTCACGGTTGGTGTATAGTTTTGTGTAACCATGCAACACCTTTAGGATGTTGTGCACTGGGAGACAGAGTCTAGAGGTAAGGCGTGTAGGCGATGCATGGGTGGTTCATGTTTTGAACAAAACTTGCTAAGTGGTGAAATGTTGATATAGTGATATTTGTCATGGTTGGCACATAGTTTGGTAACTATGTGATCAAACCATGTGAGGTTGAACCTTTATTTAGTGACTGATGCATGGTTAGCACACTGTTTTCCTAACCTTTCCCGAGTTAAAAGTGATATCCTAAAATTGTGGATCTCACTCATTTTCTCCTCTAACTCACTCATTTTGATCTTATATGGATGAAATATGATTTTCTCTATTTCCATAGGTATAGTAATATTCTCCCATGAATTAGAATGTGATCTAAAGGCTTCTCTTGGGGTTTTGAGGTGAGATTCTTGTAGAAAGTGATCATTGCAAGACATTCTTGATGGGTTTTCTTAGATATTCTTTTATATCTCTCTCGATTTCAAAGATATATATTTTTTGTTGATAGATCTAAGATAGTGGATTCCAAATATTATTAGTTTTTTTAGACAAGATAAGATACCTGATGAAGTTTTTTAGAGTTTCAACTTGATTTCCTTGGTGTTTGACTTTCGTTCTTCATTTTCTCCATAAATCTCATGGTAGGTGGCTACACTCTTGACTGATCTTCCTTAAACTAGTTGGATTATATTTAAATTGTTTAAATTGATTGAAATTATTTTAAATTATTGAATTTTTTTAGAAATGTTTGTAAAAATCATGTTAGAAACCCTCTTTAGTTATGGTTTATGGATTTTTGTGGAATTTTTGAATTGTTATACAAAGTGCTTCGATAAATGATTTTAAAATGTTGGTTTTAAAATAGTTTATTGTTTAAATTTATGGAAAATTAATTTCAATAAAAAGGTTGTTTTATTGAAATGGTTTTAAAATAGATTTTGGGAATACTAGGTGGTGTGTGATCATATTTAATTTATGATTATTTGTTGAAAGATGACCTTTTGATTTGTGCCAAAGATTTAATGGAACATATGATTATGTAACTTGTGATGACATGGTAAATCGATGAGAAACCTATCATGAGTATGGAACTATCATACTTAATTATGCATGTGTATATTTGTGTATTTATGGATTAGAATAAGATATTCCAAAAGGATATATGAAATGGTTTTGAAAATTTTGTTTGATTTATTTACTTTGAATTTGTTATTATATTGAGAAAAAAATATTACAATGGAACTTGTTTATATTTAGTTGTAAACTAATTATTTAAATTGTTTTATATAAAATGTTTTGTAACATATGATAACTAGTTCTATCCTAGTGGTGTGAGTAGGGAATTAATTGGTGGAAATCTACTGAGTTTCATTACCCACCCCTTATTTGTATCTTTGGTGGTTTTGGAGATGTTGTTTATCAATACATAGAAAAAGGTAAATAATCACACTTCTCTAGTAGTGCTTAGTGATTCTTGGGTTTTTTGTGCGTGGTGGAGCATGGAGTATCTTGGAGCTTTGGATTTTTGGTTACCTTTGAATTTTTTGGGTTGTCTTCCTCTATAAACTTGGTTGTTTTATAGTCTTCCACTATGGTACTCTTTGTGGTGGTTTTGATGTAAATAAAATGTTGAGTTGTCTTTTATTTATATCTTCCATCTTATAGTGAGTTATTTTATTATGTTATGTTTGGTTGGTTTTTTTTTTGAGGAAAAATCACCCCCACGTGTTTAAAAGCCTTATGGATTTCTTTCCATCCTATAGTGCAGTAGGCAAGTCGCTCAAGTCCATGTAAAATCCTTCCACCTCCTTAAGGAAATTAGGAGGGGAGGGATGTTAGATGTGGAATTATCTTGGTCCTTAATTTTTAGAACAAGTAATCTTTATTTCTTTTGGTCTTGAAATTTATATTCATTTTTATCTATTCTATGTGTGTGGATGGTAGAAAGGAGTAGGATTGACTGGACGTGAAATATAGTGCATAAAAAGAAGTATCTAATTTTTTTTTCTGATATTAAAGTTACCAAAGAGTTGGGTACATAAGTTATTTGGAGACACTTATAGGATTCAGACTCTCATTGCCACATGTTTAGCCAATGATACAAAAATGACATGCATTGTAGAAAGAACATCCCACTAAGAGTGCATATTTAATATTTATCAATGATATTTGATTTGGTGAACTATGCTTTTTTTAAAAAAAATTCTTGAAATTGTTTTCAAATAAAAGGTATTGAAAAGTGCATGGTTTTGGTACATTAAAAATGGTTTGATTTTCAAAATCAAGAATAAATTTTGTTTTTCCAAAATGGTTGAACATGGAAAATGGGTTTTTTTGAAGGAACTGTTGTGATAGTGTGATGTGGTAGAATTTGAAATTCTAAGACTTCAGTAAAGAGAGAGTGACACATATGTCATCTGTTGTATGAATAGAAATTGGAACCCAATAGGTGTCATATGTTGAGTCAATAAGGCTTCATTTTGACATTTCCATTTTTCTAGGTTTTGAAAATCACAAACACTCAGAAAAATTTTATTTTCCCTAAAAATTATCTTAATAAGTAATATTTTCAATCCCTAAGAAAAGTTTTACCCCTTCTATGCTTTCATTGTACATTTTATTGTCTCTTTAAATCTAACTCATTTTATTCCTATGTCTAAAATTCAGTTTCACATCTAAAACCTTGGAATCCTTTAAATACTTGGTTATAGTGATTTCTGTTTTCAGGATCTGAATGGTCTGAAATTCAGGTTCTGAATCCCTTAGAATTTAGATTCTGAATTCTCATAATCCAGACTCCAAATTCTTGAAAATTCAGGTTTTGAATTCTTTAGAATTCATATTCCAAATTCTTAAAATCAAGACTCTAAATTCTCTGAAATTCAGATTCTAAATTCTCTGAAATTTAGAATCCAAATCCTCTGAAATTTAGATTCTTGATTCGTTATAATTCAGACTCTGAATTAATTCGAATTCAGACTTCAAATTCCTTAGAATTCAGAGTCTGAATTACTTAGAATTCAGACTCCAAATACCTTAAAATTTAGACTCTTAATTCCATAGAATTTAGAATCTGAATTCTTTGAAATTCAGACTATGAAATCTGTAGAATCTAGGATATGAATTCCTTGGAAAATAGAATTTGAAAATCCATGTAATATAGACTCTGAATGATTATTTGGTTAGACTCCAAAAATTATTTTTCCTAGACTCTGAAAAATAAATTTGGTTAAACAACTTCATTTTCCTTACACATATTATTAAATTATGTCGTACAATCAGTTTCTAACTAACCGTTGTTTGAGTGACATGTGTATAAGTCCCTCTGAGATTCAAGGATAAATATGAACATTAAAGGAGGGAGTCAACCATTGGATAAGTTCCTATAAATAAGAGCTCATTTGAATGACCTCAATACCTGTTGATCACTCTAGAGATTAGATGTTGTTTAAGTGACTTCTATAGAGAGAGACTCCCATGACTTGTGTGTAGTGAACATCTTGTCCTGATTGCTTCGTGCGACTCCGATTATTTTTATGACCAATCAAGGAATTCTGGGGATAAGAAGATTGAGGTTCCAACTACCTTAAAGTTTAAGGGCTTGTGGGGATAGAAAGACAATTACCGATATTCTTATTAAGGGCTTACCCTGGTGTGGGTGAGATAGACTTTCTTGAAAATATAAATCAAAGGACTTTATCCAAGGTTTTTGAATACTATTCTCCTTTGGTTAAAAGATTTCGTACTTGTTACATGTTTTGTTTCAAGTTTATTTCCACTACATTTTGATAATAGAAGAAAGTATAACGTTCTTATACGTTCTTATCACTTTTATATACTCTGATAAATAAGATTCTATACACTTTAAAGGAGAATATTTTCCTTGTAAACTTTCCGTAAGTTTTATTTCTAGAACCATATTTCTGGAACCTAGACGATTTGTAGAACTAAAAGTGGTCTGGTGAATTAACCTTGTTTAACTTTGTTAAAAATATTTTTCCTTAAGTTTAATAAATGAATGTTTTTAAACTTGGCTCTTGTAAATTGAGCATCAACATCATTATTTTGATCCTAAAATTGGCATCAGAGGAGGACTTTGAAATAATTACATTTACACATAAGTTTTCTTTCTCATGTTTTCATGGTTCTAAATTTTCCTTGCTTCTGGATTTTCATCCTTTTTTACAAAATTATTATTATTAACATGTTTTTTTGGAAAGATATTTTCTTCTAGAATGGCCGGAATGAATGTTGGATCAATTAAAAATAAAAATCCAACAAGACCGCCTATATTTGATAGGAATTATTATGAGTATTGGAGAGATCATATGAATAATTTTGTTACTAATACTTTAGTGGAAATTTCTTTTATGGTTACTAGAGATTACAAGATTACTAATAAGGAAATAAAATACATTACCAATCAATAAAAGACAAATATCAACTAAACTACAAGGTACATAATACATTCTTGTGTTCCATGACTAGGACTATATATAGTCATATTTCTTCTTACGAATCTACTAACTATATCTAGAAGAAATTGAAAGTTACATATTTTGGTACATCCATAGTTATAGAAACTAGAAGAGCTATGCTTAGAGCAGAATATCATGGATTTCTATTTCTTTATAGAGAGCCAGAATGCAAGGTGCAACAAAGGTTTATGACTATTGTTAACATCCTAAAATCTATGGGTGAGAAAGTTCTAGATTATGATGAACTTTTGGACAAGATTATAGATATCATTCCTAATGATTGGGAATATAATAGAATAGTTATTAATGAGAATAGGAAAGTATCTCAAATTACTCTTGATGATATTTTTGGAACTCTTCTTCAACATGAGACAATAATGAAATGAGATGAAGATATGAATAAGAAGACAAATGGAAATGAAAGTGTAGCCTTTAATACTACTAAAGCCAAGACTCCTAAAAGGGATACAAGATCCATGTTAAAGAAAGTAACTGTTTTTTCTGAATCTAGTGAAAGTGAACGTAGTGAGAATGAGCTAGATAATCTTTCTCAAAGGACGAACAAGATAGTTGGAAAGAAATACTTTTAGTGTAGATATAATAATAAAGAAGGAAAAGAAAAGAAAGTTTCAGAAGTTTCTTTCAATGAATGCAAAAGAGCAGGTCATCTCAGGCCAGATTGTCATATGGTTAAGAAAAATGATAGAAAGGAAAATCATACTGAGAGGAATAGAAATAAGTACTACATTGATACAACTAAGAAAGTTTTGAAATCTAATTACACCTAGAGTTCCAATGGTTGTGACTCTTCTGATAAATCCCGAGAAATGAATCATCTGATCAGAAGAATCCTGATCTACTATCCAAGGTACCCATTAAAAATCATTAACTAATGGAAAAGGTACTCAATGCTGAAACTATTACCAATGTATCATTAAATTCAAATTATACTGATGATAAGTATTATGAATCTTCAAATAAAGAACCTTCTTCTAATGAAGATAACACATTACCTTCTTATAAAGAAGTTTCAAGTTCTTCTAAACTTCTTGAGAAATAAAATTCTAAACTCAAGAAAAAGATTGACAATGAAAATACTAGAATTTTTATTTTAACTAAAGAAGTATCAAATCTTTCTAAAGATATTGATAAGAAATTTTATGATTTTATATGTATTTTTAAAAACGTTTAGGAAGATAATTCTGAGAAGGATAAACTTTCTAAAGATATTGAAAATATAATTTCTACAAAAAATATTTTAGAGGCTAACTCTAGTTCTAAAACTAATGTTTTTAGGATAAATACTTGGTTATAAAACTAAAGTTAGAAATATTATTCTTGAGGAAGGGTTTGTAAAACTTTACCTCTGGTAAGGAAAATTTTGACAAGATGTTTCCCAAATTCAAACATTAAGAAATAGTACTAGATATTGTTATACTCATTCTAAACCAGTTTTTAGTCATAACTATTTTGTTCCTCAAAGTGCTCTATTCTGCACTAAATGTCAGTGTAGTGGATGTTAGGTAAAATTGTTCTTTAAATAAAACGCAGTCCTTAAGTTCTCATAAATCTTATTTTTATAAGTAAATATGGATTTTTAAAATCCCGCTTTCTGAAATTTTCAGAGCCAAGAAAGTTTGGATTCTAAAAGTTTAACACTCTTATTTTCAGGAAAATAAAGATAGTACCAACAAAAATACATGGTCTGTGGATATTGAATGTTCCAAGCATATTACTATTACCAAAAACTTCTTTGAAAATATTATCAAGACGAATGCTGGAAAAACTTTCAAAGATAATGCTCAAGGAGAAATTGTTAGTATAGGTAACATTATACTTCATGGAAAAAACTTGATTTCAAATATCTTATTTGTTAATTGTCTTAAAAACAACCTCATTACCATAATACAACTATGTGATAATGGTTACCTTGTAAATTTTAGGAATGATAAGTGCTTAGTACATAATTCCAAGGTAGATTTTATTCTTTTTACACACAGGAAAGAGAATTTATACACATTAAATATAGAAGACCTTAGAAGCCAAGGTTTACCTGGACTAAGTGCAATGAAAGATCAATCTTGGTTATGACATAGATGGTTAGGACACTATAACCTTAAGAACCTATGTAAAATCTAAAAGAAAAGACTAGTTAAGTATCAACTGGAGCTTAGACATAATTCTTCCAAAGTTTGTGATCGTTGTCAATAGAACAAACAACATAAATAAATTTTTAAATCAATCTGTGAAGTCTCAAATACTGGTGAATTATATTTGGTGCATATGTATCTTTTTGGTGTTACACAAATTGGAAGCATTGGAGGAAAATATTATGTATTTGTCTTAATTGATGATTACACTAGATTTATGTGGGTCAATTTACTAGAAAAACAATCTGAAGCTTTATCATATTTAAAATTTTTTATAGTCCAAGTTAAAAATGAGAAAAACCATCCATTGATAACTATTCATAGTGACCATGGAGGATAATTTCAAAATTGTAATTTTGAAACTTTTTACAGAAAAAAAAGGCATTACTCATAACTTCTCAGCACCATGAACTCTTCAACAGAATGGTATTGTTGAAAGAATAAATTGAATTATTCAAGAGATAACTAGAACCATGTTGAATGAATATTCCATAGCTAAACACATTCAGGTTGAAGCTGTAAGTACAACATGTTATACTATAAATCAAGTTTTAATTTGACCTTTTCTTAATAAAAACCCCTACGAATTTTGGAATGGTTTAAAACCTATACATTTCTACTTCAAAGTATTTGGTTTCAAAGTATTCATTTTGAATAATAATGATAATTTACATAAATTCGCACCAAAATATGATGAAGGAATTTTCATAGGCTACTCCACATCTTCTAAGGCTTATAGAGTTTTCAATAAAAACACTTGTACTATTGAAGAAAAAGTGCATGTTAAATTTGATGAAACTGATCCTTATGTTTTTAAATAACCCCAACTTACATCTTTGGATGTACATTCAAAAAACTGATTATCATCTCCTGATATAAGATCCTTCTGATAAGGAAAATGTTCATGAAAATGTTTCTGAAGCATTAAACTAGAAGGTTTTCTACCATATGTTGATGAATAGGTTTTCAAAACCCAAATCAGTTGTTTCTTAAGAATAATCCTAGTGATAGTATTATTGGTGATATAAATCAACCTGAAAGGACTAGAATTTCCTTAAGAAATGAAGTAGACCATCTAGCATTTCATTCTCAATTAGAACCAAAAGCACTGATGAAGATTTAGGTAATGATGACTGGATTAAAGAAATGCAAGATAAGCTAAATGAATTTGAAAGGAACAAAGTCTGTGCCTTGGTTGAAAGACCTAAGGAAACTTCTGCTATTGGAGTAAAATGGGTCTTCAAGAATAAGTGTGATGGAAAAAGAATTATTGTAAGAAATAATACTAGATTAGTTGATAAAGGCTATAATCAACAAGAAAGAATAGACTATGAAGAAACATATGATTTAATAGCTAGACTTGAATCTATTAATATTTTACTTGCCTTTGCAGCATTCTTCAATTTTAAAATGTTTCAAATTGATGTTAAATGTTTTTTCCTTAATTTATATTTTCAATAAGAAGTTTTTGTTAAACAACCTTCTAATTTTGAGGACACAAAACATTCTAAACATGTTTTAAAACATACTAAATCATTATATGGACTTAAACAAGCCCCTAGATCATAGTATGATAGACTTACAAGTTTTTTGTTACAAAAAAATTATGTTAAGGGAAATGTTGATCCAACAATTTTTATAAAGAAAGATAAGAAACATGTAATTATTGTTAAAATTTACATTTATAAAATTATATTTGGTTCAACTCAGCAATCTTTAACTGATTTGTTTGCAAATCTAATGAAATATGAATTTGAAATAAGTATGATGGGTGTGTCAACATTTTTCCTAGGTTTTAAAATTCCTCAAAAACCCGAAGGAACTTATATATCCCAATATAATTATATTAATGATCTACTTAAAAAGTATGGATTTGACAACACTAAGAGTATAAGTACTACCATTGGTACCTCAAATTCTCTCGATCTTGATGAAGCTGGGAAACCAGTAGATCAGACATCATTTAGAGGTATGATAAGATGTTTTCTATACATGAAAGCTTGTCATCCACACTCAATGTTTTCAGTATTCTTATGTGTAAGATAACAATCCAATCCTAAGGAATCTCATTTAAAAGAAGTGAAAATAATTTTTCAATATTTAAAGGGAACCATTGATTTAGGACTCTTTTATACTTCTGAAAATGATTTTGTTTTAAAAATATTTTCGGATGCTGAATTTGGAGGATGTAGAATGGATATAAAAAGTACATCCGAAACTTTTCATTCCTTAAGATATTTAATAGTTTTTTGGTCATGAAAAAAGCCACACTTATTATCACTTTCCACTGTTGAAGCTGAATATGTAGCAGCTAGATGTTGTTGTGCTCAAATGTTGTGGATGCAATACACACTCACAAACTATGGTATAAGTTTTACCAAAACAAAAATATTGTGTGATAACACTAGTTCTATTTATCTATGTAAAAAACCCTTCACATAACTCTCATGCAAAACACATAGATATTAGACATCACTTTCTTAGTGATCACTTGCAAAAAAGGAGATATCATTCTTCAATTTATCGAAATGCAAGATCAACTTGCTGATATTTTCACAAAATAATTAACCTTTGATAGATTTTAATACATTAAACAAAATTTAGGAATAAAAATAATAAGTTAATCTTCCATATTAACTTTTTGTTGAAACTTATCTCATTATAGTAAGAAACTTTTTTACAAAGGGGTAGTACATTTTTTGAGTAATCAAAATTTTTGTAATAAAAATTTTAATAATCAAAATTTTCATAATCAAAATTTTCATAATCAAAATATTAATAATAAAAAAATTTAATAAAAAATTTCATGATCTAAATTTTCATAGTCAAATTTTTCATAGTTAAATTTATTTTACATTGTCTAAAAACTCTCAATTTCGAAATATTTACCTATTTAAGAAAAACTTTAGGAATCTAATTCTCTTCAAGAAGAATCTCACTTATTAATGACAATCTTCCTATAATTCTGGAAGGTATGTTTCCTTTCTTAAATATTTTTAATCAATTTTTTACATGTTGGTATTTTCATATTGTTTAAGAAATTTTTTTGAATTCACTTTTCCTTAAATATGAATTTTTTATCTTAAAACCTCAAAATATCGGAACCTACCAAATTCCTTCTTTGACTATCATCTCTACTATCAGATCTGATCAAGAGTGTCTCCACCATTGGATTTTTTTCAAGAAGATGAAATGATCCCACAAACTCCTATATAAAGACCCCTCATTAGTTGTCCCTCATCGATTTTCAAGCCATGGCATGCTGAAGCTCTGCTCCTCTATTTAAGGCACATTCTGATTGTTCATGTATTCTTCAAATCAGATTGTCTTTGGAAGCTTCTCCTCAAAATCAAATTTCATCAGTAATGAAAATATCTTAATGGTATATATACAGAGAATGGTTAGTAGATATTAAATTCTTTACTAAGTATGATTCTATTATCTAGAAAAATATCAAGTTGAATGGCTGGAAGAGCATATGTTTATCCAAACTAAAGTCACATGATCTGTTTTACCCAGAGTTGAATGTAGATTTCTATGAGTCTGTAAGTTTCTTCAATTAAGGATAGAGAGAAAATATTTTGTTTATGAGCTATGGAAAGACCTATTCCCTTTCTTAAAATAAGCCTTCCAATATTATTGTAATTCTGTATAATGGTGAAGCTGAATTCTGTACCCATAAGCTACTTGATGTATCAATATCGTTTGATAAAGAAAATTATATAGAGTTCCTTGGTTTGAAATATGTGATGACTCCGAAAATTACCCATCTCTCTAAAAATCTATGGATTCTTTACTTATGGGTTCAAGGATTTCTCATTACGAGAAAAGGTGATAAGGATACTCTGATGAAAAGTGATATTTATGTTTTTACTTTCTGTTGAATCTCAAAAAGATTAATTTAGTGAAGTATGTCTTACTTAAAATCCTGAATATCAAGAATGGGACTCTCAAATCAAAAATAATCATGTATCCAGTTATTCTCTCCATGATTATTATTCTTTGTTTTGAATCGTTTAAAATCCCTTGTAGTTCTAATCCAAGGAATTTCAAAGTGATTTTGTTGAGTGATGATACACTAAGAAGAATGAAGGCTAGTTTTTCTAGTGAATCTGGAGAATTCTATGATTTATATGAAGTTGAAATAGAATCTTTATCAAAGAAACTAGATGTGGCTAGGACATCCAAAAAGGGTGGTAAGAAGAAGTATGTGAAGGAACCAAAAAAGAAAAAAAATCTCTTACTCTTAAGGAAACTCAATCAACACCACCTAAGCCAAAGAAGCAAAAGTATTATCCGGATGAAGTGGTTTCCAAGTGAAGAGAAGACAAGAATAATAGGAAAGAAGGGGAGCCTAGTTTTATATTGGATCTGACTGAGGAAAAATATTCAAATTTTCAGGCTTCTGAGGATCTTGAGAAGCAAGAAGAATAAAAGAAGAAAAATTAGAAAATTCCTGAAGCTGAGATTGTTCAATATCTTCTCAAGGCTGTTGAGAAAGTCTCTGAACAACTCCATGTTCCGAAATCAATTTTGTAAGAATTACTTCCTGTGACTCCGGGAAAGAAGATGTTAATTCCAGAACCTGATGAAGAAGAAGAAATAGTTAAGGAAGAGGAAGTCAAAGAAGAATAAAAATGAAGTGATGATACAGATGATATGATAATACAAGTGGAGGAATATAATGACAAGGAGAGTCCCTATAAAAAGTTTTCAATCCAAACATCGGAAGCTGTATCAACTAAAATTATTTAACAAGGAAAAGAGGATAAGAAGTAGGAAGTAGTGAATAAACAAACTGATGATAAAAGTAGCAACCATGACTTCATTCAGCAAGAGGGTCTAGTGGCAGATGAATAAAAAGATAAAGTTGAGGAAGATAATATAGTCCAACAATATGATAGTGAACATGAATAGACAAAAGTAGTTGAGAGTATTCCAAAAGCTGAGAAGGAAAAACAGGTGTTGGGTGATACACCTAGAAAAATTTTAATATCAAAGAAATATATTGGTGGTCCATCGATGAGAAAATATTAAGAGATAGAAAAATAATCCTTACCAACCAAACAATCTGATGTGGAATCATCCTATCTTGGAAATGACTTTGTAGTCCAATCATTAAAGAAGCTAGTTGATACCATTCCCTTATTTCTGAGTATAGACTCGAGGTGCTAGATGCTTTAGCACATGTTTAATTAGAAATCAAATTCAGTTACCATGCTTATGGATAAGTTTTTTAGGATTGAGGATGATTTCAAATCCTTCTTCATTGGATATGAAGCTCACAAAAGATCATGCAAGGAAATGACAATGTAGTTAAGGAAAAAAAATATAAGAGATGAGAATCTTTGATGATTTTCAATAAAGTGTGAAGGATGATTTTGACACATAATATAGAAAGTTCAAAGATCTTACTAAACGTTTTGAGGAAAATCTAAGTCTCGAACAAACAACATGGAAGCAAGAAGTTAAGAATCTTAATGGAAAACATAATTCAGTTGCTTTGAATTGAAAAAGGGAAAGAGATCTTAGAATTGAGTTCAATGAAAATCTCATTAAGAGAGTAGATCTTTTGAAGGCTCAAGAAGATATTCTTAAGGCTCCGGAAGAAAAGATCAAAGCCTTGGAGAAGAAAAATGAATATCAAGATCAGTTGCTGATGCATTTTGAAGAGAATCACAAGGAGTTTAAGAAGTTGAAAACCACCATGAAGAAGATAATGCCGAAAGAGAGAGAAGGATAATTTTTTCCAACCCGATCTTTTTTTGTTTTTTCTTTTTTGTACAATTTTTTTCAATCGTAATGAAATTTTGGTTGTTCTTCAAAAATTTTGTGGTATAATACTAATATTTCAGGTACCATATTTTTTTTCCATTCCCTTTATTCTTTTTTTTAAATCACAAATGTGGAGAAAGGAATGATAAAAAGTATAATAAGTAAAGAAGAGAATTCCCTAAGTAAGGGAGAGTCAATCTAAGGGGGAGTTTTATCTAAGAATAATTCATCATGAAAGAAAAATAAAAATCTATTTAATGAAGTCAAGAATACAATCCTTAGAGATTTCAAAACCTAAGGGGGAGTTTCTCATAGTCACCATGATCCATAAGTAAAGGGAGATAATTTTTTATTTTTTGTTCATAAAGAAAAACTCTAAGTCCTTATATTATTTTTCATAAGGATGTTTGTGCTTTCCAAAAAGGGGGAGATAGTTGAGTAAATAAGGTTTCCTTATGACTTTTCCATTCATATATGTTTTAAAAATCACAAACACTATATCCTAAGGAAAATTTTATTTTACCTAATAATTATCCTAATAAGGAAAATTTTCATTCAATAAGAAAATTTCTACCCTAACTTATGTTTTCATTGTACATTTTATTGTCTCTTTAAATCTGACTCATTTTATTCCTAATTATAAAATTCAGTTTTACATCTAAAACCTCAGAATCCTATAAATCCTTGTTGATAGAGTATTCTGTTTTTAGGATCCGAATTCTATGAAATTCAAGTTCTGAATTCCTTAGAATTCAGATTAGAATTTCTCATAATCCAGACTCCAAATTCTCTGAAATTTAGGTTCTGAATTCCTTTGAATTCGGACTTTGAATTCTCAAAATCTAGACTCCAAATTTTATGAAATTTAGATTCTGAATTCTCTAAAATTCAGGTGATGAATTCTCTAAAATTCAGATTCCAAATTCCTTAGAATTCAGACTCTGAATTCTGTAAAATTCAGACTTTGAATTCCTTAGAATTCAGACTCCGAATTCCTTATAATTAAGACTCTGAATACAATAGAATTTAGACTATATATTCTTTAAAATTAAGAATATTAATTCCTTGGAAATATGACTCAAAAATATATAAAATTATGGTTATGAATTCTTTGGAAAACAGAATCCGAATATCCATGCCTTATAGAATCTGAATGTTTATTTGGTCAGACTTCAAACATTATTTTTCTTAGACTTCAAAAAATAAATTTGGTTAAACAACTTCATTTTACTTATGTGTATTATGTAACGATGTCATACAATCTATTTATAACTAACCATTATTTGAGTTACACGTATACAAGTCCCTCCGAGATTCAAGGAGAAGTATAATTGTTGGAGGGGCGAGCCGACCATTGGAGAAGTGCCTATAAATAAGAGTTCATTTGAACAAGCTCAATAAATGTTAATCACTATAGTGATTAGATGTTGTTGAAGATATTTCTAGAGAGAGACTCTCATGCCGTGTGTATACTGAACATCTTGTTCAGATTGTTTTGTGTAACTCTGATTGTCGTTGTGACCAATCAAGGACTTCCGGGATAAGAAAACAGAGGTACAGACTACCTTAAAGTTCAAGGACTTCCGGGGATAGAAATGAATAGGTTTCAACTACCTTAAAGTTTATGGGCTTGCAGGAATAGAAAGATAGATACTGATGTTCTTATCGAGGTATTACCCTGGCGTGGGTAAGACAAACTTTCTTGAAAGTATAAATCAAGGGACCTTTATCCCAGGTTGTTGAATACCCTTCTATTTGGGTTAAAATATTTCATACTTGTTACTTGTTTTGTTTCAAGTTTATTTATATTTCATTTTGATAAAGAAAGAATGTATAAAATTATTATAATATCTTATCACTTTCATGTACTTTGATAAATAAGATTATTTATGCTCTAAGGTAGAATCTTTTTCTTGTAAACTTTCCTTATGTTTTGTTTCTGGAACCATATTTCCAGAACCTAGAAAATTTGTAGAACTAAAAGAGGTATTGTGGATTTAAATTGTTTAAATTTGTTAAACATATTTTTCTTTATGGTTAATAAATGAATTTTTTTAAACTTACAATTCACCCCCCTCTTATAAATTGAGAATCTACATTATTATTTCGATCCTACGTCGTAGAAACCAACCAGAAGAATTTGTGGAGAATGTGGTTGCACCTATGTCATAGGTGAACCAATAGATAGTTTAGAGTATCATATAAGTGTTTCAATCTATAGAAATAAGGAATATAGGGGATGATCAAAGACAATTGGATCATTCACTCTTATTACATAAGTAAAATCCACCCATTTTTGAGGTGATTTTGAACTAGAAAAGGCATAGTTGTGGATAAAAATGATGAATCCTATCATAAATTTCATCAGAACATTGGAAGATATGGATTTAAATATTGATATATATATGTTAGAGGATCTTTCACACCAGTGGTGGGATCTAGTTGTTAATGATAAATTGGATCAATTCCTTGGTTTAGATGATTTTGAATAATTATTCAACAAACAAATCTTTCCTCCCACATTCGATATCCAATGAATAATGATATTCTTCTTCTTAAAGAAAGAAACTATTTCGATCATAGATTATGTGGCTTAATTAATTAATTTAGTAAACATTTCACCCAGGGTGGTGGGTAGTTCACCCTTGAAGACATACATCTTTAAATTGGGGATGAGGTAGAATATTTTCTTATAGATTGATGTCGTCTATATTACGGATTATATAGAGATAGTCGACAAAATAATAGTGGATGAATAGGAAATATACAGATAAATGTTAGGTGGAAGTACTTTTATACCCATGGGAAATGGTGGGAACTCTAATGCTGGGAGAAAGCGTAATATGGAAATTTATTTCTAAGGTGGTAGTGGGAATCAAATTCATATGGCTAGATTAGTGAATATTATTATGAAACCCATGAAAAAGATTGATATTTCTAATGGGGTTCCATTAAACATGTAAAGTGAGAATGTATGTCACCACCAAGAGAATTCCAAAATTTCCACAATATGGGGTATCTTCAGTTCTATTTTCATATTTCTCTGAGGTCGGGTGTTCATGACACTTGTTAGGTGTCACAAGCATCCTATGATTCAATAGTATGAGGGAATCAAAATCAACTTCATCATTAAGACATAACTATACATGGTGATTATAGTAATACCATTAATTCTTAGGAAGTGTAATCTTTACATGAAAATAAGGGGAAAAGTGTATCAACAAAGTAATTATATAGAGATGAATAAGTTATTGTGGATGATCAGTCTGCACTATCTACAATGTGAGGTTCAATTCATTTAAATTATACCCGTATACAAGATCTTTTTGATATGGGTGAGTCCCATTACTTTATTACTTCTCTTATTTATGAATTAATGCATTTAAATGTTGAGAGGATGCCTTTTGTGATAAATCTTCAAACTCCCATTAGTCAATAAGAATGCATAGACCTTGTGTGTAGAGCATGTTACAGAACCATTGATGTAGCTGATCTAAAATGGTATTTCCTTGTGCTTGAGATGGATACTTTTTATATAATCATAGGTATGCATTGGTTGACAATGTATAAGGCTCACATCGACTGTACTACCATAAAAGTTTGTTTTACAACTAATGATGTCGTTGAGCATCTCTTTCGAGGATACCAGAATACAAAAGAAGTTGAAACATGATTTTTGGAACTGATAGTTGGAACAATCTCATACCAATTAGTAAGGTTGTCTTTGTCATAGATGAACAATATTTTGATGAAATGTTTTCCAGTAGCTGTGAATTAGTTTCCATATGTTTTCTATGATAATATCTCAGGGTTCCCACCCATGAGAGAAGTATATTTTATGATAGTTCTCTTATAGGAACCATTCTTATCTCACTTCTATCTTATTAGATGAAACCAACTGAATAAATGGGATAGAAAGAGTAGTTAGAAGAGATGGAGAGAAAAGGGTTCATTCATCCTAGCACATCTTTATGGGAAGCACTAGTCTTGGTTGTGAAATAGGTGGATTGAACTATAAGGATGTGTATTTATTTTTGTATGCTTATCCAAATTATGAAAATGAATAGATATACACTTCCATACATTTATGATCTTTTTGGTCAATTGAGGGGAGCATAGTGGTTCTCCATAATTGACTTACAATCATGATATCACCAATTATGGGTTCACAAGTAGGAAATTCTAAAGATAGTCTTAAAAAGAATATATGGACATTATGAATATGTCGTAATGCCTCTTGGACTTAAAAATTCACCAGTTGTTTTATATAATTGATGAGTTGGGTATTTCCAAGATATCATGATTCTTTCATGGTGGTGTTAGTGGAAATCATATTAGTTTATTCAAGGTCAAGGGTTGAGAAAGAGAAACACTAGGAAATAATGTTGGGAATCTTGAAGTATTATCATTAGTATGCCATATTATCAATGCTTGATTTTTGGATACAATAGGTACATTTTCCTAGCCATTTAATTTCTAAAAGAATTGTTTCTATAGATCCATAAAGGATTGAGGTTGTGGTCTCTTTGAAACATCTGAAGAATGTCTTTGTGATAAGAATTTTTCTTGGATTTCATGTTTATTATTGATAGTTTTTGTATGATTTTTCAGGAATATCATCACCTATTACAACTTTTACAAAGATGAATGTTCCATTACAATGATAAAATTTTTGTCATAAATCCTTTCAATAGCTGAATGTTCACCTTAGATTTGCACCAATTTTGTTTTTTTGGAATTATCACAAGGGTATGTTGTATATTATAATTATTAAATATCAAGTTTGGGGTGTGTTTTCATGAAAGGATATCATGTTTCTTCTTATTATTCAATGTAGTTATAATTCAATGAGAATAACTACCCAACACATGATTTTGAGTTTGCTATTGTAGTCCATGCTTTAAATATTTGGCATCATAACCTATTTAGTTAGAAATTTACTATGTTAATGGATCATAAGAGATTGAAACATATTTTATCAAAAAGGTATTTGAATATAAGACATGGAATATGGATGGAGTATCTCAAAATGATTGACTTTGAGTTGATGTATACACCCTATAAAGGAAATTTGATGGCTGATGCATTAAGCAGAAAGTCATATGATCAGTCATCAATGGATGCCTCATATGAGTTGAAATTTATTTTAGTCTTAAAGGAAATTCAAGTGTAATGTGAATAATGAGGTGATTTTGCAGTTTCAATTCAGGTTTTAGTGGTTCTTTATTTGTTAAAAATGGTTAAATGTTCATAGAAATATAATTCAAAATGTGTCATGAAGAGTTCAAAACTCAATTGTGGGGAGACCATTGAGGGATGGAAGTTTGATGATAGTTCATTGTTGTGGTTAACAAATCCAATGGTCATACCTATGGATTGTCCAAAACAACTTATTCATATTTACCACCATTCATGATGGGTAGTTCTTCCTAGAATATAGAAGATGTATAAGGCATTGAAAAAAAATTTTGGTGGATTGATATGAAAATGAAAGTGGGTGAGAATGTTTTAAGATACTTAACTACTCATCAATTTAAGTTAGATCATCAGTTAATTGTAGGTATGTCAAATAAATTACCTAATTATTTTTGGGAATAGGAGTAGATAGCTATGGATATTGTAAATGGTCTCCCAAGAAAGGTTCAGAAACATGATTTCATATGGGTGATAGTAGATTGGCTCACAAAGTCAGCACATTTAATCCTTATTAATGAATTTCATATGGTGGAGGACTCATAAAAAATCTATATCTGAGAAGTATTAAAGAGGAATATCCTTCCAATATCAATCATATCAGACAGAGATCTGAGGTTTACATCTCATTTTTTTAAATCATCATAGAAATCCCTTGGGAATCAGTTGACTTTGAGTATATATTATCATCCTCGGATAGATGACCAATCTGAACGGATGATACAAACTTTGGAAGACATGATTCAAGCTTATAAAATGGATTTAGTGGCTCATGGAAATAATATCTTCCATTAGTGGAGTCAACATATAACAATAGTTATTAGGCATTGATATAAATGGATTTGTCTGAATCATTGTATGGGAGTCCTTTTTCTGCACTTTTTTGGGTAGAAACATGTGAGACTTCATTATTTTCAATGATCCTTGTCCAAGAAACCACCAAGAAGATTTAGTTTAGTAGGAAATGGATAGAGATTAATCATAGTTGATAGAAATAATATTTATATCATCACCGATGATAGTTGTAATTCATTTTCAGTGATCATGTGTTCTTGAGGATTCCTCTAATGTGTGTACATTTTCATTCTCATAAACAAGGAAATTTATCTCCTTGATACATAGATCATTTTGAGATACTGGAACAGGTTGGTGTGGGGAAATATCAGTTGGCATTTCCACCACAGTTTTGTGTGGTACACAATATGTTTGAAATACCTTAATTGAAAAAGTATCAACCTGATCTTGACAATGTGATCATATAGACTCACTTTAACCTCAATCCAGATGCATCATTGGTGCTCATGTTAGTGAATATTAGTTTATCTTCCCCTTTACACTTTTTTGTTTTGTAGTCTTCCACGATGGTACTCTTTGTGGAGTTTTTTATATAAATGGAATATTTAGTTTTCCAATATTGATATCATGCATTATATAGTTGGTTATTTTGTTATGGAATATTTGGTTGGATGTTTTATTTTAAAAGTTCAAATCATCCCCCACATGTATTTAATCCCTATATCATTTATTTACAGCCTTTGGTGCCCTGGAGATGTCGCTTAAGGCCATGTAACATCCTCTAACCTCCTCACTACAATGAGGTGGGATGGGATGTTAAACTCTCCATGCATGATTTTAGATATATCTTTTTGATATATATAATGTAGATTCATGTATATGTATTAACACTATATTTATAAGTTATAAAGTTCAATTCATGGGAGTAAAAGATAAGAAGAGATACAATATCAGATAAGATAAAAGTATAAAGATATGTCTTGAATAAGTTTTATATATATATATAAAATTATATTCTGAAATAAATGGGAAACTAGGGGAGTTGGAGTTCCAATGCTATAAGCTAAAGTGAAATGAGGATTTCATACTCAACCAGCTGGGGAGTTGTGTACTTTTGGTCTTTATTCTCATTTTTATTTTCATTTTGTAATTTATAATTACTACATTGGTTGTTAGACACATGTAAAAGTAAGTTATCTATTATTATTTGATATTTTAATTTAGTTGAGTGATTTCTATTCCTCCTTCTATGATTTTTACACTATTCATGGTTGGTAAATGCTTAATTAGAAGTGACCAAGTGTCATAAAGGCGGGTGGAATTGATGAATAGGATGTGTACCATTATGTTTTTTATTATCTTAAACATTTCAATTATTTATATTAATTAGTATCACTTTGATATTAATCAATATCGTATTCCCATGTTTTCTAGCGATAGTGGTATAAATTAGGGGATGAGACCCAATGTGATAGAGGGGAGTGGGAAGTGATTGATGACTTAACTTAACTGACCATTTTAGTGATTGATTTTAATGCCTATATATTGATTATATATTACCTCAACCATGTGGATTTTTTGCCAAAATAGTTCTAATTCTTTTAATAGGATTTACTAGATTTTCTAAGATGTCTCATGGATAATTATTTAACTAATTTTATAATTGAAGTGGGTTTTTGTAAATCATGGGAAACCATTCTTGAATTCAAATCCCCTATTTTATTCATTTTTATTTGTTTTTCTCTCAACACACTAATTATATTATTTTAGTTAATTTAGTTTCATTCATTATTTAGTGAAAACTTTATATATTTTATATTTTTAATTTTCCTTTTCATGTTGGGTTCGACCATGGGAATTACATATCTTAAACTACTTATTAATAGTTTTAGTGATTTTTAGTTTGGTATTTTAAGATTCTTAATTTATTCGAGACCATATGGATTAACAACAACTATGTTCCCGATCATGTTTGTTGGTGTTGTTGTCTACAATTAGGATAAAAATCATTAAATTGTAATAAAATGACTATTACCATTCTCTTTTTTTTCTAATTATAGAGTAATTTTTATTTTTGTTCAATTATACATTCTTGTGGGTTTTATGGTAGTTATTGTAGGAAAAACTCAGAATTAGTTCTCACATCTATATAGTGATTCAACCTTCAAATCCATCACAATAATTAGATGGACTTAAATAAAATATACATCCCTGATGGTGGTAGAAATAACATTAAGAATTATTCCATAACCACAGTCGAGTTTTGATGAATTTTTCTTCAAAATAAAGAAAATATTGTTCAATGATGTGGTTGAAATGTTGGAGAACATGCTAAAAATATTTATGAGTACAAAAAAGATAATAATATTGTAGCCAACATCAAGGATAAACTTTAGGTTAGATTTAAGGGTGATTAAGAAATTAATGTTATAGCTCATGTGCATATGGAAGAGGAATTTGTATCTAAATTTCCTTAGAAAAATAAAAAAAATTTAAGAGAAGTTTAAATATAATGAAACAAAATAAGAAGTAGAACTAGTAGAATAAAAATTATAAAAAGAGAAGTATGGGATATGAACCTCTTAATTATAGACTAATTTGATGGGAAGGTGAAAAGGCATATCAAGAAGATGATTCTGAAGAATAACCTCCAACACTAACTAAAAAACTATGATTAGAAGAAAATTATAATGCTAAACTTGAAGATATCATGATATAATTTAAATATAAGTAGGAAAAAATTGAATTAATTGACTTGTGTCACTAATTATAGATAACCCCAACACATATTATCTCATCCATGGGGTTTTACATTGCTAGGATCCCTAATTAATGGGAGAATAAGATAAGAATAATGAAGACAATTATCATGGCTATACTGAACATATAAAATATTCAGAATTGGATTAATCTATATTGATTAACATCATATCATACTCCTATCACATGAGACTGAGAGGTAAGGTGGAGCCTATTAACATAAACAAGGGATATTTTTTTTGGAAACTATAGTTTTATTTTATTAATTTCTTATAAATTAGTCACTATGAATCTAAGATTTTATTCTAGGAATTTTTTTTAATCCATGTATATATTTCTGATCTGGAATGGAATGTAAATTTTTATTTCACTTGGTATTTTTGTTTTTTAGGAACATGATGATCAATGTGAAGATATACTAGTAGATATAAAAGTTTAATGTTCATAAGTAAGGGGAAATGTTTTAAATTATTTAAATTTTAAATAACCTATATTAGTTTTGAAATATTTTTTCAATGTTTTAATTAAAAAATGCATGTCCCACTTTCGACTTGTACTGAATTTTTAATCTATGATACAAAAATTACTTAAGAATCCCATTGTGCCATGTTTTAAATTCATTTTAAAATGGAATTAAAGAACTAGTATGTAAGGTTTACTTAGTAAATATAATAATTGGGATATATATTTAATGAATAATTATTTTGGGAGGCTTGTTAACTAATATTGATGATATTTCTAGTGATTTTTTTTCATTTTTCAATTTCTGTATTTTATGTTGTCTAGTTTTTTATTAATGTATATTTCATAGGAGAATGTTTTTTATTATATATTACCTATTATTAGGAGGGTTATATTGAAAATTTTCATATTCTGTAAAATACCCATTTCTTGATAGATAATTAGGATATGTAAATCACCTATAACATTAATTGAGTCCGGTCAAAGATATGAAATTATAAAAACTCCAATTTAAAATTATTTAGGAATTTTTATTATTGATACCTTTATCCTTGAGACCTACCATGAAATTTATATAATTTCTTAATCCCATATATTCTATGAATATCCTTGTTTGAGAAGGTCCACATTACAATCCTATATTATCCTTTCATAACCTAATCTTTTTATTTTTCATGATTTTCAATAGTTCAAATGTGGGGGGTAGGTTATCTATGGTGAAAAAGGATGTGTCATAGTAAGGAATAGATGTGAAGTATTTTCATGGGTTTTAGGGAAAGCATCATGATAATTTTTATAATTCTTTATGGATACCCTCTTAGGAAAAAATAAAAAAAATGGTTCAAAAAATATTGAAAATACAAAAAAAAATGAAGAAACAAATGTATTGTTTCATTGGTAGGTCCAAAGTCACCCTTATCTTAACTAATGATATTATTAAATCTATTAATATTAGTTTAGTGAAAATATAAATTTTTTGTTGTCTGAGGAGTATTTTTAGCAACCACACATTTTGGAAAAAAAGATGAAAATAATATAAAGAAAAAATAGAGTATCCTTTCATTGGGATTTCCTAGAGTTCATGACCTTTTCATTGAGTTTAGAAAATTGGGGGTGATATAAATTGAGGATTATTTACTTTGGACATTAATTTTTATTATCATCATTTTTTTAATATTTTAAAATTCCCTTTTAATCGTTAAATATTTTACATCATTTAACTTCCTACCATAAGACATAGATTTATCTAATCCTTAATGTAAATCCTTCATGATTATTTGTGAGATTTTTTTATAGGGGGAGTTTTGAGATCTTTTTCAGTCCTATAGTAAGGATCTAGTTTTTTAGGTATGATTATAAATCATTTTAAACTGTTTCCTTGAGTGGTGTGAGAAAAAATTCTAAATGAGATAAATTACTACATGGAATGCATACTAATTATTTATTAATATTCTTGACTGCAAGTTAGGGAAAACGTTATCAATTCAAAATGGGAAAATTAAAATTCATAATTAATTAGATCACTTTAATAATTTCGGAGTTAAATTTTTGTTCATTCGTTATTCTTGAATGGTGGGCTATTCATAGATAATTATTTGTTTTCTGACTTTGACATTTGAATATTTGTGGCATGGTAATTAATTATGATTTAAGTTGAGATTTTTAGTTGAGGAAAATAATGATTCAAAGAATTTTCTATAGTTATACTAATGAAGAAGTAAAGTACTATAATGAAATGTATGAATCCTAAATATTTAATGTAACATGGGAGTCTCGAAAATTCATGTAAATTTTAGGGCAAAAAATACTATTACATGTTTTCTTTTGAAATTACCCCAGCAAGATCATGCACTCACACTAAGATGGGGGTAATTTATTATGACCTTTTTATTTAATTTTAATTATCCCAATAATTATTAAAATATTTTTTATATTAATATGTGTGTGGATATCCTTTTTATTATTTAGTATAAAATTACCAAATTCAATGTATCAAAAATGCAAGACAGTATCACATGGTATTTTCTACATGGTTTGACCAAAATGTGGGAGTATACACCTTTCTATGTTTTAGATGAGTCCAACATAGAGATATATACTATACTAAAAAAGTAAATTTAAATAGGTTATATCTTAAAAATCATTTACTCTCTCTCAATGGGTTCATATTCCCACAACTAGTTTCTTTACACAATCTCATCTCGGTTTACAAAGGATTCTCCCAACACACTATTAAACAAGATCTTATTCGTTAATCATGATGTCATTACATCATAAAGTAAATAACATATTCCTTGATCAAATTATTCATAATAAAAAGGACCATATTCTATATTTACATTCACACAGGTCTCTTAATGTGACCAAACCTATAGATCTTATTCAAGATGTGGATTGATAGACTTACTCAACACAATCTTCTTTGGTCCTTGTGTGTCCTTCAATAATAAAAAATCTTCAATCATCAAGATTATTGACTTAATTAATTAATAGTATAAATAAAACCTATTAACATCTCTATAAAACCCAAAATTCTTCTTCTTCTTCTTATTTTTTATATATAATAGAGGGATATTGTAGGGTGGTTCATCACTCATAATTATCCTTATTCTTATTCTCTTATTTTTATTCTTCCTCGATTCACAAGATCAGCTCTCTCTAGAATATAATTTTAATATCTTTCTTTAATACATAATTTCCTCTAAAAAATATTGTATTAATTATATTTTATTATTTTTCTCTAATATTAAACATATTTGACAAATTAATACAATTTTTTGTTCTTCTATATTAGTTTTATTTTTCATTCCCTTCTTTTTATTATTTTTATCATCAAGGAATAACAGAAATTTAGTTTTCATATTTGAATATTGAAAATAACCCTAAAATTGTTGCATCACAATCTTATAAATAATTAAATTTAGTAATTTATTTAGTAAAAAAAATATTCATCTATGAATTTCCATATCTGTCATGTTTCTCATTGTGTTTTGATATTTCCCTTCATGGTGTGATCTAAACATTATTATTCCCTTGGTATTTTGTTTGTTTCAGTGTGACAATAATTCATAGAAAGGAAACCCTCATCATAGTAGGGCATTCTTCTTCAATTTACACCTATATTATCCATAGCTATAATAATGGTCTTACAATGAATCATGATATTTACAAATTTAATATTAGAGAAGCATTTTTGAACTTTTTGTCACTAGAAATATCACATTTTTCTTTCTAGTAACCCTTAAATATCTTTACGATGAGTCTTAGATATTCATTAAAAACATTGTTCAATTATTAATTATCGCCCTAGGTAAATATACATATCCTTATTTTATAGCCTTTATATATCTGGGAATTTACATTTAGATATCACAATTTATTGAGTACTATGCCAATTCTACTTTCTTCCTATTAATTATCCTTACATATTTCCATTAAATAAATTTGATAAAATTTTCATTTTGAGTAAAGTAACTTCACATGTTATAGTGTGGTTTGGGACTTTCCTACTATAGTCTTCAACATTCTGAGAAACTCTTACTTAACTAGAGTAATTTTTAAAGTACTCTTATATATGGACAAGACTATTAGAGTGACTCTTATATATCATTTTAAGTACTCATACATATCATAGAGAGCTTCTATACATTTATAATTATTAGTCAGCTTATCTTTTGAAACACTTATTTATTCTTAAGAGTTTCATAGCTTCCTTTACAAATGTAAATAAGATTCAAAAATTCCACAACATTATCCATTCATTTTTTAATTTTCATATCCAACTCAAAATTCTATAACTTCTTCAAATATAAATATTCAATTTACAACAACTGTAAATTTTCTTAATAAAACATAAATGAAAAATTTTATTTCTGATAATTTTTTCAAATGCACTTCAACTTCATTTAAAAATCAATATAGCATATGAGTACTCAAATTGGAGTTATTCAGTAGGACTACACTACCTCAATACATTAAACTTCAAACTCAACCCTCTCTAGTCATTATATATGTGATATTATACATATATTTCTGTATCCTTTATGCATGATAATCAAAGAATGGATTCTCTATAAATTCAATTAGCATGATTCCTATTCAATATCTCGAGTTACTCATATTAAAAAAAACTTTTATAGATATTTCTCTCAATATCAAATAAAAATTTTCATTGATTCGCTATAATATCATCTCTAAAAACATCAGATTTATAAGATGATTCCTTCAATATGAATAGATAAGACTTTAAGGACCTACTGTCTTTCTGATTATCTGGGGTATTATCTCAACATCTATATCCATTTATAATATATAAATATATATTTTATACTCAATGATTAAAAATGCAATAGTATAGTAGAACTATAATTTATATGTCACATTAGGCTATTCACCATAATATAACACATATTTATATTCTTATTACTTATTGACAACAAATATAACAATCATAATTCATTATGAACTTAAATATTCCCATTTATATTTCTATTAAATTCCCTCAAATATATTATCTAAATTTACGTCAATATTCCTTCAATATTTAACCCTTTATCTCCCCCTTACTGACAATAAATACATAGCTTCCAAAGTAAGAGGTAGTATTTTCTTTTTCTAATTGTTTACTAAAATATCATCTTTGTCCACATAGTAAAACCTAATAAACATAAGATAATAATCCAATCCCTTTTATCTTTAGAAATATCTATTAATTAATCAACTCTAAGTCTTCTTGAGAAAGATCAATGTAGAAAGAAAGAGTGATTAACTTCTACATAAAATTTACCCATAGAACTATCAGGCATGGGATGCCATCAATGTTTTATTTTTATAGAGGTGGTTCAAGTTTATTTTTCAAGGAAATTATAACCTACAATCAACTCATCAAACACATAAAAAGAGTTAATGTGAATAAATTCCACTTCCCCTTCAAGATTTATTATCATTTTATATAAACTCTCTTTATCAATCATATTTGATTTACCTCAAAACAAGGATGGTAAAATTCATTGTTATAACTCATCTTCAAAATTTTATAGAAAACCCATATAGATATATAATAGTGATATTATAGTAGATCTTATACTAAACTCACCGTAAATGGATTTATTTTTTCATATCTTCATTATTACTAGTCTTCCATATAGTGAACTCCAAGTAGATCCTTTTGATATCACTTGAAATATTACAAGGATAAATCATTATACTAGTAAAATTATCTTGTTATGGATATATATTATTTCTATAAACATTCGTCATCATATGTATTCACCCATTTCATATATCATCTTCAATTCCCTAAGTGAAAACCCACAAATAAACAAATATATTTTGGAATAATATGAGATCACCACAACCTTATTAGTGAGAGAAATCGGGATATTAATTTCTTATTAACCTAGAAAAACATTTCAAATCTACTATAGTTTGGAGAGAACACTTCATACATGATTTTTATTTGATTTTATGGATAACAATATTTATAAGAATAACATTTCTCTTACTTCTCATAATTTTTTTATCATATAGAACCCCATTTTCCAAAAAGTATAGAAAAGAAAAATCATTATTTTTTATGTGATGTATATGTTTTTTCATTTCCATTTAGTCTCTACAAAGAGTTAATAATTATTTAGTAACATTCTCATTATTTGTTGATTTTTCACAAGGTTTCTTAATAAAATTATATTTATAGTTTTTTAGTTAATTTATCATATTCTTTGCCTTATATGTCTTCCACCAAACTAATCAGAATATTTTTTTCCTTTATTGATTCAATTTATTTCTTCAACAGGTTTCCTTAATCACTCAAATTCATGGTTTATTACATTGATCAATAATGTCACTTTTTATACTATAGTAGAATAATTTCATCCTTGGTGTTGTATATTTTTAAAATTTATTATTGGGTTTGTATTTCTCAATATTATTTTTCTAATTACATACCAAAAAAACTCATCTCTATTAAATATTTAATTATTTATCTATTATGGTTTTGTTCCTCTATAATATTTTCATACATGATTAGTTGATCCACACTAACACTCTTTATTACTATGACCATGCTTTTTCAATTCCCATAGATATTATCAAATCATTAAAATATGCTCTTAGTAAATAATTTTTCATTTTTCTATGAACTTTTATTCTATTTAGAATTGATGCCCCTTAATTTAAGCCTTACATAATCTCTATGAACTGATATATTATGAAAAAATTAAATTGATTTGTGTCCAAATATTCTATATACCTATTAGTTTCCAATAAATCTTGATCTATTTATTTTAGATCATCATTTCTATATTATTTATTTGTTTCCTTTAAACAAAACAACCCTTATTTAGGGTAAACTTTTAAGAAAAAAAATATTCATTATCTTGATAACATCAAGCCTTAATGTTTTGGTGAGTTTCCCAAAAATTTTCTACACCCATATTTGTTAATAATTTTATTTAAACAATGTAGTAAAAGTTAAAAAGGTATTATTATATGAAATAATTTTCATAGAATGGGTTCCCTTGTGTTTTGATCTTATATAATATTTATTCTTAGATTATTTCAAGATATTATTTCACTAATATGAATTATTTTCCATAAATAACCTTACTAAAACCATTCATAGAATTAGATCTTTTTTCATTTATTCGAAATATTTTACTCATGTTGATTATAGATTTTCCATTTTGACTTCAATTTCAAAAAACATTATTAGGGATATTTTTCTCAAACTAAATTAATGTTATACTTTTTTCTTATCTAATTTTTATCTTCCAATATTATCCATGTTTTTTATTCTTATTTCTAGAAAATAAATTTCAAGATATATAATTCTTTTAGATTTGATCACTATTTGAAATCCTTTAAACCAATCATATATTAATTAGTTTCTTACAAGTAATAGTTCATTTCATTACATACTCGACTTACCATATCATTCCCATCAATTTTATATTTATATAATTCTTATTCTATGGAGAATTTATCTTTACTAGTATTTAAGGATGGTTCCATGGTGTTCACTTTTTTTATGAGTGTGTTATATTTCTAAAATATCATAGTTAAACCCATCTTATAGCATCTTATTTTATCTTTATATATTGCTTTTAATCATTTATATCCATAATGAATTAATGTATAAAATTGATAACTTAATTTTTTGAGTAACACTTTACTTTAGAGTAAAATTTAGTATTGACTTGTTCTCCAAAAACACATCATATATAGAGAAAAAAATTTCTAGATGATTATTATCAATAGATTTAATAGATAAAGAATAAACTTTATTAACTTCTAGTAGTGGTGGATCTTATTTTTACTATGAATATTTTCTAATCTTTCTTTCCAATTTCTTCGGTCTATTCATCAGGGTTTTGAATAAAAACTTCATATCATCTTTAAAAAGGATCCATATTTATATTTAAAATCTAATGAAATTATAAACCCTCAAAAAATCTATACTTAATATATATATATATATATAATAAAATAAAATAATAAATAAAATACATACAATCATATGGAACATGGATTAGCTCGTATACCACCTGAAATTCCCCAACAATATAGTGTAGTCACACTAAGTGGGTAGGTGAATCATTGTGACTTTTTACTAAATTATTTTTCTTCAATCCTTTTTTATTAGTTAGGATATATACAGATCTACATGTCATGACATATCAAAAATTTACCACATGAAATGAAATAAATAAGAGAGATATTATCACATGAAATGTTTTTAAAATTTTGACACCAATGTTACAATCTACTCTTTACTATGTTTGAGTTCAATCATGACATAAATATCCAATATATTATATAACTGAATGCAGATAGGTTATCTTCTAAAGTCTTCTATAATCTGTTAATAAGATCATAGTCTCGCAAATGTTTTCAATATACTAGCTCTTAAAGGTTTTATATGGGTCCTCTCAATACACTAATAGAAAATATCTTCTTTTTTACCCCATGTTTTACTAGAAAACAGTAGATAAATCTTCTTCCATGATCATATTTTGTTCACATCCAAAAGATCTTCTACTACAATCACATGTGTGTCAGTCTCATCAAGTAACAAAAATTTAAAACCTTATTCAAGATGTGGGTTTTTTCCCTTACTCAACCCAATATTATATGAAACTTATATGATCGTAAATATTAGTATCCTATCAATATATAAGATTCTTAACATAATTTAGGAAACAATTAATTTAATATGTCATTATCTCTCATAAAACCTTAATTACTATTCATTTTATTCATCTTCTATGTTATGAAGGTATCTAAGGGTATATGATCTCTCTTATTTCTCCTCCTTCTACTTCTATTTATCTTCTTATTTTGGGATTCATAGGATCTTATCTCTAAAAAACATCATCAACTTAACTCTCTTATATACAAAAATTCTTCAAAAATAATATTGTATACTTTATATTCTTATTATCTTTCTTTGATACTCAAGATATTTAATAGATAAATATAGAATCATATCTATTTTTCACAATTCTATTTTTTATTTTCTTCTTACTATTCATTTTATCTTTATAAAATCATATTAATATAGATTCAATATTTGAAAATGGTAAATCATCATTGAATTTAGGTAATGCGATATTCTTTATAATTATAGTTCTCTTTTATTCAATAAAAAACAATAAATTTTTATGTATTAATTTACATATATCTCATGATTCTAATAATCTTCATGGAATATTATTATCTATGAAATAATCAAGTGAACAATTCATGTTGGAATTTATGTCTACATGAAGGAATATCATTGAGGTGTGATACATATCTTCATAATGTAAGATAAACCTTATTATACTCAATGTATTTATTGGTTGTTGAATGAAACTCATTCATGATGTGGAAACCATCCTCAAGAAATCTCATCCTTATTTAATATTAAACTCTATTATACATGGATAAAATAATGAATATAAGTTTAATGTTGTTTTTTAGCTAAATATTATAAAAACTTCATCTGAATTTATGTCACAAAATATATCACATTTTTATACATTTTTATTTTTAAGAATTATATTGAAGAGTCTTATATATTGTTTGAAAACTTTATGTGGTTGTTAAATATCACCCTTAATAAATTTACATATCTCTCTATGGAAACTTTTATATATTATTTAATGTAAACTTATGTATCACAGTGTGTTTGTTAATTTCCCAATTCCCATGTAGTATGGATTTGTATTTTTCTGATTTATATTCTTTAATGGTTATAAAAACACTTATGTATCTTAAGTTATTTTAGAGGTACTCTCATGTATAGAGTATCCTATTAGATTGAATCGTATATATCAGCATAAATACTCTTACATATCATAATGATCTTTTAATAATTTTAAATTTTCGATTAACACAGTCTAGGAAACCCTAATGTATTCTTCAAATATTCATAGTTACCTTTACATATATAAAGATGATTCAAGATTACCTTAAAATACTCTATTCCCTTTCTAACATTCACTATAACTAAACATTCCACAACTTTTAAAAATTATCTCAGAACATTATAAAATATCATTTGGTTATCTTAAATAACTTCAATTCATCTCAAAAAACACTTAAATTACTATTAAATAACATAATGTTTTCAGAGATATTCAAATTAATTTTTAAATCATTATGTAATACGAGTACTCATCTTGACCAATTAAATAGAACTCAATGACCTAAATAATTCTAACTTCAAACACAACCTTATATAATAATTATCAAAGTGAAATTCTTTATATACTATAGTAACATGTATACTTAATAGTATAAGGATGGATTCTCACTTCCTCAAAATAGATTGATTCATCCTCAACACATCCATCACCACATATTTACTATGAACATGTTGTTGAATGCACATTAAATATTTAACAGACCTTTTAATTTACTAATTATAATATCATCTCTATGATCCTAAGATGTATAGGTTGCTTCCATAAATCTGGATATCCACGAAATCTAAGGAGTCCTTATTTTCCAAAATATCAAGGGAAATATCTCAACCTCAATATTAATTTTCAATATATGAATATATCTATAATAATTAATGGAATTTTAAAATACAAATAGTCTTATAAGACTTTAGTATTTATCCCATATTATGATTTTAATTACCATCGAACAAAAATTGATAACTTGCTTACTTGTGGGAAACAAATAAAATCATTTTAATCCCCAATGATATTCAATTTTATTTGGGTGAAAGTATTAAACATATTCCATCAGTAGTGTATAATGATTTAAATGAGAGAGATTCATAAAAAAATATTAGGTTTAAAGCTTACAGATATATCCATCACTTGTACCATCATGGTGATTAGGGATACGTTAGTGATAATTTTTAAGTTGATATTTCCTTCATGCTTCTTAATTCTATAAATGCGCATAGAAAATCTGGGTCTAGTTATACTTAGTTGGTAATTATTTGTAACAAAAATTACTTTGATTGATTTTACACAAGGAAAGATGACATTCAAAGTGAGAGCAGACATCGATTATCAGTTTTTTTGATGGTGTGAGACATATAAACCTATTACATAATTTTTTTCCCTATTGACAATGTCAAGAGAGAAGATAACTATAAAATTAAAAAACAATTAAGTAAGGAAAAAATTTGAGGTTGATGAAGCATTTAAATTAATGGGAACCAAATAATGGTGATTGAATAACTAGGTTCTATTATTCAAGTTAGTTGTTAAGTAAATTATTTATCCATCTGAGGTAGGAATTCGGTGATGGAAAGAAACTGTTAAATCCAAATTATGTGACAACTACCATAAAAAAATATATACTTTACCACCCTAACTAACTATGGTTACCTTGGGAATAAAAATATCTTTTCAAACACTTTTATATATGACTTATAGGAAGAAAAATCAAAGATAATATTAGAATATTTTTAGAAACATAAGACTCTATTTGGTTTGACATTCATTCAAATTAATAGAATATATAGAAACCCATACATTAAATACATAAATATTACATAATTTTAAAGAAAATATACATAATATAACATACCAAAAAAATATATATCTTTTGTGACATAAATAATTATTTTTATAAGACATTAATATATAAAAAACATACCTTTATTTAAATCATTCATCAAAGTCCTCTTATAATGAACCTTATATTCGTATCAATATTTTTTTCTTTATTTTTGGTTCCTCATTTTTTTAGGTTAATTTTATTTGTAGGATAGAATAATAGTTCATGAATGTTTCATCATCAACTTGTTGACTTATTACCTCCTAAATTTAGCTCTTAAATATTATCTTTATGATGGCTGTAAAATGAATAGAGTTTGAGTGAATTGAAGGGGAACTTGAGAATGGAAAATGGGTTAAGATTTACAGTGGCATCAGGTACCCAGTGGGATTAAAGTGGGAGTGGGTTGTTTTTTATTGGACAACTAAGTACATATTAGACATTTAGCTGGTACCCGCTGGCCTTATAACTAGTACTTGGTGGGATCTTAGAAGTAATTCATTAAAAATATGGGTAATGTTGTGGTTTTAAAGCTGAATTTTATAAATCAATTTATCCATAATTCATCATTTACTATTTATTTCTATAGTATGTATTACCTTAAGAGATCCTCCATGATTTCCATTCCAAATCTTAAATTGATGTGTGGATATTCACCCTAATTTATCCTTGAGTGGTTGTTGAAGGCCTCTTAAATTTAGGTTAAGGTAGAGTAGTCATACTCCTTCAATTATATTCTACCCTTTTAATAGTTTCATATCTCTCATGACCTTACATAATTCTAGGGTTTTGTATCTAGGGTAATTTATTTTACATTATTCCACTCAGTGGAACCAAAATTCATAATCATTGTTATTTGGGTAATGATACTTGTAATCATATCAAATTTATATTTTCTATTAGAGTAGAAACTTAAATTCCATTTTGACCTAGAATAGGGTCCTATAACCATTAAATGTAGGAATACCATTCATTCTAGTCTAATCAGATTATATATACATAGGATTGTGTGGTTTATCATCTTCTATTTCTCTCATAATGTCAAAGTGTGGTTATTATATGAGAATGATTTAGAATGAATAAAAACTGAATTAATATTTTTCATGAAAAAATTTTAATAAAAAATTTGTTTTTTAAACATCGACTATAATTTGGTATCCCCTATATATATGATTATATATGTGCCTTGGTTATGATTTATTGGTTGTACTAATGTATATTACAGATATATAATTCAATTTATGAATTACCTCACTTGTCTTATGTTATATTTTTTCATATTTGTGGTGGATACATTATAACTCTTATATTGTGGGGTGATTGAGTATTTATTTGGCCCTATTATTCAAAAACATGTCCCCATGAAACATGGGTTTCCTTGATTTAGTTTTACATCATATAGTAAATAAATTACTTAATGAGAATGAATAGATAATGACTAGGAGTTTCCCTATACACTTAGTATAAACTACACTTGTTTATGGTCTTTAATGTGCAAATCCATACCTATGGTTTCATGTTTTTAGAGTCCTTAATTTGATATCAATTTTATATTTCTATTGGGACATAAAATGTTATATATGACATTATTATACTAAATTTTATTCTTTGGAGTATATGTTATAATATATATTTGTTCATGGTGAATTCATGATTCATGTGAGGTTTTTAACACAAATGTAATGTTTGAGAGAATATTGTTAATATTTATCATGTATATCCTTGGTTTCAATTTATTATATATAATTTTGTTGATCCTTTTATTATAGGCTATAACTCAATCCTTTTGAATTTTCTAAACATGAGGATTCCACCAATACTAATGTACACAATCTTATATATAGGAAGATGACCTATTTTTTGAGACTGTGCTTATAGTTCTTCCCTAGAAGAGTTATTATATATACATGTATATATAGACACACATAAACACACACACTACCCACAATAAGGGATTAATATATATATGTTAACTTCCTAAAAAGTGATCGATGGCCTCCCTGGTGAGATGGTTTATATAGTCCCACCAAGGACGATGATTACATATACATATTTATACTGATATATATATATATATATAAATCCTCCAATAGAGGATGGATTTTACTGAACATGTCTGATGAATATGTCCCTTATAGAAGATAGGTACCCTTCTTAGATTTCTATCGAGGATTAATGTAGGTTTGGATGGTGTGCTTAAATATTTTTAAAGTGTTATTGATATATAATCTATGTTGTTTGTTTGATTTTAATATCATTTATACTTATTTATCATGGATAATTACTTTCTAATACCCTTTTGATAAACTATTTTTTTATATACACCTTTCCACCATGTATTTATGCATTTCACACTTTAGTTTATGAAGGATTGGCTGATTTTAAGTGGTGACTTCCATGAGGTAAATTGTATTTACACCTAACACGTGTTATCTTGGAAATATATGTCGACCTTGTTATTTATAACTTATTTAAATGTAAATAACTTGTTTATAAGGGTTCATGTCATCGAAGCATAATAACACACAACACATGGGATGTAGAGTTAGGATGGACTCATTTCGATATTTTAGTGGACTTGTGGACTGAGTGTGGTAGGGATATCTGTGGTGGTTTATATAGAGGATTCTCTTTGAGTATTAATGTTTTATCCCTTAGGATGAATTTTATTTCTATATAATATGTTTTTCCAAAGTTTTTAACATTTTGAATGGATTTAAGGATATCTTGGACTATGGTTTGAAATGTATGAATATTCATATAGATATTTCATTATGTTATGACTATGTAACTCGAAGAGCAGGTGTTACATTTTTGAATGTTTTTTTTTCATTTAGGTCAGATGACCCCAGAAGCAATGTTATAATTTTATTTTGTCTATATTTATAATACATTTCATTTTATTCATTCTCAAATAAGAGAAACCATTTACCGTTGGTTTGATTTTTATCCCTAATTATTTACATCATCCTCTATCAATCAAGAGGTGTGTATGAGATCTTATGGTGGTCTTGCTCAGGTTCATATAGTAATTTGGGTAGGGTCACAATACCTCTTATTGAACCATCCTAACCCTCATAGAACATATGATCACCCATGTATATACATAAAAATAGAGTTAAGCTAAAAGACCAAAAAAGTAGCAATAATATGAAAGAAAACGAAACATGGATTAGTAAGGTATGTGAATACTCACAATAGAATCTATCAAATCAAACGAAAAGGATTACATCAAAAAAATATTAGGGTCATAAGAATAAAAAAAATGTAATAGGGAACATATATAATAATGAAGAATCATAAACATACATCATCAAAAAAATTCCCATATAACATAACAATGTTGGTATAGGAGATGTCCCTTTGTAACAATATATTATCTTATTAGATAAAAGTTATACCCAATTTTTTAGAGGATTTAATAAATTTTGGCCCCGAAATTATATGATACCTATGATTCCACTTTGAGGTGGGTAATTTATTTTTTATCTATTTTACGTTTTTGAGGTTTGAAGTATAATTTTCAATATTTTAGTGAAATTATAGGTTTTGTGATTAGGGTTCACGAATACCCTATGCATATAGACTATGAAATTTAAAAAAATTAGTATATGGGGATCCAAAACATTAGAAACATTATTAGTATAATAGTGTGATCTAACCATATATCCCCATACAATTTTAATAAAATATGTTTTAAAATATTGATTTGTGAAGAAGGAAACTTATTTTCCACTTCACTTCACGAGTAGTATTCTAAGAGAACAGGTCAAACACCCCTTATTCATCCTTCCTCTTATGTTTTATATTGTTTTCTCTCTTTCAAAGGGCTTTTATTCCTTTTGGTATATGAATTTACTATCCTTCCTCAATATTATTTTATATATTTCTTCCATTTTATACTATTCTTGTAGAAATGAAAAACGATGGTTCTATTTTTTAGTATTTTAACTGGGTGTCATCCAATTTTAGGGTTTCATTTCTCCTTTTTAGGGTCTCATTTTTTCACTTTGAGTGGAATAACATCACTTTCATTATATTCCGCACATTTTGATGTTTGAATCTATGTAAATTTTATTTTTTATGAATGATTATTTGTTTTCTAATTTAAAATGATCATTTTATCCATATAAAATTTATATTTTCAGAATATGATAGTTTGATGTTGGTTTTATTTTATTTCTTTCTTATATTTTCCTTTATATTATTGAAATAATCATCTACAAATTATAAAATCTATTTTAATTTAAATAATGTCAACAATGTTTTGGAATAAATTTCATGTATATTTATTGATTGAATAAATGGAAATGATTTCATGTGATGATGTAATATTATTTAAAATGTATTCTCATGGTGTATTTATAAAAGTTGTAATGGTTATAGTGGTGTTTTGTTATTTGAAAAAAAAATTATAACCTTATTCGTCACTTTAATAGAATTGACTTGTTTTATTAAGAATTGTATATATAAGACTTAGTTTTGGTGATGGGATATAGTTGGTTGTTAAAGGATGGTTTTATGTACCATTTTTAGATAGTTTCAATATTATTGATTATGTATATTATCATGGTAACAATTGTGTAATTATGAGAGAGTCTCATGAAAATTACATAGTAGATGATATTATGTATTGAATATACTTTTCAAATGGTTTACATTATACATATATTATTTTATGATCACTCTCTATCAGTGTAACATCACAAGTAAGTAATTAATAATAGATATTTTTATCTATGTATATTAATGAATTAGATAGTGTTTTAGAGGCTTCAAATAAAAATAAATCCAATCTTAGGCTTGGAATACACTAATATTTTTAAAAGATTGATTTACTGCCTTTTGATGGAAACCCATTTTTAAATCTATCTTTTGATAATTTTTTAAGCTATGTTTGTCAAAATAAACTTATTCTTTATTATTGGGACATCAAAATTTAATTTTTGTGAATTTTTGGTATTTTTCCGATAAAGTTCATTTTTTAATGAATAGTGAAAATGTTGTATTTTACATCAAAACTGCTTTTTAATATAATTTATTTATATGATTACATTATATTTTGAATTGGTTTTAAGGTGAAATTAGAATAAATTTTTACCATTTAATCCAATGGTGGTCATTGGAATCAATTTCAATTTGAAATTGGACTTAAACTAGTGTCAATCTTTTGATACTTATTGTTTCATAAAAACACGCTATTTGTCATGACAACGGGAATTAATTATTAAATTAATTAATGTAACTTATATGATTTGAATTTTTTAAAATAGGAATCATTTTTGAATTTGGAATATTAAATATAGCTTAGGGTTAAGTTTTGGTATCTTTCTGAAAAACTTCAATTTTTTATGAATAGTGAAACCACTAAGTGGTAGTTAAAGAAACTGATTTTTCGTTTAAATGAAACTTTTCCACTTCTGTGTTTCGAATTTCAAAAATCCTACATACATGGTTTTCATTAATATGTAAAATGTTGTTCAATGGGATTAAAATAATTTTTTGGTGAATAGTAACTTCTTAAGTTTTTAATCACGATTAGTGGTAATTAGTGTAGTTTAAGGTAAAAATAATGTTTTAATAATATGAAATGACCTAGACACATGTACTAACATAATTGGATGTGTCATGGCCGACCAAGACAATCCATGGGTCAACTTGGGGACCCCATGGAGCCACTTTTGTTTGGAAATGACATTATTAACTTTTTATTTAATGTTAAAGTAAAAATGACACAAATAAGAGTTATTTTACTAAAACAATTTTTACATGGGGTTATACAAGTCAGATTTTTTACTATAAATATTCATTAGAAAGAAAAAAATATTTCCTAGACCATAATATTTTTTTTGATAATTTTTAGACTTTAAATAAATTAAATTATTTATGACATCATGTTGATGCAGTGATTACCTCATTAATAAAGGATTTAAATAAAATGAAATGATAATGTAACATCTATGACCTACACATGTCCAAAACCTGTTGGATGGGTGGATTTAAAATCCTTATCACCTTACCCTCGAATTATATCAATGTGGGACCTTTTGAATCTGAAACTCATTTTAAAATAAAGTAACATTTCTTTACTTTCCAAGAGTGCCCCTCCTCTCCTCTTATAAAAGGCCCCCACCTCTACCTCCTTAACCACACTTAAAAAGCCTTTGGCTCAGCCAACCCCTGCCCATTTTGTCTCTCCACTTCCCTCTCTTACTCCTTGAAGCCTCACTTTGGGAAGAAGTCTTCCCAAGGAAGCCTTTGAGCTCAAACCAAAGGGAGTTACTCGATTTTAAGGTAATGTCTTCACTTGAGTCCTTTTGTTTTATTTTGCTTCTCCAACCCCCCAAACTCTTTTTATTCATTTATTTTGTAACAACTCCAGTATCTTCAATATACTAGGATGTTGTTATAAGAATTATTCGAGCTACACTTACACACACCTACATCTAATGGTTAAAGAACATACTGTTTCCGTGGATGGCGAATTTCTGCCTCCTGAAACGATGATTGTTCAACATTCTTTTAACACCTTAAAAGGTGGCCATTAAGATGACACTATATTTATATATAATATATAATATGTTTATGTTTTCCTTAAGCTTATTTATTTTTTATTTTGTGCATACCTTTATGGTTTCCATTATGGGTAAATGCGATATCTTTATTTAAGGAAGTGCGGACTACCGCCCCTTCAAAGTGATTTGATTCGTTAATGCCCTATGTGGGACGTATAAAGGATGTAATTAATGATTTTATATATAATATTATACTTTATTTATAATATACATTTATTTAATTATGATTCCATTCTATAAAAATACGAAATAGAAATGAAATTAGCGTTCATGTGTACGTACGGCTTACCGTCTCCATGAACGGTGCATTTCATTTCTTACCTCTAAATGATTATGTAATATTATAAATGCATGAATGTACTGGATATATATGACATATATGATATCTACATCATGAATAACATTCTGGATATAATGGATACCTGAACAACTTGTAATTATATAGGGTTTATTTTTTACTCAAGTATCAATGATCGTTAAAACAACCATTATTAACTAAAATAATTACATAGTGTTCATGACATAGAAATAAGTGATATAAAAGGAATAATGAACTTGAAAAAGGTTCTTAAACAAGTAGAAATTAACTCAAGTTTATTATTCAGGAGATTAAATAACGACCGATTCAAGTCGGACCCGAGGTATGGGACTTCGTCTCAATCTCCTTTCATTGAGTAATATTTTGTTTTATACACAACCTTCTTTAATACGGTGTATAAAACCCTTTGACTTTTATGTTTATTCAAAAGGAATATTTTTTATACGAATTGTTTACTAAAGGACAAAAGGTAATGTTTTTGTCGTACGTATACGACGACAACGACTTCCCTGCCACCGTAACCATTATTTGAGTTTCATCTTCCTCTACAAGCCATACTTTCTTTTTAAAAGAAAAATAAATACCATATTTTTCTTTTCTTTTATTTTTTTATTGAAAATGGTTTTCATAATGTTTTTATATCAATGTGTTGTATTGATATCTTTTGATTGAAAGATGGAAATGTTATGTTTCCTTTATGAATGTTTTATGTAATATGATTATGTTGTGGTTCTCGGGCATTATTATGAAGACGGGTGGTTCCGTGATAAACTAAGGGCGGGTGAGCCCGATATAGCTCTCCAATGCATTGGGTAACGCGAAGGAGTGAAAAGTTAAGGTTTCTCCAAATAGATTTAGTGAATATACTGTGATGGGTATTCCAAACGTAACCAAGAGGGTTACTCCCTACGTAAGAATGTTATGAATGCCTCAAGTTACCTTTATGTCTTATGATTTCAATGATTTATTCATGATTTGATGAGGTATGTTAAAGTGCTTATGTTTTATCGGTAAATTATGATTTCATTATTATGTATATATGAACTTATGTTTCCATTCCATCTTTTTATAACCCATACTGAGCTTTGTATGCTCATCCGAAGTTTTTTTGAAATGTTTTTCACAAGTCAAGGGAAAGGTACATGATATTATGATAGTGTCAAGGAAGTGTCAAGAAAGAATCTATGTTTTATTTTAAATATGTTTCCGTTGATGGGAAAAGTGAATATTATCTTTATGTAACCACTTTGTTTAAATGTGGAATGTAATGCATGTTTTATGATCTAATTCTCTAAAACTCTAAACCTGAAAAGATCCTCAATGTGTAATCTTGTAATAACTCAAGATTAAGTAAGGTTTAAGGCTGGGGCCTTATAGTTGGTATCAAAGGTCGGTTTAGATAACTTTAGGAGTTCTAATTCTATTAAATGATTATCCAAAAATATTTTTTTTCAAATTGAAATGATATAGCATTTGAAGATTACCATGTTGTTTTAACTAAGACATGTTTGTTCAGAATGGGTTTTCGTAGAGTAAATAGGGAAGCAGTGCTAGGAAGGCATACATAAGGAAATAACCTTCCGAATCAGCATCCTGAGATGGTCGGAATTGGAACTGAACAGTTTGTTGCAGTAATGGTGCATTTGAGTCAAGCGATAAATGGAGGTGGTATCCATGCACGAGATCAGCCAGATCAACCACAGAGGAACATGTCAGTGGTGGAACATTTCATGAGGAAACATCCCCCATCATTCTAGAGGATCATCTGACCCTGTGTTAGCAGAAGGGTGGATTAAATCACTAGAGAAGATTTTCTATTTCATGGGGTGTTCAGACAATCAAAAGTTTAGTCTTACTATTTACCGTTTGGAGGGTGACGCAGATCAGCGGTGGTTGATGGTTAAAAATATCAAGGACACTGATGAGATTGATTCTCTTAACTGGGATGAATTCAAAACTATGTTTCTTGAAAATTATTTTCCTAAGGCTGTTCGACTTAGGATGGAAAAACAATTCTTGGAATTGAGGCAAGAGGAAGACTCAGTGGCTGCCTATGTAGAAAGGTTCACTCGATTGGCAAGGTATGATCCAAATTTTATCCAAGACCTTTATAGTAAAATCAATCGTTTTTTCTTAGGATTAAAGCCAAAATATCGAAGGGTGTTAGCTTCTCATGAGTTTAAAAGTTATGAAATTCTTTTTAAATGTTTTTAGAAGGTGGAAATGGAGTTTGCTGATTATCAAGTGTTCTATAACAACCAGTAGAGGAAGAGACCGAGGTGGCAGGAGAAAGGAAAGAATTCTCCAAAAAATTCTGATGGTAAGAAATCTAGGTTTTTAGTTTGTGATAAATGTGAAAAAAGGCATGCTGGGGACTGTCTTCTGAATTCTGGAAAGTGCTACCGATGTGGTAAGACGAGACATAAGGCTCGTGATTTCACTGAAAAATATCAGGGTGATGGTAAGTTCAAATTTTATTTACAGTTAGTGAAATGTTTTAAGTGCAATGAGATGGGTCACTATGCAAACGAGTGTCCGGCAAAGAGCTTGAGTGATGGAAAGCAGTTAGACTACAAGCAGAAAGGGGTGGTGAAATCCTTTGCAACTACGTCAGAAGATGTCGGGCCATCAAATAAAGTTGTATCAGGTACTTTGTTTTTTCAGATTATGCCAATGTGTTGTTTGATTCGGGGTCTACACATTCTTTCATCTCTGAAACCTTTTCTAGTAAAATGGGAATACCATCTCAAGAAATGACTCCTGAAATTTTGGTAAAAACACCTGGGGGAAATGTTGAGGCAAAAAGAATTTATAATAATCTTCCTATCCTTATCAGTGGAAAGAACCTACTTGCAAACCATATTGTTCTACCTCTAGTAGAGTTTGATGTTATCCTGGGTATGGATTGGCTCTCTATTTACCATGCTAAGATTTACTGTAGAGCTAAAGAGGTTTCTTTTCAGAAATACTTTCAGTTTGTGTACAAGAATGAACCCTTACTATTGATAACATATCAAGAGGCCGAGAAACTTGTAAAATATGAAATGAATGTTACCTTGCACACAACATTAAAAATAAAGGAACTGTTCAGATTAATGATGTGCCAGTGGTAAATGAGTATCCTGATGTTTTTCCTGATGAGTTGCCTGGAATAATACCAGATCGATAAGTTGAGTTTACTGTTGACTCAGTTCCTGATGCTAAGCCAATTTCAAAACCCCTTATCGAATGGCTCAAATTGAACTTTTATAGTTGAAGGAGCAATTGAAAGATTTATTAGAGAAAGGTTTCATTCAACCTAGCATGTCAACATGGGGTGCTCCTGTTTTATTTTTTAAAAAGAAATATGGTTCTATGGGACTTTTCATTGATTATAGAGCCTTGAATAACATCACTGTTAAGAACAAATATCCTTTTCCTCATATCGATGATTTGTTTGATCAGCTCCAGGGAGCACAGTATTTTTAAAAGATTAAGATCGGGGTACCATCAACTGAAGGTAAAGGAAGATGATGTTCCGAAGACTGCGTTTCGTACAAGATATGGCCATTATGAATTTGTAGTAATGCCTTTTTGGATAACCAATGCACCTGCTGTATTAATGGACATAATGAATAGAAGTTTCCATGAGTTCTTGGATAAGTTTGTGGTGGTTTTCATTGATGATATTTTGGTGTTTTCTAAAAGTAAAGAGGAGCATGAAAGACATTTAAGGGTTATTTTTCAAACCTTAAAAGAAAATAAATTGTATGGGAAATTCAGAAAGTGTGAGTTTTGGTTAAAACAAATTTCTTTCCTTGGTCACATTGTTTCTAAATATGGGATAACTGTTGACCCTGCAAAAACAAAGGTTGTTGAAGAATGGCCAAGACCCACAAATGTAACAGAGATTCGTAGTTTTCATGGTTTGGCAGGCTATTACCGAATGTTTGTTAGAAATTTTTCACGGTTATCTAGTCCAATGACTAAGCTAACTCGGAAGGGTGTTATGTTTATCTAGACAAAAGAATGTGATGATTGTTTTCAGGATTTGAAAAGAAGATTGGTGAATGCTCCAGTTTTGGCACTACCTTCCAGGAATAGTGAGTTTGTTATATACAGTGATGCTTATTTGAAAGGACATGGTTGTGTCCTAATGCAAGATGATCAGGTAATTGCTTATCCTTCACGACAGTTGAAAACTTATGAGGTAAATTACCCTACACAAGATTTGGAATTACCTGCTGTTGTTTTCGCTTTAAAAATTTGGTGGCATCATTTGTATGGAGTAAAGTGTGAAATATATACCGATCACAAAAGTTTAAAGTATATATTCACTCAGAAATAATTTAACATGAGACAAATGAGATGGCTATAATTAATCAAGGATTATGATTGTACAATTCATTACCATCCGGGAAAAGCAAATAAAGTGGCTGATGCTTTGAGTCGAAAAAGTAATTCTTCATTAAAAATGTTGTGTTTGGAACGTGATCCTTTGGTTAAGGACTTAATGAACTTTGGAATAGAAGTTGTTGGTGCAGGATGTTCTTCTGTTTTGTTTCAGGTATCAGTGAAATCTTCTCAATCAGACAGAATCAAGCAAGCACAGAAGCAAGACAGTGAGTTGCAAAAAAAGTTAAAGCTGGTTTAGAAGGGTAAGTTGCTTGAATTCAACATTGATAATGATTTTGTTTTGAGATTTTGGAAGAGATAGTGTGTGCCTTTTGATTCATTGCTGAAGAGAGAGTTGTTATGTGAAGCTCATAGTTCTCCATTTTCAGTTCATCCTGGCAGTACTAAGATGTACAGAGATCTGCGGGAGTATTACTGGTGGGATAGAATGAAAAGAGATATTGTTGATTTTACTGTGAAGTGTTCGACATGTCAACAGGTTAAAGCAGAGTGGCAGTTACCGAAAGGGATGCTTCAGCCTTTACCAGTGCCAAAGTGGAAATGGGAGAATATATCAATGGAATTTGTTGTGGGATTACCGAAGACATCTCGAGGTAATAATGCAATCTAGGTTATTGTTGATTTCTTGACTAAATCTGCTCGTTTTCTTTGCTATACGAGATACTTTTTCCCTAGATCAACTTTACCTTTTGTATCATAAAGAGATAGTCAGGTTACATGGAGTTCCCCTCTCCATTGTATCCGATAGTGATCCTAGGTTTACTTCTAACTTTAGGAAGGGCCTTCAAAAGTCGTTGGGTACTGAATTAAATTTTAGTACAGCTTTTCATCCTCAATCAGATGGGCAGTCAAAACGAACAATTCAGACCTTGGAGGATATGCTATGAGCTTGTTCGATGGATTATCAGGGAAGTTGGGACCAACATCTTTCTTTGGTTGAATTTTCATATAATAACAGTTTTCATTCTAGTATAAAGATGGCACCATTTCAGGAATTATATTGGAAGCGGTGTCGAACTCCAGAATTTTAGGATGAAGTGGGTGAAAGGAAGCTGATGGGACCAGAATTGGTAGAAGAGATGGCAGAAAAAGTTCAGCTGATTCAGAAACACATGAGAACATCTCAGAGCAGGCAGAAGAGTTATGCGGATAACCGGAGGAAGGATCTCTTTTTTGAGGTAGGTGATCATGTTTTTCTCAAAATATCACCATGGAAAAGTGTGATGCGATTTGGTAAGAAAGGAAAGTTGAGTCCAAGGTTCATTGGACCATATGAAATTCTGGAGAGAGTTGGATCAGTTGCTTACTGAGTGGCTTTACCTCCGAGTTTATCTCAGGTACACAATGTTTTTCATGTTTCGATGCTGAGAAAGTATATGCCAGATCCATCTCATGTTTTGAGTCCAGAGGTAGTTCAGCTGGAAGAGAACCTATCTTATGAGGAACAACCGGTCCAGATTTTTGACCACATGGAGCAAGTGTTATGGAATAAGGTGATTAATCAGGTAAAGGTTTTGTGGAAAAACCACATGATGGAAGAGGCAACATGGGAATCTGAAAATGCAATGAGGGATAAGTACCCCCATTTATTCGATAAGTAAATAAATTTTGGGGATGCAATTTTCTAAAGGGGGGAAGGATGTAACATCCCAAGTAAGTAATGAATAATAGTTATTTTTATCTATGTCTATTAATTAATTAGATAGTGTTTTAGAGGCTTAAAATGAAAATAAATCCAATCTTAAGCATTGAATACACTAATATTTTTAAAAGATTGTTTTACTGCCTTTTGATGGCAAACCCTTTTAAAATCTATATTTTGACAATTTTATAAGCTATGTTTGTCAAAATAAACTTATTCTTTAAGATTGGAACATCAAAATTTACTTTGTGTGAATTTTTGGTATTTTTTCGATAAAGATCATTTTTTAATGAATAGTGAAAATGTTGTAGTTTACATCAAAACTGCTTTTTAATACAATTTATTTATATGATTATATTAACTTTTGAATTGGTTTTAAGGTGAAATTAGAATATATTTTTACCATTTAATCCAATGGTGGTCATTGGAATCAATTTAACTTTGAAATTGGACTTAAACTAGTGTAAAACTTTTGATACTTATTGTTTCATAAAAACACGCTATTTGTCATGACAGCGGGAATTAATTATTCAATTAATTAATGTAACTTATATGATTTGAATTTTCTAAAATAGATATCGTTTTTGAATTCGGAATATCAAATATAGCTTAGGGTGAAGTTTTGGTATCTTTCTGAAAAACTACAATTTATTGATGAATAGTGAAACCACTAAGTGGTAGTTAATGAAACTGATTTTTTGTTTAAATGAAACATTGCCACTTCTGTGTTTTGAATTTCAAAAATCCGACATACATGGTTGTCATTAAGAAGTAAAATGTGGTTCAATGGGATTAAAATAATTTTTTGGTGAATAGTAACTTCTTAAGTTTTTAATCGCGATTAGTGGTAATTAGTGTAGTTTAAGGTAAAAATAATGTTTTAATAATATGAAATGACCTAGACACATGTCCTATCCTTATTGGATGTGTCATGACCGACCAAGACAATCCATGAGTCAACTTGGGGACCCCATGGAGCCACTTTGGTTGGGAAATTACATAAATAACTTTTGATTTAATGTTAAAGTAAAAATGACACAGACATGAGTTATTTTACTAAAACAATTTTTACATGGGGTTATACAAGTCAGATTTTTGACTATAAATATTAATAAGAAATATAAAAAGATTTCCTACATCATGATATTTTTTTTTATAGTTTTTAGACTTTAAATAAATTAAATTATTTATGACATCATGATGATGCAGTGATTGCCTCATTAATAAAGGATTTAAATAAAATGAAATGATAACTTAAAATCTATGAACTACACATGTCCAAAAACTATTTTATGGGTGGATTTATAACCCTTATCACCTTACCCTCAAATTATATCAATGTGGTACCTTTTGAATCCGAAACTCATTTTAAAATAAAGTAACATTTCTTTACTTTCCAAGAGTGCCTCTCCTCTCCTCTTATAAAAGGCCCCCACCTCTACCTCCTTACCCACACTTCCAAAGCCTTTGGCTCGGCAAACCCCTGCCTATTTTGTCTCTCCACTTCCTTCTCTTACTCCTTGAAGCCTCACTTTGGGATGAAGTCTTCCCAAGGAATCCTTTGATCTCAAACCAAATGGAGTTACCCGATTTTAAGGTAATGTCTTCACTTGAGTCCTTTTGTTTTATTTTGCTTCTCCAACCCCCTAAACTCTTTTTATTAATTTATTTTGTAAAAAATCCATTATCTTCAATATAATTGGATGTTTTTATAAGAAGTATTAGAGCTACACTTACACACACCTACATCTAATGGTTAAAGAAGATACTGTTTCCATGGATGGCGAATTTCTGCCTCCCGAAACGATGATTGTTCACCATTATTTTAACACCTTAAAAGGTGGACATTAAGATGGCACTATATTTATATATGATATATAATATGTTTATTTTTTCCTTAAGCTTATGTATTTTTTATTTTGGTCATACCATTATGGTTTTCATTATGGTTAAACGCGATATCTTCATTTAAGGAAGTGCAGACTACCGCCCCCTCAAAGTGATTTGATTCGTTAATTCCATATGTGGGACGTATAAATGATGTAATTAATGATTTTATATATATTATTATACTGGAATTATAATATACCTTTATATCATTATTAATCCATTCTATAAAAATACGAAATAAAAATGAAAGTAGCGATCATGCGTACGTACGGCTTACCGTCTCCATGAACGGTGCATTTCATTTCTTACCTCTAAATGATTATGTAATATTATAAATGCATGCATGTACTGGATATATATGACATATATGATATCTAAATCATGAATACCATTCTGGATATAATGGATACATGAACAACTTGTAATTATAAAGGGTTTATTTTTTACTCAAGTACCAATGATCGTTAAAACAACCGTTATTAACTAAAATAATTACATAGTGTTCATGACATGGTAATAAGTGATATAAAAGGAATAATGAACTTGAAAAAGGTTCTTAAAAAATTAGAAATTAACTCAAGTTTATTATTCAGGAGATTAAATAACGACTGAGTCAAGTTGGACCCAAGGTATGGGACTTCGTCTCAATCTCCATTCATTGAGGCATATTTTGTTTTATACACAACCTTCTTTTATACGGTGTATAATCCCCTTTGATTTTTACGTTTATTCAAAAGGAATATTTTATATATGAAGCGTTTACTAAATGACAAAAGGGAATGTTTTTGTCGTACGTATGCGGCGACAACAACTTCTCCGCCGCAGTAACCATTATTTGAGTTTCGGCTTCCTTTACAAGCCATACCTTCTTTTTAAAAGAAAAATAAATACCATGTTTTACTTTTCTTTTATTTTGGTATTGAAAATGGTGTTCATAATGTTTTTATATCAATGTTTTGTATTGATATCTTGTAATTGAAAGGTAGAAATGTTATGTTTCCTTTATGCATGTTTTATGTTATACAATTATGTTGTGGTTCTTGGGCATTATTATGAAGACGGGTGGTTCCGTGATAAACTATGGGCGGGTGAGCCCGATATAGCTCTCCAATGCATTGGGTAATGCAAAGGAGTGAAACGTTATGGTTTCTTTGAAGATATTTAGGGAATATACTGTGATGGGTATTCCAAACATAACCAAGAGGGTTACTCCCTACGTAAGAATGTTATGAATTCCTCAAGTTACCTTTATGTCTTATGATTTCTATGATTTATTCATGATTTGATGAGGAATTTTAAAGTGCTTATGTTTTATGGGTAATGTATGATTTCATTCTTATGTATATATGAACTTATGTTTCCTTTCCATATTTTTATAACCCATACTGAGCTTTGTATTCTCATCCCAAGTTTTTTTGAAATGTTTTTCACAGGACAAGGGAAAGTTACATGATATGATGATAGTGTCAAGGAAGTGTCAAGAAACAATCCATGTTTTATTTTAAATATGTTTCTGTTGATGGGAAAAATGAATATTATCTTTATGTAACCACTTTGTTTAAATGTGGAATGTAATGCATGTTTTATGATCTAATTCTCTAAAACTCTAAACCTGAAAAGATCCCCAATGTGTAATCTTGTAATAACTCATGATTAAGTAAGGTTTAAGGTTGGGGCCTTATAAGAAAGTTCTTTTTTTACCATTCACTTGTTTAGATTATGCATCGACTAGTTCTTTTACTAATAGTTTAGGATTATACAAAAGGTTTTGTCCTATATGAAAATGATTTGAGTTTGGATATAAGGATCCCAGATTAAATTTACTTGCATCCATAGGTACATTCCCATTATTTCTAGATATAGACTTTATTATGATAAATTTTTTCCTTTTATATTATCTTATATTTCCATATATGTTTGGATTTAAAATTTATTTTTTTATAAAAATTAAAAGGCTTATTTTTTATTTATAGTTTAAAATAGTATGACATTATTTCATTTATAAAGGTTCTTCATATATAATTTTTTGGAATCATACTAGTCTTTCTAGCTCAAACCCAATATACACATTATATGTGTATATAAATCAGGTTTTAACTTATGTAGATACAGTGAAATCACTACTGTGAAATTGTGTTCTCTTGATAGCTTAGTTTGAGTTTATAAGATATGAAAATCATAATATTCACCAATTTAATATAAATATGGGTATATTTTTAATGACTTCTTGGTTATAATTTTGGATATGAATTGTTTTTTGGTATATCCATATATACTCAGCAAATAATATTTTCATCCTATTAATCCTTAATTTTTTATTATACTTTGATTTTTATTATGTATCAATTGGATATAATTACTCTTTTTGATTATTCTTAAAGTTAATTTTGAGATTTTTGGGATAGATAGATTTGGAATTATAATTTCAATTTATTCCATTTTTTTGTGTATGTATTTCATAATTGTTTATTATTAGTGCATAGATTTACAAGAGATAAAAAGATTATATTGGGATTACATATTGGACTCATTATTAATTTATATTTTATGAAAATAAATCATTCCTAGATTGATTATGTTTGATTCCAAAGACCTAGTTTCAAACCCATAGAAATTGGGAATGTTATTTGGGAGATGTGACAACTCAGCTCAGATATTCAGATAGGGTACACCATGTTGGTTTGTTATAAAATATTATTACAGTCATGTTTTATTTTATGATATTTATGGAATCATGTTAAAATGGTAAAATTATCATCAAAAAATAATAGGTATGTCATGAGTAATTGGTTTAATGATACTTTTCATAATGAGGCTTTAGTTTCTATGGTATGTCATGAATATATTTTTCTTATTTTGATCCATGTTCCAAGATTATTTTTGAGGAATTTAATATCTAAAATTTAAAATTTAAGGATAATTATATGAATCATGGTTAAGTAATATGGGCTAAAACCATGCATATAACCATGGAATCCATTTATAGGTGAAAAGAAAATGTCACGGTTGGAAAAATGATTTGGGAGACCATGGGATAACTCATGTAAATCATTTTCATAAGATCTATAAGCTAAAAAAAATTAGATATCCAATTTTTATAATGATTCATCCTAAGCATGTCTAGAAATAAACATGTGATTTTTATTTTATTTTCTCTTTTAAAGGTTTTATATGATCACTTATACTGTTTATGATATTATCATGATTTAAATTTATTTTTTTATACGGTTTCAATTTATTTTCAATAAGTTTGATGGAATATTTTTTCCAGATTAGATTTTATATTGATACATTCCTCTCAAAAAAGACCCTATGAACCCACCAGAGGGAGCAGTGAAAATTTTCCATCATATTAATAGTCCATTTGATCAAAACCTCAATGAAAAAACTATTCATACTTTTTGGGATATGAAACTTGTATTTTATCCTAGTTAAATATATGATAGGGATCACAACCAAGGATTACTTCATCTTTAACCTCTATAATTCCCAATATATAATGATACTTAATAATGTTCGCAATGGGTGAAAAAATAGATTATATTATTAAATTTATTTGGACTCTAAAATATTTTAAGGTAAAATGTGCCAATTTTATTCTTAAGGGGTCCATTAGAAAGTGGGATGAGTCTATTTTTAGGTTACGTTGTAAAATAAATTGTCATGGATGGTTATTAAAGTCATGTATACCTAGTATATGTTTCCTAATATTGTTGAAATGTAATAGTCAATGGAGTTTTTGTGTTTCTTATAAGGTAACTTAATAGTGATGTAATGTAAAAATAAATAATAAATCTTGTCTAGTTTTCATGATCAATGGTTAAAAATTATAAATTGAAGGAATGGTGGTCTGAGATGGTACACTTACCAAACATTTGATATTAATTTGTTTCTTCAAACTACCCACATATACCAAGGTGGTGGATAAATCATTCATGATAAGGATAAACCAAGTAGTATTTCTTGGTGTGGGTGGGTATTTATATTATCACATCATTGGTACTGAAGGTGGATTCCTTGAAACCTTGTGGATAAACTATAATGATTCAATAAATATAATCTTTATCAATGAAGTTGTGTGGATTTTTTTTATTTAAAGTGATCTCAAGTGTAATATGATTCCTATAAGGTAAATGGTTATCTTTATTATTCATATTAGTTGTTTGGATAAATATAAAACATGATTTATAAATAAATAAATGGTAATGTTTCCATGAGATGTTGTGATATGATTTATAATGAATCATTGGGGTTTATTTATGAAAATTATTCATGGGTAAAGCAGTGTTTGAATTATTGGGAAACAAATTAAAATATAATTCATCCCTTTATCTTGATGACTAAATTTTGTTATAAATTGTATATTTAAGGATTATTTTAGGTGATGGATCATAGATAACGGTAAAAGAGTGGTTCCATATATTATTTTGAGATAATTTAAATATTTTTTATTATGGAAATTATCATGGGAATCCTTGTATACTTAGAAGATATTCTAGTGACAAGTACACTAAAAAGTGAGATTATGTACTTTAAATCCATGACCCCATAATATATTATACTTTTGTTGTGATATAATAATTTTGGATTGTTCTATAGCTAGTTCCATTTACGATATTCACTTGTTAAATTAAACACTAACTAATTTAATAAGATTATTTTACAATTTTATTATGTATAGAAGATTTTATATTGGATATAAACATCATAGATCTCATTTACATTGTCCCATAGTTTGATTCCCATGATGGTTGGATGCATACTTTATTAGGAGGAATATGTTTTTCATGTTATCTTATATGTACATATATGTCCGGATTCACATGTTATTTGTTTTATAAAAATAAAAAGTTTTTTTTTATATTTAGTTAAAACTAGAATGAAACTATATGTTTTATAGTTTTTTATATATCATGTTGTGGAATCCTATTTGAAATTTTACATCACATCCTACATATATACTATGTGTGTATGTAAAACTTCTTTAATATTTTGAAGGTAAAAGGAATTCACTTCTATGTTGTTTTGTAATATTGACATATTGGTTCAGGCATAGAGAATTTGATAGGTGGGATATTCACCCTTGTAACCTTGATATCGGTATCATTGGTGTGCCTTTTTTATTATACGTATAGACATGTATTTTTTTGGTTGTTCGTATATACTTTTCCATATGATTTTTTCATCCCATTGATTATTTTTTGGCACATATATTTTTTATACATATAAATTGGTTGTACTTAATATTATTGATTATGTATTATATTTATTTTTAGATTATTATTTTTAATGGATTTGGGGTTATAATTTCAAGTTATAAAATGTCTGGTCATGTATTTATTTCAATATTATATATTATGAGTACATGGATATTCAATGTATAGAAAGGACATGTTAGGTTTTTGGATTGGACTCATTGTTTATTTATAGTTTATTAGGTGATATTATTCCCATTTAGTGTAAGTTTAATTCCATGACACTAGTTTTGAACTCATTGTGATTTAGACCATGCTTTGTTCTTTATAATAGGTCAATCCAAGTATCAGGGCAGTGTATCTTAAAATGGTTCATTAAAAATAAAATAATAATATTCTCAAAATAATGTAAGATATATATAAAATAAATGGTAAATGGTCATATATAAATACACAAACATAACATGGATAACTAATGATAAAATGGAATCAAGTCTCGTAATAAAGTAATATTTTGTAAAATATCATAAAATTTGAAGTATTCATTAGAAACAGAGGTAAATAATAATGAGGTTAAACCTAAAGGTATTAATATACATTTAATATAATGGAATATTAATATAATATATAATATGGATACCTTCAAGGAGGTGAATAAATCCAAAAGTAAAAATTGAAAAAAGTCATGAGGGGAATTGAGACGTTTATTCACATAAATATCATCATATGTGAATAAAGTAATAAATAGAGTAAATAGGAGAATGATATATAAAAAACTATAAAATAATGATAAAATAAAATTATAAGTAACAAAAAATGTCAGGAAAATATTCTAAAAGAATATATAGAAAAGGAATGTTTTCTTAATGAGATGAAAAAAAAATTTCATATAATTTCATGATCATCATAAATGGGATATTGAAAGAATAATATCCAAAAATATAGGATAAATATATAAATAACATAAATATATTATAACATAATTTGTTAAAAAGTATAATCATAGGGAGATATAATTTAAAACCAATCATGATATCATCATTGTGGAATCCCCCAAACTTAAGTCCCATTTTTTCATGCTTGCAAATTCTTTATAACCAACTAATTTCTATTAAAAATTTATCATACAAGAATTTTACATTTATTTAAGTTATTTTTAATCATTCATGACCCTTTATATATATTTATTAACCTTTCATTAAAGATAAAATTTATGAGAACATGTTTTATTGAATTATTCCATTTTCTTTTCATTATTAGGGTAGTAGATTTTATTTTTAATTGACGAGTTAAATTACCTAATGAATCTAAAAAATAAATATAATTAAATATGTGTGTGTATATGTGTGACATATATTCTATACTCAATATTTTTAAAGTTAGTGATAAGTAAAAAAATATAAAATAATTGTAAGTGGTAAACTCAACTATATATGGATGTGTTATAATAGGGAGAAAGATAATAATTATAATATGTTGCATCATTCCATCAGAATATTAAAATTGGTATAATTTTTATATGTTAATTAATTATTTTATGTAGTATTTTTTAAAATGGAATATGAGAATATAGTCATATGTGAAGGAAAAAATTGAATTGAATAGAATGCAGACTTTCATCTTCTCTGAAGATTTCTCATTTGCTAAATGATAAATAACTTAAAAGCTTAGAGTTGGGTGAGGTAAAAACATATCTAATAAGTGTATAAGTCTTGGAATGAAGAATATGTGTAGGTATTATGTTATGGGAGAGTTTTTTCGATTGTTTTATCCTAGGGTTGAAAGGGGATAATTATACTCAAAGGGGAAGGGTATTTTAAAATTAAATAAACAATATAATATCATTTAAATACCATTACATGTAATAGTGGTTTTATTTGGAAACATGAAAATTATTTAATTTAAAAAATAAACTTCCATGATTTTTAATCAATTCCAAATCCAAAATTCATTGTTTTATTAAATTATAAAAAAGGTAAAACAAAAGAATATAAATTATTTTTTAACAGAGTAAATTATATTTTTAGGATTATAAATTAAATTTCTTATTTTCAAATAAAATATTTATAATTTTTAATATATATTAAATCATTCAAGACATTATATAATTCATTATATAATTATTATATCCAAATTATGTTATAAATCCTATTGTATTTGAAAAACTGTATTTAACTATTCGCCCTAAAATTTGTTTTTAAAAAAAATTACTAAAAAATGACATTTAGATAATATTAACAATATGATTTCAAAAAATAAAATCATTTTTTTAAATAATGTTAAAATTTTAAATATTATAATTTTAATATGTTAACATAAAAATTAATGTATTTTAAAAAAGTTAAGTCACACCTTATTAAATATATAATCTTCTACCTTCATTATGTTACACATTTCAAATATTAATTTTATGACATTTTAAAAATTATATTTACTTTTTTATGCATGATTAAAATTACTTACGGAACACTTTATTTTCTAAATATCATGTTACTATTCTAACCGTCAATATATTATTTCAATAGTCATATAACCCTTATAAATTGTATAAATATCTATTATATCATTTATTAATCATTCAATTAGTTTTATTAAAGGTTATGAATACATAATTTATGAAATTACAATCCTACTTATAACGTTTTTTAATTTTTTTTATAACAATGATATTTCTAAAAAACCAACACCCCTTATATTTCCAAATTTCTACGGTGTTTTTTACTTTTTTTTATTATCCCATTGTACTTGATTTAATTTTATAAAATCTATTTATCCTTCGTATTAAAAGATTTGTATTTCTGAAATAAAATAGGTTCTATTTTTGTTAGGTGATTCATGTGACTTATTTATGCAATACATTATACTATGATTTATAAAGATAATTTATCAAAGTGTGACACACATATATGTTAAAAAGAAAGATTTTACATGAAAATGGCTATTTTTTTATTATTCCCCTAAAGAACATTCTACCCTCAAAATTTCAATCTTTATCCCTGTTAGAGAATATACAAGGGTACTTCTGTTTCATTACATCCTCAAGTTCCCATGTTGTCTCTGGGGACTTATGGTTTCATACAAGTAATTTGAAAAGGTGTGTTGTCTTGTTTCATAGATATTTGTCTCTATGTTCCAATATCATCACTGGTTTCTCCTCGTGATATAGATCATTCTCTAGTTGTACCACTTCTTAGCTTAATACATGTGATTGATATGGAATTTAATTCCTCTGAATAGATAAAGGGAATACATTATATGCATGATCCAAGTTTGGTAAATGTTCTAGTTGATAGGATTCACCTCATATTTGATGAAAAATATTTAATTGGAAAATGTACTTGGAGATAATACTTCACTTTATTCCAAACCTCATGACTTTATTACAAGAATATATATAAAGAAATGATTTAATCCTAATATCAATCTTTAGGCCTCATTAATGGTTTTAAATGTATCTATTATATCATTATTGTTCTATTTAATATGTTATTGAATGGATTAAACCTTTTATATTATTTTTTCCAAAATTAAGACCAAAAATCTTTAATTCACCAACATCATTAAAAGATGTTGTAGTTATGCACATCTTCCTATGTAGAGTTTAATATGGTTTTATCTATATACATGAGTGAAAAATATTATTTTATGATATCTCAACCAGTAAAATATAATAAAAATATCCCGCTTTAATAACTAGTTGTAATGATCTCATGATGTATTTAAGTTCCAAAATATTCCTTTTGTGTTGATCATTTATCTATGATAGAAAGGTATTAATAAAGGTCAACACTCTGTTCAATTAATATTAAAGACTACTCCAAAACATTGAATCTTAATTAAAGATTATTGAATGTTGTGCCTGATGAACCATCACTACGTCCTAGACATAAATATTAAAAGGACAATCCTGACAAAAATATTATCTAATAGTGAAGTATTGAAAATTATATATTATTAAATCCACCATAGCCCATATAGATTCATTTCATTTAGATGTATTTTGAACACCAATTAAAAACATATGATAGTACTTACCCAATTCCATGTTGTTTTGGGTAATGGTTTCATTATACAGATGGACTTCATAGATATTTCATTACCTCTTTGGAAAACCAATAACTCTAAATCCTGTTATTCAATCACTTTCTTTGTGTTTTCACACTAAAATGTTTAAAAAATGTCTCAATAAATCTTTCTAATTCTTGGATGGATAAAAAATTATAATTTATGTACCCCATTCAATAGTTATTTGTTTAACTATGGTTTTTTTAGAATATATAGTCTTGTTCAAAACAAAATGACTCTTTCTTTATCAATTTTTAATTCATGAAACTTCTATTAATAATTTTTTTCAACTTATTTTATAGATTCATGTCATTCCTTTAGGCCTAATTTATTTTATCTTAGATAGTTAGTGGGGTAATCATCTTGTAAAGGTTTGAAGTATTCCCTTACTTTATGATTTCTATATTTACACTTTACATATTCATAAAGAATGGGTATTTCTTAATCATAATCATGGATACGGTATTAGGTTCTTTTATGCTAACAGAATTAGCTACATTATTTTCCTTATTAGGGTAGTAGTGTATTAAGATGTCATATTCATTGATTAACTCCAACTATCTTCAATAAAGCATGTTAATCTACCTCTATGTAAATATGCACTTTTAATGTTTTTAATCAATATTTTTGTCAAATTTATCTCCATAGAGTTTGTTCCACTGAATCATTAAAGTAATGATCATAGCTGATAACTTCGTATCATGTGTTGAGATTTTTTTCTCATGAATCATCAAGTTTTATGAGGTATGTGCTATCACCTTATCGTAATAAAACCATATTTAGGGGTTGTTATATATCAGAATACCTTCTCTACTTGAGAGTAGTGTGAGTAAAAGTGAATTTAGTAACCTATTATTTAACTACATAAATCTCTATCCACATGCTTCTAACCAAACATAATTTACTCCCATGTTAACATAGTTATTGTTCTTGAAAATAATAATAAATATACCACAAAGCATCAGCAGTTCCCATTTAATCCAATAAAAAATGTTTCCAGATGACACTTATTTCTCTTTATCATTCTTAAATTTCCATTATCCTTGAAGGATCGATGTAAATTTACTTTCTTATGATAATATTCCCTATTAATATGATTTTTTTCATCCAAAAGTAACACTTGATAAGTTTTTTGAATAAGTTACCCATCGTTAAAGTACTTCTATAAATCCTTAAAAAATTCATGTTCTTATTTTCTATTATATTTTATGAGAATATAATTAATATATACTACTATATATTTATCAAGTTATTATTTGAAAAAAATATTCATAAATTATATGAAGATAGTGGGGGATTTATAAGGCCCAATGGAATCATTATGAATTCTTAGTGTCCATATATTATATAGAATGTTATTTTTTAAAATATATTCTTTCTTCCCCTTCAATTAGAGATGTCCAAAATTAAGATCCACTTTCCATAAGTATTAATCTATATGAAGTTTATCAAATAATTCATCAGTATATAATAGTTGTTACTTATTCATTATCATGATACTATTGAGATATTTATAGTATATAAAAAGATATATTATCCCATCCTTATTCTTTAAAATAGTATGGGTGCACCCCATGTTGATTTACTAGAGATTATAAACCCATTATTCAAATCCACTTGTACTTTTTTCTATTCTTTCTTCAGTTATATCAAGGTCATTTTTTAGGTACTCTTTAATATTGGTGTTATTTTAGGTACAAGTTCAAGTAATAATTCTACCTCACAGTCCAAGGGTTTAATATAAAAATATATAGGAAACACATCAGCATATCCCTTAAAAATATGATAAAAGGTTTTTATTTTTATTTTACACAACCATTTGAGAAAAATAGACTTCTTCATTAGGTATCAATACCTATACATTTAAAATATTATCTATAAGAAATTCATAATTCTCCTTTTCATTATATAAAATCATGGGATAGTTTGGGATATGAAAATATATTTTCTTTTCCCAGTAGTTGAAATGACCTCTATAAAAGGAAGTGAAATCCATGACGAGTATAACATCGAACTCCACAAAAAGAAAAAATTATGAAATTTATATAAGAGACTTATTATAGATATTAATTTTTGAAACTATAAAATATTAGGTATATAATAATTAAAAAAATTATGTTTCTATATATATATATATATCAACTTTATTTTGTATATTAGATGATTCCTTGTTCTTAGTAGACTTGAAAGATATGAATGAATTTTTCAAACTAGAATTAAATTGTATTTTATCCATTCGTGAGTGAACAGTGTGTATACCTTTTACCCCATTAAATTTTCATCCAATTTAATAGTGGTGAGATAATTATCCCTCTTTATCCCTTATATTTAGTGTTTGTTGAATTGTATTATCCCCAAATTTCTTTAGTTTATCGAACTAGCTTTTATAATGACTAAATTTCTTATAATTGAAGCATTGGGTCATGGGTGATGGATTGTGAAGAGCCTTAATTTACTTGATTATATTGAGCATAATATTAATGTACCTTCTATAATATTATAATTTATTCTATCCTTTTAAAATGTTGAATAATTACCTAGTTAACATAAGGTAGTGTCTCGGGTGCACATTCCACATTTTTTAAATTTGGTTAGTTGGATATTCTAAAAAATATATCCTTTTTTCCTTCTATCACCAAATCTATATGACCACTCTCAAATCTATTGGAATACTTAAATATTATATTGAAATAAATCTTCATATATACCAAACTCATGAGTACATAAATACTTTTAGGGATGTGTTTTAAGTCACTAAATAATAGATCAATTTTTTTCATTATTTATAACAAAATCAAAGTCATACCTAATGAGTCTTGTGAATATATCATCCTGATTTATCATAGATTAATTTTCATTTAAATGTTTCTAAAATAATAATCTCTATTTTGGTATGAAGATTTCATAGAAAACAATATTTAAAAAAAATTTGATGTCTTCCCAATCTATTTATTTAACTTCATCCTCTAGAGTTGTATTCATGATCAATTTACACTATTGAAATTATTCACCTTATAAATAGAATAAAGATATTATAACATTTTCTTATATCATAAAAAATATATTTTATATATATTTGACCCATTATTATATAATAAGTGGATCAGAAGATCCACCAAATAAAGGTGGTTGATATCTCATGATGGATTCAATAGAAAATTACTCATTCTAGGTGAAGGTGGATTATTCACATGGTTTAGGTCATTTTCATAACCTTTAACAATTACTTAAGTACTTCTATGTGGTTTTACACTTTAGTTCCCATTATATTAGTAATTGCATCTAGAAAATCGTTTTATTTTCCATTATATGGGTTTTTGTCTCAATTTATCCTTATTACCAGCATTTTAGAAAATAAAAAATTTTATTTTTAAAAAAACATATGTTAATAAATTAATTATAAACAAACTATTCATATAAGTAAATGTATATTTATACAAAATATACTTGACTTACAAAATCCATTAATCTATCCTAGTATTTCACTTATTATCTAGACTAATTTCTAAATTAACTAATCCATTATATAAGACCAAATATAGTTTCTCATAAATTAAAAATATAGATAATATTTTTAACCCAAAAAATATAGGTTTAGTTTTTGGGAAAATTTGGTTCATGAACCACTAATACATGTAAAATTTTAACCTTTATTTAAAACTTTCACCAATGTCCTTCTATAAACCCATCATGGCCTTATTAACACACAAAATCACCTGAGGAAATACATTAAAGTAATTGTGAGATAATACACTTATAAGGGGAGGAATAATATAAATGAAAAGGGGACATTACTCAACATTAGAACATGATTGAGCATAATATTTTTCATAACATAGTATTCATAAGATCATATCATAAGAATAGTGGAATCATAATAATGAGACATGAAATGTGGAAAATTCATAACAATGAATCATAATAAACATACTTCAACTATAAATTCCAAGACAACATGCTAGGATTAGATTAAGATCTATACATATGCCCCATACATAGTACCGCATGAGAAAAAATCATTAACAAATGATTTTGAAGAATGAATGATTTTATTCCAACTCATCACATAATAATATATTTATAATCATAGAGTCTATATAAAAATTAAATTATATAATAGTAATATATAACTTAATAATAATAACATGCATAATCCATGATGAAACTATAAACTTGTTTCATAATAAGATCATACATTATAGTATGATATAAAATATTATGTAATCATATGAAAAAGATGTAATTAATAATGATGGTAAACCTAAAGGTATTAAGGGAAATTAATGATAAATATATATTCATTATTAATTACATAGATAATAGATACCATCAATAACATAATGTGTCCCAAAAGTAAAAAATAGGTAAAGTCAAGATGGCAATTGAGTAGTTTCATTCCCATAAATTTTATAAGATATGAATAAATAAGTAGTACATAAGAGAAGAAGGAATGGAAAATTAAATCCCAAGAAACGATTAAATAAAATATTATAATAGAATTTAAATACCAAGAAAATAATTAGAAAATAAAAGAATATGGAAAAAAAATCCTTACGAAGATTGTAAAAGAATATGTATATTGAGAATATGTTTTTAAATATATGAAGAAATAATGTTTTTTATTTATTATAATCCATATGAAAATTATATTTAATGAATGATACCCTAAAATTTAGGATAAATTTAATAAAATTATAAATAGGGTATAATATAAGGTATTAAAGAATAAAATTTTAAGAATAGAGAATTTTAAACCAAGTGAATGAAAATCAGTGTAGAATCTCCTTACCATTGGTCTCCTTTTACATTGTCACTCTTAAACCACATACATAAATAACTAATTTTATTAAAACATAATCATAAATGTATTTTACATTTTTATTTTATTTTTATCACCTATTATCATTATTAATTATTTAACAAAATTTCAATAATGATAAAATATATGAGGTCATGTTTGTTTTAATTATTTAATTTTTCTTTAAATGTTGTAGTATTGGTATTTTTTATTGATCAATGAGTTACACTACCTAAAAACTCTTAAAAATTATTTTTTCTTTTCTTCTATATATATGTTATATAAGCTATACTGACTTGTTGTAAAGGTAATGATAAGTAAAGAAAGACAATAACCTTATAGATGGTAGAAATATCAATGTATGGATGTTTTAAAAAAGGGAGAGATATAATATATATATATATATATATATTAAATAGAATATTTTTTGTAGCATAATAACATTGATATTATTTGGATATACTAATCAATTATTTTATGGAGGATTTTTTGAGAATATAAAATGAGAATATAAGAATAAGATAAGGAAAAAATGAAATGAAGAGAAATGAGAGACACAAATTCTTATAATATTTCTCTTTCTCCAGGGGAATTATTCCATGGAATCCTAAACAAGGTTGAGGTCAGGACATCTCTAAGAATCATATATATCTTAAGGTAATGAATTTTGTTAGATATTAGTCTATAGAATATTTTTTAGAAGTGGTTTTACATGGGGGTGTGAGGGGGTATTTATATTTTGAGAGGAGGTGTATTTTGAGGTAAAATAATGAATATAATATTATTTATAAAACAAGTCTATAAATAGTGTACTCTTTTGGAATGTTAATATTATTTAATTAAAAACATATATTTTCATGTCTGTTATGCAATTCCAAAACCAAAATTCATAATTTTGATTAATTATACAGAAGTGGGTGTAATTGAGTATGTATAATGCTATATAGGATCCCTTAAATGAAATCCATAGGTAGGGGTATTATAACTATACCATTACTATATATAGGACTAAAAATCTATATGTAGTTTCATGGGTATGGACTTCAGGTAATTCATTTGGGGGATGTCATGTGTGTGCACACATGTGTGGGTAGGCATGTATGTTTGAGTTATTATAATAGAGTAATGGTGTGCCTTGTCATAGAAATAAAATGAAAGGAATGGGATTTTTTATTGAAGCATAAATGGAGGCATGGAAACTTTTTAATCCTCTTTATATTTTATCCACCTTCCAATATTGGATGGTCATTCCAAAAAAATGGAATTCCTGGTTTAGATGTTTCCTTCATAGAAATTGTTATAGGACTTATAATATTTATTTAATTATTTACTTATATATATATATTTATTTATCTATTTATTAATATAATTTACATGTATGAGTCCATTAATATTATAAAAAATTATAAAATAGAGAAACAAAATAATTCAAAATACTTTTTAAATGGAATAAATTATCTTTTTAGACTTTATAAATTACTTTTTAGGTTTTAGAATTAAAATTATTCTTTTAAAATATAATTTTTTTAATTAATCATATTTTAGATAATGAAATCCACTTTAAATGTTATAAAAATGGTACAAGATCAAAATTATTTCATAAAATAGATCGTATTTGAAAAACTATATATAAACTATTCACCCATAAAATCAAATTTTTCATAAAAATATCATAAAATAATTCTTAGATGATTTTCACACATTGATTCCAAAAATAAAAATAATCTTATCTTAATAATATTACAATTTAATGAAATATGAAATTTAAATATTAATTTAAGAATTAAGGTGCTTATTAAATAAGCTAAACCATACTTTATTAAAAATATACACTTTTTTCCTTTGTGTTTAGAAAATTGAATATTCATTTTATAGTATTTTAATATTTATATTTATTTAATTTAGTCATGGTGAATATTACTTACGAATAAGTTTTCTATTCCAAGATTCAAGTCAACATTCTTAAAATTAGTTTATTATTTTAATGGTCATGTTACAATTCCAATTATCATATACCAGTTATACTTACTATAAATTCCTCTGGTTTAATTTATTAATAATTCACCTAGTTTTATTTAAACGTTCTATACATATCATTCGTAAAATTTATATTTTATCTATAATGATTTTTTACTGTATCTTTTACGACTACGATTTTTATAAGAGATCATGTGCAGTGACCCAGAGTTTATAAATGATATTTGTTTCTTTAAATACATGTTTGTTATATAGTATTATACACATATAGCACATAGGAAAACAAAAAACACATAAATTCAATGATGAAATTGTTACATTAGTCAATTAATAATCCCATTAAAATTCTAAACATTATAAAAAGAGTAATAGAAAGTAGAAAAAATGAAAAAATTTGGAACACTCTGATTGACTAGAATCATCCTTCCTAATAATAGCACTATTGAAATGAAATAAAATATTAGTATACCAATAGATATTTTAGAAAATGAGAACATATAACCTTGAAAAAAAATTGTATTTAATTTTAAATGAAATAATGCAGTTGTATTGATAGGAGGTAATATGACCATTATAACAGTAATGTGACAATAGTGAATAGTAACCTGGCCATTGGGAATAATAACCTAACTGTTGGAATAATAATTTGACCTAAAAATAATAAAATATTATTTTAATAGTATTTATCATGACTAATTTTATAAAATATAAATATTACAATTCCATAAAGTTAATATCAAGATTAAAAAATAAATGAAAATATAAACACAATTTTTAATCAACTATATTAAACTATATTTTCTATAAATCCTATTTTTTATTAAAAATTAAAAATACCTATGACATAATATTATTTTCATAAATTTAATTTAATTTGTTTAATTATAATATTGATATTTTCTAAGGGAAATTTTTTGGTAATTTTTTGAAATACATTAATTTTCAAGTGAATTATAAAAATATAGTTTTTATTATGAAAAATGTATCTTAAATTACATAATTCATGATGTAATAATGCACTAATCATTTCTAGGACTTGAGGCTCGACCAAAACATAATAAATTTCATAAATGAGTTATTAAAATACAAAAAAAAATGTTTTCCAAATCTAATAGTTACTTTCAAAGTCTAAAGTCAAAAGTATTCATTTGATAAAAAATTTATCATTTTTCATCTTTACATTTTAAGAAATTAATGAATTCGAATTATATAGGGGATAAAAGTACTAAAATAATTATATTAAATTTATGTATTATTCATTATTTTAAAAATATCACTATTAAAAATTTTTCCTTGTATATAATACTTTATTTAATATTTTTTTCTAAAAATATCCCTCTCCCTCCCATTGGAAAACCAATCCTACCTCACTTAACTAATACCAACATCAAACCAAATACAATATTTTAATCCCTTATAATCCTTTGGTAAAAATTGGAGTAAAATAACTCCATTCATTAAAGAAGTATAGTGAAATACAAGGAAAGAAACACTAAGAAAAGAATAAATTTTTATAAACCCTTATCTTGTTTTCCTCCTCCCTTATCATTTTTAGTCTATTTCAGACATAAAGCTTTTATGACTATGTAGGTAATATTTTAACATTATATTAATTATGTTAAATTAATGTAAAAGTTATATTTTTCTTAATTCTTTTTATTTATACCTCTCTTTCTTCTTTATTGGATAATGTTCCCATTAACTATCAGTTGAACACCAATGAGGTCATTTAAAAGTACTTTGTTATCATCATACTAATGGATAGTAATAATAAATTATTTATAATATAAATTTATAAATATATTCATCTTAATATTTTTTTAATTAGTTTTACTTATGTAAAAATTACCCTAAACAAAAACAGTAAAATCAATGAAAATGTGAAATATTTATTAAAAACATGATATAAAAATGTTTCACCATTAATGAGACATTAATAAGTATAATCCAATTTTTTTAAGTGATAAATACTAATTTGTATTAAAATAATTCACATATGGTTAAATTTTTTAATTAACATAATTTTATAATTCTAGAGGCATAAAAATGGCAAAATAAAGTGGGATTTAAGGTTAGGTGAGTCTCAAACCCAACTCATTTTATTTGGGTTACCCATTATTATTTTTATTTTAAAATAGGATATTCAAATAACATTAATTAAATATACATTCACTGTTATTCCCTTTTATTTTCAGGGAGATAAATATTTTTATCCTTCCCAAAATTAGTTTTCATCCAAATAAAAATACTTTTCAAAAATACTTTTCTTTGCAAAATAAATCTTTGACTCATTTTGAATTGTTTCTTCTTCACTAAAGAATTATGATATGTTTATTAGGTATTTTTTCAATTATTCATTTTCAAACCCCCAAAATTTATTCATGAAATTATTATTTATTAAATAATTATGAAACCCATTCCATTCTATGGTTGTGCACATGACTATGATTGTTATACATTTTATTTGGCATTCCTGATTATGAGCATTCATGTTGCAACGGATGGGACTATAATTATAAATCACTACAATGTATTGGTTATTGTGATATATCTAATAAGATAATGTGTATTATGCATGAACATGATGCTATATTTTTAATATTTATGATGATATGATTATTCATATATGTTATGTATAAACCTGATGTTGGCTTTGTTTAAAAATATATATGGTATTTTACCACTGTGTTGTGATTTTTAATTGTTATATATTTCCCATATTTAATAAAATTGTAAAAATTTTCCTTTATTATTAATTTGATAATCCTATAGTTATTATATAATGAAGTTGTTTGTTGTCATCCATGATCTATTGAATCATATACCTTATTTTCCCCCTTATAGAGCCTTTATACCCCCGCCCTTCTTTGATGAATATCCTTATGTGAATGTGTATACTAAGGATATAATGAAATATTTATAATAATAAATAAGAATAATTTAAATAATTTTATATTTTATTATGTATATTTGATGTATGAGCCTAATTTACCCAAGTCACTACACCTTTAGATCCTAGATTTTATCTATATTATGTTTTTTATCTTAAAAATGATGTAATAGCCATGTAAAAAAATTCGAGTCACTATAGTTGGTATCAGAAAATGGATTATAAAATTTTCAAATTATGATTATAAGATGTTATTAAAAACCATAAGTATAAGTCTATGTATAGTTAAACATACTAGAAGAACCATTTTAGGAAAATTCTAAACATAAGAATCCCATGATATATTCCTTTAGAGTTAATTCTACAAAATTATAATTAATTTATTCATGTTTTTTTGAAATACATTTTGTTCAATACATTTCTACTTTATTAAATAGTGGGAACCACGAGAAACTAATCATATAACTTGTGTGATGGATATTAAAACGATTGTCGAAACAACATCCCCAATTTCAAGAGGGGTGAATTTCAAAACATCATGAAAATTTTTACCCAGTTTTCATAGGCTATGAAGAAAAACCTGAACCATATGTAATTTCCACATTCATCCAAGATAGAGAAACTAGCTATTGAGTCCTTTATGTAGAAATAACCACCAAAGTTTAGTAAAACTTTTGATGTACTTATCACTAAAAAGTGTGTTAACTCAATTGAGAAGATATTCTCTTTTCTATAGTTTTTTGATAAGGATAATGGGAATTTGTCTATTTATCATTTATATGTTGAGGCTAATCAGTTGTGGGTGTTGATAAATAACACCAAGCTAAAGGATGAAATGGAAGAGATAGAGTGGGAAAACTTTTTGAAAACAATTCATAATCATTATTACCTTATAACCATCCAATGGAATATGGTGATATAATTTTTATAGCTGAATAAAAACGATAGTAAATCTATACTGATTTATGAGGTAAAATTTATAAGAATCTGAAAATACACCTCAGTATTTTTTGTCAACAACAATAGAAAAATATATAGAAAATTTAGTGGTATAAAAACATTAATTAAAAAGCATAAAGTTATATTAGAATTTTGGGTTTTTGAAGAAGTAGTTTTATATGTTCCCAAAGTTGATCTAAAGTTTGGAAAATGGTCATGTTTTTATAGAGGTAAGAATAGAACAGTGGAGTTTCAAGCTGGTGGGTCAAATAAAAAAGGAGGAAGGGGATCCAATCACCCACATGTCAAAAATGTGGGAACAAGAATCATGGTAAATGAATTAAAGGGATATGGAAATGATTTTAGTGTGGAAGAGAAGTACACCAAGCTAATGAATATTGAATATACATGGAAAATATATCCAACATAGTGATGTAAATGAATTAACCACTTAATGCACCACTCGTGGTTTAATGCTTCCAATGTAGGGAGAAAGGGAACTATAGAAGATAGTGCACTAAACCATAGGTTGTTGAGTGTAATCAGCATCAACAACCACCAAATCCAAAGGATAAAGGCAAAGATTATTCCATCCCAATGCTGAAGTGCAATGTAAAAAAGAATTCATATAAGGTACACTTTCTATTCACTCATTAATGAAATAGGATTTATTTTTTTATAGTTCTATGAATTCTATTATATTCTATAAATTTTATAGAACTATTGAATAAGATCTGTGATACCATAAAGTAGAGATATCTATAATAACACCTAGTTTTGAATTAATTGCAACCTAGGTGATGGACTCTAATCATGTTATCATCTGTGGAAATATTATTCTAGTGAATATTCTAGTATATCCCATGGTGTAATTTGAGGATATATTGGGCATGGATTTCCTCTTGTTATATAGAGCACAAATAGAGTATCTAGAAAATGAAATCTCTTTTTATATTCTAAACCATCCAATGCTTCAGTAACATTTAAGGAATATAATGAATCTCCTCTGGAAAATACTACAACAATGTGGGTGTTGAAACCTTGTGAAGAAGCATACCTTTTCAAAATGGTTGAGTGAAAGGAAAGTATAAACCATAAAAAAATGACCATTATTATAGAATAACTTGATTTATTTCCCAAATAGTTTCCTAGAATTTCATTAGATCATGAGATAGTTTTATCAATATATCTTTTACTTAGAGCCAATCCTATCTCTAAATGACCATATAGGATAGCCCCTATCAAATTGAAAGAGTTAAATAAGCAACTAAAATATAATTTTAATTTTTTTTTCATATGACCTTCTAAACTTCCTTGGGGTGTTCATGTACTATTCGTAAACAAAAAGTGTAGATCAATGAAGATTTGTATAGATTATAGGGAGCTCAACACGATCATCATATAGAACAAGTATCCCCTTACAAGGATTGATGACTTGTTTGATAAACTAAGATGAGATCATTTTATCTCAAATGTGTATCTTCATTATATATTTAAATAGTTGAATGTGACGAAGGAATATATAAATAAGAAAACCATACATATAATTTATGACCACTATGAGTTCATAATGATTCTCTTCAGACTTACTAATTCTTACAAAATGTTTATGGATTTTATGAATAGAATCTTTAGGGACAACCTTCACAAATTTTTAGTAGTCTTTATTAATGATATTATCATTTACTTAATGGGTAATGAGTAATAACAAAAGAATCTAAAGATCGTACTGGAAATATTATGAAAGGATAAAATGTATGATTAGATAAGAAAGTATGAATTTTGGATGCATCAAGCCACATACATGGGAAGTGTGATCAAAAGGATGGGAATTTATAGGACCCTTAAAAGATAAGATAAATTGAGCAATGTACTGAACCTATAAGTGTCATGAGAATCTATATTTTTCATAGATTATCCGGTTACTACTGATTTTTTTTGAGAAATTTCCCTTGGTTATAAAACATATTAGATAAGTTACCATGGATAGGAGTAAAGTGTAACTCAGTCGAAGAATTTAATGAAATATTTAGGGAGATCAAGAATAGGGTAATCACTTCACCTATACACACACTAACACTTAGAGGAAGAGATTTGGTGATATATAGTGATTCTTTAATGAAATTATTGGGTTGTTCTCTCATATAGAACAAAAAATTGATTACCTTTTCCTCATTAAAACTGAAGATATGTGGGAAGAACAATCTAACACATGATCTGGAGTTCGCAGTAGTTATATTTTCCTTGAATATTTGGCAGAACTGCCTCTATGGTGAGAATAATTTCATATATATATATATCACAAGAGTCTAAATTACATATTCAATATGAATTATCTCAATGTGTTTCATAGGATATGGTTAGATTAAATCAAGGTCTATGGTTTTTTCAATTCACTATCTTTCTATATAGGTTGAATAGGGTAACTAATTCTCTTAATATAATTGAACTTGTTTCTCTAACAATGATTCAGATTGAGAATGACCATGTATTCATATATATTCAAGGGATTGATTTTGAAATCATAATGTAAGGGAATACATCATTCTGTGGCCAAATTTTTTTCCAAACCATATATTCAATAGAAGATCAAGGAGGAACAAATATATGATTTAGAGCTTCAATTAAAGGGTGAAAGTTGTGAAGGGAAACTTCATTAATTAAACATCAATGATGATGGTATGATTTTAATTGGAACTAGAATTTTGGTACCTTCATCAGCTAATATACGAAAGGGGATATTGGATAATTCACATAGATCTTCTTTCTTCATCCATCATTGAATCACCAAGATGTATAGTGATATCATGGAGAAGTTCTAGTGGGACAACATGAATAAAGAGATCACTGAGTACACCTCAAAGTGCTTAGTGTGTTGGAAAGTTACAGAATTATGAGTGAAGTATAATGGCTTGATGAAACCACTTCTTATAGTCATGTAAAAATGGTATATCATCTTCATGGACTTTATCATCGGTCTCCAAAAGTCATCCAAAGGAAAAAATGTGATATGTGTTGTGGGGGATTGACACACCATGATTGCCTAATTCAATACTATTCAAGATTATTTCTGATAAGAAAAACATTATATGATATATATAAAGGGATAGGTGAGACCGTGTGGGTTACCACTATTTATCACCTCTAATCATGATCCATGGTTCAATTATAAATTCAAGATAAGTCTCTAACATGATCTAAATAATGGATAGAATTTTAGAATGGACTATCAAACCCAAACTAATGTCTAATATTAATGTACTATTCATAAAAATGGGAAAATGTTGAAAACCTATTCAATGGGATTTAAAGAAGTATGGTATCAACATCTTCCATTAGTTGAGTTCTCATACAACAACAAATTCAACTAAAGTATTCAAAGGGATCCAAATGAAGTGTTTTATGGGAAGCGATGTAGTATTCCTACTTGTTGTGATTAATTTGGTAAATGAAATATACTTGGACTTGATCTTGTACAAGATATGATAGAGAAGCCTCAATCCATCCAACATCATATAAAATATACTTAGATTCAGAAAAAGGGTTAGTCTGACAATCATCGAAGGGACACATAGTTTGTAGTTGGAGATAATTTTTTCTTCTGAATATGACCATGTAAGAGAGTCCTTAGGTTTGGAAAGAAAGGAAATATTATCGATATGTACACTGGATGCTTTGATATCCTTGATCAAATAGGAGAAAGGGCCTATTATAATTCAATTCCACTAAATAATTATAAATTTCTTGATGTGTTTCATGTATCTCTCATGATAAAGTATATACATGACCCCTCATATGTGCTAAATTCGAAGGTGGTACAACTTGATAATCACCACTCATATGAGGAGAATCTAGTAAAAATATTTGACCATAGATACCAAGTTCTATAGAAAAAAGACAATTAGAATTTTCAAACTATTGTGGTGAAACCATAAGTATAAAGAGACACTGTGGGAACCAGAGGAAATAATGATATAAAAGTACCCACCTATTATCAACTTATAATATGAATGGAAATTTCTGTGATGAAATTTCTAAAATGGGGAAAGATTATAACAACCCAAATTTTATAAATGATATTTTTTCTTGAAATAAATGTGCATTATATTGTATTATACACATAGAGAACACATAAAATACAAAAAAAAATATTTCATTAATTAGAATCATTACATAATGAAATAAATAAACCTAATAAAATTAAAAATATTATAAGGGGGAATAAAAAATAGAAAAACCATAAAGGGAGAATTTGTATTACCCTGGTCGGCTAGAAACATTCCTTCGATGAACAAAACTATGCTAGAAAAAAAATATTAGTAAACCAATCAAAATTTTCAAAATTTAAAACATAGACTTAAAGATAAATTATATTTAATGTCAAATTAAATAATGAAGAGGTATTTATAAGAGGTAATATGACTATGAGGATACTAATGTGACTACTGTGAATAGTAAAATGTCCATTAGAATAATAATTTGACCAAAAAAAATAAAATACAAATTAAATAAGATTTATCATGAGTAATTTAAGATAATATAAATATTATAATTATATAAAATGAATATAAATATTAAAAACACTCAAAGAAAATATAAGGGCATTGTTTAATATAGTATATTTTAATGTATTACCTAAAATCATATTTTTATATTAATATGTAAAATTATATTTTATAAGAAACTTTTATAATAAAATGAATTTCATTTTTTAAATCATTATGTAAAAATTTTCCAAGGGTTATTCTTTGGAATTTTTTTTTTAAATACTTTAATTTTCAAGTGAGTGGTAAAAATACAGTTTTTTTTATAACTGATGTATCTTAAATTAAATCATTCATGAAGTAATAATGACCTAATCATTTATATAAATTTATTATAGAAAAAAACTTATTTAAATTAACAAATTTATAATTGAAATATAATAAACATGTTTTCTAAACCTAAAATATAACTTTCCAAACCCTAAAGTCAAAAGTATTTATTTTAAAATACAGCTTTCTCATTTTCTCATTCCTTTATAATAAACTAATGAATTCAAATTAGAAAGTGGATTTCAGTCTTGAAACCATTATATTATATTTATATATGAATTATTATGTCAAAAATGAACCTATCACAAGGTTTTCTTTGGATATAATATTATATTTAATATTTTATTCTAAAAATAACACTCTCCTCATGTATAAATAACCCCTCGCCCTCCTCTTATAAAATCACTCCTCTCCCACTTACCGAAGAACAATATCTTCCCAAATAATATATATTAATCTCTTATAAACTGTAGGTACATGATTGAGAAAACCAACTCTATGAATAAAGGAATTTTTTTCCATACAAGAGGAGAAACACCAAGAAAAAAAGGAAGTTATTATCAACTCTTCCCTCGTTTTCCTTCTCTCTCCACTTTTTATCAATCTCATTTAAAAATAAATAATTTAAGACTATGTATAAATTATGTTAAAATTATTATAATTATGTTGACCTTATATAAATAATTACCTTTTTGAATTATTTATATTTTATACCTCTTCTTATTCTTCTCTACACAATGTTCTTTTTAATGGCCAGTTAACCGCCAAAGAGGATGTTTTCAAATCCTTCTTTATCACCACCCTAATAGATGGTATTAAAAATAATTTATAATATTTAAATGAATAAATATTTTTATTATAATATTTTATAATTAATTCTAATCTTGTATAAATTACCTTTAACAAAAACTACAAAATCGAAGAAAGATGAGAAATTTTTAAGGAAAGCATTATCTCAAAATGATTTGCATTTAAAAATAGAAAAAAAAAAGTATAATCCAATTTTTTAAGTGATTAATAGTGAAATAAATTAACATAATTCAATTATGGTAAATTTTTTAATAAACCAGTGTTTATTATTCAAGAGGCATAAAGTAATGATTTAAAGTATTATTTATGGTAAGGGGATTCTCGAACCCAACCCTTTTTATTGGTTTATCCGTATTTCTCATCATTTTTTGTATATATATCTCTAGAATATTCCTCAAATATACTTTCAATATAATACCATTTTTTTGTGATATAGATGTTTTAATTCATAAAAATGATTTTTAACCCAAATACAATGATTTTCCAAAAATGATTTTCTTTTCAAAATAAATCATTGACTCATCTTGAGTTGTTTCTTATTTACTCAATAATGATGCTGTTTATGCCAGATATGATTTAAATTATTCATTTTCATACCCCCAATGTTTTTTTGTGACATTATTATTTATGAAATATTTATGAAACTCATTATTTTCCACTTGTTATTTCATGATTATGATCATTATATGTTCTATGGGGTATGCATGATTGTGTGCATTTATGATGTGGTGAGTGGGTCCATAATTATATATCTCTCCAATTCATTAGGTAATGTGGTATATATCATGTCATATTTTATATTATATATGAATATGAATCTATATTTTTCACATTTATGATGATATGATTATACCTATATATTATGCGTGAACATGATGCTAGCTTTATTCACAAATATTTTTGGAATTTGACCTCTTTGTTATTTTCTTTCATTATTAAGTGTGTTCCACATTTCTTGCATTTGTAAAATGTTTCCCCCATTATTAATATTATTTTATTATGCATATTATATAATGATATTGGCTATTTTCACCAATGTTCTATTGATTCACTTCTCATATTCCTCTCTTTACTGGGATTTTAGCTCACCCCTTTCTTTGATGTATATCCTTAGATTACATCATGTACTAAAGATATAGTGAGATATTTATAATGATAAATAAAAAGAATTTAAATAACTTTAATGTTTTATTATTTATAATTGATGAATGAGCCTAATTTTCCCAAGACACTAAACCTTTGGATCCTAGATTTTAGTGTTATTATGTTGTTTATCTTGAAATTTTTTGTAATATTCCTACAATAAAAAGTCACATTGATATAGAATGACTTATTGAATTTAATATTTTTATTCATATTATCTATATATTTTAATTATTTCATTATTCTTGTATTAAATTTTTTGAATTTATTTATCCTTGGTTATAATGTTTTGTATCGATGAAAAAAAGTTTTTATTTTTGTTATGTGGTGAATTTGATATATTTAAAAAATAACTTGAAATATGTTTTATAAAGAGAAAATGTCTAAAAGATATACACATTTGTGTTAATACAGAAAACATCACATATAGATATCTAGGTTGTTATGTAATTAGTCTTTCCATATGCATATTGTAACCCCTCATGTTTTTATCCCTTGATTATGTTGAATAACTAGTTTTACACATAATGCTTAACAAAGATAAACTAAACATTATTTCATTAGGGAATAAAATATGTACATAATTAACATTAATACATTATGAGAAATGAATATGAAAAATCACAAGTTAAATGAAACTACACATAAATAAAAATACCATAGATACCAAATTATCATCCTCATGGTTTGTCTTTAAGATCATTCCTTCAATTACAACTATATAATGTTGGTAAATTATTTTTAATATGAAAAAATTTGGGAAATAACTTAAATATTACAATTAATTATTTTTATAGGATAAGTTAATGTAATGTATAAGAGTTGTAATGGGTAATACTATTGTTATATGACCATTGGAAATATATATTATCATTGAGAATACATATAAAAGAAGTATATCTTGAAACTGTTATCATGAGTATCTAATAATTTTTAGAAATTTATAATTTATTATAAATCATTTATTAAAATTTTATTATAAAAATTTAGTATCTATTAAGTAAATAAGGAATGATAATAAGTAAAATATAATTCCACATTACCTAATAAATATTTTTATTCAATAAAAATAATTACAAAAGTATTATGTATCTTTATTTAAAGGTTAAATTTCAAATATTTAGATTTTTAAATTTATAAAATTTATTTCATATTTTTTATTAGATAATTGAAATTAGGTTATATGATATATTCCATTTTTTTAAAAATATGACACTCGAGTGAACAATGAATGACATTAGTAATCTATAAAAAGGAAAAATAAAGCATATGAAAAAAATGATGTTATAAGGTTATAAATATTGTAATAAAAGTTTATAATGAATGTAATATCAATAATCCATGTTTATTACACTTATAAAGACCTTTTTATGTTAAAATGACACTCCATAACAATTAAGAAGGATAAATTACTAAAACATCATGCAAAATCATCAATAAAAGGACCCATCTTATACCCTTCATCAACCACTTCTATACTAAGTTTTATTGAATTATTTATACCCACATTTAGTCTCCTAATGTATTAATCCACTTTAATTAGCTTTTAGTCCCAAGAAGGAGGCCTAAATTCTTTATTATGAAGAAAGCTGTTATGAGAATAAGTTATTCCATAAATGTAAGTATATATTTATTCTCAATATTTTTTAATTACATTCTCATCTAAAATATTTATAAATCACAATCTCTTAGATAATGATGTGATATACACATAACTAATCTTTTTTAAAATATATATTAATATAATAAAACTCTATACTCATACATTTTCATTAGTATAACATGTTCTTATTTTATTTGATTCAACCACCTACATGAAATATGTTACAATATATTCATAAGTTCTATCATTTATGAGAATAAAAATATAAAGTATAGTACTATAAGATATTAAAAAGTAATTTATTTTATTATTATGGTTCTAGAAGGGTGAAACTAAATGTAATTTTCATTATATAGTGTCTCATTACAATTAGTAAAATCACTCAAAACATAGGTGTTTTGAATTATATCTGTGAGAACCATACTCATATATTCTATCAAATGAACAAGTTAATGTATAAATAATTATGATATTATGGTTCCACTTCTATTAATATTATAATAATTATAAACTTGTTATCAAATAATGTGGATCAAAATCTCAATATCAAAACTAGTATGAAATAATAAAAACTAATAGTATCTGATGATGAATATAAACAATAATAAACTAATTTATACATGTATATAATAAATGATAATAATTTAATTGTATAGGAGGAATTAATAGAATTCAGGATCAATGTTAAGGGTTTCTTTTCCGATCTCTCTTTTAAATTGAGATTTCTATCACTAAATTTCGATTAAGGGTATTTTTATATACATTCTCTCTAAATATGTAATTATTTTCTTCTCCTATAGTTTTTTTTTGGTTTTTCATGTCTTTATTTCATTTTCCCCCTTATTGATTCATCACTCACCATAAATGATTATTGTAATTGGAATTGTCTTTATCTATTCATTTCGGTTTGGAATCTTTCTCCTCATTGTCCATATTCATTATATTATTTATTGGTTTTCCTTATCTATAATTATAAATTTTCTTAAGTTCACTATCCATCAACATTTAATTACTTGAAAATGTGTAAAAGAAATATTTGTATCCATTATTAATTATATTTCCTATCCAATCACCTTTTCCCACCATTTTCTTTGATTTTATTTCTCATGATTCCTTTATCTGTTTTGATGATTCTTCATTGAAAATTTTATTTAATTTCTCATTGTTTTCAAAACCATTGATTTTTAAATTATTTTAAAAATATATAAATTATAATTATATTATTTTCTTGTTTTTTTAAACAATTTTATAATGGTATTACTATGTGTTTTTAATCTATTTATAAATGTTTTCATGTTTCTTATGTTTAGTTGAGGATGTGTTCTAAAGGAATTATCCACGTTTTCTCTCTAGATTACTGATTTTTATATCATGTGAATACTTTTACAAAACCTATTTTATACTCTTAGGTTAATTATAATATAATAGATATATGAAAGTTTTTTTGTTAATGTGGTATAGATATATATGTTTTATCATTATGTAATTGGTGGGCCTAGAATTATATGTCCTACTAATGCATTCAGTAAAGCTTATATCTCATGAGAGTTTCTGGTATGGGACATTGGAGGTTTTCCTAGTCTATTATTTTAGGTACATGTACATCAACTATATGATGAAGGAATTGGAATTGATCCTTGATATATGATATTATTTTCTATACTTATATATTTTCCACATTCTTATTCCTTATTTATTATGTTATACCAAAATCCTGATTTTATGATTCAATAGTTTTGATTTGTGGATATTATTTTATTAGGTATGATTTAATTATGTTCATATACCTTTATTATGGTTATATACTCACATGTTTATCTTATTATTAATTATAATCTTAATTGTGATCTCATATGTATCTTTTATAGGTATCTCTTATGTATTACCCCCTGAATGAGCATCTAAGTTCTCCTTTTTTTTCTTATTTTTCCATTCCTAGGTTTATGAATAAGTATATAACATGTTATGTGTCTATAATGTTTTCATTTATTTTATAATTATGGGAGGAATGTAAATTAAGTTGTAAATTAAGTAATTTATGTGTCTAATATCTAAAAAAATTAAACCTATCGGTTTTGGGGATGTGATTTATTATGAGTTATAATATATAATCAAGTATAATAATGTAATATTTATGTCTTTTATGATCAGAAATGTTTTTTGGTAATAGAGTGGGTTATTATTAATTTTGGCCATTAGGTTATGAGAAATAAGAAGATTAAACTCAAATAGTTTTAGGTTAAAGCAAAATTGATAAAGGTTTAACCTAAGGTCTCATAATTTGAAATTAAATTTCCATGGGTAGATAAATATTAAGATTTATTTTCATTATCATACGATTGATGACTCTAATTATTATTTTTTAATACTTATTTTATCCTATTTTTAGTAAGTGGATTGAACTATGAGTAATAGGTAGAATAGTGAATTTGATTGACAATGCAATGATTTTCCCAATGATAAATCAAACAAGATTGGATCTAGGGTTTAAAATATATTATTAATGCTCACTCAACTATCTCAATCTACAAATAATAACATGAACCACGTCGATATTTCAAAGAAACCAAGGAAGTAACAACTCACTATTGAGTCCGTTAATCAAAAATTACCACCATCCTTTTGTGGACCTTATGATCACATAATTTCTAAGAAATGTATAGACACAATAGGTTTAATATTTTATATTCTTTAGTTATTATAGAATAAAATTTTCAATTAATATAGTTTATTAATTATAAGGTGAAGTGGATTAGTTATGAACCCTCATTAACAACATGAGGAAAAAAATCAACTCCATTGGCTGATATGGGTTTAACCGAGTTATTTACAAATAATATTTTCCCATAAATCATAAAATGAAAATGGAGAGATAATCACTTAAGATAAAATAAAAAATCAATGAATCTATTAGTACTTAAAAAGAAATATTCTAAAGACTTGCAAGGTATGCCTCTAATTTTATCACTGAATCTGAATGTAAAATCGACCATTAATTTACTAGATCAGATAAATTATTCGAAAATAGTTAACTGTAAGGGACATTGGAAGCTATCAATTTTTTTTGATGTGATATCAAGGTTGAAATAGTAATTATAGACACTTATACACGTAGTTTTGGGGACAAGAAGAATAAAATTGAGTTTTTTGTAAAATAAAATAATAAAAATCTTGAATGAAAGAAAATATATCATCCAACATACTAAAAATATTGTAAGAACAAACTGAGGAATGTAATTCAAGGAATAGTAAAGTGTTTCAAGTGTGAAAGGAAGGTTATTAATTACATGAACATTGAAGACATATGATGTGGATAGAAAATAATATGGATGAAACTAATAATTAACCAAATACCCCACCGACTATTAAATGTTTTAATTATAAGTTTTTTAGTCACTAAATATAATAATACACAATTACAAGGTTTAATGAGATTAATCAATGTTAGGAACCTCTAAATATATAGGGGAAAGGGAAAGCTTATGCAATTATAGCCATATAGGGAAAGCCTGTATGATCACTACTAATGGTGAAAGGTATATTGATCATCCAATAAAGGACAATAAATGTATTGTTGATTTTGGTTCTATTCATGTCTTCATACTTAATTTTTCTTCTAAAATCATTTATTCACCACCCCAAAAAATTACTATTAAACAATTATTAAAAACCCCTAGTGATGCGATGAGTGTATCCCATGTCTACAAAACTTCTCTAATTATGTTTTTTGGGTTTTTAATCCTAATAAATATTATTATTCTCCCTTTTGAATAATTTTATGTGATTTTGGGAATGGATTAGATCTTTCTATATAGATCCCATGTCAATTTTTAGGATAGTTAAATCACATTTCATATCCCAAACAAATATAAAATAATCTATTAATGAAATCCAACTATGAACTTCTTATAGATGTACTTTGTCTTGTGTCTATATTGATAGTTAATAATGAGATATATTTATCCTAAATGATTGGGTAGAAACTCAATATTGAGGAATATCTAATTTTGAATGAATATGCTGAAGTATTTACTATATATTTACTTACTCCTCTCCTAGATTGTGAGTTTTATTTTTCAATTGAACTCATACCTGATGCTATTTAAATATCTAGTATTCCTTATAGAATGGTATATGTTAATTTTTTTAATCAATGAATAATTTAAAAAATAATTTTAATTAGAGTTTTATATACCAATTTTATTCACTATGGGGTGAACCATTCATATTTCTTAATAAAAATGATATATCAATATGTATATCTATCAATTATTTTTCACTAAAAAATATCATGTTTAATAACTAGTATCCCTTACCTCGTATTGATGAATTCTTCAATAAAATTCATAGGGTTTAATACTTCTCAAAGGTGGACCTTCAATTTGGATATCATTATCTATGTGTGAAAATGTAATAAATTCTTAAGAAAGAAATTTTTAGAAGATATTTCCTCTATAATTTCATATTCATTCCATTAGGTGTAACATATTGATATATAAAAAAAACTATGTTCAATAGCATATATGACATGAAACACAGAGCCTAAACAAACCATAAAATATTATTATTTAAATAATACCATTATCACCTAGACATTAAATTAGTGGTATAAATTGGATTAAATTATTTATAAAATATATTGAAACATCCTACTAAACATTTTATAAGTGATTACTAAATAATCACTCATTTTTTAGTAAATACATTTTATTATTCAAAAATATGCCTTCCTCAAAAATGGTTTTTATTGACTATTGTAAAAACATATTTCTAATAATATTTTTCAATTTTTGAAATTTAATTTGATAAAAATGATATCATTTTTCAAATCAGGACATAAAAATAATGTTATAGTGAAAATTTAAGTTTTTTTTGAAAATATTGATTTTTCAATGAATATTTAAAATGCTACTTTTATTGAAAATTGTATTTTATTTTAAAGTAATTAGATATTAAAATTATATTGGGGATTGTTTTTAAATTTAATTTGATTATTTTGGTTAAAAAATCTCATTATAGTCTTTGTAATAAATTTTACACTTGAAGTTGGTATAAAAACATTTTTATACATAAAAATAAATTTTTCTAAATAAATTGTTTTCATTGCATTTTGGGATTTAATATTAAATTAATTACATTCACTTAAAAAAAATTAATTTAAAAAAATGTATTCAATATTTTTTATATAGAGTTTCAAATTTTAAAAATATGACCCTTTTATTTTTTTCATTACGAATAGTAACCATAGTAAATAATTTTCACCGCTGTAAGGACAAATCAATTAATTAAGGTTACAAATAATATTGAAAGAAATATAAAATGAAACTAAAATGTTACTTAATTTCATTTGATGAACTTATTTCATCCATACTAATCCAATATCTTAATATATGAGTTTTTTCCATTTGGATGTGATTTTGACCTTTAGGTTATTTTATTTAAAGAGATGTAAAAAATGTCATTATCCTTGTTCATTTATCATTAAATTTTTTACATAAGTATAAAAAGATGATATGTTTAGTTATAATTATTTATTTTAAAAATAAATTATTTTTATCATGCTAGTGTATTTATTATTTTTAGTGAGAGAATAATTACCTTAAATTCTTATACAACACCAACACAGTATTTATTCAATTAATAGATAAATAAAATAAATGATTATAAAAATATAAAAAATGATATAATTTGAATTAATTTAATTTTTCCATGAAGTTTACTAATCTATATGACATTTGTTTAGTTTTAAATGATTAGATACAAAATTTTCATTTATATTGATGTATTTTGAGTCATATTAAATAAATAAAATGAAAATGACATTATGAATATTTTATAATAAATAATATTTTATTAAATGATTTATAAATATTAAAAACACTTAATTTCATCAAAATAAATGTTATATGTATACAAAAGGAAAAAGAATGGTCCACTTATGCATCATTTTTCTCTTATGATAACAATATTGACCATTAAAGTGTATATTTTTTTAATATTGTGCTAATTGTCAAAAAGATTAACAAAGGGTTAAAAGTAAAATATAAGGCTGAATACATAACCAAAACTTATTAAAATTTTATTTAATGAAATTATTTCTACTCATAATCATCCTATAATAAAATTATATCAATTTGGATCCATTTGGACATAAAAATTAATTTATATTAATTTAATACATTATGAAATTCCAGGAATACCCCTCCCTTCACTTATAAAAGTGCATCTCCTACCCTAAATTACACATTTTGATCCATTTATCGTGACCATGACCTACCAAAATCCCTCTACAAGATCTTTATCCTTGTTTTATAGGTGATGGCCTTCCCAAAAGACAAACCCAATGATCCTTATGACAAGATCTAAAGGAGTTATTTCAAAAAAGTTGTAATCACCTTAACCGATCATTTTATTTTTATTTCTTATTTTACCTCCTATAAATAAGTTTTTTTATAATTAAATTAAAAATTAATGTCCTAAATATACTAAAATTTTATTATGATTTTAGAACCGCCATTATCTACCCTTTTCCACATCAAATGGAAAGTTAAAGTATCACTCATGTGTATGTATGGTATATCGTCTCCATATAGAAATACAATTCATATTTCATTACCATGTTTTATTAATGGATAATCTGATGGATATTATGACTGGTCTAATGTATAAATATGATTTTTATGACATAATTATTATTTGATAAGGATAATTGTATATCTACCTTCATACCTTTTAATATTTTGGAAAATGATAATGTCACGTGTGTGGACTACCGCATTTACAACGTAATGTGATTCGTTTTTCATTTTCATTTTAATTGAATGGTAATATGGCTATATATAATTAATATATGTGACATAATAATGAGTTTTCATGCGTATGGATGGTCGACCATCTCCATAAACGGTGTAATTCATTTTTCTATCTCTATCTTTAATAGATGACTCTAAATATACATTTATAGGATATTAATATGATATTTATATAATTAATAACATTATAGAGATAAAGGAACCATGATATAAGTATAAGTACCGAAACTATCAAACCAAAACATATAGGGAAGATGAAATAATTATCACCCAGTACCGTGATTTCAATCAATAATTATTAATAAACGGTTGATCAAAGGTTATAAGTAAATAATATATTGGTTGATATATATGAGTATGGTTTTGAATATATGTATAATAAATGTATATTTACTATATAGTAAGATCAAATACATATGAAGGAAGTTGAACTTAAGGTAAGGGTTTCTCGTCTCACATTTACTTCTATGAGTCATATTTCATACTCACCACTTATTTATTTTCAGTGGTGTATTAAATTACCTTTAAAATTTTATATAATTAAAACATTTATATTCATGGTATTTAATGTTTCATTTGATGTTATTTTTTCATGATTATTACGATTCAGAAGTTATAAAAGTGGTAAGGGTTTAGTTCATAATCTCATCGTTATTCCTGATTTTTTATATTTAGCTCTCTATTGAGGGAATTATCTGATATTTCTCTCATATAAACAATCTATTTTCTTCCCACCTAGTTATTTATAATATTTAAAATATTTAATTTTATTTTCCTCTCTTTAAAGACTCATGATACCAAACTAAGGTTATTATGGAAAACAGTCCATGTTTATCTACTAAATCAGGAATATTTATCTTCTATGTCCATATTATCATTATAATGTATAAAAAATGTTTTTAATATTATCCAATGATTTATTAAATTAATTTTTACTATTTTTGACATTTCACAAAATGGTTTACAAATAATCTTTTTATCATTTTCTAAATGAGGTACTTTTTTATTTTATTTTCAAATTTTTGAAAGGAATGATTTCTTTTAATTTATACAACATAAATAGAATTTATCACTATCATGACCACTCAATGTTTTGATGTTTTATTTAAAAGATTCTATGTTTCTTTACAAGGAAATTTTTTTCGTAATATTTTTTAAATTATTCATTTTTTAAATGATATTTTCAAATTGAAATTATGAATTTTTATCATGAAATATTTCTAGTGATTTTATGAAAGTATTTTTATCCATGTAAATATAATTTGTTTAATATTATACTATACTGAGTTTATACTAATATGATACAATCCACCATATTAATTTATATTATTTATGATTAGTTTAATAGGATAAATTATTGATATTTTATATTCCAATTCTTACAGTACTGACAGTTATTGATTTTTAAGTCATGTTGGTAAGATATATTGTTTATTTATATGATGAATTAATTGGAAATGTTAAGTGATGGTTGGGGCCTATAATTTAATTTACCCTTGATGCATCGATTCATCTCATTAGAAAACTGGATTAGTTACTTTACTGAAGCCTTATAATTTATATATATGTATTAGAATGATTCCTTAATGGTTTTTTAGATGTATTGGAATAATTCCTTGACCATACGTTTAATATATCATGAATTATTTATTCCATCATTATGAAATAAATTATTTATATTCATGAGTTTATTTTAATAGTTTTTATATCCATAGATAAGTTTCAAAATCATGTGGCTGTTTATATGGATTTAGTTTACCATCATTTATTTCTTCCATATTATTAATGCATTGTTTAGATTCTATTTTATGCATTCCCTTACTCAGCATCTGATCTCATTCGTTTCTTATGTTTCCTTTAACTAGGATTAGTGGAAATTTCTTTGTGGTTGATATGTAGGGATAATAAATATGGAATAAATATTATCACAAAGAAAATAATATATTGTATTTTCTATTTAAAAATGTAATATGTGATTTATGTATATATCTATTTTACTAGTACTATTAAACTATTCAATACTTTTGGATTCAATTTATTTTATTTATTACCAATGTAATAAAGTAACAAACAGATCTGGGATGTTAGGGTTGAGTTCTTTATAATTTGTGTCATATAATGTTTAGTAGAAACCTTGGGAACTAGATTTAAACAAAATAGAATAGATAACATAAAATTATGGCTAAATTTGAGGACAATTATATTTATATTCTTACATCTTTAAAAAATTAAATTATATTCTATGTGGATTTCCAAGAAATAGACCCTTGTCTAGATAATACATGTGGATGTGGTTTTTTCATAGATGTATCTAGGGGTAATAACCCCAAAAAAGTTGGTCCAGTATATCTCAGTCATCATACGGGTGGACAGTGAGTGTACCTTTACTATATAGCTAGTTTGATGCTCCTAGAGGATATGCTTGGGTTAATCCACATTTCCACTGTTAACCATTTTGATGAATAGGAGAATATAAACTATAGAAACTTATGATATTACATAGTGATATGGGATAAAATTAAAGTGTATTGGGTTGAAAATTTTATGGTTAATAATTATTTTAAAGGAATATATATCAATTTTGAGGTTTTATGTGACAGAAGTCCATGATGATTAATAATATTTTAGGTGACATTTTTCATAATATATCGAGTGGATTTATCATGGGTTATAGTTAAAAATATATTTGAGGAATAATGTCATTACATTTTGTGGACATAAATATAAAGGTAATGGTAACCTTTAGGTTTTATCATATATTTGATGATGAGGTAATTTTGGTCTATTACAGTTTGGGAATATATTTTTTATTATATAGATAATAATGGGATTGAAAATTTATTTAGCGACTATGTGACTAAGTTTATTTTTAAAGAAGTTCACTATATTTTGGGGAATATTATATGATTAAGGTAAAAATATTATTATGGGACTTTATTTAAGGAATAAAGGTTGAATTATCTTTTGGAATAATATATGATTTATATTTTTATTTATGTTTAAACAATTTATTTATGGAATTTATTATCATATATTAGATATTATATGATTAATTAATATACATTTTTAGTGTTAGACTTTAAAAGTGATTGATATTATTTGGTAGAAAATGTTAAATTAATCAAGGAAGAATATGTTATAAAATAATTATTGTTTTTTGGTTTCAATCTTAGTTAATAATATTTTTAGAAATTTTAAGGTTAGTTATTTATCAAATAATCTAACTTGATCTTTTGGTGTCATTATTGAAGATGTGGTTATTAATTGTGTATTTATTCATATGATGGTTTATTAATTTTAAGAATTATCTGGAGAAAACCATTTTGGTTTTCATTAATGACTAATGATATGAGGAATATTTTTTATCCTTTTTTATATTATATGATTTGTAAGAAGTTAATTTGAGTTTGTCATATTTAAAAAATTCATCTTGAATACTCATCTCTTGAAAAAAAAGATGACATTGTGGTGGAAATTTATTAAAAGTGGAAATTATACTTATAAAGTATGTATATTTCATTATGATCTTAGCCTAGGTGGTAATATAATTTATGAACTCTAGGAAAGGGATCTTGAAAAAAAAAATTATCCTATTAGTCAATGGTTTTTTCACACCTTGTTGATTTATTGTTTTGAAGTAATTAGCATTCACAAGATCATTAACTTTATAATGATCAATTATCTCTGTCAATCTCTATCATTATTTATACATTACCCTTCTTATCCATTTTAATATTTTCACTTGTCACTAATTTTATCCTATTATGAAACCAAGTTATGTGTTTTTCGAGACGACCTTCATATTTTATTTCACCTCTTTTCAATATGAAGTTATATTAACCCTTTTTATAATGTGGAATTTCAATAAAGGTTTTTTCAGCTGTCAAACACTTGATTACTAAGATCAACTTCAAATTATAATGATGTAATCTATTAAAGGGGTTAATTTTACACCCTGGTATTTTAAAAAGAAAATTGTGTTTTATAGTGTATACGACATGCAACATTGAGCCTAAACGAACTATGAAATATTATTATTTAAATATGATTATTATAACCTAAAAAATAAATTGGTAGTATGAATAAGATAAAATAATTATTGATATATAAATAATGTTTTTAATCATTATAATCACTCAAATTTTAGTAATTTCATTTTATTTATCAAAAATAGGTTTTCTTCAAAATTATTTTTTCGATTTCTATAATTCAATATTATAATTAATTTCAAAAACATTCAGAAATTTATTTTATAAAAATGAAATCATTTTTTAAATCTAAATAAAAAATTATCATAACTGGTATATTATATATTTTTATAAAAAAATTTATTTTTCAACGAATAGAAAAAAATTCTAATTTTTATTCAAAAATGAATTTTATTTTACGTTATTTATAAGGTAAAATTATATTCTATATGAGTTTTAAATTTCAATTAGTCACTTATAATTATAGAAAAAAATACAATAATAGTCTTTGGAAATAATTTTATATAATAATTTTTTTATAATGACTTTTTTATATATAAAAAACCACTGTTTCTCAAGAATATGTTTTTTGTTGTGTTTGGTGATTTAATCATAAATTACTTTCATCTAATTCTAAAAATTTGATCTTTTGAAATGGATTACATATTTTTAATTAGTATTTAAAAATTTTGTAATTATTTTCTCTTTTCTTTTATTTGTTTTGAATAGTAACCATAGTAAGTAATTGTTTCCAGGGTAAAGGTAAATTAGAAAATTATGGTCAAAAGGCTTATGATAAGAACTAAAAAATTAACCTAACACTTGACTTAATTTTATTGGACGAACCTATTTCATTATTACTCTTACAATATTTTAATATATTAGTTATTTTCTATTTTGTTGAGATTTTAAACTCTATATTATTTTATTTAAATAAAATTCCAAAATATAGTTCAATTTATTTTGTTATATTTATATTTTTGACATAAAAAAAAATAGAGGCTATGTTCAGTTTAAAATAGTAATATGAAAAAAATTATTTATCATGTTAAATGATTTCAAATTTTTAGTAATAAAATTATTACCTTAAATGCATCCAAAACACTGAAACAATGTTAATTAAATTAATATAAACATAAAATTCACGATTTTTTAAATATAGAAAGTGAAATAATTTAACGAATTAATTTTTCTCGTGAATTTTATAGATATATATGTAATTATTGGAATTTTTTAAATAAAAAAATTCCAAATAACCCTTTTTTATGTATTTAAAGTCAAATTATATAAATAGCATTCGAAATGACATTAATAATATTTTATAATAAATAATTTTTGATTAAATTATTTATAATTCACAAAATTCTTCAATTCAGGAAAATTAATATAATATTATTGAAAACATCAACCATGGTCCATTTATGAATCATTTTTTTATGGTAACATTATTAAAACTTAAAGGGTATAAAATTATAATATTGTGGTAATTATCAAAATGGTAAATATAGGGTTAAAACTATAAGATAAGGGTGAAAAAATAACCAAGACGTGTTAAAATTTTATTTTATGATATTATTTTAATAATTCTCATATTTTATTTGAATTATATAAATTCAGATGTATTTCTACATCAAAAAGAAATATAGTATTAATTTAATTATTTAATAAATTCTAAGAATACACATCCCCTCATTTATAAAAGTGCATCTCCTCCCCTCATTTCTTCACAAATATTGATCCATCTATCTCATACAATAATTAAAAAAATACATACCCAAAATAATTATAAAAATTCTAGAGTTTTATTTCTTCCAAAAATATTAACCCTAGGATCCTTAAGAGAATATCTTAGTGAGAGATTTCACAGAATGGGTAATCACCTTAACTAATCACTTTCGTTTTACTTCTACTTTAATCTCAACTAAATATATTGTATTTATCATAAAATAATAATTTAAATATAATAAAATATTCTAAAATTTTATTTTTATTATTAAACCATAATTATCCACCCTCTTTCCAATCAAATGGGAAGTAAAAGTATCACTTGTGCATATATATGGCTTATCGTCTCCACATAACGATACAATTAATTTTTGATCGTAAACTTTTATAAATGGGTATTATGATGGGTTTAAAAATTATATATGATATTTATGACATAATTATTGTTATATAATGATAATATCATATCAACCTTGTTACCTTTCAATCTGTTGGAAAAGGATAACAATGCTAGTGTCTAAGTGTGGACTACCTCCTCCACGAAGCGATGTGGTTCATTTTCATTTATATTTAACATGGATAGTAATTAGGATAGATTTTTTGAATATATATGTTATATATTATATATAAATAATTCTTCAATAGTTAATTATAATTTACCATTCTTTCATACTATCCATTGAAAAGTGAATACGGTGTCCATGCATACGTACGACAAACCGTCTCCATAAGTGTTGTAATTCATTTTTCTATTTCTATATTTTATATATGGATTTAAATACAAATATATTGGATATATATATATATGATATTTATAACATTAATGACATTATATATATTATTTAACAATCATCATATCGCAAGGACTAAAAGTATTTAACTGAAATATACATGGAAGATGAAACAGTTATTACTTAGAATGGTTATTTTAATAAAGCTTTTTTAATAAACTAGTGATAAAAGGTTAGAAGTAAATCATATAAGGAATGATATATATGATTATTTTTCTTCAATATATTTATAATAAATCAATATTTATTATATATGAATTTTTAATAAGTACGATGTAATCCAGACCAGAGGTAAGGGTTTCTCATCTCACATTTACATTTATGAGACAAGAATCATACTTGCCACTTATTTATTTTATGAAGTGAATATACTTTACTTTGATATTTGATATCATTAATATCTTTATATTAATGTTATTTAAGATTTTATTTGATGTTATTATTTCATGGGTATTATAATTCAGAAGGTACCAATGTGATAAATGTTTATTTACAATATCATCATTATTCAGGATTGTTCATGTTTAAGTTTCCATTGGGAGAATTATTTGAAATTTCTATATTATAAAAAATATAATTAATTATACATTGTATATTTATATAAATTATATGTTTTAATTTCATTTTTCTCTATATAGGGACTAATATACCAAAAAATTATTTTTACAGAAAACCAACCAAGTCTTTCTTTGAATTCAGGAATCACACACTTCCATGTATATATTTTCCTTAAAATTTCCTAAATAATGATTTTAATACTCTATAATTATTTATTATATAAATTTTTACCCAATTTAACATTTTTAAAAAAATTACATTGATTTTTTTTCTTTTCAGACAAGGTACTTTTTGACTTTTTTACAGAATTAGGAAAAGAATTTTTTTCTTTTAACTTATACAGCATGAATAGAATGTCTTACTATCATGCCCACTCAATAATTTTAAGTTTAATTTAATTTTTTTAATGTTAATTTAAAAATTACGTTTTCTCCAAAATATTTTGAAAATTTCTTGTTATTTTGAATGTTATTTTTAAAGTGAAAGAGGGAGTTTCCTAAAAATAATTATCCAGAGGGCTATTGAAAATATTTTCATCTAATTCAAAATCCTTTGTTGAATCCGATGATTCAATTTGGTTATAAAATAATGATACCATACACTATACTCCTTTGGATGGATTATAATCTATTTTAATAGGTAAATTATTTATATTTCATTTTATGGTTATTCTAATGCTGGCATCTATTGGTTTTTTAGCCCTGTTGATTAATTTATATTGCTTATTCATATGATGAATGAATTGGAATTATTAAGCAATTGATGGGGAATAGAATCATATAGCCCCTAGAAGCATTAGTATATCTCATGATACAAACTATATTGGGTATTTGTTCAAGGGCTTACCCATTAATGTAGATATCTTGGCAAGAGGCCTTGACTATATTTTTAGATGTATTGGTACAAGGCCTCAATGGTAAGCTTCAGATGTCAACATTTATGCATTCCATCATTATAAAATCATTTTTTGATGCCCATGAGTTTATTTTAATATTTTATATATATGAAGATAAGTTTCAATGTCATGTGATTATTTATATATAATTATTTGATCATCATTTATTCATCGCATATTATTCATACCCTATTTCTCTTTCATTGTATACATTCCCTTATAGAGAATAAAATCTATTTCTATATTATGTTTCCTTTACCAGGATGATAGGAAATGATTTATGATTGATATGTAAGGATATTATAGAAGGAATAAATATGATCCCAAATAAAATAATATATTTCATGTTATGTTTTTAAATGTAATGTGGGATTTAATTATGTTTATAGTTTACTAATACTACTAAAATGACTAGTCATTTGGAATGAGATTTCATGTATTTAATAATAATACAATAAAGTATCCAATGCATATGGGATACTAGGCTTGGGTTATTTACATTAGAACTTACTAATTTCCATGTTATCATCAAGGGTTTTCTGAATGGAATCTTTAAGTATTACTTCAATAAATTTATGTTTGTATATATAGATTATATTTTAAAACCCTGAGATTTTAAAAGAATAAACTTATGTTTGATAGCACAAATGAAATTCAACACTAAGATTAAATAAGAATGTAAATCCATGATACTTTATGATATCTTTTTTAAAAGTAAATGTAATCACTTCAATATCATGTGATACACGCAACCACATTATTTTTTATGTTTGATAGCTTATTCAACATGAAACATTGATCTTAAATGAAACATGATATATATAACCATTAAAACCAGGCAGTTAAATTTGTAGGTATGGAGAGTATCAAATACTTTATGGTATATATATATATATATATATTTCTTCCTTAATATAAATTATTGATAAATGTTTAGTAAAAAATAAATTAATTTTTAGTAAAGTGATTTTATTCTTCAAAAATATCTTTTCTTCAAAAATGATTATTTTCTTCTTTTCAAGAAAAAATATTATAATATCTTAGAGAAATTTCCATAAATTTATTTTAAATAATTAAATTACTTTTTTATTTAAAATAACCAAATTTACTTTTGGTGAAATTTTTTAATCATTCCGATCATAATGATTTTTCAGGGAATTGTGAAAAGTATCGGTTTTTTTACAAATGACATTTCTTTTAAATAAATTGAGAAAAATAAAAGACCCATTATGTTTTAAATATGATATCAAAAGAAATATGTATTATTTGTTTATACGTAAAAAAAATTAATTTCTTTTGAATTAACTTTATATTAGATTTTGGAATAAGATTGTTTTTATTTAAAAAATGTTTGTTTTTTCCGAAAATGGTTTTAATGTGAATAATATTTCATTATTTTAATTAATTAAAATAATAACTATTGACAAAAGTTTAAAAGTAAATTCATTTATTATATATAAATAAGTTTTAATTGATATCCATAAATTTATTTTTATATTACATTGAGTTAATATAAAAGGATCTTGTTCTTAAAAAATACACCTATTGAAGAACATCTTTTTCGTTTTTTATGCGGTTTTGTTTCAAGCTCTCATTTTTATAATTTTATAGAATTTATTTTAAAAAATAATTATTATTTTATAAATAATAATTTCAAAATTATTTTACATTGAACTTTTGATAATTTTTTGAAAAGATTAATTTTTTGGTGAATAGTGAAAAACACTAAATATTAATTGAAAACTTCTTTTACATTTAAATTATTTAGAAGTTTAAATTATATGATCAATTTAATTTTAAATTAAAATTATTTAAATATTATAAAAAATAATCCAATTTTGGTCTTTGTAATAATTTTTATAATGTTTTTTCATATAAAAACTTTTTAAACTTTTGAAAATTTTCTCTTGGAAAACCAGCTTTCTCGTCATGTTTGTGTGATTAATTTTAAATTAAAAATTTTAAATTATGTGAATTTAATTTAAAAAAAAGATTAATTGTGTGTAATTATAATTATTTATAATAAATAATTTTTTAAACTTAATTTTTTACCAAATGAATTGTTAAATAGTAAAAAATTAATAACCACAACTAAGGTATAAATAGATTTAACAGAAGTTAAACTAAGAACATAAGGGTGAAAATTAGCAAAAAACTTTTCAAAACCACATTTTATAGATATATTTTGACTATATAAATTCTAAATTATATAATCATTTTGAAATCTTGTTTCATGATAAAATTGTGGGTATAATTGAATATTTTAAAAAAAATTAAAACTGTGCCACCCACCTTAGTTATAAAATAACACCCGCTATCATAAATTATTCACACCCTAAAACCTATTTGGTTTATAAACTTAGTTCCCAAATAACATCCTAAAATTTCTACACTAATCTTTTAATCCTTATTTTTGTCACAAATCCATCATATGAAAACTTTTTTCACAAATCTAAGGAGGATACCCGAAGAAGATATAACATTTTTCATAGAGCATTTTTATTTTATTTATTTATAAACCTATTTTAGTTATTATTAAACCATGATGATATAATAAAATCAGAGTATTACATATATTGGGATGTATTTAAAATAATATTAGGAACTAAAATCATCTATACTTCCATCATATGGGATAAGAAATCATCATTCATGTGCACGTCAGACTGCCACCTCGCAAATCGATGTCATTTTTTCCATTAAAACCTATCACGGTTGGGTATGATGATGAATATAAAGTATATATATGATATTAATAACATAAATATATATATATTTATTCATTTTATCATATAATTTTTTTACTTTCTATTTTGTAGGGGACAAGATAACGTCACTAGTATGTACGGCAAACTACGACCTCACGTAACGACGTGATTCGTCTTTCACTAACACTTTACATGGAATATAATATGGATAAAGATAATAAATATATGTTATATAAACTAAAAAATTATTTTATTCATTATATATTTATAATTATGAAAATATAATAAATATCATTTTCTTTTTTTCACTAAAAAGATGATAACATCATTCGTGTGTGTATAGACTACTTCCTTCACGATGCGATGTGACTCTCTTTTCATCACCATGACCCATGGATGATATATATAAGTATTTTTATTGAAATATTTTTTTTATATATGATGTTATAGTCATTAAATAATGATAAAATATCACTTACCTCCTTTCCATAATTATCATTTAAAAATGGAAATGTTACTCACACATACGTACGACACACCGTCTCTATGATCATAATGTACATCATTTCTAAAAACAATCATTCATGTTTTCCATTAAAATTAAAATTCAAGTATAAATATAATAATTATTTCATTATTATTATTCTGGATATGATTTAACCATATAATATTCATAATAACATGAACATTAATAATAAAATATGACTAAGAATACAAGACAATTGACACATGAAACTATGAAAATAATGAAAGACTGTTAACGAACAGGTGATAAGATGTTATAAAAGATTAATATATGATATTATATATATTATTATGGTTTTATAATAAGTAAATAATATTTTTAATACCACTATAAATTTTGTTTTATCATGATAAATCAAAATGAATCACGAGGAAAGGGATTTCTAGTCTCTCTTTTGTTTCTAAGAGACATATGCAAATTCACCCCTTGTTTATTTTGTGTGATGTATATACTTCGCATTTGAAATTTTATATAATAAATACTATTTAATTAATTATATTTAATTTTCTATTTTATGTCATTATTTATTTTGGATGAAAATTCTAATGATTATAAAATCGGTAAGAAACGCTTTGTCTCATATTGCCTTCTTTGGTACGTATGTCATGTTATACACCTATATTCTTTTATGAGGTGTATATACAGAACATTTGACATATAATATCATGAATTTATTTATTCCCATTATATTTTAAGTTTCATTTAATTTTTTCCTTTTATGGGGCTTATTATTCGAAGTTATAATAGTGGTAATGGTTTTATGTTACAATCTTATTGTTTAACATGTTTGTTTACGATTATGTCTACAATGATGTAATCCAAGAATATAAATCTCAACATTTATAATAAATTATAATCATAGGTTTATTCGTGATATTTTCAAGTAATAGTATCATTTTTTCACTCTTCCATACTTAAAATTATTTATTAATTATTTTTAAATAAATCGAGCATTATTTCTCTCTTTAGTCGAAAAAACTTTTTCATCAAAATACATGTTTTTTTTAAATGTTTTGAAATTTTATCTAATATTATAAAAAATATTTAAAAAATTAATTTTTAACCTTTTTTTATTATTACATAATGTATTTAAAATAATATTCATGTTATTTTCTAAAAAATTACTTTTTTATCATTTTTACCTTGAAAAATTAATGTTTTTTTATCTTGTAAGGCATGTATAGAATTAATAGAAATCATGACTTCTATTTAATAAAATATTTGTTTTAAACTTTACAATGATATATTTTTCAATAGAATTTTTTTTTAATATCCTATAAATTAATTTTTAACTACTTTTCTACCAAAAGAATTTTCAATATGTTTTTTATTTTATGAAGTTATTTTAAAACAAAGAATGGTATTTTACTAAAGAATTTTTTTTATACTATTTTAATGGTATTCATAAAAATTAAACCACTTAATGTTACTTATCCTCTACTGGGAATATTTTCTATTGATACTATCCTCATTCTTTCCCTGAATGGATTGTTATGAAAATTGTTTCCTGTCTATAGGTTAATCAATATCTGAAGGGAATAATGGTTGTTTTTATGAGTTTTAAGATTATTTATAAGATATGTGTAATTTATTTATGTTTATTATACATTATATATGATGGGTTAGACCAGATATAAATGGGTGATCCTATTATATCTTATATGATGGTCTTTCCAGAAAATTGTCCGATGATTCTATTACATCTTATATGATGGGGCGGAACAAAAAATTTTGGGTACACCCATTATATATTAAACTATGGTTGTTCTCAAATAGTGTTCTAAAGCATTGGGTAATGATTAATTTCTATGGATAATTATATTGGATTCCACTCATATGGTTATTCAAAATTATAAGGGTTCAGTATGGGTTCTATGATAATGATGTTCCAAGATACCAACTTGTTATATCTATGCATTCCCTGGGTTCATAATGTTTCCTTTGATCGAGATTGATATCTCATGGATTGGTATTATTTATTTTTATGAATATTTCTTTTTTAAAACTATATTCCATGCTTCGTGATTTATGATTTATGTTATAATAGGTATGAATTAATTTTTGACTTGATCATGCACTCTGATAATATTGGCATACCCTAATGCACTTTTTATTCTTATTGATGACATTCAAATATTAATGCTTATGTTTTTCTTTCCTGGTCATTTGAGAAAATCCTTTATATGCTTCTTCTTCCCAATACTATAATGAATAAGTTTGAACGAATTATTTTTATAAGGGATTTCATATAGAAGATGATAATTTCTTAATGTGAAATAAGAAAAGTAGGGTTAAGTGTAAGAAATCGTCATTTAACAGAATATGTATTTTTTATGTTATATTTTGTTTAATTATCTAAAATTATAAATCTCAAAGTTCCTTGAGAATATAAATGATCTAGTTTTTCTATATTCTAATTTAAGTTTAAGATGAAAAAAAATTGGGCCACAATTATCAGTATCAAAGCTAGAAATGAAAAGTTTATGATTTTATCACCAGATTCAGAACTACGAGTCCAAAGTTGTTATTGTGTGTATCAAAGGCCAGTTTAGATTACTTTGGGGATTATTATTTTTCCATGAGATCATATCATAATAGTTATAAATACCCTAACAGGACTATAAGCATAAGTATGATCATAAGTTCAAAGACATAGACACCCCTTTAAGGTTTTAAGTAGTGACATATTAATGTGATTAATGACATTTTAGGACAGGTTTAAGTAGGTTGAATTATTTTTAAAACCGTGGTTTAACATGAATTATGAATTTAAATTTTGTGTGACTAATATTTAATTTATTGATAACTTTTAGGTTATATATGATCTTTGATATTTAGAATTGTTGTTTTATCGTATAGATAACCAAAATAATGAAAATTAAATTGGCGACTAAGTGATAGATGATACCTTGAAATAATATCGCCATTTTTTATTATTGAAATCTGAAATTCATAAGATAACCATTTAGTTTAAAACATCCTTTAATTTTGAGGTTATTAAGGTTATCTTGGATATAGGGTTATGGAATTATTTAGTTTAATATTTGGGTATTAATATTCAATAATTAATATTAATGTATCATATTAAGTTTTATTAAATTTGGAAATTATCTTACGATGTGAATATAAATTTGGTTTTTGTTAATATTTATGATAGGAGGAATATCTTGTTATCCCTTTTATGTTTATGTGGTATTTAAAAGTTTAGATCATTGCTTCTTTCATGAAGAATTCATCTTGAATACTCATCATTAGAATTAAAATATGAGATTGTGGTGGAAATTGAAAAAATAATGAAATTATAATCATAAATTAGGTAAATATTATTATTCTATTAGACTCAATGGAAAATAATATCTCAACTCTAGGAAATATATTCTGAAACAAAAAATTTATCATATTACATTCATATATGATGAATTATATTACCTTTTAGATCATCACAGATTTATGGTTTTAAAGACCTTAACTTTCCATTTATCATTTATATTCTTTTGACCAATTATCTTAATCCCTCTCTATAATTATTAATTCTTTTATTCCATTCCCACCTAAGTTCTTCTATTTTGAAACCTAGTATTTTATTATTCCATATGACCTCTGTGCTTCTCTTTCTCTCTTACTAAATGGATGTTTTATCAACCCTTTTTACAAAGTGGGTTTATAACAAAATTATATTCAAATGTACAACAATTTATTACCAAGATAAATTTCATAATTTGAGAATGTAATTTACTAAAGGTGGGGAGAACATAATACCTCGAGATTGTAAAAGAATAAAATTATGTCTGATTGCATAAATGACACGCAACACTGGGATTGGAAGATAATTCAACTCCCCAAGACTTTATCATATCTTTATTTATAAATATATTTTATCTCTTCAGTAGATTTTGGTACATGCAACCCTATTACTTTTTATGTTTGATAGCATATTCAACAGCAACATTGAGTTAAATGACCCATGCTATATATAATCATTAAAACCATGCCATTAAATTGGCGGGTATGAATAGTATTAACTACTTTATGAAATATATAAATATATTTATATATAAATTTTACAATCAATATAAATTACTGATAAAGTTTGAGTAAATATTACGTCAAATTTTAGTAAAGTGATTTTATTCTTCAAGAAAAAAATTTCCTCAACAAGATTTTTTATTTTTCTTCACAAAAAAAAATATTATAATAATTTATGGGAATTTAAAAAAAAATATTTTATAAAATTAACATTATTTTTTTATTGAAATATAAAATTTTATGTTGGGTAAAATATATTCATTTTTCTAAAAATATTGATATTTTAGTCTGTAATGGCCCAAGTTTTGGGGTCCATTACTTTGTAAAAATCTAATGTTGGTTGTTCTGGTTAACCTGGGAATCTCGGTGAAGTTTGACCTCTAACAGTAGGCCTACTGGTAGCTCGGTCTACCAGTGGCCGCAGCCTACCGGTAGCTCTGTCTACCGGTAGCTCGGTCTACCGGTAGCTCGGTCTACCGGTAGCCATAGCCTACCTGTAGCTCTGTCTACCAGTAGCTTTGTCTATCGAAAAACGTAGCTTACCGGTAGTCACAGCCTACCGGTAGCTGTCAGCCACCAGTAGCTGTCAGCTACCGGTAGCTCTAGCCTATCCTCACGGGTTTTCCAGTAGCGCCTCCTTTGTGCACAAATTGGGTTTTAAACCCTATTTTGACCCCTCTAAGCTTGTTTCAAAGCCCAGTAATGCCCATAAATTGCATCTAATTAAATTAAATGACTTTGAGGTGTGATTCGGTTTAAACCGCGGGGACCCATTAATGACGTGTGGGGTGTCTCAACTGCGTGGTCAGCCCACGACCCCGTGCCTTACGTAGTTTAGAGTTCCTTTTCTCCATATCTTAATGTGCTGGGGCATGATGTATCTCACCCTTTATAACCTAAGGGTTCTACCTAGGTTTCTTTTCCCGATTCACCCTGTGGTAGGAGTACCTTTCGTTCAGACGAGCCGCTTTTCGTTCAGACGAGCCGCATCGCTATCCGTGGAGTTCCACTCCAAGGCTTAGCGTCGATCTTGATCAACAAGTAGGGAATTTCTCCTTCGTCTCTCCCTTTTGTGTATCATGTGGGGTGGGCATGCTTTTGATTCTGTAGAATTGGATGAACCTGATCCTTAATGAAGATAACGAATGGATTCTAAAGAACGAAGGGGGAGGGGTGTGATCGATGCTGCTAATTTGTTTTATGATCTTGCTTTCTAAATGGTGTGCGCTTACGCCTACTGAAAATCATGGCTGTTTGTGGTCTTTCTCTGTACACTAACGAACCCTTGCCTCTTGTGATGTTTAAATGAATGCTATTGTGGTTCTGAACCCTTGCTGTGAAAAGTAAATTGGTTAATTACGTATATTCAGCTAAATAAATTGAAAGCACCAGGACCAATCCTTTTTCTATGATAACCCCGATTAAAGTGCAGTGGAATTGGAATCATGGAGTGTGTTAAATCATTTAAATCTGAAAATACCATCATGGTCCTGCTTTGATTTGTTGGTAGTGGGTTGTTCTTTTCTTTTCATTAACGGGCCGAATGATGGGTGATGTGGGTGGGGATGGGATCTCCTGTTATTATACTCTCGGTGGTCGTGAAATTGAGGATGGGATCCTCTATTATATCACGAATTAGGGTGGGATCCTTTGTTGTTGAGAAACTATTCATCTCCTGGATATTGGACATGGGGCTGTAACATATGGTTTTCTTTGGTTTTTTTGTCTTTACAAGAGAACCAGGTGTGAATTCTTAAATTGACATTTGTATGGATATTTTTCCCTTGGTTTGTGCTTATTCTTGTTAGTTTCCCAAGTAGGTGAAAAAACTTATTTAAACATAATTATTGAACATGAAAATAAGCATGGTACAAATTGGTTTTGGTTTGGTGTGAGTTGTGACTTTGTCATGGTGTTGTTTGTGTTCTTTAGGCTGGCTAAAGAAAAACCTAAACTGGGTGAGTGCTTTCTACCTATACATATACTTGTAGTTTTGTGTTTCTTATTCGCGCCCCAACCAAGTTGACCACTTAGTGCTGAACACCCCCATTTCATGGGAGAGGGTGTTTTTTCCAACACTTCCATTAGTGGTTGGTTATTAGCTCTTTTCTGCTCCCTTTCCCGGACAGCCCAAGTATCTTCGGGCAGGCTGTGATGGCCTGAAGTCCATTATTAGCCCAAGAACTTTCGGGCGGGGTAGTCTGGTGGTTTCCCCAGGTGTGTGCGGGTAGGTGGTTTCCCAAGTGTCTTCGGGATGAGGCCCAGGTGTCTTCGGGCATGGCAGTGGATCTTCTGGACCAGGTGTCTTCGGGCGTGGGGGTGGTTGTTTTGGCCTAGGTGTTTGCAGGCGTGGTTACGTGTGACAATTGTGGCCCAGGTGTGTGCGGGTGGGGTTTGGTAGTGGGATTGTGGTGAGGTTGTGGCCCAGGTGTGTGCGGGCGGGGTATGGTAGTGGGACTGCGGTGAGAATGGTAGGATTGGTTCAATGCATAAGATCTCTTCAATAACTAGTGGGAAAGTGTCACGGGGTAACCAAACATTGATATGCTATTACTATACATGACTTCACTTGTGTTATTTGGGGACTGTGCCTTGGTGAGGCTTGGGTGGATAGGTTACCTTGTTAGGTATTTGGTTTACTCTTTTTATCACAAGACCTTAGTGTGTTCCCCCACATCTGCACGAGAGTCTTTGGTTTTCTCTAATGAGTATACTTGTATGCTCACCCTACGTATATAAAATTGCTTTCAGGTTTCCCGGAGGTCTTCGGGGATCGCGCGGGACCATACTAGCTCAGACCTTTGGGTCAGTTGTAGTTGTTGTTTTTCTTTCTTTGCTACATTACCCTTGTTATCACTTTATACTTTGTGGATTTTTACTTTTGTAACATGCATTGGGAATGGTTCTTGGATTTGCTTTTACTTTCCGCTTTTGGTGGTTTTGGGATTTACCATCTTATCTCCCGATCCTATTAAAATAAAAAGGGCAATACCTTCCATTTAGTGAGTGATTCTGTACCCTTGGTGCTGGTTGCCACTCCGGGACCTATTAAAGGCGGGTTTTGGGGGTCATTATCTCTCCTTCAACTTGAAGAAGGAAGAACCTGACAATCTACTGACCCTTCCCTCCTTACGGTGAAGGCAGGTTGTGACAGAATGGTATCATAGGTTGGTTGAGAGATAGGATGGAGTCTGTAGTTAGGCACAGTGAGGATTTCATGGGATGATATGGCAACAATGTTGGTTAATCTTGGTGTGTGACATAGGACAGGGAAGACCGTCTAGGACGTGGTATTTTAGGGCACCCCATGATCCGATACAAGGACTCTGGACCTACCGAACGACCAAGTAAGGCCACACTGATTGCAGGGTAGAGACCCTAGGAAAGGTACACGCATCATAATGACTTGTGTTCTTTTGTTTCATGGGGTTTTTGGGAATTGAAATTAATAAGAAGTTTAAGAAATTTTAAGAACAATATTCTGCACTACTTGGGCTTAGGTATTCCATGTTTACCTTGCAGCTATGGCACCTTAGAGGCGACCACATGTGGTGCGGGCGATCGAGGCCCCGGAGACTACCTTGGATAACCGGTCGAGAGCTGATCGGGAGGAGGAGGACGACCAATGGAAGAAGACACTTCAGTCCTTCCAGCGACAAACCCTCAGGAAGTATGAGGGAAGCACCTTTGACATAAAGACGGAGGGCTGGCTAGAAGAGCTGGTGAGAGCTTTCGGCCTGATTCGGGCCCCGACCGAGTACTGGGTTCTTTTGGCTGTCAAGAAGATGCGGAGAGCAGCACGTCAGTTGTGGATGCTTTACCTAGGGGAGAGGAGAGAGACTGAGGTGGAATGGGCTGATTTCGAGGGGAAGTTCCGAGAGGAATTCCTCTCTTCGACGATGGAGGCGGAAAAAAGACAGGAGCTACTCTACCTCCAGTCGGGTAGTATGTAGTGAGAAATATGGGAATCAAGTTCAAGGACCTCCTACGTTTTACCCCGGACCTCTTTCCTGATGAGGAGTCTCGGGAAAGATGTTTAGAGGGGGCGCTCCGACCCTCCCTCCAATATGTTGTTACCCCCTTTACCCTGCCGACATACTTGGAGGTCCATAAGAAGGCCGAAGTGGTAGAGAGGATGCATGCTCTAGGAGGTGTGTTACAAGAGGGGATCCAGCTGGGACCATCGAAAGAGAAGGCCTTCAGCACCAGGCCTCCAGCATCAGGACCCCCCAAGTTCTGACTAGTAGGGAGCAGGCCGCAGTAGTTTCAGTTCCGGTCCCCGGGTCCTCGGCCTTTTCCTTCGGGCTCAAGACCGCGATGCTTCGTCTGTGGGAGCCATGGAAATCTCCAGATTCAGTGCCAGGACTGGGTACAGTATAGCAGTGGCGGACGACCCCAGCACCCGCCCCAGTAGAAGCTTCCAGCCAGGGCTTTCCAGCAGCAGCAGTAGGGACATAAAGCTCCCACTCCTCCGAGGGCATACATTGTAGGAGGAGGTCGACCTCAGGGCGCTACTCAAGGACCTCGACCGGGGCGTGGTTGGTGAGGTGGCCGACAGCTAAGGGGCAGGGGAGATGGGCATGGGCAGTTTCACACCACGGAGGCAGCAGTTCTAGCAGGGACGGAGGTTGTTCGAGGTACGATCAGTTTGTTTAGCACCCTTTCTTATGCCTTGTTTGATATCAGAGCTTCGCACTCCCTTGTTGCACCCAGTCTAGCTCGTGCTTTGGGTCTAGATGCATAAAAACATCCAGTGCCCCTGGTGCTGAGCACACCAGTCAAAGGTCAGATCGACTTGTTATATGTTTGTCGAGGATACATACTGACGATAGGGCCACATCAGTTGGTCAGGGATCTTCTTCTGCTACAGATACAGCCCTACGATGTCATTCTAGGCATTGACTGGCTATTCTCTGTGTCTGCCATCATCGACTACTTCTGAGAAAGGGTTGTGTTCTCAGACTTGGGCGACCGACGTGTTACTTTCACCAGCGATTGGGGTGTCCACAAGGGCAGCTGATGAGAGGAACCCCTCCTCTTTTTGTTAGCCAAGTTGTCAGTAGAGTCAGTGGATACTGAGATGGTGGAGGTACCAGGGATCATCAGTGAGTTTATGGATGTCTTCCCGGAGGTGGTTACGACTCTACCCCCTCAATTTGATATCGAGTTTGGGATATATTTGTAGCCTGGTGCTCGTCCGATTTTGATGGCTCCCTACGGGATGGAACCTTCAGAGCTACGAGAGTTGCGGATTCAGATTGATGATCTGATGAAGAGAGGTTATGTTCGACCAAGTGCATCACCGTGGGGTGCTCCAGTCTTGTTCACCAAGAAGGTGGATGGTGGTCTCAGGTTTTGTATAGACTACGAGAGGCTGAATCAGGTAACAATCAAGAATCGCTACCCTCTTCTGAGGATAGAAGATCTTTTCGACCAGCTGAAAGGGGCAGGGTAGTTCTCGAAGATAAACCTGCGGTCTGGGTATCACAAGTTGAGATTGAAAGAGGGTGACTTCCCGAAGACGGTGTTCAGGTGCAGATATGGATACTTCGAGTTTGTAGTCATGCCTTTAGGTGTTTCAAATGCCCAGGATGTGTTCATTGGACTTATTAAATCCATCTTCCAGGAGTACCTAGATCAGTTCGTGGTTGTGTTCATCAAAGATATCCTGATCTATTAGAGATCAGAGGAGGACCATGCGGAGCACCTGAGGATGGTTTTGGAGGTCCTCCGACAACATCATATCTATGGTATGTGGTTGAAATGCAAGTTATGAACACGAGAAGTGAACTTCCTCGGGCACGTGGTGTCCGAGCGGGGGGTAGCGGTGGAACCATCAAAGGATGAGGCAGTTGTTTCTTAGGGAGTACCCAAGAATGTGGCAGAGTTTCGTAGTTTCCTCGGGCTAGCGGGTTACTATCGGAGGTTCGTACCCAACATCTCCCGAGTTGCAGCCCCTTTGACAACCTTGACCAAGAAAGACCAGGTTTTCGTGTGGAGTGATCAGTGTGAGGCAGCCTTCACCTATCTGAAGGAGAAGTTGGTTAGTGCCCCAGTTTTGAGATTACCAGAAGAAGGGGCGGTGTATGAGGTGTTTTGTGATGCTTTAGGGAAAGGCCTTAGATTTTTGTTGATGCAGCGATAAGGGGTGATCACTTATGGGTCTAGGCAGCTATGCCCTCATGAGCTTAATTATGCCACCCACGACCTGGATCTTGCAGCGTTCATTTTTGCGCTAAAGTTATGGCAGCATTACCTCATCCGTGAATGATTTGTGGTCTTCATAGATCACAAAAGTTTGAGGTATATCTTCTCCCAGCGGGACCTAAACATGAGGCAGCGAAGGTGGGTGGATTTCCTCCAGGATTAGGACTTCAAGGTATCCTACACATCAGGGAAGGGGAATGTATTGACTGATGCCTTGAGCAGCAGATCCAAGAAGGATGCGGTCCGAGAGTAGGCAGACACCTGGGAGGCAATGGAGGAGTTAGATGCCTTACACCTGGATGTGAGGATGGATAGAAGTATAGGTTGCCTGTATCAGATGATAGTATAGTCATCCTTGCTTCATCAAGTGGAGGAGTCTTAGTGGGGAGACCCAAAGTGCGAAGTGATGCGTGACCGATTTGACAAGAGGAATTCTCCGGAAGGATGGAAGAAGGATGGTCAGAACTGGATGCTCTTCCGGGGGAAGATGTTTGTTCCAGAGGCAATGCATGACTAGGTTCTCACTGAGTTCCACAACTCACCTCTAGAGGTACATCCAAGAGTTTCCAAGATGTACCAGACTTTGAAGAGAAAGCTTTGGTGGCCAGAAGTAAAGCGAGTAGTGGTAGAGTTTGTGGCCAAGTGCCTAGTGTTTCAGCAGGTAAAGGCTGAACACCGTGTTCCAGGCGGGTTTCTGCTACCTTTATATGTTCCCGAGTGGAAGTGGGGTGACATCTCGATGGATTTCATCACCGGACTACCCAAAATGCACAGGGGATGAGACGCCATATGGGTAATAGTGGACCGCTTGACGAAGTCGGCTCACTTCCTTGCGATTAAGGAGTCGAGTGCAGTATACTCTCTAGCACGGAAGTATGTGGGCGAGGTAGTGCGGTTGCATGGGGTCCCGAGTTCCATACTCTCGGACAGGGATGCACGTTTTACCTCACGATCCTGGAGGGGTTTTCAGCATGCTGTTGGCACCCAGCTACGACTTAGCACTGCTTTCCACCCCCAGACAGATGGGCAGACAGAGCGCACCATCCAGATGTTGGATGATATACTGCGGGCATGCTTTCTGGACTCAGGAGGATCATGGGTGCGTCACTTGCCTCTAGTAGAGTTCACCTACAATAATAGATATCACTCTACCATTGGTATGGCCATGTTTGAAGCCTTGTACGGGAGGCCATGCCATTCACCTATGTGTTGGACCGAAGTCGGAGAAGCGGGCATCCTTTCCCCAAAGGTGGTGAAGAGCAGGACAGGGAAGGTTCAGCTTATACGAGAGAGGATGAAGGTGGCCCAGGACCTACAAAAGTCGTATGCTGATACTAGGAGGAGGAACTTGGAGTTTGAGGCTGGAGACCACGTGTTCTTGAAGGTCTCCCCTCAGTGTGGAAAACAAAGGTTCGGTAGGGGGAGTAAGATTTCCCCGAGGTTCATCGGACCCTTCGAAGTGTTGTGGCGGGTCGGTGAAGTTTCTTATCAGCTAGTGCTACCACCGCCGCTACTGAGGATACACGATGTATTCCATGTGTCTCAGATTTGTCTAAATCTACACAACAACTCCCACGTCATCGATTGGAGAGATTTAGATATCGAAGACGATTAGACCTTCGTAGAACGACCAATCAGGATTGAGGATCGTAAGGAGAAGGTGATTCATGGACGAACCATTCCCTTGGTTTTTGTGTTGTGGGGGCATGGTGGACTCGAAGAGAGCACATGGGAGTGAGAGGCCCAGTTACGCGTTCAGTACCCAAAGCTGTTTTGACTTTATGTTTTGTTCTCATCCTTATGGTGTTGTAATTTGTGGTTTAATATATATTGAATGCTTGTGATATATTTCCATGTTCTCTATGTGTGTGTGCGCATGAATTTGTATGATGGGAAACCTGAATTCTAATCAGGACGCATTAATGTGGATGTGATGAAACCCGTGCGGGTGAGTCAGTGCCGCCCAAAGCGGATAATATCCTGACATGTAGGAGGGGACTTAATAACTCATGTTTTGGACAGTGTAAATCCTTGTGGCTTTTGGGTGAGTGTTCCTGGATTTAGGGGGGGTTTTGTTCCAGCTTTCGAAAGGAGGGGTTTTCCCCTGAGGAGTATCTTTAGAGGGTGGTTGTTCGGACCCCACTCTTCTCCTTTCTTGTTTGCTCTTATATTCTCGAGGGTGAGAATAATTTGAGGATTATTTGATGTAATGGCTTGGGTTTTGGGGTCCATTACTTTGTGAAAATCTGATGTTTGGTGTTCTAGGTAGCTTGGGAATCTCAGTGAAGTTTGACCTCTAACAGCAGGCCTATCGTAGCTCCGTCTACCGGTGGCCGCAACCTACTGGTAGCTCTGTCTACCGGTAGCTCGGTCTACCGGTAGCTGTCACCTACCGGTAGCTCGGCCTACTGGTAGCTCTTTCTACCAGTAGCTCGGTCTACCGGAAGCCGCAGCCTATCGGTAGAAATAGCCTACCGGTCGCTCCAGCCTACCTGTAACACCCCGAGATTTTATGAAACATATTCTTTTTAATTTCATTAATGTCTTGTGTTGTAAGCTACACCAAAAGGATCTTGCACAACATTGATCCCTGACTTGGCTTGAATTACATGCAATAATGACCTTCCTCGATAGCATGTGTAGTACGCAATACTGAGTTTCACTAAACGAGATATTATTATAATATTATTATGAACTAGCCGTTATGAATAGTAATACCCACATTTTAAAATTTTATAAATTTTATCTTTCAAAATGGACTTTATATTTGGATTCGGAATATTGAAATTATCTTAGGGTGAAATTTTGGTACTTTTCAGATAACTTTCATATTCTGATAAATAGTGAAAATTACTAAATTTTAATTAAAAACAAATTTTTTAATCGAAATAATTAATAGTGATAAATTACTAATTTGAGTGGTTTTAAAGTATATTTAGAATATATTTTTACCATTTAATACAATTTTGGTCATTGGATGTAATTTCACATTTAAACCAGACATAATCAAGTGTCAATCTTTTGATAGTTATTATCTCTTAAAAACACGCTATTTGTTTTGACGACGAGAATTAAGTTTTAAATTATTTAATGCAACTGATATGTTTTGAATTTGGTAAAATAGAAATCATTTTTGAATTCATAACATCAAATATAGCTTAGGCCTAATTTTTGGTATTTTTCGGGAAACATTCATTTTTTGATGAATAGTGAATCCACTAAGTGGTAGTTAAAAAACTGAATTTTTCATAAAACATAATTTTACAGCTTCTGTTAGTGGAATTTCGAAAATATGAGAGACACAGTTAATATCAAGGACTAAAATGTGGTTCAATGAGATGAAAATAATTTTTGGTGAATAGTATCTTTTTACTTTTATTTACCACGGTTAAAAGTAAATAGGATAATTAAGGGTAAAAATAATATTATTATTACCCTAACACATGTCCTAATTCTATTGGATAAGTTTAATTCGACAAAAACAACATTAGGAATAAAATATGGCCATTTAGGCCGACTTGGACTAGATTAGGACATTTAATATTAATTTATTTAAAGAAGGGTTAAAATAGTTAAAATCAAAGTTTAATAAGTAAATAATTTTTAATATAGGGTTATATATAAGATAAATTCTAATATAAATATTAATTATAAATCTAAAACTATTTCCTACATAATGGTATTTTATTTATAATTTTTATACATTAAATAATTTAATTTATTTATGACACAAATATGATGCAGTAATTATCTGATTAATGAAATATTGACATAATTGATGTTATAAATATCCAAATAAATGTAATTTGAGACTTTTTATGAATTAAACTAATTTTCTAGGTTAATATGACATGTTATTATTGATTTAGTCAAATTTTTTAGAACTAATAATTCTGTTATAATTTTCACAAAAATCAATTACCAAATAGTGTCAAAATTGACATAAAATAGTTTTTAAAACAAATATTATATTATTAATTGTTATTTTATTCCTAAAAATCTAAGGTTCGGCCCAATGACTTAGATAATGTTATATATATTAATAATAAACAAATTTGGGTTCTTTTGGCTTGTTATAGTATGTTTATTAACCTTATAGTGTAAGAAAACAAGAAGACGTGGTAAAAGTAAAATTATTTTACTTAAGGTTAAATCTAAATGATAAGGTTAAAATAGAAACCTAAACTTGTTTAAATTCTAGTTGTTTAGAGGATTTCTAACCATCCCCACCTTAGCTTCTAAATAACTCAATTATGAGCTATTAAAAATCGAATATGGCTTTATAAGAAAATAATATTTTTAGTTTTCCCAAAGGTGCCCCTCTCCTCCCTTATAAAAGGGCACATCCTCCCTCTCTTCCTCACACAACTTTGAGCATTCAATCTCAGACAACCCCTGACAAATTCTCTTCTCCACTTCCATAGAAACATCCTGGAGGTTCTGGTCTTCTTCAAAGACCAATTTTAGTGCCCTAAGAGAATGTCTCAAAGAGGCGCTTCAAAGAAGAGGTAATGTCCGTTACCGATTCATTCAAATTTATTTCTTTTCCACTTATTCTTATTTAGTTGTTTCATTATGAAGTAATAAAATCAGTATAAATCATATACTAATATGTTATTATAAGTATGAAACAACCCTATTTCACCATCTATCCATCCTACAGAAAATAAAATCACTACGCGTGCGTACGTACGGAATACCGTCTCCACGCCATGGTGAAATCTGTTTTTCCACCAACACCTTACATGGATCGGTATAATGGTGTAAAGAATAACTATATATGGTTATTATAACATCATTATAATTCTAATATATTATACCATCCACTCTAATTATATTCAATAATTATGGGAATGATATCATCTCTCGTGCGTACGTACGGACTACCGTCTCCACGATGTGATGAGATTCATTCTCCATGTTAACCATACATGAATGATCATAAAATTTATATAATGAATAATAATGAAATATATTAATGCTACTAAATTTATGTATATATATATGTATTTATGTCATCTATTTAGTTTCATTCAATTCAATAAGGAAACAAAAACAGCGTTCATGCGTACGTACGGCCTACCATCTCTATGAACGGTGTATTTCATTCCTTTTATTGATCTATAATATATATATGTATATGGTGAATATATATTATATATAAATCATTTTTTACATCTGTAATTATGTAAATTAGGATATAAGTATTAATATCAAGAATGAAAAGTCAAAACACATACGATAAATGAAATGATTTTACCCAAAACGCTGCTTTAACATGGAATTTACAAAAGAACGGGTAATATAAAGTCATAAGTGAAACATATATGATATCATAACAATGAATTTGATTCTGTAATAAGTCAATGACATTATATAAATCATTATACAGGACGTTCGGATACATACGAAGCATATCGGACCTAAGGTAAGGGATAACTATTCCAATCTCGTTCTTATCTGTGATTGTTATTAGTAAGTATTTACTGGGGTTATTGTTTTCATCCATGCCCATGTTTTCTAAAAATGTGTTCATGTATTATTAAAGTCCTTTTTACCCATTTTTGGAATTTACCACATGTTATGAATGGAAGCTTTCTTTTTTTACCACACGGGGAACTTTTTCACTTTTCCAACAAAAGTACGAGAAGAATGTTATTTTTAACTTATACGTCGTGAACAGATTTCTACGATTTCATAACGCCTCATTTTCATGAATCTTACTCTACAAAATTTTATGACTATTTTCATTAAAATACTTTTCTTTTAAAATTTCATGGAATTTTGTGAAAAGAAAATGATTTTGAAGAAGAAATGATATTTTCCTTAAGAATTCATTTCAAGTGTTTTATCAAAACCATTTTTCCATATAAGATGAAATCATTTTATATGTCTATATTTCAAGTATAATGTCTCTATGATTTACATGGTTTCAATTTTCTTATTATGAAATGATATCCATTTATTTTATATGGATTATGTGATGATGGGATGATTTTTTGAAACCCATTTCATTCGTTGGGTTATTATGAATAATGTATTTTTATTTTGTGGCACAAGTAATAATGATTTCATTATGAGATGGGTGGGACCTATATATCCCTCCAATGCATTGGGTAAAGATTTATATCTCATGATATAGACATGGCTGGATGGGCAAGTTAAACTGGTTCAGTAATACAGGACTGGAACGAGGAGTGAACTCGATTCATAAAGGGACTTTGTCCACTAAGATGGTCTTGGAAGCAATGCCTTGGCTACTATGGAAATCATATCATGTACTTAATGGTTTCCACAATTACATGTTTTATTTCCATTATAGTTTATCATGATTGATGTTCCCTTATGATATATTCCTTACGTACTTCCAAGATTCATGTCTTTTCTCAAGTTTTTGATGTTTAGATTTTATGTTCATGTTTTTTCATTAAAATGGTTATGGATTGTTTTATGTTCTATATGTTTACCCTTACTGGGCATTTGACCTCACCCCTTTTATGTTTTCTTTTACCTTGGAAATAAATAAAGGTTTTAGGTAAGAAAAAAAAGGCAACATCTTTATTGGGAGATGTTGAATATCTTTCACCATGATTAGAAGATTTTATTCCGTGTTTCCAAAGACACTAAACTATTACGATCCTTATGTGTCTGTTTTTGTTATGTATTGAGTATTCCACAAAAGTAATGTATTTTCCATGTATGCCAAGCTTTGGGTCTCTACAGTTGGTATTAGAGGAATGGTTTAGTCAACCTTTGGAAACTAGGATGCGAGAACTTTAGTGATATTCCTAGATATATTTCTAAGGTATGTCTAGAGATTTCCCTAAGGTTATGTATAAGTATAGGTTATAGTCCTAGAATTATGGTAACGATATTAGATTAAACCTAAGATGTTAGATATTGAAGTTACGCCCCCTTTATTATGATTTTTTCCTCTCACACTATTCTTTTTGGGTTTTAGAAAATGGCTGGAAACAAGATGATTCGCGATAATGGAGGATATGATTGACAATGGAATGATATTCTTCATGATATACCAAATGAAATGGGATTCAGAAGTCCAAACATCATTATTATGCCTAATCAGAAATCTCATAATATGATCAATAAAATGAAATTTGGTAAGTTTCCTGACTCGGCTAATAAGAGAAAGATGGAGTTTCATGATGATCATAGGGGAATGAAAGTTCAATTTCCCCTATGTAAATCATGTGGGAAGAGGCATCAAGGATAATGTTTCAAAGGAACTGGAAGACTCTTTGGGTGTGGAAAAGAAGGACATAAATCCACTAAGGGAATGTCTCATGAAAATAATCAGTATGGTCGTATGGGTAATATTTATGATGATGATGATGAAGAGACTACCAATGATATGTGAGATGAAAGAATTATTGAAGCTTGGTCAATGGTTTAAGAAGGTAGTGGAATGATTACATGTTTATCAAGTGTAATGTTATATAAGTAATCTCGTGGTACTATAGAATAAAGAGACATCTAAGGATTTTTAAACTATTGTCTTTCCTTATGTTTTGAAAGTGTGTGATGAATGGTACCAGTATTTTTGGAATGTATATGATATGCGCATAATGAAAGGATAAGGAAAAAATTTAATGTTTGATAGTATTCAAGAGCTCATGACTGATATAAGGAGAAAGTTATATCATGGTTTGAGTATATAGAATTTTTTTTGACAGAATTCATGTTTTCACTAAAGTTTAATGGGTATTCATTTTTCACGAGAATACATGATTAAGGTATTCACATGATTGGAATGTGACCAACAAGATAATGGGGGATAAATGATGGTTGGTTGATGACATTTCAAGTAATCGTTTTCTTTATACTATGAGCTTGGACCGAAGTATTTTAGATAACGATTGGAATGGATTATGTTGGACATAAGATAGTATTTTTTATGGATAGAACTATTTTCGATATTATTGATGGGATGTTATAGTAATGTAGTTTTAGAAAAACGACAACCTGCAGGACGGACGACAGCCCATCGCGTCGGACAAGACTGTGGGAATCGAACCCAGAAACCGAAGTGTGACTTGCCTTTATCGCCTTCCACTAGCCTACAGGAAGTCCCTGTTTAGTAGATTCTAGTTTTATTATATTAATTAGTATGATATATGAAGTATAAGTCTATTTTAGGAACCATATATGATTAATCTCACTATAGAACGACTTAGGTATATTTAAAAACTTTTTCTAACCTTTTGTTTAAGACAGATGGAATGACCTGTCATTCTATCACATGACTTGCTAACACTTCACGAATAACAAATCCAACTTCATTTCTTTAAGATATGAAGTGGAAATTGTTCAAGGCATGAACAACAGTGAGATTTTACCAAAATAAAGTAAGTATTTATTCTAATTTAAATTCTTCATCTTTAGGGAAATGATCATGAAAACCAAAAATGTTGTCCTAGTTCCCTTATATTCGATGAATCAGATGGTACCCTAGATCATAAAAAATGTATGGCTTTGTGATTGTTGGCTCTTTCATAGCCATGTTCTCTACCACCCTCTATCAGAACTTGATGGTTAGATTTTTCTTCCATATCCATATTTTCACCTATGTTCTCCTAGGTGAAAACCCAGTGATGAGTTAATTTGGGTAACCGTTACGTTTTATACTTTAGTTTTTAAAGCCATGTTTTGGTATTCCTTTTTATGATGTGGGTTTCTATTAAAGAAACATTCGAGTAGTAAACCATTTATAACCCCGACGAATTTCGAGGGAGAAATTCATTTTAAGGGGGGTAGAATGTAACACCCCGAGATTTTATGAAAAATATTCTTTTTAATTTCATTAATGTCTTGTGTTGTACACTACACCAAAGGAGCTTGCACAACACGTATCCCTGACTTGGCTTTCATTACACGCAATAAAGACCTTCCTCGATAGCGTGTGTAGTACGCAATACTAAGTTTCATTAAACGAGATATTATTATAATATTATTATGAACTAGCCGTTATGAATAGTAATACCCACTTTTTGAAAATTTATAAATTTTATCTTTCAAAATTGACTTCATTTTTGGATTTGGAATATCGAAATTATCTTAGGGTGAAATTTTCTTACTTTTCGGATAACTTTTATATTCTGATTAATAGTGAAAATTACTAAATTTTAATTAAAAACAACTTTTTTAATAGAAATAATTAATAGTGATAAATTATTAATTTTAGTGGTTTTAAATTATATTTAGAATATATTTTTACCATTTAATAAAATGTTTGTCATTGGATGTAATTTCACATTTAAACTAGGCATAATCATGTGTCAATCTTTTGATAGTTATTATCTCTTAAAAACACGCTATTTGTTTTGACGACAAGAATTAAGTTTTAAATTAATTAATGCAACTGATATGTTTTGAATTCTGTAAAATAGACATATTTTTTGAATTCATAATATCAAATATATCTTAGGCCTAATTTTTTGTATTTTTCTGGAAACTTTCATTTTTTGATGAATAGTGAATCCACTTAGTGGTAGTTAAAAAACTGAATTTTTCATAAAACATAATTTTACAGCTTCTGTGAGTGGAATTTTGAAAATCCGAGAGACACGGTTAATATCAAGTAGTAAAATGTGGTTCAATGAGATGAAAACATTTTTTGGTGAATAGTAACTTTTTACTTTTATTTACCACGGTTAAAAGTAAATAGGATAATTAAGGGTAAAAATGATATTATTATTACCTTAACACATGTCCTAATTCTATTGGATAAGTGTAATTCGGCCAAAAACAACCTTAGGAATAAAATATGTCCATTTAGGCCCACTTGGATTAGATTAGGACATCTAATGTTAATTTATTTAAAGAAGTGTTAAAATAGTTAAAATCAAAGTTTAATAAGTACATCATTTTTGATATATGGTTATACATAAGATAAATTAGACTATAAATATTTTTTAGTAAGCTAAAACTATTTCCTACATAATGGTATTTTATTTATAATTTTTATACATTAAATAATTTAATTTATTTATGACACAAAGATGATGCAGTAATTATCTTCTTAATGAAATATTGACATAATTGGTGTTATAAATACCCAAATAAATGTAATTTGAGACATTTTATGAATTAAACTAATTTTATAGGTTAATAGGAAATGTTAGTATTGATTTAGTTAACTTTTTGATAACTAATAATTCTGTTATGATTTTCACAAAAATCAATTACCAAATAGTGTCAAAATTGACATAAAATAGTTTTTAAAACAAATATTATATTATTAATTGTTATTTTAGTCCAAAAAATCAATGGTTCGTCAAAAGTACTTATATAATGTTATATATATTAATAATAAACAACTTGGGGTTCTTTCGGATTGTTATATTAAGTTTATTAACCATATAGTGTAAGAAAACAAGAAGACACAGTAAAAATAAAAATATTTAACTTAAGGGTAAATCTAAATGATAAGGTTAAAATAGAAACCTAAACATGTCTAAATTCTATTGGATGAGAGTATTTCGACCCATCCCCACCTTAGCTTCTAAATAACTCAATTTGGAGCTATTAAAAACTGAATATGACTTTATAATAATATAATATTTTTCATTTTTCCAAAGGTGCCCCTCTCCTCCCTTATAAAAGGGAACCTCCTCCCTCTCTTCCTCACACCACTTTGAGCCTTCAATATCGGCTAACCCCTGAAAAATTCACTTCTCCACTTCAATAGAAACATTATAGAGGTTCTGGTCTTCTTCAAAGTCCAATTTTAGTGCCCTAAGAGGAGGTCTCAAAGAGGCGCTTCAAAGAAGAGGTAATGTCCGTTACCGATTCTTTCAACTTTATTTCTTCTTCCACTTCTTATTTTTAGTTTTTTAATTATGAAGTAATAAAATCCATATAACTCATATACTTATATGTTATTATAAGTATGAAACAACCTTATTTCACCATCTATCCATCCTACGGAAAATTAAATCACCACGCGTGCGTACATACAGAATACCGTCTCCATGCCGTGGTGAAATCTATTTTTCCACCAACAACTTACATGGATGGGTATAATGGTGTAAAGAATAAATATATATTGTTATTATAACATCAAACTGATTCTGAAATATTATACCATCCAATCCCATTCTATTCAATAATTATTGAAACCAGATCATCTCTCGTGCGTACGTACGGACTACCGTCTCCACGACGCGATGAGATTCATTCTCCATGTTAACCATACAAGAATGATCATAAAGTTTATATAATGAATAATAATGAAATATATTAATGTTAATAGATTTATGTAAATATATATATATATATATGTATTTCAGCTATTTAGTTTCATTCAATTCAATAAGGAAATGAAAACAGCGTTAATGCGTACGTACAGCCTACCGTCTCCCTGAATGGTGTATTTCATTCCTTTTATCGATCTATAATATATATATATGTATATGATGAATATATATTATATATAAATCGTGTTTTACATTCTGGAATTATGTAAATCAGGATATAAGTATTAATATCAAGAACAAAAAGTCAAAACACATACGATAAATGAAATGATTTTACCCAAAATGCTACTTTAACATGGAATTTACAAAAGAACATGTAATATAAATTCATAAGTGAAACATATATGATATCATAACAATGAATTTGATTCTGTAATAAGTCAATGACGTTATTTAAATCATTATATAGGAGGTTTGGATACGTACGAAGCATATCAGACCAAAGGTAAGGGATAACTATTCTAATCTCGTTCTTATCCGAGATTGTTATTCATAAGTATTTAGTGGGGTTATTGTTTTCATCCATGCCCATGTTTTCTAAAAATGTTTTCATGTATTTTTAAAGTCCTTTTTACCCATTTTTGGAATTTACCACATGTTATGAATGGAATCTTTCTTTTTTTACCACACGGGGATATTTTTGACTTTTCCGACAAAAGTACGAGAAGAATGTTATTTTTAACTTATATGGCGTGAACAGGTTTTTACGGTTTCATAACGCCTCATTTTCCCAAAGCTTACTCTACAATATTTTATGACTATTTTCATCAAAATACTTTTCTCTTAAAATTGCATGGAATTTTGTGAAAAGAAAATTATTTTGAAGAAGAAATGATATTTTCCTCAAGAATTCATTTCAAGTGTTTTATCAAAACCATTTTTTCATCTAAGATGACATTATTTTATATGTGTATATTTCAAGTATAATGTCTCTATGATTTAAATTGTTTAAATTTTCTTATTATGAAATTATATCCATTTATTTTATATGGATTATGTGATGATGGGATGATTTTTTGAAACCCATTTCATTTATTGGGTTACTATGAATGATGTATGTTTATTTTTTGGCACAAGTAAGAATGATTTTATTATGAGAAGGGTGGGACCTATATCTCCCTCCAATTAATTGGGTAAAGATTTATATCTCATGAGATAGACATGGATGGAACAGAAAGTTAAACTGGTTCAGTAATTTAGGACTGTAACGAGGAGTGAACTCGATTCAGAAAGGGACTTTATCCACTAAGATGGTCTTGCCAGCAATGCCTTGGCTACTATGGAAATCATATCATGTGCTTAATAGTTTCCACAATTACATGTTTTATTCCCATGCTATTTTATCATGATTTATGTTCCCTTATGATATATGGCTTACGTACTTCCATGATTCATGTCTTTTCTCAAGATTTTGATGTTTAGATTTTATGTTCATGTTTTTTCATTCAAATGGTTATGGATTGTTTTATGTTCTCTATGTTTACCCTTACTGGGAATTTGAGATCAACCATTTTATGTTTTATTTTCCCTAGGATATAAATAAAGGTTTTAGATAATAAAAAAAAGGGGAAGATCTTTATTGGGAGATGTTGAATATCTTTCACCATGATTAGAAAATTTTATTCTGAGTTTCCAAAGACACTAAACTATTATGATCCTTGTGTGTCTGTTTTTGTTATGTATTAAGTATTATGAAAAAGTAATGTATTGTCCATGTACGTCAAGCTTGGGGTCTCTACAGTTGGTATCAGAGGAAAGGTTTAGTCAACCTTTGGAAACTAGGATGCCAGAACTTTAGTGAAATTCCTAGAGATATTTCTAAGGTATGTTTTGGGATGTCTCTAAGGTAAAGTATAAGTATAGGTTATAGTCCTAGAATTATGATAACAATATTAGATTAAACCTAAGATGTTAGATATTGAAGTTACTCCCCCTTTTTTATGATTTTTTCCTCCCACGCTATTCTTTTGGGGTTTTAGAAAATGGCTAGAAACAAGATGATTCACGATAATGGAGGATATGATGGACAATGGAATGATATTCTTCATGAGAAACCAAATGAAATGGGATTTGTAAGTCCAAACATCATTATTTTTCCGAATCATAAATCTCATAATATGATCAATAAACTCAAATTTGGTATGTTTCCTGACTCGGCTAATAAGAGAAAGATGGAGTTTCATGATGATCATAGAGGAATGAAAGTTCAATTTCCCCTATGAAAATCATGTGTGGAGAGGAATCAAGGAGAATGTTTCAAAGGAACTGGAAGATGATTTGGGTGTGGAAAAGAAGGACATAAAGCCAGTATGTGCAAAGGAAAAGGTTCAGTTGACACCATGGATGAGGATAATGGTATTGCTACAACATCAACCATGGTTAAATGTTTTAAATGTGGAATGTACGGGCATTATGCAAACCAATGCCCTAAGGGAAAGTGTCATAAAGAGAATAAGTATGGTCGTATGGGAAATATTTATGTTGATGATGATGAATAGACTACAAATGATATGTGAGATGAAATAATTGTTGAAGCTCGGTCAATGTATTAAGAAGGTAGTGGAATGATTACATGTTTATCAAGTATAATGTTATATAAGTAATCTCATAGTACTATGGAATAAAGAGACATATAAGGATTCTTACACTATTGTCTTTCCTTATGTTTTGAAAGTGTGTGATTAATGGTACCACTATTTTTGGAAATTAGGTGATATGCGCATAATGAAGGGATACGGAGAAAATTAAATGTTTGATAGTATTCGTGAGCTCATGACTGATATAAGGAGAATGTTATATCATGGTTTGAGTATATAGAATTTATTTTTGACATCATTCATCTTTTCACTAAGGTTAAATGGATATTCATTTTTCATGATAACACATGATTAAGGTATTCACATGATTGGAATGTGACCAACAAGATAATGGGGGATAAATGATGGTTGGTTGATGACATTTCAAGTAATTGTTTTCTTTATACTATGAGCTTGGACCGAAGTATTTTAGATAAATATTGGAATGGATTATGTTGGACATAAGATAGTATTGTTTAAGTATAGATCTATTTTTGATATTATTTATGGGATGTTCTAGTATTGTAGTTTTAGAAAAAGGACAACCTGTCGGACAGGCGACAACCCATCGCGTCGGACAAGGCTGGGGGAATCGAACCCACAACTGAAGTGCGACTGGCCTTTATCGCCTACCACTAGCCTACAGGAAGTCCCTGTTTAGTAGAAACTAGTTTTATTATATTAATCAGTATGATATATGAATTATAAGTTCATTTTAGGAACCATATATGCTTAATATCACTATAGAAAGACTTATGTATATTTAATAACTTTTTCTAACCTTTTGTTTGAGACAGATGGAATGACTCGTCATTCTATCACATGATCTGCTAGCACTTCATGAATAACAAATTCAACTTCATTTCTTTATGAGATGAAGTGGAAATTGTTCAAGGCACGAACAATAGTGAGATTGTACCAAAATAAAGTAAGTATTTATTCTAATTCAAATTCTTCAACTTTAGGGAAATGATCTTGAAAACCAAAAATGTTGTCCTAGTGCCCTTATATCCGATGAATCAGATGGTAACCTAGATCATCACAAATTTATGGCTTTGTGATTGTTGGATTTTTCATAGCCACGTTCTCTACCACTCTCCATCAGATCTTGATGGTTAGATTTTTCTTCCATATCCATATTTTCTCCTATGTTCTCCTACGTGAAAACCCAGTGATGAGTTAATTTGGGTAACCGTTATGTTTCATACTTTAGTTTTTAAAGCCATGTTTTGGTATTACTTTTTATGATGTGGGTTTCTATTAAAGAAACATTCGAGTAGTAAACCATTTATAACCCCGAAGAATTTCGAGGGCGAAATTCATTTTAAGGGGGGTAGAATGTATCACCTCGAGATTTTATGAAAAATATTCTTTTTAATTTCATTAATGTCTTATGTTGTAATCTACACCAAAAGGAGCTTGCAAAACATGCATCCCTAACTTGGCTTGCATTACAAGCAATAAAGACCTTCCTCGATAGTGTGTGTAATACGCAATATTGAGTTTCACTAAACGAGATATTATTATAATATTATTATGAACTAGCCGTTATGAATATTAATACCCACTTTTTTAAATTTTATAAATTTTATCTTTCAAAGTGGACTTCATTTTTGGATTCGGAATATTGAAATTATCTTAGGGTGAAATTTTGGTACTTTTTGGATAACTTTCATATTCTGATGAATAGTGAAAATTACAAAATTTTAATTAAAAACAACTTTTTTAATCAAAATAATTAATAGTGATAAATAATTAATTAAAGTGGTTTTAAAGTATATTTAGAATATATTTTTACCATTTAATACAATTTTGGTCATTGGATGTAATTTCACATTTAAACCAGACATAATCAAGTGTCAATCTTTTGATGGTTATTATCTCTTAAAAACACGATATTTGTTTTGACGACGAGAATTAAGTTTTAAATTATTTAACTCAACTGATATGTTTTGAATTTTTTAAAATAGACATCATTTTTGAATTCATAATATCAAATATATCTTAGGCCTAATTTTTGGTATTTTTCTGGAAACTTTCATTTTTTGATGAATAGTTAATCCACTAAGTGGTAGTTAAAAAGTGAATATTTCATAAAACATAATTTTACAGCTTATGTGAGTGGAATTTCGAAAATCCGAGAGACACGGTTAATATCAGGGACTAAAATTTGGTTCAATGAGATTAAAATATTTTTTGGTGAATAGTAACTTTTTACTTTTATTTACCACGGTTAAAGGTAAATAGGATAATTAAGGGTAAAAATGATATTATTATTACTCTAACACATGTCCTAATTCTATTGGATGAGTTTATTAGACCAAAAACAACCTCAGGAATAAAATATGACCATTTAGGCCCACTTGGATTAGATTAGGACATTTAATATTAATTTATTTAAAGAAAGGTTAAAATAGTGAAAATCAAAGTTTAATAAGTAAATCATTTTAATATAGGGTTATACATAAGATTAATTCGACTATAAATATTACATAGAAAGATAAAACTATTTCCTACATAATGGTATTTTATTTATAATTTTTATACATTAAATAATTTAATTTATTTATGACACAAAGATGATGCAGTAATTATCTTATTAATGAAATATTGACATAATTGATGTTATAAATACCCAAATAAATGTAATTTGAGACTTTTTATGAATTACACTAATTTTATAGGTTACTATGACATGTTAGTATTGATTTAGTTAAATTTTTTATAACTAATCATTCTGTTATGATTTTCACAAAAATCAATTACCAAATAGTGTCAAAATTGACATAAAATAGTTTTCAAAACAAATATTATATTATTAATTGTTATATTATTCCTAAAAATATAAGGATCAGAAAAGTGACTTATATAATGTTATATATATTAATAATAAACAACTTGGGGTTCTTTTGTCTTGTTATAGTAAGTTTATTAACCATATAGTGTAAGAAAACAAGAAGACACGGTAAAAGTAAAATTATTTGACTTAAGGTTAAATCTAAATGATAAGGTTAAAATAGAAACCTAAACTTGTCTAAATTCTATTGGACGAAATTATTTCGACCCATCCCCACCTTAGCTTCAAAATAACTCAATTTGGAGCTATTAAAAACCGAATATGACTTTATAATAAAATAATATTTTTAGTTTTTCCAAAGGTGCCCCTCTACTCCCTTATAAAAGGGAACATCCTCCCTCTCTTCCTCACACCACTTTGAGCATTAAATCTCTGCCAAACCCTGCAAAATTCTCTTCTCCACTTCCATATAAACATCCTGGAGGTTCTGGTCTTCTACAAAGACCAATTTTAGTTCCCTAAGAGAAGGTCTCAAAGAGGCGCTTCAAAGAAGAGGTAATGTCCGTTACCGATTCTTTCAAATTTATTTCTTTTCCACTTATTCTTATTTAGTTGTTTCATTATGAAGTAATAAAATTAGTATAAATCATATACTAATATGTTATTATAAGTATTAAATAACCCTATTTCACCATCTATCCATCCTACAGAAAATAAAATCACCACGCGTGCGTACGTACGGAATACCGTCTCCACGCCATGGTGAAATCAGTTTTTCCACCAACACCTTACATGGATGGGTATAATGGTGTAAAGAATAACTATATATGGTTATTATAACATCATACTGATTCTGATATATTATACCATCCACTACAATTCTATTCAATAATTATGGGAATGATATCATCTCTCGTGCGTACGTACGGACTACCGTATCCACGACGCGATGAGATTCATTCTCCATGTCAACCATACATGAATGATCATAAAGTTTATATAATGAATAATAATGAAATATAATAATGCTACTGGATTTATGTATATATATATGATTGTATGTCATCTATTTAGGTTCATTCAATTCAATAAGGAAACGAAAACAGCGTTCATGCGTACGTACGACCTACCGTCTCCATGAACGGTGTATTTCATTCCTTTTATCGATCTATAATATATATATATTTGTATATGATTAATATATATTATATATAAATCATGTTTTACATTCTGGAATTATTTAAATCAGGATATAAGTATTAATATCTTGAACAAAAGGTCAAAACACATACAATAAATGAAATGATTTTACCCAAAACGCTGCTTTAACATGGAATTTACAAAAGAACGGGTAATATAAAGTCATAAGTGAAACATATATGATATCATAACAATGAATTTGATTCTGTAATAAGTCAATGACATTATTTAAATCATTATACAGGAGGTTCGGATACATACGAAGCATATCGGACCTAAGGTAAGGGATAACTATTCCAATCTCGTTGTTATCTGAGATTGTTATTCGTAAGTATTTACTGGGGTTATTGTTTTCATCCATACACATGTTTTCTAAAAATGTTTTCATGTATTTTTAAAGTCCTTTTTACCCATTTTTGAGTTTACCGCATGTTATGAATGGAATCTTTCTTTTTTTTACCACTCGGGGAACTTTTTGACTTTTCCGACAAAAGTACAAGAAGAATATTATTTTTAACTTATACGGCGTGAACAGATTTTTACGGTTTCATAACGCCTCATTTTCACGAAGCTTACTCTACAATATTTTATGACTATTTTCATCAAAATACTTTTCTTTTAAAATTGCATGGAATTTTGTGAAAAGAAAATTATTTTGAAGAAGAAATGATATTTTCCTCAAGAATTCATTTCAAGTGTTTTATCAAAACCATTTTCCATCTAAGATGACATTATTTTATATGTGTATATTTCAAGTATAATGTCTCCATGATTTACATGGTTTCAATTTTCTTATTATGAAATGATATCCATTTATTTTATATAGATTATGTGATGATGGGTTGATGTTTTTGAAACCCATTTCATTTATTGGGTTATTATGAATGATATATGTTTATTTTGTGGCACAAGTAAGAATGATTTCATTATGAGATAGGTGGGACCTATATCTTCCTCCAATTAATTGGGTAAAGATTAATATCTCATGAGATAGACATGGCTGGAACGGAAAGTTAAACCGGTTCAATAATATAGGACTAGAACAGGGAGTGAACTCGATTCAGAAAGGGACTTTGTCCACTAAGATGGTCTATGAAGAAATGCCTTGGATACTATGGAAATCATATCATTTTCTTAATGGTTTCCACAATTACATGTTTTATTCCCATGCTATTTTATCATGATGGATGTTCCATTATGATATATGCCTTACGTACTTTCAAGATTCATGTCTTTCCTCAAGATTTTGATGTTTAGATTTTATGTTCAAGTTTTTTCATCCAAATGTTTATGGATTGTTTTATGTTCTCTATGTTTACCCTTACTGGTAATTTGAGCTCACCCCTTTTATGTTTTCTTTTCCCTAGGATATAAAGAAAGGTTTTAGGTAAGAAAAAAAGGTTATGATCTTTATTGGGAGATGTTGAATATCTTTTACCACGATTAGAATATTTTATTCTGAGTTTCCAAAGACACTAAACTATTACGATCATTATGTGTATGTTTTTGTTATGTATTAAGGATTCCACAAAAGTAATGTATTGTCCATGTACGTCAATCTTTGGGTCTCTACACTACCCTCACAGGTCTTCCAGTAGCGCCTCTTTTGTGCGTAAAATGGGTTTTCAACCTTATTTCGACCCCTCTAGGCTTGTTTTAAAGCCCAGTAACTCCCATAAATGGCGTCTAATTAAATTAAATGATTTTGAGGTGTGAGTCGGTTTAAACCTTGAGGACCCATTAATGAATTGTGGGCTGTCTCAACCGCATGTTCAACCCATGACCCCACACCTTACGCGATTTCAAGTTCCTTTTCTCCATATATTAACGGGTCGGGGTGTGCTGTATCTCACCCTTTATAACCTAAGGGTTCTCCCTAGGTTTCTTTTCTCGATTCACCCTGTGCTAGGAGTACCTTTCATTCAGACGAGCCAGTTTTCGTTCAGACGAGCCGCATCGCTATCTATGGAGTTCCACGCCCAGGCTTAGCGTCGATATTGATAAAAAAGTAGGGAATGTCTCCTTCGTCTTTCCCTTTTGTGTATCATGTGGGGTGGGCATGCATTTGATTCTGTTGAATTGGATGAACCCGAACCTTAATGAAGATAATGAACAGATTCTAAAGAACAAAGGGGGAGGGGTGTGATCGATGATGCTGCTTTGTTTTATGATCTTGATTTCTGAATGGTGCGGCCTTACGCCTACTGAAAATCATGGTCATTGGTGGTATTTCTCTATGCACTAACAAACTCTTGCCTCTAGTCATGTTTATAAGAATTGTATTGTGGTTGTGAACCCTTTCTATGAAAAATAAATTGGTTAATTACATATATTCGGCTAAATAAATTGAAATCACTAGGACCAATCCTTTTTCCGTGATAACCCAGGTTAAAGTGCATCGGAATTGGAATCATGGAGTGTGTAAAATCGTTTAAATAAGAAAATACCAACATGGGCCTTCTTTGATTTGGCGGTAGTGGGTTGTTCTTTTCTTTTCATTCATGGGTCTATTGCTGGGTGATGTGGGTGGGGATGGGATCCCATATTATTATACTCTCTGTGGTTGTGAAATTGAGGATGGGATCCTCTGTTATATCATGAATTGGGGTGGTATCCTCTGTTGTTGAGATACTTTTTTGCTCTTAGATATTAGACATGGGGCTATAACTTAGGGTTTTCTTTGGTTGTTGTGGCTTTATAAGAGAACCGGGTGCGAATGCCTCAATTGAAGTTTGGATGGATCTTTTTCCCCTATTTTGTGCTTATGCTTGCTAGTTGCCCAAGTAGGTGCAGAAACTTACTTAAACATCATTATTGAACATGAAAACATGGATGGGACAAATGGGTTTTGGTTTGGTGTCAGTTGTGACTTGGACATGGTGTTGTTTGTGTTCTTTAGGCTGGCTGAAGAAAACCCTAAACTATTTGAGTGATTTCTACTTATACATATACTTGTAGTTTTGTGTTTCTTATTCACGCCCCACCCAAGTTGAGAACTTAGTGATGAACACCCCCATTTCAGGGGGGAGGGTGTTTTTTCCAACACTTCCATTAGTGGATCGTTATTAGCTCCTTTCTACTCCCTTTACTGGATAGCCCAAGTATCTTCGGGCAGGCTGTGATGGCCTGAAGTCCATTATTAGACAAAGAACATTTGGGCGGTGTAGTGTGGTGGTTGGCCTAGGTGTGTGAGGGCAGATAGTTTCCCAAGTGTCTTTGGAATGAGGCCCAGGTGTCTTCGGGTGTGGGAGTGGATCTTCTGGCCCATGTGTCTTCAGGCGTAGCGGTGGTTGTTCTGGCCTAGGTGTTTGCAGGCATGGTTACGTGTGAAAGTTGTGGCCCAAGTGTGTGTGGGTGAGGTTTGGCAGTGGGACTACGGTGAGGTTGTGGCCCAAGTGTGTGCGGGCGGGGTATGGGAGTGGGACTGCGGTGAGAGTGGCAGGATTGGTTCGATGCGTAGGATGTCTTCAATAACCGGTGGGAAAGTGGCGCGGGGCACCCAAACATTGATGTTCTATTACTATACATTACTTGACTTGTGTTATTTGGGGAGTGTGCCTTGGTGAGGCTTGGGTGGATAGTTTACCTTGTTAGGTATTTGGTTTACTCTTTTTCTCACGGGACTTTAGTGCGTTCCCCCACTTATGCAAGAGAGTATTTGGTTTTCCCTACTGAGTATACTTGTATGCTCACCCTACCTATATAAAACTGCTTTTAGGTTTCCAGGAGGACTTTGGGGATCGTGCGGGACCATACTAGCTCGGACCTTTGGGGCAGTTGCAGTTGTTGTTTTTCTTTCTTTGGTATGTTACCCTTGTAGTAACTTTGTACTTTATGGATCTTTACTTTTGTAACATTCATTGGGAATGGTTCTTGGCTTTGCTTTTACTTTCCACTTTTGGTGTTGTTGGGATTTACCATCTTATATCCCGATCCTATTAAAAGAAAAAGGGAAATGCCTTCCATTTAGTGAGTGATTCTATACCCTTGGTGCTAGTCGCCACTCCGGGACCTATTGAAGGCGGGTTTAGGGGGTCATTATCGCTCCTTCAACTTGAATAAGGAAGGGCCTGGCAATCTGCTGACCCTTTCCTCCTTATGGTGAAGGCGGGTCGTGAGATAGTTAATAGTGAAAAATACTAATTTTTGAAAAATAAAGACATTTATTATCAATAAATTGATAAATTTGATATCCTCCTTATGTTTTGAATATTATTTAAAAAAATTATTTGGAAATATTTTACTAACATAACTACTTTCTAACATATTTATATAATTTTTTAATATAATTTTTGAAAAAATGATTTTCTTCTAAAAATGATTTTTAAGTGAAATTTTTTCTCTATTTTAATTAATTAAATTAATACCTAATAAAGAGTTTTTTATTTAAATTTATATATTATATATCAATATATTTTAATTTAGATTTAAATAATGATTATTATAAGTAGTAAAGTTAAAATTAAATCAACTTATTCTTGAAAATTACACTTCTCAAAACCCTCATTTTTATCACGTTTGTGTGTTTTGTTCTAAATTTATGTTCTTAATCTTTTTGAAAATTTATTTCATAAGATTAAATTAATTTTTTAAATCATAATATATAATTTATATTAGGCTTATTTTTTTATAATTTTATAAAAATATTAAATTTTTGATGAACTATGAAAAATAAATAATTGTAATTGAAGACAAATTTTTTATTTAAATTAATTATATGGATAAATTATATTTTTAATGGGTTTTAAAGTAAAATAAGTTAAATTTTATATCAATTAATTTAATTTATTTCATTGTATTAATTTTCATATGTATTTTTTATATAAAAACTATTTATACTTTTAAACATTTTCTATTTGAAAATTTGTTTTCTCATCATGCCTATGAGGTGAATTTTAAATTAGAAATTTCCACTTATAAAAATTTAATTTTGAGAAAATTATACAATATTTTTATTCAAAATAATTTATATTTATAATAATGTAATGTTAATTTTTCACCAAAATTAATAGTTAAAACAATAGAAAAATAATTACGACAGTTAAGGTAAAAATAGATTTATGGAGGTTAAACTAATAAGGTAAGGGTAAAAATTACTTACCATCTTGTAAAAAATCCATTTTATGGAATTATTTATACCTAATATCTTATTTTTTATAGAAATTAAAATTTATGAAACCATTTTCATGATAAAAATATGGGAATAATTGAATCTTTTCAAAAAAAATTACAAATGTCCACTGACCTCATTTATAAAAATCCACTCCCTTTCTTCTCTTATTTACACCCTAAAACATATTTTTTGGCCAATACTAACCCAAATAACTTTATAAATTCCATTCCCTAATCTTATAAGCCATTTTTTGGAATTAAGACAATCTATAAAGGATTTTGGAATATCCCTAAGGAGGATACTCAAAAAATAGGTAATGTTCTTCAATGAGCGTTTTTATTTTATTTACTTATCCACCTCATTAAATTATTGTTAAACCATGATGATATAATAAACTAATTATATGAAATATATAGGTATTTTTTATAATAATTTCATGATTAAAAACTATCTATAATTCTATCAAATGGGTTATAAAACCATTGTTTGTGTATACGACGGACTACCGTCTTGTGAACCGATGTCGTCTATTTTTCTATTAAAACCTATCACGGTTGGGTGTGATGGTGGATATAAACTATATATATGATATTTCTAAAATAATTATATAAATTGATTAATTATATCTTATATACTTTTTTACTTTCCATTCCATAAGGTATATGATAATGTCACTCATTTGTACGGCAGACTACCACCTCGCAAAGCGATGTGATTCATATTTCAATAAAGATTTGCATGGAATGTAATAATGATAAAATTAATTAATATTTGGGATACAAATTAATTAATTATGATATTGAAGAAATATTTATTATTATTAAAATATAATATATCATTTTATTTTTCACTAAAAAGATGATAACATCATTTGTGTGTGTGTGGACTACTACATTCACGATGCGATGTGACTCTCTATTCATCCCCACACCACATGGATGATATATATATATAAGTATATTTAAATAAATTATATGGTATATGTTATATTATTATTTTTTTGGAAAGATAATATATTACTTGAATCTTTTTTATAATGATCATTAAAAAATAGAAATGTCACTCAAGCGTACGTATGACGTACCGTCTCCATTATCGTAACATGCTTCATTTATCAAAACCATCATTAACGATTGATATTAAAATTATAATTGATGTGTAAATATTATAATTATATTATTATTATTATTATTCTAAATATTATTTAACTATATAATAAAAATAATAACATGAACGTTCATAACAAAACATGAATGTGAAATAGGGCAATTACCACCAGAAACTATGAAAATAATGAAATATTATTAACGAATATGTGATAAGATGTCATAAAAGGATAATATATGATATTATAGATATTAATATTGTTATTTAATTGCTAAATAACATCTTTAAAACCCTTATAAATTTTTTTAATTCATGATCGACCAAAAGGATGTGTGATGTAACGGATTTCTAGTCTCTCTTTTATTTCTGCGAGACATATGGAAATTCACCACTGGTTTCCTTTTTATGGAGTATATACTACCCCTTTCACATGATAAATCATGAATCACCTTATTTAAAGGATCATTATTTTTTCATTTTATATTATTCTTTATTGGGGTTTACAATCTAAATTATTACCAAAGCAGTAATAGATTTTTGTCTCATTTTGCATTCTTTGAGATTTATCTCATGTTATAAACCTACTTATTTTATGAGGTATATATAAATCCCCTTTGACATGTAATATAAAAAATTTATTTATTCCCATGATATTTTAAGATTCGTTTAATTTTATCCTTACATGGTTCTTATGATTAAATGTCACTAAAGTGGTAAGGTTTTTATGTTACAATCTACTCATTTATCAGGATTGTTTAGGATTAAGTCTCCAATGTTAAATCTTATGATCCAAATCTCAATAATTTTCATTAATTTTATTATCCTCTTGTTATTAATTATATTTTAAAGTAAAATTTCCATTTTTTATACAATTTGGTTCTTAAAATTATCGACAAATGTTTTTAATAAAATCTGACATTATTTCTCTCTTTGATCAAAAATCCTTTTTTATCAAAACCCATGTTTTTTAAAAATGTTTTCAGAAATGTTTTTAATATTGCAAAAACTATCTATTAAAGAAATTTTTACATATGTTTTACTTTTTACATAATATTTTAAAAGAAATATCTTTGTCTTTTTTTCGAACAAAGGCACTTTTCTAACCTTTTTAGAGTATAAAAATAATGTTCTTGTTAAATTGTACAACATGTACAAAATTACCCTCTATCATGACCACCATTTCATTAAGGAATATTTTTCAAGTTTACAAGGATATTTTTTAAAAAAATCATTTTTCCTTAATATTCTAAAATAATTATTTTTTAGAAATTTGTTTTCAAATAAAAGGTATTTCGAAATGATTTATGTTTTAAAAAAATATTTTCATAATGAAATTGATTTTTTTTCTCTATAATGTTTTTAGTGTTATATTAATGGTATTCATAAGAATTAAAAAAATACAAATCCCCCTCTAGGGATATATTTTATTGATAACATCCTCATGTTTTCTCTGGATGGATTTTTATGGAACCTACTTCTTTTACACTTGATAATATTTTTTCAAATAGATTTTTATAGACCCCATTTATTTTCCATGGGTTAATAAAGTTACTTGTGAAATTTATTCATTTAAACTCTTTTCATTATTAATTAAAATTCTTATGTAATGTCATCAATAGAATCTTTAATGTATTTTTTCTCATCAATATATTATAATTTTTATAAATTCATATATACATTGATATATTTGTGATGGAAAAAATATAACAAATCTATATAATTTAGTATTAATAATATTTTTTTCCCATAATTTATTTAAATAGAAAATTATAAAAGAGCATCCTATATGTTTTCTATTGAGTTACATCATCATAGTATACCCTAAAGTGCGAGGCTATCTTATAGAATACTTTTTTTATTTCTCTTATATTCTTCCTAAAAAATGGTTTTCAATAATAAAAAATAGTGTATTAAAGTAAATCATCATAATTTTCATTCAAAAAATGTAATTTTTACTAATACCTTAAAAATATTACTCTTATATGACAAATAATTTCTTTATAACGTGATACTAGAAAATTATTCATGATAGGTATGGACTCTGAATCCATACCAACTCTAGAGACATAGCCATTATACAACTAAATATTATATGCCCTCCATAGATCACTTAATTCCATGAGTTTTTTAATCCTTATATCCTCAATATCTTTAAAATTATAATGAATTTGGTACCACAATATTAATTCATATAAATAAAATGGAAGTATAACATTAAATCCAAGAAATTTTCTTACCCATATTTATATCCAATAGTTATCCATTAGTTTTTTTTGAAGGTGCCACCAGGAGGGTGGCCTGACAGGAATGATGTTCTGGTATTTAAAAATCAGTTCAACAAAACTCTTACATTCTTTCCATGATTTTCAATCATTTTATTAACATTAGTGTAATCAACCATCGGTTATGTGTGGTACTTCCACACCTCATACATGTATGTACACCCATTCCCCCTGGTGGAAAATATAGTTGTGAATGTAAAAAATATTATATAAATAAATCTTATAATGAAAATAAATTATTTTCAAAAAATTACTACGGTTTTATAAATAAACTTAAGTCATGATGATCTATGGGTATCACTGGATCACCATGTTGTGAATGATCATCAACATTTATATTATGAGTGAGATCTAATGTCTGCTCGTGAGGCTCAGAATATGTTAGAGTAAAATTCAAAGGAGCATCAATGTAGAAATTTGAGGATAAAAAAGTAAAAGTAAAACTATATGGAATAGAGTTGAATGGATAAGTATAATATGCATTTTGATTAAGAGCCATCATCCTATAAGAGAAATAATGACAATGAGTATCATATGTATATGATAGAGAAAATATCGGTAGCTAAAATACATCGAGGGCCTCAAACGACACTATTGGATGAAAATGTGTGCTAGATTGTACATCTGATAAAGGGTAAAGACATGATCAGATATGATGAGTGGTTTGAGTAGCTCTAGTACCCCCCCCCCCCCCCCCACCATCAATCTTGGAACCACTAACACTAGGTTTTTTCAAGAATAATTATATCATGGGAGGTGGATCCTATTTAAAAGTTAAAAAAAATTAATCACATTAATTAAATGTTATTAAAATATAAATTTTAAATAAAAAAGTCTCAACATGCACTATATAAGGAACACCATGGTCTCTCATCAGACAATTATTATCCAGCATTCTTTTCTTTCACACCTCTTCAATTTGTTTTATTTCATACATTTTAAAAAATTCATTTAATTAAAATTCTATAACTATTGTGTGAGACAAAAAAGTAAAAACATGTGACATGAATTAATTAAGTAATTAAAATTGTGAAACTAAATAAAGGATTTGTGGTGACATAATAAAATAATATTATAATTAGTGGGAAGAATATCAAAACATAAAATATATGTTATATAAAAATAAACTCATTCAAATTAATATGTATAGCATCGGTGTGATATAGTTTTCATCTTATATATTCAATTTGATAAAAAAAAATTTGTTAGGTCATTTGGTTCATTTTGGTTAATTAATTAGGTCATTTTTCCATTTTTTTTTGTTAGGAAATTTGGCTCATAATTTTGGTTTAGGACATTTTTTCAGTTTTTTTTGGGTTTTTACATTGTTTTCATTAGATTTGATTTTCATTCAAATTAGCTTACTAAGTTTCAGTTAAATACATCTTGTTTTTTTCTAACTGAAGTTTTTTTAGTTTTGTTTGGTTTTTTCAGTTTTAATAATGATCAATTCAATATTAAAAAATGAAACTCAAAGAAAATTGAAACTCGTATATATTGAAGTATTACATGAAAGTCAAGTTCGATAGTAAATATTTTTTATCATTAGTAAAAAAAATTTAATATTACTAACCTAAACAGTAAAAGTTGATCTTAACCAAATGAACTAAGAACAAAAAGGGATGATTAAATATATTCTCCACCATAACTTTAGGTTTAGAATAAAATTTTATAATTAATCTATTAGAGTCATTATAATTAATAAATTGATTGGGGATAAATGGGGTAGTGATGGTGTCAATTTAATCATGAACATCATAAAAAATGTGTCTTGGGATTCTTATATAATGAAACCAAATTCAGGTCATAGAAGATATTTCACCTAAAAAAAGTCATCGATAATTCCAATATATATGGGTCATCCAATGAAAGAGTAAGAATCATATAAATAAAATGAAATCCGCTATTATAAATAAATGTTCAATGCCTTATCAAGGAATAAAGTCACTTTCATTTATTTATAGTGACTTGACCATGAGAGTAATAATCCAACATTAGAATTTTACTAATTAATTAATAATAAGATAATTTATTCAGATCGAGTTCTAATACATGTGAAAAATTATGGAAGAAATATTTCTCTAACTCGCACAAAATTAATAGTGGATCTTCAAAAAAATTTAAAAATAAAGACTTGGAAAAATTCTTAGTAAAAACATCTCTACAAAAATTCCACATTATAATAACTTATTCCCTTATATTATTGGATAGTAGATGCTAGATTTCTATTAGAATCTACTAATGTTGAAGGATGTGATAATCATGACTCTTCAATGGTTTTTTCTCAAACTATCTTAACTAGAATTATTTTGATATATTTCTTGAATAACCATTTCCAACATTGATAGTTTATATTACTTATATAAATTGATTTTTTTCTCAAGTTTCATCACATAAGAAGCACATATACCTTTTTATTTATTTTCACTAATACACACAAGATGCAATTTTGGTCTGATACTCCAATATAACAAGTTATAGAAAGATTATAAATCACCATTTTTATTTCCATTGACATTTAGAATAATAAAAATCAACATTTCATATATATGTTTTCCAATGTGAATTATTTATAAAAATTTTATAATAAACTGGTTTTCCAATAACGAAACTCAATGAACATACTTTTCTTCTTCCGATTGTAATTGGATTAAATGGAAACAATTTTCTTCTTTTTATATTTAATCATACCCTTATTAAATTAAAAAAATGACATCTTTAAATTCATTAATCAATTTAGTTCCAAAAATATATTGAGGTGGGTTTTTAGTCTCAATGGTATTGTCAAACCTTTAACAATTATTCATATATGGATGATCAATTAGTAAGAATCATCAATATCCCATAAAAACTAGGATGATATTTATGTATTTTGGATCATATATTCTTCATAAAAATATGACATTAATGTTTTCCTTTCGTGATCTATCCAAAAATCTTTAAATAAGTAGAAAATTTATTTATCATTTACATAATTATAGCATGAATCTATAATATTTCATTTAAACAAACATTGTATGTGTTCAAACCTATATTCCAAATATTTTTTAACTCTATAATTAAAGGTTTAATTTTAAATTAATATAATTTATAGGATCGTAAGTTCCAAATGTGATCATACTCATAAAAGTTAAATGTTTTTCTATACACATTAATGTAGAAAGGTTATAAATGTGTATGAAAACCAGCCATTTGTTCTATAAAGTAAGCATATTTTCAAATAGATTAAAACCATCACATGATAGTTCTAACCTCAAATTACACACTTCAGCTACAAAATCAGTATATTGGTCCTAAAATGTATTCCATAATAATCCATATCTAGGATGAATTAACTCATCATTATCCTTCTTTCTCTTAGTATCATTCCATTGTGTATTTATTGATATTTCTTCAGACATGAAAATATTATAGAGTATAGTAAACAATGGAGAGTACCACATTAATTTATATTTAATAAAATATAGTGTTATATGAGTATTTTAGTTATATATATATATTTTAAATTTTATAAAATCATTTAATTCTGTAGTTTCTTCCAATAAAATTTTTTAATCTTTCAGGAAAGAATGAATATTATTTAGAAAATTCAAATTCATTGACTAAAATCAATGAAATATAATGGTTTTAAAAAATATCTACATTATATAAAATTAATTACTTTAAAATGTAATAATATAATCTATTGAAGTATTATAAATATCATACATAGTTTTACCATGCAATGGTCAAATTAAAAAATCACCTTTTTAATTTCTCACATTGTTTATATACTAGAGTCATGGCAACATTATTCGATTCTTTACCCTATCAACATCATAATTTTTATTACATGTATCATGTGTGCTCGTATCAATGTATTCTTGAGTTGTAATTATTTATTTCTCATGATGAGGAATAAACTAAAACCAATTACTTAATAAATTCACTAATCTGATACTCTCATTTAGATCATTAAAATATTTAGATTTCACTTTATCCCTATATTGATGCCATATACAGTAGTTTTTTTTTGAAAACTATACTTGGTTATATGGTAGATAACCTATTCACAACTTATGTGTGTTCTTGCAACACAATTATAAAATAGGCTGTGAATATGGCCACTATTTGAAGCTCTCTTAAATTCAAAATATAATAATCTACCCACTTATTTTGAAATCTGCTTGAAATTTGGTCAGTTTAATACATCCTACTTCTATCCATTATATAAAAAAATTGTTATATTTCAAGTCAAAAAAGAAAATAAATAATATTTAAGTTAAATCAAAAATATATTTACAGAAACAAGAATTTTTCACCTTATATAAAACCTTAATAAGAACAATATTCCATATAATAATTATAATATAAAAGATAAAAAAATCATATATATAGATAAAAAATTAAATTAAATTTTTTTGTGACACAAATCAGGGGAAGTAACGGAAATGTGTGAATAATGGGTCTATGAGAAAAAATATAGAGCAAGTGAAAGTAATAATGAAAATATGATTAAAATAAATGAAATTATTCTAAGGGGGCTACATTTGATTTGGGTTCATAAAACATCTTTATGAACATAAGTTTTTATTATAGGATAACTGAGCCTCTTATAAGTTTTTAGGTATCTCTATAAAGATTCATCAACCAATCATAAACAAGAAATGAACTTTGCAAAAAAAAAGACCGAATATTAATAAGAATTTTATTTATTTGAATAGTCCAACAAAATTCTATATTTTTCACATGAAATTACTATAGTTTTAATCACTAGTTCACTATTATACAACTTGTTAACTTTTTACTCAAGAAAAGAAACATTTACAATTCTTGAAAGATTTATTTTCTCACACTACACATGTTAGTGAAAAACTAAAAATAAAAAATAACGAGTGAAAAAACTCCCAAAGAGATTCAAATTATGTTCCACATATAAAAAAATCAATTAATATAATTAGATTGAGAAACCCATCCCTAAAAAAGTCCCCTATAGAGATTGAGATAAGACAATATTTCACTGAAAAAATATATATTGATCACAGTAGACCATGTATAGAATAAGAGAAATAAATAATCAACTTATACAAAATTAATAAATTATCCTTTAGTATAAGTATAGATATCCCTCATTATAATATAATGAAAGTAGATTTATACATATCCAAATAAATTAAAGATAGAAAAAAAGAATCTATGGTGGTGTTTTATACTTATAATAAAAATGAAATTTAAGGTTGAATAAATAGATGAATGATTTGGAAGTCACCAATTTAGTATTCAAGAAGAATTTAATTAAAATATTAATTGAGGAGAGATCTTAATAGTTTGGGGAGAATATGGAACACATAAAATTTCTAGGGTATTCTAGATAAAAATTATATGGCAGGATGGGGGCCCACATGCTAGGTACGTAAAAAATTATACCCATCTAAAAAATATAGATCACCGCACAAAATTCATATATTAACCATGTCAAACTAAATCTACCACAACACACACATCATCATTCAAAATCTAAAAAAAGTTAAATATATCCAAAAATCTCTAATATTATTAATGATAAATAAAAACACATGTAATAAAAAAAATAATTACAAAAATCCATAAGTACCGGTAATAACTTTTATTTAGTGAATCTTGAAGAATACTTCCATAAAAATTTCCGTTAGTGTTTTATACGTATATAAAAAAGGAAAATGATTCTTGGTAAAATATATGACCAATTTTGAACTATTAATTTGATGTTGAAGAATAATTGAATGAATATATAACCCAATGATAGTTTTTCATGACTGTATTAGAACATGGAAGACATTCATAGGGATCAATGCTGATGGGGTTCATATTTGAGGAGGTGCAAGCTGCATCTGATATTTGGGGGAAATTCTATACCACCAGTTTTTTAAAACTAATGAAATAAAAAATTTATACCAATAATTTCAAAAAGTCATTTTTATACCGGTAATGTTTTCATCCTATACCAATGGTTGTACATAATCATTGGTATATCATTGGGCATAGATTACTCTATACTAACCATTCATTAGAACCATTGGTATTGACTTCAGTAATTCAACCAATTCCAACAGTTTCACAAAACCATTAGTATAGCCTTTAATAAATCATCATATACAAATGGTTATTATAAAACAATGGTATATAGGGGAATATACCAATGGTTTTTATAACCCATTGGTATAGGACTGTTGGTATAACACCCTTTTCACTAATGTTCATTTCATGCATAGTAAAAAATATCAAATGGATGTTAAATAATTTTATTGAATATATAATCTATAAATTTAATTAAATTCATTCATCAATAGTGATTAAGTTAATTTAATAAAATAAAAAGACACAATGTGCATAAAAATAGTTTTTTGAAACAACATCTCTTGCTTTCATTCAAATGATTTTATTTTTTTTAACCAATGAATACATTTTATACATGTGAAAATGATAATTCTTCAATAATTTATTTAGTTTTATTCATACCATTCAATCCAATATCTGGGAAATAACTATCAAATTATATAATTGCAATTAAATAGTGAATTGTGTCTTTTATAATCTTGGTGTTGCATATTATGAAAGGTATAAACAATTTATTTAAAGAAAAATATATCCTAAAATAATGGAGTGTTACATAAAAATACTCTACCATATCAACAATTGTGAAATCTCCAAGAATAGTAAATTTACTAACCTTAAAAAATACATCATCTAAAAGTACCTTGGAAACTTGATGGATTAATTGGTTGATTGTATTTCCACTAGAGAGAGATTAAATTATTCCAGTCCAATCTTTTTAAAGATTCCAAATGGAATTATATTAATATTGGCTCCAAATTCACAAATATCTTTCCCAAATACATGTGGACTGATGGTACATGGGATAGAAAAACTCTTAGTTTTTTAATCTTCAAAGTAATAACATGTTTAATGATTGTTGATCATTTCTTATTAATGATAATAGTTCCCAAATCCTTTATATTTATTTTATTTTAAGGAATTTATTTGATGGTAATAATATAAGATGGAATATTATTAAAAACCTCAATAAAAAGAACCTTAATTTGAATATTCTAGAAAACATAAATTTTTGTTAAACAATTGATCTAGCATTCTCTACGTTATTCATTTATAAAAGGGAGAAGGTGGTATATATAGCTTGACCAAATCATTCTATTTTACTTTAATTATTTACTTCCCATTTTGTTTTCCATTTTTTAATGATGAAGAGTTGGGCCTAGATACTTATTCCACTGATTATAGAGGACCATTATACATCTCACTTTCTACTATTTTTTACATTATTGGGGATAATTGTTAAATATCTTTTCAACTATTTAAAGTCATTACTTTAGTTTTTTCTCAATGGTTTTTTCATCGTTACCTAGCAGCATATTGGGTTGTCTCATTGAGATATGATTTCCAAACAACTAATTTGTTGTTTGTGGTTTTTGATGGTTTCCTCCTATTTTTAAAATCATGTCTCAGTAGTAGTAATTAATCTCAACACCATATCTTCCAAATTCAAATTCATCTATTATTTCAATTTTTGAGCCACTTTTTTTGTTTCTGGAATGTATGTTGCATTAGATAAGGTTTTAAATTCACTTTTTATTGAAAATATGGTTAATGAAATTGGTTTTCTTATTATGGTATCATGTATGGAATCTATTACTAAGGTTTAGTATATCTATGAGGTTTTTGTGGCCTCAAATGTAGAGCTTGTTATTGCTTTTGATTTCAACCGAAAGTTTTATTGTATTTCCATATAAAATTTTGATAAGATATAGATGTATTCATCCTATGTTTAGGTGATGCCTAACTCTCTTCAGTAGTATATAGACCAAAAAATTTGTATATACACTCTCCCATGGAATGCTTTTCACCACAATTGTTGAATATGGGGTGTTTCATGGATTTAACTTGCATGCTAGAACTTATTTGGAGGAAAAACATTCTTTGAAACAATGTAAAATTGGGAATATATAATGAAGGTTTAGTAAATATTTTTTATTACTCTCTTTTATGTAACATGTTATGAGTTACATTGGAAAATATTAATTAACATGTCTTTTAGTAAGTCAAATAATTCTTCAGATTCTTCCCTCATGACCATTCCACTAATTGTCACATCTACCATGGAATTCATACCCATAATGTGACCTATATAAAAATTTTAGACCTACATAAATAATATGAGACCATGAAGTGGGAATTTCCTTAACATATATTTGAATCACTCACATGATTTCTGAAGAGATTCACTTTCAGACTAATAAATGTCATATATGTCATTTGTCAACATCACTGTCTTGGATGGAGGTAATTACATTGCTAGGAATTATTGAGAAAATGCTTCCCATGTGAGAATAAAGCATTGTGGTATCCCTTAAATTTAGTATGTGGAATTATCCCACAATTAAAAATAAAATAATTGAAGATTTATTGCATCATATGATGCTTTATTATAACAAAATATGTCACAGATCTCCCATAAATTGACAAGGTGTGTATTTGGGTTTTCACTTTTTAAACCCAAAAACAAAAATCACTATATTCTGAATAGTTTTCATAATATATAGCATGATTTTAATTTTATTGGCATGAAAAACTAACCAAACAATACTTTTTTCACCTCTGTGAATTTATGGTAGGTTTTATGCCATAATATTCCATGAAGGTGGTGGCTAGACTTGAACAACTTATAGAATATATTATCATTATTATAATAGAAAAAGAACTGACATAAATTAATCAAATTATTATTGATTTTTTTCACATACTCTTAAAAAAAGGAAGGTATTTATATTTATTTTTTCCCATAGGTCTAAATTAATTTCTTACTCCCTGGATAATAATCAAGTCTTCCACTTCCACATTTGATATGTGATCATTTTGAACGTTCTCTCCCATGATTATTCACCATTCACTTAGCAATGTTCATTTGATTTATAGATCATAGAGGAGTATCTATAATGATTTCATACTCTTGGATCAACTGAGGAAGCTTCTCATACACCCATAATTCTACACAATAAAAACAACACAACAAGTATAATATGGAAACACAAAAAATAAACAAAAAAATAAATTGGTTTAAGAAATTGATTTTTCTTAATTTTAATTTTTTTCAAATTATTCAACCTATATTATTTTGAAAATACACCACTTAAATAGATTTACCAACAAAAAACTAGAATTTTTTTTGCCTTTACAAACTATTTCATTTCATGTTGTCTAAATTAATGTTTTCCTAACTCTATAATGAGTATAGTGGGGGTATGGGGTCATTCCTTGGGAAACCATGGGTATTTGTCGACATGAACTCTTTGGTTAATTATTTGAATATTCAATTTCATGTTTAAGAATAATTCAAACTTAATTAACACAAATTAAATCTCTTTATAGTTTGTATTTCATCAAAAATATATGTTATGAAATAGGGGTTTAAATTTAGAATAATGTTGTGTCGGGATTATAGACTTCAATAGATATTGTTTGAATTGTAATTATCTTGTGTGTCAATGTTATTGATGAAAATTTCACCATAGGTATTCATAAATATCACAACCTCTTTAGTTCAGTATATTTTAATTTATTTCTTAAAGACTAATTTATTGGCCTGACAGTCACTTTATTCTCAAAAACATTGTTAAAAAATATCCCGAAGTGGGGATAAAGTCGTATAATATCCATATAATCATTTTTAAAAATTTATTTTGAAATACATTGAAATTTTATTCTTATTATGATATGATATATTCAGTAAATAGACAAAATAAAACATGAAGAATTTGTGAAATAATATTATAGTCAATAGTAACATGATAATAATAATTCAATCACACTAGAAAAACTCTATTATCTCCCTAAACCCCAATGTATATGAATTAATTAGATTCACGTTTTATAAATGAAAACAATCAAGCTCCAATAATAGAAAGTGGTAATTAAATAATGAGAAAAATAATATTCATACCTCAAAAAAATATTATTACTCCCCAAATTTTGATTTTCAAGCACTTCTACTTCTTATATAGCAATCATAGATGATGAATGAATAAAAAATATATTTTAACTCATTAATTAGACATCACATTGTGTCTATGGGTGGTTATATATCATAATCTATGGTTAGAGGGTGGTTATGGTGGTAGATTAGAATTGGGTTCCCAAAAATTAAAGGGAGAGCATTTTAGTAAATTGTTCACTAACCATGTAGTTTGATCTATCCACTTATATTTTATGGACATGGTTAAAGTGAATGGTTTTTTAACCATTTTCCAGACTTTCAAGTCAATATTCCCCTTCAATTTTATCTCACACATTATCCTGATGACCCCCCATAGTTTATAAACTATGAGGTGAATATGTGAAATGGAAGTGTTTCTTCTATTGCATCCTGTAATATTTTCTATGATAGGGTGCAAGGATTTTGAGTATTAGTAGAAACTATGCATATAAGGGAATGAATGAAAATTCTTTTGGTTATCCTCTAAAACTCTCATATCACACCAACTCTAAATAGTCAATCATTGATTTCTTGTTTATACCAATCAAGGATTATTATGGCCATAAATACATGAAATTTGACTAAAATCCCCATTTTCATTCTGAGAGAAGTTATGAAAAATCCCTTCACATAAAATTGAATATATTTTTTATATCAATTTTTCATATCTGTGTGAAATAGATATGGATCTTAACATATTTTTTCACTTTTCCTATATCTATTATGTAGATTTGTGTGAGACAGGCATGAATATATAGAGATCTATGAATTTTTCATGTATCTATTTTAAATATCCAACTAAAACTAATATAAATCTATATAAATTTTTGATCACTAATCCTATGTTTCTAGTTTATAGTGAATCAAAACCAGATCACCCTATAGGGATGAAAAATGGATATAAACTAAAGGATACTCATATATATTTTTAAGAAATCAAAAAAAATATTAATCAAAAATTAAATATAGACACTATGATACTTGTTTTAGAATCTTGGAATAGTATAAGTGAGACGTGTTAGATATATATTTAAAATTAATCTACATATAGATTCCTAAATCTAATGAAAATGAGTAAGACATTAGTTTTTTATTACATATTTAAAATCAAACAATTTCTTGTAGTAATTGTTGTGCAATTATATTCTTAATCAATGACATTGTTTTCATTGTTCAGGGATTAAAACCCGAATCCCTACAAATATATCCACACATGATCTATGAAAATGAGGATGTTTATCACAATCCATTTGGTTCTAGCATGAATAATTAACATCACTCTGGTACCCTTGTATTGATCACAGAATAATTTTTCTGATTTTTCTAAGGATTATGAGGATTAGGGGGAAAGTTATATCATTTTTATGTAATAAAATAAGAGATATATTAGTTAAACCTAGTTTTCCCATATTAATTAAAAAATATATTTAGGTTTTAAAATTAGGAAAATTAAAAATGGTCTCTCCCCTTCTTCCTATTCATAAACTAAAACCCATTTCATTGAAATATATTTAATTTATAATTATATAATAATAACATTAATTAACCAACAAATAAATGAATTTGTTTTAAATTAAATATTTAAATATTTATCATTTATTAAATAAGTATTTATTTAATTAATATTACACAATTCTAATATGATAATTAATCCAATTAAATAATCACATGGACTTAGATGAATAACCCAGTATGAGTTATCTCCAATAAATAAATATATATTCAATTTTTATTAACATAAAATACTTATAAACATTAAAATAGGAAATAAAAAATATAACTCAATTAATTCTTGAACAAGAATAGATATGTGTTTCATTATGATTAATATGGACTGAATATATATTTATCTTTAAACAATGATTGGTTCAATAAAAAACAAATTCAACTAAATATGATGAGTTTTAGGACATACATAGTGTATGATCCTCAAGGAATCATTATTATTAGAAGTGACTCTAACTCATAGACCATGATTGGTATATAGAAACACATTGTGGATCCCATAGAGAAAGTGAAATATTATAGCAATGAAAACCTTCACAGGAATAGTAATAATGTAATATAATCCCTTTTTCATTCAATATCTTATGAACAATCATTCATATATATGGCATCATCCCTTAATACATTATTTATTTTTATTAAATTAAATTAGATTAACTTACATTTGATTGGCATGTCCATAAACTTACCTCAAGTACTTTTATCTCAATCAAAATTCTAAGATATTTTCTTCTACAACATAAAAGGAAAAAATCATTTCTTAATCATTAAACTAATTTCATGCCACTCATGATGCACCTGACAGATGTTACTTTACCAAGATTATATATTTCAAGGTTTTCATCATGCATCTAAGTATGGGATTCATGATGTAAATGGGTAATGATCTCAAATATAAGCACTATTACACACACATGAAAATAAGAATTTCCAATGACACATAACACATGGAATTACAATTGGTAGGCCTATTCCCATGGTCGCATATCTTAAAGATCATCAATTACTAACTTCATGTGAATAAATATCAATTGTTATAGACCCCCCACACTTGATAATAAAGCATCATCACTACCTTGTCAAACTGATGCATCTAGACTATATGATATAACGTTAAGAATATTATTATGACTTTTATATCTTTTCATTATAGTTGAATCTTCTATAACCTAAATAAGTGATAAATATTTTAATGGTATTATTGTATAAGGAAAATAGAAGTGTAAAGAGAAAGTGATAAGAATAATATATAAATAAATGTGTGTGTGTGTGCCAAAATTAATACAAGTGGATGGTTAATATAAAGTTCATAAATAAATTTGGTTCTATGGTACTAAACCTATAATAGGTATTGGGTTCTTTTATTGGTTATAACTGATTAAATTATAGTGGATTCATATGTAATTCGATAAAACTAACCAATCTTTTAACTATTTCATCATTTACTTCTAAAAACCCAATCTATATAGCCTTCAATCTCATATATCCAAAACTTACTCTTATTTCTACAAGTTAGTTTAAACTTCCTTAAATATAAACACACAAACTAGTTTTTATAATTTTCACTAATAAAAAAACTAGAATTAGTGAGTAATTAAAAAATATCTTTGTTAGTTTAACCTGGAACTCCTAGTTTAATCATCTATTGTTTCCATGTAAACTTATAGGGGTTTTTTTGACCAAACACATCATGAATAACTACCACATGGTTTAACCATTATCATTTACACCAATGCCATTTATTTTCCCTATAATTCCAAATTTATGCTACTTTAGCCTCGTTGAACTGCACCAGGAATTGATACCTATGACATAAATTCATTTTCACTATTATAACATCCACATGACCCACTAATCTAAACTCTTATATCATCCTTCATGCTTGTCTAAATAAACATTCACCACCATAAATAGTTTCATCATTTCAGACACACATTTTTCAATAATGGACTGAACAACAATCTTTATCTAGCAAGTTCAATGATTTCCACACTGTTTTTTTGGCGTAAATTTCTACAAAAAACCTAAAATGTAAATTTTTAGAGGAAAAGTTCAAAGGAAATTATACTGTAGTGAGTCTTTTAATAGTAAACATATGCTCTAAATTTACACTATAAAATTACAATAGAAACCTGTAATTTAAATTCTCACTAGAAAACTATCCTGTGAATTACCACTGTAATATTACTCAAAAAATATTTACTATAGAAAAGTAACCAAATAAATTTCTATCAAAAATATATAATGTAAATTTGACTTGAAAATTTTATAAATATTTCTATTAAAATGAATATTTCCACTTGAAACCTGCTATATCAACTTTCATAGAAAAAAAATAATGGAATTATATAATATAAAATTCTACATTATATTTTTTGGGTAAATTACCACTAGAAAATTTCTCATATTATTTATACTATAAGAAATAAGAATTGAAATTTTTTACTTGAAAATTGTAATGTAAATTTCTCTAGAATAATTTCTTGGAAAATTCAACTCTAATGAATATTTTCACCAAAACCCTGCACTATAAATGTAAAATAGAATATTTCCATAGAAACCGATATATAAATTATAACATCCAAAACATTTTATAGTATGTCTATTTTAAATAATTCAATTTATTAGACAGACTATATTACATAAATCATGGAGTCTCTTTGAAATAAAACTTGGTTATGTAAGAGATAGTCATAACCTATCCATTAAACTTAAATTTTATACGTTTGTGTTTTTTTTTTTAAAACGTACATACATAGTTGTGATCAGCGTGATATTTGTAGTCTGATGGAATCAACATAATTTTTTAGTGAATACTAACCTACCCTTATGAATAGTAACCTACACTTATGAATAGTAAATCACCATTATGAATAGTAATATGACTCTTATGAATGGGGAACATACCCATGATAGTGGAAATAAAATTTAGGCACCATAAAAATGAAGTTTAATATTTTAAATGTTGGTATTTTTCGATTAAATAATGTTTTTAATTAAAAATTAAATTTATCAAATTTAAAAAATTATTTTTGAAAAATGGAGTTTTTTTCTGTATTCTAAACATCAAAAATGGTTAGGGTGAATTTTTGGGATTTTTCTGAAATACTTGAATTTTTGTGAATAGTAAAATATGATAAAATGTGATAAATGTTAAATACTTGATTTATTGAGTCATGGATGATGTCCTACTGAGGCAAGAACAGTTGGTTAGAACTCACATTCACTTACTACTATTTTTGGTCATGTAATAATCACAATTTCTTATCTTAGGCTAACATAATAAACTAATGATTAAAATAATGCAAAAAATTTCATCTCATCCACTATATAAACCACACCTCACCCCCGCTTCCTCTCACACCACTCAAGATTTGAGCCATACATAAGATATTCCAAATATAATTCCTAATCCATCTTCCCACATCCAATATATACTAGTCTCACTAAAAGTCCAAAAAAAGATCTTAAGAAGATTCCCAAGGAGGGGTACCCAGGAGGTGAACCTCTCTTCCTTTTTTCTTTCGACTTCTTTTACAAGTTCCATTATATGGTTGTTGTCTTATCACCTACCCTCATAAAAATTATATGATAATTCTCGTACCTTACATGAAATTTAATTTTATTATTCTAATGAAATATTTCATCATCATCTCTCTTTTTACCCTCCTATTATAATAAAAATGAAAACACCGTCTGAGATGTGATAATTTATTACATTCAAGGATGACGGGTTTATAATTTATATTACTATATTCAAGAATGGTTATGAAACCTTTTTAATGGTTTACCCAGATGATGATATGTCTATTTTATCTTATTTAATGTTCTTGAATCCATACACATTAATAATATAAAATAATAATACAAAACAAGTTCATTGTGCACAAAACCGCCAAGTTAATCCAAGCGTTTTTCATTGACTTTTCACTAAGGATTCATTTTCATGGTATATAACCAAAATAATTATAAGAACATTTATATACATTTAATGCTACTAATAGTATATATATTAAAAATTCTGTATGTTTGACCACAATTCAAATGAACTTCTATTCATGAATACAAGTAAACTGATCATAAAAACCAAGGAAGAAAGTGCTCCAAAACAATAAAATTTAACCTATTAAACCAATAAAAATGGCCATGAATGAACCTAATAAGGTTAAAATAAAGAAATTAATTGTATTAAATGTTTCATAATTATCAATTAATGAAGATAAATTTGATTATTCAGGTCATTAAGATCAATTGAATAATAGATTCGGGCAAATGTAAGGGATTTCTTAAATAAAGTTTCATTCTTTGAGTTAAACATCAATTTCATTGGTTATGTTTTCCAAAGAATATGTGCGAATTTCTTCTGATTTTTTTATATTGTATATCCACTTATACTTTGCATATGTTTTTTTCACACGTAAATATTTAATTGATTTACCCTCACTCTAATGATACAATCATTGTAAGGGTTTTCTCGTCTCACTTTTAATTGTGTGAGTTTTCCATTGATTGCCACTTATTTCTTGCATGTAGTGTATTTTTACAACCATTTGATATATAATATTATGATTCTATTTAAATTAATGTTATTTTATTATTCATTTTGTTATTATTACTTTTTGGTCATACGACTCAATTGATTACAATGTGGTAAGGGACTTTGTCTAAATTTCCATTTCATTGAGACTTACTTGGTTTTGTGAACCAAATGTTTCTTATGTGGAGTATCCACTACCCAATAGAGATCTTTTTTCATTTGAAATTATAATTATGGTAAATATCCAATTTATTGTATCATAGATATATTTATTGCCTTAAGTTGTATACCATTTCACATATGGTGTTTATTTTGAATGCTATTTTAACTGGGGAATTATTGATGAATCTGTATCCTCTATTTAATACGGATATCAAAAAGTCATATTATTCTTGTATTAAATGAATTTATAAATAATGATCTAGGCTGGTAGTGATGGTCGGGGCCTACAATATCCCCTCGATTCATTGACAGGTCTCTTGAGACAAATCCGTTGGCGACAAACCCTTCGAGATTATCTTCAAGAATTAGACGGGTTTCAATGCACAGAATTAGAACTTCTTGATGGTGTAATGGTTCATGTTCTAGATACATGACATCCATATAATAAGTATTATTTTTATTCATTATTCAGTTATTATTGTCCATGAGGTTTTCACTATGACAAATTCTATGGATGCATTTTTATTCTTAGCATATTGATTGATAGTGTTTTCATTTATTCATCATTCCATATTAGTCATGTCTAATTTATTATGATTCACTTATTATTGACTCATGATTCGTCTAAATGTAACCCTTGATGAGAATTTTAGCTCACCCTTGTTATGTTTCTTTTCCCCAGGTTCCAAAGAAGATAACCTTCATTAAACTTTCAAGGTGGCTGTTTATTTCAATTTATTATGTATCATGTTGTATTTTTTATCTTTCCGAATGTACTTTGGGGTTTCATGTATGAAATATGGTCTTCCAAAATTGCTAAAATAATATTTCCTTCAATATTTATTTCTTGTAATAATGTCAATATAATAAAATAATGCACTAGTTTTGGGATTCTGGGGTCGAGGCATTATATAAATTATTACTAGAAACCTACCATGTAAATTATCATTGGAATATTTCACATAAAATTTACACTATTGAAAATCATAATTGAAAATTTCAAGAAAAAAAAATTCAATGAAAATTTTCACTAAAAGCCTATAATGTAAATTTCCACAACAAAATTTCATAATAAATTCACACTAAAAAGTTTTAGTGTCAATTTTAATTGGAAGTGTGTGAAAAAAATACTATCGAAATGATTCACTATAAATTTTATTTATAAACATATATTAAAATTTTCAAATGGAACCCTGTTTTGAAAATTTCCATTGAATTGTAACTACAAATTCATACTAAAAAATATTATGGAAAATGACACTGAACATTTCCACTAGAAATTAACTCAAAATTATACATCAGTTCAATTTATAGGAAAAGTTTCCACTAAATGAAACATCTAAAAAACTTTATTATAAAAATATATGTAAATCATAATTTATATCATCAAATGAATTACTAAAATATTCTATTGGTTACTTTATCTAAAAATTTTCACTAAATTTTTTTTATTCATTAGTGGAAATGTATAATGAAAATATTGAATATAAATCCAGGATAATAATACATGAAAAATGTAGAAAAAAATTTCTCAACTAAATCAATATTATCAACAATAATTAATCACATAATCAACAACATGCGATTTCATAATCAAATTAATAAATGGTTGAATACAAGTTTTGGGAACTTGAAATTAAAATAAGAAACATCTTCAACTTATGTGTTCATTATTTATACCATCACAAATTAAAATATAGAAAAATATCATGAATTGATTGGTTCTGAATTATCCTAGATGGGGGAAGTTTAGGGATAAAAAACTATCACCCCTGCATCTAGTGATAGTAGGATCTATGTTCGTTCTGTCGAAAAAAATGAGTGCTTTCCTTTTTTCCTGTTCATTTTTATATGACCCATTTTTTTGAAAGTAAATATGCTTCCAGTATACTTGGTTTTTATATGAATTTCATATAGACCAACTAGTTCATAAGTGAACTTAATCCAAATGAATCATAAATACACTCTGGGAATATTTTTTCTTTAATAGATAAAAAATATAATTAATGTTTAAAAAATGAATACCTTTAAAAAAATATGATCAATGTCTACAGATTTAGTATTTAGTGTCTCAAATTAATTTGAATTTTTAATATATAACTTTGATTAATTGAATAATAAGTTTTTCAATATAGTTTTACAATACTGTATAGTAAAATTAAAATTATTTTATTAATGTTTAAAAATTTATAACTAAATCGTAAGAAAAAATTTATTATTTTAAATGGGTAACATATTTATAAATTTGTGAAATGAGTTAAAAAATTTATTTCAGAATATTGTCTTTAAAACTAATAATTTATTTATAAATTATTAAATTTGAAAAATAAAAATAAAAATTATTAGGTTGTAAGTCATCGTTTTTTTATTATCCTTAAATATAAAAAAAATTATAAGAAATTTTGAAATAAAAAATCAACGAATTAATATTTTATATAAACACATATAATTTTATTTTCAAGACATAAAAATGTCATTAGAAAAATAGAAATTAAAACTACATTGGTAAATTCCTCTAAAAAAATCATTGAAAATACCCATTGAGGAAATATAGTGGAATATTTCACACAATATTCTATTGTGAACCAAGTAAAATAATTAATTGGATAATTTCAAATAAATTTTCTATTGAAAAGTTTTACTCTAAATTTATTAAAATAAATGTGTGTAATTTTTAAATAAAATTATACCATTATAAAATTTTGTTGGAATATTTCTATGCAATTTTGTATTAAAATTTTTTAGTGCATCATTTAAGTGGTAAATTATTTTAGAAAATTCAAATTTAATATTCTCGTATGATTTTAAAATTAAAATATATTGGTGGAGAATTATAATAGAAAATTACATTAGAAAATTCAAATAGAACTACTAAAAATTATCACTATAAAATTCATTGGAATATTATCGTATTATTTTCTAGAAAATGTTTTCCACTAAAATGCTTTATTAGAATATAAAAAATTAAATTTACAATATAATATTTTAGTTTACCATTTAAGTGGAAAATTAAATAATAAAATATAAGAATAAATTTTATTGAAATATTTTAGTGTGATTTTCCCTTGAAATATTACTTCTCATTCTAATAGGTAATTTATCAAAAAAATCAAATGTAAATTTTAGTTGAAAATCAATATATAATTTTCCATTGAAATACTCTATTAGATAATTAAAGAATAAAACTTTAATAAAACATTTAATTGGTATATTACAACGCAATTTTCCATTTTAATATTCCATTTTAATATTATAGTAAATATTTATAGTGTTTAATCAAATATTTAAACTATAAAATTCTATTGGAAGTGTAATAATCAATTTTCAATAATAGGTAGCATTTATTATTAGAAAACATTAGCACAATACATATAATTTTATTCAAGAATTTGATTAAGACCTGAATTCTAAAATATAATAAAATTATTTGATTAAATTAAATTAATTTTTTAAATCAATATATCAAAATCTAATTAGATATAAATTTTACATATTTGCTAAAAACTCTTATTTTTCAGTATATAGTGAAAAATACCGATTTTTTTAACATTTTCATTATTTTAATTTAAAAACCCCCATAATGTTTTTAATTTGATAAAAAAATTAATAAAACTATCCTTTAGTTATAAATAATTATAATAATTTCATATTAATTAATATTATAATTGATCTTGGTATAAAAATATTTTTTTAATTAAAAATGTATTTTTCAGAAAACTTTTTACGACTGCCTTTTGCAAGATTTTTATAAAATAAATTTGTACCACTTGTATAGTTTGAATTTGGTAATATATATTCCATATTTATAATTATAATAATTAATTTTTCTTAATAAGTAAAACATAATTTTTGGCCATAATGAGTATTAAAAATAGTACAAATTTATCCCTACGGTAAATGGGTAAATCGGGTTAACCTAGGTTAAAAGTAAGTGAAAAGGCCATCATTTTCCTAATAATTATTTTTGGATAGATTTTTTTATATCCTTATTATGTTAGTCTCTATATTTAATTATTTATGGGACACTTTTCTAGGAACATTACATATATAATATTATATGTAATAATAAATATAAAATGCCACTCTCTTCCTTTTAATTTTTTCTCATACGTTTACATAGGGATAAAAATAAATTTTAAACAAATACTAAATGTTATTTTTTGAAAAATGAAATTATTTTCTTGTTTTTAATTTAATTATAATTTTTAATTATTATATAGCAGTCTTAAATGATTATACAATGCTTACACGGTGCTTGCACAATAGTTGAAAACTCAAAGTAAATAATTTTAAGAACACTAAAAGTAATTTATTTTTGATAAATTATGGTTACAAAATAATTTTATAGTTAATAATATTTTATTATTAATGTTTAAAAGGATTATATTATAATTCCATTACAATATTAATTTATTAAAATTCAAATTAATAGAATATTTCAAAATAATACATTAATGATACTTTATGTTAAATGATATTTTATTAAATTATTTAAAAATCATAAAAAATAAAATAGGACAATTATTATAGGAAATTTTCAAAAATTATATTCCATGTATATTTATGATCTAACTTTTACCTTATAAGTAAAATTATAACCCTTTAATATTGAAAAAATCATTATCATGGTTAAGGTTTAAATTTTTTAACCAAGGTGTTAAACCAAAAGGTACGGATCAAATTTATATCTAAACCTATATAAATTTTATTAGATTATTATTTTAAGACCTTAACCTCATTAAATAATAATATATGTCATTTTTTAACCATTTTAAATTATTTACATACATATTATATTATAATATTTTATGAGTTTCCAAAAAGTGACCATGCCCTCACTTATTAAAGGACACTCATCTGGTATCGTATTTACACCACTGGGAGCCACCTAAATAGAATAAAAACTAATAAATTCTCTTATTAAATTATATATACTTGAATTATAAGTTCTATTCTTCTTAAAAATATTATTTAAAGGATCATTAAAAAGGGATCTAATTGAGGTCTACTGAATAAAAGGTGATTTTTTTTACGAATCTTTCTAATTTATTTATTCTTATAATACATCTAAATATATTTTACCCATAATAAAATAAAAAAATCCAAGGTTATAAATATACTTAGATGTAATTATTATTATTTTACAACCATTTTTATTCTCTTTTAATCTTACTAATATTGAAAACATCGTTCGTGCATACGTACACATTACCATCTTCAATTAGCAGTGCAATTCATTTAACATCACCACTTTACATGGACTGTTATAAATATGAAACTACTAAATATATGTGTTATTTATGAAATAATTGTTATTATTGATATATAATATATAATTTTCCTTCTTACCCTTTCACTCGTTAAAAATGATAACATCACTCATTCGTATGTGTGGACTACCACCTTCACAAAGCGATGTGATTCATTATTTAGTTACTCATTTAAATAGTGATCATAAATGTGTATATAATTAATAAATATGATATTTATATCATTATTAACATTATATCAATTATGGGACCATGTTAATGAATCAAGGCCCAAAACTACCAAACTAAACCATACATAAAAAATGAAATACTTAACACTTAAAAATGATGATTTCAATAATGAATTAATGATAAATGGATATTGAAATTTTATAAGTGGATCATATATGAAATTATAATTATGTTTCTGTTTCTGTTTTATAATTATAATAAATTCAAATTTATTATATAGTAGATGAAAATCACTTAAAAATCAATTTGGGCCTAATGTAAGGGTTCATTTCACAATTACATCCTTATCTGTGAATGGGAGTTTGATTCAAGTGTGGAGAGGAAGGCCATCAATCCGTGACTATAATAGAAATATAGAATCTAAAAATGTTTAATTATTAAACTTTAAATATATGGGGAACTATTTCAATTAATTTCCTAGGAATTAAGTAATGTTTCCACATAAAATACGAAGTGATACAGGCTAAGCTAATATGATCACTACAATTCGGGTTTACATTTATAAATATATAGTAACTGGTTTTTGGGTAATATAAGAAAATTCAGCTAACTATTTATTTTATTTTGGATCTTCACACTCCTTTATATATTTCTTGATATCCAATAAAATTGGATATTCCCCAAACACCTTATGATGGGAATTGTCAATCAAGACTACTAGTGGAAATATTTCTGAAATAAGGATATGTGGGTCAGTTCCCATTATAACACGTGTACATAAACTATTTTTAAACTTGAACATTATATATATTGTTGAGTTTGATAAAATTATTTTTATATATTGTATTTCAAATTATAATGTAAAATTTCATTATCAAGAAAATTATATTAAAAATTGTGATGAAGGTATGGAATACCTCATTTCAAAGTAAAGACTATATCATGAAAATCATATCTAGATCCACCTAAAGTAGATCTCATTAATAAAATTTTGGGAGAATAAGATAATACACAAAATATATAATGAAAATTTAACCCTAAGATATAATATTTTCTTATTGTGTAGAAATATATTAATGTATTTCCTGAAGAAAAACTGAAAATATACATGAGCATAAAGTTGAGTTTTATATTGAACTCATACTTGATAAAAAATAATATATTTAATACTCCCATCAAGATGGATACCATGGAGACAGTGAAGATAATGAATGAACTAGAATAGTTCTTTGATAAGGGAATCATATTCCTAAGTTTTTCACCTTGGGGGGATCCAATTCTCTTTTTGATAAAGAATGATATGATTTTTTGGTTGTGTATTTATTACTAGGAAATCAATGCCAATACCCTAAATAAAAAGTATTATCTACCTTATTTTAATAAGTTTTATATTCATATACAAGGAGAATAATATTTTTCAAAGATTAATCTTCATTATGGGTATCATAAATTGCAATTAAGGGATGAAGATATTTCAAATAAACAATCTCATATGAGGTATAGACATTGTAAATTTATAGTAAATCTATTTTTATTGGATAATGAAAAAAAAATTTACAGATCTTATGAATATAATATTTAATTACTAACTTGATAATTTCATTATGGTATTTATTTATGATATCATTGTATACTAAATAAGTTATCAACAACATAAGAGTATCATACAGAGATTTTGGGAAATATTTTTTTCCAAATTATTTTAATCAGTAGATATTTTTTATTACGCACAACACCAAAGATAATTTTGCTTATATTAAATCAATAAGTTAAACATTCTTATCATACATAATTGGATTTTCTTGTGCTACATGCAACACCGACCTGGCATACATTACATGAAACATTGAGTTTCTATGAAATATCATTTTATTGGTATAATTCATTAAATAGAAAAATTATAAGATTTCTATTGAACATACTAACATTAATAGTAATCACTAATTTTAAAATATTTTTTATAATGGTTTTATATAAATAAAACTTATTTATAATGAATGAAATAATTTTTGGTAATGTCTTTATATGTTTATAAATACTATTTTCTTAAATGAATTTCTTTTAATGACCTTCTATGAAAAATAATATAATTAATTTTTGACACATTAAGAAATTTAATTTGTTAAAATATACCATATTTTTTATTTTAGAATATCTAAATTATAATAGGGTTAATTTATTGGATTTTTATGATAAACCTCATTTTTTGATGAATAATGAAGACTACAGAATCTACATTCAAAACTACAATTTCGTATAATTTATTTATAAAGATAAATTATATTTTATATTGGTTTAAAAGTATAATTAGATCATATTTTTATAAATCAACCCAATTTGGGTCATTTTAATCAATTTAACTTTGATATTGAATATAAAAAAATAGAAAATGTTTGAACATTTTTACTTTAAAACCTCGAATTGTCGGAGCGACTATGTAATTAAATTTAAATTATTTTTTGAAATTATGTTATTGGAATATAGAAAAATGGATTATATATTTTTCATAATAATAATTTATAATTTATTACAATTTCAACTTAATTATTTACCAAAAATATTATTGAATGTAATTAAAATTAATCATATCGATTAAGGTAAAATTAATCTTACCTATGGACAAAACCATAAATTTGAGACCCAAAACGACATAGAAAATTTTCAAAGATCCATTTTATTCTCATATTTTGACCATATCCTCACTTTTACCAAATATGTTTTATTAATATATCCACATGCAATATGAAAAACATGGGTGGAATTATCTCTTAAAATATTTACAAAATTGCCACTCCACCTCCACTATAAAAAGGCAGTATCCCCTCTCACTTCCGTATACCTATTAAACCACTTAGATTCACCCAAAATCTACCAAATACACTCTTCAAAATATCTCCATTTTTTCTTGAAGCCTCTATTTTTCATAATTACTACCAAGGAATCCCTTTGGTGGAAACCAAAAGGAGTTACTAGATTAAGCAGTAACACCCTTCCACAAGATCCTTTCTTTTATTTTCTTTCTATACCACATATATTCATATTATTCCATGCTTATACAAACAAATATCCTAAATATATTGATATTTTGTTGTGATAAATGGTTCAACCTACACTTAGACGCACATCTATCTAATGGGTATCAAACACACTGTTTATGTGTACGAAGAACTACCGCCACACAAAACGATGATTGCTCATTTTTCCTTTATCACATATCATGGAAGAAATTATGATGGAAACTATTTTTATATATGTTATATATTATATTTATTATATTTTTAATATTATTAAATCCTTTTACCACACATATCTTGATACATTTCATTTGGTGTACATACTAAAATTTCGTTTGAGGAAGTGTGGACTAATGCCCCCTCAAAGCGATGTGGTTCGTTCACACACTACATATGTATTAATGATGGGTTTAATAAAATTATATGATATATATTATATAATAATTCTAATCGAATAATTATATATATACATATATATACATATATTTTATTTACTTTATTTCTTTCAATATAAAACGAAACTAGCGTTCATGCGTACGTACGGCTTACCGTCTCCATGGACACTGTATTCCATTTTCATACTTTAATATTATAAAAATTATTATGCTACACATTTAGTGAATATAAATGGTACTTATATCATGTTTTATGTTATGGATATCATGATATTAGTATAATTACAAAAGATATAACAAATTAAGACGCATGTGAAGAACAAAGCGAATATTAGCAGAAGTGAAACCTTAATATGGGATTGTTAACAAGAAGGAAGTATATGGTCATAATAAAATAATATATGGTATTATATAAAATAATATTATTCTATAAAATATTTATAATAAACATACCTTAATTATACATGAATCTTGTACTAGTGAAAAGAGATACAAGAAACACTGTAAAGGAATTTCATCTCACTTTTTATTTCTTTGAGATACATGCTACATTCACCACAAATTAATTTTATGTGGTGTGTATATTGTACATGGATTTTTCTATGATTATTATAGTTAAAATTGTCGGCATTTACATATCAATTTTATGATCTTTATTTTCATTTTTTTTATGTTTTAAAAGTTACCCAATCAGTAAAGTAATTTTTTCTTAGATTTACTTCTATAGGACACATGCCTTGTAATAAACCTATATTTTTACAAGAGGTGTATATAATTCCATTGAAATGTTAAATAATTAATCTATTTATTTTAAAGATATTTTAATCTTCATTTAATTTCATTTTCTAGTGTGGGGAGTGCGGTTCAGATTTACCAAGTGGCAAGAGTTTATTGAAATAATATCATCGCTTATCGAGATTGTTTATGTTTATGCTTCCTTTGGTGAAATATTATGATCCACATCTCATGTATATTTATGAAACTCTTAAACTGTGGTTATTCATTATATATTCATGTATTTTTACCATTATTTTACTCTTTGGTGCATAATATAGTTAAGAGTGTGTGTTTTAAGAAAACCTGACAATACCTATCTTTAGTCAGAAATATGTGTTCCTTCAAAACCAGGTATTCCAAAAAGGGTTTACAATAATATTATAATAGTATCCTATAATAATTAAAATAAATGAGTACCATTTTTTCCATTACCAATGTTTTCAAAGGAATCTTCTTGTCTCTTTCTGAACAAGGAATTTTTCTACCCTTTATACCATGAAAGAGGAATGTTTTTTTAACTTATACAACATGTACGAATTTACCCATCATAATTTCTTTGAAGATTACTTTTAATTTTTAAAAGGTTTGTTTTTAATAAAAAAATTTGAAATTATTTTCAAAAAAATGATATTCAAGATTATTTTATATGTTTTCATGGAAAATGGTTTTCAAAATGTTTTCAATTCTTATTTATAAGATTTAAAGTATGTTAAAATGATTGGTTTTCAAAACATTTTCAAGATTTAGTTATAAGTTTTTAAATTATTTTCAATTAAATGGTTTTGAAAACGTTTTAATGATTTCTTTATAAGTATTTAATGTGTCTCAATGAAAAAGATTTTTAAAATTTTTTGAATATATTTTGTATGTTTTCAAGGAAAAGGGTTTTTTTTAATCAAGATTATTTTATAAGTTTTCATGGAAAATTATTCTCATAGTTATTTTAAGTATTCTTTATAATTTCTCAATGTATTTTGTAAGAAAATTATTTTCTAATTTTTTTTGTATTAAAATGTATTTTTCAAAGAGGAAATGATATTTTTCTCAAGAAAAGTTCTTGAAATATATTTCAAAATTATTTTACATCCACGATTAAATCTATTTATGTTAATCATGAATTTCTTAGAAATTATCTAAAGGTTTTATTTATATTCTTTATCAGAATGGGTAATTATTGAATTCATGGTATTTACAATACCCAATTCTCTTTCATTGATTACATGTTTATGAAATATGTTCCTCTTTCATGGGTTATATGTTTATGAATATCGTTTCTCTTTGGTGGGTTATATGCTTAAAAACATGATTTCTTTTATGGGTTTTGCTTTGATGAAATTATTATGAAACTTTCCTTTTTTCATAAGTTAATATGTGGTTAAATATTTATGACACCCATTTCATTTCATGAGTTATGATATGATTCTATATAAATTTGTTGAACATGTATGTATGATTTCATTATAATATGGGTGAGACCTATATATCTTACCAAGGCATTAGGTAAAGATTTATATCTTTTGAGATAGACATTGAAGGAATTCAAAATGAACTCATTTCAGTGTTATAGGAATGCAATGAGAAATGAACTTTGTTTAGTATTACAGGGCTCGAACAAGAAATAAAATATGATATATATTAAAGGGATAAAATAAAGAGTGAAATCAGTTCAGTGATACAGAGTTGGAACGGGGTGTGAACCCATTTTACTAGAGGAATTTTCCCATTATGATGTCATTGGTATTGATGACTTCACAACTATGTAAATCATTATATATGCTTATGTGTCTGCTATAATTTCATGTTTTATTCATATGTTATGCTTTCATGGATTATGATCTATATTTCCTTATGAATATGTGTTATGATCTACCTATATTTATGCCATGAATCATGTCTTTGATGTTATGTATGGTATGATCTTCCAATGTTATGATCACAATTTCATACCCTTTTCTTCTCCTTATGATTACACGTCTCCCTTGTTTACCCTTAGTGATAATATAATCTCGCCACTTTTTATATTTATCTCCCCAAGTTATGAAGATATGTATTAAGTATGATGTGTATTATAAGGTTACTAGTCATGAAGAACATAGTAGAAGATAATGTATCTCATTTATGTATTGGTTTTTTTGTTTTCATGTTTCCAAGGGTATTAGACTAATATTGTCTTTGAGCATCTATTTGTTTAATGTTTTAAATATTATACAAAAGTTATGTAATATTAATGTATAAAAAGTTAGGGTCTTTGTAGTTTTTATCATAGAGAAGTTTTAGTTACCCTTTGGAAGCTAGAATGTGAAAACCTTAGTGAGAAATATAAGGACATCTCTAAGGATGAGTCTAAGGATAAGGAAAAGTATAGGAAAAAGTCTTGGAATTTTAGTAAGGGAAAGAGTGAGTGGTTTCCTAGAAATAATTCCCTATATGAATACTACAAGTGGATATGGATCTAAAACAGATGTACCTAGGGGTAAAAACTACAACAAGATGTTTAGGACCTGACTTGGGGTAATCTGGTACACAACAATGGAATTTGTTATACACTTAGTTTGAAACATCCAGGGGATATGATTTGGTAATTCACAAACTCTTTATGAACCATCATGAAATATTTAAATATATATTTGATATGAATAACCTAGTATGATCCAATGCTGTCATAGAATAAGATATTTTTCAGGATTTTGATATCCAATAAGTAATTGTTCTCATGACTATGTGCCTATGAAAATTAATTCAAACATTATGCATCTATTTTGAGTCAATGGTAGGATAAAAAAAGAAATGGATTACAACTGAATGTGATGGATGATTTACTCATAAGAAAACAATTGGTATGATCACTGGATGGAAATATTTTGTGATCATGCCTAATTAATTTTTGTGGAACATGATTAAAAATGTGTACCTTAACCAACTCTCGTACTCCCCTAAGAAATGAAGGAAGGAGTTTTATGAGCGTTCGGGTAATGAAGACCATAGAGAAAATAAGATTTATTTTCCTTTGTTCTAAGAATGTAGAAGGAATCACCTAAGTGAATGTATTAGAGGATTAATAAGTTGTTTTGATTTTGGAGAAAAACACAAATCATGTGACTATAAGTGAAAATTGAAGAGTTCAATTAAGGAAATGGGTGAGAATATTGGCCTCGCTAAGGAATAATTTACGATTTAGTGTTTAAGTGTGGAATAAATGGTCGTTATGAAACTCAATATCCCAAGAGGATATATCTTAAAGAGAATCACCAAGGTAGTGAGAGTGATGGTTATATTTCTGATGACGGTGACACTATAGATGAAATTTGAAAGGAGTTTCATATTAAGTACTAGGATGAGTTATCCTTCTTATATATTATATATAAAGTAAGTTTTTATGTATTTGGGATTTAGGAGTTATGTTATATGAATGGTGAAATACACAAGGATTGTCCTATTTTTGGTTTTTCCAAAGAATTTAAAATATTGTGTTTAATGTTTTCTATAGACTGGAAAAGTGATTTTATGACAAGGTGATATTTTCAATAAGGGAAGATAACCCCTAATATGTTACCTATGTTAAGAAAATATTTTTGGATAACGATCTGTGGGAGATGAATAAGTAAATTCGATGGAATGATTACTTTAGAACTAATTATAGACTTATTAAAATGTAGTTCATGCTATCATGGTTGGATTTTACAACTTATTGGAATTATGGAATATATCTGGTAATTTATTGAATAAGGAATCATGAATTTTTTCCATATGTATCTGTTGTACTTCATGTTGTTTCCATGTTCCAAGATAATTTACCATGAGCTTATTTACATGTATGGAATGTGAAAACCAAGAGATACTTTTTGATATATGGGGGGTCAATGTTAAGCTAATTTCAAGAATTTCATTCTATAGTTTTTTATTTTCAACTTTCAAAGTGGTTATAATATTAACCATTCACGAAAATTTTAATTTAAATTTTGGAGTAAGTAATTTTTTGTTAATATTGTATTGAAAACCTTAGTTAAAAGGATATTTAAGGATTAACCTTATTCCGTGTGTTTCCATCATATTTACTTTGGAAATTATATTGGTGTGGTTTTAGAAAACTACATCATGCATGTTGGGTGACAACCAATCAAGTGCAGAAAGGCCATAGGTCGTAAACCCATGAACGAAGGATGTTAAGGGTTTCATAACTACCACGGGCCTACGCGATGTTCTTCTTAATATATAATTATTTTTTGATGAGTAAATATTTATGATGAAAGAATACTATTAATTTTTATGTAAATAGATTAATGTATTAACCATATTGATTTTTAATGATATGTAGAGACAAATAGCTATACTTTTCATTCATTTACAGTCACTATGAACTGCTAAAATTTTATTTTAGTGCTTCGGGAATCAAAGTTAATTTATGGATATCTAATTCATGAATTAATGGATGAATTATAAATAGATAGAAGAAAAAGATAATGAATTTTTTTATAGAAATATATCATGTATGTATATTTTCTTATAATCATAGTCACTAAACCAATTACTCAAATTTAGAATAATGATAAAAAATGTGATGTATTAATAACTAAATTTTTATTGAACTATTGGCCTTTTAAATAGTCATAGATTTATGAATATGTGTCCCTAAACATTTCTTTGATCATTTAATTTTTTAGGATTTATAACCTCAATCAATCCCTATAAATATTTACATTTTTCATCTATTCCCAATCTTCACTCCCAACCTATGTTCTCTTATATTGAAACATAGTTTTTGATTACATTGGGTAACCATTATAGTTCTAACATTTCCTTTTTAAATGAAGTTTTATTATTCATTTTTATGATGTGGGTTTCTATGAAAAGAAATTTAATGTATTAAAACATTGATAACCCAAATTAATTTCGACATAAGAATTCATTTTAAATGGGGTAGAATGTAACACCCCAAGATTTTTTATAATATTTTTTCCCAAATTAATTATCTGTTGGTGTTTTTCATTTTAAACAAAATTGAAAATAGTTTTTTATATTAAATAACTAATTAAATCATTATTTTCACATAGAACCAACTTGGCTTGCGCTACATGCAACACTGACTTGGCATATGTTACACGCAACACTGAGTTTCTACGAACCATAATTTTATTATTATAAATACTTAAATGGGATAATAATAATGTAGTGATTAAACTTAGTCAAATGAATAGTAATAACAACTTTTAAGATATTTTTTTATAATGGTTTTATATAAATAAAACATATTGATAATGAATGATGTAATTTTTGGTAAAGTCCTTATATGTTTAAAAATATTATTTTCTCAAATGAACTATTATTAGTGCCCTTTTCTAAAAAGTAATACATTTAGAAACTTATTTTAAAAAATAAACCTAATATTTTAATTAAAATGTCGAAATTATATTATGGTGAAGTTATGGGATTTTTACGAGATACTTCATTTTTGGATGAATAGTGAAAATTACTGAATTTTAATTTAAAACTGATTCTTCATTTAATTTATCTTTAAGGTTAAATTATATTTTTAATTGGTTTGAAATTTAATTAGATAATCATTGCAACAGTCGGAAGGCCTTAAATTTATATTATTATTTTATAAAGCCCCCTTTTAAGGGAAGAAGGGGGGAACCCTAACAAACTCCACAGACTTAAGAAAAATCAAACCCGAATGGACAAAAGTGAAAAACCAAACTGACAACAAGGACACACCCCTCCTAAGAAAATGAACATGATGAAGCTCCCCACCATTGCAGGGCGATTCGGCAAGCAAGTTTCCTATGTCAAAGCACAAGCCCGATCTGATGTCTGGCACCATACCCTCTCAACAACCAAATTTGTAAAGCACTGCAAAGATAAACCGCCAGCTCGGGATCCTCCTCTAGGGCTTATTCCAAGTTGTCGAATTGGGTTTCACTGACATCTCACCTTCGAGCTCAAACCAAGGGAAATTTCAAAACCTCAAACATGAGCAGCACATACCAAAATTCAGTATCATCACAAATCAATTCGTGAGTCAACGTCCACCCCAACGTGCTCCTATAACTCTCATCCCCCACTGCAGTCCCTAAAGCAACTGGAAGACGATCCAGAGAATGTGAAGTCATTTCATCATCACCTAGGACTGGATGTCCCAACACCACATCAAGGGTACGTCACCGGTGAAGGGATTCGGGCTAATCTAAACCTAAAACGCCACTCTGGGCATGGATCCGCTCAGAACAGTACCACAGACACCCCCCCCCCACCAGAATCCAAGGTATGCATACCACAGGGAGAGAAAGCACAAAGCACAATAGAAATCTGGGTCGCCACACAAAACCAAATCAACAGATTCAACGCAGAAAATAAAAACAAGAAACACCAAACCACCTCACAAAAATAGAACCAGAAATCAATGCTGATTACAAAAATGCATAAAACCCGAGGTGGACCTGCTGGAAGAAACACAGGACCGTCGTAGTTCAGAAATCCTCCTCCCCTCTGCGGTACTCCGGGGCCGACGATAAGACACAGACCAGTCGCTCGCCACAACACCTTCTCTATAGATTCCTGACCAAGATGTGAAGCAAAAGTTCCTTTGCATGCCTTCCTTGACATCTTCACCAGCAAAATATGAAGCCGAAGCTGACACCAAATCTGTCAATAGTCGAGACGCATCAGGGCCCATCACCACGACCAATCTGGAAAAGCCGAAAACCCTTCACACCGAAGCATGTGTGCGCCAAAACCAGAAACCAATGCCAGACAATGAACCACCGGAGGAGAGGAGGGGAGGAGGGACAAGACTGAAGGCGAATACCCTAGCATGCAGAATGGAAGGAGATTCTGCTTTAAGTAGATCATATTTTTATCATTCAAACAAAATTTTTTCATTATAATAAATTTTCCTTTGAAATTGAATATAAAAACATAGCAAACTTCTGAAATTTTAACTTTAAACCCTGCATTGTCAACTCGACTGCAGGTTTTAAATTTATTTTATTTTTTAATAATTATGTTATTTTAATTCGTAAAAATGGATTAAATATTTGGAATAATAATATTTTATAATGTCTAATAAATTCAACTTTGTTCTTGACCAAAAATATTAGGGAATAAATTTAAAATTAAATACATCGATTAAGGTAAAATTAAGATTTACTAAGGACTAAACCGTAAATATAAGACTCAAAACAACCCAGAAACTTGTCCCAGATCCATTAAACATAAATATTTTAAATTTATCCTCCCATGTATCTAATTTTTTCCATTATTAGATCCACTTTAAACATGAAAAAGCGGGTGATTTTCTCTTCAAATATTTACATGAATGACACTCTTCCTCTGCTATAAAAAGGCATCATATCCCCCCACTTCCTCACACAACTCAAACCACTTATTTTCATCTAGGATCTATCCAATACAATACTAAAAATCCTTCCCTTAATCTTTGAATCCTCCATTTTTTTAGAAATACTTCTCACGAATATCTTTGGAAGAAACCAAAAGAAGGTACCCAATTAAGATGTAACACCCTCCCTTAAGCTTCTTTCTTTTATTTTCATTCTCTACCACATAATTTCATCTTTTTACAAGATTATAAAACTAAATAAGTGTCTTAAATATTATTATATGTGTTTATGTGAAGTATTTTACCTATAATGAAACACACATCCATCTAATGGGTAATAAACATATTGTTTATGTGTACGGTGAACTATTGCCACACTAAACGATAATTGTTCATGTTTCCTTCACCGCCTCTCATGGTGGACATTATAATCAAAAATATGTTTATATATGTTATATATTATATTTATTATTTATTTAATCTTATTTAATATTTTTACTACACATATCTTCATACTTTCCATTTGGTGTAAATATGATAATTTCGTTTGAGGAACTGTAGATGACTACGCCCTCAAAGTAATGTGACTCATTCACACGTTACCTAGAAAATATTAAGGATGGTTAGAGTAAATCATATGATAGATATGATATAGTAATTTTAATATAATAATGATATATATATATATATATGTATGTATACATATATTTCATTTACTTTCATTCTTTTAATATGTCTATAAAACAGAAGCAGCGTTCATGCATACATATAGCCTACCACCTCCATTAATGGTGTATTCAATTTTCATAATTATATATTATATTTATTATTATAATAAAAATATACTGAAAATAATTGGTATTTATATAACTATTTACATTCATCAAATCATGATATATGTATAAGGACATAAGATATAACTAATTAAGACACATGTAAAGAACAAAGCAAATATTACTCGAAGTTAAACCTTAAAAAAGGATTGTTAACAAGAGAGTAATATAAAGTCATAATAAACCCATATATGGTATTATATATAAGAATATTCTTATATAAAATATGTATAATAAAATTGTATTTATTATATAGTAATTTTTTATGAGTACGAAGTGATTCAAGAAACAAGGTAAGAGAATTTCATCTTGCTTTTTATTTCTGTGAGATACATGCTTTATTCACCATCCATTCATTTGGTGTGGTTTTTATACTTCCCAGGGGTATTTATAGGATTATTATACACAAAATTATGGTTATTTACATATCTATTTTATCATATTTCTTTTCATGGGGTTTGTGTTTTAAAAGATACCAAATTGTTAACATAATTTTGTCTCAATTTTTCTTCATTGAGACGCATGCCATGTAATGCAACAATATTATTCCATGATGTGCATATACTACCCTTGATATTTTATATAATGAATCTAATTATTTTTCATGCTATTTTAATCATCATGTAACTTCATTTTCTTACATGGGAAGTATGGTTCAAAGTTACCAAGTAGTAAGAATTTATTGAAAATATCTCATCGCTTATCAAGATTGTTTATGTTTATGCTTCCAATGATGAAATATTATGATCCATATCTCAATTATATTCATGAATTTTCTTCTACTATGGTTATTTAGTATATATTCATGTATTTTTACCATTATTACACTATTGGGTTAATAATATAGTTACTATTGTGTTTTTTTAAGAAGACCTGACTTTACCCTCTATTCGGTCTGAAATATGTGTTCCTTAAAAACCATGTTTTCTAAAAAGGGTTTCTAAAAATATTCTACTAGTATCCTATAATATTAAAAATTCATTTTTATCCTCTTCATCTTTTACTAAATTTTTCTAATTAATATTCCTCTCTCATTCCAAAAAGGCATTTTTCTACCCTTTTGACCGTGGAAAATGAATGATCTTTTTACCTCACATAGCATGTATGAATTTACTCACCATCATTTCTATGAAGACTAATTTTCATTTTTAAAAGGATTATTTGTAAGAAAATTTTTTTAAAAGTATTTTAAATCAAATGGTTTTGAAAATGTATTCATTGTTCTTTTAAAAGTTTTCAAGTAAAATGGACGTCGAAATTTTTTCAATCCTTATTTATAAGTTTACAATGTATTTTCTAAGAAATAGATTTCAAAAAAAATTAGTATATCTTTATATGTTTTCAATGTATTTTTAATAAAATAATTTTCAAAAAACTTTCATGATTTATTTATAATATTTCATTTTTTATTCAATGAAAATTGTTTTAATATTATTTAATCTTATTTTATAAGTTTTCAACATAAAAAGTTTTTTTAATAAAAAAATAAAGATTAATTAATAAGTTCTCAATAAAAAAAAGTTTTTATAATGATATAATGTCTTATTTATAAGTTTTCAAGGTATTTTATAAGAAAATTATTTTCAAATGGTTTTATTTATTAAAAATCATTTTTCAAATAAGAAATAATATTTTTCTCAAGGAACATTTCTGAAAGATATTTCAAATTTATTTTAAATATAAAATGAGATCCATTGATGTTACTCCAGCCTTTATATAAAATGATCTAAAGGTTTCATTCATATTCTTTCTCTGAATGAATTATGCTTGATTTCAGGGTCTTTATAAAACATATTTCTCTTTAAAAATTCATATGTTTATGAAATCTATTTCTCTTTCATGGGTTATATATTTATGAAACTCATTTCTCTTTCATAGGTTATAAGTTTATGAAACCCACTTACTTTCACCAATTATTATTTGATGAAATTATTTTGAAACCTATCTTTTTAATAGGTTTATATGTGATTAAATCTTTATGAAACTAATTTCATTTCATGCGTTATGATATGATTGTTTATGAATTTGTGGAATGTGTATGTATAAATTAATTATGAGATGGGTGAGACCAATATATGCTTATAATGCATTGGTTAAATATTTTTATCTAATGAGATAGACATAGATATAATGTGAAATAAACTCAGTTGAGTATTACATGTCTAGAACAAGAAATAAACTCGGTTCAGTATTATAGGGATAGAATGAGAAATGAACTCAATTATTTATTATAAGGATAGAAAGAGAAGTGAACTGAGTTCAATAATATAAGGTTGGAATAGGGTGTTGACTTGGTTCAAAAACAGAATTTTTCCACTAATATGGCCACAGTAGTGATGCCTTGACTACTATGAAAATCATTATATATTCTTAGGTATTAGCAATAATTTCTCGTTTGATTCCTCCTTTAGATTTCAGGAATTATGTTATTTATTTTCTTATGATTTGTGTCTTATTAAATTACATTAATTATGACATGATTCATGTTTATAATCTTATGATATGTATGTTATGATCTTCCAATGTTAGGATCACATTCACATACCCTTATGCTCAAGATTATGATTACATGTCTCCCTTGTTTACCCTTACTAAGCATCTGTTATCACCCCTTTTATGTTTCTTTCCCCAATTTTTGAAGATATGTATTAATTATGGTGTGTATAAGAAGGGTACGTGTCATGAACAACATAATGGTAGATAATGAAAATCACTTATGTACCAGTGTTTTTGTTTACATGTTTCTAAAGGTACTAGACAAATATGGTCTTTGGGAATCTGTTTGTTTAATGTTTTAATTATTCTAAAAATTTTATGTAATTTTATTGTATTAAAAGAGAGAGAAACTATAATAATATTAATTTATGAATGATTCATGATTATCTTAGAGAAATATATTTATATGGTAAATTCAGGAAGTGTGAATTATGGATTTAATAAGTTCCTTTTCTTGTTCATATTATCTCTAATGATTGAATATTATTTTATCCATCAGAGATAAAGGTTGTCTAATAGTGGCATACACTGATAACCATATCTGAGTATGTAGTAACCTTGGATTTGAAAGTTAATATTGGTGATTTTGTCAAGATTTTTCCTGATTAGAAAAAAAATTTACTAGGTTGAAATGTAAAGGGGTTAAGTTCGTATAAACATAAGAATGTAAAGAATGTTTTTAAGAATTAATAAGTGGTTGAGAAGTTTTCTAGTGTTGAAAATAGCATCATAAGGGGATTGATTTGTTATACATAATGAGATATCAAATAAATGACTTAGATTCTTCTTTATAAATGATGATAAAGTTATTGACTATACATAATTGTAGTTAACTATATATGAAATAAACTATCCAACCCATGATCTTGAGTTAATAGTCGTAATATTTTCTTTGAAGATATAGCGAAATTATCTATATATAAAAATATGTTAGATATGAACATATAATTAGAGTATGAAATGAATATTTTCATAGAAAATATCTCAATGAGAGGAAAATAATATTACTAGATCGAGTTAATGTTTATGATTGCTCGATAAAATACGGCATTAACAAGACTAATAAGGTAGTTGATGAATTGAGTAAGAGAGATCATGGTGTTATGATAAATATGATGATTGATAAGGATTTTTTATTTGAGTACCTATTAAATTTAGATATGGTAATTATTAGGGAATAATAATATCACTATTTTTCAAAATATTTACAAACCATATTTACTGAAAAATAAAAAAAAAATTAGCCTGATGATGAGAATTTTCAAAATTAAATTAAATTTTTGGATGTTGTGAAATTGGGAAAATAATTGTGAGATGGTATTATGAAATTTAGAAAGAGGCTATGATTTCCTTATATAACTGATCTAAGAATAGAATTATAAGATGATTCTCATATCTTAAATTTATATATACACATTTGTAACATTGATATGTATATGTATTTGATGGGAAATTTTTAGAAGGATACTTTGAAGCATAAAATTGTTGATTTTGTATCATGATTCTTGTTTTTTTCAACTGGTCAAAGTTGAGTGAAAAATTCTAGAGGATTCATGCAACCTATACCTATTACTATATGGAAATAGGATGACATTACTATATACTTTATTAGTGGATTACCAAAGATTTGATGAAGAAATGATACCATATGGGTTATTTTTTACCACCTTATCAAATATACTAATTTACTCTCTAGAAGAGAATATTTACCTCATGATAATATTACAAGACTGTATATTAATGTGTTTGTAAAACTTCAGGATTCACCTATTTAAATTGTGTTTGATCATGATCCATGATTTACGTCAAAATTTTTAAAATTTTCTTCAAATGTCTCTTAATACATATCTTTATTTGATCACCACCATAAATACATAAATTGATTGGAAGTTTGTGAGAACTATTCAAAAATTAGAATACATGTTAATTTTGTGATCACTTGACTTTCAAGGAATATGGGATCATTATTTACCTTTGGTATATTTTCCCTATAGAAATAGATTACATTCAATTATTAAAATGGATCTATATAAAGAATTATATGAAAATATATGTTGTGCTCCAACTTGTTAGGATGATTTTGGTGAAAAGAACCATTTAGGATAAAAACATATAAAGGAGAAAATGGTAAAGGTAAAGATAATTGGGACCCATGTTAAATAATCTCAAAGAATTAAAAATTGATATGTTGATAACCGAAGGAAAGATTTATAATTTTAAGTGGTACATCATGTTTTCTTGAAATTGTCTTCCTGAAAGAGTGTTATAAGGTTTAGTAAAAAATAAAAATTGGCCCCATGTACATCAGAACTTTTTAAAACACATAAATAATAAGAGTTGTGTCTTACCATTTGACAATTCCACCTAAAATATCTAAAGTTCATGATATGTTTCATATCAATTTATTCAATATGTAAATTTTAGATCTAATGCATGTTCTCACCTTTGAAGAAATATAAGTTGAACCTAAAATATCTTAAAATTAATATTATATTAGGATTATTGACACTAGAGACCAAGTGTTATGAAACCATACAACTCGACTAAAAAAGTTTCTTTGTAAAATCATATGATAAAAGAAATGACACTAGAACCTAAAGAAGTTATGATGAAGAACTATCCAAATCTATTCACGATTTCATATTCTAAAAATTTCAAGGATTGAATTTTTAAGAGGGAAGAACATAACTACCAAGCTTCAATTATAATATTCTTTTCTTTCTAGAGAAACAATGGCATAATAGACATTAGTTTATTCAATATTGTGATTAAAACCTAAATTCTAAGCTTTTATAAATTTAATTTAATTAAATTAGTTTTATTTCTTAAATCATCATATAAAATAAATATTATGGTTAAAGTTTTTATATTTTCCTAAAAAGATTTATTTTTTTAGTGAATAGATAAAAAATAATAATTTTGGAAAATTTTTCATTTATTTTTATTAAAAAATACCCATAAATTTTTTAATTTGATCATAAATTAATATAAGTATCCTTTATTTATAAATAATATAACTAAATAAATATTAATCAATATTATAATTGATCTTTCTATAAAAATACTTTTAATCTTAAAAAGACCTTTTTCAAAAATCTTTTTTTCATCCTGATTTGTGATATTATTATAAAATTAATTTCTAACACTTATGGAGATTTAATTTGTTAGAATATATTTCATATTTAGAATCTTTATAATTAATATTAGTTGATAATTTCAACTTATATTTTGGTCATAATTAATAATAAAAACAGTAAAAAAAATCCCCATGGTTAAAGGGTAAATCAGGTTTTCCTAAGTTAAAACTATGTTATAAGACCACAATTTTTCATATTAATTCTTATTTTGTGAATTTATTTATACTATTTTCACAATATTCTTTATTTTTAATTTTTTTGGTACACATTTCTATGAAAATGAACTATTTAATATTTTAGGTAAAGATAAAATACAAAATGTCAGTCTCTGGCATTTAAATTTCTCTTAAATGCTCGCATTGGGATAAAAATATGTTTTGAATGAATAATAATAATTATAAAATTATTTTAATTATGAGAATTTATTTATACTTTTTAATTATTAAATAATTACCTTAAACACTTATACATTGCTCACACAGTGCTTGTATAAGTAGTGGAAAACCCAAAGTAAATAATTTTAAAACATAAAAAGTAATGTATTTGGGATGATTTATGGTTAAAAATTAGAGTTAATGATAATGTATTATTTATGGTTAAAAGTAATATATTTTTATTATATTAATATATTATCTTTTTTAATTTAAAATTAAATGAACAGTTCCAAAATGTAAATTGATGATATTTTGTGTGAAATAATATCTTATTAAATTATTTAAAAATCATAAAAAATTAAATAGGACATTAGTATTATAAAGAGTTAAAATATCATCCATTTTCCATTTATGATCCAATTTTATCCTTATAAGTAAAAGTTTAGCGTTTCATATTGAAAAATTCTTTACCATAGTTAAGGTTTAAATTGGTTAATAAAGGGGCTAAACTAGATGGTAAAGTTTTAAATTATTTTAAGAACTATCTAAATTTTATTGGATGACTATATTAAGACTATATTATATTTATCTTAGAATAAAATTCATTTTTTAACCATTTTAAATAAGTTAGACTCATTTTATATTATAATTATTTTATCATTATATATTAAAAGCCATAAATTTTATTCTCATGTATTTATTTTTATGGTTTTAAATTATTATTTCCGTTTTTACCTTCATGGTCACTCAAAAAACCAAAATAATATTTTTTAGGAAAATTGGATTTATTTTTCTATTTGATTAGAAATCCTTTTCCACCATGTCCATATTTTCCTTAAAATGTTTTCAAGAATGTTCAGAGTATTATAGAATGTTTTATAAATTATATTGTTACCCATTTTAAATTTCTTTAAATGGTTTTAAAAGGAATATTATTCTGTTTTTATGAAAGAGGAACGTTTTTACCAAATGTGTGAATATAATCATTGTTTAACATACACCACAAAAATATATTTTTTCATCATCACTCATAATAATTATATTGATGAATAATTTTTAATTATCCAAAGTTATTTTAAAGGTAAATGTTTTACCTAATATTCTATAAGTTTTTATATATTAATATAATTGATTTCAAAATGAAAAGGTTATTTTCCTCAAGAAATATTCCAGTGGTATTTTTGAATTATTTTCATCTATTTAAAATTTCTTTGGCGAATATTATAATTTATGGTGGATATACCTTTTTAATACTATCAACCATTTGTATCGAGATTTATTATGATTAAATTATTCTATTTGTTGATTAGGGATAATATTAACATTTTGTATGCTAGTTTTTCAATACTAATGTTTATGGTGATTATCTATTTCATTATTATTCACCCCATTATGAGATGAATGAATTGGACTTAGTATGTAATTGGGGGATTTTTTTATAGATCCTTGATTCATCATAAGGTCTCATTATACAAACTAGTTTTGGTATTTTGTGTACATTTTACCCTTTCATACATGTTGTCTTAGTATAATTCCTAGATGAAACGATTATGATCTGTGCAATTACACATTCTATAATAATGAAACTAGTTATTGTTACCCATTTGATTATTTATGTTGTTATGTTATCCATGGAATTAGTCAAATTTTTATGGTATTATTTATATGGAATATTTTATTATTGTTTATCTCTGCCATATTATTCATGTTTTATTTATTTCATGACCATTTATTATATTATCCTATCCCTTGGATACCAATAAGAGATCTATGAAAAAATTTAAAGATTTATAATAATAATAATAAGTTCTTATGAGAATTATTATATTATTATTCATGTTTTCATATATAATGTTAGAATAATATACGTATTTAGTCTCATAATAGTACAAAACTATTTGACCCTTCAGGATGTGATCCCTTATATTTTTTTCCAATGTATTAAAAAACCCTCGATTTTGGATACTAAAGTCATGTTGTTAGAGGGATATTATTATTTAATTTTTCATTGAAATTTCTAGAAAAAAATTTCAGTAGAATTGGTAAAAAAATTAGTGATTTTTTGGGGGTTTTCTATTAGAATTCTCTTTTGTAATTTTATAATTATAGTTTATAATATAATTTATGATCTATTTTATCACTATAATTTTATAGTTAAAGTTTACATTTAAATTGTTTATGGAATGTTTTCACTAGAATTTTGATGTTTCCACTAAAAGTTCCAAGTTGACTATCCAACTAGAAGTTTCCATTTGAATTTTCAAGTGATAGTTTTTAGTCAAATTTTTTAATGAATGTTTAAACTCGAATTTTCTAGTAAAATTATATTATATATTTTTCAAGAGAATATTTACAATGGAATTTTCAATTTTTCAATGAAATTTTTAATTATGGATACTTAAATCCTATGTTTCTTATATAATTTTATTAGATATTCATTCACTATGTTTATTGGGTTATAACTTTTTATTCCATAAATTAATTTTCCAATGGATATTTTTATTTATGTTTTTAGATATGCATTTTTAGTGGAATTTCTATCCTCTTCATAATAATTTTTAATTGAAAATTCACTTAAGATTCAATAAATAGTATCAATGGCATTTTTAGTGTAGTTTTTTAGTGTGAAAAATCAATAACATTTTATAGGTTAATTTTTCAGACTTTTTTAGAAGTTATTTTTTTATATTTATTTTCTCGTCAAGAATTTTTAGTGTAATTTTCCATTATACAATATTTAAGTGAAATTTTTTATTTTTATTTTGTAATGGATTTTATTAGAGCCTTTTTTAATTTGAAAATTACTGTGCAATTTATATTCTTAAAATAAGTGTTTTTTTAAATAAAAATGAGAGTATTTAAAATTAATTTTTAGTATTTTAATAAAAAATTCCTTTCAAATAATATATTTATATTCATTTATAAAAAAAAATATAATAGGTTTTATGAGTTGACTTAAAAATTATTATTAATGTCAGAAAATTTTATTTTTAAAAATTTCTTACAAATTAAAAACTCTAAATATAAAAATCATTTTTTACTTAAAATTAAATTGTTAATAATTAAATAATTAACAATAAACAAATTATTATTTTTATTTACTTCGAAAATATTATCATTTTCAAATAATTCAATAAATTGTTATTTTTTTATTCTATAAAAATTAATCATTGTAAAAATGAAACATGTTTAATCATTTATAAATTGAATAAAAAATTTATTAGTTTTTAGGTGATAACATAATGATCATTATTATTTCATAATATATAAACAAAATATTATTCTTTTAAATTTCTTAAAACTAAATAAATTTTACATATAAAAATATTATTTACTTATAAAATTAAAATTTTAGTCATCTAAAACATCAATAAGAAATATATTGTTTTTTATAAATTTTATTAAATTGTAAACATGATAAAGATTTATAATAGAATAAATTTTCTATTAATTTTCAACTGATAAAAAGTCAGTTACTGTTATTTCAATTAATAAAAATATTATTTTTTCTGGTGGGAATGAAAGACACTATACTCCATTTAAAATTTATGGGGAATGTTTCTATTTACAAAACAAGTAAGCTCTAATTTTTTTAATCTAATGAATGCTAAATTTGTTTTAAACTTTTCAAAATATAGAACCTACTCAGCTTGCTTGTAAAATAGATTAACTAGATAATATTTTAATTATATTATGAGGGGTTATAAAGGTTCAAGAGAGATCTATAATAAGGATTTCATTTATTCTCTATTTTAATGCATTAACATCAACATCAACAATATTAATATTAATTACAACCTCATAATAATAATAATAATAATAATAATAATCTATGTAAAAATAACACTAATTCTCATGTATATCGAATAGATATAATCTAGTAATTAAAACTCCACACATTTAAAATATAATAATTAGTATTATTTAATTTTTCAAATTCAAATACGTACTATCCTGGAATCAAATTATGGTTACTCAATTTTCTATAATTAATACATGGTTAATATAGTTATCTTTCATGTTATGTAAACAATGAACTTAAATCATGTTTCACTGAATTGTTTTCAAATATTTTATTTCAAAAACCTAATTTAGATAATAAATAAAATTATAATAAAATGACCCACCCCGATAGAAAATCCAGCTAGGCTAGTAATGAAGATGGGAGTGATATGCAAAGCCTGCCTCTAATAAGTCAAGTGTTAGAGGCTAACACCTAGGGTATAAACATCAAAATAGGAATCACTTCCCTCATAAATCCCCATAATATGAATAAAATCATGTATCAATGTCATAGTATTAAAAATAAACCATACTGCATTTCATGTCATATAGAACACCTAGTATTCAAAATGAAATACCAAAAAAGGATGTTCTAAGATAGAAACTCCAACTATAGCTTCGATCTAGTAATTCCCAACTCAATATTCAAATACATCCTAGAAACATGGGAAATAGTTTTATACATATTTGTGTGATCATAAATATATAATCAGTATATTTATCCTAAATCAAAATCATGAAAATTTATAAGAAGTATACTAATGCCTTAGTGAATAATTAATAGAAGAAATAAGAACCTACTTTGTCAAATAACATCGAACCTCACTAAGGATTTCTCACCCAATAAAAAATATATGTGTAATAACATAATAATAGAAGAATATAGAAATAAGGTACCACTCAACCACTTCCCTGTTGGTTTTTTAATATCACATACCAACAGAAAACTTCCTAGTTCTCTCAATCCTTTCTTCATCCATGTCGCAGCATATCATATCCCATATCACAACCATACCAAATACCACAACCATATCATCATCATCATCAAATATCCACCACCATATAACCTATCCCAAAAAAATATATAATTTCCATTCGTATTTGGTATCGTGAACATGAACTACATAAATCTCAAGTCATCCTCCAACCATGCATAACCCCCACCATACATCATCATCAAAATTTTATTACCAAGTCACCTAGTATATCACATACCATAACTTAAAATCATTAAAACCCATATACTTATACATATTTTGAACCTTAAAATATCTTTTTACACATAGAAGGTATAGTTGGTAAGAGGGATTAATTTATCATACATCCCATCACCAATCTGGATGTTTGAGGAAAACACTTGAAACTCAAAATATTTGGGTATCTATAATATTACTCGACTCATATTGGGTGTGTATGAAATTATAAGGAAAATTCAATTTATAATATTCATATTAAATCTTAACCTGAAGGTACCAAGAAAAAAAATTACCAATGCCTGAAATCACCTCCATATCATCACTATTGTTCACAGGTGACTTTTTCCACCTCTACAACACAATCTATCCCACCTTACCAAAAAACAAAAACAACAATGTTAAAACTTTTCTATTTAACTATATGATTATCCATTTATATAATTACTATTTTACCATCCAAATTACATTCATTATTTTATTTGTTATCCATTTTTAATGAAACTCCATTCCTTAATTATCTTTTGTATTTATCTCATCTTCCCACCAATCAATCCATTTATTATTAGTACAAAAACAACCCATTTTTATTTAATTATATCCCATTGATATTTTAATGTAATTTATTTATAACCAAATTCCATACCATTGGGTGACTAAGACACACCCGCACAACAACTTACCAATCACCACACAGTTATCCCTACAACATATTTTGATGTCTACCACTACCGCCACAAAACCACTTCCATTCCCAGAAAATCAACTCATCCACCACTTACATAACAAAAAAACCTTGACCATGATAAAATAGGTAAAACCAAACATAAATTACCCTAATAAAGACCATTTAACCATATTATGGGTTACAAAAAAGCAGAAACTAGATGTAATAAAACTAAAGTAAAATAAAACAATAATTTTTCATTTATCATCCTTGACTAACTGTGACCAGTATGAACATCACCACCACTTTTAAAAATTTATGTCGAGACATTTAACTTCCAGTTTTAAATATTTATCCATTTATAGGATGTTCTTGAATAATCAACTATGAAAAAGGTGATATATCATATAAGTAAAATAACTCTCATTAATAAAAAATAGCATTCATTTATCATATAAAATAAAATAACAACATTAGAAAAACCTATGTTACTATTCCCCATTTAAATTTAATCATCTCAACTATTAGGTTAATTCATATCATTTAGTCATTGAAATCTGTAGAAGGATATTTCCATAATTAACACAAAATACCATATTAGTCATGAATCACATACCTTGACTGATACTTCAAAAATATACTACATTGTTATAGGGAATGAAAAATATGTTCACAGACATTAATTCATTAGTAAAACATGAACTAATCATAGGAAAACTCTAAAATTATAGGGTGGGGTTCTAATCTTTCAGGATTGAAAATCAAGAAGACTCAAACATGAGGAACTTCTTAAAGATGAAAATATTTAAAGCCAAAACTCATAGTGGTTCTCCCAAAAATCATTTCCTTAAAGTCATTCAACTCTCCCTCAATCCACATTTAAATCACGCATGATATTCATTATATCTTAAAATTTAAATTTTCTTAAAATTATGGCATAATATTTTAAGGGTGAAAGAATTTATTTATTTTTTAAAATTATATAGTTTATAAGGTTTTTACGATTTATAATTCCGTTATCAATTGTAAAAGATAATTTCAGACATAATTATAAAAACTACTCAAATTATCAATTTATATAATGTATAATTCATGTATAAATCCTAAAATAAAATATATCCCCCTTAGAAAACTAGAAAAAAGAATATATATTATGTATCTCTTTATAAGGACATGTGTAAGATATTCCCTAGAAGCAAGAATCGACAAAAGAATGATCCTATATGTTATATATAACATTTATAGATATAACATGTTATATTTTTACTTTCTAAAAATATTAATATGAAAGAAATTTATAATGCATAATTTTTTATAATTAAAGAATCAATGTGTGAGATATTTGTAAATTCATAATATATTTTTACAATGAATTGTATATTGCTTTTATAAAACAATACAATATGGAAGGTTTTATACATTATTAAAAATAAATACATGATTATTTTATCCCATTTGTAAAATTTCATATTTTACTAAAATATCAATATGTAACTTTTCTTGATAAATAATAATTTAGCCTTTAATGTAAATCCACATGTAATATAAATTCATCTATACATAATATAATTTTGATATGTAATAATATATGTATGATACTTAAATATTTATGTAATTTTTTTAATAAATACATAAGTTTTTATATTAATATTTCATTTCTTTAACATTTTAAAGTACTATTATGTAATATTTTACACTTTATACACAATATCATATACTTAGAAAAAATTTAAAGAAATTCACAGATGTAAAATTACATAAAAATTATATATTTACATATATAACTATAAAATAACATTAAAACATAATTTTAAAACATCATAAACCTTACTCAATAGTTTATTCTACTATAAAACTTCCTGAGACTCCTTTGAAACCTAGAAAAATGAAAAAGTAAGGGTTCAATAATGTCCATGCCCATACATTAGATAACTCTAAAATATTTTTCATCATCAACTATCAAAACAAAACCTAAAAATAAAATATAAATAAAAAACTAACCCTCTCTAGGATATACCTCTCAGAAAATGATAATTTCACTACTAAAGGTACAATATTGTTCAAGATATCGACTGACTAATATAGATTAGTGCATAAAATAAACATTATCCAATAATGTGCATCAATAAAACATATCATAATAATATCCAAAATGATTAAAAATATATTTTTATAATTAATGAACATATGGTATTGAGTCTCCGAAATGCATTCTTCAAAACCACCATACCTCTATAAAATGAAAACCATATGAATAAATCTCTTGTGAAATACCTTCTCTCAATGATCTTGAATCTTAATCAGCCCCTCAATGAATGCCACATAATCCTCTATATCTAACTCTCACAAATCAATGATATTTGTATTATAGTGAATATATAAACAAATATATGACACATGAAAGATATTTTTTATCTTTTACTAGTGTGGGGGTAGAGCTAACTAATACTCCACCTCACTAACACTCCCTAACACCTTCAAAAGACAAACAAAGTGGGAAGAGAACTTAGTCACTCAGCCAAACCTCCATTGTAAAATATGAGGATAAACCCTTTGGAACACATGGTCTCCCAACATAAGCTCTGGGGGTATCCTCTTTTGATTATCATAATGCGTTTAATGGTCATATGAAACCTTAATCCACTCATAAATCATTTAAAACTTCTCTGTCATTCTCTTCACCGCATCTATTCCAAGGACTATTATCTCTACAACCATTTTCTATTACAATGAATTTCTAAAGATCCACCTGCATAACACCTCAATTAGAGTAATTATAATGGAATAATGATCATGACTATTATATGAAAACAAGACCAAGAGAAGATGTTTCACCCATAATCTAACAAAATATAAGATACCTTCATATAGAATATCATCTACCATTATAATGGTCTATTATATTTTACCATTTGTCAAAGGATGGAAAGTAGTGTTAATGTGTGGCTGGGATCCAAAATCATATTAAATCCCTCCCCAAACTCATGAGTGAAAATAGGGATCTAGATCAAAGATGATGGTCCTCAGTACTCTGAAGCCTCACAATCTCATCCTTATGTCGCATCACCAAAACATCCATAGAATATGACTTCAAAATCCCTAATAAATTATCCTGCATCATTAATTTATCCATGATCACTCAAATAAAATCACATCATCATTCATATTTCATAAAACTATTAAAATTTTCAATCGACATGTCCTTCCACTTGCACAGGGGAACATCTAGCAGCTAAAGAAATCCGCCAGCAACGTGATTCTCTAATTTCACCAGTTGGAAGACCAAGCACCTCTATAAAAACAACACTATTAAATACTTCATACATTCCCACTATAAATAACTCCTCAAGTCGTGATACATTTTTGGAAATACCAAGATTCAATAATAGGGGTGATCCATGAAACTCTTTAAGAACATTCTTGCGCAACATCAAAGGAACAAAAAATCTCCATTGAAAAAACATCTGATTCCAATCATCTCCTGACCAACATTTTGGATAATAACCATAGAGAACATAATCCCATAGCATACCCAAATTTGAGTCTCTCCATTGAAAATCCTCCACCTACTACAACAAGGATTTTTTTTCACTGACATTCAGTATAAGAAACCTCTATCACTAGCCACCTCTATATCAAGATTCATCACTACAAGCTCATTCAATACACTGTTGGTATCTCTAAACTCTAAGACAACATCTCATCATGATATCATACTCATTTCATCAGTAACTACACTACCTTACCTTGGAGTATAAGATACATCGAACTTGTAGTCTTATAAGAACTCTATGAACCATCATTAATCCAGATTTAAATCCCACTAAGAGAAGATATAAATACATATCTTGTGATTTTTGAGGACCACAAATAATTCATTTATTATAAAATGGCTCCACAATTTTAGAGAAAACACCACTTCTATTAACTCGGTATCATGGGTGGAATAGTTATGCTCATGGGGGTATAATTTCATATACCATTATGATATCACTTCCCTCTACTAAATCAATAAGTATCCTAAACCAGGCTGAGTTTAATGATAGAAAAACCCAAACATCAGTCCATCCTCTAGAAATAAATGGATATGAGAATTGATAGCATTTCCCTTTAGGTAGTCAAAGTTCACTTGACACTAATCAGTCTAAATGAATGCCTAGTACTTCCAAGTCAAGGTTGTAAATAATGATGTAATCTAAGAGAATTAAAACATAAAAATGTGAAAATATCCTATGATAAAACGGAAACTATAGACCTCTAAAATGTTCTTTAGTGTTTCTAAAGAAAAAACTACATTGATCTTCGAAGGAATGATTTCTACTCGCAACTAATACACCACATGCCTAATAAAATTCACTGCACATATAGATATTTCACTTGTAAAACTTCCCATAGGGATTATGGTTCCAAAGAACTTATAAAAAATACCTAAGAAGCTCAATATTCTTTTTCTATGGCTTAAGGTATATGAGGATGTCACTAATGAATACTGTAATGAAGTGGTCCATAAACTCATGAAACAAAAATTTTATGATTACCAAGAAAATAAAAAGGGGAATTCATGACACAAAAAATAGTAACAAATAATTCAAATTACTCGTAATGACATCTAAATATTCACTTTAGGAGATCCTCATTTTTCCCCCTCATCTAATGATACCCAAAGTACAAATTAATCTTTAAAAATTAGTTTTCTCCCTTTAATTGAATGAATAAATCATTTATCTTTGGGAGTAGATAACGATTATTAACCATCAATTGAATCAAATATTGATAGTCTATACATAACCTCAAACCACCCTCCTTGTTCTTGAGAAAATGATATTTGGTCACCCCAAGGTGACAAGTTGGTCCAGATGAATCACTTTGACATTAGATCAGTATTATGGATCCTCACCTCTTGCGACTCATATGGTTTCATCTGATAAGGTACCATCGAGATCAGAGAGACACTAAGATTAAAAATATATGCAGAACTCAATATCACATTGAGGGGGTAAGTTTTCTATTTCTAAGGGAAAAACATTCAAAAACCCCTATGATGAATCTAGGAAACTCTACCACATTTACCTCTACCACTATAAAAAATAGGAATTTTGATACATTTTTTATCCTCATTTACTTAAAATCCTCCTAATTTTTAATTTATCCATGTTTTATTTAAACATGTATAATTTATATTTGTTTTTTATCCACATTTTAAAATTTTACTAATTTAAATTTATACACATTTTGTTATCATCATTTTTAAAAGGAACCAATTTTTATTTTACATGTGTTTTTTAAATGAGGTTAAATTAATTACCAAATTGAGTGTTTTTTATGCTAGTTCTTTTTTAATATATATATATATTAAAAATAATATAAATTAATGATGTATATATAAACAAATGGAGTACATGTATAATAGAATATATTTCATTAAAAATAATTGATATTTATATAAAATTAATACATACAAACCCATAGATACATACATGAATACATAGATACATACAAACATATTAACACACAAACTCTCAAGTTAAAATTTAATTATAATTAACTAATAATAACTAAATAAATGATCACTTATGCGTTGTGTGGAAATGTAGGAGGCGTAAAGGGGGTGTGTGCATCTCATGATAAAGAAAATTATGGTAGTTTTCATATGTATTCTACATAGAAATTCATGGTAAATAGTAAGGGAACACACATCAAGAAGTAAGGGAAATATGGGGATCAAGAGATGCTTTTATGGGATGAATGTGAAAGTGGGGGAGAGGGATACAAAGGGGGTTTAGAAAAAAAACAAAAACATGTTTAATTAAAAAATACCACTTTTTTAAATAAACATGGATCTGTATTTCACCATTTACCAGTCATCCTAATAAATTTAAGAAAATATGGTTAGAATGGAATCTAAATTTACCCATGAATCATTGAACCAAATTTTTATGAAATATGAGTAAATGAATTAGGGGTTTTTTATATAACATTCATCCCATAATATTTTAACACTAAGTAGTGATTAGAACATGGAAGTCACAACAGTGACCTCACGAATGCCTCACCATATACCAGAGGTTTCTAAATTACTGTTGATATCTTGGGTATAACCATAGTGTGAATATAACCTATATCAGAGTTCACAATAAAAATAAAATAAACCATGAATGATCCAAAACATGAGCCAAAGTATGTTGAAGCAATCCATAGAATCATAAATAGTAATAATGAATTTTGAATCAAAAAGTCATATAGACTCACTAGACACCCATTGGGTTGAATAGATATACAAAATGAAAAAAAGAATAAAATAAATGTACAATAGGCTCCACTACATCCCTAAGATTTGCCTCATCCCAATCTATAATCACTTTTGTGTTATCCTTCTATATCAGGTTACACCAAGACATTTTCCAACATGAACTTACAGTTATTGAATTATTCTTGGGTACTCAAGTGTCATGGATTCCCAAGTAGGGTGTGAGTAAAACTCAATAAGGAACCACAAACATGGACTCATAAATAAGTATTAAATGATGTGTATGTGAATGTTAAATTCTCATATGAATAAATAAATACAATGTAGGATCATAAATAGATAACCAAAGTAGATCATCAAGTTATACCATAACATCTAGGATTGACCCAAACCTACTTCAACCAATTTCAATGTGCATTTGAGTACGTCACATATCCATGAAAACCAATAATAAGGACCAATGGTTATATAACATTAGAAATTACTACCAAATCCAAGGAGAGTATTAAATACATCCCATGTTTTTAAGATCAATGGAAAATTTTGAGGGGGATGATACTATGTAATCCAGTAGAATTTGAGTCTATGGATGATTCCCAGGCATCCTTGAAAATCTTATGTGAGTGAGTATTAGACACTACATATAAAACCCCCAAAAATGAACCCCTAAATTTGATACTAAAAATAATATACTATACACATTGTATTTGATACATATCCTTAATTACAATTACTTTTACATAAAATAGAACATTTTAATTTTAAGGACCTTTTTATTTTTATATTTTTAGGGAATTAGGAATAATATTCAACTAGTTGAATCTATGTTCTTTATTTAAAATGGAAATATTTTTTACTAAATAAGAAACTAATTAATACATAATAATTCTTCAACAGCTCACATAATTCCTCCACACAAGATAATATTCTTAAAAAAATCTTATGTATTACTTTTCTTCGTAACCTAGGGAAATAGAAACATAAGAAGGGGTGATATCAAAAAATTTATGAGGGTAAACATAAGAGATAATATTAATTAATAATAAGTGATCATAAGATGATAATATGGTTATAATCAATATACAGAAGAAAATAATACCCTTATAAATTTATATCATAAAATGTGGTCTAAGGAATGACATAAAATAAGATAAAATCAAAAGAGTGTGAAAACATGAATTAATAAACATGAGCCATGAAATCATTATATAATAATAAGGATGTTGCATGAAAATTGGTACTAGAAATATTACATTCATGAGAAACATCATGAGAGAATAAGATAATAATTTTGAAATTCTTTTAAATATCGACTAAACAATAGTATAAATAAAACTACTTTCATGAGCCACACCATCAATTCTCACACTTATAAACAACTATAACATGCTTGATAATAGTTTCCTCATGAGATATAAACATCTGACAAATTCATTAATGTGAGTTAAAGAACCCCATCCATCATTCAACCAAAATATCTTATTCTATATGAATTCTATCATTCATCATTTATAAAGAACCCTTGTAAACAAAATGGGTTTTATTCAACACATCATAAAGATCAAGTACAAAGAAAATAGGTATCATCGATCAAATTATATAGAACCCATTGAAAAAATGGATTTCATATCCATTTAAGATTGATTTATGAAAGGAATAATTCATAATTCAATAAATAATATTTAACATGATAACCCCATGGAAAAGAAATAGGTATCCCAATATATTCAATAACTTATTAGGTAAATACCCTTTAATAAAAATAATAAAGCGTATGGTGGTTACACAGTATATATAAGGGGTATATGTATAGGTCAATAAAATTCCTCAATAAATCAATATATGTAATCTATGTGAAACCCCTTCAAAAAAATATATAGTCTTTAAAAATCAAAGGTATTAGAAGAAAAGTTTTGCCTATTCATGGTGGATAGTTAGGAAAGACAAAGGTAGTGATGGATTATATACTTGATAGAATATAAAATTACATAATCAATCCAAATAAAGAAGTTGTATTGTAAAATTTTAATAAAATCCTTGATGATTCATAATATATTTCAAAGTTAAATAAATAATATAAAAATACATTTTAGGAGTTTTAGACAAATAAATTTTGAAAATCCAAAATATCGTTATTTTATGAAATGGTTTCAAAAGAAATATTATATAAATATAAGATAAAAAATTTACTTTTATAATATATTAATACATTGATATAAAGCTTTATATAAAACAAAAAAGGTGGTGTAAATATGTGTTCGCACATAAAACATTAAAAATAGATGCTTTTCACATTTTCATTAAAACAACCCATAAAGAAAATATTAAAAGTTTCTTTAAATATTTTGAATTTCAAGTAGTATAAAATAACTATAATAAATTATTGAAGAATAAAGAATAATTTTATCAAAATCATCAGATTAATATTTACATGAAAATGATATTTTCTTGATAGAAAATATTATATGGGGTCAGTTTCACTAACAAGAAACACTTTGCATAAAAATATGAGTCAATGGGGGAATTAAATTTTAAGGTGATATCTAAAACCCCATGAATATAAAATGAAAATGGAAAAAAATTACAGATAATACAAATTCCTAATATGGATTACCTTTTAGAAAAAAAATTATTTTAAAATAAAATTTTAAATCAAAACCCTTATGATTTGAGTGACTTTTTATTCAAAACCACTTTCAACATTGATATATTTTACATTGAAGTTCATTTAAAGAAAGAACCTAATAAGGATATTTAAAATACATGAATTACATAAAATTATTAAAATAAATTTATTATGTATTAATCAACCCATATTATATCGTGCATAGTGTACAATAATAAATATGCCTTCAGAAGTTAAATTTAATAAAAGAACCCCTTACCTTATATTCCGGCTTAGTCGGATGCACTTGAACCTACTATATAAAGAAAAAAAAACTCTCTTAATTAATTATTTAAATATCATATTAATTAATATAACCTTTTTAAACCTTAATTTATAATTATTCTCTATATCTATATTATTGGGTTTTTATTTATTTTCAATATCATGTATGAATAGTTTTGGTCGTTTTGAACTAGTTTCATAATGCATGTGTTGTTCTTTGTTATTATCCCAAATTTCATCATTCCTAGATCCTAAAATTTATAATAATGGATTATTTAAAATTATTTAAAATGTTATAATTTCTTTCTATGTGATTTTTGGTTATCATCCTTAAAGATGAATTTGATGATGAGCATGTTTTGATGTTCTTTAATGAATTGATGTTTGTATCTTAATTAATGAGGTCAATATTATTGTTAAGAATATAGAACTAATATAAAATAATTATTTACTATTTTTTAATCATATATCATCAATAGGTGTGCTCTCATACTCATTTATTATATTATTTTACATTATTGTTCAAGTACATGGTTAAACTGACACAAACATGAGCCTACCATAGTTTGGTGGATTATTAAGAGGTGATTTCCTTATAATATCAATATTTGAGAGGAATAATATTATTATTTATATTTTATTATAATAATATATCATAATTTAATATAGTTATAATAAAATTTAATGGATGTGAAATTATTGTAATGTATGAATAAAGTTTTTTTTTCTCTTTGTGTGCTTATTTTAAACGGTTAAATTTACAACTGTCATTTGTTTCTAATATCATTAAAAGGTAGTCCAATTTTATTTACCAGAAACATAATAATTTCATAAAAATAATATATATCAAATAAACCAAATCTTATAACCATCAACATATGGAAAAAATGAAATATGAAATGCATCGTTCCATGGAGGTGGTAGTCCGTGCATATGCATGGATGATGATTTCGTTTTCCATAGAATAGGGGAAAAGGGTAATATATTTTATCATTTAATAATATAAAATAAGTTATAAATATCATTCATATTTATTAAATTCAACATTAGGATAATAATTTTATGGTGGTTATGTAAAATGAAACATGTTGTGTCATGGAGGTTGTAGTCCGCACACACTCACGATTATTGCTTTTTTTTATTCTTAAGGAAAGAGGGGAAAGGGTAGATATTGTATATCCCATAAAAATAAAAATATTTAATTATATAGGTTCTACTGATGTTATCATGTCATAATGGGTAATATAATTTTAAATTAAAAATATATAGATGGAAAATATTAGAGAATGAGAAATGCTATGAGATTTGAACTTTCTCTTGAAAACTAAATGTTTCAAATAAATACCATAATTTCAAACTAAGATAAATTTGATATTATAGGTTCAAAAATGAAATTAATTTCATAAAATTAAAATTATAAAACATATATATTTATCATTACAATGAAATTACAAAATATAATGATAAACTTCTTTTACTGCAAAATGTCTTTTTTAAACATTATGTGATCTTAATATTATTTTATATCGATTAATAATTTAAAAAATGTTAGTATAATAATATTTTAAAAGTGTAAAATTTAATTTATTAAAATATAAAGTACTTAGTAAAATATCTATTTTAAATAAATCACTTTTATACTAAATACACTTTAACAAATACCATTAAAATTAATTATTTATATTTTTAAAATTAATTTTAATTGTAAATTGATATTGAAAAATTTATTAAAATATTATATATAAATAAAATATTATTTTTATAATAATAATATCAATAATTATACATAACATGTATATATATATTATTTATATATGATAATTGTATTTCATTGTGAGATAAATTATTTTAAATTTACGACTAAATAATACATGGCCTCAGTTTACCTATTCAATGTGTATACACTGATTATATTATCAATGATTATATTTCCAACAACTATATTTATAAATATTATATTTTGTTCCTATATATATATAAACATAATAAATCATTCATTCAATACACTCTTACTCCACAATGCATAGTTATTGTTTCATATTATAGATTTTTCATAATGTTTAATCCTTTCATTAATCCATGAGGTTTAAGATAATATAGGGAATTTTTTAGTCATGAATACGATGTTCTTTTATACCTATTTTACCCTATTAATTTATACAATTTTAATGGATGTATTCATCAGTGGTGAGTAATAATCCATGGTGTACAATTCTTTGTTTTATGTGCATCTCCTTTAATGTTCCTCTTATGAGTGAATAATGGTTTTTTAGCTTACATAATATATTTTATGATCTATTTCCTACTAAATTTAAAATATTTTAAACTAATAATATTATAAATATTAACACATATTTTATATAAAAATATACTTCAAAAAACCCAAGGGTTTGACATTACGACCTATTCACTAGAATTTAGGAAAATCAACAATTAGGCACCATAATATATTCTTTGGAATCATAAGAAATCATGTATCAATTATCCCACTTGTTACTAGGTGTACTAGGAAATATACTATTTGTGAATATCATTCTCAATATTTGGTTCCTTAGTATCAGGGGCAATCGAGTATCAGTGCACCACATCCGATTCATGGGCATCATAGGAAATCAAGCATCAAGCATCCCTCTGATTCCCATGCTTCCTAGGTTATCAATTGAATGTGAATATCAAACTCAACAAATGATTTCCTAGTGCCTATGTCAATCTATTACATGTGGATGTTAGTCTCAAGAGATGATTCCTTAGTGTCCATGGAAATGCAATATATTGGGATCTATGGTCGACTCCAATGTGTCCAAGGAAATATTGTGTTTGAATAATTGGCTCAAAGTCTTGATACCATGTATCACTATGAATCCATAAAGTACCATGATTAATGGTTGATTCCTAATAGGTTATCCTAGTAATTCCATAGCATTAGGGGTAATCATATGTTCTTAACAGGTAATCCTAGGCAATCCATTATATTAGAGTCAACAGCCAATTCAGTTTCTAAGGTGACACCTGTAATCATCACGACCACATTCATGCATTCACCCTCTCTAGGGTCAATATCTCATTAAGGTCCCATTTATGGTCTCCAAGTACCCATCATATCCTAGAAACACTCAATATAATTCACTATCACATTCTCATATCTTGGGTCATTTCTTATTACTCAAATCAAGATGGGCTCAAACTCATTATCTTCCCAATTCATCACTAGGTCGTTCACAAACCCAATTTATCTGTTAGTTTCCTTAGGGTCTACCCACCTAGGTATTCACATCTCATTTGGGTAGAAACACTCATCCTGTGGTCATCTCACCATCCTGAAGTCTCCAATACATCTTAGGGTCCTTACATGGCCACTTCACTCTTCAACTATCTCAATTCATCAATCACATATACCTAGAGGTCACTAAGGAATTATCACAAGGTTTTTTACATATACCTCATCTATTTCTCACCCTTTAAGGCTCAATTTTCTCAAGTTACACATAATCAAAATAATGGCCTTCTCCTTTTGAAGATGAAGTGATTTTATTCAATGCACAAGGGTCTAATAATGACCTTGGAACTTTGTAAAGATTTCGGAATTTCTTTTAAATAAAAATGATTTAATAAATTATTAAAAGGCCAACTTCCCTTAGTCGAGATACCACATATAAAAATCCATATAAATAAAAGGCATAAACCATTAGGGTATGCTTAATGGAGCACCTACCTCAATAGTGTATCTTCTTTATTTATAACTCGTAGCCTTATAAATCTTCCCAAGACCATCGATATTTGTTTCAAGTCTAACTGACTATTTTACCATTGACACAAGGCCCTATCTTACACCAAAAAACACCAACCAATTAATTATAAAATTTTATAATCAATTGAACAATTCAAAAAAAATCCATAATCACAAAAACCCACAAAGTGATCTCGTTATACTAGAAATATTAAAAAACCAATGTGTAAGGTTCTCAAAACACCTCTAACATAATATTAGGAAATATTCCTAACATCTTCCACAAAACCAATAGATGAATAAATTTAATTTAGGGTAAACCCCTAAATAAAATTGTGGTGTCGCATACCTCAACTGCAAATACACATAGTGTCATGAAGATATTATCTTGGGATTCCATCTATGGAAGAAGAGAAAAATACACCATCAAAATTATATTATTCTACTAAGAACTAATGGAATAATGTCACGAACCAAGTCGGGTCGCCATCCGAACCGACGCCCAACCCGATCCACGGCAAGGCCTAAAGGGCGTTCCTGATTTCCACGGGCTAGCGCAAGTGCCTGGGAATTAAAATAAACTTTAGGAACGATTTACCCAAGTAAACAAATATAAAGCAGAAAACAAAAATAAACCAAACAAAAAGTACAAGTCGCAGCCAAACAAGCCTTTAGTCAAACCGTGCATTGAGTCACAAGTATAACTAAAGCCAAAAAACACAAAGAAAAGTATGGTGACAAAAAAAACAACCCAAAAACTGAGTCAACAACTATCACCTGATGGAGGGAAACCATTGTCAGGTCTTCCCCACAAATTCCAAGTCAATAGAAGCAGCTAATAACTCGGACCACCACTCCCACAACCTTTTCCTTTTCCTACATTATACATAACCAAATGTACCTACACCCAAGGGTGTAAGTAGGGTGTGAGAAATCGCTTAATTGGATGGCACTAGGGAAAAGATTCTACATGTAAAGGTTACATGATCTAAACAGTTTGCAGTTTTAATTATACAAAATAATTAAATGCGCAAACAATCTAAAGAAAATAGTTTTTTAGAAAAACGACTTAAAACAGAAAAAGGGGTTTTTGGTAATAAAAGAAAATGAAAACATTTTACCTTTTCAACATCCCAGAAGTCACACAACCAACTAGTGATGACTGTAAATTCACACAGGAGAAACAAAAGTGGGAGAGGCCCTATTGGGACTAAAGCTGAGTGGGCCCCTAGAATATCGTGTATCGGTGAACAAAGGAAAAGAATCCATAACATTTTTACGTTCTCATGCATGAGCCACTAGTAGGGAAACACCTCCATAATGTAGTGGTCTCCAGTCATCATCCAAAGTTTAGTTAGTGTTGTAAATGTCAAACCAGCTTAGTGAAACTGGGTCGAGGCCACTCCTGTGTCACTATCACACTTGATCTAGTCCGCCCACTTAGTACCCAGGCTTCCCCTTTTGTGCTCAATGTTTTAAGTTCACCCAACTCATCATGGTCAAGACACTACACACCTAGATGTCAACTAAGTCAAACACCATACACCTAGGATGTCAACTATGTCAAACATCACACTTATATATCCAACATAAATAGTAATAATAATAATAAATAAATCATTTAGAGGTATTACACACAATAGAGATCCTCAGAAATAGAACACAACATGAAAAAATTACACAATATAATAAACAACTACAAAATTTCAATAATCAAACTAAAATTTATCAAACATTAGAAAAATATGATTAGCAGTTTTAAAGAAAATAAAAAAACATGATTAACGGTGCCAGAACCCACTCAAATGACCTTTATAACCAAATTCACACTAAGACTACAATAGAAAATAAATTTCAGCTACTGCATCTATTCAAAAACTATCGGCACCGCTCAGTAAAAACTAGGACAACATAAACCTGATACTAGTAAAAATAAATCACCAAAATCTATTATCCAAAACCAAAAACTCTCAGTAGAAATTTGCTAGTTGGCATATTAAATTAATTAAATGGGAAAACTAATTAATCAAGCAACCTAAGCATGCGAAACCACATACCTTAAAGTAGGAACAACATTGTGATACCACACAACACTTCTACTGCACAACAGTCGCACCGCAAGGAGCTGACAATAATAATCCTAAAACTGTAGACCAATATAATTTCAATTCCAACCCCGCAGAAACATCAATAACCTATAAATTTAACAATAATTCAATAAATTTATTAATAATTAAACAAATTCACCAACAATCAAAAAAAATTACTTCAAAACCTAACCACAGAATCGACGAAAATTGGCACGGCCAAGGGAGGGTGGTTGCCGGAGTTAAGACCGTATGGTCGTGCGCGACGGTTGTCCAGTGGGCGCAAGCGGGGGTGCGGGGCGGCTGTCCGATGGGTGTGAGTGAGGGTGTGGGGCGGCTGTCTGGGATGGAGGTTGGCCGACGGAAGGTGGAGAAGGGGGAGTCGGCTGGTCGGTCCGGCAGGAGGATGAAAGGAGGCTGGACGGCTGGATGGGAGAGGGGAAGGACAAGCGCGGGGAAGAGGGAAGGGAACAGGGGATAGGGTGGCCGCGGGAAGAGGGGATAGGGGAGGCGGTCGATCGGGGAAGAGAGGAGGGGAAGAGGGAGAGAAGAGGGAATGGGGGAGAGGGTCGAGCAGGAAGAGAGGAGGGGAATAGGGAGAGAAGGGGGTGGCTAGTGTAGGGAAGGGGAGAGCAAAAAAATAAGAGGGATAAAAAATAGAAAAAAACTGAGAAAAAAAATTAAAATAATAAAAATAAAATACAAAGGGTTAACTAACATAAAATTAATAAACATTTAAACTAATCTAAAATAAATTAGAATTAAATAAAATAATGTAATAAAATAAAAGAACCTAATTGTACAAATTAATAAAGGGGTTCATTAATAATTATTATAATATTATTAATACTAAATGTAATAATAATAACGACCAAAAAAATAACTATAATAAATTTTTATCCGGTTACATAATCATCTGCGCATCAAGCAGACTGTGCATTAAACTGAAGAAGCCGCACGGCTTTTCTTGTGCCCTATCCGCGATCCGAGCGATGTAAAGCCAACGCTCACTCATCAGCGCCACATCGGACAACCCACATTCGGTTCAAACCACACATCAACCAAACAATTAAATAAATAGACAATTAAACTCATGAGATAAAAATTAAAATTAAGGACATACCACAAGTCGAAGCCCGGGTGTGAGAATTCACCCCACCATAAAAACTTTCCACCCTCAGAAAGTCAGTTCAATGCCTGATCAGAGAATAGAAATGGGTACTTTTACTCAACCCAATAATTTTGCTCCCAAGTCTCATGATCGTCATTCCCATGATGCAAGAGAATACAAACCAAGGGAATGGACTTTCCACGAATCATCTTCTCCTGAGAATCCATTATCTGCACTAGCCGCTTATACACTGATAAGTCTGGATCAATCTCCAACTCCTCCCAATTCAACACATGTGATGGACAGGATTATACTTTTTCAGTTTGGAGACATGAAATGCATCGTGAATCAACGTCGACTGAGAAGGAAAAGATAACCTATATGCCAATTTTCCAATCCTCTCAATAATATTGAAATGCCCAACATACCTTGATGTCAGCTTCCCCTGCTTCCCCAAGCGGTGGTGACCCAAACGAGGGGCCACCTTCAAGAACACTCTGTTCCCCCACTGAAAACTCAAGATCCCAACGCCTCTGATCTTCATAACATTTGTGGTGACTCTAGGCTAACAACAACTATTGTTTAATCAACTTGACGTTCTCAGACATCTCCTGAACAAGGCTCGGTCCCAAGAGTGAGGTCTCTCTTACCTCAACCTAACACAAAGGAGACCAACAAGGCCGAATGTAGAACGCCTTAAAGGGAGCCATTATAATTGAGTATTGGTAACTATTATTATAAGAAAACTCGACCAATCCCATATGGTTATCCCATGAACCACCGAAATCCAACACACATGCGCGAAGCATGTCCTCCAAGAATCCGGTTTGCCCACTCCGTCTGGCCATCTGTCTGAGGACGGTATGTCGTGCTCATCTTAATTTGTGACCCCAGAGCCTTTCAGAGGCCTTTCCAAAATCGAGATGTAAATCGGGGGGGTCCCTAGAAGAAACAAATGCTGACGGAACACCATGAAGTTTGACCACTTCCTGAAAAAACAAACGGCCCAGCTCCTCCACCTTCGCTGTATCTCTGATCGGGATAAAGTGAGCTGACTTCGTCAAATGATCAATCACTACTTAGATATAATTCTTCCCCCGGGGTGTACGAGGCAATCCAATGATGAATTACATGGAGACCCCATCCCACTTCCAGGTAGGAATGGGTTATGGATGAAGTAGGCCAGATGATCTCTGATGCTCTACTTTTACCTACAGACAAGTGTAGCATCTCGATATAAAGTCAGCTATGTCCCACCTCATACCTGGCCACCAGAACTGGTGACGAACATTGTAATACATCTTTGTGGTACCAGGATGGACGACCCACTGAGACTGGTGGGTATTCTATATCACCACCTTCCACAGAGACAACGGCACCACATCACAGCCCTTGAAGCACAAGATCCCCTCAGGAGACAAATACCAATCAGAAGGAGTCTCCCCACCATAAAGAAACAGCATAGATCACTGAAACAGCTCGTCTCTAGGTTGTTTCTGCGGAGTCAACTCTAGAAGAGTGGTATTCAATTGAATTCTATCCAAGAAAGTACCTCCGCTATGATCCCTACTCTCTAAGTCCATTTGGGCGAAGATCCCCATTAAAGTCCACTAATCGCTGGATTTTCTCAACGCCTGCACTGGAACCTTCCTTCTCAAATAATCAGCCACCACATTACCCTTGCCTATGGTATAGACAATTTCAATTTCAAATCCCTGCAGGTACTTGATCCAGCAGCGCTGCCTCAGATTGATTTCCTTCTGAGAGAAAATGTAGGTTAGGCACTTATGGTCAGAATAGACCACAAATTTCTCCCCAAAGAGGTAGTGATGCCAAGTCTTCAAAGAATGCATCACCGCTGCCAACTCCAGTCCGTGAGTTAGATAATTCTTCTCATGCGTCTAGAGCTGGAGAGAACCACAAGCCACCACATGGTTCTCCTGCATGAGTACACACTCAGGGACCGTACCTGATGCATCATAATAAACCACATAGCCTTTCCCTGACTCTGGTAAAATTAGTACAGGTGTGATGGTCAACTGCTGCTTCAACTCCTCAAAGGATGCCTGACACTGTGGTATCCATTCAAAATTTACCCCTTTCTGGTTGAGTGTGGTCATGGGGGTGGCGAGCCGCAAGAAGTCCCGAACAAAGCGCCTGTAATAACCGTCGAGGCCAAGAAAACTCCTGATATCAAACACATTCCTTGGTTGTTCCCATGACATCCCTGCCCTGATCTTATCAGGATCCACTTAAACCCCATTTTCTAAGATGACATGCCCCAGAAACTTCACTTCCCTGATCCAAAATGGCACTTCGATAGTTTGGCATACAGGTGATGGTCCTGCAAGGTGCTCAAAAAGACCTGCAGGTGGTGCTCATGCTCCTCCATAGATCTAGAATAAACTAAGATGTCATCCACAAATACCACTCTAAATGAGTCAAGATATTGGTGGAAAACCCTATTCATGAGCACCATAAAAATTGTCGGGGCATTCGTCAATCTGAAAGGAATGACTAGATTATCGAAGTAACCATACCTGATTTGAAGAGCTGTCTTCGGAATGTCTGCTTCTATTAACATGAGCTGATGGTATCCCGAACACAATTCGATTTTGGAGAACCACTTTTACCCCTTCCGTTGGTAAAAAAATCATCAATTCGAGGCAAAGGGTATTTATTCTTGATGGTCACCTTATTCAATTCCCATTAATCGATCCACAACTGAAGGGTTCCATAGACCTTCTTCGCAAATAAGACTGGGGCGGTCCAAGGAGAGACGCTCGGGTGAATGAATCCTTTGGATTCCAAATCGTCCAGATGTATCTTTAATTCCCTCAATTAAGTGGGGGCCATGTGATATAAGGGAAGAGATATAGGTTGTGTTCCCAGCGCCAACTCAATCGAAAACTCCATGTCCTGATCTGGGGGTAAGCCTGAGAAATCATCTGGGAAGACCTCTGGGAACTCATCCAATACATGTGGTAACCCACCCTGAGAGACACCACCATTGTCCTTCAGTGTGAGTGACGACAACTGATACACAAGATTCCCCAACTCAGGGAGTGGAGGTTCCGCGCGACCTGACCGAGGATCCCATTCTCCATGAAATAACTGAGGACTCCCATCTGGTGCCATAATGGTAACTCGACGCCGATAGTAGTCAATATGCACTTGAAAGCGCACCACCCAGTCCATGCCGATGGTCACATCAAATATTTCCATATCAAGGACCAATAAATCCCACTCCATCTCGACTCCTAACACAGAGAGTGCGCACGACGGGCACCTAAGACCCTGCTCTTTTTTCTTACCCATCAGTGTTACTAACTCCATTGAAATAGATAAAAGCTCGGTTGGAAGGCTCAATAAGTTCACTATATGGGTAGATATAAAAGAAAATGAGGCACCAATATCAAAGAAAACTGCATCTATAGAAGATTCAATCGGAATGGTACCTCGAACAGTCGAAGGTCCTGCATCAGATCCCGCTGGTGCCTGATCCACAACATGGAAATGTATGGTCTCTGTCTGAGAATGACCGCTCACCTGTGGCTCTGCCCTAATCTGTCTCTGCCCAAAAGACGATTCGGACCTGCCACCACGACCACCAAACCGAGATCCTGATGTCCTAGTCTGCTCTGACTGCACTAATACTCCCCCAAAAGCCACAGATCCAGTCCCACTCTGGTGAGGGAGTGTCACTCTGCAAAAGCATTGTACATGCCCCTTGATCCCACATAGGTAGCAAGTCCTCGGAGGGGTGGGACATACAGATCGGATGTGCCCTGCCCTTCCACACTGATGGCATACAATGAACCTCATATCAGAAGCCCCAGATGAAGTCTGCTCGTAGGGATGACCTGAGCTGCCACCACTCTTCTTCTACTGCTCATCACACTTCCTCTTCTTCTCTGAAGAACTGCCACTGCCAAAACCTAACACTGATCCAGAAAACCCCGACTTTCCTCTCTGGTCAGTTTTGACCATGCAAGCATGATTGAACACCTCGACATAAGTCCCTAGCTTGAATAAGAAAACCTAAGAGTGGATTTCTGGTCGAAGGACCTTCTCAAATTTCCGAACATTGAAGTATTCACTTGAAACAATATCAGGTGCGTACTGCACTAGCTCAGCAAAGTGATTTTCATACTCCATCATAGTCTGACCCCCTTGTAAGAGGTCCATGAACTCCCAAAATCTGGAATAGGCCAGGAACTCAGGACAATACTGCTCATTAAAGATGGCTTTGAAATACTTCCAACTCATCTGCTCAAGCTTCCCATCCTGAATCACTGATTCCCACCACTTGCGACTGGGACCCTCTAGCTAGAATGAGACACACTTTACCCTAACTTCTTCTGGCGTGTCAAGGAACTTAAACATATGTTCTATCTTTTCAAGACATTCCTCTTCCTCTTGAGGTTCCGAACTACCTCAGAATGAAATATGTTTATTCTTCAAAAATTCATGAGGTTTATCCTTCTTTGAGTCAGACCCATCTCTTCTACCTAGACTGGGGGCAGGGGCAGGAGTCGTCCCTTGACCTAAAGCCTGAACAGCTCAGACCATGGCTTCTACCAATCTATGATCAAGCGGCGTGGGAGAACGCTCTCTGGCTTCCTCTTGTGGGTTCCTAGAAGCTCTTTAGGGAGGCATCTTTCTACAAAGAGCAACAATCATAAAATAACATCATCAATACTTCATATCCAAAGAGAATTATAATTTCAAGCAAAATAAGTAATCCTTAGTAAACCAAATATGCTAAATTAACATCATGAACAAACTCTTATTCCCCACCTGATGTCCATGCACATTATTCACCCTATGCATCCCACCTGGAAGAGAAGTTAAACAAGAATCCCAATATCCCATGGTGACTCGGGTTCTGTCACGAGGAGTGCTGGCCAGGCACCCTACTCGTAATCAGAATTCAGAGCCCCGACAATCCTAACTCTTTTCTAACTAGACTCGTCCCAAATAAAATAACTCAGACAACAAAACCACCCTTTGATAATATTTTTTCATGAACCAAGTCGTTTTTCCATTCGAACCGATGCCCGACCCGGCCCACGGCAAGGGTTGAAGGGTGTTCTCGATCCCCACGGGCTGGCACAAGTGCCCGTGTATTAAAATAAACTTTGAGAACGATTTACCCGAGTAAACAAATATAAAGCAACCAACAAAAATAAACCAAACCAAAAGTAAAATTCATAGCCAAACAATCCTTTAGTCAATCCATGATTTGAGTCACATGTATAACTAAAGCAACACAACACAAAGAAAAGTATGGTGAAAAAAAAACAAACCCAAAAACAGAGTCAAAAACTGTCACCTGATGGAGGGAAACCACTGTCAGGTCTTCACCACAAATTCCAAGTCAATAGAAGAAGCTAATAACTTTAACCACCACTCCCACAACCTTAGCCTTTTCCTGTATCAGACATAACCAAATATACTTACACCAAAGGGTTTAAGTAAGGTGTGAGAAATCTCTCAATTGGATGGAACCAAAGAAAAGATTCTCCATGTAAAGGTTAAATGATCAAAATAGTTTGCAGGTTTAATTATAGAAAATAAATAAATGCACAAACAATCTAATGAAAAAAGTTTTTAAGAAAAATGGCTTAAAATAGGAAAAGGGATTTTGGGTACTAAAAGAAAATGAAAACATTATTATCTTTTCGACACCATAGAATTCACACAACCAACCAGTGATGAGTGAAAATTCACACAAGAGCAACAAAAGTGGGAGAGGCCCTATGGGGACTAAAGATGAGTGGGTCCCTAGAACATCATGTCTCAGTGAAAAAAGGAAAAGAATCCATAACATTTTTACGTTCTCGTGCACGAGCCACTAGTAGGGAAACACCTACATAACCTAGTGGTATCTAGTCATTATCCAGTGTTTAGTTAGTGTTGTAAGCGTCGAATCAGCTAAGTTTAACTAGGCCGAGGCCTCTCCCGTATCACTAGCATACTAGATCTAGTCCACCCACCTAGTACCTAGGCTTCCCCTTTTGTGCTCAAAGTTCTAAGTTCTCCCTACTCATCAAGGTTAAGACACTACACACCTGGATGTCAACTAAGTCAAACACCATACACCTAGGATGTCAACTATGTCAAACATCACACTTACATATCAAACAAAAATATATAATAATAATTATAATAATAAATAAACCATTTAGAGGTATTATGCACAATAGAGATCCTCAGAAACGGAACACAGCATGCAAAAATTACACAATCTAATAAAAAACTACACAATTTCAAGAATCGAACTAAAATTTATCAAACATTATAAAATTGTTTTTGCAGTTTTAAAAAAATAAAACAACGCGATTAATAGTGTCGAACCCACTCAAACAACTTTTATAACCATATTCACACTAAGACTACAACAGAAAATAAATTACAGCTGCTACATTTATTCAAAAACTATCGGCACAACTCAGTAAAAGTCATAACAACATAAACCAACTACTAGTAAAAATAAATCACCAAAATCTATAAGCCAAAACCGAAAACTCCCAGTAGCAATTGGCTAGTTGTCATATTAAATTAATTAAATGATAAAAATAAATAATCAGGCAACATATGCATGCAAAACCACCTACCTTTAAGTAGGAACAACTTTGAGATATGACACAACACTTTTGCTACACAATATTTGCACCGTATGGAGTCGACAAAAATAATCCTAAAATAGTAGAGCAATATAATTTCAATTCCAACCCCACAGAAACATCAACAACTAGGAAATTTAAAAATAATTCAATAAATTGATTAATAATTAAACAAATTCAACAACAATCAAATAATTTTTACTTCAACTCCTAACTGCGGAATCACTAGAAAGAGGCGTGACTAAGGGAGTGTGGTCATAGGAGTTACGACCATAAGGCCGTCTGCAGCAGCTGTCCAGTGGGCGCGAGCGACGGTGCGAGGCGGCTGTCCGGTGGCCGCGATCGGGGATGCGGGGCGGCTGTCCAGGTTAGAGGTTGGCCGGTGGAAGGTGGAGAAGGGGGAGCCGGCTGGTCGGTCCGGCAGGAGGATGAAGGGAGGCTAGGCGGCCGGCTAGGATAGGGGATGGGTGAGTGTGAGGAAGAGGTAAGTGAATGAGGGAGAGGGTGGCCACGGGAAGAGAAGGGGATAGGGGAGGCAGCCGAGCGAGGAAGAGAGGAGGGGAAGAGGGAGAGAAGAGGGAACGGGGGAGAGGGCCACGCGGGAAGAGAAGAGAGTAATAGGGAGATACGCGGGTGGCTAGGGTAGGGAAGGATAGAGGGAAAAAATAAATAGGGATAAAATAAAATAAATTAGAAAAAGAGAGAAACAAAATTAAAATAATAAAAATAAAATACAAAGGGTTAACTAACCAAAAAATAATGAACATTTAAAATAATCTAAAATAAAATAGAATAAAATAAATTAAGGTAGTAAAATAAAATAACACAATAGTATAAATTAGTAAAGGGGTTCAGTAATAATAATTTTATTATTATTAATACTAATAGTAATAATAATAATGACCAAAAAATAACTATAATAAATTTTTATCATGTTACTTAATCGTCCGCGCACCAGGCAGACCATGCATTAAACTGGCGAAGCCGCACGGCTTCGGCCGTGCCCTGTCCGGGAGCCGAGTGATGTAAGGCCAATGCTCACTCATCAACGCCACAGCGGATGACCCACATCGGGTTCATCCTGCACTTCAACCAAACAATTAAATAAATAGGCAATTAAACTCATGAGATAAAAATTAAAATTAAGGACATACCTCAAGTCGAAGTCCGGATGTGCCAAATAAGATCTGAGATCTAAAACATCATTATCCAAAATTTAGTTATATTGAAAGAAATCAAGGATGTAGGAAGAAAGGGACACCCTACCTTGGATCCACCATAAAATGACCTCAAATACCCATCCCCTTCATAGGGTTAAAGGGGAGGCAAGGGTATGGAGAGAGTTGTTCAAATGGAGCTCTCCTAATTCCAACCCCCCTAAAAACTAAATTTCCTTATCCTAGAATAGAAAAAAGTTCCACACCTATTAACCATAAATTTGCATGATTCACAGAGTGACCAGAGCGATTCAAACTATGAATCTCTACCCCTCCATAAAATTTATGTCCTGAACTAAATTTCCGGGTCTGAAATTTTGGGGTAGGGGTACACCCCTATAGAGACCCAAATCTTGACATACATAGACATTAATTTACTTTTGTGTAATACTTAATACAAAACAAAAACAAACACACAATGACCGTAATAGTTTAGTGTCTTTTGAAACTCGAAACATAATCTTCTATTCGTGGTGAAAGATCTTCAACATCTCCCATAAAGATCTTCCCCTTTTGTTTTCTTACCTAAAATCTTTCTTTATATCCTGGGGAAAGTAAAACATATAAAGGTTGAGCTTAAATGATCAGTAAGGGTAAGCATGGATAAAATAAAACAAACCATATACATTTGAACATAAAAACATGAACATAATGTTTAAACATCAAAATCTTGAGCAATGACATAAAACATGGCAGTACGTAAGGAATAGATCATAATTGAACATCAATCATGATAAAATAGATTGGAAATAAAACTTGTAATTGTGGAAAAACATTAAGCACATGATATGATTTCCATAGTAGCCAAGGCATTGCTGCCAAGACCATCTTAGTTGACAAGGTTCCTTTCTGAATCGAGTTCACTCCTCGTTTCAGTCCTGTAACACTGAACCAGATTAACTTACCATTCCAGCCATGTTTATCTCATAAGATATAAATCTTTACCCAATTCATTGGAGAGAGATATAGGTCCCACCCATCTCATAATGAAAACATTCTTACTTGTTCCACAACATGAACATAAATCATTCATCATTACCCAAAGTATAAAATGAGTTTCATAAACATCATCTCATCATAACATAATCCAAACAAAAAAATAGATATCATTTCATCATAAGAAGATTGAAGCCATGTAAATCACAGGGAAATTGTACATGAAACATACACATATGAAATAATTTCACCTTATATGGAAAATGGTTTTGATAAAACACTTGAAATGAATTCTTGAGGAAAATATCCTTTCTTCTTCAAAATAATTTTCTTTTCACAAAATTCCATGAAATTTTAAAGGAAAATTATTTTGTTGAAAATAGTCATGAAATATTTTAGAGTAAGATTCATCAAAATAAGGTTTTATAAAACTGTAAAAATCCGTTCATTCCGTATAATTTAAAAAAACATTCTCCTTGTACTTTTGTAGAAAAAGTCAAAAAGTACCTCGTATGGTAAACAAAAGAAAGATTCCTTCTATACGATGTGGTAAAATTAAAAAAAAGGTAAAAATGTCTTTAAACATACAGGGAAGAAAAGTAAACATTTTATGAAAAAATTCCGATAACATATGGACATGGATAATAAACATAACCCCAGTAAATACTTATGAATAAACAATCTCAGATAAAAATGAGATTGGAATAATTATCCCTTACCTTATGTCTAATTTCTTCCGTATGTGTCCGAGACTAATGTATAGTGTATTTAAACATATTATTAACTTGTAAAATAACTATAATAATATTTATGATATCATATATGATTCACTTATGACTTTATATTATCCGTTTATTTGTCAATTCCATGTTAAAGCAGTGTTTTGGGTAAAATTGTTTCATTTATCGTCCGTGTTTTGACTTGTAATTATTAATATGATTACTTAGAACATGATTACTTAATTACAGAATATAAAACATGATTTATGTATAATATATATTTAGAATATACATATATATAATATATTTATAAATGGAAAGAAATACATCGTTCATGGAGACGGTAGGTCGTACGTACGCATGAACGCTGTTTTTCATTTCCTTATTGAATTGAATGGAATTAAGTAGATGAAATACATATATATATATACATAATTCCAATAGCATAATTATGTCATATATTTCATGATTACTTATTATATATACTTTATAATCATTCTTGAACTATTAACATTGAAAATGAATCTCATCGTGTCGTGGAGACAGTAATCCGTACGTACGCACGAGGGATGATATCGTTCCCATGTTTATTGAATTGAATTGTAGTGGATGATATAATATATTAGAATCAGTATGATGTTATAATAATTATATATAATTATTCTTTACACCATTATACCCATCCAAGTAAGGTGGTGGTGGAAAGATAGATTACACCACGGCGTGGAGACGGTATTCTGTAAGTACGTACGCACGGTGATTTCGTTTTCTGTAGGATAGATAGAAGGTAAAATTGGGTTGTTTCATATTTATAATAACATGTCATTATATTAGTGATACTGATGTTATTACTTTATAATGAAACAACTAAATAAGAAGAAGTTGAAGAAGAAAGAAAACTTGAAAGAATCGGTAGAATAGATTACCTCTTCCTCGACAAACCTCCTTTAAACTTCCTATTAAGGCACTAGAGTTTGTCTTTTGAGAAGAACAGAACCCCTATGATATAACTAGAGAGGTTGAGAAGAGAAATTGGCAGGTTTTGGCCGAGATTAAAGGCTCAAAAGGGTGTGAAGAAAGAGGGAACGGGTGCCCTTTTTATAAGGGAGGAGAGGGGCACCTTAGGAAAATATAAAATATTATTTAATAATAAAGTAACATTCGGTTTTTAATATCTCAAAATTGATTTATTTTTATGAAAAGGTGGGGATGGGTAGAAATCCTCTCAACCAATAGATTTTAGACAATTTTAGGTTACTATTTTATCCTTATCATTTAGATTTAACTCTAAGTTAAATAATTTAACTTTTAAAGTGTCTTTATGTTTTCTTACACTATATGGTAAATAATCTTACTATAACAAGCCAAACGAACCCCATGTGGTTCATTATTAATATATATATCTTTAGCTAAGTCATTTTTCTGAACCATAGATTTTTAGGACTAAAATAATAATTAATAATATAATACTTGTTTTAAAAACTATTTTATGTCAATTTTGACACTATTTGGTACTTGATTTTTTTGCAAATCATAACATCATTATTACTTCTAAAACAGTTAATTAAATCAATAATAACAAGTCATATTAACCTATAAAATTATTGGAATTCATAAAAAGTCTAAAATTACATTTATTTGAGTATTTATAACATCAATTATGTTAATACTTCATTAATAAGGTAATTACGGCTTCATCATTGTGTCATAAATAAATTAAGATTTTTAATGTCTAAAAATTATAAATAAAATTCTATTATGTAGGTAATCGTTTTAGCTTTCTACAGAATGTTTATAGTCGAATTTATCTTATTTATAACCCTATATTAAAAAAAATTAGTTATTAAACTTTGATTTTAACTATTTTAATTCTTCTTTAAATAAAATAATAATAAATGTCCTAATCGAATACAAGTGGACCTAAAAGGTAATATTTTATCCCTAAGGTTGTTTTTGGTCGAACTATACTTATCCAATAGAATTAGGACATTTTTTAGGGTAATAATAATATCATTTTTACCCTTAATTACCCTATTTACTTTTAATCGTCGTAAATAAAAGTAAAAAGTCACTATTCACCAAAAAATATTTTTATATTATTGAACCACATTTTACTTCTTGATATTAACTGTGTCTTTCGTATTTTCAAAATTCCACTCATAGAAGAGGTAAAATTAAGTTTTATGTAAATTTTCAAACTCTCCTAGGAGGTGGGTAAAAGACGGTGAAAAGTTCAATAAACTTTTTATATGTCTAAAATTATTATAAAATGACTACAATGAATTACATTGAACTTACATAGGTATTATGTATCAATTTTGACCTAAAATAAATTTAAATAAAATAAATAATTATTTATAAAAAAAGTCGGTTTTTATATAGTAACCGAGTGCTTTCACTATTCATCAACAATTGAAAGTTTTCAGAAAAATACCAAAAATTCACCCTAGGCTAATTTCGATATTACAAATCCAAAAATGAAGTCCATTTTGAAAAATAATATTTATAAAATTTCAAAAGCTGGGTATTACTATTCATAACGGCTAGTTCATAATAATATTATAATAATATATCGTTTAGTGAAACTCGGTATTGCGTACTACACACGATATCGAGGAAGGTCTTGATTGCGTGTAATGCAAGCCAAGTCAGGGATGCGTGTAGTGAAAGCTCTATTTGGTGTTGCGTATAACATAATCAAAACATATTTCATTTATACATTAAACAAAATCTATACTTAATGTTGCGTAAAATAATTTCCACAAAACGAACTTGAAATTGTGTGTAACAAGAGCCAAGAATAGTGTTGTGTATACTGCAAGCTAATACGGTGTTGCGTATAGTGAAAGCTAATTTTAGTGTAGCGTACAACACAAGATATCAATGAAATTAAAAATAATAATTCTTATAAAATCTCGGGTTGTTACATTCTACCCCTCTTAAAATGAATTTCGCCCTTGAAATTCGTCCGGGTTATAAATGGTTCACTCCTTGAAAGTTTTTTTTCATAGAAACCCACATCATAAAAAGTAATACCAAAACTGAACTTTAAAAACTAAATTATGAAACGTAATGGTTACCCAAATTAACTAATCACGGGGTTTCCACATAGGAGAACATGGGTGAAAATATGGATATGGAAGAAAAATCTAACCATCATCTTCTGATGGAGAGTAGTAGAGAACATGGTTATGAAAAAGCCAACAATCACAAAGTCATAAATTTGTGATGATCTAAGGTACCATTTTATTCATCGGATATAAGGTAACTAGGACAACATTTTTGGTTTTCAAGATCATTTTCCTAAAGTTGAAAATTTTGAAATAGAAGAAATACTTACTTTATTTCGGTATAATCTCACCATTGTTCATGCCTTGAACAATTTCCACTTCATCTCTTAAAGAAATAAAGTTGAATTTGTCATTCGTGAAGTGTTAGAAGATCATGTGATAGAATGATGGGCCATTCCATATTTCTCAAACAAAAGGTTAGAAAAAGTTATCAAATATACATAAGTCCATCTATGGTGAGGTTAATCGTATATGATTCCAAAAAATGGACTTATACTTCATCTATCGTACTACTTAATAAAACTAGTTTCTACTAACCAGGGACTTCATGTAGGCCAGTGGTAGGAAAAAAATTCATGTCGCACTTCGGTTGTGGGTTCGATTCCCACAGCCTTGTACGACGCGACGGGTTGTCACCCGTCCTGCGGGTTATCCCTTTTTCTAAAACTACATTATAATAACATTCCTGCAATAAAATAGAAAAAATTTCTAGCCTTAAACAATACTATCTTATGTCTAACTTAATTCAATCCAGTCTTTAGTCTTATCCAAAATACTTCTGTCCAAGCTCATAGTATAAAGAAAAAAATTACTAGAAATGTCATCTACCAAGCATGTGAATACAATCCCTTATCCCCCATATATCATACGATATATCTTGTTGGTCACATTCCAAACATGTGAATACCTTAATCTTGTATTTTCTTTAACCATAGTGAAAACATGAATGTTGTCAAAAGGTAACTCTTTCCATATACCAAAATCCCAAAAATTCTATATACTCTAACCATTATATAACTTTTTCCTTATATTAGTCATGAGCTCATTAATACTATCAAACATTTCATTATCTATTTATCCCTTCTTTATGCGCATATTAGGTGCTTTCCAAAAATATTTGAATAACCATTCATGGTTACTGGTACCATTCAACATATACTTTCCAAACTCAAGCAAAGGCAATAGTGTAACAATCCTTAGATTTTTCTTTATTCCATAGTACCATACATTATTCTTGATAAACATACAATCATTACACTACCTTCTTAAACCACTGACTGAGCTTCATCATTTCTTCCATCCCATATATCATTTGTAGTCTCCTCATCATCATCCACATAAATACTACCCATATGACCATGCAAATTCTCTTTATAAGATTTTTCCTTAGGGAATTGGTTTGCATAATGCCCATACATTGCACATTTAAAACACTTAATCGTTGTTGATGTCTTGGCAATACCATTATCCTTGTCCATGGTGTTAACTGAACCTTTTACATTACAATTACTAGATTTGTGTCCTTGTTTTCCACACCCAAAGCATCTTCCATTTCCTTTGAAACACTCTCCCTGATGCCTCTTCCCACATGATTTACATGAGGGAAATTTAAATTTCTTTCCTTTATGATCATCATGAAACTCCATCTTTCTCTTATTATCAGAGTCGAGAAACTTACAAAAGTTGAGATTATTGATCATATTATGAGATTTCTAATTAGGCATAATAACGATATGTGGACTTCCAGATCCAATTTCATATGGTTGCTCATGAAGAATATCATTCCATTGTCCATCATATCCTCTATTATCGTGAATCTTCTTATTTCTAGCCATTATCTAAAACCCAAAAAGAATATTGTGAGAGTCCAAAATCATAATCAAGGGGTAGTAACATCAATATCAAACATATTAGGTTTAATTCTAATATCTTTACCTTAATTCTAAGACTATAACCTATACTTATACTTTACCTTATGGACATCCCTAGACATACCTTAGAAATATCTCTAGGGATCTCACAAAAGTTCTCAGATCCTAGTTTCCAAAGGTTGACTAAACCGTTCCTCTAATACCAACTGTAGAGACCCAAAGCTTGACATACATAGACATTACTTTACTTTTGCTGAATACTTAATAAAAAACAAAAACAAACACACAAGGACCGTAATAGTTTAGTGTCTTTGGAAACTCGGAACATAATCTTCTAATCATGGTAAAAGATCTTCAACAACTCCCATAAGATCTTACACTTTTGTTTTCTTACCTAAAACCTTTATTTATATCCTGGGGAAAAGAAAACATATAAAGGGTGAACTCAAATTCTCAGTAAGGTTAAACATGGAAAAAAATAAAACAAACCATATATATTTGAACATAAAAACATGAACATAATGTTTAAACATCAAAATCTTGAGAAATGACATAAAACATGGCAGTACGTAAGGCATAGATCGTAATGGAACATCAATCATGATAAAATAACTTGGAAATTAAACTTGTAATTGTGGAAAAACATTAATCACATGATATGATTTTCATTGTAGCCAAGGCATTGCTTCCAAGACCATCTTAGTGGACAAAGTTCCTTTCGGAATCGAGTTCACTCCTCATTTCAGTCCTATAACACTGAACCAGATTAACTTACCATTCCATCCATGTCTATCTCATAAGATATAAATCTTTACCCAATGAATTGGAGGGAGATATAGGTCCCACAAATATCATAATGAAATCATTCTTACATGTGCCTCAACATGAACATAAATCATTCATCATTACCCAAAGTATAAAATGGGTTTCATAAACATCATCCCATCATATAATAATCCATAAAAAATGGATATCATTTAAACATAAGAAAAGTGAATCCATTTAAATCATAGAGAAATTATACTTGAAACATACAAACATGAAATAATGCCATCTTATATGGAAAATGGTTTTGATAAAACACTTGAAATGAATTCTTGATGAAAATATTCTTTCTTCTTCAAAATAATTTTCTTTTCACAAAATGCCATGCAATTTTAAAGGAAAGGATTTTTTTGAAAATAGTCATGAAATATTGTAGAGTAAGCTTCATGAAAATAATGCATTATAAAACCGAAAAAATCCATTCATTCCTTAAAAGTTAAAAAACATTCTCCTCGTACTTTTTTCGGAAAAGTCAAAAAGTACTTCGTATGGTAAACAAAAGAAATATTCCTTCCATACGATGTGGTAAAAGTAAAAAAACGTAAAAATGTCTTTAAACATACAGGGTAGAAAATGAAACATTTTATGAAAACATTATGATAACATATGAATATGGATAATAAACATTACCCGGTAAATACTTACGAATAAACAATCTCAAATAAGAATGAGATTAAAATAATTATCCCTTACCTTATGTCCAATTTCTTTCGTATGTGTTTGAGACTCCTGTGTAGTGGATTTAAACATATTATTAACTTTTAATAGAACTATAATAATATTTATGATATCGTATATGATTCACTTATGACTTTATATTATCATTTCATTTGTCAATTCCATTTTAAAGCAGCGTTTTGGGTAAAACCGTCTCATTCATCGTTCGTGTTTTGACTTGTAATTATTAATATGGTTTCTTAGATCATGATTAATTAATTACAGAATATAAAAAATGATTTATATATAATATATATTCAGAATATAAATATATATAATACATTGATAAATGGAAATAAATACACCATTCATGGAGACGGTAGGTCGTACGTACGCATGAACGCTGTTTTTCTTTTCTTTATTGAATTGAATGGAATTAAGTAGATGACATAAATATATATACACATAAATCCAATATAATCATTATGTCATATATTTCATGATTACTTATTATATATACTTTATAATCATTCTTGAATTGTAACCATGGAAAATGAATCTCGTCGCATCGTGGAGACGGTAATCCGTACGTACGCACGAGCGATGATATCATTCCCATATTTATTGAATGGAATTGTAGTGGATGATATAACTTCATAGAATCAGTATGATGTTATAATAATTATATATAGTTATTATTTACACCATTATACCCATCCAAGTAAGGTGGTGGTGGAAAAACAGATTACACCGTGGCCTGGAGACGGTATTCCGTACGTACGCATGCGCGGTGATTTCGTTTTCTATAGGATGGATAGAGAGTGAAATGGGGTTGTTTTATATTTATAATAACATATCATTATATTATTGATACTGATGTTATTACTTTATAATGAAACAACTAAATAATAATCTGTTGAAGAAGAAAGAAAACTTGAAAGAATCGGTAGAAGAGATTACCTCTTCCTCGACGCACCTCCTTTAAACTTCTTATTAGGGCACTAGAGTTGGTTTTTTGAGAAGACCAGAACCTATATGATATAACTATAGATATTGAGAATAGTAATTGTCAGGGTTTTTCCGAGCTTCAAGGCTCAAAATGGTGTGAAGAGAAGAGGGAAGGGGTGCCCTTTTTATAAGGGAGGAGAGGGGCACCTTAAGAAAACATAAAATATTATTTTATAATAAAGTCATATTCGGTTTTTAATAACACAAAATTGATTTATTTCTAAGATAAGGTTTTTATGGGTATAAATAATCTAAACCAATAGATTTTAGACAAGTTTAGGTTACTATTTTATCCTTATCATTTAGATTTGACTCTAAGTTAAATAATTTAACTTTTATAGTGTCTTTTTGTTTTCTTACACTATATGGTTAATAAACATACAATAACAAGCCAAAAGAACCCCAAGTTGTTAATTATTAATATATATATCCTTATCTCAGTCATTTTTCTGAACCGTAGATTTTTAGGAATAAAATAACAATTAAAAATATAATATTTGTTTTAAAAACTATTTTATGTCAATTTTGACACTATTTGGTACTTGATTTTTTTGAAAATCATAATAGCATGATTAGTTCTAAAAAAGTTAATTAAATCAATACTAACATGTCATATTAAAATATAAAATTATTTTAATTCATAAAAAGTCTAAAATTACATTTATTTGGGTATTTATAACATCAATTATGTTAATATTTCATTAATAAGGTAATTACTGCATCATCATTGTGTCATAAATAAATTAAATTATTTAATGTCTAAAAATTATAAATAAAATAAAATTATGTAATAAATATTTTTATCCTTCTAATTAATATTTATAGTTGAATTTATCTTATATATAACCCTATATTAAAAATTTTTAATTATTAAACATTGATTTTAACTATTTTAATTCTTTTTTAAATAAAATAATAATAAATGTCCTAATCTAATCCAAGTGGACCTAAAGGGTAATATTTTAACCCTAAGGTTGTTTTTGGTGGAACTAAACTTATCCAATAGAATTAGGACATGTGTTATGTTAATAATAATATAATTTTTACACTTAATTACCCTATTTACTTTTAACCATGGTAAATAAAAGTAAAATTTTACTATTCACCAAAAATTATTTTTATCTTATTGAACCACATTTTACACCTTGATATTAACCGTGTCTCTCTTATTTTTGAAATTCCACTCACAGAAGCAGTAAAATTATGTTTTATGTAAATTTTCAAACTCTTCTAGGAGGTGGGTAAAAGACGGTGAAAAGTTCAATAAAATTTTTATATGTCTAAAATTATTATAAAATGACTCCAGTGAATTGAATTGAACTTATATAGGTATTTTGTATCAATTTTTACCTAAAATAAATTTAAATAAAATAAATAATTATTTATATAAAAAGTCGGTTTTTAAATAGCAACCCAGTGTTTTCACTATTCGTCAAAAATTGAAAGTTTTCAGAAAAATACCAAAAATTCACCCTAGGCTAATTTCGATATTCTGAATCCAAAAATGAATTCCATTTTGGAAAATAAAATTTATAAAATTTCAAAAAGTGGGTATTACTATTCATAACGGCTAGTTCATAATAATATTATAATAATATATCATATAGTGAAACTCGGTATTTCATACTACACACGCTATCGAGGAAGGTCTTGATTTCATTTAATGCAACCCAAGTCAGGTATGCGTGTAGTGAAGGTTCTGTTTGGTGTTTCTTATAACATAATCAAAACATATTACATTTATAAATTAAACAAAATCTATACTTAATGTTGCGTAAAATAATTTCCACAAAATGAACTTGAAATTGTGTATAATAAGAGCCAAGAATAGTGTTGCGTATACTGCAAGCTAATATGGTGTTGCGTATAGTGCAAGCTAATTTTGGTGTATCATACAACACAGGACATCAATGAAATTAAAAAATAATAATTCTCATAAAATCTCGGGTTGTTACAACCCCTCTGTCTAATGATTCATGGTGTGACCCTCATGGTAAGATCATGAATGGCATGCAGTAGCTCTCTTTAGTGTCACCACCACTCCTTCCCTTCTTTGGTTCCCTATTGAACACCCAAGGCATCCATTGAACCAAAAACCTCATCCAAAAAACCCCATTTATGGAGATTAAAATGATCAAAAATTCATTTTGGGATCCAGTTCTCAGGATGAACTTCCCACCAAAATAAAAATAAATAAATTCCCCCCAAAATAACACACTAAAAATGTATGGGATTTTACAACATCCCTGCAATATCACTTTCCATCCATGAGAAGTATTATTGGTATTTTATCCATTAGTCCTAACCTATGTTCATTAGCAATTCGAGACTTTTTTTATATACTACTCTAGAATTTCAAATGAGCAACCTCTATGCAACTCCAAATATTAATTGCACTATTTAACAGAACCCAAGCCACTACTTTCCACCATAATTGAAACACCATGACACCACTTAACCATTCTTGTCTAACCTAATACATGAAGTAATTTTCAATCAAATAAACATATAATATATGGTTCTCCCCACCACAAGAATCAACTCATACAGGATGATTCTAAACCATGGTGCTTCACACCATCGGAATGACCTGCCAAAATTCAATCTCCATGGTCCAGCAATATAATTGGTTTGGTTCCCATATCACTACACCCAATCAAAGAAAAATACATTTGTTAGAATACATTACTTCTTCCCCTTTTTAATTCTAAACCAACTCATATGATTCTCCACCACCAATGCATAAGGCATGAATACACTAGATTTTCCTCAAAAAAGACCCAATAAATCCTCAAAATACATCTATCATTCCAAATATAATGAAATATGAACCATGTTACCAATTTCTACTTCTTAACAAATAATTTTCATCCAAACATACACCATCAATATGATTCTCTACATGATTCAACCCCTAAACCAAATCATGGATCATAATTCATGCGATAAACCATGTCATGAATCTGATTTCACCCCATGAACCATGTAATGAATCATGTTTCACCACCTAAAACGTGAAAAAAAATCATGGTTCACCCCCATGAACCACATGAAAATATATGGTTTACCTCATGAAGCATCTCATAAATCATGGTTCACCCCAACAATCTCACCCGTATCACATTATGATCATCCTAAGCCCATTAAAAATGCATCTACTCCATCTAATATCTCATCTAAACTGAAAATATGATATTTAGATGGGCCTAGATAATTTGGATCCATGGATCACCAACATCCCAAAATCAACCTCAACCATCCAATTCCATGTTATAACAACTCCCACAACCCCACCAATATGGGGTCTCACTTCCACGGCTCATACTCCATCCATTACTGAATGTAATGAGTAGTTATATTTGTTCTTTTTATAATTGAGCATCAGCCGTGTAACATAAAAAACCACCTATTCCAAACTCACCAGGAACGTCATCAACATTATCTTATATAATAACATCATTTAGTTCAATCATTAAATGTGTGCTACTCCTCTTGAACCATTCTCATCCACTGCCAACAATGAAACCACACCTTCCAAAAAATGCATGTCAAGACACAACCTCATAGTTATCTTTCCACTACGCCTAATCCATTTCCAAATAAATCTTTCTTCATAACGTAAATTTCTCATTTTATCGAACCCCATCACCCAAGATCATAATAATCTCACTAATTCTATAGGTCCTCAGATCACAAATGATCACTCACTAATCCATGATTCAATGGAACCACATATAACCAACATGTGTCACCTCAACCTCATAAAAACAAAACTGGTGTACGCTCTATCTCAACCCAATCTTAAAACCCAACTCATGCTACAATGAGTGGTATGTCATCATACCTTGGCTCACACTCTTCTAAAATTAACTATTCACACATAATGTCATTCTCACTAATCCATAAGAATAATTACATATCATCATAAAAAATTGGTACCTTACGCATTCAAAGTTTATTATACAATAACCCATTACACTGGTCATGCTCTCAAAACTACCCCTATCCACCCACGCTCTCAATATAACATTGAAATCACATCTGAAATAGACAAGTCTAGTTATACTACTTATTTTTACCTTGAATTCCTGATTCAATACTAAAATCACCATTTTTCTTTTCCATTCAAGATAATCTAATGTATCACCATGTTTATTTTTTGTACCCAGTTTTACCTCATGTGCACAGTGCTCAACCCAAAACGTCTACCCATGATTCTCATCTCAAAGGAACTCATAAGCATGGGCTAACCCATATCTCAGGTTACCCACACATAACATATGTCATGTCAATAATAACATTGATCCCAACTATCTCTATCCATATTTTTAAATCATTAAACTCTCCTACAAAATTCATAGGTCATATCTCACATAGGTCATAACCGATGGGAAACATCCTTGTTCTTGTTTCCAACATCACATAGAAACCCATGCACCCAACTTCCTACTATAGGTTATCATAAAAACGTATAAATATTTAGAATCACATCCCAATTCATATGCATACTCAAGGGAATTTATTCTCAATGGGTTTACTCATATATCACTACCCCCTCAAGAATCCAAAATATCAGACAAAGCCTCATCAGGAATCCATATATGAGAGTCACCCCTTCAGAAATCATGTTCTAATCCATGTACATATATCCAATTGCATCTAACCACCATGATACATGTTGATTATACCATACCTTTATGACCTGTTTAAGTAGAATTACACCACCAAGCTATATGAAAAAACACCATACATGTTGTTAATGAAAATTTAAATAAATGAGCCTATTTTTAGTTTCAAAACCATTATCCCAAAAATCCACCAGGGGTCCACCTCTAAGTAATCTAATGCCTCTACTAACCTACTATGGTCACCAAACATCTCTTACTCTGAGGGATTAGATAATCACTGTAATTAAGCATCTCATCATAGATTCATATGACATATCATAAGAAGAAACATATATTATGGTTCATATGAGTAAAATGCCATTCCATGTTGTAGGGGAAAACACCGTATAAGTTATTACTAAAATTTTAAACTTCTATACTCTCAGTTCCAATGATATCAACTATAATAAAGTGCATTTATGTCACATGAATACTATGTGAAAACATAATTCATGAACATTAACCTCTTTAAAATGGTCCAGGAACTAAAAACCATAAACCGTAAATTATAAACTTATGAAAACTAGGTGTGTCACACATTGTGAAATCATCCAACCATAAAATCAAAAACTAATAATACAAATCCAATATACCTTGTAACTTATAATTCCTACCTGAAAAGGTGTTTGTAATGCAATAGTCTGATATCCATCCTAATCTTTGACACATTCCTATGTCACCCTTCTACCATATCCCTAAATATTAAGATAAGAAAATCGTGAGAAATTCTGTAATATTAGACACATAAAGGATCTGATACAATTTTATAATTCTTTTCCCTGGCTTACAGCCACTGGGTGGTGCACAAACTAGGAGAGTCACCACTCGGACCTCAGGCATGACTACCCATATACTAAATTCTACAAACCATATGTGGGGTATAGGTTAATATAATGGGGAGAATATACCCTATATCAGAGTGCATAATAACTGAAAAATAATCCAAGAATTACCCATAAGAAAAATTAATTTATGTAAAAAAATCAACAGAATAATTAAAAATAACATTGAATGTAGAGGCATACAGTTATATAGACTCATTGGATGCCCATTGGGTTGAAAAAATATGTAAAATTAATACATAGAAAAAAGAATAAGAGGATAAAATAAATACCTAACCCTTGACTCATCCAAATATTTGATCCTATATGAGATATCCCTCTCGAACATGTTACACTGGGCCTCTGAATAACATGAAACTATGATCAGTGAAGCCTTATTAGGTACTCAAGTGTCATGGATGCCTAAGCAAGGAATGAGTACAACATAGTAGGGAACCACCAACATGGTCTCATACATAACTAGTAAATAAAGTCTATATTCATTTGATATTCTCATCTGAATAAATATATTGAATGGAAAAGTGTGAATTAATAACCATTGTTGATCCGAAGGTTCTACCATGACACCCATTATTGATCTAAAATTGCTCTGGCTAATATAATGTTTTCTCTATGTACTTCATATAATTTTGTCAACCAATAATCAGGACCATTGGCCATATAACATTAGGCATAACTACCAGATTCAAAGATTGTATCAAAGGAAGACCATAATAGCAATATCAATAGTTGGTTCCTAGGGGAGATGTCCCTGGGTAATCTGGTAGCATTAGTCTCCATAACTTATTCCTAGAGAGAATAGGAAATATGGTGTATGTGAGTATTATTAATAACAGATAATTAACCAATATTTAGGGAAATCAAGTATCAGGAACCACGATAGATTCTTGAGGGTCCCATCAATTTTAGGCATCCCACTGATTTTCAGGCATCCAAGGAAATATAGTGTATGTTAATATTAAACTCAATAGTTTGTTCCCTATAATTATGGTTTATCAAGTATTTATACACTATGAAAAATTATTAGGAATCCCATGTAACCAGATATTAGGAATCCCTCCAATTTCTAGGCATCCTAGAAAATATAGTGTATGTTAATATCATGTTAAAAATTTTATTCCTTGGTTTATAGGTAAATATATACATGTTCATATTAGGCTCATGATCTAGTTTCTTAAAATCTAGGTAAATCCTATATCTCAGGCTACACGACTGATTCACAGGAGCCCTAGGTAATTATGTGTGTGAATAATAGGCTTAGAGTCTAGATCCCAAGTATCACTAGGCATCCATGAAGTACCAATCTCAAGAGTTTATTACTAGGAGTTTAACCTAGGAAAACCATAGTATCAAGCATCAACACTTACTCTTAAGAGGTAATACTATGAAATCTGCAGTATCAAACTCAAACATCAATTCATGTTCTAAGGTAACACCTGCAATCATCCCAATCCAATTCTTGTACAAAACCTCTCTAGGTTGAACATTTCACTTGGGTGACCTTTATGGTACCCTAAGTCCTATCATATCTTGGAAACCACGAATGGTATCTTATATCATGCTCCCATATTTTGGGTCATAACCCATAATTTGGAGGGCATAGATTCCCTTGGCGTCATTAAATTCACATAGATTACTCACTGGCCTCCTAAGAAGGTCTATCAAGGGATATAGGCACAATCCCACTGCCTTCCCAAGTTATCACTTGGTCATACCTCTTATCCATCATTCTCCGTGAGTTTTAACCACCTAGGTAATCACATATCAATGGGGGATAAACACTCACCCCATATTCATCTCATAAGAAAAAAAAAACTCTTAGAAATATAAAGGTTCTCACATGACCACTTCCATAGCCAACCATCTCAATTATCCACTTAACTATACCTAGAGTTCATTTAGGCACCTATCACTAGGTCTATTACTTATACCTTATCTATTTCTCACCCTTTAGGGTCCAAGTGATAAAGGATTCATCTAATCACAACCAAGGCCTCTACCATCAGTGGTCTAGGCCATCAAGCTAGTTCATAAGGGCCTAACTTGGTCCTTGATATTTTGTCTACTTCTAAGCATTTCTATTAAACAAAAATGATCTAAAAAATTTTCAAATTTTCAATCACCCTCAGTAGCAAGAACACATATCATTAGGCGCATAAATAAAATGAATAATATATAGAGGTATGCTCAAGGGACCACCTAGCTCAATCATTTATCCACTTCCATTAAAACTCATATCCAAATATCTCTAACCAATCATGTTCTTGTATCACCCAGGTCCAAATAGCTATCTTCCATTCAAAAGAGGAACTTCCTCACACTAATAATCTCTAAAAAATAATTATTACAATTTTTATTTAATTAACTAGATTAAAAAATTGTCATAATTTTGATATTTTATCAGACACTCTTTTCACAATAAAACTACAACCAATCACACACATAAGGTCTATAATATACCTCCAAGATCATCCCAGGAATAGTCTATAACATCTATAACCAAACTATCAGAAGAGTTAATTTAATTTAGGCTAAAACGCTAAATAAAATCTTGGTGCAACATATATAAATTGAAATAGTATATGATGAATGAGGATTCTATCTTAAGACACCTTCGATAAAAGTTGAAGAAAATCCGCATAAAACTAGATTATTCCACCATGATCTGGTAGAATTATAACTGGAACCATAAATAAAAACAATCCAAATATTACCATCAATGAGGGAAAACAAGGATAGTGGAAGAAATGGGAACCCTATCTTGGATATATCATATAAATGTACCAAAAACACATCCCCTCAAGGGAAGTATAAGTAGAGGCAAGAGGATGGGGATGGTTGAAATGGCCTTCTCCCAACATCAAACCACCTAAAAACCGAAGGTTCATGGCCTAGAAAAAAGTAAAGTTCTCTTGAATAAAAAAACTCTCACTTTCTAATGATTTAGGATGTGACCATAGTGGTTCACACCATAAACCTGTTCCCCTCTTAAAAATTTATGAGATGAGTTTTCAGGATATAGGTTTTACCCCTAAGTATAATGAATTAAAACCATGTCCCTCATGGTCACACTATGAATTGATTTAAATTTATATCTTTGGTATCCCAACAACTCTATCCCTTATTCAATTCCCTACTTAAAATTTGTGTCGTCCACTAAACATAAAAAATTGTCAAAAACCATTTATAGACTTTAAAATGATTTGGATCCCATGTTTAGTTTCAATTATCAAAACAAGCCAATCAAAAAAAATATTAAAATTCCATTATAAATCAAAAATAGAAAAGTTAAAAGGTTTTAATTTTAAAAAAAATGGATAACATCAAATAGATTCATGGATAAAATCATTCGTTATAGTGTACAAAAACTAACAAAACAATTAAAGCTGAGATAATAAAGGTTTTGAATTCCTACAACTCATCTAATGATCCCACTTGTTGACAAACACCACATGCTAGCCTTATGAATCACAAAATAAAACTATATTCTGGAAGAAATCAATGATGGATCCCACAAAATACAAATATTATATGTTATGTTTGACACTATATATCTTTATCTATACAAAAATAAATCGACCAGTGAATGATATTACCCCATCCTCCCTATCAATAGCTCAAACCATTATACATATTATGTATATTTGACTAACCTTCAACTGGATTAGTTAACGCCAGGGGAACTGGAAGGCTCTATACCTTAAATCCCTTTGTAAGAACCAATGAAGTTTTAATTAAGTATTGTGATCCTCCATAATCAAATAACTTATAATACATGGTAAATGAAAAATAGATGATACCTTGAACAATATATGGTCTATATAGAGTTAAAATCTCAATGGTTGACCACCCCTAACTCCTTTCCTTACTACCACTAATTCCAACCACCTCCATTTAAATTCTTAGTCTTATTTCCCTGAAGTAGGGGAACATCAAGGGGTTATCCTATGCATTCTCCATCTCCCCTCAACTGCTCAAATTCCTACTGATCTTGTTATAGATAAGGCCTCAAAGACAATTATTATTGAAAATAGAATAAAAATGAAACACTAATTGCATTGGTCGCCAAGTATTTTTGAGAACTATAATCACTCAAAACCATGACCGCTATAAGAAAAACACATAGGCTTCCAAGTGGATTCAAAAAAACTGCAATCTCTAAAGGAGCGTGAGGAAGAATGTTGATACTGACTCCCTGTCAGTTGTAACATTGATTTTCCCAAATAAGACCATCCATCTGCAACTCTAATTCTCATTAATCTATAATGACTCCCCTAACAAGATTATCTTAGTTTAACATGAATCATATTGAACACCACATCCTTCTTCTATACCTATATATATGTAGTCAATGTAAAAAAGTTTATCACATACTAAATAATTGTTTCCAATGCCTCCCCTAAATGAATTTCCTTAAACTTCTCATCTGGGAAAACATTAGGGGGAAAGATAAAATTATCCTTAAATTGGATCCCAAGCTACCACAAACTCATTCTCCCAAACTGAAGGGAGAGTAACTTATAAGTCTTTACTACATTCATCATCATTACAAGGAAATATATGTGAAACTACATCTACAAATCATCCCATAGAAAATATTCATTCTTCCTCTCAGAAAAATATAAAATACATTGATATTGTGTGGACCCATATATATATATATATCAATTTACCTAAAAACACAATAATACACCCTATAATGGATCAAAGTGAAGGAAATATTTAGCTTTTTAAACCATTACTCTATCCACAAGTCAGAGATAAAACCATTATACTTCACTAATCCCTGAAGCTAGAACTCATATATAATCTTACTCTGAGACACATAATACTCAACTAGGTCAACCTTAAAACAAAAAATTGGATAATTTTTCAGAACCTCTCCATCTTGAACCACACATGGAAAATGACCATCAAGCATCTCTTTAAACATAAACATGACTATTAATCCTAGTAACCTAGATTTTATTTATGATTTATTTAATTAGGTTCATTTAAAATTCAACAAATTTCACCCAAATTTAAACGCAACAACAATGAATAACTATGTATGAAACTATCATAGGTATCTACTCTATAAGTATAATTATCTTACCTTGGGTGTTTTGTAATCTTAATTCCCGCTCATTAGATCATAGGGGGGCCTAATCACCTATATCCTAGTCAATCCCACTTGAGATATCATATTCCAGGTTCAAATAACACTATTTCTCCAACATTATCATACAATAATATTCAATTACTAACTCTAATATCCACCCAAAATCTCAGTCATATAATTGATTCCAGTTTTTCATGATCTTTCCCCACTAGGAACTCCTCTTGGATCAGAAGTGAAGACAAGAGTGACTCACGAAACTTATCTTAAATAGGCCATAGATTACTAAATATCATAAAGGATGTGGATATAAAAATGGGATTCATTAACCTCATAAATATAAATAATATAAATAAAATCACAATAACATAAAATAAAATCTATTATTATGTAACACATTTCATTCCGTACAAAAAAATGTCTAACAAATGAAATACCAAAAAAATAAAGTCACAAGAAGGTAACTTATAATACCGCAAGGTTTTAGAAATAAATATTGAATACATCAAACACTGAGTCCCTACAAAAAAACGCATTTTATAATTTATCCATTAAACAAAAATCTATCTATTCTATGTTTTGAATTTCAAAAAACAGATATCTAGAGTTTTGATCAATAAGTCATTTGGAGTCGGATAGAATAAAATTGATTTTTGTGAATAGTAACATACCCTTATGAATAGAAATAGGAATAGTAATATGAAAATTATGCATATTAAATTTATGATATTATTTTATTTCCTTAATTAAATAAGATAATGAGAACTTAATTAATTTTTCAATGTGATATGAAACTAATTATACCTTTAAAATTGTTATTTTTCAAATTAACTTTGATTTTATTTAAAAATTAAATTAATAATTTTTATAAAATTATTTTTGAAAAATGGAGTTCATTTTTGAATTATACATGTTTAAAAATGGTTGGGGTGATTTTTGGTATTTTTCTAAAATTCTTCAGTTTTTTATGAACAGTGAAATACGGAAAAATACAGTATATACAAATTATCAGGTAAATACATTGTTTATGACATCATGAGTGATTCAATGCCACTTGGTTAGAACTCACATGAACCTATTACTATTATGGGTCACATGAAACGAAACTATTCATTGTCTTGCAAAAAATAAAAAAATAATGAGTAAAATATTCAAAATTCACTCCTCTCCTCAACTATAAACCCCCCCATCACCCCCTCTTATCTTCACTCTTATAAGGCTTAAATCTCCTCAATGTTCTACCCAAATACCCTTCACTAGTAACTAACCAAATATAAGAATCTCTTGGTATTTCTAAAAAACCAAAACCCCTTTCTCTAAGGAGGTTCTGAAAGAGGTTATTTCAAGAGATGAAGCACCCTTCTTTTTCATTTAGTTTCATTTGAATTTATTTTATTTTATTATCCTCTTCTCACCTCCTCTATCAAAATGACCATGATGAATCAACTATAATATATATAATGGAATTATATCATGTTAATGGAATAACTATCATCAATATTTTTACTCTCTCCCTTTTATTTTATAAATGAAATCAACATCCATGAGGTTCCAATTTATAACCTTCGTGGACGAAAAAGTTTCATTCTTAAATTTCTCCTTCATTACTAGTCATGAAACCATTTTTATGGTTGAACTAGACTATAATATATTTATTATAACCTAATTAATATTGAAGATCTAGTATATGTACATATTATTAAATCATATGACCAAACATGTTCCAAATAATCAAAATACTGCTAAAAAATCAATGTGAATGTAATTAATATTTCATCTAATGATTCATCCTCTTTCCATATAACCAAATAATAAAAATGGACATTAACAATTATGGATTTTAATAAATAATATTTAATTCAAATTCTGAATATTTACATCCATTCCACATGAACTACATAACTTTAAAACAAGTGAACCAATTATGAAAATCAAGAAAACGAACACTACAAAACGACTAAATTCAATATAATTACTTATCAATAAATACATAAATGAAATAAATATAATTATGATAAACTAAATAAATTTATAATATATTATGAAATAATTTATTAATAAATCTAATTTCATATTACAGGACCGTAAGTTCAAGAGAGGAACACATTCAGACTTAAGGTAAGGGGGTTTTCACCCCAACATCCATTTTCATTGGGGTTACTTTTATTGTCTAATTACATTAATGAAATTGTTATGTATTATTGTATACTCTTAATAAATTATGTTTTTGTGTTCTATATATGTTTACCAACCATAATCCATCCTTATTATATAGGAAGTTACATGTTTTAAAAGAAACTTTCTAAATTGTTTCCGAAATACAAGCCTGATGCAAGGGGATTTCTCAAATTCTCTAATATTTTCTAGGGAACTATATAAACTATTTTTAGAAACCATTATCTTTATGAAATCACTAAATTTATTACGAAAATAATATCTTCCTTTACTTCTGTTTTTATACAAATAATTTTCCAAAATAAATCTTCTTTTCAAAGTAAAAGAGTATTAATCTCAAGAATTACTCGATGATTTTATAAGAGTGTCTTCATCTATTTAAACACTCTTGTTGATTATTATGTATTATTGGGATTAATATTTTATGTCATCATCTACCATATTTAATTTAATGTTTTATAATTATTTTGGTTGTGTATGTGCTATCTTTAAACCATTCATCAATTTACACTGAATTTTTAGTGTTTATGATTAATGTTCGGGGGAAGTTACAAACATTTCATATATTACATTTCAATATTAATGTATGTATTGTTTATGTGTTTCCATGTTTACGTGAGGAATTCATTGGACATAGTAAGTTTCATATGGGGCCCACTACAACCCCTCAGTTTATCGTAGGTCTCATGAGACAAAATACGGTCTTGGCACAAATCCTTAACAAAATGATTATTTATGGTCTTGGCACGAGGACTTGATTGTATTGTTATGTTGTTCTGAATTATAAATTCTTTCATTATAAAATTATTATTGATGTTTCATGTGGTTATTCTAATTGTAGAATACCCATGATTATTTTTTATTATGGAATCATTTACTCGGCTCATATTCCTGCCATAAAGTGTTCAAATTTATTATTTATAAAGGCATGTGTTTTTAATTATTCATCATCACTAATTTTTATGTTATGGATGTGGTCGAAGAAGTTTAAAGGTTGTTTTTAATATCAAGTTGTAATGTTGAACTTATGTATGTATCATTTTTCTGATGATACTAAACTAATTGGTCCTTCGGGATGCATATTCCTTGTTTATTTGAAAATGTAATCAAATAAGACACTGAATCTAGGAAACTAGGGCTGGTTCATTACGTAACTTTAACCACAGGTCCAAGATCTAATCTAGTAACATGTATCCCAATCTCGAAATAATTCCTATAAACATAAAACATATTTTAAAGGGGATATAATACATTTATACTCAGTTGTATCATCCTCGATACTACTCATACAAATGTGGAATAATAATATTAATGATTTAGTGAATAAACAATAGAACCAACAAGCACCAACATAGTCAACTAACACTAAACCTCACCAAGGCTCGGTCACCCAAAAATTTAATCAAAGTATAAAAAAATTCAATAATATATAATGAAGGTACCTCAAAACCACTTCTTTACTAGTATGTCTCTATCAAATCCCAAAAAAATGACCTGATGCTCCAAATCCCTTCTGCAGTAGTGCCACAATATATAATATCCTGTATCATAACCAAACCACATATCATTGCGATATCATCATCATCATAACATGTCCACCATTGTATACTATATCCCAGACCCATATCACATTTATATTATAGTAGGGTATCATTAAATTAAAGTACATCTACCTCGTTTTCTCCTCCTACCATGCAAAACCCCCACTATATATCATTTTAATTACATAACCAAGTCTGCTAGTATATCACATACCATAACATTAAGACAATATGTCCCATATTAGTTTACCTACTATGATTCATAATAGAATGTACATCACATAGAAGGGATAGTGAAGAAGACGGGATAATCATCCATCAGTGCCCTTGACAACCTATATATCTGAGGAAAACACCCAGAAACCAAAACATATAGACTTTGGTTAGGTTATACGAATTAGGTGGGTTATGTATAAAATCAAAAGGATAAAAAATATAATAGTAAAATAAAATATATTATTAAATTTACTAACCCAAAAAACACAACCAACAACTCCAATAACCTCTATATCGTCACTATTGTTCATTAGAAACCATTTCCACCTCTATAGCACATGAAAGACCTCAGAACACCCTAAGAGGGGAGGGATGAATTAGGGTGTCCACTTTTTCTTTTTTATGTTGTGGATCTTGTTCCCATGTTGGTAGAAACTTGTAAAATATGATAGTAAAAAGAAATAAAGGATATGACACATCACTTTTATTTGGTTCACCGCAAAGGGCTACGTATAAAGAGCATACACTGAAAGTGTGTTAGTCATACCTAAATCCACTAATCTTCACAACTTTTGTAGTACAAGATTTTGGTCACAATCACTCTATTCTAGGAACACTACCTTTAAAAAAGTTCATGGATTTCTCACTTCTTCTATTAGAACACTTTATTAAACTCCCCCTAGATCACTTCTATGAGAGTAGCCTAACTCAATTTATCGACTTGAAGGTCACTTCAAAAGATTGGAATTGAAATATTTGTCTCTGTCCAGCATGAGCCACTACTTGCATCAAATACCTGAGTATATTCTCACTAAAAACCCAAACCAATCAATAATGATATTCAAAACAACCCTTCCTGAATTCCTTTCGTAAATCTCAACCATTCACAGAGCACACCACTTCGCAAAGCTCAACCCTTCACAGAGGTCTCTACCTCACAGAGAAACCTACTTTGTGAAGATCACTGAGCCAACATGGAACACCCCATCTTCGCGGAACACCCCATCTTCTGGTGTAAAATATAGATTGGCCAAAAATGTATTCGTGGTGCATCTCTCTCTTTACAATGATCATTATAACAGTAGATCTCTCTGTCAAAACCCCTCACACTGCTATAAAGCACCACCGCAAAGAACCATTCACAAATAAAGTCTCCTAATTGTAGAGAACACCATCAAAATCATTCATGTCATTGAAAAAAAACTTCATGAATCCCATGTCTACAAAACTCATTCCTTTTTCATATTTTCTTGAGACCTTCATGAAAAACCACTTTTTTACAATGCTTGCCATTCCCAAAATTTTGGACCCCAAAAATTTTTGAAAAATTGGGAAATGAAGTCACCTTAATTACTGCTTATGGATTGAACTATATGGTCCCTTTATTTTCAATCTACCTTATCATCCATGATAGTATTGACAAAAAACACAAACCATGCTTCTTTTTCAACAAAGAACATCCTTGGTTCCAAAAATCTCTACCTTTGGGTTTGTTGAAAATATTCAGATAAATTCACTAATATGCTAGCCATGATCAAAACCTGAACCTTAAAGAAATAACTCAGTCATCCCTTAAGTCTACGTGAGTAGTGATCAATATAGAAAACAATAGAGAGGACATGAATTGAATTCCCAATCTTTTTTCTACCCTATCGTTTCATTTTTGGATTTTTCTATTCTCCATCTTTCCTGTATCAAAAATAAATAGATCAATTTCCATTGAATTTATCAATCCCCCCCTCCATTAGAAATAATCCCAATGAACCAAATCTTGATTTTTAGAGTAAAAAAATGCTCCCCTAGATCGTATCACCCGCATAAAACTGCATCATTTCCACAAATAGATTAAAAATAGTTAAAGAAAATGTAGAAATGGGAATCTCATTACCTCTTTATGAATTGGGAGGTGGATGAACACTAAGGTTCAACTGATATTTCTCAAACACATCCTCTGACAGTGGCTTGGTCATAATGTCATCCACTTGCTCTTCGGTTACCACATGGTCCATTTTGATCATGCCTTGTTCAAAATTTTCCTTGATAAAATGATATCTGATCTCAATATGTTTCATATGAGAATGCTGAACAGAATTCTTTGTAAGATAAATTGCACTCTTATTATCACAGAAAATCACCATTGGTTGTTTCAACTCATCGCCTATGTTATTCAGTTGATGCTTCCTCTAAAGTAACTGAGTGAATGCCTTGGTAGCAGATATATATTCAGCTTCAATAGTATTAAGATAATTACTTTATAGTTTCTTTCTTAACCATCCCATATATTTATTTCCAATATAGAATAATCCACCACTGGTAGACTTTCTGTCGACAACATCTCCAGCCCAGTCAGCATCATAAAATTTTTATAGTTCACTCTCTCTTCCTACAGCAAAGTATAATCCATAATTATGAGTACCTTGAATGTACTTCATGATTCTTTTCACTGCCCCCATACGTTCTTCCTTCATATTACATTGAAATAGGGACATAAGAAAAGTTTCAAAGACAATATCTGGTCATGTCACTGTCATGTATAGGAGGCTTCCAATGATTCTTTTGTACATTGTGGGATCCACAGAAGTCCCTTCATCATGCTTCCTATTCCAACCGCAATCAGAGTCGACTTTGGTTTGGAATCATGCATATTGAATTTCTTGACCATCTCTATTGCATATTTTTACTAAGAAATGAAAGTGTAATCCTTTTTCTGAATCACCTACAACCTAGAAATTACGTATGTTTACAAATAATGTGCATTTCAAATTATAATTTAATGTGATTGGAAAATTCATCCACTGATCCCTACATATTGTCACTAAATATAATATCATCCATGTATACAAATACCATGACCTGATGCTTTTTATAATTCTTCACATTGATATTATGATCCACTCCACTTCTTTTAAACTAAATCTTCATCAGATAAGAGTCAAAATAAGAGTACCACGCCCATGGTGCATGTTTCAGGCCACAGAGATCTTTCTTTAATTTGGAATTTTTCAGTTCATCATTTTCAAGCAATAACCCCAGGGGTTTTTTGATGTAGACTTATTCTTCCAAAAATCTATTTATGAATGTTTTCTTGACGTTCATTTGATAAACTTTATAACCTATATGAATTTTCATGGCTATAAATAACCTAATTGAATCTAGTCTTACTACTGGAGAAAATTATTCTTCAACATCAACACCTTCAATTTTTGAGTATCCTTTACAAACCAAGTGCACCTTATTTATGACCACATTTCCATGCTTGTCAAACTTGTTCATGAAGATCCAAATCGTACCAATCATAATGTGACTTTCAGGTCTTTTGACTAGGTACCATTTTTGATTCTTGTCAATATAATCTAACTATTCATTCATGTCTTTCACCCATGATTCATTCATTGTAGCTTCTTCAAATGAGGATGAATCCACAACTAATAGAAATGAAGATTGTGTATTGTTCTTCATTATCCTTGTCTATGTGGGTATAGTCTAATCCTCAATAATGTTTTATTGATCAATTTCTACTCTTTGATTCCTCATTTGAGATTCAACAGAATTCTCTCCATCCATGGTTTCTTCTTCAGATTCTTCTTCTAAGTCAACATCATGATGTTGCTCCTAAGAATTTTGTACACCTTCCTTTATTTCTGTATTTTCATTTGCTTCATGTTCACTTTCTTCCTAATCTTCTATCACATAAATTTATGAATTCCTCAAAGCATTTTTAGTTTTCTCTTAAATGTACTTAACATCACTGCTTTCCCCAATCCTTACCATGCACTTGTTGAAACACTTTTAGTATTTGTTGTTCATTGACTATCTAGGGAAAATTCCTTCATCTGCATTGTCACCATACTTCCCTTGATTTCTTTATTTTTTCTGATGATACATTTACTCCCAAAAACACAAAAGTATTTTAAAGAGGTCCTCCTTCCATTCCACAATTTTTATGGTGTCTTTTTCTCACCCATATAAAGCCCTTTTAGATTTGAATATACACCGCAGCTTGAACAGCCTCTTTGCAGTGATGTTGAGGAATACAACTCTTAATCATCATAGTTCTTTCCATGTTTTTCACCTATTGATTCATGTGCTCAATAACTCCATTTTTCTGTGGATTTCTCATAGTAGCTACCTCATGTTGTATCCCATGCTTCTCCAGGTAATTTTAAAATTCAATTGACTTGTATTCTGCTCCATTATCAGATCACAGAACTTTAATTTTTCGTCTAGTATCATTCTCAGAGATTGGAAGATATGTTTTTTTGAAGTCATCCACTTGTTGTTTTCTGTGTATAACCATTACACATTCCATTCTACTATAATAATCTATGAAAATGAATAAGTACCTTTCTCCATGAGTTCTAGAAACATTTATCAATCCACATACGTTTGTATGAATGTGATCAAGAGGATGAAATGCCCTTTTTGTCTTTGGACAATATGAACTGCAGACCCACTTCCCCCAAATGAAAGCATCACAAAACCTTTCACATTCACTCTTCAATGTGGGAATACCTATGATAATATTCAGTTTTGATATCTTCTCCATGTCTTCTTTATTGATTTTCCCCAATCTTCAATGTCATAGGTTATTTTATTCTTCAACAGTCATGCACAAAATGTTTTCATTACTATCTACCTAATACAGGTTCCCTTATATTATGTATCATTTTATAAGTAAATTTCATATCTTCCCCTTGATATTTCAGGCTTTCTTATTAAAATTAAATATAATTCCAGAGTCATAGATTTGACTCACATTGAGGATATTATGATGTAGTCCATCCATATAAATGATTAATTTTTTTTAGCTCTCCATTAACTAGTTCAGCAATTCCACTTCCATTGATTTTCAGAGCTCCATAATTACCAAACCTTATTGTTCCCTCAACCCTCCTCTTGGAATTCATTAACAAGACTGCATTACCTTTCATATGAGATGAAAAACTGCTATCAAGAATCCCAGTGTTGTTTCTTTTTTGTCTTTGAGGGATACCTCTGCAAGGTTGGATTTATCAATTTTCTTCTTTTCATTTCATGAGACATTTGATTGAGTGTAGAACACTACTGGAATTTAAATTATCTCTTCCATGTACATTGGTTCTTAATAGAGGAGAAAACCTATTTGAAAGATAAACATTGTCTTGTTGACTAGATTTGACTTGTCTTGAACTTCGGTATGAGGTGTCCATGCCACTCATCTTTAAACAATAAATGGATTTAAGGCTAAAGGTAGAACAACAAAAACAATAGCCCTAAAAAAAGTTCTTCTGTAAGAAGTATCATATGATTTTTTTCTCCTCTTTTTAACTCCTAGCTCCCCCACCCCCCATTCATATGGCTTCTTTTCTCTTCGAAATATGACATAGTTTGACCTAGATATCCACAGAACTGAAACTTCATGAGAGGAAATGTCTTCTCATTTCTATTTTTCCTCATGCCATCTTCCATGGAAAAAAGTTTTGAATGTCTTTAATTGCTGGAATCTCGATGATAGTCTTCTGTTATCATTTCAGTTTGATTTAAGGGTCTCTTTTTCATCACTTCTAGTGATTTTTCGACATGACCAACATTCATATTTCCTTTATTCTTACCCACTTTATTTTCAGTATTAAATGTTTTGGAATCACATCTTATTCCATTATTTCCCATGCATGTGCCTCTTTGATCACTCAAAATGTTTTCAACTCTATCGTACCCTCTTTTTTCTCTCTACAATACCTCATCATCCAAGAACCTACCAAATTTTATTTTCAACTTTTCTTCTTTTGAACTTGATTCAGTTTTGAGAACACTTATATGGGTAAAAACTTCTGCTGGGAGCCCCCAACAGTTTTGGACTTCTTCACCAGTATCGAGGTAAGATCATTGATTAAATTTTAATGTCCTTTGATAATTATATTTAGTTACACTCAATCATCATCTCTTTCAAGGATTGATGACTATACTTTCACCAGTTCTTCCAATCATTTAATTTCATCCTAAATCTGATCAAAATATTCTGATGATTATTCCTCCGTTTCTTTCCACTTATGGAATCTATTACACTTATTATAACGATGAAAAAAATATTCCTTATGTTGTAACATGGGATCACCATTAGTTGTAAACTTTTTATATCTAGATTTATTTATTCATGGTTCGGACTTTCCAATGGTATCCATCATGGAAGCATGGTTTCCAGTTTTAAATTCTAGTTCTTCTTCTTCACAAAATTAATTATCATCATCTTCTTATTCATATAAAAAACACTTCTGCTATATTTTATTTATAGATTTAAAGTCATTTTTTGATAAAAACATCTTTTAAGGATTCTCAATCTTTAAAAATTCCCTTTATTCATCTTCAAAATTTCTTGAGCACTGAGAGGCAATGTGACCAACTTTTCCACAAAGAAATCAAGCCAGAGGTAACATCCCTTTTAATTTACCTTTCCCTTCTAGAACTTCTTGAGAATTAGATAAAGAATTTGTTTTTTCTCATCATCTTCACCACTAATATATTTTGTAATTTTTATTTTTCCATGGTTTTGAACACAATTTCCTTGCTCACTCGAGTCATAGCATCATCTGGCTTGAATATCATTCCATATGCCACCAGGCTACACATAAGATCATCCAGAGAAAGTTTGAAAAGAACTCTTTCCTCAAGAGATGACACCTTTTCATTGTACAAGGGTGGAATTCTTCTCAATATTTTCTTTACAATATCAATGTCTTGGATTTCTTCACCTAGACCTTGAATCTCTCCATCCAATAAAGTAATTCGATTGAAGAAAGAGCCTACATTCTCATCAGGATGCATCTTCAAATCATCAAACCTATTGTGTAGGAATTATAGTTTCACCTACTTTATTTTTCTATCCCCTTAATAAATGTTTTCAAGTTAATCCCACATGAACATTTCTAAGATGCAACTCATCAAAATTTGATAGATCTGATCAAAAAGGACTGCATTGAGAGTATTCTATGCTTTAGCATCTACATCAAGAATTTTCCTGTCTGCATTAGTCATAACCATCCTTGTTGGATTAGTAACTGGTATTCCTTTCACAGTTAAAAATAAGACTTCCATTTCAAGATATCTTATATGAGATCTCATTTTGTTCTTCCAAATATGAAAATTACTTCCATTAAAGTGGGGGACTCTCTTGACATTGAATGAATTACCCATAATGGTAAGAAAGATTAAACACCAACAACCTCCCTCTAATACCACTTGATGGACCTTGGAACACCCTGAGAGGGGAGGGGTGAATCAGGTTGTCAAAATTTTCCTTTTAAATTTGTGGATATTATTCTCACTTTGGTTGGAACTTTTTAAATATGTTATCAAAATAAATCAAGGATATGACACGTCACTTTTACTTGGTTCACTAAAAAGGACTACATCTAAGGAGCATATGCTGATAGTGTGTCAGTGGTACCTAAATCAACTAATCTTCACCAGTTTTGGAGTACAAGAGTTTGATCATAATTAGTTTTTGTTAGGCACACTACCATTAAAAAGTTCGAGGATGGCTCAACGCTTCCATGTGAACACTTCCGTAAACTCCCCCTAGCTCACTACTACAAGAGAATTATAACTTTGTTTATTGAATTGAAGGTCGCTTTAATAGATTGGTAATGAAGTCTTTGTATCTGTCTATAAAAAGAAACTATTTGCACCAAATACCTAAGTAGATGCTCACTCAATTCCCTGACCACTCAAAACTGATATTCAAAACAACCCTTCACAAAGCACAGCCCTTCACAGAGCACACCACTTCACAAAGCATAAGCCTTCACAGAGCTCTTTGCCTCACAGAGCATAACCCTTCGTGGAGCTCACTGCCTCACAGAGAAACCTACTTTGTAAATATAACTAATCCAACACAAAACACCCCATATTCACAAATACCTCATGAATTAGAAGAATTATAATCATTATATACTTTAAAATTCTATTTTTGAAGCTAAAACTCACATAAAACAACCTTTTTCTCAAAGAACTCCTTACTTCATAAAGTCAAAGGAATCCTAGATTTTCTCTCTTTTAATCGTGTAGAATAAAGAGGGTGAGACTCTTACTTATATGTATGGTCGAACATGAATATCTACCTTTTTAAGATTGAAATACGGATCAGACGAAAATGTCTTTGTGGCACACTTCTCTCTTCGCAATGCTAGTCTTAACTACAGAGCTCTCCATCAGAACACTTCGCACTGCCGCAAAGCACCACCAAAAAGAAGAATTCAAAAAGTAAGTCTTGTAATCACAGAGCACACTAGAAAAATCATTCATGTATTCGCGAAAGACACTTCATGAATCCCATATCTATGAAAATAATGCATTTTCTATATTTTATTGAGACCTTCAATAAAAAACACGTTTTGCAATGCTTTCCATTCCCCAAATTTTAGACCCCAAATATTTGGAAAACACACTGAAATGAAACCACCTTCAAAACTTATTACAACTTGAACTATATGATCTCATTCCTTGAAATCTCCCTTATCATCCATGAGATGATTGAAAATAAACACAGTCCATGCTTCTTTTTCAGTAAGGATCATCCTTGGTTCCAACAACACATTTTGTCCCACTTTCCAACAAAAAATAGCTAAAAATTTAAAATATTCCATTTAAATATATGGTTACCCATTTATAGATGTAAATTTTTACCGGCCATATTATATTTATTTTTCTATTAGTTAACCATATTTAATTAAAAACCATTCTTTAGTTATCACTCATATTTATCTCAAAATTTAACCATTCATTACATCTATTATTAGTTCATATAAAACCCACCATTATTTAATTCCAACCCACTATTATTTCCATATTATTTATTTTCAACCAAATTCCATAAAATAGGTTGAACACAATACACTCCCACAATTACTAACCAATTACCACACAATACAAGTTAATGGACACCACTTCCACCAAACAATTTCTTACTTTCCCACTCAATAATACCATCCACTCTAACCATAATAAAAACCAATACTACAATCTAGGAAAAAACCATCCCCAAATTTCCCTAAATAATACCATTTAACTACATCATGGGAAATATAACAGTATAAACCAACAAAAAAACGAGTATTAAAATTCAATAATCATTTTCATAGTATAATTCTTTTCATAAGGACTTGTTATGACTAGTATGAACATCACAACCACTTTTCTAAATCTACATGCATCTATTTCATTACCATATTTGAATATTTATAATTTTATGGGATTTTTTTAGTGATCAATCATAAAATCAAGACATATATAACAATAGTACGGAAAATCTTAGTTATAAACCAATCACATACATTTATCACCAGATATACCATATAAACATATATAAAACACATGTTATTATCCTCCCCCTTTCAGTTTTATAATCCTCGTTATTATATTTATTATGTTAATTCATATCATTTACCCAATGAAATCAGTAGCATTATAATTTTACACTTTTCAAAAAACAAAAGTGTAGTCTTAAATCCCCTACCATGATAGATGGTTAAAAACTAATCAAACAGGTATAGTGAAAGGAAAACGTGGCCATAATCCTAAAATCATGAGGAAATATTAACTAATTATAAGGATTCACTATACTCTAATGGTGGGGTTATAATCATCCATGATTAAAAAAATCAAGAAGACTCGAATGAGAGAAGCATCCAAATTTTTAAAATAATAGAACAGAAAATATGTACTATTTCTCTAGATAATTATTTATTAAAACTTGGTCAAATCCTCATAAATAATCATTTAAATTATGCTTAATATTAATTATATTTAATATTAAAATTTACCAAAAAGTAAGGACTAAATGTTTCAAGGGAAAATAATTTTATTTATGTTTTAAAATTCAATGATTTTAAAGGATTTTATGATTTATAATTCATTATTAATCACAAAAAAAAGATTTCAGACTAAATTCCAAAATCATACAACATTCCAAAGCACTATGATTGGGAATCCCAATATTAATCATAAAATTTCATCGACCGCCATGAAATCTAGAAAAGGGATATATATTACATGTTTCATTATAAGAGAGGTCATAAGATATTATCTGAAAGAAATAATTAATAAAGGCATTGTCCTCATTATTATATATAATATTTATAGATGATACGGAATATATTTTCACTTTTTAAAAATATTTACACAGAATATATTTATAATTTGAAAGGTTTTATAATTTAACAAAAATAAATAATATAATATTTATCAATGAATAATATATTTTAAAAATCCCTGAAATAATTATTTAAAAAAAATACCAAAGTTTTTTTTTAAATCATAAGATTTTTATCCAATGTGTATGATTTTGAAAATTGTTAAAAATCAATATGTAAAGATATTCAAAAAACATAATAGTTTTTACTTTTATATAAATCTATATATAATTTTTACTCCTAAATACATAATATAATTTTGATATGTAAGATATATCCATTTAACAAAAATGTGGAGTGTAAGATATTTAAATCATTATATAACGTTTTCATTGAATATGTTGTTTTTCATTTCAATATGAATGGTTTTTGACTTTGTAAAAAATCAATGTGTAAGATTTTATGCTTCATATGTAATATCACATACCTTTTAAAAATTTTAGAGAAAACTCAAAAATATAGAATTACTTCATAAATTATAAATTTACTTCCAAAATTGTATAATCACTTTAAAAACCACAGATTCACATTAAAATAAATTTAAAAACATTATAAAAGTTCCTAGACCTCATATTATACTATAAAACTTCTCCACACTCACCTAACACCATCAAGAATGATAAAGGAAGGGTTTGGGAAAGCCTAAAACCTTACAAATAACATGTTTTTAAATATCAGGGTGTTCCAAAATGGGTCTCATGCCCCTCATTGGATATCCTATTCACTATCTTCATCTGGGATAGCTCTTTGATAAGATGACATGAGTGGTGTGAAACATTTTATAATTATTCATTTTTTTATTTTTCATAATAATTAAATATTGATTTATTTTATCTCTAAAAAAATTTTGGGAAAATATATATACAAATAGAATATAATAATAAAAAATAAAAATATACTACAAAATAACCCCTAAAAACCCCACAAAATCATTTCATTGGCCTATTTATTTCACAATTTATTTCATTATATAGATTTTGTTGTATATAATTTTTTCTAGTCATTTTTATAGTGAAGAACCCAAACTTAGTAGTGTTCATCATGAAAAATATAAATCATTCAATACAAAGAACATTCTTAGACATATTGAGTTCATATTAATAATTTGTTACATAACTATAAATATATAGAAAAATAACACATTGCATTGATGTGATTTATTAAAATGATCATACTTATTTTCAAGGTATTTTCATATTGAAGAATATAAGAAGGTTTTAGTTAAAAACCATACTATATTATCCAACATAAAAGTAAAGAAAAATATATGATGGTTTTTATAATGAATGGTTACATATTATCATATTTGATTATATTCTATAAAAAGTCATCATATGTCTTTAATCCTATATAAGATCTCATATATGAAAATTTTCCTATAAAATCTACATTTTTGATTCATTAAATCCATATATATAAATATTTTTAATGATGACTATCATATATCACAACAATACATATGTAAGGGTCTTTAGTGATCATCTAGAAATCGTGAAATAATGGTTTCTATCAGTTTATCACTATAAAATTTGGAAACAATAATTTCATGCTAGCTATAAAGTCATAATTTCTTTATCAAACCCTTTAGATGTCATGATTTGATAATCACTATAGGTTTACCGATTTTTTACAAGACCCTATGATGTCTACTAAATGGTCATTGGTATATAGTTAGAATTTAATATAATATAGTCATCAGCAAATGGAAGTCATTGATTCTCTTTTATGAATTTTTTATTTTGAAATACACCTCCATATCAGAACAAAAAAACAAATATGAATTTTAGCCACAATTTCATAATATCAAAATATTTATATATGAGTAAAATTATATATATCATATAATAAATTTGAAAATATAGAAATAAATATCCTCTAAATTTTTGTCAATTCACATGAATTTGATATCCTATAATCCAAAATAAAAAAAAATTATAATTAAAGTCACAATAAAATAATATAATGTAAATTAAAATATACAAACCATTTGTATTTTTTAAGTATGTATAATAAAAATGTATTATAAAAATAATACTTAACTATATAAATGTAGGTTTATTAATCCTATTAAATCTATACATTATATTGGAATGTGATTTTTTCTTATATATCATAAATTAATTGATGATAATAGTCATATATTTTCCAGACAATTTAGTGTTTTTACTCATTATTGGCATTACGACACATGTTTTTAAGTTAATAATAGCTTTTGACTTGAGTAACATATTTTTTATCATTATGATCAAAGAGAAAACATCATATTGATTTGAGGATAGTTCATACATGTCACAAATTAATAAAATATATTTTTTATAAAATTATAACAATTCAATATCTTTAACTTATTTGGACCACATTACACCATTTTTTAATTTAAAAGAAAACCTTAAATTCAAAAATAAACTTTCAGTCATTCCATGAACCCTTTAAATATTATTAGAATTATGTTTGTCTCTAATGTTAATAGATTAATATATAAACATTTCCCTGTAATTCCATTACAATTTAGGCTCTTTTTATCAATTCTCAAAGTGTAGCGCACATTTTTAACCATAAGAATACACTTTCAGTAATTTAAACCAAACTAGACATATAATTAAGATGATATTCATTATAACTTATAAAAAAATAATTTAAAGTTATTTTCATATATTTTCCTGGAAATATGAATTTTTTTTATTAGTTTATCTATGTGATGTTTTTATTTAAGATAAAATTAATTTTTAACTTCAAAAATACATTTTTGTTATTCTAAACAAATTGACCATAAAATTAAGGTTTAGTTCATTCCAAAAGTAATATAATTAATCAATGATCATTTATATAGTTTTTAATGATAATTGACTATCATTTTATCTATTTTAATCATATGTCACATATTTTTAAGTTAAAATCAACTTTTAACTTAAATAATGCACTTTAGATTACCATATTGATGTGTGGTTTATTCTTTAGTTTAACAAACTAAAATTCAATCATATTAATAAATTTTATATGTGATTTAATGCCTTTTTTTACTATAAAATTCATGTTTTTTAATTTAAAAACATATTTTAACATAAATAATAAACTTTTGGTCATTATGAGAAAAACACAAGTCAGATTCGCAAGAGATTCATATATATAATTCAAAATATTAATCAAAGGTATTTTAACTATAATTTAAAAACCATTCAAGATATTCTATTATTTTGATATGATGTAAAATTCTTTTAAATTCAAAAAATAACTTTAAGTCAATTTAAAAAAATATATCCAGTTTACATGCATCATGTTCCAAAATTTCTAAAAAAAATTAAGATTATTTTATTTTTATACAATTTCATTTAAATATAAGTTAGTTTGATTGGTTTTGACTATTTGATTCTCATATGTCTAAAATTAAATTAAATTAATGGTTTCATGTTAGTATAATTTTGGATAATTTTAACATTTATTAGTCTTATTATTATGGATATAATATTTATCTGGTAATATTAATTTTATAACATAATTATAGTGTTGACTTGATAATTTTAATTTTTTTAGAGTTTTAGTTGTAATTATAGTATATTAATTTATTTTAATCATTTATTTTTTTGGACATGATAAACCACAACATAATGGGATGAAATCACTATAAGATTGTTGTGTGAGTTTTAAAAATTATGAATTTGGAGAGAAATTATAGTGTAGTGGTCTTCTGGTGATGAATATAGGTGAATCATGTAAAGAATGTCCAACCATAGTTTGTAATTATGGTATGGTATACATGTTATAGAAGATATTGAATTTGAGGTGAAACTATGGGGAACAACTAATCTACAATTTCATAGACCTTAAAATAAAAAAGAATTCATTAATGAAACCATGATATGGTCTATATATATTATGGTGTGTTTGTATAGATATGGAAAAATTAAATTCAAAAAACTCCTGAATAAATAGAAAATTGTAATATCCTTTACCAACATGATTGTTTCATTGAGGAAAAATTCCACATGACCTCAACTATTCTCCCCATCACTAGAGGCTAGAAGCTAGCATCGATGGTTTTTAAATATCACTTAGGGAGTGATTTACCCTATATTGGTCTATCATAGGAAAAATAACAAATTAAAAAATAAAATAACAATCAGAAATGTAAATTTTAAAATCACATGCCAATAAAGTCACTATAACATCCCATAAATTTTCATATGCATCATACATCCAAGGAAAACCTTAAAATAAAACATGTGTACCATAATAAAAAACCATTGTACCTTTAAACATCCCTTAGAGTTTAATGTTATCATATATAAAATATGTAAAGATATTAAATGATATGATGATGTAATTTAAAACATTTAATTAAAATTATTAGGTTCAAATAAAGTCACACAAATAATTATATACTAATTTTGAATAATTCCATAATAAGCTCTGATATCAAACATAGAACAAATTATCCAAACATATAACTCATGTTTCTTATGCCAAACACATGGAATATAATACAACTCTAGGCCTAACACAATGCCTATACAATAATTACTCTATTTTGTCTCTAATAATGACTTATCCCCCCCCCCTATATTTTAATATGATCTTTTTTATTCCATTAGACCCGTTGGAGTCTTCAATTTTATAATGGTTCTTAGTTTATATTGGTAGAGCTTCAAGATAATTTTTGAAAAAATAGATGATTTTTGGATTCTCAATCCCATGAATTGGTAAAATATAAAATTCAACCTAGTTAACTACCTCATACAAAACTGAGATTTTTTTGTATTGGATAATAGTTTTTAGCTTTGGAATGAAGTTTGACACCATTCCTAGGTGGTTTAATTTTCAATGATCTACATAAGAATTATTTATTTATTTAAATTAATTGAATCATGATGTTGAATTAAATTCTAAGAATGAAAACAATCAAATCTTGGATATAACATTTTTAAGTAAAGTATATCTCATGTTATGATGTTTAATTTTATAGAATCATTATTTCACATCGAGTTTAAGGCCTAATTTGATATTTTTGGTATTTTCTTTTATAAATTAGTGTGTATCCTTTAATCCTTGGATTTTTTCTTTACATTGTACATGAATTAAAAAGAATATTTTTTATCGGATGGATAATAGAGGATTTGATGGTCCCTGGAGGTCAAACATTTTTACCCTCATAAATTTACCTCATTTCTCATTATCATTCTTGATTTGGTATTTGATTCACATGTAAAAAGGTTAAAATAGAAAATTAAAATCCTAAATTCATGAATTTTTAGGTACTATTCATGGTGGGTGGAAAATGAATCATTATATACGAAAATATATTCCTTTTACCATCATGTATATCACTCCCTTTCTCCTCTCATGACATGGATTGGTATTAGTGAAGAGACCACTGGCCTTCACAGTGGACGAAATTGTGACATGAGGTGAGAAAACTTTGGTTTTTGAATAGTAGAGGTAGAAAATAAAGACCTAAAGGTCTATGTGGTCCTGTGAAGGATGTGGTGTATCTTGGGAAATGTGGAACATGGCCAAATAGAGGTGACATATAGCTAGATTAATGCATGCAAGTGGCTATGGTTGATCGTGGTGACTAGTGAAGAATGTATGTTAGGTAGTGGTAAATGGGGGACTAGGTGGTGGAGATATATGGTTTATAAGTAATACATTGGTCCATTAAAGTAGGATGAACCCTAGTAATTAGATTTAAAAGGGTTGTATTCCATCCTCACTCCACATAGCAGGCAGTTTTGGGGAAATTGGTAAACTATGACCACTGGTTCTGAGAGAAGGTGGAGGTCCAGTTCTTTGTGTTGGGCCTAAGAAGATGGTGGATTAGTCACTAAAAGGTAATACAACCCCCATGGATTGAGTCTGTGTGGATAGATATGTCATGTTCACCTGACCTAACTTTTATAAGAGGCAACCCAGAGCTACTATGATCAGGAATAATGTGGTAAGACCCACAGGCTAGCCACCTAAGGTAAGCCCAGTCTCTCAGTCAGATAGGTCTGACCCAAGGGACCAGGAACCTTGAATGGGTGTAATGTTCACTCCAAGACCCCCACCTTATATAATTATATAAAAAAACTCGAGGGGTGCTACTGTAACACCCACAAATGATAAATGGTTAAATGTCTAAATGATATGACTCATGTCAACAAGGTGTACCTTCTTTTTCGGGAGCCTACCTGATTAGAACTCAACAGTTAAGCATGCTATGATTGGAGTAGTGATCAGGATGGGTGATCTTCTGGAAAGTTTCTCAGCATGTGTGTGAGTGAGGACAAAACACACTATAAAGGACATGTGTTGGCCTGTGGGGATAGTCATTAGTCAGATAACCCATGCAGGCATGTGGGTGGACCCTTGGGTGGGGACCACATGTATGCGGGGCAACTGGTGGTACCTGGCGGGACAAGACTTGACGACCATGATAATACGGGGTGGTTGTGCTCTCACCGGGACCCAGTTGTTACATTTTGTATCAGAGCTGGTACCCAGCCTTAAGTGCAGTGCACTGCCTGGGTGGATATGTAGGGCCCACAACGAGGACTCTGTGCTCTAAAGGGGGCATGATTATAACACCCCCAAATGATAAAGGGTTAAATGGATAAATGATATGACTCACGTCAACATGGTGCAACTTCCTTTTCAGGAGCCTACCTAATTAGAACTCAATAATTAAGCGTGTTTGGCCTGGAGTAGTGATCGGGATGGGTGACCTCTTGGGAAGTTTCTCAGGATGAGTGTGAGTGATGAAAAAACACACTGGAAAGAATATGTGTTGGCCTGTGGGGACAGTCATTAGTCAAATAACTCGTTCATGCATGTAGGTGGACCCTTGGGTGGGGACCACATGTCTGCAGGGAAACTGGTGGTACCTGGTGGGCCAGGACCCAGCGACCATGTTAAGGTGGGGTGTCACACCCCGCTCCATATTTTATATTATTTTATAATTTTCTTTGACTTTTTAAAATTTTGTTTGGAGCCTACCTAATTAGAACTCTATAATTAAGCGTGTTTGGCCTGGAGTAGTGATCAGGATGGGTGACCTCTTGGGAATTTTCTCAGGATGTGTGTGAGTGAGGAGAAAACACACTAGAAAGGACATGTATTGGCCTTTGGGGACATCTATTAGTCAGATTACCTGTTCAGGCATGTAGGTGGACCCTTGGGTGGGGACCACATGTCTGTGGGGAAACTGGTGGTACCTGGAGGGCCAGGACCCAACAACCATGTTAAGGCGGGGTGTCACACCTCGCTCCATATTTTATTTTATTTTATAATTTTCTTTGACTTTTTAAAATTTTGTAGGGGTTCTGGTTGAGTCCCGGACGAAAAACTTTTGAGTTTGAAAAAAAATGTGTGTTTTTATGTTGACGTCGCTGAGCACCTGGGCGAAGCGTGTTTTAGAGACCCGCGTGACTTCGCCTAGTCAACGGCACTGTCCGTAGGTATTTGGAAAAATTTAAATGAACAAATTTTGTATTTTATTGCGGTTATGGTAAATAATTTCTATTATTATTTGTGTTATAATTAAAGTTATTATTATTATTATTATTATTATTATTATCATTATTAGTATTATTATTATTATCATCATGTTTGTAAAAGTTATTAATTATTATAACAATTAAGAAGTTTAATTATTATTAGTATTATTATTATTATAGTTTAAATTTATTATTATTATTATTTACTTGTGTATTATGATTACAATTATTACTATTATTATTCTAATTATAAATTTTTATTTTTATTTTATTATTATTATTATGGATTAATTTTTGTTTGATTTTATTTGTTTGGTTATATTTTAATTTTAGTTTTATTTTATTTTATTTATTATTATTATTATTTCTTTTCCCTGCTAACCCTAGCCCTTCCCCATTTTTTTTCTCCTCCTCCTCTTGGCCTAGGCAACATCGCCACCCTCCCTTTTTTTTCTTCTTCTTCCCATAGCAGTACCCTGCCTAGCTACTTGCCCCACACAACATCTCCCCCTCCTTCTACTTGAACACCAGCAGTAATGCCACCAGCCAGCCTCCACCTCCCTTATCATACGCCCTCACCGCACCTCCTACCTGCAGCATGCCAAGCCCACCTTATGCCTGCCTCGGCCTTTCGCGCGACCTCCCCTTTACCAGTACACCTCCCTTTTACCTTCACCTTGCCGCTTCGGCCTAGAAGCCCCGCACCCTATCTGTAGCATCGGCCTTTCCCATGTCTGCCTCGCCTCCCCTGTCCGCAGCACCGACCTCACCCCCCAGTCTGCCTCACCTCCCTTCGACTCGCCCCGGGCCCTCCACGGTTCCCCCTCGCATGGCTCGCATGCCCCTCTTCCCAGATGATCTGAGCGGATGCACCCCCTTCTCCCGCACCTCCTCTCTTGCTGGTCGCTCCCCTACAACTCTTCGGTCACAACTTTTTTTTGCAGCACCTATTTCAGGGGAAGTTACAGTTGGTGCGATTCTTCATCTGGCACCCTCCACCACAACCATCCAACCTCTTGAACCTCTCACTTTAGGTGCAGAGTAAACTAGTTGTGTTTTCTATATTTCTTATATTGTGGATAGGGTTTAGTTTTTGTTCTATTTTATTTTGATGCAATTATGCGGTGCTTTGTTTTAGGAGTCTCCTTGGTATTCTTGCGGTGCAAGCATCGTGCGACGGGAGCTTTGCTTTGTCTTTCGATGTTTTCTTACTATACCAAGGTAGGTGGTTCCATGTGTATGGTTTATCTGATTAATTTTTTTGCTTTTTTAATTTACTTATTTAATTTATTAATTAGTCTTGATGTGTGCAGTTCATTTGTGTTTGCAATTTAAAATGTCTTTGCACTGCTAGGTCTGTGAACTTTTAGTGTTTGTTAAAATTATTCAGTTATTCAATTATCTTGTGTAGGAGCAGTGGCTTGAGTTTTTGTGGTGCGAAGGGTGTTTTTGTTTTGAAATGGTTAGTTTTTTTTCGTTTTGGTTGGTGTGTTTTTTTATTAATGTGTTTGTTTTGGAATGGTTGGTGTTTTTGGTGTTGTTTTAGTGAAATGTTTTAAAAATGGTTTTAGGGAGAATTTAGATGGTGTGATCTATGTTTTCAATGGTATTTGAGGGGTGATTTCATTAAAAAGATGTTTTGAAAAGGTTTTGGGTGTGCAAAGATGTCTCTTCGGATTTGTTTAATAAATTTTAAAGTGGTTTAGTAAAAAGTGTCAATGGTGCGAGTTGTGATTTGAGAACATTTTGAGATGTTTCTTTCATGTTGTTTGCTCGATTGAATTGTCTTAAGTCATTGGTTATAAGTTTTTAGTTGTTGTGTGTTTATTGCAGCGTTTTGGCGAGGTGACTTCGCGACAACCCGATCATCGGCTTGCGCGTGCTTGTACGTTTGTGCGAGGCGTGTCGTGTCACCGTGTTTGAGCTGTGAGTTGAGGAAGGTCCCCTAATTCACTCACCTTTAAATTCAAATTTTATTAATTGCTTCATGTTTTATTAATTTTAATAAATGAGAAATAATATAAGATAATAAATTTTTAAATGATTACTTGTTGTAGAAAGAGTCATTTATTTTATACCAAAATCATGAAAAATTTTCTTGATGAGCGGACACCCAGTATTGAAAGAATGCTCATTTTTCCTTTAAACATAATTCTCGGAATTCAAAATGTACTTCTAGTTTTAAAGATAAATGATTTCCTCTGAACAAGTGTTTTTTGTTTTCTCGAGAAATGAGGTTTTTCTTTAAAATTGGTGAAGGCCCATTTGGCACTTTAATAAAATAAATTATTTTTGAAAACCCATTCAGGGGTGATCTTTGGTGTGCATTGATTGCGTGATCTTTATGTGATGTTTGTGAATCGTGAGTGATTGATTTACATTGTGGACGCACCCCTTTTTATTTCTTGTGTTGACATGGGAAGATGGCATAGTGAGTGAATCTTCTGATAATGATTCTGCACTAGTTTAGATTACGCACTGGCTAGTGGCCCCATAGCAGGGGAATACTGAGTTATTGGTGCTATGTGGATTGGGCCCCTCGGTTAGGCCATGTAAGTCTATGCCGAGCATTAGGGCGTTATGACGTCATCGAGTTTGGTCATGCCTTCAAGATGAGTCAGATGTATAGTACGTCCTGGATTGTTCACGAGCTCCTAGGTTTGACCCATGTATCTTTTAGTGTTTATTTGTATGTGGCAGATGATTGAGAGGTATAGTTCAGTTGTTGGCCCCGTGTGCCACTTTTTCCATTTTCCTTAGTGTGTGTTGTGTGTTTTGTGTGGTTTTACATTTGACCAGCAACTAAAATTTGGATTTCTAAATTGTTCGCAAAAGTGTTTTAAAAATTCAATGCATCTGTTTATTCCAAACACTAAACATGTTCTTAAATTAAAAAGGGAAATGGACTGTTACTTGTTTTAGAAAATAGAGTGTGTGTGGAAACCAATATTTTGTATAATTTAGTTCAAACCTGGAATTGATAAATTCTTTATTTAAGGGTATCTTCATTGGGAAAAGAATTAGTCGGGCCTACCTACTGAGTTTTAATACTCACGCCTATAGTGTTTTCCTGTTTTTAGTTTCTGTTGCAGGCTTGACTCGAGACTGCTCGCCATGGGTGAGAGTTGTTTGTGGTTTGTTGGGCCACTCTCGAGATCACGAGGGGTTTTTTCATGGTCAGGTTAGTTTCTTGTTGTTGTTCATTCTTTCTTTTCGTTTTGTTTATTTACTTTGTGTGGTTCTATTGTCCTTCCGCTGCTTTATTTATATTCATTGGGATAAATCATTCTCTCCTTCTTTCTTTTCATGATCTGGCGCTTGTCTCCAGCTCAGGGGGATCAGGAACGCCTCTCGAGCCATGTCACAGACTGACTCGGGTGACCGGTTCAGGGTCGACCTGGGTTGGTTCGTGACAAAATGGTATCAGAGGAGGTCGGCTCCTGAGTGGACCTTGTTTTTCAGAGCGCCTGTTGTTATTTGCGGTTGTCATGGTAGAAAGAGTAGAATTGTTGGGACTCGAGGCACACGGATGAGAAGGACGTCATGAACCGTTGCTCGTTCCAAACCTCGGGTTACCATGAGATGTTTGGGTTGTAGATGTCTTTTAATTCTTATGGTTTTCTTGTTATTGGGAAATGAAATGATAGTTAGGCAAGTGAGCTCGCATGGTCTGGAAAACCATGCGGAGCTGGAGACTTTACCCTAGAATGCTCTTAGTGACGGTGGTGTGACTGGCGTATGGCCGCCAACCATATGGTCGAGTCCCGCATCATCACTAGTTTCCCACTAGTGAATCATTTGGGTTTTCCTTCTTTCTAAAAAAATCATTGTGAAAAGTGTTATTTTGGTATTTGAAATGGTAATGACCATGTTTGACCCATTTTCTTGTTTTTATGTTCCTTAGTGCTCACCCCCACGGTGGTTTGATGGATGCCCAAGGTGCAGCTTCGGGTGGTGCGCCCCTAGAAAATCCTCCTGTTGAACAGCCCATAGACTATGTTCCGGAGTTCCTGAAGTTGAACCCTCCTCTCTTTTATGGACAAGCATATCCACTTGAGGCGGAGGAGTGGTTGCAGAATATTGAGAGGAAGTTCAGTTTTGTTGGGTTTCCTGAGTCGTTAAAGGTGAAGTTGGATACCTTTATGCTTGAAGTCCCATCTTGGAAATGGTGGAAGTCCATGTCTCTAAATAAGCCTCGGGAAGATCTAACATGGGAGTTTTTCAAGTCATCGTTTATCCAACAACACTTCTCTGAGTTGACAAAGTTGAGGAAGAGGATGGAGTTGTGTTGTCTCTAGAAGGAAGTTGAATCGGTACTGGAATTATATCAACGTTTCATAGACCTAGTTCCATATGATCAGTTGTTTGTTGTGAATGATCCTGGGAAGTCTCGATAATTTGAGTCTGGACTCTGACCTGAGCTGCGATTGGAAGTGGAAGAGATTAACCTAACCACCTTCTCGAATGTAGTGAGGCAAGCCTTTTTGGCTCAAGCTAGGTTAGCAGGAGGACTTGAGGTGGCGAATTGTCCAGCTTTGGGAAGCAGTGCAGACGATGAAGATAAGAAGAATTAGAAGAAACCTGGAATTGGTAGTGCTAGTCAAGGGATGAAGAGGCCTTCATACCTTAGGTCATCTTCTTCACAGTGTAATGTTGTGATCTGTCACCAGTGTGGTAGGCAGGGTCACAAGAGGCCGACATGTCTGAGTGCTCCAAGACCCTACCACACCTGTGGACGTCTTGGTCACTTGAAGAGATTCTGCCATGGTGTTTCCAAGAAGCGCGCTGAAGCTAGACTTGGCTCGTCAAAGGTCACCTCAGCCCGTCACTAGGAGTAGAGCGATCTTTGGGGATCAGTTTGAGGTTTTCTCTTTGTAGTGTTTCTTGGGTGTAGTAATAATCTCATGTAGCATTTTGTGGTGTTTCTTTTCTTTCAGTTGTAAGAATGGTTGTGTTTGAAACTCTTGGAAACTTTTATTTTATTGGAAGTGTGTTTGGTGATATTCTTTTTTGGGGGTTATGTTTGGTAATTTCTGAAGCCTGACTGTGAGGCAGGAGATGCTTCAATCATCGTTGCTCCAACCATAGGCCCCGGAGTGAAGCTGGTTCATTGTCAAGAGAGCCCCAATGGTGAAAAGGGCCTTAGTTTACCCTTTTCTTTTAATGTGTCATGGTTTGTTTTCTTCCGGGGGTGCGATGTCGTTTATATAGTAATGGTGGAAATTTTGATGCTCTACCAGTTAGGTCCATCATTTCCCTCCCCTACCCTTATGGTGGGGTTTTTGGTCTGTGCGGAAAGTTTTTAAGTTCGGTTAATCTTGTCAGTTCTTATGGTGGGGAGACCCATAGCAGGTCTCACAAAGTTACACCTGAAGTAATTGAGAGTTAGCCCAATCCTTATGGTGGGGAGTCCGTTCGGGCCTCCCCGTGTAAGTATCATAGTTTTTTTATGTATCATTGGGGGGTATGTGGTCTCGTGCGGAACCACCTAATCTTGAGTTCGTCCTCTCAAGTAAACGTTGAGATTGGAGTACACCCAACAGTTTTGTTGGACAAAGATTATAGGGATATGTCTCATAGGTGATTTATATTTGTTCGTTTCATGGATGAAACAGACGGTTTGGGTTCTTCTTGGTGATGATTGTGGTGATCTTGTTTTAAGAATGAGTTTTGTGAAAGGGGTTTTCAGTGTCTGTTTGGATCGATCAACTGGAGGGGCTTAAACTTTTGGGGGTGACTAACACTTAAGGAGTTTCATCTTTGGGTCTTGATCTTGTTTTGGCTTTCCGAGGGTGGAATGAATTATGGTGGGGATATTTGTCACACCCCTCTCCATATTTTATTTTATTTTATAATTTTCTTTGACTTTTTAAAATTTTTTTGGGGTTCGGATTGAGTCCCGGATAAAAAACTTTTGAGTTTGAAAAAAAATGTGCGTTTTTGTGTTGACGTCATTGAGCGCCTGGGCAGAGCGCGTTTTGGAAACCCGCGCAGCTTCGCCTAGGCAACGACACTATCCATCGGTCTTCAGAAAAATTTAAATGAACAAATTTTGTATTTTATTGTGGTTACGGTAAATAATTTTTATTATTATTTCTGTTATAATTAAGGTTATTGTTATTATTATTATCATTATTAGTATTATTATTATTATCATCATGTTTGTAAAATTTATTAATTATTAATACAATTAAGAAGTTTAATTATTATTAGTGTTATTATTATTATAGATTAAATTTATTATTATTATTATTATTTACTTGTTTATTATGATTACAATTATTATTATTATTATTCTTATTATAAATTTTTATTTGTGTTTTATTATTATCATTATGTATTAATGTTTGTTTTATTTTAATTGTTTGGTTATATTTTTATTTCAGTTTTTTTTATTTTAGTTATTATTATTATTATCTCTTTTCTCTCATAACCCTATCCCTTCCCTGTTTTTTTTTTCTCCTCCTCCTCTTGGCCTAGGCAGCGCCGCCTCCCTTCCTTTTTTCTATTTTTCTTCTTCTTCCCGTATCAGTGCCTTGCCTTGCTTCTTGCCCCACACAACATCTCCCCCCCCCCCCCTCTCCTCATGCACCAGCAGCAACGCCACCAGCCGACCTCCACCTCCCTTATCCTACGCCTTCGCCGCACCTCCTGCCTCCAGCGCGCCCACCCCACATCCTGCCTGCCTTTCCATTCTGTGCGACCTCCCCTTCACCCATCACGCCTCCCTTAGCCCTCCGCCTTGTCGCTCTTACCCAGTAGCCCCTCACCCTGTCCACAGCACCGGCCTTTCCCCTATCCGCCTTGCCTCCCCTGTCTGCAACACCGACCTCGCCCCCCTATCCGCCTCACCTCCCTTCGACTCACCTCGGGCCCTCCACGGTTCCTCCCTCACACGGCTCCCACGCCCCTCAACCCAGATGCGCTGACCGGCCGCACCCCCTTCTCCCGCACCTCCTCTCTTTCTGGTTGCGCCCCTACAACTCTTCGGTCACAACTTTTATTTTTTTTGGCCGCACCTATTTCTGGTGAAGTTCTAGTTTGTATGATTCTACTTCCGGCACCCTCCACCGCAACTGACCAACCTCTTGAACCACTCACTTTAGGTGTAGATTAATCTAGTTGTGTTTTCTATATTTCTTATGTTGTGGATAGGTTTTAGTTTTCGTTCTATTTTATTTTGATGCAATTATGTGGTGCTTTGTTTTAGGAGTATCCTTCGTCTTCTTGTAGTGCAACCATCGTGCAGCGGGAGCTTTTCGTTGTCTTGTGATGTTGTTTCCTATACCAATGTAGGTGGTTCCATGTGTAAGGTTTATCTGATTAATCTTGTTGCCTGTTTAATTTACTTATTTAATTTTATTAATTAGTCTTGATGCATGCAGTTTGTTTGTGTTTTCAATTTAAATTGTCTTTGCTCTGCTGGGTCTGTGAACTTCTAGTGTTTGTTAAAATTATTCAGTTAGTCTATTAGCTTGTGTAGGAGTAGTGGCTTGAGTTTTTGTGGTGCGAATGGTGGATTTGTTTTGAAATGGTTAGTGTGTTTTTGTTTTGGTTGGTGTTTTTTTTATTTATGTGTTTGTTTTGGAATAGATGGTGTGTTTTGGTGTTGTTTTGGTGAAACATTTTTCAAATGGTTTTAGGAAGAATTTAGATGTTGCAATATATGTTTTCAAGGGTATGTGAGGGGTGTAGGCATTAAAAAGTGGTTTTGAAAAGGTTTTGGGTGTGCAAAGCTGTCTCTTTGGATTTGTTTAATAATTTTCAAGTGGTTTAGTAAATAGTGTCAATGGTGTGAGTTGTGATTTGAAAACGTGTTAAGATGGTTCTTTAGCATGGTTTGCTCATTTGAATTTTCTTAAGTCATTGGTTATAAGTTTTCAGTTTTTGTGCATTTGTTGCAGTGTGTTGGTGAGGTGACTTCGCGACACCCCGGTCATCGGCTTGCGTGTGTTTGTACGTTTGTGCGTGGCATGTCACGTCACCGTGTTCAAGCTGCGAGTCGAGGTAGGTCCCCCACTACACTCACCTTTAAATTCATAATTTATTAATTGATTGATGCTTTATTAATTTTAATAAATGAGAAATAATATAAGATAATTAATTTTAAATGGTTATTTGTTGTAAAAAGAGCCGTTTATTTTATACTGAACACTTGAAACATTTTCTTGACAAGAGGACACCCAGTATTGAAAGAATTACTATTTGGACTTTAAACATAATTCACGAAATTTAAAATGTAATTCTAGTTTTAAAGATAAATGATTTCTTCTAAACAAGTGTTTTGGGTTTTCTCGAGAAATGAGGTTTTGCTTTAAAATTGGTGAAGGCCAATTTGGAACTTTAATAAAATAAATTATTTTGGAAAACCCATTCAGGGGTGATCATTGGTGTGTGTTGACTGCATGAACTGTATGTGATGTTGGTGCATCTTGACTGATTGATATACATTGTGGAGGCACCCCTTTTTATTGCTTGTGTTGACATATAAACCTGGCATAGTGAGTGAATCTTCTGAGAACGATTACTGCACTAGTTTAGATTACGCACTGGCTAGTGGCCCCATAGTAGGGGAATACTGAGTTGTTGCTGATATGGGGATTGTGCCCCTCGGTTAGGCTATGTAGGGATATGATGAGCATTAGGGCGTTATGACGTCGTCGAGTTAGGGCATGCCTTCAGGATGAGTCAGATGTATAGTACGTTCTGGATTGTTCACGAGATCCTAGGTTCGACCCATGTATCTTTTAGTGTTTATTTGTATGTGGCGAATGATTGAGAGGTCTAGTTAGGTTGCTGGCCCCATGTACTACTTTTTCCAATTCGCTTAGTGTGTGTTGTGTGTTGTGTGTGTTTTCCCATTTGACCAGCAACTAAAATTTGGATTTCTAAATTGTTCGTAAAAGTGTTTTAAAAATGAAATGCATCTATTTCTTCCAAACACTAAACTTGTTCTTAAATTAAAAAGGGTAATGGACTGTTACTTTTTTTAGAAATGAAAGTGTTTGTGGAAACCAATATTTTATATAATTTAGTTAAAATTTGGAATTGATAAATTTTTATTTAATGGTATGTGCATTGGGAATAGAATTATTCTGGCCCACCTACTATGTTTTAATACTCACACCTATAGTGTTTTATTGTTTTTAGTTTTTGTTGCAGGTTTGACTCGAGCTTGATCGCCATGGGTGAGACTTGGTTGTGGTTTTTTGGGCAACTCTCAAGATCGCCATTGGTTTTAGTCGTGGTCAGGTTAGTGTTTTGTTGTTGGTCATTCTTTCTTTTTGTTTTGTTTATTTACTTTGTGTTGTTCTATTTTCCTTCTGATGCTTTATTTATTTTCATTGGGTGAAATCATTCCCTCCTGCTTTCTTTTGATACCCTAGTGCTTGTCTCTAGCTCGGGAGGATTGGGAACGCCTCTCGGGCTATTTCGCGGACTAACTCGGGTGACCGGTTCAGGGTCGACCTGGGTTGGTTCGTGACAGCTACAATGTATGAAGTTCTCTTTTTTAGGTATTTATCACATATTTTCATCTTAATGTAATAATTTAAAATTAAAGATTATATTTCACATTATTTTCCATGTAGAACATAATGGTTAGGTAATCATGCCCATTATAGATATTTTATGATGTTTTTTGGTAATATTAAGTCCTTTAACAATATCAAATACAATGATATGTACAAAGGTGACCTTGACAAAAAAAATATTTAGGAGAGTAGAGAATCAACCCAAAAGGGTTCATTAAAAGTCATAGATTCATAAATTATTGAGAAAATGGGCATGAATTAATAATATCATTGGATAGTTTTTTAGGTCACCCTTGTAGGAATAGGGAAGTTGGAGGAGACATGTTAATCATTGTCTCTATTTATGTTTTGATCTTGGAGGCCAGATCGATACATAAAAGGGTAAGTAGTTTCTCTCATATTTTAATCTTGTGGGAGTGTTGAAAAGTTATATATATATAGAGAGAGAGAGAGAGAGAGCCTCTACCTTATAGTATTCTCGATATTATCCTTTCATCATTCTAGAGTTTTATGACCAGAAGGCACTATGAGGTGTGAGCTCAAGGGTAGGTGCACCCTTTTTCAAGGATTAATTGATGAAACATAGGTTCCCTAAATATTTATAGATTTATAACTCTCTAAATAATAGGGTGTGGTTTATCCACATTAGTCATTAGTTTTATGGACACCCTTGATCATTACTCTATAGACAAGGTTCAATTTTCTTATATATGTGATGGGATGGGGAACCGCCTCATGGGATGGGGTGAAGGTCACACATATGTAGGTTCTGTACTCCCTTGGATGAGATATGTATCCTCAGTGAGGTTTGTTTCCTCCAATACAATCATACATTTGATATGAAATTCTTAGGGTCAGGTGTCTTGATGGGTTCTCATGGAAGAGGAAGTTTTTCTAATGAAGAATATACACTAGTAAATTCAGATTATTAACCCTTTTACTAGGTAATAGGTGACCTAATGAAGATAATATGGATCATATATTGATTATTTTATGTTCTTTTGTTTTACTTCATTAGTTACACTATAAATTATATTGAAATTCAAGTTTGTTTCTTTGTCATGATTTTGATTTATTTTTGTTACCTTGAATTTGTAGTAGTTTTAGTAGAGATGTTTAGTTATTATTTATGGGAATAGGGTTTATTTATATAGTACTCATTATGATAAGGTAAGTGGATTATTGGGTCTCTCTCTCTCCTTCACAAGAGTTTTTCATTGTATAATTTTTAATTATATTCATAACTTTACCTCATCTTTTTTTACCCTATCCATTTTTATAATTGGCTTAAATTGAATATTTTTTCATTTTTTCCCTTTTTTTGTGGTATTTTACTAAGTATTTTAATTATACACCCTATATGGGCATGCTTTCCCTCCCATTTTTGTGTTTGTGCAGATGGTGTATGGTATGAAGATGACCTTGGTGACTGAGGAGTAATTGTATTTTGTGCATAGAGGTAGTTTGAAATATCTACAAGAGACTATATTAATAGTCCCGATTTAGGGATGGTATTTTCCCCCATTTAGTTATGTTTATAATTTCATTGGACTCTTTATATCCACTATTTTTATCCTTAAGATATTTATTGTGGGTTAGTCATGTATAGTGGGTGATATTTGTATTCACTCATTTTCTTACTCTAGGTTAGTCTATATTATACTATGTTTTCCATTTAATAGTTTTATTGTAATTTGAAGATATGTATGTTCTTATATACATTAATCAAAAGAAAACCTCTAATTGAGATATTCCTTCTTGGCACTATTATCAATTCCCTGACTTATTAGATGTGGGCTTGGAGTGGTACTGGCCTTGGTGGGATAGGTTGTGTTGTATCTAAAACCTAAGACCCACATAACATTATCTCATTTGATAGCCAAACAAAATGGTTCCTAAAAATGACTAACCTCATCATATTTGACAAAAAAGAGCTATGTTAAAATATCTTAAATCGAACATTACATTTGTCAAAATAATCTATCAATCAAACCAAATTTAACCTACGAATATAACTCATTTATTTCAAAATTACGTCCACAAACTCTTAATTATGAAACACACTCTTCATGTGTTAAAAAATATATTTGATAAAAAACATTTAGTATAAAAATTCTCATTTAAGTCCAAGTAATCCATGTTTTATTTTAAACCATTAACATCCATGTATTCCCCCCATTTATTGGTCTGTTACATTGATGTAAATATAGTTTCTAGTAATTATAAATCACTTTTCTACACTAAATATTAACTAAATTTTTACTAAAACACCATACTCATTCATCTTGTTCATCAATGTTCATTTTATATAATCTATATTCATTTTCACATAAACAATAGATTTATTCTCGAACTAAAACCATGCCAAAAACACTTAATTTCAACCAATACAATCCCAATAGTTCACTCTAATTTGTATGATAATTGTATAATTGTTATATAGATAAGAAAAAAAACATTTCACAATGAATTATTATAAAACACTGGTTAATAGAATAAAAAATCATGAATAATTTCTCTAATAATGATGATGTAAAACTCGATAATTAATCCCCAATTATCACATTTTAATTATTTTCCCTCATGTAATATTATATTTATTTCATTTAAACACATATATTAAGTATTTTTAAAACTTAATAATCTGTATATAATATTTATAATTAATTTAATTTAATTCTCATTTAATTAATATCTAAAATATTCTAAAATCATTAAAATAGTTCATGTTTCATATATATTCACTCAATTAAAATCCAAATAACATAAGAGGTTACATAACTGGAAAAAAAAAATTTTGAACCAGGAACACTTAATCCTCCCTCTAACATAAGAAATCCCTAATTACATTAAACTATAAGAACATATTAAGAATTATAATATGATAGTGATAAAACAAATATTCTTTCAAATAAATAGATATAAAATTTTCAGGCCTTAACAAGAAGAGTCAGACACTACCAATAGATCTCAATTCTATTAATAAATGATAGAGAAGTCACCTCAAGAAGATAGAGAGGGAAAGGGTGATATTAGATAGAGGTATTATCATTAAAATTATCCTTTGAAAATTGTAAAATAATTATTTAATCCAATTCCCATGATAAAGAAAGAACTAAATGATTCTATTTAAAAAATAACTCAAAACCCTACTTGGATCTCTGTGACTAGACACTGACAACCTGATGCCTAGACACTAGCCATATAATAGCTATCCAAAAACACTTATAACTATGAACCATGTATCAAGAACTCAATACCACATCCCCATGTACTTATTTGTCTTTTTCAGAGTAAATTATAAAATTCTACCTCAATAACATCCCTCTCTTTTTATTCTTCCACCCAAAAATCCAAAATTCCTCTCAAAACTGACCAATTTGAATAAAAAAACACTGAAAAATAAAATTAAAACATAACTCAAGCCCAATATTGTTATAAACTCTTAATTAAAGTTATTTTAATCCTTTAGAGTCATTATTGAACACATATTATGAAAACATTATTTCATTGTGACATCATTTATGTTTCTCACTCCCAATTTTCCTCCTTCACCCATCCTTGTTGTAATAAGACATACATAAGTGGAATGTCCTTTCCTCATAATCATTTTTCACTATAATACACAATACACACTAGTATCTCTATGAAGGATGCATCTAAATTAAATACTAATTCATAAAACTAAAGCACATAAGACTGATATGATTTGTATTTCCCTTGAATATGATATATAAGATACACCATGAATTTTAATACAATATGAAGGAAATTCCAAATGATAAGAAATTTTTTTTACCAATTCCAAAATTTCAAATAGTCTAACATAACATTTACCTAACTTCCCCTACTTTATTAATCTTTGATTTCCCAACTAAGGTGAGACGTAATGAAATAAATGGTCTCCAACATCAAACATGAGAGGATGGCTCCTCCAATCACTATATGAATTTTTTTTAATTTATATTGTGTATAATCAATTTATAGTCAACTGTATCAAATCAAAAAACAATTATACCATATTTTACCCAAATAAATATGTTTCCCTAAAAACAATTTCATAATAAATGGTATTTATATAATTTTATATATAATGCCTTAAAAAATCCATATAAATAAATAATTATTATAAATTATTATAAACATGTTATACTAAATCCATATTCTCATAAAATGAACCTCTAAAATCAAGAATAAATGTATGAATCATATCCTCAAAAATATTGACAATAAACCCAAATTGACCATTTTTCTATGGATGATAAGTTGATATGAACTTAACCGTATTTCCCCAATCCTTTTTTAAGCCTTTCCAAAATCTATATGTGAAACTCACATTATGATTTGACATAATTATATTAGGTATATCGTGGAACTTCATGATCTCCAAATCATAGATCTTCCCAAGTTTACCAACCATTAAGGTATCCCTAGTCATAAAAATATGTGATATATTAGTCAATCAATTAAAAATAACCCAAAAAAATCTTTCAATTCAGGGATTTTGAAAATCAGTTATGAAATCCATGATGATTCCATCACATTTCTAATCTTGAATAGGTATACACTAATTCATTCACATGGGTTTTTGATGTTCATATTTTACACTCTAAGAGGTAAAGTATCTCACAATGAACCTATCCATCCCTCGTTTCATACCTAACCACCAAAATTATTATCTTAAATTACAATACTTATTGACAAAACTAGTATTGTTTTCCCAATAATAAATATATAAATATGTCATCAAATTTTCTTATAAATCTGATGATATAATGGAAATATAATAAATAATTTCCCAAAAGCATCAATCTAAGTATCAACTACCCAACATATAATCTATCATAGAAATATTTGTACTTGGAGTCTAATATCTAACCCACTTTCACTCACCCCATACAGAATGACTTAATAGTCATAGTTTATAAGAGAACATGACATTTTAATTCTTAAACATTAAGATAAAATTCATAAAATTACACATAGCTTCCACTCATCCTTCAACTCAAAAACTATGACTACTTAACACTTATTATTCAAAGTATTAGAAATAATAATCCATTTACCTAAATTATAATTAAAATCTAAATAAACTAATTGATGATGTTTATCCCACCTCCACTATCATATATTAAATTCTCACTAAGAAAATATAAACTTCAAGATATTATGATCAGTTTATAAAAAAAATCTCACATAAAACATAATGTTTCCAACTCTTGAGAACATTAACCATTCTGAAATGACCGAGATTAAGAATAGGGTAATTATTTCCATGTATAAAAATCTGGAAAGAAACATATGCCGCTATTTTTTCTTTTGTATTAATAGACATACTAAACCCACACCAAAGAAATCATAATAAATATCGTAATGCTTCCATGACTCTAGTAGAATGAGAATATTATATAATGTAAATATGTAGTTTAACTCTCAAAATATAGCCTCTCATTTATCATCCATTTTTAATTTCAATACATTTCTAGTCAATTTCATCCCTAATGTGGATAAGAAAAAGAAATATTGAATGAAACATTGATAATAACCTTTGAGAATAAAGAAAATATGGATCTTGAAAATACTATTGGGTTTCTACTAAGTCATAATAGCGTACACCTTCTTAGGATCCACAAATAACTCAGATTCATAAATAACATGCCCAAGGAATTCCATAGCTAGGATATAAAAATCGAATTTGGATATATTATCCTATAATCAATGTGCTCTCAATGGGTCTAAGACAATAGGCAAAAAATTCCCCATGCTCCTCAAATGATTATGAGTATATTAATATTTCATTGATAAACATGATCGTGAATGAATCGAAATAAGGGTATAAAAATGATTCATCAAATCCATAAATATAGTTGGTATATTTATCACCCTAAAATGAATCACCAAGAATTTAGAATATACATATCAAATAACAAAGGTTGTTTTTATCTCATCATCGACTCACACTATCAATGGGTGATAACCTATTCATGGATTAATATTTTAAAACAACCAATAACCCACTATTTATTGAAATAAATCATTAATATATAGAAAATGATATTTTTTCTTAATGGTTGATAAATTCAACATATGGTACTAAACACATAACAATAAATTCTCATCTGAATTAATAACTTAAACCATCAGATCATCCCCACAAAGATACAATTTTTTTGATTGAATCCCTTGGATTCAAGATCTTTTAACAATGTTTTAAATTATCTATGCGTAACTAGATCTATATTATAATGAGGTATAGATATAGGCTTGGTTCTTGGTATATATCAAATCATGAACTACACCTCCCCATTTTTCTTAATTCTAAAAAATATTTTGGGAGTACATCCAAATATAAATCAACCATATAAGGAAAATATCATTAAAAACACGCTCAAATGATTCAAGATCCATCCCTACTACCTGATATGTGATCATCCTAAGATACCTCAAATAATAGTTGGATCTATAGGTATTATAGTCTCATTCTCCCAAAAAATATAAGATTACTCACATGATGGATTGAAGGTAACTTTATAATAGTAACAATCAATAGAAACTTTAAAAATTCACACCAATATATTCTTATAGTTGCATAAATTCTCTTTATATATAAAATTAATAAGTCTGAAATATTCTAAAATCCATGGATAATAATAACACATTTTGGAAATTTTTTAACGGGGTCCTCTGATGTTATCAATTGAGTATTCATAATTAAAATCCTATGTGTAAACTCAACATTCAAATCTAAGTCGGGTATAAAAAAAATATTATTAAAGAAAAAGGGGAGAAAATGTATCCAATGACCCACTATAAAAGGTAGAGGTATCCAACATCATACCTATAACTATGAAAGAATCTTCAGCATGATCCATTGGTTCCAAATCTATAGAAAATAACAGAAAAGGTCATATACCTTGACCCTACCCCTTAGTTGACTGAATCCCCTATACAGAATCTCTATGGTAAACCAATCCCTCAGAAACCATGTTGCCTCCATGATTAGACCTCCCAAATGAAATATGGATAATAATTTAGTGTGGTTCACTATCCCATGATGATATGTCCGATTAGAATACAGATAATTTCCTTTACCCTGATGAACTACTTTCCAATAGTATTTTATATTATAACCTTTTTTATTGAAAGAATAGAATTCTATTGACTCATTGATATGAAAAATAAAGGAATATACTTTTTAGACACACTATTAATAATCTAATATTTCTCTTACATTGGTATATATAGAATAAAAATTCTTCTCTTTTCCATCTAATCGATCTATTCCCTTGTAATATATATCTCTATTTTTCTTCTTCCCACCTCTAGTTTCACTAGATCTCCTCAAATCACTCTTTTATTATTCAAGATTATTATATTTCCTAACATATTTATTCCAAACATCTAAAAATTTACATAAAAAAAGTAGTTGAACCCACAAATTATTCTCTAAATTAATTTTATTCTTAAAATAGAGAGCTTTATAAGTCTCGTCATGTCTCAAGTTGGGAAAAAATAACCAAGTATGTAATTTTAAAAGCATAATCATGAATAGAAATAAACTCAATTTTAGGTCCATGAAATCCTAGCATCATATAATTATTAGTATATAGGGATATAATTTCTCAAAGAGGAGATCATAGAAAAAATCCCATGACAATACATCAGTTTTATTTTCTAAGACCAAAATATCCCAATAATGTTGGATAGGATTTTAAAGAATAAAGATGGGAAGATTCACTTTCTTCTTCCATGGTGTATTAATATCCTTGAAAAATCTTATCCATATTATCTATCAATTAAAATACATTATGATTCCTTGCATGCTCCCTAAATATGGGAGGTTAATTCCCTCAAAAATAGGAAACCACTTATCCACCACAGCCACCTCCTGATATAGCCTTCTTTCCATGTTTTTAAATAACCTTAATCCAACTCCATAATATTTTTTTTTCAATTGAAGTATTGAGTTCTCCCACCAAAGTAAAATCCTTATCTGCCCCCCCCCCCCCCTCTTATGAATATTATCATAATACTCATGTTCAAATTATTTCCTATTACACTCATCAATGTTGTTATTTTATTTAATGATTATATAAAAATAAATATATTAGGTACCAATCAGTTTCAAAAAATTTATGAAATAAACACGCCATATATCACATTCTATACATGATCACAAATTAATTAGTTAATAAAAATAATCACATTACATTATCAATTTTTTATAAACAATATCAATTTATTGATCAATTATTAATAACCTATTCTATAGAACACAAGTTAATTTATTAATAATCAGATACTTTAATTGAAATCAAATATTTTATCAATTTCAAACAAATTCTCACACACATGTCCTATGTATATATGTTCTAAAATGATACATGAATAGGAAACTATTCACCCAAAAATAGAGTGATTGTAATTCCTCACAATCTCTTTTATAAATCAAATAAATAAAATCTCATAATATTTAAGAAATTGATATTTTTATTATTATTGTGTTGGTAAATAACACACATATAACATTCATTCCAAGTATCAACTCCTAAAATCCAATCTAAAAAATATTATATATATCTTCAACATAGTAAATAAACTACTCTGATACCAATTTTTAATATCTCAGGTCGGTATGATCATTCCAATAAGGTGAAATACAACAAGACCTCAAGTACACTCCCCAATCACTAAAGTTTGATGATTTAATGACCCTGACCCCAGTATCCCAGATTTAGTGCCTTACTTTATTAAATTGGCATGATTATAAGAAATATAATCCCAAAGTAACAAATTGTTCATTAGTCATGGAGAACCATATACATACATGAAACCCATATTGGAAAAATAAAATGAAACAAAATATATAAAAAAGAAACTACTCAGCATATTTGAAATTCATTCTACTAATTTATCTTCATATCAAGGGAAAAAGAAGAATAAGATAGGTTAGATCAAATTATCAGTAAGGGTATTCATGTAGTGGAAGCTATCATAAATAATTAAAGGAAAATATGGAAGGTTAAAAAATTGAAACACATTCCATTTAATCAATAACTTTAGTATGATATGGATGGAATAAAATATGATCAAATAAACTTTAATGAATTGGCTTTAAACATTACATATTCTAGTGATTTAAGTCAAGAATCAACATTATTATATTTCTAAGATTATTCTGGGTTTAGAGTTTTTATAGAATTGGGTCTAACTATTTCATATAAAACATATACATTACATGTTGACACTACTACACATTATTTATTTATTTTCATAAAATGAAAGTCTTTAAAATCATCAGAATTTTCATCTTATTCTCATTATTGTCCCTAATATTAATTAAAACTTGTGAAAAAATGTTTTCAAAATGTGGGATGAGCATAATAAACTTAATAAGAAGCATAAAAATAAGAAATCTATTAGTCCAATGAAAAAAATTAAATCCCATGAAATAGTTACCTTTACCTCAACATTCTTTGAGAGAATGGAAGAATTCATTTTTACATGAAAAAACACACACTTTTGGATCCAAAAAACAATTAAAACCCATATCAAGAAATATAAAACCATTTTCGGAAACTTAGTGTGTCACATTCATAAAACACTTTAAGACTCTTTAGTTAGAATAACCATATGACCGAATTCCAATATAACCAATACCCAATGCATTGAAGCACTATCTAGAGAAACCCAGATCTATATTTTGATCAATCAGAGATATTTAGGACCCCCCATAGTATAATCTATAATGGGATCATCTATATATATGGGAAAACCCATTGTAGAAGTTATAATGGGATCACCCAGTGCTATTTGGGCCACCCCATCGTATAAGCTGTGACGGGCCCACACAGTGCTATATGGTCCACCCTATTGTATAAGTTATAACATGCTCACCCAGGGTTATCTAGTACACCCTGTCAGATAATGACCAAGTTCCATATTGTGAATAAAACATTTATTTTCTTTCACTTTATCATCATAAAATATTTGAAAAAGTCAAATCAATTTTGGATATCAAAATACCTTTTACGAATATCATATCCATGAAATGAACATTAAACAAATGAATCTATTCTTTGAATATAATATAAATGGAAATAAAAATTAAGATATTAAAAATTCATTGAAAATTTAATATTAACATGAATTAATCAATATGTATATGTTTAACTCAAAGGGTATAAAATGGGTACATAATTCCCTTACACTTTGTAATCAGTCAAATCGTATGCACAAAAAACATAATAATTATCAAATGAGACATTTAAAACCATAAAGATAATGAAATTCATGATATTATATATCAAGGGGAAGTATATATATATTGCACATAATAAATCAGTGGCGAATAAGGCATGTATCTCACAGAAGTAAAAGTGAGATGAGAAACCCTTACCTCACATTCAGCTTCCTTCAAATATGATCAAACTTCCTCTTCAATATCACCTCCTTGAGGTACCCCTTTATAACATTGTATTCGTTTATTAGATGAGACCAACATCACTTGGGTGTGTGTGGAGTTGGGAGGGGAGATTTTGGTAGATATTTGAAGAGCTTCAAGGATTGTGAGGAAAAATGGGGTGGTGACGGGTGGTATTTACACATAAAGAGGGGTGGTTTTAAGTTATTAAATAATTATTATTTTATATTTAAATCCAACCACATTGAGTTGGAATTAATTTCCTTGAATTTTTTTGATAATTAAGTTGTAAAGGCTGGTTAGGTTTGATAAATACCTCCAAACCCATAAATTTTGTAATTTTTAATATTTTAAGTCTATTACTCATTACATAACATAAAAAACCATGACAGGACCATCTGGGTTTAGTTTCTTTGGAAACATGGAAACAAAAACAACTCGTTCACAAATCATCTACATCATCTACTTTTTATCCCTTCATAACTAGAACTCTTTTTGACATGTCAGACTCAATACCTTCCTTCATGTCTTAGAAAAATATACATAATAAAGGGGTGATCTCAGATGCTTAGTATGGGTAAACAAGGGAGATATCAATCATTTAATAAGGTAATAAGACCATGAACATGAATCTTTCAAATTATAATCTACATATCACATATCATAATCATGATTTTTGGAATAAATCATACAAGTTCATAGTACATGAATCATAAGAAAATAAAATTGGCATCAGACCTGGAAGTGCTTTTTACAATAAACCTCTAAATTTTTGAACATGTAAAAATATAAATAGGTTCACTCATTATGTTAAAGACATGAAATCGGGCCCCTCCATAAACTTATTTATATAAAATACATATCCAAGCATAACATTATGAACATGTAATCAGATTCATGTATAACATTGTGAATATGTAATCAGGTGCACGCATAACATTGTGAACATGTAATCAAATTCATGCATAACATTAGTGAACATTTAATCGGTTTTATGTATAACATTTATGAACATGTAATCAAGTTCACACATAAAATTTATGAACATGTAATCAGGATTATACAGAACATTTGTGAATATGTAATCAGGTTCATACATAACATTTTTACTCATTAGTTATCCATCATTAACCACTGAATTTGAAGGAGATATAGGTCCCATCAATCACACAATAAAAATCATATATATTTTTTCCATATGAACATAAATTTTTCATCACATCAGAACCCATGTAAAGAAATTTGTTTTGTAAACATTTTATCGTAACATAATTCTTAGAGTGGAAATGGGATTTTGAAAAATCATTCTATCATAAACCAACCATAAAAATAATGAATATATTATACTTGAATAATATACCTAGTAAATCATAAGTAACATTAAATAATTTTATCTTATATGTAAATAAATTTTGAAAGATCACTTGAAATAATTCTTTAGAAAAATATTTGTATAAATATCATATCATTGATGTGAGGATTAATAAAAATAATAAATTATGTGTATTATCAATAAATCCACAAAAAGTATAAATTAAATATAATACAATAAAAATTTATCTCATACATAATCATAGCACAACATAATCTATGAAGTAGAAGGTTAACCCAAATAATAGAAATTGGGTTCAGAATTTCTTTTCCACTTTGTAATTAGTCGAATCACATCCCTTATAAAAGTAATAATAATAAAATTAGAATTTTAAAACATTCATATAATTATATTAATGATATTATATGTAAAAATAATATTATATACAACACACATAAAAAATAAGTGGTGATTTCAGAATATATCTCACAAGATAAAAAAGTCATACGAGAAACCCTTACCTCGCACTTTCCTTTGGTTTTACGTTCTTTAACCTCCTATATAAAGGTTTAAATAATGTTATTAATTTATTAAAAACCATAATCATATATATAATACCTTATATGATACTTTTATAACATCTGACCACCCATTCATTAATAATATTTCATTATTTTCATTGTTTTGGGTGTGTTTGTTTCATGGTTTCATGATAGGTTTATTTGTATATAATTATGGATTTTTTTTTCAAATAAAAATTAAACTCAAAAAGTGAACTGAAATGGTATTAATGAACTTACATACTTTAAAATGGTCATATATGTCATTTTAATTTCTTACATAAGAATGATTCATTTGGTAAAATGTTAATGATAATTGTTTAGTTTAATTTGGCAGTTTTTCTGACCATCACGAACTAGTTTTGATTTATTTAATATTATGACAATATATTAGTTCAATAACATGAAATAGATTATAATATACTGATTAAAATATTATTTATCCATAATAATAGTTTTATTAAAATCCATTAATTTAGTAATAGAAAATGAACAAAATCATTTTTCGCATAGGTAATTAACCGGTATAATTATGACAATAGTTTCCATTATTTAAATAAGAGGAGATGAGAAACGAAATGGTTAAGAGATATTCAATTTGAAATATATAACTCTAGTATATAAATTATTCTTGAGGTATCATTCCTTTATGGATGAAGTATATGAGAAGAAAGTATAGTAAGAAAAGAAAATATCAAATTTAAAGACCCAAACTCGCACTTCCTAATTCGGTGCTAAACAAATGTTGTTTATTTTTTTATTAAAATGAAATCAAAAATACATGATGCTTTATAAAATAAAAGTCCTTTTCCTGTCTAGGTTCTATATAATTAAACAAAATCCTTACAATTTATTATATTTCTTCAAAAATAAATAAATAAAGTAATTCTCTTCACACATAATAACTCTTTAAGAAAAGGCATCCATTTCAGAACTTATAATACCTATGAAAAATAATTTTAAAAACTTGGTATGAGAATTAGATTTCACTATAAGGTGTTTTAAAACCATTGAAAAACTATTTGATAAAATAACTTTTTAGAAACCCTTTAAAAAAATTATATCATATATATATATATATTTGATATTTAAATAATTTTAAAAATAATTCCAAAAATACTTATCATTTAAAAAAACCCATTCAAAAATATTCGTTGAAAAAAAATTATCCTTAAAAATTCATTCAAAAATAATATTTATTTTATAGATTAAACTATTATTTGGTAGATCTTATGAAAACGGTGTGGCCACAAGAAATATCACTAGTAGTACAATGTTTTATGAGGTTGTGGGTTCACTACACATTCTTCATTAACTTATTTGATACCGAAGTGGTGAATTTAGTTTTAATAAAATATCTTTAATGAAAATGTTCCTTTCTCAATCATCCCCAATTAAAAACAACTTTTAAAATATACGTGAATAGTTTTCAAAGAATAAAATAATTTTTCATCCTCAATAATTTGACAAAACTAGTTTTTTTATAAAATAATTTTACAATTTGGATAAATCCATAAATTTAAAATAATAAAGGGCATAATTTAAATACAATTAAAAATGAAATTAAAAATAATTGTTTTATTCAATAAATATAATGTTGTTAATATGAATAATTGAATTATTTGGTATAAAATTATCTTCATTTCATAGGAGAAAAACATAAAAATCAAATATGATTTAAAACTAGTAAACTATTTCAAATTTGAAAATTGAATCTGGGAATAAGTCTTTTTTTTGTATAGATTTTGAAATTTCCATAAAATCATAAAATATATACATTAAATAAAAAATTATAAACTTCAAAAAAAATTAAAAAATTTAAATCTCTTAATTTTATTCCTATAAGACGCATTCTTCTTGGAAAAACACTTGTTCACTCTTTATCTTAGTGTCTCTCATACTCCCTAAACTAGAAAATAGATAGAAGAAAGAAAACAAAAGATACTTCCTTCCACTTTTAGTATGCCTCACTCAACCTCTTTTATAGCCTCAAAACTCCTCGCTAAACACATATTTATACATACACTTAAAATATTAACAATATAATTATGGATAGATGCATATTCATTAAGTCTGCTGCAGAAGCATATGGAGTTATAAATTTGAGTTTCTCAATATAATCAATAACCAATTGATCATTTTTCATTAAAAGAGGTTGTAAAAGGTGATTAGATATTGGATTGTAAGATTTATGAGGAAAAATTAAAACCATCTGATGGATTTTATGCAATAGACATATCTATAAAAAATTGACTAACAATGAATATAACTTGTTGATTACGTTTGAAGGAAAAAAATATAGATCATTAACAGGAAAATCCAACTAATTCAGTTAAGAAATCATATCAATTTGAAATTATAATCGATTTAATTTTGGTTTGGTAATGATTATTAAAGAAGCTGCGAGCCGACCAAAAATGGTAAAATCAAAGATTGAAATCAGTACTATTGTCTCACCTCCATTCATAAATCAGGTATATTCTTTGTAAAAACCCCAATTATATTGGAAAATGACGAACATAGGACAATGGATGAAGATCAAGGAATAAAAATCTATATTGAAGATGAATAGGTCACTTTTGAATCGAAACTGACCTTGACAGGAAGAATCAAACACCAAAAATAAAAGCACAACCAAACTTCAAAGATCTGTATAACGATATACAGGAGGAAGACGACAATATATTCATCTATGATTGATCTCTTTCATCCAAGATCGAAGCCCCTTTATGGTTGAACCATAAACTAGTCTAACCTCACTCAAACTCTGTCTCAAGCAGCATATCTCCTTCATCTTTCCTCAAATCCTCAACTATGGTCAAGACCTCCATCCAAGCTCAACCATAACTATACTCAGTTTCGAACCAAGGGCACTTGGAGTACCCTCAAAATCAAACCCTCGCTCTTGGTTTCCCTTAAAATGGGGTCGATCGCCTTTATCCCTTATACATGTTTCTCTTTTGTTTCATTTTTTAATACAATTATATTTTATATTTTCTGTTTTATTTATAGATATATATTTATATATATTAATTAAAAATACACATAATTCATAAAATCATAAAAAAAAAATATGAATTCTATTTATAATTAAAAAATAATAATTTATATTTTAAAAAATATATTTTCTCTTAAAAAATATATTTTTATATATATTATTACTTTGCAAAATAATTTTTTAATAAACATATTTAAATGTACACAATGGGAGTTTTTTATTTCGAACAAAAATTACTATAACATTTTATTATTTTTATCATTAACATATTAGTAAAGAAAAATTAAATAGTTATTTTTTCAAAATATCCATAAATAATTATTAATATATCATCTATATTAACTATTTATACCTATAATTTTCAAAAGGCTTTTTTGTAATATTTTAAAAATATACGTACATAAAATTTATATAAAAACCCATTTCTTAAAAAATAAAATGATATTTTATAATTTCAGTCAATGCATATTTTTATTATAGAAAATAACATGGTTTCACAAATTTTTTTAATTAAAAACTTTATTAGTTGGTTTTTAAATTATAAATTGTAACATTTTTATTCAAAAATCACTACTTGGATTTCTTTGGATGTTACATTCTCTCTATTTTTACCGTGGTAACATTTTTAGGACTAAAAATGAAAATAAACTTACTACCTAATTTTTACCTTCTAATTCCAAATATGAAATCCATTTTACCAAATTAAATTTATATAATTGGAAAACGTATATTTAAAATTAATCCTGCAGATGTAATGGGAAATTGGGTTTTGAAAATGTAAATGTTCACAAGTTTTAAATGTTTTTATATCCAATTTCAATGTAAAATGGATTCCAATGACCTAAAAAATAATTATTTAAGTATAATTGAACTAATTATACTTTAAACAAAATCAAAATATGATTTAACTATATAAATTATTTGGGTGAAAAGTCAATTATCAAATAAAATGAAGTATTTTTAATTATTTATCAAAAAATTTAACTTATTAGAAAAATAACAAAAAATAACCCTAAGATAATTTTTATATTTATCTTTCAAGTAAATTATTTTTCAATTAAAATTTATTAAAGTGTCAAAATTTAGTTTTAAAATAGGTGCCTTATTAAAAGGAGGGGAAATGCCTTTTAGAAAAAATATAGTTTTTTTCTTAGAATTTTATTTATTCCTATATTTATACTATAAAACTTATTGCATGAATTTAAGAACATTTAATTGAATATATAACATATAAAGTTCATAAATTTATTTCACTAAAATAAATTAATTTAATTTTTTAAGATAAAATTTCATTGTGGTCGTAAAAAGAGTTTTATTATTAAAACACATTCTTTCATGTTCAATTAGTTTTTATTTTAATTTCTAATTAATTGGTAACAACTGAATTAATTTTATAAATATATATAAATAATATTTTAATAATTAGGTTAATATTATTAATTATTTTCATTCCAAAATCTAAGTGATAACTATCACAATTAAAACATAATAACTTTTAGTTTTTTTATGTTTAGTGTTTCATGCAATGTAAACTATCCAAAATATTAAAAATATTTAAAAATATTCATACTATAAAATATTGTGGTGTTAACCTAGCCTAAAACATTTCATATTCAAGTTATTTTAAATTAGAATTAATTTTCAAGAATATTTTTAATTTATAGTTTTGTATAAATAAGAAAAATTCTTATAAATTAAACTCATACATTACAAGTGGACACTTATACTCAGTGTCCATTTTTTCATCATATAAAACTATTTAAAAAAAATTATTCATTCATGAAAACTCTTCATGACTATCAATAAGACTTATTTATTTCCCTTACACATCTTATAAAGAAAATTCAAAAATTTGGGATGAGCACAAAAAAGAACAGTAAGGGATATAAGAGAAAGTAAAATGTTAATCGAGTGAAAAAATGAAAACCCATATAATTTTTAACTTTTTCTTAAATTTTCATTGAGCATATGAAATAAATACTTTACACTTCAAAAAAACACATACCTTTTTCTCAAATAAAATCATTAAAACCCATATTAATCCCTTAAATCATCATTTGGTGAAATAGAGATTCATATTCATACAAAAACCCTTCAACCCACTTTTAATTAGAATAACCATAAATTTGAATACCAAAATTTCCTTACTTAATTTAATAGAGCTCTAAATGGGAACACTCATAATTTAAACAATTACGGGCTTACTCAGTGTTATCTGGGCCACCCCATGTTAATTTGTTATAGGCTTTATCTGTGTCATCAGAACCACCTCATGTTAAGCTATAACGTTCCTTCCCGGTGTTATCTGGGTCACCCCATGTAAACTTGTAATGGGATTTCCTGGCACAATCTAGGCCACCCCAAGTTAATATATAATAGGCTTTACCAGCACTATCTATTCCACCCCATATTATGTTGTAACAGGATTTCGTAGTGCAATCTGGTCCACTCAATGTAGAATACTCAAGTACCATTTAATGAATCACAAATTTTATGCATGAATTTTTTTTATCATAAAGAATTTTAAAAACTTCTTTAAATCATAATAAAATCACTTTTGGATATCAAAATACTCTTTCCTTTTTAAAAATGTCTTTTAAAATCGAAACACAACACACATCATAAAGAAAAACATTATTTGAAAATAACTATGAAATTTTATAAAATAATAAACAATGAATTAAAGTGTCATGATGGTGAGAAAATATGATCATGTTGTATAAGTAAAAAATAAACTTTCTTTTTGAAATTTTTAATAAGAAACTATAAAATAATATTTTTTAAAAGAAATTACCTTACAAATATCATATCATTGAAGTGAGAGTCAATCAAACGAATCAATTATGTGTATTCACTACAAATTCACATAAAACAAGTCAAAATAAAACATAATATATTAGAAAGTGATATAACTTATAATTTAGAAATGCATAATTAATAAGTATAAGTTTAACTCGAAGAATGGAATTGGGTTAAGAATTCCCTTATACTCCATAATCAGTCAAATCGTATGCACTGTAAAAGTAATAATTATCAATGAATCGTTGAATACCATGAAGATAATGAGATTCATGATACGATATATTAAAGGGAAGTATATACATCATTCAAAATAACTTAGTGGTGAATAATACCAGAAACTAACAGAAATAAAAATCAATATAAGAAACTATTTCAATGTCCATACCCTTCAGGTGAGAATTAATCAGTAAGGTGATTATATATAAAAATTTATATTTATTCAAATAGAAGTGAAGATACATTATATATTAATCATAAGTGATTACACAAATAATCTTGTAATAATAAAATCAATGAAATATTTGTATAAACCAATGAATGAAAATTGATTTAATAAAAACTTTACCTCTTACTTCCCTTTAGTTTTGTGTACTTTAACATCCTCTCAAATATCACCTCCTTAAGGGACCCCTTGAGGACCTTGTATTTGGTATTTTTTTGAGATCAATATCACTTGTCCATGAATATAGTGATGAATATAGGGTTTGAAAGATATTTAAGGAGTTTTAAGGCTTGTGAGGAGAAATGGAGTGGTGAGGGTTGGCATTTATACTTGAGGAGGGGTGGTTTTAAGTGATTAAATTATTATTATTTTATATTTAAAGCCAATAACATTGAATTGGTAATGATTTACATGAATTTGGCATATAATTAATGTTTTAAGGGCCTGTTAGGGGTAGTAAATACCTCAAACACCCATTAAATTTTGTATTTTTAGGTATTTTATGTTTTTACCTTTAAACTTCACCATGTTTCATTATTTTACCAATATTGTGGTAAATGTTTTTTTACCACAGTAACTTTTTATGCCTAAAATATTAAAAATTACCTTACAATATAATTTCAACCCTATGATTCTAAAGAAAATTAAATAGGTTAAAATAAACCTATTATAATATAATTTAACCAGAATAATACTTTTATAACTAGACAAGAAGGCAGTAAAGGAAAAAAGAAAAATCAGACGGAGATGGTAAACTACCATAATTTGGAAAATGGTTTCCTTTCATTGAATAATATGAGATGAGAAATGAAATGGATATTATATATTACATTATAAACATAAAACTTTAGTATATACATGATTTTATAGTCATCGTGGCTTGATGGATGAAATAGTTGAGGAGAAAATAGAACAAGAAAACAAAATAATAGAGGTGCTCTGAGAAAATTACCTCTTGAATATCACCTCTTTGAGGGACCCTTTGAGGACTTTGGATTTGTTATTTAGGTGATAAAAGTAACACTTGGATGTGGGGAGAGTGGGGAGGAGAGTATTTAGTAGATATTTGAGGATCTTCAAGTCTTTTCATATATCATTTTCCTTCCATCTTGATAAATTATCCATGATTTGTAGAAAATAACATCATTAAACCATAAAACAAATACTCCCAAAACCACAAAAATAATAAATATTATTAATTAATGGGTTATAATATGTTAGTAAAGTATCATATAAGGTATTTTAATTTTTTATTAATTAATTAATAACATTCTTTAAACTATTTTATAGGAATTTTAAGAATTCCTCACTAATGGGAAGTACGAGGTAAGGGGTTTATTAATTCAATTTACATTTATTGAGTTATATGTATTCTTTATTGATTTTATTATTCCAATATTGTTTTTGGAATAATTTGTGATTAATTTATGTTTTATATCAACTTTTATTGGTTTGGATATACTTTTTTTACACATAATAAACCCATTTATAAATTTTAACCTCAAATATATGATCTTTGTAAGGGTTTCTCATCTCACTTTTACTTATGTTATATATATTCCAAATTATCCAATTAATTGTTGTGTGTGGTGTATATATACCCCTTTATAATATCTTATCATTAATCTTATTATCTTCATGATATTCTATATTTCATTTTATAATTATTAATTTTATGGTGAATATATTTTGATTGATTATAAAGTGTACTGGAATTCTTAAACCAACTTACATTCTTTGGGATAAACATATAATTCTATATTATTCCATTCTAATCTTATTTTTGATATGAATTTTGAATAACTTAAGTTTTATTTACATTTTTTATATGGATTTACAGTGCATTCACATAATTTATTCATTCGATTAACACTCATTTCATCGATATGATATTTTTAAAGGTTATTTTGATATCCAAAAGTTATTTGAGTTATTTAAAAAAATCAGAAATTGAAATTTTATAAATGTTTTATTTACAGTATGATAGTTGAGAATTATATGATGTTCTGGCCTAGATAGCATTGGGTGAACCCTTTAAATCTTATATGATGGGGCGTCCCAGATAGTACCGGGTGATCCCATTATATCTCATATGATGGGGTGGCCCAGATAGCTTTGTGTGATTCCATTATATCTTTTGGTGTTTCTAGATAACGCTCCAATTCATTGAGTATTGATTATATTAAAATTTATCCATATGGTCATTCAAATTGAAAAGGATTTTATGAATTTTATTCTATAAGGGTTTTATTTTTCTTGTTATGGGTTTAAATAATTTTATTTGATCTAAAAATGTGTTCCTTTTCATGAGAAAATTATTTGATTCAAAATATTAATAAACTTTAAGATAAAGTTATGTATTACCTAGGATTTTATGTTTTCACTAGACTAACAGTTTTATTTCTTTATTTCACATACTTATATTTATGTAATCATCTCGTGTTTTTAAATTTTTCACTTGGTAAAGAATCTGTTGGGATGGATATGAGGACAAGATGAAAATAGTAAAGATATGTCATAAAAACATGTTTTATTTTAAAATCAATTCATTTTGTGGAAAAAAATACTGAGTATAAGTTTCCACTTGTAATTTAGGGGTTTAATTTGTAAGATTTTTTCCTAATTCTATAAAACTATAAACCTAAAATATTATTGGGAAGATAAAGTGACTTCTAGTTTTAAAATAACTAAAATATGTATTGTTCCCTTTTTCATTTTGAAAATAATTTATTTTTCAAAAGATTCAAAATTATAAAAAAATAATCTTTATTTAAAAATAATCTTATAATATTGTAAATAAATATTCAAAAAAATTAGGTATCATGATTGAAGGAAAATTGAATCATGAAATATAATTTGAAAAAAAAAATCTTATATATTTTTGGTAGAGAATTCATAAAGCACCTCCTTTGAAAGACTACAAATAATATTTCGTTGAAAACATTTTATAAAAAGTAAAACATGCGTGAAATGGATTTAAATAATAATAGGATAATATTGAAAAAAAATATCTTTAGATAACATGGATAGAGAAGATAAATATTCCCCAGTGCATACTTAGATATAAACAATCCCTAATAATAATGAGATTGTAAAATAAACCCTAACCTATTTATAATCAGTCAAATAATATGACCCATAAAATTAAAAATAATCAAATGAAAAATTTAATACCATAAAGATAAATTATTCATGATATGATATATAAAAGTTTCATTACACAACATAAAATAAATATGTTATGAATAAGGCATATAACTCACAGAAATAAAAGTAAGATGAGAAACCCTTACCTTGAACTTTTCTTTAATTAAATATAATTTAACCTCCTTTATAATGGTTTAAATAATGTTATAAATTTACTAAATAACTATATTTATATTTATAATATCTTATAATATCTTTATAATATTTTATCACTCGTTTATTAATAATACTTCTTTATTTTCATTGTTTTGGGTGTTAAATGCATTATTTTATCGTGCATATTTTCTCATGAATGTCCTAGTTTTATTTTATTGGATTAATAGAAATCATTTACATAATTATATTAATGTTATAAATATAATAATTAATAAATTAATAAAGTTTTATAACCATTATTTAATGTTTAACATGTGAAATGAATAGCATCACATCATGAAGATGGTAGGTCGTACGTACACACGAGTAACGATATCATTCCATTAATGGGTAAAATGGTAAGGAATTGGAGGGTATATTAATTTTAAATAACCAATATCATTTCATAATTATCATATATATCCACTATTTCTATCATTATACCCATCCAAGTAGAGTGGTGATGAAGAACAAATTACACTATTGTGCGGTGATGGAAAGTCGTATGTATGCACACACAATGCTTTTATTTTTATTAGAATGTATAAAAGGGGTATTGTGATTTTCCATAATAATAATAATATATCAACATCTATATTATACTGTATATTTTTATTTTAGTATGGAAAAAACAAATTAATTGAAAGTGGAATAAGAAATAAACATGAAAGAGTCGATAAAAACAGTACCCCTCCTTCGGTGGACTTCCTTTAATCTCTTCTTATGGGATCTAGGGTTAATACATTGGAAGATACGAAACCTCTAGAACTTAAAAAATGATGTTTAAAAGGTAAATGGGTAGGTTTTTATCATGATATATGTCTCAAAGTTGTGTAAATAATTAAAGGAAGGAGTGCACTTTTATAATTGAGGTGAGGGGCACTTTTGGAAACTCTCATAATATTAAAATATAGTAATGTTGTTCTAGAGACAAACACATCTACATGGTATATAAATGAATAAGAGATGTAATTTTAGACCATATATTATCCAATTTGGGATTATTTAATATATTTATAATTTTTAAATAATTTAATAAAATATTAATTTAATAAAATATCATTATTTTCAAATTTAATACTATTCATTTAATTTGACGTAAAATACATAAATGTAATGTGATAATTAAAATATAATGACTTCATACATCTTTTAAATATCCTATTTTTCTATAAAATTCATTATATATATTAAATTATCCCAAATATATCAAAATTTATACTTTTAAAATCAATTATTCTATTTTTATGTTAATAAAATAAATACAGTATTTAGCATTACATAAGAATTTATAGAAATTATATTATTTTTAAAAATTAAATATAAATTTATATAATGAAACTAATTGCATAAATATCAAAATAGACATTTATTTTTATTTATATATTGATTTTTTTAATAAGTGGACACATAAAATATATTAAATACAAAGAGAGTGGCATTTTGTAATTATCATCGAATTAAATAATATATACATTATTTTCATAGAAAATCTTCCATTAAATAACTAAAATTTCATATTAAGGTGATAAGTGTAGATTAATCTTCATCCAATAATTTTTTTACATGTTTTATTTTTGTTTATACCCTTATATTTTGGTTTTAACCCATATTTGATATCTTTAACTCTTACCATGAAAACATTTATTTTTACTTTTTAAGGGTTAATATAGTTACTATAAAATGAAAAAATAATCATAAATGTATAATTTGTGATTTTTTAACAATATTAAAATATTTTTTACATATTTATGTTTCTCTATAATTTTATATCAACTAATAACATATTATTTATTTTAAAATATCATTAATGTTGATTTTGACATTATTTATTACTTTGAATTTTAAAAATATCAATCAAAAAATATATCTTCAAACCAAATACTTTGATAAATATACAACATTTAAATTTTATTTATATAATTGATTTATGGCATTAATTATTTGAAATTATATTTATTTTAATATTTTTAATATCAATTATTTGATATTTACATTAATAAAATAATTATTGCAACGCTGTTGTGTGAGTATTTAAGAAAATTATTTATTCCCCAAAAACTAAAAAATAAATTTCCATGATTAATATAAATATTTTATATTTCAAAATAATATTTACAATTAAAAATGTATTTTGGATGACCATATATTAATAATATTATACTTATTAAAAACATAAGTGTGAGAAGTTTTACTCTTCTTAAACTAAAATACTATAACAGAATTAATGTCATACAAGTGGCTCTAAGAAGTCATAAATTAAAAACAAGGATTATTTTGGTCACAAATAACTAATCCAATTAAATTATGACAAGTGTTAGGGTAATATTATAATCCTTATCCTAATTATTTTTACCCTTAATTACCCGATTTACTATTAATCATGGTAAAAAAAATAACTAAGTTTAATATTCATATTGTCCAAAAAAGGGACCTATTCAATAAATTTTAACATTTTTATTCCAAATATGAAATCCAATTTTCCAAATTCAATCAACATAATTTAAATTTTTTAATTTAAAATTCATCTCACAGATGGGGTGAGAAAGTGGGTTTTCAAATTGAAATCGATGAAAATTTTACTAAGTTTGTATATCTAAATTCATTATAAAAAAGATTATAATGAAATTAATTGGATTAATTTATGTATAATTGATCTAATATTACTATAAACCCAATTTAAATTATAAGTAAACATTAAAAATTATTTTGATGAAAAGATATTTTTTAATTAAAATGCAACATTTTTCACTATTCACTGGAAAATCAATATTTTCAGAAAAATATAAAAAAATAACACTAAGATAATTATACATTATTATTTTAATAATTACGCTTATTTTTTCAAATATTATTTATAAAAGTGTCAAAATATACTTTAAAACAATTGTTCCATCAAAATATGGTTAAAGTGCCTTTAGAAAAATACATATTTTTATGCCAAAAGTGGATTTCTTTTTATATCATGTCTAAAAAACACATAGGATGAATATTAAACATTTTATTCAATATTATATATATATATATAATTAATATATATACATGTCTAAACCATATTTTCAGAATTTGGTTAATCATATTTACACCCACCATTGTAACGGCTAAGTTCTAATGGTAACATTAAAATAATAATATTTAGTTTTACATTTAACCTCGGTGTTGCTTAAAATGTTGGATATTTAAGATATTAAATTTAAAAATAGACATACCATAAAATCTTGGGGTGTTACATTCTCCCCTCCTTCAATAAATTTTAGCCTCATAATTTTTAAATTTCACTTTTAAAATCAAAGGTTGATACTTGAAAATTCTGTTGTGGGAAACCCATAGAGAAATATGATTAATAAAACATCAACTTAATAAGAGGGAAAACCCAAATGAAAATGTCACTACAAAATTAGGATTTAGAATACGATAAAATTTTTAGAAATTGAAGATGTGTGCGAATAAGTATAAATAATGATAGATTTTTTTTATCATAAGAAAGAAAATGATGAATAGAAAGTTAATGGCTTCAAATACAAAATTATATAATGATTTAGAAGACTATATGATTCATAAAATATAATGTTAATAGGATAACTTTTTTTTCAAGATACTTTTCTAAAAGTTGACTAATTTCTTTAACATTTAAATAAAGAACACAAAAAAATAAACTTCCTCAATTTAATTCCATGTCATAAGAATAATTTCATCCTTTGGTTATTCTTTGACCAGTTTCCACTTCATTTATTAAACAAATATATGTTTATTCATGATGAATTTTATTCCTAAATCACTTTTACTAAAAGATCCATAAATCATTCCTTCAACCTTTAAATATTTACCAAATGAAAAATGGTTAAAAAAATTTATCAAATATTAAAAATCATACATTAACCTCAAAAAGAATATATAAATTATTACTTAATTCATTCCATAAGTAGTTACATTAAGTCTCATTCAAAATAGTTATGTCTAAATTTAAATTCCAAAAATTTAGAAGGAAGGTCACTAAATTTCCAAAATAAATATAATAGTACATTTTCCCCAAACAACATAATTTATCTCGTATTTTCACATATCAAATATATGAACACCTTGATCACATGAAAAACATAATGAAAACGAGAATTATTTTAAAAATAAAATCTCATGTTGTTGAATATATTCCTTAAATCCACATATATAGTAAACTCTATAAACTATCAAATTACTAACCAATTCTATGATCACCAATAATTTCCCATAAACATCATTTTATATTTATTATTTCAACATTGAGAACATATTAAGGATTATATTTCCCTCAATCATATGTTTTACAAGAAATAAAACTTTTTACTAAATTAATTTTCTTGATATTATTCAACCCAAAAATTCAAATCCTTAAAGAAAAAGTTCTTCTTTATAATCCTTATATATTTCATAATTTATACAACCAAGACATCATTGACAAAATACTCAAATAATATAATTCCTGATCTAAACTCAACTAAATTAATAATTTCTCTTCTCTTGTGGTAATAGCATAAACTTGATCGTGATAAATTATCTTCCTTTAATATATATTGCTTTAATGCTTGAGACCTTTATTTTCATAGTTCCCTATCACCTTATAGTTGAATAATTGTAAATTGGAAACTTTTTTTCTCTCCCTTTTAATGAAAATAATGGTAACCTTTCTTTTTAAAACGATATCAAATCACCAATAATTTTAATAATGTATTTTGGTGTTTCTTTCCATAATTATAACATGTGAAGAAATACTTCTTTACCTTCTTCCCTTTATCCATATTTTTTCTAAATATCTTCTTTTTCTCTTACTTTCCATTGAAGCTAGTTAATTATTTCTCTATATTGTTAGAACATGAAATTATGTCCTCATATGATTAGAATGTTTGGGAGACTAATTCCCTTCAAAAGATTGGTTCAATCCTATAAAATATACAATAAGTCTCACTCTTAGGATCACATGAATAGCCGAGCTCCCCATTCCATTTGTTAGACACCATTTCTAAATGATGGAATACATTAGATTAGATCATATCATTATGAATCATAATGTATGATCCCAAATCTTGTAAAATTATTATCATAAATTGAAACTTTTGTGTGTGTATAATCTCATAATCATAAACAGTGTTTCATTGGGATGCTCATTTATAATTATACTCAAAATATATCTTAGGGTTATGTTCTCTAATATATTTTTTCCTAATTCAAGTTCCCAAGAGTCACATCAATGTTTTTATTTTGAGTTAATATTCTTTTTTAGGTAGGTGGTTTTCCCAATGTTTCCCCTTGACTTTTTAGTGAAAAATAGATATTTTGGGATTAATAGTAGGTGGTGAACAGTTGGTGCATGAATAAAGGAAACTATATTCCCTTGTTGAAGAAACCACGTGGCCAATTTCATTTTTGGACAATGTCAACCGTACAGTTTGTGCATGGTTTTTTAACCCATGGAGTTTAATCATTCAGCATGTCCCTCTTGGATGGTGAGGGTTATACTATTGCCTCATAGTTTGGAAAACTGTGAAGGATTACAGTGTGACTTTTCTAGGTCATTAAAAAGTTTGAATTCACCTTCATTCCCTCTTTTATTTTTACCCTAAAACAACTACCATCCACCACATTCAGGATTTATAGCCATGGGAGTTTCCTCCAAGATTTCTTGAAGCCTTTAAACCTCAATTTTTGGGTGGTTTTGACCCAATTCTTTAAGGAAACAACAAGTAAGCACTTTTTATCTTGATTTTTCCCTCTTTTTATGGTTCTTCCTCCATCTTTCTTGAGTTCATGTTTTTCAGTGGTAATTTTGACCTAAAAGGGGTATATCTTGTGTGGTTGGGGAAAAATATTGATTATTATTGTTTGATATTGCCTTTATAGGGTCTTTTGGTGGTGTAGTGTTGGTTTCACACTGATTTCTTAAGGTTTTCAATTGTAATGTAGGTGGTTCTATGATTTTACATTATTAAATGATTTTTATATTCCTTCATGGTTTCTTAAATGTGCTCTATGGATTATTTTTGGGGTTTAAAAAAAATTTGGAAATTTTTTGGCATGCATATGTGATGTAAGTTTCTTTTTGAAAAGAAACTAGTCTTATTTCATGCGTGCTTCATTGTGATGTTTCTTAAATATATTTTATACTTTTTGTGAAAGGTTTGATATATATTTCAAATATATTTAAATGTGAAAATGTGATAAAAGTGGGTTTTCCAAATGAATTGGGTATTCTTGATTTTTGGGTTATTTATTGTGAACCTTAAATGCATCTTTGAATTGTGAAGCATGTTATAAAAATGTATTTGACATGAATACAAATTTGAACAGGGATTTTTTCATAGAAATGGTTGAATCCCATCTGTTTTATTCTTGTGGTATTTACAATTTTATTTCATAAATTGTTAAAGTGGTGAAAAATGTATTGTCAAATGGTTTTGGTGTGCGTAAGAAATTGGTAGTGGTTTTTTTATAGAAAGTGATAGTTTTAATGTGATCTTGGATCATTGGATTGATATTAAAATTTTGAATTTTAAAATTGTGATATTTGATATTCCCTTATGTTCTTTTGATGCTTGACATGTGTATGTAAAAGTGTTGGCTTATGTGATATGTGAAATGTAATTTGAGAACAATATTAATCCCTGATATCTTAGTGGACAAACTAGAACAAGTATGCAAGTTGAATCAGATGTGATCAAGGCCCAGATTTATCTTGTAGGATTGACGATTGTAACACTAACTCAACTTGTGATATAAATAAAGACCACCAAAACATTGGATTAGATCCTCTCTAGTGGATTATGGATAAGGATGTTGTTGGGCCACTAGAACATTATATGAGATTCTCTCTGGTGGTTCTTGCACAATAATATGGTTGGTAGTTCAGTTGGAGGATTTTGATCACTGAGGTACGATGTTAATAGGGTCACACTTGTTCTAGTTACCTATATATATTTTACCATGGTAGTCTCTCATTACATGATTCTTATGTGATATGGTGCTATTTGTCAGTATATGGTAGACCTTGTGTATATTTTTATTTTAGGAAATATTATTTGTAAAAAAAATTATTGAAAAGTACTTCTTGATAATTTTTTCTTTAAAATGATTTCTTAAAAATGTTTCAAATGTTCTTATGAAAATATGTATGTTAATTTTTCTTATAATGTTATAGCATGGAATCCCGTATTCTGGGTGGCATCCTACAGGTATTTGGATCACACTCAATATACACCTTTGGATCTTGTAGAATTTGTTATGTATGAACCAAGTAAAGGAAATATGTGCCATTTTGGTGATGGGGGATCCAGTTTCTAGTGATCTAGATATTGTAGGGGTTGATGGTGGTAGCTTGATGTTAATTCTCCTATTTTTTAATAGAGTTTTTTTGGGATATTTTTTTTGTTCTTATTCCATTATAGTACCTTTTGGTTTTGGTTAATCTTGTAACAACATTGAATCTAAAATATTTTGTACCTTGTTTGGTTATCGTTATCAGTTATGGTGATGTTTATTTGTGTGGGTTTTTTTATGATTATATAAATGGGTTAAATCATTCCTAAATTATATTTTTGATACTCAAGCACTATTTTCTAGCTAGTGGGGATCAGTAATTCCCTTCGAACCATGCTTCAAATCAGGTCTGGAGTTGGGTTGAATGACTCTTAGGGTTGGTTCATGAAAAAATGGTATCATAGCAAGTTACACTCTTTCTAGGTCAATTTATTTGGGAAAGATTTTGGATAGACCATATCTAGGATTGTTGGGGATTGATGTTCTAGTTTTGAGTGTGGTATCTATACAACACACATCGTGATAGGACTCGAGTCTCTATGGTATGTTGGGATTTGGTTTGAATTCTCCTCTAGGTGAGACATACAGAAAGAAGACAATATAGAGATATTATGTGGGGTAATGATGGTTTGGTTTTCCTTTTTATTGTTATGTATTTGGTTATGTTATGATTTATGGACGTGTTTGATATTTGTTGTTGTTGCTAAAAAAATCATAACATTTCTTTATGGTTTTTCCTTATGGTTGTTTCTTATTGGGGTAAAATACCTCCTCATAGAATTCATGTGAAATCATGGGAAGAGGATGGAGATATTTATCCCTCACCAACTGAACAGATGTCAATAGATGTTGTGGTGTGGGATTTCCTAGAATTGGGAAAATTATAGGGCTCTGGTACTACTTAGGTTAGAGAAGTCGAACCAATTACATAGAAAGAAAAGGCTCAAGAGTTCCTTAAGAACAAGCCTCCTTCTTTCCAAGGTATCACAGAACCTCATTAAGTAGAGGAGGGTATTAAGAATAAAGAAATGATATTTGAGTTTCTTGATACTCCTGAGGTATTTATAGAAAAATTTTCATCGTTCATGTTGAAAGGTCCCAGTCTAAAGTGGTGGAACTCGATGGTGCAATACGAGAAGCATGAGAATATGAGTTGGAAGTATTTCAAGGATGTATTCAATTAAATTTATTGTCTTGAGATTTTGGCATTCTTTAGGCCCTATGAGTTTATAGAACATATCCAGGGATAGCAGTTTATGATGGAGGATGATAACCTATTTGCATACTTAGTCGAATATATGCCCAATATCATTTCTAATAATTAGATCAAGGCTCTGAATTTTGAGTTAGGTTTTTGGATAGAAATCTAATCTCAAGTATTCTTATTCAAGATAAAAACTTATGCTGGATTGGTTGATCATGAAATGATGCTGGAAATTGATCATGGAAGCAAGTACAGTTTCTCTAGAGTAGTATTAGTAGTGGGAAGTTGGCATTCATCTAAGAAAAAAAGGAAGCAAGACAAGTAGGGAAAAAAGGAGGTGGTAATTTAGGCCATCTTTCATGTCTATCATCATATGTGGCTTCAAAGCTAGGTGATTCATCTTCCATCAGTGTGGTAGGGTAGGGAAAATTTGACATGTTTGTTCATCTCCATCCATACCTTGTCACTGGTTCAAGATTATGGGGAACTTGTAGATATTTTGTAAAATAGTTAACCCATATCATAGTGGTGAAATGTCTATGGCTTAAGAAGGTATAACAGCCAGTCATAACCATCTAGGATAGCTGGCTCTCAATTTGGAGGATGTGGTGGAAGGTCTGGATCATCATTTGGTAAAATTAAGTTCATATAAGATATGTAGGATTGTGTTTGTTCTCAAGCTCAAGTAGAGATAAGTCAAATCCATGTGGTATATTTCATTCCAGTGGAATCAGATGCAGTGCCTACAATAGTATGAGGTTACATTCTTATTGCATCACCTTTTACTATTTTTTTGTTTGATATTGGTTCTTCAATTTTTTTATTTATGCCTAACTTTTTGGTGTGTTAAAATTTCCAATCTATCTTATGTTGTATGTGATGGAGTTGGTAATTCCACTTGGTAAGAAGCAAGAATACGGTTTTAGGTCTCCTTCTTATGAACTCACCATGTCATGGGTTGATTTGGAATGGGATTTCCTAGTTTTTGGGATGGACCACTTTTATGTGATCCTTGGTATGGATTGGATGGTGTTTTTTCAGGCTCACCTCAATTGCTATCAACGGTGAGTATGTTTTGTAGAACCTGATGGAATTGCCTTTTTTAAGGTGAATGGGTTCCATGGTCAAAATGTGTTGGACCTCAGCTTATGAAATTAAGAAATCATAACTATTATATCTCATCACTCATGTTACAGGACGATGATGATACTTCTTAAGGTTGATTACCTCCTATGTTGGATGATTTCCCATAGGCATTATAAGATTATTTTTCAGGTTTTCCTTTATATTGGGATGTAGATTACACCATTGACTTAGAGAAAGAAGCATAGTTAGTATCTCTCTCCTCATACCATATGGCCCCCACCAAGTTTATGGAATTAAAGGTATAGATGGATTATTTTTAATCCAAATGACTCATTATCCTAATATTATCATAGTGGTTCACCCTAGTTCTGTTTGTGAAAAAGGCTGGAAGATCTCCTTAGTTGTCCATTGATTATCGGAAGATCAATAAGATAACAATTAATAAAAAAATACCCATTTCTCCATATTGATGATATTTTCATTCAGTTCAAGTGGGGAGGTGGTTTCATAAGACTAACTTGCATTCTGGATATCACCATGTCAGATTTGGGGAGGTGGATGTTCCAAAAATATCCTTTTAAATAAGTTTCGACCATTTTAAGTATCTTTTCATGCCTTTCGGGTTGACAAATTCTTCGACAGTATTTATGGTTCTTATGAAAAAGTTTTTCCACCAGTATCTATATCCCATTATCATGGTATTTTTAAATGACTTCATGGTCTATTTCAGGATAGAGGAGGAGCATGAGCGAAATTTTAGTTTTGTGATAGGCTCCCTTCGAGACCATCATCTATATAAAAATTTACTTAAGTGGACCTTCTAGATCCAGAGGTGAGATTTTTGGGCCATATGATCTTAGAAAAAGGGGGTTTAGTGGATCCTAAGTAGATCATTGTAGTTGTTTCATGGGAATAGAAAAAGAATGTGTTTGAGATTAGAAGATTTTTGGGCCTGGTATGGTATTACATGTGGTTCATTTGATAATTTTCTCGGCTTTCTTATTCAATGAAATCATTTAACCGGAAAGGGGTAAAGTTTGGATGGAGCCTAGAATGTCAGGATTCCATTAAAGAGCTAAATATTTTCTTGTCAACATCCTCTATTTTGGTATTTTTTGTGTATAGAAAGGGATATGTGGTTTATTTTGATTTATTAAGTATGTTTTTTTTTGTGTGTTCTACTACAAGATGACCATTTGGTGTCTTATGGTTCTCACCATCTTCAAACATACGAAAAGTATTACCCAAACCATGACCTGGAGTAATTAGTGGTGATGAATTCCTTGAAAACATGGTGCCATTATCTTTTTGTGGAGAGGTATTTGGTTTATTTGGATTATAAGATCTTATCGTAAATTTTCTCCCATAATGATCTAAGCTTAAGGCAATTTCATTAGGCCAAGTACATTTAAGGGTTTTACTTTGATATAGTCTCTACCCTAAGTAAGGGTAATGTTGTGGAAAATTAATTAAGTGCGAAATTTATAGGGAAAGTGCTGAAACAGTCTAGTGATGATTGGACATTGATGGGTATTCTCACTCAGATGCATCTTGAGACCAAGGAACATAGTGGATGTGTATTTTTTCTCAGTGATCCATTAACACCTTCAATTTTGGAGTTGATTCAAAAATAGAAGTCGAGTGATGAGTTGTTCTGATGGTCCATGTATTTTCTAAACAGTGGGGAGATGACTTTGATTAGTTGTTGTCTCTTAAGGTATTTTTGTGTCCTAATGGTTACATCGTGGTGTCATTTTCATTGAGAATGGTGGTGATGTGGGATAGCCACTAGTCTCAGTGGGTCATTCATATCATCACCACCAAGTTGTAGCACGACATGAATCAGTATTTCTAGTGACCAGGAATGAGGTGATATGTAGATGACTTTGTATCATGATTCTATATGTGTCACTACGTTAAGAAAAAGCACCAAAGGCCCTCATGTTTTCTTTAGCTTCTACCTATTCCTACCTAGAAGTGGGATGAGATCGTCATGGATTTTATTGTTTACTTTCCACGTACACCCCAAATGAGGAATTCCATTTGGGTAGTGATCAATCATCTGACCTAGTCAACCCATTTATTTCCATTCAGAGATAAATCCAAAGTTTATGAGTTGCATAGGTTGTAGTTTTCCAATTTTGTGAGTCTTTATGGTGTGTTATCAACAATTTTTTTGATAGGGACCCATGTTTTACCTCATAGTTTTGGGAATGACTTCATAGGGAGATGGGGTCATGGGTAAAGTCGATCACAGTATACCATCCTCAAATAGATTGTCAAATGGAGTGATAAAATAATATTTTGGAATACATGATCTAGGAATGTGTTTTTGATTTTAAAGGTTCAAGAGATAGACATTTTAGATTGGTTTAGTTTGGGTTTAAAATAGTTACCAATTCTCAATTTGAATTGTTCCTTTTGAGTTGTTTTATGTTCAGTTGTTTTAATCTCTTTTGTGTTGTGCTGAGGTGGGTGATACCTCATTGTTGGGACTAATATTTACATAAGAAACATTTGATAAAGTCAAGAATATAATCATGGTTTGGTGAGATCTCATATCCATGATATGTCTTATATTGAAAAAAGGCACCAAGATTTGGAGTTTACTATGCTTGACCAGGTGTTTCTAAAAGTGGCTCCTTTCCTGGGTAATCGTCATTTGGGTAAGAAATAGAAGCTAACGCTGAGGTAAGTTGGGCCTTTTGAGATTACCAAGTAGATTGGTAAGGTTCCATATAGGTTAGCTTTTACTTCTCTATTGATTTAAGTTCATGATTTATTCAATGTCTCCTAACTAAAAAGGTATAACTCGAATCTATCCCATGTGTTTAATTGGTATGATTTTGAGTTAGAGCCGTATTTTTTAGTTTTTGAGGAAATAGTGTAGATTGTGGATTCTCAGGAGAAAGTTCTTCATGGGAAGTTTATTCCACTGGTCTGAGTTATTTAGAGTCATGGTAAGGATGTGCATGATACTGGGGAGTGAAAATCCTTGGATGAGGAGGAGTATCCATTTTTTTTAGTTTATCAAGCTTTAGGTTGACTTTCCAAAGGTGAAATTTTTCATGGTGGGAAAATTGTCACATCCATGTTTTTATTTTGAGGTAATATTTTTTTTATTTTTGGTCTAGTTTTTTTGACAGTTTTTTATTATGTTTTAAATGAAAAATGGATATTTTGTTCTTGAAAACTGGTGGCATATGGTCGGTTCATAGTTAGGGGAAATTGTGTACCCTTTCCCAAGAAACCATATAGCCAATTTAATTTTTTTATAGTGGAAAATGTACGATTGGGACACAATTTTTCAAACTGTGTGGGTTGACTGTGTGGCCTATCCCTCTTGGATAGTAAGGGGTTCATGGTTATTTCATGGTTTGGAACACCATTTTGGTCTAACAATGTGACATGTCTATGTTATTAAAAATTTGGAATTTACCTTCTTTCCCCCTTCTATTTTTTTCTGAAACACCTCACATATTCCCTGTTCAGGATTTTTAGCCATGGGATATTCTTCCATACTTTCTTGAATCCTTTGAACCTTAATTCTTGGGTTTTTACCCCAATTAATCAAGGAAAAATCATGTAATCACTTTTCCCCTTGATTTATCCCTCTTTATAGGGTTCTTACTCCTTCTTTCTGGAGTTCCTATTTTTCAATGGGATATTTGACATAATGATGGGTAGATCTTGTATTTTTGTGAGAAAATAATGATTATTATTGTTAGATATTTCCTTTATAGGTTCTTATGGTTGTGAGGTTTTGGTTTTACATAAGTTTCTGGAAGTTTTCAATTTTAAGGTGGGTGGTTACATGATTTTACATTATTAGAAAATTTTAATATACATTTTTGGTTTCCCAAATGTGTTCTATGGGTTATTTTTGGGGTGTAAAATGTGTTTTGGAAATGAATTGTAATTCATATTTGATGGAAGTTGTTTTTCGAAAATAAACTATTTTTATTTCACGTGTGATTCAATATAGTGTTTCTTAAATATATTTTATTCCTTGTGTGAAATGTGTGAAATGTGTTTTCAAATATATTTAAAGGTGAAAATGTGATGAAAGTGGGTTTTACAAATGAAATGGTTTTTGTTTCAGGTTAGATTATTTTTTTCACCTTAAATGCATATTTTAATTGTGAATCATGTTATAAAAATAGTATTTGATATGAATATGATATTGAAAGGAGATTTTCCCATAGAAAATGGTTGGAACCCATATGTGTTCTTCTTTTTGTATTTCCAAATGTATTTCATAAATTTTTCAAGTGGTTCAAAATGTATTTCTAAATGGTTTTGGTGTGTGTAGGAAATGGAATTTTGTTTTTTATGGAAAGTGATGGTTTCAATGTGACCCTTGATCATTTGATCGATATGAAAATGTTGAATTGTGAAAATGTGATAGTTGATATTTCCTTGGGTGCTTGTGATTCTTAGAATATCTATGTGAATGTGTTGATTAATGTGATATGTGAAATGTAATTGAGCACAAAGGGAATCATGGGTATCATTGTGGGAAAACAATAACTAGTCTTATTATTGATTTGGAAGTGGATGAGGCCGGGATTTATCTAGAAGGATTAATAATTTCAACACATACTAAACTTTTGATATGAATAATGACTATTAGAACTTTTTATGAGGTACTCTCTAGTGGATCATTCAAGATGATGTTGTTGGGATACTATAACTTTGGATGAGATCCACTCTAGTAGCTCTTGAATGAGAACACTATTGGTAGTTATGTTTGGGGATTTTGATCACCGATGTATAATGTTCATAGGGTCCCACTTATGCTATTTACCTATACTGATTTTTCCATGGTTCTCTTTTGTTCCATGATGCTTATGTGATATGGTTCTATTCATCGGTATATGGTTTAACTTGTGTATATTTCTATTTTAAGAAAGATTATTTATGAAAAAAGGACTATCATTGTAAAGTATTTCTTTATAATGTTTTCTTTAAAATGCTTTCTTAAATATTTTTCAAATGTTCTTGATAAAATGTTCCTATTAATTTTTCTTCTAATGTTATTGCAAGTAATATTTTATTTTGGGTGTAATCCTACTATCCTTTGGCTCACAACCTATATACACCTTTTAGTGTATGTAGACTTTGTTATGTATGACCCAGGTAAACGTAATATGTATCATGGTGGTGATGGTGGATCCATTTTCTAGTCTTCCAATTCTTGAAGAGGTTGATGGTGGTATCTTGAGGGTTATCCCACTCTTGCTTCATGGAGTTTTTTTTCGGATGGGTTTATTTCCTATTCCATTGTAGTACTTTTATTTGTTAAACTTATAAAAACATTGAATTTGAAAATTGTTGTACCATGTATGGTTGTGGTTATCAGTTATAGTGATGTTTATTCTTTAGGAGTTTTTATGATTATATAAATGGTTGAAAACATTTCCAACGCATATTGTTGGTGCCTAGGAACTATTTTACAACCCATGGGTATTAGTAACACCCTTCGGGCCATGCCATAGATCAGGCCAGGTGTCGGGTTAGATGGCACTCTGACTTGGTTCATGGTGACAATGTTTCTTCTAAACGTAACTTCATACCAACTATAATAACTCTTACCCTAATATCCCAGTGTCAGAGGATTACTTTATTAAAATTTCATAATTAAAATGAACCAAAATTCAAAGGACTGATTAGTTTAGTATCCTTTGAGAACAAGATACAAACATGAAACCCATATTGGGAAATGAAAATAAAAAATAATATATAATAAAATAAATTTCTCATGATCATTGAAATTCATTCAAATAATTGATCTCTATATCCTATTAAAATAAAACATAATAAGGAGGATCTCAAATTCTTAGTAAGGTTATGTATATAATGGATGATATCAAATAATAAATAATAATAATTACGGAAAGTTAAATAATGAATCACATTCCATTTAATCAATTACTTGAGAATAATATGGATGGAGTAAAATATTATCAAATAATACCATATAAATAATCACATGAGCTACTAAACCTAACCATGGATATTATACTAATCAAATAATCACATAGAAATCAATAATTAATCTCATAATGGTGGAATTCATAATTTTGGACATCTAAAACATATGGTTGAGGCTTCGTGCCAATAATCCAACATCATTAAGGCTTCATGCCAAGAATATTATAAATGGGTGAGTCATTGGAAAAAAAACCAGTCTATTTTGTATAATGATACGTACCAATTCATCGAGGGGCTATATTTTTCCATGACAATCACTTACTAAGTCCAATTCATTCCTCTCATGAATAAATAATACAACTAAATCAATATTCCTTAACTAAATCAATGACTAGTTATACATACTATCAATCCCTATCCAAATTGATCAGAAACCATTTAATAAAGAATGGGAGGTGGTATCCTAAGATATCAACAATAATAAAGCTCAATATTCAATAAATTATGTTGATATAAATAAAAATAATTTAAATTAGATCATTGAAGAATTCTTGTAGAAAATACCATTTTTCATTTTGAAAATAATTTATTTTTAAAAAGAAATGAAATTATAAAAGAAAAAAATTTCTTTTAAAATAACCTTATAGTCTTGTAAACGAATCTTTAAAACATTTAATAATCATAATGGTGGGAAAATATTCCAATTATATATAAGTTAAAAAAACATTCCTTCTATAATTTTTGTCGGAAAAGTCATAAATCACCTCATTTGGAATACGAAAAAAAGATTCCTTTCAAAACATTTTGGAAAAATTAAAACATAGGTGAAAATGGATTTAAATATTCATAGGATAAATTAAAAATAATTTTTTTAAATAAACTTATAGAAAGTTTATATGGAAGAGAAATATTTCTTAGTTGAGACTTAAACATAAACAGTTCTGAATAATAATGATATTGTTAAATAAACCCTTACTTATTTTAATTAGTCTAACCATATGAACCATAAAATTAAAAAACATTATATAAAACATTTAATAACCAAAATATAAACAGATTCATGATATTATATATCAAAGGGACGGTACACCAAAAACTAAATATAAGTGGGGAATAAGGCATATATCTCGCATAAGTAAAAGTGAGATGACAAACCCTTACCATTCCATTTAATTTAATTGAATATACTTCAAACTAATATAAAATGGTTTAAATCATGTAATTAATATATTAAATAGCCATATTAATATTTATAATATCTTATATGATCCTTTTATAACCTATTATTACTCGTTCATTAATAATGCTTCTTCATTTTCATTATTTTGGATGTTAATTGCCATGTTTTCTTAGGCATATTTTTCATGAATGTCCTAGATTTTTTCATTACATATTGATCCATAATTTCCAGAATATTATTAATGTTATAAATATCATAATTAAATAATTAAATCAATTTTATAACCATTATTGAATTTTGAACATGGGAAACGAATCACATCCCATCATGGAGACGGTAGGTCATACGTATACACGAGTGACGATATCATTCCATTAATGGGAAAATGGTATGGAATTGGATGCTATATTAATTTTAAATAATCAATATAATTACATAATTATCATATATATCCAATATTTACATAATTTTACCCATCATAGTAAAGTGGTAATGAAGAAATTACAGCAAGGTGTGGAAATGGTAAGTAATATGTATGCACACATGGTGCTTTAAATTTTTGTTGAATGGATAAATGATGAAATATGGTTATACCATAATCATAATAACATATCATCCTATATATGATACTTTATTTATTATTTTATAATGTAAACTATACATGATGCTTAAGTGGAAGAAGAAATAAACTTGAAAGAGTCGATAAAGATGACTACCTCTTCTTCGAAGGAATTCTTTTAATATCTTATTAAGGGATCTAGGGTTGATCCTTTAGAAGATACAGAATCTATAGAATTTAACCAAGGATATTTATAAGATAAATTTTCATTGTTTAATCGATGTATATGGCTCAAATTGGTGTAATGAAGTGAAGGAATGAGTTCCCTTTTTTAATTGAGGTGAGGGGCACTTTTGGAAAACTCTCAAATAGTAATATATAATAATGCTATTATATAGAAAAATACTTAAAAATGACCTATAAATGAATAAGTGATGTCATTTTAGACCATATATTAACCCTTTTGGTCTTATTTAATATTTTTATGATGTTTAAATAATTTAATAAAATATTAATTCAATAAAATATAAATATTGTCAAACTTGATAATATTCATTTAATTTGAATTCAAGCGCATAAATAAAAAAGAATTAATGAAAATAAAATGATTTCAAACCTCTCTAATATATCTTATAGATCTATAAAATTCGTTATACACATCAAATCAACCCATATATATCAAAATTAATACTTTTCATATTAATTATTTATTTTTCTATTAATTAAATAATTAATGTATTTAGCATTACAAAAGATTTAAATGTAATTATATAGTTTATAAAAATTAAACATAAATTTATATAAAAATAATAATTTTATTAATATAAAAAAATACATTTATTTTGTTTATGTCTTTATTTTTTCCCTATATGGAAAAATAAAATATTTTAAATACAAAGATAGTGACATTTTGTAACAATCTTTGATTTAAATAATATATATGTTATTTTCATGGAAAAGTATTAATTAAACAATAAAAATTCAATATTATGTTAAAAAGTGTCCATTACTATTCATCCCATAATTAGTTTACAAGCCTAGTTCCTGGTTATACCTTTATGTTTTGGTTTTAACTCTTATTTAATCCTTTTAACTCTTACAGTGAAAACATGTATTTTAAAACATTGAGGGTTCATATAGTTACTATAAAATGTCATCCGACACATAAATGAATAATTTATGAAATATTTCATTTTATAAAAATAATTTGTATAAATTTAATATTTTTCATAATTTCATATCATTTAATAAAATATAATTTATTTTAAAATATCATTAATGTAAATTTTGACATTACTTATTACTTTGACTTTTAAAAATATCAATAAAAAATATATATATACAAAAACTATTTAATACATCCCTAACATTTCTATTCTATATAAAAAATTCTTTTATGATATGAATTATCTCAAATTATATTTATTTTAATATTTTTAATATCATTTATTAGATATTTCCATTAATAAAATAATTACTTCATCATTGTTGTGCAAGGATTTAATCTATTAATATCTTCCATAAAAAATAAAAAATATATTAAAATTATTAATATAAGTAATTTATATTTTAAAAAAATATTTTTGGTCGAACATAGATTCTTGTTGAACATATATTAAAATTGTATACTTATTAAAAACATTAGTGTGACACATTTAACTTTTCATAAAATAAAATACTATAAGGGACTTAAAGTCATCCAAGTGTATCCAAGAGTTCATATGTTCGGTTCAAGGATAATTTTGTCCAAAAATAACTAATCCAATAAAATTATAACATGTTTTAGGGTAATTTTATAATCCTTATCATCGTTATTTTTACCCTTAATTACCTGATTTTCCCTTAACCAAAGTAAAAAAAATTATTATTTTTACTATTCATATTCTCCAAAAATAAAATAAACCTATTTACTAAATTTGAAACTTATAATTCCAAATATTTAATCCATTTTTTAAAATTCAATTCACAGAATATGAAAATGTTAATTTAAAATTAATCGTGTAGACGGGGTGAGAAAGAGGGTTTTTAAAGTGAAAATGTTCAAAAGTTTACAGAGTTTTTATATCTAAATTAAATACAAAAAATATTAAAATGATATTAATTGGGTAAATATATGTATAATTGATCTAATTTTACTTTAAAAAAAATTTTAAATATAATTTAACCTAGTAAATTATTTTTACAAATACTCAGTTTTCAATTAAAATTCAGTATTTTTCACTCATCACTGGAAAATCATTATTTTTTGGAAAAATACAACACAAAATCACCCTAATATTATTTTTAAATTCATATTTTTAAAAATAAAAGTTATTTTTTTGAATATAATTTATGAATATTTCAAATTTTTGTTTTAAAATAAGTTTTCCATCAAAAGGCAGGAAATATGCCTTTAGAAAAATACATCTTTTTATGCTAAAAGTGGATTTATTTTTATATCAGGTCTAAAAAACACATAGGATTAACGTTTAACATTATATTTAATATTATATATATATATAATTAATATATATATTCATTTTTAAACCATACTTTCATAATTCATTTAGTCATATTCAAACACGCTATTCAAATGGATCAGTTATATTGGTAACATTTAAATAATAATATTTAGTAGTTAAATTAAGTTCGGTGTTGTGTGAAACATAAGATATTGAAGATGTTAAATTTAAAAAGATACATACCATAAAATATTGGGGTGATATTAATAGCACTAAGGGTTTCTAAATATCACTTGAAGAGTAATTTTCCCACAAATAATTCCATAAACGAAAATACCAATGTAAACAATACAGTAAATGTAAATAAAAGAAACATAAATAACATTCTTTATAAATTCAACATAACATCCTAAAAATTCCTCTATATATCCTATATCCAAATAAGACATAGAAATAAAACCCAAGTACCTTAACGTGAACAATACTACTGAAATAAATATAAAATTAAGGTGTATAAAACCCCTCTACATGACTCTAAACACACAAGAAAAACTAATTCATAATGTCTCTTATTATTAACTCTTATATTTTGAGGTTTCCTTCCTTTAACTATAACATCATTTATATATTTTTATTGTAAATGATATGTGTATGCACATATAGAGAGAAATTAATTACCAATAGAAACCACTACATCCTCAAACATACCTTGGAGATTAATGTGATCATATATAAAAGGTTTAAAGTTATTAAATGACTTAATGATTTCATTTATAAAATTAAATTAAAATTATTATGTGATAAAAACATTCACCTAAATAAGCATATACCTACTAGGAATAATCCTATTGTATGATTTTATATCAAATATGGAATAGATTATCCAAACACAAGGCTCATGTGATTCTTACATCAAACAAAATTCATATAATAAGACCCAAATTATAACATGAGGCCAATCCAAAACCCATGGCTCACATATCATTATCTCATGCATAGTCTAACCCAAGTTTCCCGATAAATAGAAAAATTCATTTCCTTTCATGATAAAAATATATATTTTATGATATCCAAAATGTATATTTAAATTCATCACAATAAGCCATCAATCACACCTAATTTATCACACATAAATAACTCATTTGTTTATAAATTTATTTTAAAAACACTTAGTTTTTAAAAATTAATTTCATGTGGTAAATAATATTCTAGTAATCTTATTTAATATATAAATTCTCATATGTATCCAATTAAACCATGTTTTCCTTCAACTGGTAAAAACCTATGAACCCCCTTATTTATTGGTCAATTACATTGATTCAAATGTAATTTCAAGAAATTTTATATAAATTTTCGACATAAAATACACTCTATAAAATTAACAAAATGAATTACTAATTATTCTTGTACATTAATGTTCATTTTACATAATTCATATGTATTTTTATATAGAATATATATTTAATTAAACATTAAACCATTCCCTACATAATTAATTTTAATAAATATAATCACAATTATTCGCCCCAATTCACAAAAAAAATTATAAATATTATATAGTAGTAAGAAACACTTAAACACCTAAAAAACAAAAAACTTGTTTTCAAAGTACAAAATTCATTATTAATATTTTTAATAATGGTTACATCAACCTCAATAATTAGTCTACCAATCCTTATATTTTAATTGAATTATCCTCATTTATTTTTACATTTTTGTCCCTTAAACACACATAAAAACGTGATTAATATTTAAAAATTCATATATAATTACTCACAATTAATTGAACTTAATTCCTTGACATTAAACCTGAAAATAATAATAAATCAAATGAAAACTTTTAATTTCATGTATATTCACTCAATTAAAACTCAAAAAATTAAATAAGTCACCTAACTTACACTTGTTAAAAGATTTACACAAATAATGAAGGCTTAATCCTTTCACTAGAATAATAAATCCTCAAGTTCATTAAACGAGAATCATATAATAAGAAGTGGAACACAAAAGTGAGAAAACCAAAAATCACGTAAATATATGGGTATTTTGAAGCACTTATCAAAATGGTTAAATTCCTACAATGGATTCAAATTCTATAAAAAATGAAGGACAAATCACTAAAATAAAATATAAAGGGTAAAAGAGGGAATATATAGAAGTTTTTTCTTCTAAATTATCCCATTGAAATTGAAAAATAATTATTTAATCAAAATATCATGAAATAAAAAAGAAAAAATTAAACCTATCAAAAAAATGACCCAGAAGCCTATCGGGTACCCAATGATTAGCCACAAGTAACCTGATGTCTATCTAGAATCACCGATAACTCTATATATTTTATTAGCTATTAAATAACCTACCATTGGGTACTTGATGTTCCTTGGTGAAGTAAATTCATAAAATCCTTCAGAATACCTCCCCTTCCTTTCTCTTCCCTCACCCAAAACTCAAAAATTCATCACAAAACAATCCAAATTAAATATAAAGACACATAAAATAAAATTCAAGCATACCTCAAGCTCAGATATATTACAAAAACTATTAATTGGATACTAGAGATTCAAAATTCAAGTTGGAAAGATATAAAAACCATATCACGGTATTATTCTACTCCATGGTTTTGAGTTACCTATAAAAGTATATATAATTAAGAGGCAACTACAATGAGAATAAAATCATTGATTGAGGGTAAATTTAGCTGGATATATTGGAATGGTAAACATAAATAGTTTTTTATAGATATGAGTTAGATTATGACCCTCTTGTAAATATAAATTGAATTTATTTGTGGATATATTTAAAGATATTGAGGTTTAAAAATATTTATGCTTACAATTTATAATGAAGGTTGATTCAACGGTTTGATTATTTTATTTATAATGGTTTTTTGTTGGGATCATAGAGCTATTCATTCTCTCACACTATTATTCAATTAATTATTGTTATCATTGTTCATTGATTAATGAATTGGTGTTTAATTCATAGAAAAGTTGCTAAAATTTATTCTCAACCATAGAATTAGTATAAGTGTGATATATTTAAATTTTGTTTTGAATTACCTAATAGTTAAATAAGTTGAATTACTTGATCATAATAAAATATGAGTTTAATAGTTAGAGTTCAAATATCAGACCATGTATTTTTTAGATTCAATTACAACGACAACAATATATCTCATTGAAAATAATATAATTTTAACTATTTTATGACCCAAAATTTATAATTCATGGTGCACTTTCACTGTTAGAATCTATTAGTTTTAATAATTCACATAGATTATCTTGACATTTGGATCAAAATTTTAATCTGGGTATCACAAGTTTCTATGGGTTTGATCTTGTATTGGTATCATATTATTCCTTTATATTTAGTTATTATAAAGAGTTATTTTAAATTTATAAAATTTATTTTATATTTTATTTATTTATCTCGATTGGATGGAAAATTTTCTGTAATTATTTTTAGGGAGTATAGAACATATAATAATCAAATGTTTCATCGATTACAAAAAACAATTTCTTAACCTTCTTTCTTTTATTCATTTTATTTTATTTGGGTTCTCATGCAATAGTTTTTAGAATAAACATATTGGATACATGAATACTCGGCTCTGTAAAATATCATTGAATCTATAATGAATATTTTTTAGTATAATCCAAAAATTGAGAACTGCTTGTAGAAGCAAAAGAATGATAAAAATATGGATGGTGTTAATCGAATTTAAGAAGTGTAACTGTAATGGCTCGGACCTCTCCACTCCATTAATTTGTATGAATATGGTGTTTGAGGTGTTTTGGGAGGCCAAGGTCACTCATTTCAAAACTTTTCAAAATTCCCAATTTTCCAAGAATTCTAACAGTGTCTCACCCTGGCGGTCATTCGCTGGTCATGGCACGTTGGTGGTGGATCACTGGTAATAGATCACTGGTGGTCTCTCACCCAATGGTGCCTTCTCCAGAAACATCATCCTATATAGTGAGTCACTGATGGCGGTAGGGATTCCATCTGACGGTGTGTCATCTAATGATGTCTCACTTTATAGTGACTCATTGACGTTGGTAGTTGTTTCATCTGAGGGTGCCTCATCCGGCGGTGCTTCGTCTGGTGGTGGCTTAAAAGAAATGCATCGTCGAGTAGTACCTTTCCTTATGGTGGCTCGTGATTTGTGCCTTGTCGAGTAGTGCCTTATCTAATGGTGGATTGTGAGTGGTTCCTTGTCGAGTGGTGCCTCATCTAACGGTGCCTCATGTACAGTGTTTCCAGCTTCTTCTATTTTTTCTATTTTGATGTCTTTATTGATGTCAAATGATTTTAATACATTATTTTAAAGGATTTTTATAATGATTCAAAGCCCATAAACCCTATCCTTATTTTTTTGAGAGTTCAAGGGATTTTAATTTTTCAAAATGCATAGTCTTGGCTAAATCAACCATTAATGGAAAATCAATCATGTATCTAAACCCATGACTCTATTTAGATATTCCCAAAGCTGATATACCATTCCCCCTTTCTCTTCCTTCTTGGCTTCTCTTGGTATGTGATGCCCCTACCCTTTCTTCACATAGGATTCGTGCAGTCAGGCTATAGCTTTTGGTTCCTATTTCCTTAATGTTTTTCCTACTGCATAAGTTCCCCTATTTTGGTGAAACCAAGAAGTGTCGATCGTCTTTTCTTCAAAGTTGTTTTCCCTTAAACTTTATTAATTGTATGTTAGGTGGGGTGGGTATGTGGATTATTTCCTTCATGATGATAGTTGATTTTGGATTAATAAATATACTTGAATTGGTTTAAAATTAATATACATGGGTTTGGGAAAAGTGATGCATGTTCTGTTATGTTATTGTTTTTTTTGATACTGTGATCTATATGGGCTAACTACCCACTAGAAATCATGTTTTTGGGGGTCCTTGTGGGTAAACTATATGATTTATGGAATGCATGTTTTTTATGTTAAACAGTTATATATGAAAATTTTCTTGACCACGTATATCCATATAATGAATATATTCCCCAGGATCATACATTTTCTGTGATAACCCCTAAATTAACTAGTATAATTAAATAATGGATTCATTATTAAATTTGAAAATGTATTTTCCTTAGTATGTTAGGTGATGTGATTTATGGAATATTTTTGGTTTGTGTATATAGGGTGGGAAGTGGATGACATGTGGTTGTATAGTGGGGTTGTGATGGGTGTGGTGTGATTATGTAATAGGGCTATAATTTTTTGTTGTGTTTTGGTGTGTTGTTGGATGTGGTTATGAGTTGGGGGTTAGTTCTGTTAATATAATGATCTAGGTGAATGATATTAAATAAGGATAGCATTGAATGGTATGCTTTCTTCTCCATTGATAACATACTGAAAGATTCACCTCATTCCTAGTGGTCATGGTGATGTTTCTGTAATGTGAAGTGTGTTAATTTACCATGGATGTTACTATATTTCATAGTTTCCCAAGAAGTGATGTAATGAATGAATAAATTTTTAATAAATTTTATAATGGATTGGGTTTGTTTGTTTAACTGATTATAAATAGTTAAATGAATTGGTTGGGAATGTGGAATGGGAATTATGGCTTGATTTGTTGTGTTGTGATTTTAGAGGTAGCAGCAAAAATGTCAAAGTTTTATGAGTTTGTTTTTTCTAATAACCCATAGGTGGAGCTTAAGTGTTTGGTATTATTTATATATAATTTTATTTATTTATTTTTCTATACGTACCCCACCCTAGTTTATCACAATTTAAGGAACACCCCCATACTTACGAGGGAGGGTGTCTTTCCCAGCATCCTAGTGGGAGGATGGATGGTTAGTCTCCTTCTCTTCCCTATTCCCTATTCTAGTTGATGATGGTCCAAGTTTATTTGGGTAGTATGTGATGAGATGTGGTGTCCCTGGTGTCTTCGGGATGAGTTGTGGCATGGTGTCCCAAGTGTCTTCAGGATGAATTGTGATGTTCTTTCTCATGTTTCTATGGGGTGAAATGGGGTGTGTTTTGAGGCCCAAGTGTGTGTGGGCGAGATGTGTTGTGAGGCTTGGGTGTGTGTAGGTGGAATGTGTTTGGAGTCCCATGTGTGTGCAGAAAGGGTGTGTTGTGAGGCCCAGGTCTGTGTGGGAGGGATTTTTTTGTGAGTCCCAAGTGTGTGTGGGTGGGATGTGTTGTGAGTCATAGGTGTGTGGAGGCAGGATGTGTTGTGTGGCTGAGGTGTGGGTGGGTGGGGTGGGATGTGTCATATTTGGAAGAGGTTGGAGTTATAGGATGTTTTTATTTGGGGTGTGAGAGCAGATAATCATGGGAAAGTGGTGCGGGGTACCCTATCATAGATGTGCATGATATTATATAAGTTGACTTGCATTACTTGGTGATTGTACCTTGGTGAGGTTGGGCTTTGTTAGTATACATGTATGGGTTCTCTTTGGTTTTAAAATTTTCTCATGGGATCATTAGTATTATTCTTTCATATGTGCACGAGAAAATTTTTTTCCCAACTGAGTATACCTATATGATCACATTATATATATATAACTATTTTTACGTTTTTAGGAGGATTTCTTTGACTTTGTTGAACCATACTATATCAGATCCTTGATATTTTTTTCACTTCCTAGATTTACATTTGGTATTAGAGACTTTTGTATTTTGTAATAATTCTATTTTATACATTCATGTGGAATGGTTTTGGATTTTGTTTATATTATACCTTGGAGTTTTTGTGGATGATTCATTCTATCTCCCTCTCTTTTTTTTATAAAGGCTAATGCCTCCCATATTCTGAGATTTTTACACCCATGGTGTTAATTTCCAACTCGAGGCCAATTGGAGGTAGGACTTGGGGTCATTATTTCTTTTTTTCTAGCCTAGGAGAGGTATCTTTGGAGGGAGGTTTCATGATATATTGGTATTAGAGATGATGGTTTAGAGATAGGATGGATTTTAAAGTTAGGTACAATGATTATTTCATGGTTTGATATGGAAATAGTTCTAGACGACCTTGGTGTGTGACATTGGCTAGGGAGACTGGGTAGGACCTAGGATTTTAGGGACCCTATGATCCAGTGCACAGACTCTGAGCTTATTGAACGACCATGTGTGATGGAACTGCCTGTAGGGTAGAGACCTAGGAGGGGTAAATTCATCATAAATACTTGAGTTATTGTTTGAATTGTGTTGTTTTGGGAAGGTTGAAATGGATAAAATGAATGAAATGAATTAGAAAAATCTTTAAAAAAATCCACAACACTCAGGCATAGAAAATCCTTGTTTAAGATTCAGTTATGGCTCGTGTTCATCGTCTATGTGTGGATCAGGTGGTAGATGTTTAGCAGGATGACCCAGTTGATTGTCGTAGGTTTGATCCAGTTGAGGAGGAGGATCAATGGTAGAGTATGTTGCATACATTCCATCAATAGGATTTAGGGAAGTATGTGGGAAGCATATCTAATTGGGAGATTGAAGGTTGGTTAGAGGATCTGGATATTGCCTTCGGTTTGATTAGGGATACGATAGAGTACAGGGTCCCTTTAGTAGTTAGTCAGATATAGGGAGTTGCGTGTTAGTGGTGGAGACTATCTATGAGAGATAAAAGAGGAATACATTTTTTGGGTTGTAATTTTGGGTAGAATTCCTTTTATCAACCACGAAGGATGAGAAGAGGAAGGAGCTACCCCCCCCCCCCCCCCCCTTCAACAGGGAAGTATGTCAGTGTGGGAGCTATAAATCAAGTTCAATGGTCTTCTTCAGTTTGGTCCAGACCTTCTACCAGATGATTAGTCTAGTGAGAGACATCTCGAGGAGGAACTTCTTTCTTCTATCTAGTATGAAGTTACTTATTTTACATTGTCTATGTATATGGAGGTTCATAAAAAATCATAGGTGATCAAAAATATGCACTCATGAGGAGGTCTACCATGAGAGGGGATCCAACATAGTGCTTTGAGAGGTAGAGTTTTCAGTGGTAGATCCAAGGTTCTAAGACATTAAAGGTTTCTAATAGTGTGGAGACAACCTCAGTAGCTCCCTTTCCGACCTTATGGTGCTAGTGATCTCATAGACTTTTCCTTGGGCTTGGAGTGGATGCATTTATTTTGTGGGTTTTGTTTCCATCTTCAAAACTAGTTTCTAGCGGATTTCTGATCATAGTTTGATGGTGGTGGATAGGTTCAACCCCAGTCTCAGTAGCAATTCCTTGTCAAGTCGTTTCAGTAGCAGGGGTTGTAGGCTTTTTCTCCACCAGGGGGAGATGGAGTAGGTATAGGTTGACCTCAGGATGTTCCTCATGTTCAAGAACTCCAACCCAAGCATGGATGTGGAGGTGGTCATTAGTATAGAGATATTGGAATTAGGTTTAGTCTATTGCACACAGTAGAGGTAGCGGTTTTAGCAGGGCCTGAGATTATAAGAGGTTTGATTAGTTTTTTTATCACCCATGATTATGCCCTGGTTGGTTTAAGAGCTTCGTACTCCTTTGTTGAACCTTCTCTAGACCATGATTTGGGAATAGATAGAGAGAGTCTTCCTATGCCCTTGGTGTTGAGTACGCTAGTCAGAATCCAAACCAGTTTGTTTCATTTGTGCCCAGGTGTAGGCTGATGATGGGACCGCATCTGTCCCATGGGGATATTGTCTTGTTACAAATATTGACTTACTATGTCATCCTTAGCATCAACTGTTTTTATTCCATGTGAGATATTATCAAATGTTTCCAGATGAGAGTCGTGTTTTTGGATATGGATGTCCAAAGTGTGGTTTTTGTTGACAAGCAAGGTTTTCAGGTGGGAAGTTGGTGTGTAGATCCTCTTATTTCCTTATTGAATGAGCTTTTAGTGGAATCAGTAGATTATAGGATTGCATAAGTTCCTAGGTTCTTTGGATGGTTCCTAGATATTTTCCCTGAGGAGGTTGTGATGCAACCCCCTCTATGTGATATGAAGTTAGGGATTGATTTGCAGCCTGATACTTCCCTGATTTTTATGTCTCTTTATCGAATAGAACCTTCTATGTTGTGGGAGTTGAGGATTCATATAGATTATCTAATTAATTAAGGTTTTATTCAGCCAAGTGTTTCACTGTGTGGTGCTCTAGTGTTGTTCACAAAAAAGGCGTACAATGGTATTAGGTTTTGTATAGAATATCAGAGGTTGAATCAGGTGATGATCAAGATCTGTTACCTTATTCAAATAATATATGATCTTTTTGAACAATATATAGGGGAGATTTGGTTTTTAATAATTGTTATATGGTATGGATATCATTAGTTAAGGGTGAATGAGGGTGATATCCCAGAGACTGACTTCAGATGCAGGTATGGGAACATCGATTTTATATTCATTCCATTCGGTGTTACGAATGCACCATCCATGTTCATGGGGATTATGAAATATGTTTTCTATGATTTCATGCATCAGTTTTTTTTTCGTATTCATCAATGATATCTTGATCTAGTTGAACTTAGAGGAAGAGAACTCCGAGCATCTCAGAATTTTTCTACAAGTTCTTCAATGTCACTAAAACTATGAAAAGTTGTCAAAGTGTAAGTTCTAGACACAATAGGTGAGTTTACTTAGGAATATGGTGTCTCTTCATGGTGTGTTAGTATACCCATAGAAAGTTGAAGTAGTTTTTTCTTGGACAGCACCCAAGAATGTGGAAGAGGTTCATAGTTTTCTTGGTCTCATAAGCTATTATCAGTAGTTTTTATCTAATTTATCTCAATTTTCAGCACCATTGATATCCTGTACCAGTAAGGAATAACACTTTTTTTGGATTGAGAAGTGTTAGGTAGAATTTGGTTACCAAAATGGGTATCTAGTTAGTGCTCTGTGAATCCAATTTAGCAGAGGATAGGGAGATGTTTGAGGTTTTTTTAATGCTTTATATATGGGTTTTAGATCTGTGATAATGCAAAAGTAGGTAGTGATCTCTAATATTACTAGGAAGTTACATCCCTGTGAATGTAACTATGCCAACCACAATCTATAGGTAGCGGTGATTGTGTTTGTGCTAAATTTATTGTGACATTACCTCGTTGGGGAGTTCTTTATGGTCTTCATGGATCATAACAGTTTGAGGTATATCATTTCTAAGCACGATCTGAACTTACAATAGTGTAGGTTGATGTAGTTTCTTTAGGATTATGATTTTGGGATCCTCTACAGCTCAGAAAAAGGTAATTTTGTGGTTGGTGATTTGATCATGATGTCATAGAAGGGTGTTGTTCGGGAGTCTGCAAACACATGGAGAGTGATGGAGGAGTCATCGAACTTGCACTTAGATGAAAAGGTAGATGGTGTTAGAGGATATTTTTTTTAGATGATGGTAAAATATTCTTTGATGCAGCATGTGGAAGAGTATCAATGGGGAGACTCAGTGGTAGAGTTGATGTGTGATTGATTTGGCCATTGTAATGATTCGGAGGGATGGTCAGAGGATATCCAGAACCATAAGTTGTTTCAAGTAAGTATTTTTTTAATAGAAATGCGCAAGGGAGTCCTTATTTAGTTTCATAGCTCACTTTTGGTGGTACACCTAGGAGTTTCCAAAATGTACTATGGTTTAAGGATTTAATTTTTGTGTCCTGAGATAAAACGAGTAGTGGTGGGGTTTGTGGTAAGGTTCTTGGGTTTCCAGTTGGTAAAGGCAAAGAATCATGAACCTGGTGGTTTGTTTCAAGATTTAGATGTTACCAAGTGGAAATGGGATGATATATCAATGGATTTAATCACAGGTTTACCTAGGTCTCAGTGATTTTGTGATGCTATATAGGTGATATTGTACCGGTTGATCAAATTATTCCACTTCTTAATGATCAAGGAGTCGAGAACAGTGGATTCTTTAGCTAATAAGTACATATATGAAGTGCATGGTTGCATGGAGATACAAGAACCAATGTCTTTGATTGGGACACACTATTTACCACATGAGTCTGTAGGGTAGTGTAGCATGATTTTGGAACTCAATCTCAACTCATCATTACTTTCCACCCTAAAAAGGATGGGAAGATAGAACGAACAATCCAAACATTGTTGGATATGATACGAGTGTGCATCTTGGACTTTGGTGGATCTTGGATATAAAACCTTCCCTTGGTAGAGATTTCTTATAATAATACTATCACTCTTACATTAGCATGGATATATTTGAATATTTGATCAGAATATTATGTCATTCTCTATTGTGCTGGATGAAGGTTGGGGAGACAACTATTCTTGGTCCCTTTGTGGTGGAGAGAATATCCTAAAAGGTTCATCTTGTTCATGAAAGGATGAAAGTAGCACAGAACTATAATAATTCTTATATTTATCATAGAATGAGGTCCATGGAGTTTGAGGTTGGGGACAACGTATTCTTTAAGTTTTTACATCGATGTGGGTAGTGGTGGTTTTGCAGAGGGAGTAAGACTTATCCAAGGTTTGTTGGACCCTTTGAGGTGTTGGGGTGAGTTGGAAAGGTAGAATACCTATTGGTGTTTCTATCTAGGTTAGAGAGGATTCACGATGTCTTTTACGTTTCTAATCTGTGTCAGTATCTTCATGGTGACATCCATGTCATCAACTAGGGATATTTGGATACTGAGGATGGTGTAAAGTTTGTGGAGTGTCCAGTAGAGATCCAGGATCATCGAGAAAAGTTTTTGAGTGGGAAGACCATACATTTTATCATGTGATGTGGAGAAATGGTGTCCAGGATGACAGTACATGGGAATGAGATATGCACATGCATGGCTATTATGTAGAGTTTTTTTGAGTTTTTTCTTTTCTTTTTTTTCTTTGTAATGTGATGTTTGAACCCTGTTTTATATGAGATGAGTTGTTTTCTTTACTTTGTGAGGTCTGTGGAGTGATGTGTGAAATATTATTGACAACTGTAAAGGGGAAGACCAGATTCCTCATCAAGAAATATTTACTGTGATGTGATTAAACTCGTGCAGGTAAGTCAATGCCACCCAAATCAAATAGTATCTTGACATGAAGGACAGAACTCCCTAATTCTTGTTTTCAAGATGGCATGGTTGTTATGATTATGTGATGTTTTCTATGGTTGTTTGGGTTGACGTGATGAGGCTTAGTTTATAGATATTGGAGGAGGTTTTATTGGATGTAGAGGTTTCTACCTTATATTTACAACAACACATATTGGATTATCATTGAAATTTTTATGTGTTTATTTGATAGCAGTGTTTCAAGTGTATAGAGATCCTTGATGGGTATCTTGAGGGAGGGTTGTTGGGACCCTTCCTCTCTTTTTCTTCTAGGTTGGTTTTCAATTCTTGAGGGTGAGAACAGTTTGAGAGGTATCTAATGTAATGGATAGGACCTATCTGGTCCATTACATTATGGGAATATGATGTTTCAGGTGTTTTCGGAAGCCAAGGTGACTCACTTCAAAACTTTTCAAAATTACCAGTTTTCCAAGCTTTCCAATAGTGGCTCACCCTGGCGGTGTCTCGTTGATGATGGATCATTGGCGGTGGATCACTGGAATTCCCTCACAATAGGTGTCTCTCTAGTGGTTTCTCTCCCATCAGTGCCTTGTCTTTTAGTGTCTCTCTTTGCAGTTACCCACTGATGGTTCCAGGAATTTCATCCGATAGTGCATCATCCAGCGGTGTCTCACTTTGTGGTGACTCACTGATGGTGGTAGTCATTTCATCTGATGGTTCCTCTTATTGTGGTTCTTTATCTGAAAGTTTCTCAAAAATGGTGCTTCATCGAGTGGTTCCTCTCCTAACAGTGTCTCATGAGCGGTGCCTCATCGATTAGTGCCTCACCTAATGGTGGATCGCGAGTGGTGCCTCGTCATGTGGTGCCTCATTTAACGGTGCCTCAGGTACAGTGTTTCCATCTTCTTCCAATTTTCCCCTTCTGACGTCTTTATTGATGTAAAATGATTTTAACACTTTATTTGGAAGGATTTTAGACTAATTCAAATCCTATAATTATATCCCTAATATCCATGGGATTTTAATTGGTCAAAACAAGTAATCATGACGAGATCCACTTTTAATGGAAAATCAAAAACGTATCTAAACAAATGAATCTATTCTGATATTCCTTAAGATGATATACCTTTCCCCCTTGCACTTTCTTCTTTCTTTATATTGGAATGGGATGACCCAAACCCTTATTCCTATAAGATTCATGTGGTTAGGATACAGCTTTTGGATAATGTTTCCCTAATGTTTTTCCGACTGCATACACACCCCTGTTTTGGTGCAACCACGAAGTTCCGATTTCATTTTATTCCAAGTAGGTTTTCCTTCATCTCTATTAATTTTAAATCTTGTGGGATCGGTACATGGATGTGATCCATTTTTAGTAATGATGTTTTTGGATTAATTAAGATAATTAAAGTAGTTTAAAATCAATATACAAGGGTTTGGGAAAAGTGACGCATGTTCTATTGTGTTATTATTTTTGTTGATATTGTGATTTGTATGGGATAAATACCCACTAAAAATAGTGGTCATTGGGGTTCCTTGTGTACACACCAAATGATTTATGGAATTCATGTTTTTTTGTTTCTATTGAACACATATATATTAAAATTTGGTTAGCCACATAAAGTGGTTAATGAATGGATGCCCTAGGATCATATATTTTCTATGATAACCCCTAAATTAACAATTGTAAATAAATAAGGTATACCTTATTAAATATGAAATTTTTTCCTTTGGTATGTGAGGTGATGTGATGTGTTTAATTATTGTGGTTTGTGTGTTTTGTGGGGGTACTAGTTGACATGTGGCTATATAGTGGGGTTGTGATGGTTTGGTGTGATTATACTGTAGGACTATAGTTTTTGGTCATGCTTTGGTGTGTTGTTGGATGTTGGTGTGAATTGGGGGTTGGTTTTATTAATATGATGATTTGGTCGGAGGAGTTTAAATAATGAAATTTGTGATTAATATGGGTGCTTTTCTATTGATAATATGTAGAAATATTAACCTCATACCTAGAGGTTGTGGTGATGTCTCTTTAACGTGAAGTGTGTTAATTTACCATGACTGATACATTCTTTCATAGTTGCTGGGGTAGTGATGGAATGAATAAATAATTATTTAATAATGTTCACGGTGGCCTGGTTTGGTTTGGTTAATAGAGTGAAATGGTTAAATGAATTGATTGGGAATTTGAAATGGTATTTATGGATTGATGTGTGGTTTGTGCATTTTGAGGTAGTAGTAAAATGTGATAGTTTTGTGAGTTTATTTTTTTGTAACCCATAGGTGGGGTTGGAGTGTTTGGTATTATTTATATATACTTGTTTTTTCTTGTGTTTTATATATTCTCCCCACCCTAGTTGAGAAATATGTGATGAACACCCCCATAGTCAGGGGGGTGTTTTTCCCAACATACCAATGAGAGGATGGTTAGATAGGCACCCACTCTTCCTTGCACCCTCTTCCAGGCGATGACGACTATAGTTTCTTCGAGCAGGATTTGATGAGATGTTGTGTCCCATGTTTCTTCAGGATGAGTAGTGACATGGTTTCCCACTTGTCTTTAGGATGAGTTGTGATGTTATTTCCCATGTGTCTATGGGATGAGATTGGATTAGTTTTGAGGACTATATGTGTCAAGGTGGGATATATTTCGATGCCCAGGTATGTCTGTGAGGGATGTGTTATGAGGTCGAAGTGTGTGTAGGTGGGATGTATTGTGAGGCCTAGGTGTGTGCTGGCCACATGTGTTTTGAGGCCTAGGTGTGTGTGGGTGTGATGTGTTTTGAGGCCTAAGTGTGTGTGGGATAGATGTGCTATGAGGTCCAAGTGTGTGTGTGCATGGGATGTGTTGTGAGGCCCAGGTTTGTGCGGGCAAGGTGGGATATGGTATATTTAAAAGAGGTGGGATTTTTAGGCCGTTTTTTGTTGGGGTGTGAGAGTAGCTAATCAATGGGAAAGTGTTGTGGGGTATCTTATCATCTATGTGATTTATATTATATTACTTGGATTGCATTACTTTTTGGGTTTGCCTTGGTGAATTTGAGCTTCATTGGTATACCTATTTATGTTCTCTTTGGTTCTAATGTTTTCTCACAGGATCATTAGTGTTCTCCTTTATCAGGTGCATGAGAGACATTTGATTTCCAAATGAGTATAATTGTATGCTTACCCAATGTATATAAAATTATTTTCAGGTTTCCATGAGGATTTTGTGGACTGTACTGGACTTTAATAGCTCGGGTCCTTGACAGTTGTTATGTTGCGGCCTAAATTTAGTTATGGACTTTGGAAAATTTTATATTTTATATCAGTTCTATTTTATACATGAATGTGGGATGGATTTGGCTTTCTTTAATATTATACCCTAGAGTTATTGTGGCTGATTTATTCTATATTCTAATATATTTTATTATAAAGGGTATTTCCTCCCATATTGTGAGATTTATACACCCTTAGTGATAATCACCAACGTTGGGCCTACTAGAGGTGGGACTCTAGGTTCATTATCTTACTTTATTAATTTCCATTATAAGAGAGGTATCTTTAGAGGGAGGGGGTTGTGATGGTAACAAGTTTTAAAAATAGTATTGTTGAGGAAAATAACTTTAATGTAGTATGACTTATATTTAAGTGTAGGGTTATAACCAAGTACCATTGTCTCACCCATTACTACAGACAACATTGAGATAAATCCAAATATCATTCAAATTTTCTCTAATACAATGTAATTAATCAAGCTACCACATGGGGATCCAAACACACATGTGGGAACACTATAAGGAAAACATGAATTAGTGATGTTGTTCTAGGATTATGTGATAGTTTTAAGCACCACAAATTGAGGTTTAAAGGTTCTAAAAACTAGCATGGTATATAGAACCATCCATTAATTAATTTTGGTTTTTTAAGTCATGATTATTATTGAAAACTACCATAAATCATAATTTAGTGATGATTTTAAAACAATCACGATCCTAATAGTGGAAATTTTTGAGATGATATTTTTTTCAAAACATATAGGTGTTTTAAACGACAACATTCTATATTGTGTTGGTTTTTAAAATTATATTTTTTTCAAACTTATCAGTGGCTTAAATCCTATAAATTGATAAGAAGTGTCTTATCATTAAATAATGGAAACTTTTCTAAAGATGGTGATGGTCAAAGTCACCAACAACTACTTATCAATGGTTTTGTTTTTTGTTTATAGATGTTTAAACTACCGTTAATCTCTATAATAAAACAAAAATTAAAAATAAATAAGTTGAATATATGACTATATACCCTATAAAAATAAAAAAATCAATAGGCTACATAATTGACTAGATTAAAAAGTAAATTCACAAAACAAATTAAAAACATTATACTATAATGTTTTTATACATACGGAAAAATATTAATTCAAATTAAAAAATCCAACATATAAATGTTTCCTGGAAAGAACACCATGAAAATAAAATACATGGAAATTAGTATCTGCCATAAAATCTTATCCAATTTGTCATAATAGTTTCTGTTAGATGAGACACACTATTAATTTTCCCATCAGCAACTAAACTTTGATGGTTGTATTAAATATAATTTATAATATCAACTAGTTTTATTTCAACATTATACATTAAAAATATATTTTAAAAATTATAATAATAATATTAACCAAGTAAAATAAATCTAATAGATTTAGTATTGATGAATTTTGATATTTCAAGAAAACAATTTATAAATAAATTTTCTCGGTCATGCTTTTGGGTAGACTATCTAATGAAATCATCATCACTACAAAATGATCACCCTATATTATCATTTGTGGATCCCACACTTATTATTTTTTATCTAGTATCACAATTTTCCATCTTGATTTTATATCCTAAATAATAATAATACTTGGGCCAGTATAGTAATTAAAATGGCCTTTATTGGTGCATTTTTCTATTTAATTCTAGTAGTTGAGCCTCTATATAGGTTCATTTTAAATTATACTGGTGTTAAAAGAATTTTAGAGGATTTCTTGAAGAAAAGTGGGAAGGGGTGAGATGAAATAGGCACTGGGTACCTGGTGACCATATGCCTGGTGGGGATTCAAGGGAAGAAGACAATTTTGTTTATAATACCAAGTATTTGGTGAAGTTATACCATGTTCGTGGTAGACACGTGTGGTAAACACTTAAAATAGGTTTTTTATTCTTTTAAAACCCGCTATTTTACACTTAAATTAAATGGGTTCAGGACTCACTTTCATTCTAGACTTTCCCCATCTCTATAGAGCTTTTGACACCTTCTCCTCTCTCCTATGTTTCATCTCCCTTCATGGTTTCTACGAGGGTATTTTTTTGGGTGAGAAGGCTTAGTATAGGAAAGGAAAATCCCTATCCCTCCCATAATCACCTATATCTTCTTATTCTTTAATGGTAGTTAGTATTCCCTAATGTTTTTCTAACAAAGTGTTCTTATATTTCATCAGAACCCTTGGATTCCTTTTAATATGGAAGCTATATAATCTTTTATTACATGAATCTAAGGTAAGAACAAGGTTTCACTAACCACATTTACTCTCCTCAATTTGAAACAATGCTAAAATAATCCTTCCTTTAAGTTAGGTTGTCTAATTGGTACTTTGGTGAAATTTTTCTTCTTTTAAGAACTCAAAGAGATGGTATACATTTAAATTGGTGGGTGCACTCCTTCTTACCATCATACTCATAGATGGATTACCTAGAAATGGTTCAAGGCTATGATAATTTAATTTAAACCAAGAGTTTAAAACTAATAAAGGGTTTTCTTAAATCTTTATATGGATAGAGAGATCTTTCATGCCATATCCAATTATATTTAGAATGTTATTATTCCATTTTATAATTTAAAATATTTTTCTCATGTTATACTTTTTCAGTATGTCTATTAATTGTTTATGCATTTTTAAGAATGAAAAGGGATATGGAATAATTCTTTATTTTCCATTATTGACTCGATATAAATTTTGATTTTACTTCAGGCCTTACATATCTCATGATATATGGCCTTCTATTAAACTTGTCCACTTATTTGGGACTATTAAAAATATAGTTTGATTATTGTATCCAGTTTGATATAATACCCCATAAATCCATGAATATGTTAATGGTTTGGTAAGTTTCATAAATCCATTAACATGTATACCCATTTTATTATTTTTATTGGGATGGGCCTACAACACCTTAACTCATTCATAATATGAAAAACTTAGTTTCCTTAACTTTTACCCATCATTCACTTTCTCCCTTGGGATGGGTATTTCACCCGGAATTCTTTTTCATACATTTACTCATATGTGTGAATGTATATGTGTATATGTGTAGACTATTTTTAGGTACTAGCATTGGGTCCCATGCGGGATAAACCCATATTACCATCTTAGATCCCAAGCTAAGGGTTTGAGTAGGTATTGCTGGAAAGAATACTTCCCAAGTGGGAAGTTACTTGAAATTATATATACTCATGTATGATTTTATATGATATATATATTTATTATTATATTGTTTTTTTCTCTATCATTTTACTATTTCTATTATACAGTTTAGTTTATGATAGATTTTTAGGGAAAGAGTGATGATCATCTGCTATGTTTTCATACTCACACGCTTCTCAATCCTTCATTATGACATGTGAATACTCTTCTATGTGTGATCAAAGTAAAGGAAAATCACCTTACTATGGGATCTAGTCACACACATGGAGAATGGTGAATATTTTTTTGGATTTTTTTACACAGATTGGATGGTGGAATTTTGATTATTCCTGACCTCATTTTGGATCATATGAACACATGGGATTACCATTTGTGTCTTTCAGCCTCATATGTCTTTCACCACTTTTATATATATATATATTTAATAGTCTTACAAACTTTGTACATAGTTTTGGGTGTTTCGAAAAATTATAGTATGGGCATGCATGTATATACCATGTCATGCATTATATTGTGCTTCCTCTCACTTACATATTTTGTATCACCTTACACATGGATGAATCATGCCGCTTTGAGGTGTCTACCTTATTATAATTATTACATTCTTTAAATAGGGAACCCATGTCCCACACATGTGTTTTTTAACCCCAAATTTCTTGTAAAACTTTTTTGATTGAGAGGTACGTTGGAGTTTTTATTATTGACTAATCTAGATGTTTGTGTATTCACCTCAAGGTCATTACATGAAGAATGTGAAATTATAGTGAATAAAAAAGAGAACCTCCCAAGCACTCATGTTTCAAATGATTGAGAACATATCACTTGTACATGACTAAAATGGCTCTTTCCAAAAAATTAGGTAATATAATTTTTTTAGGAGACCAGTGATGACTACGATGGATTTATATCCCATTACACTTAAAATTTACATTGAAAATAGTGAATAATTAAAAAAATAATTCAAATTTTAATTTATATTTTTCACCCCAATGTTTTTCACGAGTTCATTTATGTAATCGTCATATGCATTCTTATGTTCATCAAATCAAATCTCAGTTCAACTGACCTTTTGACCAACATCTATCAACTATATAATCAAATAAAAAATGAAAATTATAAAATTTAAATATTTAATATGATATATATATATATATTATAACAGTTAAAAAATTAAATTGCTCAATCTTCTCTTAGAAAAACATTCAGAACCAGTTGTGTGTGAAATAAATTCTTTCTCCCTATTTAATGTATCTTTTATAAGATTCCATAAAAAATATAAATTAAAAATGTATTATTTTTAAGAAAATAATATCAATTTATTATTTCACTATCAACCACCATCAATTTATGGAGTAACTTGATTCTCATTATTGAGTAATGAATATCTATGGGCTTGTATGAACTCTATTTATGTCAGTTAAATTGTAGATATTTTCTCAACTTAATAACCTAATGTTGGAAGGTTTGTTGATTTTATATAGGACAATAATTTATTCTCATTATATTAATCATATCTAAATTGATTTAATCAGGTCTCAATATTATCCAAATAACTAAAACAAAAGGTGAGACACTCTTCAGTCATATAGCATTCAATAATTGATCCTTCTGATTGAGATTGGTTCCTAATATAAGACTTCAGATGACCTAAATACCTAATAAAAAAGGTAACATAGAAGAATAAATCATATGTGTAATGATTTTGATGATTTTAATTTACTAATGATATAAAAGTAAGATAATAATATCACTTTATATGATACGTCCATAAATAATTCATGTGCCCTCCAAATTTAACTTCTTTAGTCAAATGCATATTTAGAGAAATCATCACAGTGATTAATAATAGAGGAAATTTTATCTTTAAATGAAAGTTTCACTAAAGTTATTTCCTAGGGTTTTTCAATTTCAATGGGGTTTAAAGTTCTTTCTAAAATATTTTTGAATAATGTACTAAATTGTTTTATAACTACATTTATTTTATTAGGTAATAATTTATGTAGTTTAGAAGGTAAAAAATACTCCATAAAAATATGTGACTCGTGGATTTTAAGCTCAAGTAACTTTAGATGTTTTATTTTAAAACATCTTAAAAAGTATCTTTAATATTTTTCAGGTACATTCACGTTTTCTATTCATTGAGCGAAAACTTTTTCTCCTTAATTTTTTAATGGAAAACTTATTTAAAGATACTTCCCATTATCATTGATCTATAAATCATGATTTATATTCATTTTTTATAAGTCTTTATGAGTAGTAATATGATATTTTGATTTATATTTCTCATTCAGTATCATAAAAACAAAATTGTCACATATAGTATTTTTAATGGACATAACATCTAAACTATAACATAACAACTACAATTCCCAATTATATAGTTTCCAAATTATAGTGAATTTATTATATTTTTGTGTTTTAAATGTATCTAATAATTTTAAAATTCTTTTCACAAAAAAATCTAGAAAAAAATCTTTATAAAATTATGCAACAATAATTAATAATTTTTTGGGGATTTTTAAATCTAGTAAGAAATATGGAAATGTCATCAAATAATTTAATTCATCAAATCATACCTTATTAAACTGAAATCTATGATAATTGTATTAGAATAAATTATGGAACATGAAGAAACATTTTTTACTATAAGGTATATTTTTAAAGTCAAAGTCAATTTGATAAATCAAACATTCCCATCCAGTGTGATTTTTCTAACCAAACAAGTTTCCTATCCAAGTAAAATCACAAATAGTCCATATTAGACTAGTATGAATTTTAAACATTTTGACTCCTAATGAATCATATGTATCTAAATCATTGTCTTGCATCTCTTATAATTATTCTATAAGAGGTTGGAGATATACATATTTTTAATATCTAATAATTTTTTTGTTAGAATGATATTCAAAATAATGAATTTTTTTCATATACATCAACATAGGTGGATTTTAAGAGGTCCAACTAATTTGATATATGTTATCATTTGTACATAGATTCATAAATAGGTTATATCAATTAGTAATAAATAAAGAATGTGCATTCCTAGAATTTGAAGAGCGGTTTGTATATGAGGAGTAACATGATATTCATGATTTTAGATATCTTGGATGTCATATGAACCCATCATTTTTGTTTTCTATAAAATTCTATTTCATTTTCTCTACTGTTTTAGATAATGTATTAATTCTTTTAAACTTTTTTTAAATGAAAGTAATGTAAAATATTCATAAATATTTTATTTTTATTTTTCTTTCACTTCATAGTATATTCCTTAATAATTTCATCATGACTAATCAATTTATATCTATGATTATGAAATATTTTACACACTCACCTATATGAATCGTCTTTCCAATACAACATATAGTCATTAGGGAATTCACGTATCATTATATAATTATGATTGATATTTTTAAAAACATACTTCATGTAATAAAATGATTTAAGGATCATATCTTTAATGAATCCATCATTAAAAAACTATAATATCATCAACATTACTTTTTCTATAATTCAACATAAGTACTTAATATTGAATAATTTAAATAGAAATAAAAATTTATTTTTTTATCTTCCACTAATTTAAAAATAATTTAATTACATAGTTATCTTATGTATTGTACTAGTTTCGGTAAACTAAATTATTTAATCCAATGATATGTTATGATCTTCATCATGTTGTTTCGTAATGTTAAAAAATAAAAAATAAAAATTTGAATTTTTTTCTCCGCTGTTAGAGTAGTTGATTTTTCATTATGTTAATGGGCACACATCAACTTTTATATATTATTCAATTATCTATGACAAATATATATCTCATATCCAATAACAATTTTTTTTACTTATCAAGTTCTCATAAACTTTATGTGTTTTAACGATATTCTAAAATTATAATCAGAACATGAATATTTTATTATTTCTTCTACATATGAATTTTCATTTGAAAAATATAAAAATATCTCTAACCCTTTAACATATTGAAGTATATTCCTAGGTAAACTAAAATAGTTTTATCTATTTGTATATTATTTATGAATTTCTATATAAATAAAATTATACATATTAGTTAAGTAAAAAAATTAAAATAAAACATAGACTTTATCAAATAATAAAAAATGAATACCATATAAAATATTAAAAAATTTAAAATTTTACTTAGCATAAATTATCAAATACAATATAATTATAATCAATTGATATTTTTATTTCATATTTTAAGATATAAATATATCATATAATATATTGAAAAAACTAAAATATCATGTAAACTAAAACCTCATATCTTTTGTTTACATTATATCTAATTATTAAAGTGAATCATAAATGCTCATATTTTCTTTAAATTTTACTTTAATAATGATACTTCAAATTTTTTAATTTTAAAGATTAGTTATATACATGGAGATTGAATATTTAAAACAAAACATAATCAAGAGATTTATGATATCTAAAAATATTAAAATGAAAATTTTATAATAATAAATCGTTGATAAAAAAGAATAACTAAATTCATTAATTATACATTCAATAAAAAAATACAAAAACATAGAATTTTATTATATATATATATATAATTAAACTAAATAACACAGTAATCACATCAACAAAAATATACATAAGAAATATTAAAAAAATTATTACTAGTAAATATATTAATAAAAAACTCAAAAATGAAAATAGATATCTTGACTATATCAAGAAAAACCAATTTAATGATAAAAAACAAACTAATAAAAATTTCCATAATAATAAACCAAAAAAACTTAAAGTTTACCATGAAATTATTTAATTAATCAAATGAATAACAAAATAAAATCATATAACCAACTACCATATCAGGTGATAATTTAAGCAATTTATAGATTTAATGAGAATTATAGTTAGACTTTAGGGCACAGAAGAGGAGAAAGTGATAGATTGAAATAAATTGAACTTGTCTAAGTATAATACTATATGCTCACCATAATATAACTAAAGGGATCAAAGAATACCTATAAGTAATGAGAAGGAGGATAAGGAATTTAGGAAAGAAGAATTAGGTAAGAGAATGGGAGGTGGGTTTAGGTAGTGAACTATAAGGTTTTATTAGGGATCATACTTATAAAATCACTGATAATAATTAAATTATTGGTGATTCAAAAACAATTATTAAATTTTTGAGTTGTGTGGTAGTTATATTTAACTATCACACACTTATATCCTAACATAAAAATTAAAAAACTGTAAATTCTTAATTAATTGGTTTCTAAAAACTATCGGAATTAAATTATCACTAATTATGCCTTTTTTATAGTGGAAGTATCATTTTTATTTGAGATGTTTTCAAATTTAATGGTTTTTTAGGATATAGTAAGGCTATGCTTATTTAAATTTTTACTATGAGACAAGGCCAAAAAGTGGATTCAAAGATTTATACTAAATCCTATCATAACATGGGATGATATGGAAAGACACTTCTTAATAAGATTCTTTCCACCCTCAAAAAATAAGAGTCTTTAATTAAATATTTTAAAGTTTTACAATTTAAAATGGAGTGACTTTATGTTATATGAAATAAGGTTAAGTAATTTTTAATAAAGTGTCCCTATCATAGCATGGAGATGTTATTAAAATTTAAAAAAATATAAAGTTTTACCTTAAATAAATAGGTTTATTTTTTATGTTGCTGGTAGAAGATTTTTAATAAATAATCTTCCTCAAGAATCTAATTAATTATTGAATAATACTTCTAGTACCGACTTTCAGTGAAAAATGAAAAATTTAAATAAAAACAATTTTCATGATGGATTCTAATATAAAAATAATGGAATTATAATGATTATTGTTTCAATCATGCTAATAATGTAGCAAAGACAAGGTATGTTACTAAATATTTAAATTATGTTTATTTAATGAGAGAAATAATTTTCAACAATGGATATTATAAGTAAGTAAATGATTTCAACAAAGATTAAGAGTATCAGGATTCTATAAAAAATATCATATAATAATTCCAAATCAAATAAGTTATTTATATGTGACCTTTATGACATTCATGACACCCAGTGGTGTTGTTATTAAGGAATTATATAATGATTCCAAAAACTACTTTCTTTTTATCATAAATATAGTGTTTCATATTGAAAAAATGATAAATGAACTCAAGTAAAGGACTAGAGTCGTACTATAAAGTGATACAAAGATTAAACCAGGTGGATAATTAAATAAATTCCCTCTAAGGAGTGGAAAACCCATTGTGGAGAGTGTTGAATCTATGAATATATAGTAACAAAAACAAGAAGAAGAAGAATAAGAAGAAGAAGAGAGGATAGAAAATGAAATGAGTAAGTAAATAAAAGAAACTTGATAAGTAAGTTAAAGAAGAAGCATCATCACCTTAAAAAATTATTTTTCCCAAAAGGATGAATTAAGGGAGAATAAATGAACAAAGGAATAAGTTTTTGAAATAATTTTAGTAACTATATATTAATATTTTTTTCGATAATCTTTAAAAACAATATTTTATGAGTTAATTGGTTTAGAATAATAGGGATCTTGAGAATATAGATATAATGTCACTTATTATAGAAGTTAAGATTTATTTATGAGGATTAAATTAAACAATAAACAAGATAAATATATTTTTTAAGTTCCTATTAATATTGCATCTTATGAATATTTAAAATGTTTATGTAATTTAGTTGGAAGTGTAAACTAAAGGTTATGGGGTGGAATGATAATGGACGGTCCCATACCCAATAATGGATTTCTTTTCTTTTATCGAATAAATCTTCATAAGTGGGTTATCTCATAATGGTTGAATTAATTGACTACTCTTTTTATATCATCATTCTAATGAAGTGTCCAAGAGTAGAATCCCTCTAGGTTTATCCACACATGTTCTATGAACCTTATAAAATAAAAAATGGATATTTTCATGCTATTACCAAATACTAATCACCTAGAATATTTCCCATTGATCACAACTATAATTCATTATAGACTAGAAGGAATCTATCTGGTCAAACTGGGGACTTGAGATGCTGTAGAAGGATTGATTCTCTATATTATTGAGAGAATTATATATCAATTTATCTCTAAGGATAGAAAAAATTATATAAATATAATAAATTTTATAACAAATAAATAACCTTGTAAATTATATAATTGGTTTTATATACTTAGGTCGTAGAAAAAGTTATTACACAAAGGCCCGTAACCAAAATCTTAACTCTAAGTGAACCCCACAATGTATAATATAAATATAATTTTTATTATTTCTTTAACATGTGATACTATCAAAAATTATTTAAATACCATTTGTACATAACCTTTAACTCGACCCATTAATCCTCCATGGCATCTATCCAAAATTGAATATTATTAGTTTATTTATTTAACTAAATACAACTGTATTATTCATTAAATAAATATTTATGTGATTAGAATAACTATGTTAATTATTATTCTTTGAAACTGGAGAATAATTATTATTATAATATTAAATTAAAAGATAATTTAATTGGGTTTCTAGATACACTTACTGTGTTAACCTCTATGCCTTTTTTCAGTAGAATTAGGCTAACTATCCTAAATTTTAAGATAAACATCTAGAAACACATCAAGGTACCCATTGAGAATGATGTTATTTTCATGTGACACCTTTTTTATATGCTAATCTGGGTTTTATTGTGTATTTTAAGTTATAAAATGATTGTTTTTTGTTCCATGAAGTTTTTTAAAGGTTTTGAGAGGTTTTAGAAGTGTTTCAAATTGTTAATGATTGGTTCATGATTATAGGAACTCATATGAATTCACTAGGTAACCAAAAAAGGTATAAAGGGGTACAAGGATACATATTATTGGCACATGGATTGGATAAATTGTGCAATAATCATGAAAAATTGAAAAATTTTGGATACTTTTTATTCACATGGTTGGAACATAGTTTCCCAAACCATGAGGTTAGGCCATACTTGTTATTAAAGGGATCTAAAAATTAGATTTCACACCCAAATTTTTTCTCAAAACACTCTTTTTTCTATTATATCTAGAATCACAAATTTTAGGGTTTTATTGGGTGATTTTGGCAATTTTATTCCCACTATAACTCCTCTTCTTGATTCTTAGATCAATTGAACTATATATCAAACGTAAGACACTTGTGTTCCTTATCTTCTCTTTTATTCTCATTTTATCTTAAGAGTGACCCTTATATGAGTATTACATGCCTATATCTATTGGTTAGGGTGTGTTTTGATAGGTATCATTTTATGAATCATCTTAATATATTTTCTAAAAACCTGATCTATGAGGGTGTGGTTTGATTTCATCATAACAGGCTTGTGCAAGGTTAGTGGATTCAACTTACTGTACCTTTTTTATTAACATATAGTATTTTTTAAGATAAATTATTTTAATTAACTTCGATAATTTATTGTAAAAACCGTGTTTGAACCTTATCTTTATGAAAAATGGTTAAAATCAAATGTTGTTGGTGATTCCCACAAAATGATTGATAAGATGAAAATTTGATTATTTGGTTTTAAAATGATAATTTAGAAATTCTATGATCTTGTCTTGGAAAAATGGCATTGTAATTAGTGTCACATGTTCATAGTGTATATGGATTTGAGGATTTTTAATTATAACTTGGTTTTCATGGAAAATTCGGGTACTCTTGATTGGATGGGTGGTGTGTTTTCGTAATATATATTATAGGGCCTCATTGGATCAATCTTGGTCACCTTGACAAATTAGGGGAACTCTAGTTGTACCACCAAGTGATGACGTGGTTTTATAGGGATGGGTTTCCACTAATGGGCCCGTCTGTCTAGTTAGGCTAGCATTGACATGAGTTACATTGGGGTGGTTCATTTCATGGGTGTGTGTGAAAAATACATGGTTGTGTGATTTATGATGTGGATTATTTTATATTATAATGGATTTAAAAAGTAAATGATGATCTATGCGTTAGTTACTCTTATAGACTTATCTATTTTATTTATTGTATCCTAATTCTCTCTTGTTTTGTATAAAATATGAGGTAAATTATTTTTATTTAAGTGGTGTGTGGGGGATGTTTCTGGTGGGTTACTTACTAGGTTGTATACTCACTCCCTGCATATTCATCTAGGTGTGTGCAGTATTCATTCGGCCTGGAATATTTTAGGGGATACCTCTTGCCTTTCTAAAAAAGTGATTTCGTAATGTGGTCCTTTTTTATGGATCTTGGAAGTAGTTTTCACAAATATCAAGGTATTTTTCCATGTAGTAACTTTATTATATTATTAAGTCTTGGTATTTTAGTGTTTCTTGGTCATACACATTTGTATACATTGTGACTCTAATCAATTATTATATTTTATGTGTTTTATTTTGGTATAGTGTTTATTAATTCATTATATATATATATATATCCGTAGATTTTTATTTTTAACGTTAGTGTGTTTGTAAGGTAAAATCATCCCCCGTGATTTATTGATTCTCTTGACATTTATTATGAGGATTTGGTGTCTCAGGGATATAATTAAGGTTTCTGGCATTTGGATCCTTACCAAGCCAATGGGTTGGGTTTGAGATGTTAAAAATGGTTTCAAATTAGTATGGTATATCTTTTTGGATGGTATATGTGGTGATAGTATGTGTCAATACATGAAATGTAGAGTATAGAAAGATGCATCTAACCTCTTTATGTTTAACTTAATGTTACTAAGGTGGTTTTGGTACATAGAGTATTTTGAATCACTTCTATGTTTTTTTATAGAAACTCCAGGAGTAAAAATGATGAATAATTCTGGAAATGAGAGTAATAGGGATAAAAAACAAAAAAAAAAATAGAATAAGATAAATAACAACGATACTTACATGTTTTGTGAAATTATCTCTATGTCTACATAGAGGGAAATTTTCACTACGTTCATAAGAAAAATTATAGTGTGAATATTATATTTTTTTGCACATAGAAACTCAAGCTCGAATGAGAATATAAATAATTGTGGTGTTATAGTAACCTATGTTGATATAGTGGCACCAACCACATAGTAAGTCTATTGTGTTATAGTGACCAGTGGATGGAAGTTCATAGATCTATAGTAAACTATCAGTGTCTCCATTAAAATATTGTTATAGTCCCATATCAAATTCCATAATATTATAGTTCTCTATTGGTGCCTCTATTAAATAATTCTATAGTTTGGACTACTATTAGTTGTCCCAAATTCATCTAAAGGATCATGCTACAACATTCAAATGGGTTTTGTGTCACCTAATTATCGTGATTTTAGCCGAAGAGAGGTATGAATCATGCATTAATATATATAATTCCCACTATGATTCTATAATTCACATGGTACATCAATTTTTTTTCATTATTAAATGGTAATATGATGAATTTTATGGATGAAAATGGTTGGGTGTGATTTTGATAAAATTGAGAGTTTTTAAGGAATGATTTCTAGAACATTGTAAATATGGATTGGTTTTATATTGTGTGTTAATCCTTGTTAGAATTGAGTTTTTTTAGGAATTTCTAGAGTTTATGGATTAAGGAAACATGAAATTATTGTGGAAATGGGAACATAAATAGGTAATGATTTTAATTATAAGTAATTTATTAAATAGAAATTAGAATCCATGTTATTTTAAGAAAATGTTAAAAAAATATATAATAAATACTTAAATGTATAATTATATGTTTACTATATTTATTTATTAGTTATAATTATCATATATATTGTAAAAGTAACATTAACATGATATACTAATTTTTTCTAGTATTTAGTTAAAAAATTTCATAATATTTTATTCCTTGACAAAAACCACATAATTTTGATATTATACTAAAAATTGACAATGATTAGATGAAGAACATTCTAGAACATAGATTTATTATTATTTTGGTTAAAATGAATATAAATTAAAAATATAATGACCTATTTTTGTTACTTCGTGATGTGGAAATAATTAGCTAAAAAATTTTACTATAATAAGTAGCATAAAAAGTAAAAAATATATGTTAAAACGGGATAACCAACTGTAATATAAATCCTTTTTTCATTCTTATGATTTTTAGGTTATTGGTTATGAGGGCATGTTAAAAGATATGAAATATTAATGATATTTATTTAATTATTCTATAATTTATAATTCTTCATTGGTAAAAGTATGTTTTTGGTAAGAAATTTAACAATGGAACATACTGGCATTAAATGTGGAAATAAAGAATGTTTCACAAAAACTATTTTTTCTTTTTGGTTGAAATTAATTTTACATGGTTTAAATTTTGTTAGAACATAAAGTGATTGGTCCTTTTATTAAATTGGTTTATTAATTATGTGTTCATAATGTATTTACTAACATTTTCTTGTATATGAAAGGATGTGTTCATATTAGTCATGTTTTTCTTAGGGGTCATTACATGATTTTTTTTCTAGTGTTTATGTAATACAATTTGATGGGTAATGTTTTATTGATAATGTGGTTTTCAAAATATATACTATCATTTTCATGTTTTGTTTTAAATTTTGTTTGTAGACATAGAATAGTATTTATAAAAGATAATTTTTGGGGATGTTTTATTAAGGTTCTTTGTTATTTTGGTTTGATAACATATTTAAAGTGAATTGATAAAAGGTAACATTTTATAATTTCAAAATATATACTTATCTAGTTTTTAGCCAGTTTTGTTTTTAAAATATGGAAATTTTTCATGGCTTTTTAAAGATATTTTTTAGAATGTATTTTCTTACAGATTTTACTTGTGTTTTAATTTTATAAAGGATTTAAATAGTTTCATTACCAATATTTTTGGGGAAAATGATGAAATCTTTACAATTGTTTTGGGAACCTGGAACTTTCAGTGTATTATTTTAGTGAAAGTTGTAACATGGTGAATTTGTGGGTGTAAACCCTATAATGACTTGCTAGAATTGTATTTAGTGAGTTATTATGCTTGGAAATTTGTGGTTGGATATTTTCTTGGGGAAATTGTGGTGTTGGTTATGGTTATTTTGCTCGTTATGCTTGTTGTGATTGTTTTTTAAGTTATTCTTGTGTAATAATTATGTTTATTGTGATAATAAGGATGGATTTTGTTATTATGGGGTAGAAATGATAAATTACTAGGGAAAAGCAGGGATTTTGTATGAAAATGTTGTCTCATGGGATGAGCATCATGACACTTCATATGTAATGTGATATTCTAGGATTTAGAGATGTTACCATGGTCAATTACCATTAACGTGGTATAGATTTTGTGGAATTATTCATCTTATAAGTGTCATTGTTGTGATATGGAGAAGAAATCAGTTTCTAGAATTCAATTTCATACTGATTGTAACAGTTGGTGAGTCACCCTCATGACTTCTGATGGTGTGGTTAATATTTTTCACTAGGATGAGATATTAATCTAGAAGTAATAGATTCTTTAAATTTAGATTTGGGAACTATGTTCCATCAATTATCAATTGAAATATGTAAACTATGGTCCTAGTCGAGAGATGGAAAATAATTTTTGAATTTCATTTAAAAAACCAATCTGAGTTGAATTTTATGGAGAGGTGAAGTTTTATAAGAGTGTTTTTAGGATGATTAACCCCCATAAAAATTTTCTTAGGTATTTGTGATTACTTGTTTATTTCCCTAGATTTAAAAATTTGAAATATGATTTCATAGATACCTCAAGGAATCTTACCCTCTGTGTTTAGTGACTTATTTTGAGTTTCTTGTTCATGACTTCTCATGCCTAGTCACACCAAGGACTACTCTGATAAGATTTTATATTTCACGATCCCTTGGGTAATGGATGTTTTAACTCATAGTTCATCAGATGATAAATTAATATAGTGTTACATCATTGATGATTTATGGGACAAGTCATTGACATAAACTTAGTTCGTACAAATAAGGAGGGTTTCATAGTTTTCTGTCGGGTGAATCTCATTCCGAATTTGGGTGACAAAGTCCTAGGAAGAGTAGTTGTAAAATTTTGACAATCATACCATTAAGTGAAACCTTAATAGTGTATAAATATCACTAGGTGTGAAAATAATTAATATAGTTGGAGTGAATTCACATGGTATTTGAAATCATCATGTCATCAAAATCATAATAACAGTGAGGTGGTACTTGACCAACTCATTGAATCGGTGTGTTTTTTATAACTCATATGGGGGGTAGAGTCTATAGAAGATCTGGATAAATTTTTTTCAATAAATTTCTATAGTATCATAGTGTAAAAATCTCACAAATATCCCATAGGGGCCTTAGTTTTCCCATCATAGGCTTTTCCAGTAATGCTTCATACATTCTAATTATGAGCATCATATGATCAACTATGTCGATCTCTAGTTTTCCAATTTATTTTTTCATTGTTTTTACATTATTATTACTAGTGAATAATTATGTATTCTTCAATTAATCTCAATATTATAGAATTATTTCTAGTGTAAGGGAGGTTACTTAGCTCTATGGTTTCATAATTTTTTGGTATTATTGTGGTATTTTATTATCATTAGTAGTACGAGATCATGTGTTATTATCATGAACCAACCCACCAGGGCCCACTTGGCCAATAGAAGGTCAATTCACAACAACCCTAAACTCTCCTCCATAGTCCAGGGTCTTTAAAAAATAATTGAAAGGCATAACTAATATGAGATGATTTTCCCTAATATACCTATATGCATGCACCCAACCATCTCCATGCAGAAGTGAAGAGGAATAATAAAAAATAATAATGTAACATCTAGAGTAAAAATCATGCACGTGACAATATTTAGGTAATACAAAATTGTGAGACTAAGTAAACTAAAATGAAAGGTAAAAATACATGTCCAGCTAGAAAAGATGTCCCAACCTAACAATAACTGGAGAAATTAAATTATAAGAGATCCCAACTCCACTTATCAAATCCCTAACCATGGTACATTATCAAATTCAGATGGGTGTTCTTTATGCTCATATGTAATCATCATTGAACTCTCTATCATCCTTATAAGACACATCACATTCCAAAAAAGACTGTATAGGGGTGAGTATTTACAAGCCATGTAGGACACACTGAAAGATGTAGGGGGAGAAATATGAGACAAGATAGAATTAAGAAACTCAACCTATATAAAGAGAGAAATGGAACCCAACAACAAATATATATTCTTATAAAAGAAACATAGGAAAGAGAGAAAGGGGATCTCCATCTCATAGTCCATCCTAGGAAAAGAGTCTTCTAATAGTTCCAATGTCCATCAATAATATCTAGTATCTCACGTTTCTATCAAAAGAGTAACTTTTTGGATCCACACCTTGCCAATATTTTTCACATTTAAGGTGAAATAATATATAGATATAGGACCCATTCCCTATTATGATAGGACGATACCACTTAGTAGATATATGACTCATACCCTAATACAACAGGGGCTTCCACTTAGTTGATAGAGGATCTATGACCTAATACAGTAAGAGGATACCACTCTATATAGAGATGACTCATTCCCTGAAATATCAGGAGGGTTCTACTCTATAGATATAGGACCTATGCCTAGACATAGGATGAGGATTCCGCTCTGTAGATAGAGGATATATTCCCTTCCACAGTAGGATGGTTATACTTTGTAGATATATAATCCATTCATTGAATTAGTATTAAGGTTCCACTATGTATATGGATAAACCATTACTTAACATAACATTAGGGTTTCTCTCTATAGGTTGAGGAACCATTCCCTGATATAGTAAGAGTTTTCCACTTTAATGATCTATCCTAACCACTATCATCATAAAGCACTTCATAAACAACCATCTCACTCAGAAAATCTCACATAATATCTAAAAATTCACAATTAATTCCACCATCATGTTTAACATGAAAATAAAACTCGTGATAGGATATTCATGGGCCAAAATTCAAGACCAAATTAAAGAGATATGAGTGGTGGAATTTCCTTAAAATGGAATTACACTATGTGTGAATCTGCTCCTCTTTCAGGATGTTTCATCACCATTACATGTTTCTCAATCCATATAGTACTACACAGTTTGTAAGGTTACTATACAAAATGTCTAGTCTACTCAGGGTCTACCCATTCTCTTATGGTAGTATCTGTGTACATGGTCATGTCCATGTTCCTAGTAGTGTGTCATTACATGGCGTGTGACAAGTCATACTTGTGTCCATGTACTCCTACAGTACACACTATAATTCAAGCACCAAGTCACATAGCATGTAGTGGTCCCACAAGGTGTATGATATTTAACTCACTAAGAAACCCTAGCTGTCATAGCTAGGTCATTAAAGAGCTTGTGTTCATCCTAGTACACACCGTGTGGTCTGGATTTTCACATAATGTCCAATTTCCTTCATTTATTGTCATCACACCTCCACCATCACCATTTTCACATAAAATCACACCCAAAGTCACAAATATATAACCTAACATTCCTAATCCATCACTATCCATTTATTTCTAGTCTCTAACGGCTTGAAATCCGTAATCCAAATGCCCGTAAAAGGCTGTTGCATCTTCTGCATGCCACCAATCATCTACCAATTGATCGTAAATCAAAAATACATGGGAATCATTACCCATTTCCAAAAAATAATCCTAATCCATCTTGAAATAATAAATCCCCTTCTTACAGGAAAATCTATCGTGAATCAGGGGGTTCAATCATGCATGAATCCACATGAAAAAGTTGAATCGTTTCCCCATAGGCCAACAGATAAGAATTCGAATAACGCTAATGGGAAATAAAAATATCGGTGTAAAAATTTATGGTCAATAATTCTTATCCAACTAATAAATATCGAAGATAACTGGGGTGAGAAACATGGAATTATAAGATTAATAAATTGAATAAAAAAATTTAGATTCAATATGTGGACTCATGCAAAGGATTTATTTAAACACAAACCGAGAATAAACATTTGATCATGATCAGTATTTTAATCATAAGGGGGAAAACCGCATATATATTTTACTTTGTTGATTTGGACCCTTCGTTATTGAATAAAATTGTTGGACTCCTCATGTATTAATAATGTTTTAATGATCACAAATCTCAATAATAATTACAAATCTTATTAATGATCACAAATCTCAGAAATCTTATTAATCATGTGTATTTATGTTTCAAGTTATATCATACCTTATAATGGTTAATCTCAACTCATTTTATGCATATTACTGTTTAAGTCTGAATACAGTTATTTTTTAAGACACCATAAATCCAGACACCGTAAGCAAGACACAGTGAGCCAGGCACTGTGAGCAAGACATCGTGAACCCTGACACCGTGAAGCCTAAGTCTCAGACACCATGACCACGATACACTGTGACACAGTAAGCCTAACACTTTGAAGCAAGACACTAAGAATAGACATCGTAAGTCAGACACTCTATTTGCTTAAGTGCCGGACACAGTTAGCGAGACACAGTCATCAAGGCACTGGAATCCAGAAACTGTAAGCAAGATACCATGAAGGAGACACCGTGAAGGAGACACTGTGAAGGAGACACTGTGAGGGAGATATTGTGAAGAAGACACTGTTTTCATAACATACTATGACACCGTTTTTTAACCCATTTTGTTATCTTTCAATTTAACTTTTTAATGGTTATATCTGACGTCTTTAATTCACTGACATAATAAAGGTTTTCTTGTAGACATAGTATGAGGTACGAGTTAAGATATATATGGAACCTGTTGGATAAAGCTCATGAATTGTAAAGATAAAGAGAAGTGTTCCCAAGAGAAAGACACAACACATACAATAAAACACAGGAGACAACACAAGAAATGTGAGTGCACAGTACTCAACAGAAAATCAAGCCTGAGCATAACCGCGAAGAACACATTGCAAGATCTTCAGAGAAAGCATTGTCTCATGCAACCAATCCAACTCTACTAAAGAACACATGAATTACACTGGAATCAAGAGAACATCTTCACTCGTGAAGAACAAAAGCTGAACCATGACACTATGTTTTTCAACACAAAAACTAGAGAAGGACTCAGAATCATTTCTATCTTATCCATGGAGACTCATATTTACTCTCTATTAGTGATTCTTTTTTTTTCTTTTGAGAAGTTTGTGTACTCTATGTATTTTACACACACACTAACTCCTGTGTTGAACTGGAGGATTTCAAAATCTGCATACCAAATTCTTTACTCTTGATTACCCACGACAACTATGGAAGAGGTCCATGTTTGTTCTGGTCATTATTTTGTTTACCCATGAGAACTGTGGAAGAGGTCCCTGTGTGGCCTGGACAATCCATGTACTGTTGTTAACCCCAATCCAGGGTGTGGATCAAAGTTTATTTATATAAACTGCTTGGTGGTAGGTAATCACCAAGTGGAGTGGATTAGGACTCGGCTTGAGACTGAATCACTTGTTTTATATCCAATGTAATATTTAAATTTAGCCTACTCTGTTTTACTACTTTACTGCCTAATCTAGAAAAACACTAAATTCACTTGGATAGTTAGTCTTGGAAAGAATTTATATTTGATTTTTCTTAATTGGATAACTTCAAAAGTAATTTTAATAATACCAATTAAGATTAATGAGAATTAATCAATCTTCAAAGAAAATGTTTAAACAATCAAACTCTTATAACAGTATAACATTGATTAACTAGGTTGTATCTATTTTTGGGGAAATCATTATTTGTACAACTAATATTCTTTTAAACAGAAATTTTTATATAGTAACTCAATTCACCCCTCCCCTCTTGATTTAACTACGTCGACCAACATTTGGTATCAAAGGTTACTTGATTAGGACTTTGTGTAATCTCATTAAACTGTGATTGTAGTTGTACTTTAAAGATCTGTAAATTTCTGTCAATTATAAATTTCTAGCTCTTTTAAAGTAATTTGTTAGTATGGACAATAGATTGGAAGGTACTGCAACTAACAGACCACCATTATTTAATGGAACAAACTATGCTCAATGGAAAATTAAAATGAAAATGCATCTAGAGAGTATGAGCTTTGAAATCTGGTCATAAATTATAGATGAAAACAAACTTCTTGTGACTGATAGAATTACATGGGATGAACCTACCAGACTTGCCTACAATAACAATTGCAAATCCATGAATTCTTTATATTGTTCCTTAGAAGATGAAGAATTTAATAGGATTTATGCTTGTAAAACTGCCCATGAAATTTGGGATACCTTGTCTGTCTCACAAGAAGGCACATCTAGTGTAAAGGAAATGAGACTTAATACTTATACTATAAAGTATGATAATTTTAAGATGAAACCTGATGAGCCTATTTCTGATATGTATCTTAGGTTCAATGATATTTTCAACACAATTATTTATCTAGGAATAGAAGTCACTACCAAAGAACAGATCATGAGAATTCTAAGATGTCCACCTGACAGATGGAGGGGAACCTCTGTCTCAATTAGAGAGTCATATGACATCATAAGGCTACCTATAAAGGAACTCATTGGGAAACTGATTATGTATGAGGAAGAGCTGAAAGTCAACAAAGAAGAAGAGGATGAACCAAAGAGGAAATCAATAGCATTCAAGACCACCCTCTCGAAGCACAAAGACAAAGGACAACTGGAAGCTTATATATATAGTTCTACTACTGAACAATCATCACCAGACAGTGATGAGGAGATGGGTCAACTGGATAGAAGATTCAAATGATTTTACAAGAAGAAAAACTTTTTCAGAAAACTTAACTTCAAGGGAAAGTATGAACAAAAAGGAAACTGAAAAAAGGACTGGATGAGAAGTAACAAAACTGATGAGATTGTATGCTATGAATGTAAGTGAAAAGGACATATAAAGGCTTACTATCCAAAGCTCAAATATAAGAAGAAATATGAGGATAAGGACAATAAGTACAAAAAGGAAATAAAGGCAACCTGGAGTGCCTCTGAGGATAGTTCATGTGACTCAGACACATCACATGATGAACAGGCTAACAAAGCCAATATTTGTTTTATGACAAACACATATAAGGTAACACTAAACTCTTCTATGCATAATTCATACTATTCTGAAGAGTAAAGTGACTCTGAAAATATGACTAATGGATAAATGTTTGAATATGGCAACATTCTTGATGATACATGCAATTAATTAAAGGATAAATATAAATCATTGAAGAAACAGCATGCTCTCACTGTAACTGTTAAATATGAACTTACTACTGAAAAGGAGAAAAATGATCAACTGATTAAAGAAAACAATTAACTGAAAATGTATAACGAGCAATTAAAAAGTGACTTAGAAAAGTTTACTAATGGTAAAAATACCATTACCCAAATGCTAGGAAAATAAATTTCTCCAAACTATAATACTGGAATTGGTTATCAACCTTGTAAAAGAAACCTTAGTAGAACGAATTTTGTTTCAAAGACTAGGAAATATAATTTTGTTCCTAGTTCTGGACACAAATCATCTAGCTCGAGTCATGATACACATTCTATTGTTTCAAGTTTTTGTGGACTAAATAGATTTTATTTTTCAAATACTTTACATAATGCTTATAGGAAACCTATGACACAAATATGGGTTCTTAAAGCACTTATTACTAATGTTACTAGACCCAAAAAAGTATGGGTACCAGAATATTTCATTTTTTTATCATGTTATAGGAAAGCATCTTAAAGAGATCCTTCAAGAATCTATGGTACTTGGATAGTGGGTGTTCAAGGAACATGATAAAATACTACTCATGCTTCAAGAATATGATAAAAGTAGATGCAGGACATGCCACATTTGGTGACAATGAAAAGGGGAAGATCATTGGATTAGGCTAGATTGGTAACTTTGATTTGATTTTAATTTCTAAAGTATTGTTTGTTAATGGTTTAAAATAAAATTTTCTTAGTATCTCACAATTGTGTGATGATAGATATCATGTTAAATTTGAAAATGATTCCTTTAATGTCTTTAATTCTAAAGATGAATTAGTATTTTTTTCATCAAGGATTGATAATGTTTATTCTATTAATTTAGATTCCTTAACTTCTCAAAATGTTTCATGCTTAAGTGTATTCCCTAAATAATCTTTGATTTGGCATAGGAGACTAGGACACTGTAATGTTCACTCCCTTAGAAAGTTAACTAGAAAAGGCCTAGTTAAAGAGTTACCCAAACTTGAGTTTCCAAATGACAAAGTTTGAAATCCCTGTCAAAAGGAAAAACAACACAAAATCTCTTTCAAACCAAAGAAGAAAGTTTCTACTTCTCAACCTCTCGAGTTGGTTCACATGGATTTTTTTGGACCATCTATAGTTTCTAGTTTAAATGAAAAGAACTATGTTTATGTTCTGGTAGATAATTTTTCAAGATATACCTGGACCTTTTTCATGGCTCACAAAAGTGAAGCTTTCTCTTATTGTACTAGGTATTCCATGTCTATAAAAAATCTTAGTGGACTTAAAATTAAATCTTTAATAAGTGATCATGGACGTGAGTTTGAAAATCAAGAGTTTGAATCCTTTTGCTCACAAAATGGTTATAGTCACAATTTCTCTTCCCCTAGAACACCTCAATAGAATGGTGTTGTAGAAAAAAGAAATAGTACCTTTCATGAAATTGCTAAAACAATGCTTAGTGAATATGACCTACCTATTTACTTTTGGGTTGAAGCTATTAACATAACATGCTACATAATCAATAGAGTTTTTATTAGACCAATTCTCAAGAAGACCCCATATGAAATCTAGAATAATAGGAAGCCTAAGGTTAATTACTTTAGAGTTTTTGGTTGCAAAGTCTTTATTCTCAACACTAAGGATTATCTTTACAAATCTGCATCCAAAAGTGATGAAGGAATTTTCCTAGGTTATTAAATGTCAAGAAAATCTTATAGAGTATTCAATAAGAGAACTAAATGTGTGGAAGAATCTATCCATATCAAGTTTGATGAAACAGATCCACATGAGCCTAGAACCATCCTAGAAAATCTAGAGGATGACGTATCAAATCTGAACATCAACTCAAAATCCTCAAATACCTCTGTGAAAGAATCTGTGAAAACTTCCAATTCTGGAAATTCGGTGAAATCAAGTCATATTGAACCTGAATCTGTTGATGAACTTGAATGCACTAGTCCTTCTTTTTCAAGAAAGGTTAGAACCCTTAGAAACCATCCCTTAGATGTTGTTGTAGGAGACTTGGATAAAGGAACACAAACTAGAGCTTCTCCTAGAAATCAGGATGAATATCAAGCCTTCTTGTCATAGCATGAACCTAAAAACATTGATGATGCTATCAATGATGAATTTCGGGTAATTGCTATGCAAGAAAAACTCAATCAGTTTGAAAGAAATAAAGTTTGGAAACTTGTTGATAGACCAAAGGACACTTTTGTCATAGGAACTAAATGGGTGTTTAGAAATAAGGTAGATGAAGCTGGAAATATAGTTAGGAATAAGGCTAGATTAGTTATATAAGGCTATAGTCAAGAAGAAGGAATTGACTATGAAGAGACTTTTTCTCTAGTATACAGACTTGATGCCATCTGAATTCTACTTGCTTATGCTACACATCTAAATTTCAAACTATATCAAATGGATGTTAAGAGTGCATTAATAAATGGGTATATAGCTGAGGAAGTTTTTGTTGAACAACCCCCTGTATTTACAAACCCTCATTTTCCAAAACATATTTTTAAACTATCAAAAGCTTTATATGGTTTAATGTAAGATCCAAGAGCTTGGTATGAAAGATTAAGTACTTTTATAATTTCCAAAGGTTTTACAAAAGAAGTAGCTTATCCTACCCTATTTATAAAAATAATTTCTAATGTTGTTTTATTTGTTCAAATATATATAGATGATATTATTTTTGGATCTTCAAAAAATTCATTATGTATTGATTTTTCTAAAATGATGCAAAATGAATTTGACATGAGTTTAATGGGTGAACTAAAATTCTTCCTTGGATTTCAAATCTTTCAAAATAATGATGGAATTGTTTTGAATCAAAGTAAGTATACTAGAGATATTCTAAAACATTTTGGATTCGATAGCACAAAAATTAGTTACACTCCCATGAGTACCACCAGTAAGTTGGATCTTGATGAAGATGGAAAATCTGTTGATCAAACCACTTATAGAGGAATGATTGGAAGTTTACTCTACTTAACTGCTAGTCGTCCAAACATTATGTTTAGTGTGTGTATGTGTGCTCATTTTCAAGAAAAACCTAAATAATCTCATTTAAATTTTGTAAAGAGAATTTTCAAATACCTCAAGCATACAACCAATTTAGGACTGTTATATCTTAAAGGACAATCATTTGAACTAGTCAGTTATTCTGATGCTGACTTCGGTGGCTATAAGTTAGATAGAAAAAGAACCTCTAGAACATATCACCTTTTAGGGAAGTCACTAGTATCATGGTGTAGTAAGAAACAAAACTCTGTTGCATTATCTACTGTAGAAGATGAATACATAGCTGCTGGCAGTTGTTGTGCACAAATTTTGTGGATGAAACACACTTTACTAGACTATGGATATCAATTCAGACATGTACCAATAAATTTTGACCACACAAGTTCTATTAACATTTTAAAAAATCATGTTTCACATTCTAGGACAAAACATATTGATGTAAGACATCACTTTTTGAGAGATCATTTTCAAAAAGGTGATATCACCTTGGAATTCATTGGCACTTAATATCAACTTGATGTTATATTCACTAAACCATTAAATTATGAGAGAATAGACTACATCATACATGATCTTGTCATTATCAATCACAAATAGATATCTTACTGGTCTTACTGTTTAATAATTTACTACTTTTTTACTTTACTGTTTCATGTTCACGGTTTCTCAGTTACTGTCTCATGTTTATGGTCTCACAGTTAACACTTTGTATTCACGGTCTATTACTCACTGGCCCACCATGACTGAACAAAGTTTACTTACTATCTCACCATGACAGAACAGACCATTCATTGTCTCACTGTGACGGCCATTCACTGTCTCACTGTGATGACCATTGACTGTCTCACCATGACGACCATTTACCATGGCACCGTAATGACTATTCACGGCCTCACTGTGAAAATTATTTATGTTTTTCTGTAAATCTGTATCGCGGTAATTTTTATTTCACCAATTTTTACTTTCCCACGTTTTTTACTTTTGTGACGTTTGACATTCCCAAATGATAAAACAAAAGGGTTCCAATCGATTCTTCACCTGAACTCTCTCCTACTCACTATGTCCGAACCATTTCAACCTAGAAACCCTTTATCTCTCTCTCTCTTTCTCGAACCCTCAATGGATGCCAAGGATGAAGCATCCATCTTCATATACTCCTGATAAGCATAGCTCAAAGAAAAATAAGACAGCACCGATGTTGGCACCCAAAGGACCCTTGAATCCAAACCTGGTTAACTGTAGTGTTGTACCTGAAAAGGAAATTTGTCCTGAGTGGATGTTATCTAGAAAATCTCTGGTTTTAAATGTTTTAAGAGAACAAGTCTAGCTCGAATGGTTCTCTAGGAAGGATAGACTCATTTATCCGAGGTTGGTAGCTCAGTTCTATCAATATGTACAATTTTCTTTTGATGCCGGTGAAAGTTTTTTTGTGAGAAGCTGGATCAATGGACAAAGATGCTCCTTCTAGTCGAGGTTATGGGCTACTTGCCTTAGGATTCCTCACGAAGGGATTTGTGATGATTATCAGAGAGACCCCCCACCAACAACCAATTTCTTTGACCTGTAAAATTCACTAGAAACCCTAATTGTAAATGGCACCAAGAGAAGGGTCATAGTTGCTGAACATGATGGGGAGACAAGGTTGTTGTTCAAATTTGTTCAAAATATGATCAGTCCAAGGAAAGGTGACTTTCCTATCTTAAATTATCAGGATGTATTTATGATTCATCTTATGAAGAATGGCCACAAGATAAATCTGTGCAAATACATCATTCACCATATGTGTGAACTGATCAAGGTCACATCCAAATCCACGTCTCTGTTTTACTCTAGGCTAATTTCAGAAATTCTTGTTTCCAAAGGAGTAGTTGCACCCAATGAAGAAGTACTTATAGACTATGAGTATTACTTATCTAAACCTACTATTAGGATGATTAAAATAAACTGGAACCCTTGGAAGAAGTAATGGGTTGAAGATAATGATAATCTTTATGAAGAGTATAATCTTGTGGATTATCCAACAAGACCAAAGGACATTTCTGATCCTGGTTTGGAACCAGATGAAGTTGTTTTTTATCCAGAAGATGAAGAAGAAGAGGAAGAGGCAACTGAATTACCACATAAAGAATAGGCTGAAGTACCTCAAAGGGACTAAATTGGTGTTGAGGAACCTCCTGCCCCTAGAGATGATGTTAATCTGGAAACCCAACCTGAGGCTGGAATAGAATTAATTGTCCCAGAATCTGAGAAACAAGACCTAGAAGAGGCTGTAGTAAGATAACTCCCTACTATGCAAGAAGAAACTCAAAAAGAACTCCATGTTATAGGAGAAACAAATCTGAAACAACTCCCTGCTGTGGAAGAAGGAAATCTAGAAGAAATCCCTGTTATGGAAGATGAAAATCAAGAAGAACTCCCTAAAGATAGATTTGTTCATGAGATTATACCCTCTACTGAAGAGAGGATGGAGATATCCTTTCAATTGGATAGATAGAAGATACTTAAGGAAATCAGAGATGAACCAGTGGATTTAAATCATGTACCTGAGCCTCAAGGTCCTGAAATGGAAGTACTCACTAAGGGGGAGGAACCTCAAAATCTTGAGACTAGTGAAACTGAGTCCGTTGAATAATCTCAACCTACTAAGTCATATTATGTGTACAATCAATATATATTCCCTAGATTTTATGATGTGAGTGAATCTCAACATTTTACTGCCACTAGAATTGATCTTTCTTCTTTGTTTCAACTAAAATCTGCCACATACTTTGCACCTGAACCTGAACCTGAACCTCAACCTGAACTAGCACCTGAGATTGTACCTGTACCACTTCCTGCACCTACCCATTTACCTGAACAATAATCTTCTCTAAGCAAGGATGATCTGAAAGTCTTTGGTGACACTATATTAGCTGGAGTTGAGAAACTCTTGTCCTCTCAACCTCGTCTTGTAACCCAATTGAGTCAGGAAGATGCCTCACTGCTTTTAGAAAATATTATCTGGCACATTCAACCCAAGATGATTCATGAAATTCAAGAAGTAAGGGTTGAAAAAAGTTGCTCAGTACTGAATTTGCAACTCTGAAAAGCATGGTTGAAGACCTACAGAGATAACTTCATTCAAGATCAGAGCCTGCTCCTACACTTGTTGCTGCTTCTCTTGAACCTGATGTTTCTCACATTTCTAGAGATATTGTATCCCAGATTCATCCATACCTCTTATCCTTTGATGAAAATATTGGAGAAAGGCACATGAAGATGGTTCACCTCATGAGAGATCTTGTGGAAAACCTGAACAAACTCAAAGATGAATATACTGGCTGTCTTCAAAAGGTCTTGAAACAGCTCAAATCTTTGACCACTGTTGTTAAAGCTTCTACTTCCCCTGTTCTGACTTCCACTCCTTCTTTGGATAGTTCTCTACTCAGATCTATAGTCAAGGAAGAGATTTATAATGTCTTCATTAGCTTTTATATGGATCCTTTATCTAAAGTTGTTAAGAACAGTGATAGAGTGCTTGACCTGGTTCAAATTCACTCCATGATTGCCAATGATGCCCAGCAGGAGATCTCTAAGAATGTGGACTTCTATTTTAACCATATTTTCTCTAAAACTAATATGACCAATCATTTTAAATATCTTTTATAGAATCTAAGAATACCTCATGTGACCCAAGACTTCAAAACCCAAGTTCAGAAGCTAACAGAGTTTACCAGATTGTTGGACAAGTTCATGGAAAATAAAGATGATTTTGAAAAGGCTATGCAGTATGGAGGAGAGATTATTGCATACTTCATTAAGCTTCGAAGACCATATCTTCATGTTCAAAGAATAGAAATTGTTTCTCCAGTGGTTTCTCCTCTTAGACCTGGTTTACCTACTTTCACTTCTACCTTAGCTTCCACAACCATGTTTGTTGGAAAGTCTCTTAGTCAGATCAGGCCTGTCATCCTTGACCAGCAACTGCCTCGATCTTCTACAGCTCCTACATTGGCTTCATTAGTCTTCGAAAGTCTCCCTTTACCTTCGTTGTCTAACACTTCTATGCCTTCTTCTACATCAGTAACTGCCCCTATGGATTCTTCTTCTACTTCTGATAAAGGCATTTAGAAGTTCAATCCCTGAAGAAGTCCGGTGACTACTATTTTTTTATGGGGATGTCATTGATTTTTTATATTTATACTGTCTATTGTATTCTGGACACTATTAATGACATATGCACTGTTTTCCCTTTACTTTAACTTTTTCATAATCCCAAAAGGGGGAGAAAAGTGAGAAGTTATCTGTTATTCTATATGTTATATTCTATTTAGTTTCATTCAATTTACCCTTTAACTGTACTTGATTTGTGATCATCAAAAACGGGGAGATTGTTGGACTCCTCATGTATTAATCATGTTTTAATGATCACAAATCTCAATAATAATTACAAATCTTATTAATGATCACAAATCTCACAAATATTTTTTATGATGTGTATTTATGTTTCAAGTTATCTCATACCATATAATGGTTAAGCTCAACTCATTTTATGCATATTACTGTTTAATTCTGAATACAGTTATTTGTCTAAGTATAAGACATCGTGAAGCCAAACATCGTAAGCAAGACAAAATGAGCTAGGCACCGTGAGAAAGACACCATGAACCCTGAAACTGTGAAGCCTAAGTCTCAGACACTATGACCACGAGACAACGTGACACAGTAAGCCTGACACCATGAAGCAAGACACTGAGAACAGAAACCATAAGCCAGAAACTCTGTTTGGTTAAGTGCCAGACACAGTTAGTGAGACACAGTCATCAAGGCACCAGAAGCCAGAAACTGTAAGCAAGAGACAGTGAACGAGAAACCATGAAGGAGACATCATGAAGGATGCACCGTTAAGGAGATGCCGTGAAGGAGGCACTGTGAGGGAGATACCATGAAAAAGACACCATTTTCATAACATACTGTGACACTGTTTCTTAACCCATTTTTTCGTCTTTCAATTAAACTTTTTAACGGTTATATTTGATGTCTTTAATTCACTGACATATTTAATGTTTTCTTGTAGACATAATATGAGGTACGAGGTATGACATACATGGAACATGTCGGTTAAATTTCATGCATTATGAAGATAAAGAGAAGTGTTCCCAAGAGAAAGATAGAACACATACAATATAACACATGTGACAACACAAGAAATGCGAGTGCATAGTACTCAACAGAAAAGCAAGCCTAATCATAACTGTGAAGAACACATTGCAAGATCTTCAGAGAAAGAATTTTCTCATGCAAGAAATCCAACTCTACTGAAAAACACACGAAGTACACTGTAATCAAGAGAACATCTTCACTCGTGAAGAACACAAGCTGAACCACGACACTCTGTTTTTTAACACAAAAATCGGAGAAGGACTCAGAAGAATTTCTGTCTTATCCAAGGAGTCCAGAGCTGCACTGCTAATAACTAGATCATTCTAAACTCATATTTACTCTCTATTAGTGATTCCTTTATTTTACTTTCAAGCAGTGTGTGTACTCTATGTATTTTACAAACACATTGACGCCTGCGCTGAACTGGAGGATTTCAAAATCCTCATACCAAATTCTTTACTCTTGTTTACCCACGACATCTGTGGAAGAGGTCCCTATGTGGCCTGGTCATTGTTTTTGTTTTTTACCTAAGATAACTGTCTAAGAGGTCCCTGCATGGCCTGGACAGTCCATGTATTATTGTTAACCCCGATCCAGGGTGTGGATCAGAGTTTATTTATATAAATTGCTTGGCGGTAGGTGATCACCAAGTGGAGTGGATTTGGTCTCATCTTGAGACTGAACCACTTGTTTTATATCCGCTGTGCTATTTAAATTTAGTCTACTTTGTTTTACTACTTTACTACCTAATCCAGAAAAACACTAAATTCACTTTGATAGTTAGTCTTGGAAAGAAGTTATACTTGATTTGTCTTAATAGGATAACTTCAAAAGTAATTTTAATAATCCCAATTAATATTACTAAGAATTAATCAATCTTCTAAGAAGTTCTTTAAACAATCCAACTCTTATAACTGTATAACCTTGATAAATTGGGTTGTATCTATTTTTGGGGAAATCATTATTTGTAAAACTAATATTCTTTTAAACAGAAATTTTTATATAATAACTCAATTCACCCCTCCCCTCTTGAGATAACTTCTCCGACAAACAAAAATAGTTTCCCATAATGGAGAAGACCCATTGCATTCATTGTAGCTCAATTCATAGTGATCCCTTTGTCGATTGTTGTCTAATATTTATTCTCCTATGAAGAATGGTGGATTCCTCTCAAAATCCTCATGGGGTTATGTGACTAAGAATAAAGAGATTTAATAATGAAATAATTATATAGTTTTAATATTAACTCATTTAAATTAATATAAATCAATTAATAATTTATTTTAATTTAAACGCACCCACTAACGGCTGCCTTTACCAGGCGCCCAATGCTTACTAACTTTAGGTCACACCTAGGGTAAATACCACACTCCAAATTCAACTACAGTCTTAGAATTACATTTTGAGAATCTATTCAAGAGATATTCCATTATTTTTGAAAAACATTGTTCTCATGATATAAAATATATTTAGTATTTTTATAAAATAAATTCTGGGCTCACCAGGCCTTAGAATCACACATCGTCACAACACCTGGCTCTAAAAATATTCCTTAATATATTTCAAATTCTTACAAGGAAAAAAGGTCTCTACATTATTAACTCCTTCAAAATTATCATCCTTAAAAATCAAAAAACAAGAAAACAAGTAGGGATACTAAGCCCACATTTTTCTCTCCCACTCCCTGGAGATCTCATGCATGATCTTGTGTGGCCACATCACCTGAACCAGGGGAATGGCCCATCCACATAGGATCCTCTCCTACAAATACTTGATTTCCACTTAGTGATCCACAATAGTGGTTCCATCCATGATGTCCAGATCACCCCAATCAATGATGTGTTTGGGATCATGCATGTATCTCCTCTGGTGATACATGGAAGATTTCATAAACCAGATCCAATTATGGGGGTAAGAAGAGGTTGTAATCAAATCTACATCCCTCTGTAGGATCTCAAATGGCCTGATGAACCTCTGGGATAGCTTTCCTCCTCTGCAGAATCTCTATAATCCTCACCATGGGGAGACTCTTATTAAAATTTGGTCTCCCTGCTCGAAATCTAAGGGCCTATGACATCGACCTTCATAGAATGTATGCTTGCTATGGGTTGTTCTCATCCACTAAGATATCATCTGGACCTTCTCCATTGTTTCCTATACCATATCTAGCCTAATAAGAGATGCCTCATTGATCTCAGTCCAGTATAAATGTGACATGAATGGAATCCCATACAGGGCCTCAAAATGTGTCATGTTAATAGTATATTGATAGATATTACAGTAAGAAAACTCCACCAATGGTAAGTAATCCTACCATATAGAGCTGATGTATATCATGTAATCTCTCAGTATATCCTCTAACACCTAGATTGTTTTCTTGGTCTTCCCATCTATCTGGGGGTAAAAATATATACTGATCCAAATTGGGTCTCGAATTCCTCTTACAGGACTATCAAAAACTATGATGTAAATTTTGCATCATGGTCATAGAAAAAAACTATAGAAAACCCCATGAAGGCATGTGATCTCCCGCATATAAAACATCCCCAAACTCACCACCAAACTCTTATCCCTGATAGTAAGAAAGTGCACCGAGTTGGTATGTCGGTCAACTATCACCCTAATGGAATCATGGATAATTATTTTACATAGAAGCCCAGTAAACAATTCCATGTATATGCTATCCCATTTCAACTTTGATATCTCAAGAGATTAAAAAAACTATCAAAACCTGGTGATCAGTATTTACCTACTGGCATGTGAGGAGCTTAGAGACAAACTCTGCCATTCTCTACCTCATAACAGTCCACCAAAACAAACATTTAAGGCCCCAGTACATCTTCTCTAAACTGGTATGTGCATACCATGGAAATGTGTAAAATTCCCACATCACCTCCTCCCACATCATGACCAAGACCACCGTCCATCCCTAAAATAGCATATATTGATCCCCTAATTCAAAAAATTCATCTGGTGAATCTTCTAAGGATATATGGAAACGTAGTTACTCATAGTCGATGTCTCCCAATTGAGCCTTCCTTACACACTAAAGAAACAGAGGATTCGACACCATCAGCTAAAGAAATACTACACCCTCATCCTCTACCAGGGTAAGTTGCAAGGAATTAAACTGCTATGTTGTCTCCTCTACCAGGAAAGAATGGGGCTTCCTACTAATATAATATTCAACCATATTTCCTTTCCTAGGAGTATAGACTATCTCGAAGTTATAGCCCTTAAAGAACTCAAACTAGTGCCTCTGTCTCATAATCATGTCTCTCTATGTGAAACATCACTCAGACTCTAATTTTTCAAGTAACCACAAAAGCACACTCTCATAGTATAGTGTATCTACATCCTTAGATAGAATAAAATCAATACCATCTAAAGTTCATGAGTCATGTAGTTCTTATCATGGGGTATCAAATACCTTGACCCTTATGTGATCACTTCTGGCCTCTACATCAACCCATAGCTGATCCCAACTCCAGATGCATCTAAATGCACTACATACTCTACTCCCTCCTCCGGCAGCCTCAAAATAAGAAAACTAGTCTACCTCAACCTCAAATCCGCAAAGGATCTCTAAAACTTTTAATTCTAGGTAAAAGAATACCCTTTATACATTAGGGTGGTAAAAGGGGCTACAATTCTAGATAATTTCTCCATGAACCTTCGGTAGTAACCTTCCAAACCATGAAAACACAGCACCTCTGACATGATGTTGGGTGGTTCCCAAGAAAGCATTAAATAAATCTTTGATGGTTCCACATATAATCTATGTTTAGAAATAAAATTCACTAGAAAGTGAACCTCCTAGATATATAACTGGAACTTAGAGAGTTTACTGTAAATCTGGTTCTCCTAAAGAAATTATAAGATCATCTTTAAGATCTATGGATGATCCTTCTATGATGCATAGTCGATGAGTATGTCATTAATGAAGAAAAATACATATTGGTCCAATTATGGCTGGAATATCTTGTTCATCAAATACATAAACATAATATAATAATTCATTATACTAAAAGGCATCACAAGGAACTCATAGTTCCTATAACCATATCAGAAATACATCTTCATAATATCAGCCTCGTGAACTCTCAACTAGTGGTACTTGGACCTGATAGCAATCTTCAAGAACCATCTCATGCCTCACAATTAATAGAATAGATTTTAAATTATTTTAAATGGATAATTTTTATTTATTGTGTTCTAGTTTAGAAAATTATATTCAACACAAATCCATAATCTCCCATTCTTATTTTTCATGAAAAACACCAGAACTTCCTAGTATGGACACACTAGGTCTGATGAAACCCTTCTCTCAAAGGTCCTCTAACTATACCCTCATCTCTCAAAGCACATTAGGGGACATGTGATATGCCTGAAAATATATCAATGAGGTATGAGGGTACAAGTCAATTAAAAAATTCATATCCCTCCTTATAGGTAGTCCCAAAACATCCTTAGGGAAGATGTAAATATAATCCTCCATAATTGAAGAAACCCAGATGCATGAAGAGCCCACTATGCTAAGGGATAAACTCCCACACTAATGGGTGATGGGTTTCAACTTCTTACTCAAAAGACCAAATCAATTTTCCATGAGATCTCTTACACCCACAAAAGAGAATCTCATATCATCAATACAAAGGCATCTAACTTATATGTTGTGATAGTCAATATAGACTCAAACCATGGACAACTTTTCCATACCCAAGATTATGTCTTAAGGTCTCATCATGAATACTAAGATTACCCATGATAAAATATCTCAAAAAAAATATATCTCAATCAACAGTTAAAAGATATCAAAGAAGTGTTCCCTATAGAAACCTCAATCTAAATCTACTGGGAGAAAGTCTCAACTTGGAGCTCCATCTCTCGCCCAAGAGATAAGGATATGAAGGAATAAATTTCACCTATGTCTACTAGTAATGAATAAAGAGTAGAATAAACATAGATTTTTTCACTAATAATCTTATTTAGTGTTAGGTCATATGCCTCCATAGCCTACAACTATCAATATCCTACAACTATCCATAGCCCAAACTGTCAGCTTATTGAGCCTGACATGGTTCACCTGGTAGTGGTGGTGAAAGGAGGTCATGAAATAATCCACCACCAGTAGCTCCTCTTCCTAGATCCCCACTAAATACTATACTAGTTCCACCTCCCTTGGGGCTTCCACGGCCATTTCTTGTAGAACCATGATCATGGAACTTCTTTTTCCATGGTGGTCCATATGCTATCTTTCTAGCCTCCTCATCATATCAGGTTAGGAAATCATGTTATTTGTGACCTCACTTATCACATGCCTACCGTCACCCATATTTGGGATTCCCTTCTTCAATGTGTGGTCTCTATTCCATAATACCATGTTCTTGAGTCTACAAATGATAATACCTCCTACACTAAGATCTTATTGGCTGGTGCCTTTTGGTTTTTGTAGACGAAATCTCTCTATGAATCCCAATTATTTCTCCAACTACATGGTGTACCTAAATAATAATATCTCTATAAGTAGTGCCTTCTCTAACACTTCATCATATATGGGAACTCACAGGGGTGTCCCACTAGCACGGATGTCTATATGAAGACCCTAATCAAACTTCTATGCCTGGATGTATCCATCCTGAATTAGGTTGGGGAAGTACCATCAAAGGCCTGTGAACCTCAAAAATACTAATAAATTATCAACCCTCACTATTGCAGATTCATAATCCTAAATCTAAACTGAGCATAAGTATGAGGGGTAATACACCTCAAAAAATAGCTATTGTAAGTCATATCATTATAGTGTTAACTCGTCATGTTTCCATGTAACTAAACTCCACCATGGCTCTGCTTGTCTATGGGAAAGGATGGATATCAACACAAACTTATAATCAATCAGGGTCCACACAAGACTAAAAAATCCGATCATTAACTCAAACCAATCCTCTGCTACCTAGGGATTTGGCTCACCATAGAACATCAGCAGTCTTTGGCGCTATAACTCATGGAGTGTGTTATGTCTTTGTGCATCCTCATACTACTCTACCAGTATAATACTCTACTCGACAGGTGATAGTGTTGTTACTTTATCACCTAGAGGAAATATCTTCCATGATTTCTCCTAAACTAATGCCTCATCACTCGTCAAATCATCATCACGATCCGGCATTGATAACCAAGATGGCTATCTTCGTAGGAAAATCCTGAAAATTTAAATCAGTACATATCACGATCATATGAGCATATATATATGGAGATCTAACTCAACAAGGATAGTTTAAATACTATATCCTATATGATTCATGTAACAAATGTTATTTGAAAATAATTTATCATTATTCTGAGTTAACAAGAAAGTGTTTAGAGTCCTGGTGTACGGATAAATCGGTCGGCGCACCAAAACTAGGTTCCCAAACCTGATAGCCTCACTCAAGACACTTTGAAACATTTTTCCTAAGTATGATGTTATTAATATTTTCATGACTTATTATATACCCCCTTTACTTATTTTATATGAAATGTTCATAATTTGTGTGAAATATTAATGTTTTAATACTAAGTATATTTTTTGAGCATTTTTAGAAGTAATCCAATTGAGTAAGTTTAATATTTTATTTATAAATCTCACCATACTGATTAAAATTGTGTGGTTTTTATTCTGTAGGTTTTTCTATTCCATTTCTCACATATCATTATAAGAAATCATGGGCCAATTCTACCATTTAAGGCTCATATGGTAAACACAAGAAGACCAAAAGAATTTGTGATGAAACTGGACCATCAATGATGATTGAGTTACTGGTCCAAATCCTGAAGCCCAAATTTTATTAAACTCCACCATATGTTCTATATTATCAAAATGAATCATGAATAGAAATTTTAAGGTCTAACTACAAGAAAAATGGGACCAACTAATGCCTTAAAGTTCATCCCGCCATTCTGGACGGGAATCAAAATCCATAAAAAAATATATAGAATATCTCATGATGTAATCATCAAATCTAGATGATATATTCAATTGTGAAAGAAACGATATAGGAGGCTGACTTGGTTGAAGAAATCATTCATCTTTGAAGGCATCTTCCTATTCAAAAACCCTTTCACATTTTGGACTTTAAAAAGATTGGATTGAAATGGACAGATTAAAATTGTTTAATCAACCAGACATAAAGTTGGATCCATAGGTCCAAATGACTCCAAATGTTGAGATAGGTCGGAAAACAATATTTTCTAAAACTTTTAAGAAGGAGATATATCAATATTCGGCTGTATGGATGTCCAAATCGTCTAACCAAGTGGAGGGACAGATTGAGAATGCAAACAGTCCACTTCCATGGGCTATAAATGTGTCCCCCTCCTCTCCTTCAAAGGGGTTGGAATTTCAGAAGATAGAAGCATCAATTTTCATGACCAAAGCCTTTCCAATGTCTTTTGAGGAACTTATATACTCAAATTTTTACTTGAGAGACCTTTCCTCCTCTCTTTGTTTCCTTTTACTTTTGTGTTCTTCATTATTTTAATCTTGTAAGTTTTTTTTGTAATTCTGTTTTAATGAATGTTTCTTATTCAATATCTCTTATTATAATATAAATTCTGTAGTTTAATATTAATATTATTGAAATAGTTGAAATACATTTGAATACTCTTCCCTTATTTTGCTTCCTCATTCAATCGAAAGTCTGTTTTTAATTCTCATCATTGTTTGTGTGTGTGTGTTTGACGGACCACTCTTTTCTTATCCCTTTACGTTTCTTCTCTTCTTAAATTATAATAATAATTATTATAAACAGATTATTAAACACCCAAATGGATGATTAAATCTCTCATTTGGGTGAGTTATAATTTATGTATGTTAAGTGATTGAGAGCTTTTTCTCGATGAATAATCTTCAAATTAACATTGTGTATGTTGAACATAGCATGTCATGGATTAATGACTTATTTTGTTTAAAATATGGATTCCATGGATTATTCGAACCATAAATACACTACCACAATCAAGTAATGATTGATATTAGAATCCTATTTAAGTTAAGGCTTGGATTAAATCTTTAACACTTAGGAATTCTAATCAATGTCAACTTGTGACATGGGTGTTAATTTAATGCATAATAAAGCAAAGCTCAAGTATATCACAAGCTTAAATACCTAATGATGAACTCACCCCAATATTTATCAATTTGTTAAATCAAACATCATCCATAAATTATTTCATAAGCTTTGAAACAAACCCCCCAAACAGAATACAATCAACTAAAAACAAACGACTATTAAAAAGTATCATCGCCGAGGATTCGACCCGAGTGCTGCTATACACATTTACAGAGCATCGGAACTTTGACTGGTCGATATGCGTCAATCGGTCGTGCGTTTTAAATGGATTTTTTGATAGGTATGGGTCAATTAAATAGTCATTAGCTTCTGGTTATTTTAAAAAAAAGTTAAAAAAATTGAAAAAAAACACAAAGAAAAACCCATATTCCTCTTTCTTCCAAAATCTATCTGAATGCCCAATAGCCTCCCAAACAATCCCTCAGATTTTTTTGACCCTGAAATTGATCAAACTCTTCGCAAACTTAGAAGGAACTTAAGAGATAATCAACTCATTCAAGAACAAGTCCTTGTCCACACAGTTGAATTAGATATGGCTAATCCTTGGGAACAAACACTTAAAGAACTTGTTGCCCCTGATATGAATTAACAACTTATTGGTATTCATTATCCAAATATAGAGGCTGATTTTGAACTCAAATCAGGTTTGATTCATCTGCTCCCTTATTTCCACAGGCTAGCCGGTGAGGATCCACATCTTCACCTTAAAGAGATAATGTGGTGTGCTCTACCATGAAGCCTCAAGGGGTTTCTGAGGAACAAATCAAACTCTGAGAATTCCCTTTCTCCCTATCCAACACAGCTAAGTCATGTCTTTTCTACCTTCTTCCTGGTTCCATAACCACATGAAATGACATGAAGTAACTTTTCATAGAGAAATTCTTTCCTGCTTCTCGTACTGCTTCTATTCGAAAGGAAATAAGTGGTGTTTGTCAGTTCCCAAGTGAATCACTCCATGAGTACTGGGAGAGGTTCCAAAAGCTTTTTTCAACCTTCCCACATCACTGAATTCCTAACAAACTCTTGATCAAATACTTCTATGAGGGGTTATTGTCTATGGACAGAACTCTCATTGATGCCACAAGTGGCGGTGCTCATGTTGATAAAACTCCCACATCTACAAGATATCTCATAATTAACATGGCTGAAAACACACAACAATTCTATACTCGAGCACATGCTCATGTCAAACAATCCCAAGATAATCAATCAATTGATCCAAACAAGATGACCGAGTGGATGAGTGAACTTACAGGTCTTGTGTGACAACTAGTTGTGGCTTCCAAAGCCCCAACCTCATCTTCTCCGCAGTCAATGTTTCTTGGACCTGTAAAAAACTATGGAATCTGCAACTCTTCATCTCATCCAACTGACACATGTCTACAACTTTAAGAGGTTCAATATGATTCATCTGGATCAATGGATCTCAATGCATCATATGCTCAGCGGAACACCAACCATCAACTATCAAGTCAGTTTGTTAGAAACTTCAACCAGCATCTCTCTGATCCCTTCTCTTCTTCCTATAACCATGGCCTGAGTTATGGTAATCCCATCTCTCATCCCCCTCAATTCCCTCCTCAAAACCCAAACCTGTTTCAATATGGTCAAGGTGTTGGTAATTTCCAACAACCTTATCCTTTTATTCATCAACCTCAAAGTAACAATCCTCCTCCTGGATTCCATTATCCTAGTGAGCCTTCCCAATTCCAAAACCAATACAATCGCTTTCCCAATAACCAAAATCTAGGTAATCCCAATCTGGGACAAGTATCTTCTTCCAAGAAACAATGGGAAAGTGCACTGGATTATCATTCCTCCTTCATCCGTTCCAGCCTCAAGAACATTGAAACCCAAATTGGTCAACTTGCATCCCACCTTAGTCAGCATCAGCCATCCGATTCTTCCCAACTCCCAACTCAACCATTACCCAACCCCAAGGGTAATGTAAGTTCGATTGCACTTAGATCAGGAAAGAAAATTGTTATACCTCAAGATAAGTCATATAAACCACCTTTAAATGTTGAACTAGAAAATGAAAAGAAAAACAAAACATTAAAAGGAATCTGAATGCATTCCCTCACCTCCTTCTATTTTACATAGGAACCCAATTCCTTTTCCTCAATCCGTTTCTAAGCCAAATAAGTCCTTTGAACCTGATCCTGAAATGATTGACATGTTTAGACATGTTGAAGTCAACATTCCCCTCATAGATGCCATAAAACAAATTCCTAAGTATGCCAAGTTTCTCAAGGATTTGTGTACCCATAAGAAGAAAATTAGGACCTTAGAAAATGTTTCCACCCAATAATCTATTCCCATAAAGTGAAAAGATCCTGGGACCTTTACGATTCCATGCCAAATAGGAAGTTACAGCTTTGATTATTCACTCATAGACTTAGGAGCCTCAATTAATGTCATTCCCAAATCCATCTTCTCCAACCTTGGTCTAGGTCCCTTACATCTAATGGGTGTTGTAATTCAGTTATCCAATTGAAGCATATCCAGTCCTGATGGAATAATTTAGGATGTCCTTGTCCGGGTTAATGATTTTATCTTCCAAGCCAATTTTTATGTCCTTGACATCAAAAGTGAGACGAAATCTTCTTGATCTACCCTAATTCTAAGAAGACCATTCCTCATGACTGCTTGAACCAAAATTGATGTCCATTCAGGCATCTTATCCATGGAATTTGGTGACTAACTGGTCAAGTTCAACATTTTCCAAGCCATGCGATACCCATCTGAGGATCACTCTGCATTCTCAATCCATGCTTTTGAGGACACTTCTAGGAGTCAATCGAACCCCAATCCACCATGTTCTTCATGTTCTAATGACAAAGTATCTTATGAAATCTGTACCATGATTTAAAAATTCATAAATGGTGAAGTTGATGTGGACCTTTCATTCCTAGACTCTATCAATCTAGAAGATCTTGAAAACTCTCTTGAATCCCACATCAACTCTGATATCTACTGCTCCACCTTGGACAGTATTAAGGAAAATTAATCTGAAGAAACTGAAGTCCCTTCTTCCATTCCTGAGTTGTCTAATACAAAAATGAAATATGAGACTGATCTAAAATATTTTCCTGAACACCTGAAATATGGATTCCTTTTCCGTGATCACTCATATCCTGTCATTATCTCTGCTTCACTTACTAAAATCAAAGAGTCCAAACTTGTTCAGGTGTTAGATGAAAAAAAAGGCCATAGGTTGGACCCTAGATGACATACCAGGAATCAACCCTACCCTTTACATGCATCACATCCATCTTGAGGAGCCATCCAATCCAATTATACGACCACAAAGAAGACTCAATCCACTCATACTTGAAGTAGTTAGGGAAGAGATCACCAAGATTCTTCAAGATGGTATTATCTACCCAATTTATGATAGTGAATGGGTTATTCCAATTCAATTTGTACCTAAGAAGGGTGGGATAACTATTGTCACAAATGAAGATGGAGAGGTAGAAACAACTCGAGTGAAGAACAAATGGTGTGAGTGCATCGACTATAGGAAATTGAATATTGAAACAACAAAAGATCACTACCCTCTTCCATTCCATGATCAAATTATGGAACTATTAGGTGGAAAGTCACACTATTGCTTTCTTGATAGATACATCGGCTACTTCCAAATCCCAATCTCACCTCAAGACCATGAAAAGACTACTTTCACATGCCCCTTTAGAACATATGCATATAGAAGAATGAATTTTGTCCTTTTCAATGCTCCTACAACATTCCAGAGGTGTATGATGAGTATTTTTTCCGAATTCATTGAACACTGCATGGAAGTCTTCGTGGATGACTTCTCCATTTATGGTGATTCATTTGAATCTTGTTTGAATCCACTCTCTCTAGTCCTCCAAAAGTGTGTCAAGTGTAACCTTGTGTTAAATTTTGAAAAATTTCACTTCATGGTTATAAATGGGATTGTTCTAGGTCACATAGATTTAAAAGATGGTATTGAAGTCGATCCTGCCAAAATTGAAGTGATCCAATCACTTCTTCAACCTACTTCTATTCGAGATATCTGTTCATTTCTTGGTCATGTCAGTTTCTATCGGAGATTCATCCATAACTTCAGTAGGATTTACCTCCCACTCATTCAGTTGCTCCAAAATGATTTTACTTTCCATTTCAATGAGGTTTGAAATAGATCATTTGTTGAACTCAAAACTACTCTTACATCTTCCCTAATAATCCAACCCTCAGATTTGTTCTTACCCTTTGAATTTATGTCTGATGATTCTGATAGATCCGTTGGGGTTTTTCATAGTAAAATAAAGGAAAAAATTCCTCATGTATTATACCTCAAAAACATTGGATGAAACTCAATATCACTACCCTATCACTGAAAAGGAACCTTTAGCAGTGGTTTTTGCCTTGGATAAATTCTGGCCCTATCTTTTAGGTTCCAAAATCATCATCTTCACAGACCATTCTTCTATAAAGCTCTTACTCAAGAATTGTGATTCCAAACCGAGGCTAATAAGATGGATCCTAATGCTCCAAGAGTTTGACCTTGAAATCAAAGATAGACCAGGAAAAGAAAACCATGTAGCTTACCACTTGAGTATAATTTCTAATTCTTCTCATTCTAAAAACATTGATCCTAAATTCCCCACTGATCACCTTTCATCTATCACTCCAAAAATACCAGGGTATGCCCCAATTGTAAATTACTTGGTTTATGGTGTTTTTCCTGAAAATTTTTTAAAAGACGAAAAAATGAAGTTGAAAAGTGATTCAAAATACTATTTTTAGGAATAAAATAAACTTTGGAAAACTAGGGTTGACATGGTAATAAGAAGATGTGTCGATGAAAATGAACATTCTTAAATATTAGAATCATGTCACTCAATGCCTGGTGGTAGCCACTTTGGACCAAAAATGACCTCCCGAAAGGTCCTAGACTCTGAATTCTTCTGGCCTTCACTCTTCAAGGGCTCACATGAGTTCTTTCAATCATGTCCCACTTGCCAAAAGTTTGGCACAATTTCAAAGAGAAATTAAATGCCCCAAAAACCATTAATTTTCTGTGAGATCTTCGATGTTTGGGGCATCGATTTCATGGGACCATTTCCCACTTCCAATGGATTCTCATACATCCTTCTTGCGATTGATTATGTTTCTAGGTGGGTCAAGGCCAAACCCACTAGAAAGGATGATTCACATACTGTTATTGAGTTCCTAAAGACACACATCTTCCACCGATTTGGCACACCACATGCCTTGATAAGTGACTTAGGAACTCATTTCTGTAATATAACCATGGAATCTCTTTTAAAAAAGAATGGGGTTGTACATAAAACTTCAATTGCATATCACCCCCTAAAAAATGGAATGGATGAACTTTCTAATAGAGAAGTGAAAAGAGTTCTTGAGAGAATTGTAAAACCCACCAGAAAAGATTGTCCGGAAATACTTGGTGAAGCACTTTGGGATTATCAAACTGCCTATAAAACACCCATTATGATGTCTCCTTTTAGGATAGTTTTTGGTAAAGCATTTCATCTAACAGTTGAAATACAACATTATACTTTTTAGGCTGTAAGAACCAGTAATTTTGATTGTGAAAAATCTGGTGAAGAAAGATTGTTGCAATTGGCTGAACTGGAGGAGAATCGATTTGAATCCTATGAGAATTCCAATCTGTAGAAAGAATAGGCTAAGGTACTCCATGACAAACACATCCTGAGAAAGGTATTCCATGAAGTTGAAAAGGTAATGCTCTTCAATTCTCAATTTCGTCTTCACCTAGGTAAGCTTAATTCTCGTTGGGAAGGTCCTTTTTTATTACTAATGTTTACCTATTTGGTGCAGTGCGAGTCCAAGACCCCTCTTCCAAAAGGACATTCACGGTTAATAGACATCAGTTAAAGCATCACCATGAGAGGACACACAATCCCGGATCAACATCGACTTCCAATGAATCCCCAACTTTTCCATTCGACCTACCACTAGATGGAGATAGCGACCCGCCAAATCCAAACCAGGGGAACCTCTTTCCCTTTAACTCTCTCTCTATCTCTTCCTCTCTCTACCTCTTTCTTCTTCTTCCTCTCTCTTTCAATTTTTTACCACTTTCTTTATCAAACCCTTTCTTTTTCACTTTATCTTTTGTTTGGGTGTATCTTTATTAAAAACTAAAAAAAACCTAAACAAAAACAAAACAAAAAAAGCATCATAACAAAAAAAATATAAAAAAAAATCAAGAGTCACGATTACTCACCTTCCAATTTTCAAATTCTGTCCAGCCATTTTGGGGAGTAAACATACATGTTTTCATCTCAAAAATTTTGTATTTTCATCATGACTTTGGATAAAGAATTTTGTGTCAAAATCAAAAAAAAATTGAATGCTCAATTTTTGATTTGGTAAATGACTTTCCCAAACTATGAGGAACAGCATTGTAACACCCCGAGCTTCCACGATACGTTTCTCATACAATAATGCAATAGCTTGCATTGTACGCAACTTCAAGGTCTAACACACCGCGACTAATCAAAGTAGCTATTTTGAATAGTAATACCCACTTTTTAAAATTATAGAAATTTTATATTTCAAAAATGGACTTCATTTTTGTATTCATAATATCAAAATTATCCTATGTTGAATTTTTTGTAATTTTCTGAGAACTTCCAAGTTTTTATGAATAGTGAAAAATACTTAAAAACAACTTTTTTAATCAAAATAATTTATAGTGATAAATTATACTATTGAGTGGTTTTAAAGTATAATTAGAATATATTTTTATCATTTTATCAAATGGTGTTCATTATAATTAATTTCACTTTGAAATTAGACATAAACAATTGCCAATCTTTTGATATATATTGTTTCTTAAAAACACGCTATTTGTTGTGACAGCGTGAATTAATTATAAAATTAATTAATGCAACTTATATGTTTGGAATTTTTTAAAATAGACATCATTTTTGAATTTGGAATATCAATTATAGCTTAGGGTGAAATTTTGGCATTGTTCTGAAAAACTTCAATTTTTGATGAATAGTGAAACCACTAAGTGGAAGTTAAAAAAATGATTTTTCGTTTAAATGAAACATTACCACTTCTGTGATTTGATTTTCAAAAATCCAACATTCATGGTTGTCATTAGGAAGTAAAATGTGGTTCAATGGGATTAAAATAATTTTTTGGTGAATAGTAACTTTTAAGTTTAATTAATCGCGATTAAAGGTAATTAGTGAAATTTAAGGTAAAAATGATATTATAAAAATATGAAAATACCTTTACACTTGTCCTACCCCTATTGGATGTGTCGTGGCCAACCAAGAAAATCCATGGGTCAACTTGGGGACCCCATGGAGCCACTTTGGTAGGAAAATGACATAAATAACTTTTATTTAAAGTTAAAATAAAAATGTCACAAACATAAGTTGTTTTACTAAAACAATTTGTAAATGGGGTTATACAAGTCATATTTTTGACTATAAATATTCATTAGAAATCTAACAAGATTTAATACATCATGATATTTTTTTTATAATTTTTAGACATTAAATAAATTAAATTATTTTTGACACCATGATGATGCAGCGATTACCTCATTAATTAACGATTTAAATAAAATGAAAAGATAATGTAAAATCCAAGGATTACACTTGTCAAAAACCTATTGGATGAGTAGATTTCGAACCCTTATCACCTTATCCTCGATTTAATATAATTTTGGGACCTTTAAAATCCGAAACTCATTATATAATAAAGTAACATTTCATTACTTTCCAAGAGTACCCCTCCTCTCCACTTATAAAAGGCCCCCACCACTACCACCTTACTCACACTTTCAAAGCCTTTTGGCTCGGCCAACCTCTGCCCAAATACTCTCCCAAATTCCATCCCTTACTCCTAGAACCCTCACTTTGGGCATAATTCTTCCCAAGGAATCATTTGGCTCAAATCAAAAGAGTTACCCGATTTTGAGGTAATGTCTTCTCTTATGTTATTTTGTTTTATTTTTCTTCTCCAACCCCCTAAACTCTTTTTATTCATTTCATTTGTAACAACACCAGTATCCTCAATATACTAGGATGTTGTTATAATAATTATACGAGCTACACTTACACACACCTACATCTAATGGTTAAAGAACATACTGTTTCTGTGGATGGTGAATTTCTACCTCACGAAACGATGATTGTTCAACACTCATATAACACCTTCAAAGGTGGCCATTAAGATGTCACTATATTTATATATATGATATATAATATTTTTATGTTTTACTTAAGGTTCTGTATTTTTCATTTATGGCATACCTTTACTGTTTCCATTATGGGTAAACGCGATATTTTCATTTTAGGAAGTGCAGACTATCGCCCCATCAAAGTGATTTGAATTGTTAATCCCATATGTGGGATGTATAAAGGATGGAGTAAAAAATATTATATATGATATTATACTGGAATTATAATATAACTTTATATCATTATGATTTCATTAAATTCTAAATAGAAATGAAAGTAGCGTTCATGCGTATGTACGGTTTACCATCTCCATGAACGGTGCATTTCATTTCTTACCTCTAAATGTTATGTAATATTATAAATGAATGTATATACTAGATATATATGATGTATATGATATATAAATCATGAATATAATTATGGATATAATTGATATTTTACAACATGAACAAAGTGTAATTATAAGAAGTTTATTTTTGACTCAAGTACCTAAGATCGACAAAATGACCGTTATAAACATAAATAATTACATAATGTTCATGACATGGTAATAAGTGATATAAAAGGAATAATGAACTTGAAAAGGGTTCTTAAGAAGGTAGATATTAACTCTAGTTTATTATTCAGGATATCAAAGAACGGTCGAGTGAATTCGGACATGAGGTATGGGAACTTCTTAACCTAATTTCTATTCTTTGGGTTAATATCCTACCTTCAAATTATGTCATGATATTATTATGTCCTATCTTGTATTTGTACTTTATTTATGTGTACTTATAGTGAATACACATAATAGACCTACTTTATTTAAAAAAAATGATCTTTTTAAAGGTCTTCATCTCTATCTCCTTTCATTGAGGCATATTTTGTTTTATATAGAACTTTCTTTTATACGGTGTATAACCCCCTTTGACTTTTACGTTTATTCAAAAGGAATCTTTTTTATACGAAGCGTTTTACTAAACGACAAAAAGGAAATGTTTTTCTTGCCGTACATATGCGGCGACAACGACTTCTCCGCCACCGTGACCATTATTTGAGTTTCGGCTTCCTCTACAAGCCATAACTTTTTTTAATGAAAAATAAATACAAAGTTTTAACTTTCTTTTATTTTGGTATTGAAAATGGTTTTGAAAGTGTTTTTATTATATCAATGTGTTGTATTGATATCTTGTGATTAAAATGTGGAAATGTTATGTTTCATTTATGCATGTTTTATGTGATACGATTATGTTATGGTTTATGATATGTATTAACCTATTCATATGAGGAATGCATTGGACTTAATAAGTGACGGGTGGATCCCGCTATAGCTCCTCGATGCATCGGTAGGTCTCATGATACAAACTAGTGTCTTGGCACGAGGCCTTGAAAAAATATTATTTGTGGTCTTGGCACGAGGCCTTGACAACGTGGTTATGATAGTCTGGCATTATGCATTCTATCATTATGAAAGTGGTTATTGATATTGCAATGGATTATTCGACTAGTAGAATATCCATGTGAGTAAGTAAATGGCATTATTTAATTTTATTTTTTCCATATCATGCTGAAGTTCAAGTTTAAAAAGGCTTTTGTTTTAGTTATACATTGCCTTAAATGTTAATGTTTATTTATGAAAGCTTCTGCAATATTGTTATCCTTACTGAGCATCTGAGCTCACCCCTTTCAATGTTTTAATATTTTCCAGGATGTGAAGAAGTATTTTATGAATGACCTGCAGGGATAGTCAGAAGAGGATATGAGTGTGGACTATGGAGACTTTGTTATTGTAGTTTTTCACTTTACGATGTAATGTAACATTTATGAATGTATCTAGTGTTTACAAGGCTACTAAACTAATCGGTCTTTCGAGACTTGATCTTTTGTGATCATGCCAATGTTATGCAATATTGCACCGACTCTGGGTAGCTGGGGTCGGGGCGTTACAGTTGGTATCATAGGCAGTTTAGTACTAACCTTGGAAGCTAGATTTAGATAACTCTGATTAAAGCACATAGCTCAAAGGTAGACTTTGAGGATTAGTATAGAAGAACTTCCTAGAATTTTGTTGTTGTAGATAATTTGTGAGTTTTCCGAGCAATACATCCCTATCTGGATACGAGCTGGTAGAGGCGGCTCTGGCACAGATGTACCTAGGCATAAAACCCGAAAACACCGCTTTGAGCTAGACTCGAACGGGAACTGGTGCACGACAGCAGGCCTTGTTGCACTCTTGGTTACGATACTCCTGGGGTATATGCTTAAGATAATTCTCATTTTATTTACAAATGACTATGAAGGGTTATGAGTATATACTTCCTCAAAGAAAACTTTTTTTATGATTATGGATTATATCCATAAATAGTTCAATTAGTGTTAAGTGTTTTACAAGTATGGAATTATGTATTTTGATTCATAAACTAATCTAGTTTATGCCATTGTTTAGAAATGGCGCCTAGTGGAAGGAATGGAAACCGTATCAATGCACGCACTCTGTGTAGGGATTTCCCTCCTGTTCAAGACAATTATTGTGGAGCTGGAGATACAACTGGTGCTGATCACCTTATCACTATACTGGGACAACTCACTCAGGTTATGAATAATAACCTTACTCGTATGGAGCACCCTGATCCGCAACGTTGAGGATCAATGTTAGATCGTTTCATGAGGAAACAACCACCAACATTTAATGGGGGTACAAATCCATTAGTAGCTGAGCAATGGATAAAATACATAGAGAAAATATTTCATGCCTTGGGGAGTAGTGAAAGGAAAAGGTTATCATGGCAGTTTACCGCCACACTGGAGATGCTGATCAATGGTGGTCATTGATTAAAAACACAAAGGAAGATGATGATGTATCGAATATGTAATGGAGGGAGTTCAAAGAGATTTTATTAGAAAAATACTTTCCTCATGACCATCGAGCAGATATGGAAAGGCAATTTCTGAGTCTGAGGCAGAAGGAGGATGAGAATGTAGCAAAGTATGAGGCAAACTTTACAAGGTTAGCGAGGCATGTTGCAGATTATATACGTAACCCAAGAGGTAAGATTGATCATTTCTTTGATGGGTTAAAACCATTTCTCCATCGATCTTTAGTATCACAATCCTTCTCATCGTACGAAGATATTGTCTCGTGTGCTATCAAGACAGAAAAGGAATTCTCTAAATCTTATGATAATAAAGTAAAGCAAGATAAGAAGAGAATGGTGGAACAAGAGACAGATAAAGAGAAAAAGGAAAAGAAGGATTTTCAATTAGGAGATAATTATGGGAAGAATCACCCCAGTACATGCCTAAAATGAATGGGAGTTTGTTATAAATGTGGAGAAAAGGGTCACCAGGCTCGTGATTGCAAGGGAAAGAAAGAGGCTATCAATGTTGAATGCTACAATTGTAGGGAAATTGGTCATTATGCAAATGAATGTCCTAAGAATCAGGGAAACTTACCTCAGAAAAGGCCAAGGGATCAAGGACAATCTTATGTTGTTACTACAGTTGAAGTGGAATAATTAATGTATTGGTGCTTTTGGACTCAAGGATTGTATTCTGGTTATAAAAATAATGTGATATATATAAGGATTGTACTGCAGTACTTGTTGTTATCATTAAGGTTTTAATATTATGAAGGAAATCATATTTTTAGTATGTGACAATAAGAGAAACATTACTTTGTTTGGGGAATCTGATGTTACAATTTATTTTGGAATTTAGAGACCTTTTAGAGAAAGTCTGGACAGAGGTATTTTGGATAACTATAAAGGTTGGAATGGATTAAGTTGAACTTTGGATAGTATTGTTTAAGGTTAAAACATTTATGAATATTATTTTTGGAATATTATAATACTATAGTTTTAGGAAAAGGACAACCTGCAGGGTGGGGCATAACCCGTCGCGTCGGACAAAGTTGCAGGAATCAAACCCACAACCATAGTGCGACAGGCCTTTATTACCTACCACTAGCCTACAGGAAGTCCCTGGTTATTAAAAATTGTTTTACTAATCTAAATGGTATGTGTTAATATTTGGAACCTTATACAATTAGGATAAATAGAATATTTTTTAGTTCTATTACCTTTTAGAGTGAAAGATGAGTTTGTGGTAAAAATTTATTAAAGAATGAAAGTCTACATAACAAGTATGTATATTCCCTTACATTCTTAGTAAATCTCTTAAATAAATTCCTCAACTTTATAAACGGTAACTTAAAACAAAAACGTTGCTGGTTAACTTTTCCAACTGGGGATTCAATGACTATTTAACCAATCACAAGTTTGTGATTTTATTATGGTTAAATTTCTCCTAATCCAGTTTTCTACGACTATCCATCAGACCTTGATGGTTTTTTTTCTTCCATATCCATATTTTCATAGATTCCTAGTATGGGCTATCTCGGGTGACCTTTGTACTTCTCTTTCTTTCTTTTAATGTTATATTTTTGTTAACCTTATTTCTGATGTGGGTTTTCCACAAAGGTATTTTCTATTTTCAACCTTTTATTTTCAAAGAAAAATTTCAAATTGCGAGGACGCAATTTATTGAAGTAGGGGAGAATGTAACACCCCGAGCTTCCACGATACGCTTCTCATTCAATAATGCAATAGCCTGCATTGTACGCAACTTCGAGTTCTAACACACCGTGACTAATCAAAGTATCCATTATGAATAGTTATACCCACTTTTTAAAATTATAGAAATTTTATATTTCAAAAATGGACTTCATTTTTGTATTCATAATATCAAAATTATCCTAAGTTGAATTTTTTGTAATTTTCTGAGAACTTCCAATTTTTTATGAATAGTGAAAAATACTTAAAAACAACTTTTTTAATCAAAATAATTTATAGTGATAAATTATACTATTGAGTGGTTTTAAAGTATAATTAGAATATATTTTTACCATTTTATCCAATGGTTTTCATTATAATTAATTTCACTTTGAAATTAGACATAAACAATTGTCAATCTTTTAATATATATTGTTTCTTATAAACACGCTATTTGTTGTGGCAGCGGGAATTAATTATAAAATTAATTAATGAAACTTATATGTTTGGAATTTTGTAAAATAGAAATCATTTTTTAATTCGGAATATCAATTATAGCTTAGGGTGAAATTTTGGCATTGTTCTGAAAAACTTCAATTTTTGATGAATAGTGAAACCACTAAGTGGTAGTTAAAAAACTGATTTTTTGTTTAAATGAAACATTACCACTTCTGTGACTTGATTTTCAAAAATCCAACATTTATGGTTTTCATTAGGAAGTAAAATGTGGTTCAATGGGATTAAAAAAAATTGGTGAATAGTAACTTTTAAGTTTAATTAATTGCGATTAAATGTAATTAGTGAAATTTAAGGTAAAAATGATATTATAAAAATATTAATATACCTTTAAACTTGTCCTACCCCTATTGGATGTGTCATGGACGACCAAGACAATCCATGGGTAAAGTTGGGGACCTCATGGAGCCACTTTGGTAGGAAAATTACATAAATAACTTTTATTTAAAGTTAAAATAAAAATGTCACAAACATAAGTTGTTTTACTAAAACAATTTTTAACTGGGGTTATACAAGTAATATTTTTGAATATAAATATTAAATAGAAATATAATAAGATTTCCTACATCGTGATATTTTTTTTATAATTTTTAGACATTAAATAAATTAAATTATTTTTGACACCATGATGATGCAGCGATTACCTCATTAATTAACGATTTAAATAAAATGAAAAGATAATGTAACATCCAAGGCTTACACTTGTCTAAAACCTATTGGATGAGTATATTTAGAACCCTTATCCCCTTATACTCAAATTATATAAGTGTGGGAGATTTTAAATCCGAAACTCATTATATAATAAAGTAACATTTCATTACTTTCCAAGAGTGCCCCTCCTCTCCACTTATAAAAGGCCCCCACCACTACCACCTTACTCACAATTTCAAAGCCTTTTGGCTCGGCCAACCTCTGCCCAAATACTCTCCCAACTTACCTCCCTTACTCCTAGAAGCCTTACTTTGGGTAGAATTCTTCCCAAGGAAGCCTTTGGCTCAAATCAAACGAGTTACCCGATTTTAAGGTAATGTCTTCTCTTATGTTATTTTGTTTTATTTTTCTTCTCCAACCCCCTAAACTCTTTTTATTAATTTAATTTGTAACAACACCAGTATCCTAAATATAATATGATGTTGTTATAAGAATGATTCTAGCTACACTTACACCCACCTACATCTAATGGTTAAAGAACATACTGTTTCTGTCGATGGCGAATTTCTGGCTCACGAAACGATGATTGTTCAACACTCATATAACACCTTCAAAGGTGGCCATTAAGATGTCACTATATTTATATATATGATATATAATATGTTTATATTTTAATTAAGGTTCTGTATTTCTCATTTATGGCATACCTTTATTATTTCCATTATGGGTAAATGCGATATTTTCATTTTAGGAAGTGCGGACTACCGCCCCCTCAAAGTGATTTGAATTGTTAATCCCATATGTGGGATGTATAAAGGATGGAGTAAATGATATTATATGTGATATTATACTGTAATTATAATATACCTTTATATCATTATGATTTCATTAAATACGAAATAGAAATGAAAGTAGCGTTCATGCGTACGTACGGCTTACCGTCTCCATGAACGGTGCATTTCATTTCTTACCTCTAATTGTTATGTAATATTATAAATGAATGTATATACTAGATATATATGATGTATATGATATATAAATCATGAATATAATTATGGATATAATGGATATTTTACCACATGAACAAAGTGTAATTATAAGAAGTTTATTTTTGACTCATGTACCTAAGATCGACAAAACGACCGTTATAAACATAAATAATTACATAATGTTCATGACATGGTAATAAGTGATATAAAAGGAATAATGAACTTGAAAAAGGTTTCTAAGAAGGTAGTTATTAACTCTAGTTTATTATTCAGGAGATCAAAGAACGGTCAAGTGAATTCGGAGACGAGGTAAGGGAACTTCTTAACCCAATTTCTATTCTTTGGGTTAATCTCCTACATTCAAATTATGTCATGATATTATTATGTCCTATCTTGTATTTGTTCTTTATTTATGTGTACTTATAGTTAATACACATAATATACCTACTTTATTTAAAAAAATTATCTTTGTAAGGGTCTTCGTCTCAATCTCCTTTCATTGAGGCATATTTTGTTTTATACACAACTTTCTTTTATACGGTGTATAAACCCCTTTGACTTTTACGTTTATTCAAAAGGAATCTTTTTTATACGAAGCGTTTTACTAAATGAAAAAAAGGGAATGTTTTTCTTGCCGTACATATGCGGCGACAACGACTTCTCCGCCGCCGTGACCATTATTTGAGTTTCGGCTTCCTCTACAAGCCATAAGTTTTTTTAATGAAAAATAAATACAATGTTTTAAATTTCTTTTATTTTGGTATTGAAAATGGTTTTGAAAGTGTTTTTATTATATCAATGTTTTGTATTGATATCTTGTGATTTAAATGTGGAAATGTTATGTTTCCTTTACGCATGTTTTATTTGATACGATTATGTTATGGTTTATGATATGTTTAAACCTATTCATATGAGGAATGAATTGGACATAATAAGTGATGGGTGGAGCCCGCTATAGCTCCTCGATGCATCAGTAGGTATCATTAGACAAACTAGTGTCTTGGCACGAGGCCTTGACAAAATCTTATTTGTGGTCTTGGCACGAGGCCTTGACTACGTGGTTATGATAGTCTGGCATTATACATTCTATCATTATGAAAGTGGTTATTGATATTTCATGGGATTATTCGACTAGTAGAATATCCATGTGAGTAAGTAAATGGCATTATTTAATTTTATTTTTGCCATATCATGCTGAAGTTCAAGTTTAAAAAGGCTTTTGTTTTAGTTATACATTGCCTTAAATGTTAATGTTTATTTATGAAAGCTTCCGCAATATTGTTATCCTTACTGAGCATCTGAGCTCACCCCTTTCAATGTTTTAATATTTTCTAGGATGCGAAGAAGTATTTTATGAATGACCTGTAGGGATAGTCAGAAGAGGATATGAGTGTGGACTATGGAGACTTTGTTATTGTAGCTTTTCACTTTATGATGTAATGTAACATTTATGAATGTATCTAGTGTTTTCAAGGCTACTAAACTAATCGGTCTTTCGAGAGTTGATCTTTTGTGATCATGCCAATGTTACGCAATAATGCACTGACTTTGGGTAGCTGGGGTCGGGGCATTACAGTTGGTATCATAGGCAGTTTAGTACTAACCTTGGAAGCTAGATTTAGATAACTCTGATTAGATCACATAGCTCAAAGGTAGAATTTGAGGATTAGTATAGAATAACTTCCTAGAATTTTGTTGTTGTAGAGATTTTGTGAGTTTTCCGAGCAATACATCCCTATCTGGATACGAGCAGGTAGAGCCGGCTCTGGAACAGATGTACCTAGGGGTAAAACCGAAAAACACCGCTTTGAGCTAGACTCCAACGGGAACTGGTGCACGACAACATGCCTTGCTGCACTCTTGGTTACGACACTTCCGGGGTATATGCTTAGGATAATTCTGATTTTCTTTACAAATGACTATGAAGGGTTATGAGTATATACTTCCTCAAAGAAAACTTTTTTTATGATTATGGATTATATCCATAAATAGTTCAATTAGTGTTAAGTGTTTTACAAGTATGGAATTATGTATTTTGATTCATAAACTAATCTAGTTTATTCCATTGTTTAGAAATGGCGCCTAGTGGAAGGAATGGAAACTGTATCAATGCACGCACTCTGTGTAGGGATTTCCCTCCTGCTCAAGACAATTATTGTGGAGCTGGAGATACAACTGGTGCTGATCACCTTATCACCATACTGGGAAAACTCACTCAGGTTATGAATAATAACCTTACTCGTATGGAGAACCCTGATCCGTAATGTTGAGGATCAATGTTAGATCTTTTCATGAGGCAACAACCACCAACATTTAATGGGGGTAAAAATCCATTAGTAGCTAAGAAATGGATAAAATACTTAGAGAAAATATTCCACACCTTGGGGAGTAGTGAAAGGGAAAAGGTTATCATGGCAGTTTACCGCCTCACTGGAGATGCTGATCAATGGTGGTCATTGATTCAAAACACAAAGGAAGACGATGACGTATCGAATATGGAATGGAGGGATTTGAAAGATCTTTTCTTAGAAAAATACTTTCCTCATGACCATCGAGCAGATATGGAAAGGCAATTTCTGAGTCTGAGGCAGAAGGAGGATGAGAATGTAGCAAAGTATGAGGATAACTTTACAAGGTTAGAGAGGCATGCTGCATATTAAATACGTAGCCCAAGAGGTAAGATTTATTTTTTCTTTGATGGGTTAAAACCATTTCTCCATAAAGCTTTAGTATCACAATCCTTCTCATCGTACGAAGATATTGTCTCGTGTGCTATCAAGACAGAACAGGAATTCTCTAAATCTTATGACAATAAAGTAAAGCAAGAGAAGAAGAGAATGGTGGAACAAGAGATAGATAAAGGGAAAAGGGAAAAGAAGGATTTTCCATTATGTGATAATTTTGGGAAGAATCACCCCGATACTTGCCTAAAAGGTATGGGAGTTTGTTATAAATGTGGAGAAAAGGGTCACCAGACTCGTGATTGAAAGGGAAAGAAAGAGGCTATCAATGTTGAATGCTACAATTTTAGGGAAATGGGGAATTATGAAAATAAATTTCCTAAGCATCAGGGAAACTTACCTCAGAAAATTCCAAGGGATCAAGGACAATCTTAACCTGTTACTACAGTTGAAGTGGAATAATTAATGTATTGGTGCTTTTGGACTCAAGGATTATATTCTGGTTATAAAAATAATGTGATATATATAAGGATTGTACTACAGTACTTGTTGTTATCATTAAGGTTTTAATATGATGAAGGAAATCATATTTTTAGTATGTGAAAATAAGAGAAACATTACTTTGTTTGGGGAATCTGATGTTACAATTGATTTTGGAATTTAGAGACCTTTTAGAGAAAGTCTGGATAGAGGTATTTTGGATAACTATAAAGGTTGGAATGGATTAAGTTGAACTTTGGATAGTATTGTTTAAGGTTAAAACATTTATGAAGATTATTTTTGGAATATTATAATACTATAGTTTTAGGAAAAGGACAACCTGCAGGGTGGGGCATAACCCGTCGCGTCGGAAAAAACTGCAGGAATCGAACCCACAACCATAGTGCGACTGGCCTTTATTACCTACCACTAGCCTACAGGAAGTCCCTAGTTATTACAAAATAGTTTTACTAATCTAAATGGTATGTGTTAATATTTGGAACCTTATACAATTAGGATAAATAGAATATTTTTGAGTTCTATTAACTTTTAGAGTGAAAGATGAGTTTGTGGTAAAAATTTATTAAAGAATGAAAGTCTAAATAACAAGTATGTATATTCCCTTACATTCTTAGTAAATCTCCTAAATAAATTCCTCAACTTTATAAAAGGTAACTTAAAACAAAAACGTTGTCGGTTAACTTTTCCAACTGGGGATTCAATGACTATTTAACCAATCAAAAGTTTGTGATTTTCTTATGGTTAACTTTCTCCTAATCCAGTTTTGTACGACTATCCATCAGACCTTGATGGTTTGTTTTTCTTCCATATCCATATTTTCATAGAATCCTAGTATGGGCTATCTCGGGTGACCTTTGTACTTCTCTTTCTTTCTTTTAATGTTATATTTTTATTAACCTTATTTCCGATGTGGGTTTTCCAAAAAGGTATTTTCTATTTTCAACCTTTTATTTTCAAAGAAAAATTTCAAATTGTGAGGACGCAATTTATTGAACGAGGGGAGAATGTAACACCTCGAGCTTCCACGATACGCTTCTCATTCAATAATGCAATAGCTTGCATTGTACGCAACTTCGAGTTCTAACACACCGCGACTAATCAAAGTAGCCATTATGAATAGTAATACCCACTTTTTAAAATTATAGAAATTTTATATTTCAAAAATGGACTTCATTTTTGTATTCATAATATCAAAATTATCCTAAGTTTAATTTTTTGTAATTTTCTGAGAACTTCCAATTTTTTAGGAATAGTGAAAAATACTTAAAAATAACTTTTTTAATCAAAATAATTTATAGTGATAAATTTTACTATTGAGTGGTTTAAAAGTATAATTAGAATATATTTTTACCATTTTCTCCAATGGTGTTCATTATAATTAATTTCACTTTAAAATTAGACATAAACAATTGTCAATCTTTTGATATATATTGTTTCTTAAAAACACGCTATTTGTTATGACAGCGGGAATTAATTATAAAATTAATTAATGCAACTTATATGTTTGGAATTTTTTAAAATAGACATCATTTTTGAATTCGGAATATCAATAATAGCTTACGGTGAAATTTTGGCATTGTTCTGAAAAACTTCAATTTTTGATGAATAGTGAAACCACTAAGTGGTAGTTAAAAAACTAATTTTTCATTTAAATGAAACATTACCACTTATGTGATTTGATTTTCAAAAATCCAACATTCATGGTTTTAATTAGGAATTAAAATGTGGTTCAATGGGATTAAAATAATTTTTTGGTGAATAGTAACTTTTCAGTTTAATTAATCGCGATTAAAGATAATTAGTGAAATTTAAGGTAAAAATGATATTATAAAAATATTAAAATACATTTACACTTGTCCTACCCCTATTTTATGTGTCATGGACGACTAAGACAATCCATGGGTCAACTTGGGGACCTCATGGATCCACTTTGGTAGGAAAATGACATAAATAACTTTTATTTAAAGTTAAAATAAATATGTCACAAACATAAGTTGTTTTAATAAAAAAAAATTAAATGGGGTTATACAAGTCATATTTTTGACTATAAATATTAACTAGAAAGATAAAAAGATTTCCTACATCATGATTTTTTTTTATAATTTTTAGACATTAAATAAATTAAATTATTTTTGACACCATGATGATGCAGCGATTACCTCATTAATTAACGATTTAAATAAAATGAAAAGATAATGTAAAATTTAAGGATTACACTTGTCAAAAACCTATTGGATGAGTATATTTAGAACCCTTATCACCTTATCCTCTAATTATATAAGTTTGGGACATTTAAAATACGAAACTCATTATATAATAAAGTTACATTTCATTACTTTCCAAGAGTGCCCCTCCTCTCCACTTATAAAAGGCCCCCACCACTACCACCTTACTCACACTTTCAAAGCATTTTGGCTCGGCCAACCTCTGACAAAATACTCTCCCAAATTCCCTCCCTTACTCCTAGAAGCCTAACTTTGGGCATAATTCTTCCCAAGGAAGCCTTTGGCTCAAATCAAAAGAGTTACCCGATTTTAAGGTAATGTCTTCTCTTATGTTATTTTGTTTTATTTTTCTTCTCCAACCCCCTACACTCTTTTTATTCATTTAATTTGTAACAACACCAGTATCTTAAATATACTAGGATTTTGTTATAATAATGATTCTAGATACACTTACACACACCTACATCTAATGGTTAAAGAACATACTGTTTCTGTGGATGGCGAATTTCTGCCTCACGAAACGATGATTGTTCAACACTCATATAACACCTTCAAAGGTGGCCATTAAGATGTCACTATATTTATATATATGATATATAATATGTTTATGTTTTACTTAAGGTTCTGTATTTTTCATTTATGGCATACCTTTATTGTTTCCATTATGGGTAAATGCGATATTTTTATTTTAGGAAGTGCGGACTACCGCCCCCTCAAAGTGATTTGAATTGTTAATCCCATATGTGGGATTTATAAAGGATGGAGTAAATGATATTATATATGATATTATACTGGAATTATAATATACCTTTATATCATTATTATTTCATTAAATACGAAATAGAAATGAAAGTAGCGGTCATGCGTACGTACGGCTTACCGTCTCTATGAACGGTGCATTTCATTTCTTACCTCTAAATGTTATGTAATATTATAAATGAATGTATATACTAGATATATATTATGTATATGATATATACATCCTGAATATAATTATTGATATAATGGATATTTTACCACATGAACAAAGTGTAATTATAAGAAGTTTATTTTTGACTCAAGTACCTAAGATCGACAAAACGACCGTTATAAACATAAATAATTACATAATGTTCATGACATGGTAATAAGTGATATAAAAGGAATAATGAACTTGAAAAAGGTTCTTAATAAGGTAGATATTAACTCTAGTTTATTATTCAGGAGATCAAAGAATGGTCGAGTGAATTCGGACACGAGGTAAGGGAACTTCTTAACCCAATTTCTATTCTTTGGGTTAATCTCCTACTTTCAAATTATGTCATGATATTATTATGTCTTATCTTGTATTTGTACTTTATTTATGTGTACTTATAGTGAATACACATAATAGACCTACTTTATTTAAAAAAAATTATCTTTGTAAGGGTCTTCGTCTCAATCTCCTTTCATTGAGGCATATTTTGTTTTATACACAACTTTCTTTTATACGGTGTATAAACCCCTTTGACTTTTACGTTTATTCAAAAGGAATCTTTTTTATACAAAGCGTTTTATTAAACGACAAAAATGGAATGTTTTTCTTGCCGTACATATGCGGCGACAACGACTTCTCCGCCGCCGTGACCATTATTTGAGTTTCGGCTTCCTCTACAAGCCATAACTTTTTTTAATGAAAGATAAATACAAAGTTTTAACTTTATTTTATTTTGGTATTGAAAATGGTTTTGAAAGTGTTTTTATTATATCAATGTGTTTTATTGATATCTTGTGATTGAAATGTGGAAATGTTATGTTTCCTTTATGCATGTTTTATGTGATACGATTATGTTATGGTTTATGATATTTTTAAACCTATTCATATGAGGAATGCATTGGACTTAATAAGTGATGGGTGGAGCCCTCTATAGCTCATCGATGCATCGGTAGGTCTCATGAGACAAACTAGTGTCTTGGCACGAGGCCTTGACAAAATCTTATTTGTGGTCTTGGCACGAGGCCTTGACTACGTGGTTATGATAGTCTGGCATTATGCATTCCATCATTATTAAAGTGGTTATTGATATTGCATGGTATTATTCGACTAGTAGAATATCCATGTGAGCAAGTAAATGGCATTATTTAATTTTATTTTTGTCATATCATGCTGAAGTTCAAGTTTAAAAAGGCTTTTGTTATAGTTATACATTGCCTTAAATGTTAATGTTTATTTATGAAAGCTTCCGCAATATTGTTATCCTTACTGAGCATCTGAGCTCACCCCTTTCAATGTTTTAATATTTTCTAGGATGTGAAGAAGTATTTTATGATTGACCTGTAGGGATAGTCAGAAGAGGATATGAGTGGGGACTATGGAGACTTTGTTATTGTAGATTTTTACTTTATGATGTAATGTAACATTTATGAATGTATCTAGTGTTTCCAAGGCTACTAAACTAATCGTTCTTTCAAGACTTGATCTTTTGTGATCATGCCAATGTTACGCAATAATGCAGCGACTCTGGGTAGCTGGGGTCGGGGCGTTACGACATTTTATTTCATGCCAAGGCAACCTATGGACATCTTTTAAAAATGTGTGTTTTCACCCCCATTTGTGAGTCTTGAGTTTGTGGACCTTCAATCTGAATTTCCTACTTTAGTGCGCTTTGATATGATAGAGGAATTTTCTAAGCCACATGAGAATTATAATATCCAATTAGCCTCCCATTAACCATACATTAATCCTCTTTTTGAAATCCACTTTGAGCCTATGAAAACCTTTTCTTTGATAGCCACATTACAATCCCAATACCTTTTCCCACCCAATATCAACATGGATTTTTCATTGCATATTTTTTTTTAAATTTAAGTGTGGGGGGAACGTGTTTCATTATGGGTACCCATTTTTGATTTCACCATTTTATCATATGCTTGAGGGAAAGCATCCATTTTTGTGTGGGGGAGAGGTTTTCATTCAGTGTGTTTTGAGAAATGTAATTTACTTTCATTTATATAATTTTTTAAATGTTATTGACAAGTGTTCAAAAAAATCAAAAAAAAAAGAACAAAAAATTGGGTTGTTTCTTGGGTAGGTGAAAAATCACTCTTTCTCAACCTTTGATCTTATTATAAATATTACAATTAGTGTCATGATAAGATCAATCATGGGTTGGTATATGAGTGTGAGATCTTTTCCAAGTTCAACATTCGAAAAAAGAAATAATAGAAATAAAAGAACACTTGCATTATATTATTATGTCATTGGGAGAAGTTTTGTGGTTTGTAAATATTTCATCTTTTCATCCCCTTCAAATTTTGGTCCTCTATTGTGTCTTTCTTCACACAATCATTCCCTTGTAAATATGTTTTTTCATTTCCTTTCATGTTTTATTTCAAAAAAAATGTGCATTGCTTTTTTTATGTTGGTGTTTTACCCCTCTTCTTCTCTCTCTTGAACATTATATTCCTACCATCCCATAGCCACAGAAAAAACCCCTTAAAATACCTCCTGGTTATTGTGAACTTTTGATAGGTATTGGAAGCTGAGGGGTCTTTCAAACTCTAAAATTTTCACTTTTGGTTGGTGAAAGAGTGAACCTTCAAAAATGAATTTTTTTCATCTTGAGAGGTGTGAGTTTTGAGTGTCCACATTTTCCATTTATAAATTTGAGCATGAAAAAATGAATTAGTTTTGGGACATTGTTTCTGTAACAACTTGTGGTTGAATTCAAAATGGATGAGTGAAATAGTCTAAACCTCCCCTGATTGGAGAAACCAAAATTTTAATATTTGTTGGTGAGTGAAAATGATTTTGTTATGTTTTTATATTTATTGTGCATGAGAACATGCCCAAGACTAAGTGTATGGGAGTTGATGTTATTAATTTTTTTATGACTTATTATATACCCCCTTTACTGATTTTATATGAAATGTGCATAATTTGTGTGAAATATTAATGTTTTAATACTAAGTATGATTTTTGAGCATTTTTAGAAGTAGTCCAATTGAGTCAGTTTACTATTTTGTTTATAACTATCACCCTACCAATTAAAATTTTGTGGTTCTTGTTTTTTAGGTTTCTTTATTCAATTTCCCACATATCATTAGAATGAATCATGGGACAATTCAACAATTTTAAGGCTCATATGGTCAACACAAAAAGACCTAAAGAATTTGTGATGAAATTGGACCATCAATGATGATTGAGTTACTGGTCTAAATCCCAAAGCCCAAATTTTACAAAACTCTAACATATTTTATAGATTATAAAAAGGAATCATAGATAAAAAAATTTAAGGTCCAACTACAAGAAAAAGTGTCCCAACTAAAACCTTGAAGTCCAGCCTACCATTCTGGACGAGAATCAAAATCTGGATACTATTCATGACATGTCGCATTATTTAATCATCAAATAGAGCTGATAATTTGCAGTGTGAAAGAAGATATATAAACAGACGACTTTTTTGAAGAAATAATTTATCTTTAAAGGCATATTCTTATTCAAAAACCCTTTTAAATTTTGGAATTTAAAAATATTGGATTGAAATTGACATATTACAATTGTTTAATGAAACGGCCATAACTTTGGATTCATAGGTCTAAATGACTCCGAATTTTAGAGGGGTCGGAAAACAATATTATCTACAACTTTTAAGAAGGACATATCTCTAGATTCAGCTTTCTGTATGTCCCAATAATCAAGCCAATTGGAAGGACAGATTAGGAATGCAAACAGTCCACTTCCTTGGGCTATAAATGTATCCCCTCCTCTCCTTCAAAGGGGTTGGCATTTCAGAAGAGAGGAGAATCAATTGAAACTAAAAACATACTTTAAAAATACTTGGGAGGACATTCCATACTCAATTTTTTACTTGATAGACCTTTCCTCCTCTCTTTGTTTCCTTTTACTTTTGTGTTCTTCATTATTGTAATCTTGTAAGTTTTATTTTGTAATTCTGTTTTAATGAATGTTTCTTCTTCAATATCTCTTATTCTCATCCAAATTATGTAGTTTAATATTAATGTTATTAAAATAGTATAAATATAGTTGAATACCCTTCCCTTATTTTTCTTCCTCATTCAATCGAAAGTTTATTTTTAATTCTCATCATTGTTTGTGTGTGTGTGTTCGACGAACCACTCTTTTCTTATCCTTTTCCTTTACTTGTATTCTTAAATTATAATCATAATAATTATAACCAGATTATTAAACATCCAAATGTCTAATTAAATCTCTCATTGGGTTGAGTTATAATTTATGTATGTTAAGTGATTGAGAGCTTTTGCTCGATGAATAATCTTCAAATTAACATTGTGTATGTTGAACATAGCATGTCATGGATTAATGACTTGTTTTGTTTAACATATGGATTCCATGGATTATTGGAACCATAAATACACTACCAAAATCAAGTACTGATTGAGATTAGAATCCTAGTTAAGTTAAGGCTTGGATTAAAGCTTTAACACTTAGGAATTCTAATAAACATCAACTTGTGACATGGGTGTTAATTTAATGAAATATAAAGAAAATATCAAGGATATCACAAGCTTAACTACCTAATGATAAAATCACCCCAATATTTATCAATTTGTTAAATCAAAAATCATCCATAAATTATTTCATAAGCTCTATAAACAAACCCCCCAAACATAATACAATCAACTAAAAACAAATGACTATTAAAAAGTATCATCATTGAGGATTCAACCCCAGTGCTGCTATACACATTAGCAGAGCATAGGAACTTTGATCAGTCGATAGGAGACAATCGGCCGCATGTTTCAAAGTCCAAAACTAATATTTATAAGGGTAAAACTCCAAACACCATACCAAGGATTAAAACCCCTCTAATACCAATATTTCATGACCCCATCCACTAGGGCCCGTATAGACAGCAGAAGGTCAAGCCGTAACTACCCCAAGATAGCCTTCATAGGCCCGGGGATAGAGACGAGCATAGAAAGTCATAAATGATATGGAATTAATTTTTATAATGTACCTATACACACACACACACACCCTACCATATCCATTGATAATTATAGAGAAATAATAATAAACTAATGTAACATCAGAGTAAAAACAGTTTATGTGACAATCTATAGGTAATACAAAAGAGTGTGACTAAGTAAACCAAAATGAACGGGAAAATATATGCCAAACCCAAAAAAATCAAAACGTGAAAATAAATCGAAAAATAAAATTATGAGAGAGGATATCTCTAGATCTCAAAGCCCTGACTACCGTACAAAGTCAAATACACCCATGTATCCCCTATGCTCCTCGATAATCAATAAAAATCAGTTAGTCATCTTCATAAGACACAACACATATGGGAAAATCCCACACATGGGTGAAAATATACATACCCAGTAGGATTCCATGGACGCTGAGGGGGGGATGTGAGACATGATAGAAGTAAATAGTTAAACTCGTAGCAAGAGTGAAATAGAACCCAATAGAAAATATATATTCTCACAAAAATAATCCCATGTGAGAGATAAAGGGGATCTCTATATCATATCCCAACCAAGGAAAAGAGTATAACAATAATTCCAAAGATCCATCAATGATACCGAACATCTCAAATTTGTATCAGAAGAATAACTGTGTAGATCCAAACCTCTCCACTATGCCACAAAGTAGAGGTGGCATAATCTCTAGATAGAGGACTCGTGACCTAGTACGATAGAAGGGTACCACTTAGTAGATAGAGTACCTATATCCTAATACAATGAGAGGGTTACAATGAATATATAGAGGACCAAATACATGATATAATGGGAGGTTTCCACTCTATAAGTAGTTTACCCATGCCCTAACACAGTAGAAGGGTTCCACTCTGTAGATAGAGGAACTGTTCCCTAGAATATTAAAAGGGTTTCACTCTATAGATAGAGGACTCATGCCCTGACAAAGCAGAAGGGTTCCACTTTATAGATAGAGGACTCATGCTCTGACACGGAAAGAGGGATCCACTCTATAGATGGAGGACCCATTTCCTAAAATTATAGGAGGGTTCAACTCTATAGATATAGGAACCAATACTAGACATAGCATGAGGGATCCACTCTATAGGAAAGGACCCACGCCCTAATATAACAGGATGGTTCCAATTTGATGAACCTACCCAATAACTTCCGTCATTGATCACCACTTAAATAAGTGTAAAGCTTGGAACATATCACATAATATATGAAAATTAAATACAAAGGACACTATCATTTTCTACATGGAAAAACAATCAGGATAAGCTAATCATGGGCCAAAGTCCATGTCCAAACAAAGTATATATGAGAGGTATAATTTTTCTCAAAAAAGAAGTACACAATGTGTAAGGGGTCCACATTGTGTGTGACCCCATTCCTATTATTTTCCGTGTCCTTTCCAATATATGGTTTTCTATCTATGTAGTACTGCACGGTCTGTAAGGGTACTATGCGGAATACCTAGACCACCTAGGGACTTCCCATGCTATTCTAGTCATGTCTGTATACATGGTCATGTCCATATACTTGTCCATGTCTGTCTGACTGGTAGTGTACTAGTATACGATATGTTATTTGTGGTTTCCATGTTCATGTACTCTCAAAGTACACACCAAGACACCAAAAACGATTCATAAAGTGTGTGGAGGCCCCACACAAAATGTGATATTTCACTCACCCAAAAACCCTACCACCACAAATTGGTCACTACATAGCATGTGTTCATTCCAGTACAAACCATGTAGTCGGGATTTTAACAAAATGTCTAGTTTCCATCATGTGTCATTTTTGTGCCTCTTCCACTACCTTTTACACCATGAATCATGATATAAGTCATGAATTTAGATTTTTCTATGCATGATATGTCACTATATATTTATTTTAAATATATGTTGGCCGGAAGTCGGTATTTCAAACACCCTTATGAGGACATAACATCTCTAACACACCACCCATCATCTGTCAATCAATCTAGAATCCTAATTACAAGGGAATCATCACCCTTATCCTATAAATCATCTCAATATATCATCAAATCTTTAATCCATTCATTGCATTCAAATCTTATGTGAATCTATGAGCTCAATCATGCTCAAACTCACCTGACAAATTAAAAATGTTTCCCCATAAGACAATAATGAAGAACACGAATAATGATAAGGAAAAATCATAAAAACAAAGGTAAAACTATCACAGTTCAAAAATAATTGGTCAAAAATATATATTTGGGATAAACCGGGTGAGAAAATTTTCAGAATGATAATAATAAATTTAATATAGAATTATATTTCATACGCAAGATCATGAAAAGGATTATTTAAATACATACTGAGAATAAATTTTTGATCATGGTGAATATTTTAAACATAAGAGTGGAAAATAAAAATGATGATTCATAATATGATTCATATCAATATTTGGTTAATAATTCATTTTCCAATGATAGAGAAGACCTATTTCATTAAATGTGCCTCGATTCACCTTGATCTGATTATTGGTAAATGTCTGATTATAATTCACCGATGAAGAACGGTGGATTCATCTCAAAATCCTCCCAAGTTTATGATACTAACCCTAGGAAAATTTCATAATGACATACTTATATAGTTTTAATTTTTTTTCATTTAAATTAAAATAAATCATTTAATATTTTTTTTTAAACACACCCATCAAAGGCTTCCTCTACCGGCCTTTCAGTGCCGATCAATCTTAGGTCAGTCCTAGGGTGAATCTCATGATCGATAATCAAATATCATATCACATTTCAATTTCTAGACTATATTTAGTAGATATTCTATTATTTATGAAAAAAAGTATTCATTCATGATATAAATTATAGTTAATATTTTTATAAAATTAAATCTGGGCTCATTGGGCCTCATAATCGCGTGTGGTATTAACACCTAGATCTTAAGATATTTATTGATATATTTCAATGTCTAACAATGAAAAAAAGTTCTTTACATTTATTTTAGGTATAAATATGGCTAGAGTGATGTCTCCCTAGTAACTAAGGGTAGTTGGAACCTAGTGCATTGAGAACATTGAGATTTTCAAGAACAATTGTTTGGATACTTATCCAGAAACATTACCCCCCTTATTTTACTATGCATGACTTTTTCATACATATCAACTCAAGAGGTATGAGAATCACATTGTTTTGTATGTTTTTGAAATATTATTTCTCTTTGGTCATATATTCCAAAGGGTTATTACCATGTATCATATCTTGGGTTGAGAATAATATGATCATGTTAGGTTTGTATGTACCTTTGGAATGTATATTGTAGTATTATAATTAGGTATGTTTGATTATTTATAATAGGACACCATTATGCTAGACCTGTAACCTAAGATTTTCTATGGACCTGACAAACCACCAAATTTCCAATGAGGGAAATCCTAATGGTTTGGATAATATAACACCCCTATATTTTGTTATTATGGGTTTTATTTTGTATTTTTGAGTAATGTATTTATTGGGTTTGGTTTTAGGACATTTTTGAAAGGTTTTGAGATGTTTTTGAAGTGTTGTGTAGGATGCACGTTTTGTGAAAAATTATAGGAAACTGTGCTTATTCCCCAAGTAAACATTAAAGGTAGAAAGGGGACCCAAGGGAGTCATACAGTAAGTGCCCAGTTTTTTTAACCCTGTTGTAACCACATAACTTTGAAAATATTTATATAGTTTTGATTTTTATTTTTAACAAACGGTTTACTAAACCATGCCTTCAACCCATACATATCACTAAAGGGTTCCAAAAATTATTTTTAAATCCAATACATCTCCCAAAATTCTTCTCAACCTAGAGGGTTCTATTGGGAAATTTTAGCAATTATCTTCCCACTAGAACTCTCTTTCTTCAATTATTGGATTGTTTGAACTAGAGATTGAAGGTAAGACACGTTTTTCTCTATATCTCCCCCTCTCTTCTCTTTTTCTATTTATAAGAACCCTGGTTTAGGGATTCCATGCCTTGATGTAGTTGTTAAGGTATTTTTTTGATGGGTATTTTGTTATAAATCTTCATTATAGGTTTTCTAAATCCCAAATACATAAGGGTGTGGTTTGATTTCATCTTGTCAATATTATTTGAGATAATAGGTTTCATACTTACTCTACTTTTGTTAAGAACTTTAAGGCTTGTTGTTTTATGTGGGATTATTATCTTTTACTATGATAAATGGTTATAAAAATCGTGTTTGAATATTCTGTTTTTGAAGAAAATGTTTTAGTTGATTACCACAACATGTATAATAAAATTTCTATTTGATGATTTAGTTTTAATATTATTATTTAAAAATGTTATGAACTTTCCTTGGTAATATGGCGCATTCATGATTTTCATGTGTTTAGGCTGCATATGGATTTAGGGTCTTGTTGATTTGGTCTTGGATTCCATGCCAAAATAGTGGTATTTCAGATTTCATGGGTGGTTTGTGTTCATAATACTTATTATGTCACCTTATTATATTGTACTTGGTCATTATTCTTAACTGGGGGAACTCTGGTTTTTGCAACTAATTTATGGATTGGGTTTAGAGTGGCAATTTTCTTCTCAAAATTTGGTCAATCTAGTTAGGCCCACTTCAGTGGGATTTTATTTAGTATGGTTCATATAATGGGTGTGTGTGTGTGTGTTTTATATACCATGGTTGTATGAGTTATGGTGTGGTTAATTTCAATGAATAATCATTTTAAAAAGAAAATTTGAATTTTAGTGTAAGTTATTTATATTGTTTTCTCTTACCAATTTTTTGTATCCAGCTTCTCTCGTGTTTTTTATAAAATTTGAGCTAAATTCTTCTTATTTAATTGGAATGTGTGGGGAGTCTTTTGTATATTTTATATTGGTTTATATAATCCCCCACAATATTTTTATATCCGTGTGTATTCAGTTTTTATTTGATATGGTGTGGGTGAGGGAATACCTCTTACCTTTCTGAAGGAGTATTTCACTAGTGTAATCCCCAGTGATGGATCTTTGAGGTATATTTTAGGAGGATCATGGTATTGTTCCATGTTTTCACTCCATTACTCTATTTATTCCTAGTATTTTAGTCTTTCTTAGTCATTAAATTTTGTATACACTATGAAAATGATCAGTTTTTAGATTGTATGTGTTAGAATTTGTTCATGTGTTTATCAATGCATAATATATATATATTCTCATGGAAATTTATTTTTCAGGTAAAATTATATGTTAGAGAAAATACCCCCCCCCCCATTATTTGGTTATTCCCATTGAATTTATTTACAATCTTTTGATTTTAGGGGATACACCTAATTTTAATGCTATTCTAGTCCAACACAAGCTAATGGGTTATTTTCAGGATAGTATAAATTGTAATAATTTGGTACGGTCCATCAGTTGAGATGATGGTCTCAAAGATAGGATGTGTCAGTGTAGAGAATAAAAAGGTTTATCTAACCTATTTATAAAGAAAATTAAGTTAACAAGGTCGTTTGGGTATGAAAATTATTGTGAAGGACATCTAGGTTTTTCTCCACCTCATCATCATGAGTTTAGCCAATGATCACTATAAATAATGCATTAGTTTTGAGAGTTACCACTAGGATTAAAATATTAACATATTCTTTTAATTATTATGATTTAGTAAATGGAAATATTATTACCTTTATGGATAAAAATGGTTGGGTTTTCTTTGGATGAAATTGAGTGTCTTTAAGGAATGATTTTTGAAACATAGTAAATACAGTTTAGATTGTCATTGTGTGTTGATCCTTACTATCATTTATCTTTGTTCATTAATTACTTATTTTTTATTGATTTAATTAACATTAAATTAATTTATAAATAGTAACATAAATTGGTAATGAATTTTGTTAGAAGTGATTACTAAAATGGTAATGAGAATTCATACTGTTTTAAGATAATGTTAACAATTTAAAAATGAGTACTTAAATGAATAATTACATGTCTATTGTCTTTATTTCTTAATAATGTTATTAATTTATATAATATTGAATACCCTTTAACATAACACCATAATTTATTCCAATATCTCATTGAATGTTTCCATGATATTCCATTCCTTGACAAAAGCCTCATAATTTTAAATTATGCTTCATATTGACTATGATTAGATGAAGAACATGATAAAACATTAATTTGTTGTTATTTTGGATAAATTGATGATAAATTAAAAGTACAAAAACATTTTTTTTGTTACTCTATGATATGAATATAATAATATAATTATATTTATTTTAATAAGTAGCATAGGAATTAAAATTATTGTATGTTAAAATAATATATCCAGCTATAATGTTAATTAATATTTCCATTCATATGAGTTTTATATTACTGGTAATGATATAATTCTAAAATATATGACATATTATTGAAAACTATTTAATTTTTTCATTAATTAATAATAATTTATTGGTAACAATATTCTTTCAGAAAAATGTTTAACCATAAAATATAACGTCATGACATATTATAGTGAAGAATGTGTCACACAAACTTGTTTATTTTTTGGTTGAAAATAAGTTCACATGGTTAAAATTTTTCTTAGGGCATTAAGTGATTTGTACTTGTATTAAATTGGTTTATTTATCATGCATTGTTAATTAATTTAGTTACCTTTCCATGTATATGAAATAATCGATGCATATTGTTCAAGTTTATTTTTTGGGTTGTTACATGATTTATTTTATGTTGATTATATGATATACTAAGATGAGGCAAATTTTATTATTAAATAGGTTATCAAAACAAATAATTTCAATCGAAAGATTTTTTTTACAATTTTTTTATGGATATAGAATTTCTTGTACAAAAAAAGGATTTATGCAATGTTTTATGAAAGTTTTTAGGTATTTTGGTTTTATGGAATATTTAAATAATTCAATTTAACTAGACCATGGTGGGAAAAGAATATTTGAAAGTAACCCTTTAATTGTTTTAGAATCTATATTTTTATTATTTTTAGAAACAATTTATTAGTATGTTATTGTTATATTCCAATTTTTTATGAGATTTTATACAAAGTATTTTTTAATGTTATTATTAATGTTTGAATTTTGGAAATGATTTAAAGAGTTTATTTAAAAAAAAATTTGGAAAAGAAAAATATTTGTTGAAAAGCTTAAATTTTTTTTGGGAACTTGAGATCATTCAATTTATTTTTCTGGGTAAATTGTTAATGTGGAGAGGTATAGGGTGGAAACCTTATGATGACTTATTGGAATGGGTATTAGTGACCTACTATACCTATGAAAGATGTGGCTGATATTTATTGTGGAACTATAGTTTTTTTTAGTTAACATGCTTATTATTATTGTTTTTCTTATTAGGCTAGTTGTACTAGTTTTTATTAAGTACTAATTGTGTTTTGTATGCTAATTAGGATAAATTTTGTTTTTCTTTATTAGAAATGATAATAAAAATTGGGAAATCAAGATTTTATATAGAAATGTTGTCTCATGGGATGATCATCATGATACCTCACGGGTAAAGGGAAATTATGGGATCTAGATTGGTCACCATGCTCAATTACCATTTTCATAATCCCATTTTAGGGGAATTAATTATCTCAAAATTGTTGTTTCTATGATCTAGCGAAGAAAAAGGATTCCTAGAATTTAATGTCATATTGATTTCTAGGACTAAAAAATCACCCTCACAACTTCTGATGGTTTTGTTCATCTTTTTCTGGGCATTGGGATGTGAATATGGAAGGATCATAGTATTAATTTCTATAGTTTGGGAATATATATAATTAGTCATAGGATAAACTATGAGTATTATGGGTCTATCCAGAGGAATAAAAAATAATATTCACTTTTATTTTTAGGAACCAACATGGGTCAAATTTCTTAATTAGGTAGTGTTTGCTGAGCATTTTTTAGGATGGGTAACCCTATTTTAAGTTTTCTAGGGTATGGGTGAGTACATGATCTTTTAATTGGATTTAAAAATTAGTGATTTATTTTCTTATATACCTCAAGTAATTTTACCCTATATTTTTAGTGATTTATTTATATTTTCTTGTTCGTGTCTTCTCATATCTGATCTCATTGAGGACTTCTTTGACTAGATATGATAGTTTGTGATCAATTAGGTAGAAGACGTATTAACTCCCAATTATCTGGGTGATGGGTGATTTTATTGTAGTGTTTAATCATTGATTATTTATTAGATAAATCATGAACTTGTTCATGGGTTATACAAACCAAGACAATGCCATGGTTTTTTATTAGGTGGGTCTCATTACTATTTCAGCTAACCAAGTCCTAGAAAGTATAGTAGGGGAATTTTCACAGTCTTTAACTTAAGTGAAACTTTAATGGTGGGTAGTCATAACTAGGTTGGTAAATAATAAAAATACCCTCTTGTCTTATGGGGTACAATTCGGGTTCCTCAATGTTTCTAGACAATTTCAAGCGGGTTGTCTATTTGAATATTGGTATGATACACAAGGTAGTGAACATTGAACAATGAATAGTGGGAAGGTTGATACTATTACCTATACCTTTATATAGTTTTTAGTGAATTATAATGGTATTTAAAATAGACATGTCTTTTTAAGTATAATTTTATTGATGTGGTACTTGACCAACTCATCGATTCAGTGTGTTTCATTCCAATTCAGGGATGGTTTCTATATAATATCTACCTAACTTGTTTATCCAAAATATTATTATAGTCCCATGGTGCACTAATTTCCAAAGTCTCTCAAATTGGACCTATATTTCCCATTACGGGTTTGTATTGATATACTTTTTATGGTACAATTAGGATCTTCGTATGATCATCCATGTCGATATCTAGTTTTTTAAATTTATTTTCTTGTTTCTTTTCCATTACTATTTCTATTGGAAAATTATGTATCTTTTGGGAATTCCCTAGATTGTGAAATAGTTTCTAGTATAAGGTAGGTAAGTTATCTATTAAATTTGAGTTATCATTTGTTAGTATAATTAGTTGGAATCATTATGGTAATCCATTATCATTGGTAGTAAGGGGTTATGTGTTCTTGTGGATTTTTCAATGAACATGTATTCATATTCTGGGAAAGAAACGGTAGTTATAACCTCGTTTCATTGGTCACTTTTGGATTGTTGAGAACATTGGTCAGGTTTCTTATCTAGAAACATTACCCTCTTTATTTTTCTATGAATTTCCCTTTCATATATCTCAACTCTAGAGGTATGAGCCTACCTTTATTATACAGATGTGTGGAATCTTGTTACTCTTGAGCCATATGTTTCATTAGTTTCTTACTATGTATCATATCTTGGGATGATAATGATAATATCTTACAAGGATGACATAAACCTTTGGTATGTTAGTCATTGTAACATAATTGGGTATGTGTGAGTCCTTAGAATAGGATATCATTATACTAGACCAGCAGGCTGAGCTATGGTCTAAAAACGGCTAACCTACTAGTTTCTGAGGAGGAATTTCCTAATGATACATAGAATATGATAGAATTTGTTTTTTGGTGGGGTTTATTATGTTTTTTTAAGTTATGAAATAATTTAGTTCGGTTATAAGAAGTTTTTTGAATTTTTTGAGAGGTTTTAGAAGTGTTTTAGAGGGTACATAGTTGGTGAATGTTTAGGGTAAATCAAGTTGTTTCCCTAGATAACTATGAAATGTGGAAAATAAACCTAGGAAGTAGCACATGGTTGGTGAAGTGTAAGACTATTGTTTGTCCTCTTCCCATATCTTCTAACTTCATCTTAATTGGAACCTTAGTATGGGGTTTTCATGCCTGTATATAATGTTTAGCGTATGTTTGGATGGGGATTTTGTTATGAATCATCATAACAGGTTTTTTGGAGACCATATATATTATGGAGTGGTGTGATTTCATCCTTTCATGAATTTTAAGTATAGGTGGCTTCTCACTTACTCTACTTTTGTTAAGAACTTTTTGTCGTGTTGTTTTAAGTTATATGAATTTATTTGACTATTATAAATGATTAGAAAAAACATGGTATAACATTCCCTTTGTGAATTTTGTTTTAAATAAAAGGTTTTGGGTGACACGCATAACATGTTTTATAAAATTCCCATTTGATGCTTTATTATTAAAATGTTTATTTGGAGATATTATGAACTAGTCATAGTAATATAGAATTTACATGATCTATATGTGTTCAAGGTGTATATGGATGTGGGTCCTTGTTGATTTGAACTTCCCATTCATGATGAAATAGGGAAACTTTTGTTTTCATGGGTGGTTTGTATTAATCATACATATTATGAGGCCTTTTTGGATTATAATTTTACACTATTACAAATTGGGGGCACTCTCGTTTGTACCTCCAACTAAAAAATTAGGTCTGTATGGATGGGTTTCCACTCATTTATTGGTTTGTCTAGTTAGGCCCACTGTGATAGGAGTAACTTTGGATTGGTTTATGAAATGGGTGTACGTTCACACGATATGGGTGGTTGATTCCTAGTGTTGGTTATTTAATAGGGTAATTGTTTTAAAATTGCAATGTGGATTTTAGTATAATATAATTCTATGTTTTTCTCTAGATTATTTACCATTTCCTACTTATCTCTTTTTTATATACAAAGTTGAAAAATTTATTCTTGTTTAAGAGGTGTGCATTGGAATTATTTGTAAGATTACCTAATGGGTTTCATAATCACCCTCTTTATATGAATCTCGATGCATATGTATACTTTTTTCATCACGATGCAATTGAGGAGGGACCTCTTACCTTTATAAAGGAGTGATTTTCCACTATATTCCCTAGTGATGGAGCTTAGAGGTCTCTATTAGGTGGAGCATGGGATTGTTCTATGTTGGCTCTTAATTATTCCATTTATTCTTTCTCTTATAGTCTTTATTGGTCATAAACTATTTTATATACAATAATTCCAATCAATTTTTATATTATATATGTTTGAGTTTGGTCTTGTGTGTATTCATGCATTGTGTGTATATATATAGTCTTGGATATTTCTTTTTTAGGTTGTTGTTTATGCAAAGAAAAATTACCCTCTATGATTTTGTGATGAATTTGGCATTTATTAACATTCTTTAGTGTTTGGGGGATTCACCTAAGATTAGTTTCATTCTAGTCCTAGACAATCCAATGGGTCGGGGTCGAGATGTTACATGTCAGAATGAAAAAACCTCCTATATATGATCGATGTGTAATATAATCCTTTTGTCTTAATATCTCATCAAGTAGACCGCATTCTTATGTCATCATTATATAGTATTACTATATATTACTTTTACTTTCCTAAATTAAACTTCACAATAAAACCATCATGTTTGTGGACTTAATCAAATAATCCCATTATAATCAAATATCTTAAGATATTTACCTACATTAACTCGGAAGGGATAAATTCTTTCTTAAATTATTTATTAATGTCATATAACTTGTGATGTACCAAACATATCCTACCTCAGCATTAGCTTATGTATCCATGGGCTTCATTAATACATTTAAGTACATAAAACATGATATATAAAAATAATAATAATAATATCATATCTACGGAATAATATACACATATACGGATATGAAGATCCAATGACACATATAACATATATAATTCTTCTAGGCGGGTTTGTTCTCATAACCTCCTCTATTAGATATTACCAAGGGAAAACTTCATGACAAGAATTATCATTGTATTATGAGAATGCAACACTTGATGACATACATGATCAGTTTCCCATAAAATAGATTACATCTAACCATAGAACATATATTTGAGAATATTTCCATAAACTTCAAGATTCTCATCATTTTGGGGAACTTTTATGACCTTTTTACATAACTCATACTCTAAGGACATTATCACAATAATATTACAAAGAAGAACACTCATCATGTGATTATATATTTATTAATATTCAAAAAATTGAATGTATAGGTAATAAAATGTACAATGTAGTTGGTTATAGGGCACCAACACCAAAATAATACCACTTAGAATAGATCTATCTACTAAAAACATTGAATTTATTATCTCTCACATGATATTCATGATTTTTTTGAAATAAATATTTAGTTAAAGGGGCTACCAAATTCTCCTCAATGGAAACTCTACTTACTGTGACCTCACCCCTTTGAGAAAAATCACTCCAAATGTGATATTTCTAAAGTATATGCTCCATCTATTAATGTGATCTTGGATCCTTTGTGAGGGACGTGGATATTTTATTATCACAATACAATTTTATGGAATCTTTACTACTAGGAATCACATCAAGAACCTAGAAAAAGTTTTATATACACAATGCTTCATTAGTTTTAATAAAAGATATAATATACTTTGACTTTACTATAACATTTTTGAACATTGGATTAATTTAGATCTTCTAGATCAAAACTCCTCTATTAATATAGAAGACACATCTCGACAATAATTCTAGGCCATCTTAATCTATCTATATACTAGAATTTGTATATTCACCTGATAACTATCTCTTCATCTAATCCATAAACTAAGAACAAATACTTGAAACACTTTAGATACTTTATGATAGTATTGATTACCATCTAATGGAGTTCTCATAAATATTCTTAATATCTACCTATCATTCTAAAATAATAGGAAACAAAAATCCTATTATATATCATGTCATGCATGATTTATCTAATAGCAGATGCATAAAGAATAATTGTCATCTTTAGTCTCTCTTATGATAAATTAATCTTCTTATTAATTATGTAAGTCATTAATTTATATTAATTTTACAAATAAAAATTCTTAGATATTATCATATTCTATAATTTTAAATAAATTAATTTAATTTTAAAGTAATTAATTACATGGTGTGTATTAGAGTCAAAATGGCATGTTCCCTTCTACGTTATATAGTCTTTATTATGTATTGTTCACTTAAATGACATTTAACAGACAAAATCTTCCATGATATTACCTAATGTGTAGTTATATGAGTCATGTCATGTAGAACCTCATAGTAGATATCTCCCAACTGAGCCTCCCTCACTAGTTGAAGAATCAGATGATTCAACACCATCGACTGAAGAAAAACATCACCCTTATCTGTTGTTAAGGTCACCTTCAAGGAATCAAACTCCTTAGATTCCTACTCTATCAGGAAAGAATAGTACTTATTAATAATGGAATCTGCCACCACATTTATTTTCCAAAGAGTATAAACTATCTCATAGTAATAGTCCTATAAGAACTCTAACCAGCACCTCTATCTCATATCCAGGTCTCTATGGGTGATGAGATACCTGAGACTCTGATGGTCTGATTAACCAAAAAATTGGTCTCCCATAACATTGTGTCTCCACATCCACAGATAAAATACCACCACTTCCAACTCTAGCCCATGAGTCATGTAATTATTCTCATGGGGACTAAAATTCCTTGACCTATATGTGGTCAATTCCTTCCTCTACATCAACATGTAGCTGATCCTATATTTAGAGACATCATAATACACTATATACTCCATGTCCTCCTCTGATAGTCTTAGAATAGTATCACTAGTCGACCTCAACATCAACTCCTCGAAGGCTATCTAAAACTACACAATCCAGGTAAATGTATTTCCTTTCGGCATTAGGGTGGTCATGGGGGATAAAATCCTGGAGAATTACTCTATGAACCTCATATAGTACCCTCCCAATACATGAAAACTCTTATCATCTGACACATTATTGTGTGGTTCCCAAGAAAGTATTGCATCAATATTTTCTGTGTCTATAGATATTCAATGATTAGAAATTACATGGCCTATAAATTGAGCCTCATATATCCATAACTATCACTTCGAAAGATTACCATAAAGCTGGTTCTCCTAAAGCAAGTATAGGACCTTATAAAAGTTTTTTTCATGATCCTCCTATAAAACATAGTAGATGAGTAAGTCTTCAAAAAAGAAAAATCAAAATTGGTCCAAGTATGTATGGAATGTTCTGTTCATAAAATCCATACAAACATTAGGGGAATTCGTTACACTAAAAGGCATCACTAGGGACTCATAGTTTATGTAATGATATTAGAATTCCATATTCAGAATATCAGCCTCACAAACCCTCAACTGGTGGTAGTTGGACCTTAGATTTATCTTAAATAACAATATCATGCCTTGAAACTAATAAAATAGGTTATAAATCCTTGTAAAGGGGTAATTTTTATTTATTTTTTCCTGATTTAGGAAATGATAATCAATAAAAAAATTTAATCCCTCATTCTCTTTTATCAAGAACAACACCAAAGATGCCTAGTAAGGATTCACTATGTATGATAAAACTATTTGGTAAAAGGTCCTCGAAATTCACCCTCAACTCTTAGATATTGTTAGGGACCATTAGATATTTTGTAAAAGATATTAATGTTTTCTTAGGGTGAAGATTGATGAAAAACACCATCTTCACCTCAGAGGTAGTCTTGAAACATCCCTAGGGAATATACCCTATAATCCTCCACGTCTAAAGAAATATATATTTTTGAGGATCCTAATACGCTAGGGTTAAACTCACCGAGTGATGGGTTGTGGGTTTCAGCTTCCTACTCATAAGACCCACTCTCTCCACCATGATATCTCTCTCACCCACAAAGTATAATATTTTCTCATCAGCCTGAAGGCATTTGACTCCTCTATGGTGATAGTAATTCTAGGATTAAACCATGGACAATGACTCCATACCTGGGATTATGTCTTAATGTCTCATCTTGATGACCAAAAGGTAACAGGAGAAACTCTCTCCACCAAGAGATATCTCATAATGTCAATAGAAAAAAAAAAGAATTGTTCCCTCTATGAACCTCAAGAAAAAACTATTGGGATAAAGTCTCAATTAGGATCTCTAAATCTCGCACTAGGAGTAAGTAGATGAAGTAATGACTCACGCCTATGTCTACTAGTACTGAAGAAAGAGTTTAATAATCAAATATTGTACCTCTAATCACTTTTTGAGCTGCTGGTTCATGTTCCTCCATAGCCTACAAATATCCACGACCCCGACCAACAACACCCAAAGTTTGGCATAGGATACCTGGTGGTGGTGGTGGAAGGATATCATAACATCATCCACCACTAGAATCTCCTCCTCCAAGATCCCCACATACTCCTCAAATAGCTCCAAATCCCTAATGGATTCTCTTTCTATTCATGGGGGAACCATGATCATGGAACTTACTCTTATGTGGTGGTCTATCCACTATATTCCTACCCTCCACAGCATGTCGGGTTAGGAAATCATGTTCCTTGTGACCTCTCCTGTCACATGCATAACATAACCCCTCTTCATGATTTCATGGTCCTCTACTTAGTCCCAATGACAAAATACCATGTGCTTGAGTCTATCCCTGATAATAAATCATACACTAAGATCTTGCTGACTGGTTCCTACAAGTTATTTCATACAACTCATCCCTATGACGCCCACTGTGAGATCCAACTACATGGTGTCCCTGGGATTGGGAGATCATTGTCACCAGTTCCCGCTCGAACAATCCAACATATATGGGAATTAAAAGGGGTCCACACTAGCATTAATATATTTATGGAGACCCTTCCCAAAAAATTTCACCCATATGTATCCATCTTGAATCATGTCATGGGAGTACCATGTAAGGTCAGTGAACCTTATAAAATACTCAACAATTATCAACCCTCCCTATTGTAGATTTAAAAACTTCTAAATCTAGACTGAGTAAAAACATGAGGAGTAATACTCCTCACAAAATAGCTTATGGAATTCTGAACATGAGAGTGTTGACTCATCATGTGTCTATGTATCTAAACTCTACTAGGAACTAGCTTCTCTATATAAAAGGATGGATTCTAGAACAATCATCTTATCATTCAGGGTCTATATAGGTATAAAACTCATATCATCAAATCGATACACTCTTCCATTACTTAGGGATTTGGATCACCACGGAACCTTAGTGGCCTTTAGTGCTAGAACTCATAGAGTGAACTAAGTCTTTGTGCATAGTCAGCCTACTCTACTAGTATCATCTACTACTCGACAGGTGAGTGTGTTTTTACCTACTCTCCTAGAGTAAATATCTCATGTGATGTCCGCTGAACTGATGCATCGTCACTCATCAGATCATCATCATTATTCTAAATCACTAACCTGGTTGGCTATATTCATGGGGGCATCCTAAAAATTGAAATCAAGACATACCATGATCAGATGATCATATATATATATGGGGAGCTTACTCAAGAAGGATATTCAAAAGACTCTATCCCATATGATACATGTACAAAATGTTCCTTACAAAAAATTTATCATTATTCTGAGTAGACAAGAAGGTGGTCAGTATCCTGGTGTATGTATATGTTAGTCGATACACCAAAATTAGGTTCCCTACCCTGAAAGCCACACTCAGGACACTTTGAAATGGTTTCCCTAAGTCCCAACCAAATCATTATGAGTTGGAAACTCTAAACACCAATCTAATGAATAACCCACCTTTGATACCAATATTTCATTCCCTAACCCACTAGGTCCCACCTGGATGGAAAAAGGCTAAGCAACAACTACCCTAAGCCAGCCTTCATAGGCCAAGGGCTAAAGACATGTGCTGGAAAGAATAACTATTATGGGAGGCATTTTTCTAATATGGCTATATGCATGAACCCAACCATCTCCATGAAGATGTGTATCAGAATAATAATAGAGTACTATAACATCATAGTAAAAAACCATTAATGTGAAAAATATCTAGGTAATAAAAAAGAGAGAAAATAAGAAAGCTAAAATGAAAGGGAAAAATACACTCCCAACCAAGAAATATTCCCCAACCTAACAATAAATGGAACAAGTAAATGCTAAGAAAGGATAGCTCCAGATCTCAAAGCCCTAGCCACCATACGTATTCAAATTCACTCAGGTATCCCCTATACTCCTATGTAACCACCAATGGCCATTTTTCATCTTCATAAGACATCACACATGTTGGAAAATCCTATGAAGGCGTGAGTGTATACATAACCAGTTGGATGCCCTGAAAGATGAAGGGGGGGAATGGGAGACACAATAGAAGTAGACAAATCAACCCATATAAAGATAGAAATGGAACCCAATAACAAAGATATATTATCATAAAAGAAACCTATTCCATAGATAAAGGGAAAATACATCTCATATCCCAACCCAAGAAAAGATTATAACAACAAATACAAAGGTCCATCAATGATTTCCAATATCGCTTCTGTCTATCTTAAGAGTAATCATGTAGAGACAAACCTTGCCACTGTGAGGAACAGTCAAGGTTGCACAGTCTCTAGATAGAGGACTCATAACCTGGTAAGATAGTAGGGTACCAATTAGTAGATAGAGGACCCAAAGGCCAATACAATTGGATGGTTACACTCAGTAGATAGAGTACTCGTGCCCTAATACAATGGAAGGTTTCCCATCTATATGTATAGGACCCAGCCCTAACATATTTAGAGGGTCCCACTCTATAGATAAAGGACCCTTTCCCTAAAATATTTGGAGTGTTGCACTCTATAGATAGAGGACTCATTATATGACATATTAGGATGGTTCCACTCTATAGATAGAAGTCTCATGACCTGACACGGTAGGAGGGTTACATCCTATAGATAGATGATAATGCCCTGAAATATGGGGAGGATTACACTCTATAGATGGAGGACCCAAGTTCAGACATAAAAAGAGGGTTCCACTCTCTATTTAGGGGACTAATTCCCTAATATAGTAGGAGGGTTTCACTCTTATGATCCTACCCAATCACTATTGTCATTGAGAATCACCTAAAGAAGCATCGCATTCAGAACATCTCACATAATATCATAAAATCCACTATAAGTGATTCCATCATGTTCAATTTGGAACAAAAATCAGGACAAGATAACTTAAGGCCAAAATACAAGTCCAAAAAAAGTATATATGATAGGTATGAGGTTCCTCAAAAATAAGTACACGATATATAAGGGGTCCACACTGTGTGTGACCCCACTCCTCTTCCTTTCCATTCCATCTCTTGTACAATTTTATATATCCATGTATTACTACATGGTGTGTAAGGGTAATAAATGGTGTGTCTTGGCCACTCAGTGCCTTCCCATGATCTTTTGTGTGTGTTTGTGTACTTGGTTATATTTGTGCACTTGGACAGGCCTGTGTGCCTAGTTGTGGGATAGTAAATAGCATGTTCCTGGCTGTGTCCATATCCATGTACTCATAGAGTACATTCCAGGCCACCAAAATAAATTCAAAAGGTGTATGGGTCCCACATGGCATGTGATATTTATCTCACCTAGAAACCCTAAATGCCACAACTAAGTCATGACACTACATGTGTTTATCCTAGTACACACCTTATAGTTAATATTTTCAAAGAATGCCTAGTTTTCTTCACTTTTTTTCATTATACCTTTTCTCTAATTTTTAAACCATGAATCATGTTTTAAGACCAAAATCTAGAGCCTTTTGTGCTTGATCCATCATTCTCCATCAATTTCCTGGCTTAGGTGGTAGGAAATCGGTAATCCAAAAGCCTGTATGATGCCATAGTGTCTCTCATACACTGCTTTTCATCAGTCAATCAGCCCCAGATCCCAATTTCATGGTAATTTTAACTTTTATACTTCAAATCACTCTTATCCATCCTCAAATTATTAATCTATTCATCACACATAAATCTTCCATGAATTTGGGAGTTTGATCAAACTCAACACTACTTGAAAATTTTTAATTGTGTATTCATAGGCCAAAGATGAAGAACATGAAGAATGATGACTGAAAAGAAAAAAAAGGTTCAACAATCACCGGTCAAGAGTTATTGGCCCGAAAATATAGATTGAGGATAACCAATCTCAGAAATACATTATAAATAGAATAATACATTGAATAAATAATTTATATTTTACATGTAGAGGCATATAAAGGATTTATTTAAACACAAATCAAGAATAAAACTTTGATCATAGTCAATATTTTAATCATATGGGTGGAAACAAAAAAATATGAGTCATTCCATGATTCAGAATAATAATTGGTGAAGAAATCATTTTCCAACAATGGAGAAGACATATTTTGTTTGTTGCACCTCAATTCACCTTGATCTAGTTGTCAGTTTTTATCCAATCTTGATTCTCTAATGAAGAATGGTATATTCCTCTCAAAATGCTCCCAATTTTATGAAGCTAACCCTTGAAAAACTTCATAATGACATACATATAGATTTTTATTTTTATTTCATTTAAATTATAATAAATCAATTAATCATTTATTTTGATTTAAACACTATTTCCAATAACTGCCTCTATGAGGAGTCCAACTTCGACCAACTTTAGGTCATGCCTAGGGTAAATATAGTAATCTTAACTCAACTGTGGTCTCATATTTCTTTTTAAAGACTCTATTCAGTAGATATTCTATTATTTTTTAAAAACTACGTGCGTATGGTATAAAATATATTTAATATTTTTAGAAAATTAAATCTGGGATCAACGGGTTTTGGAATCATCTGTCGTCTTAGCACCTAGATCTATTTTTTTTGATATATTTCAAAGTCTTACAAGGAAAAAACAAGGTCTTTAAAGTTCTATTAGGTATTTCTATGACTAGAGAGGTGTATCCTAGGTAAGTAATGGTATTTGGAACCTAGTGCATTGACAACTTTGGTATTTTTAAGAACATTGGTTCGGCTTCTTATCCAGAAACATTACCCGCCTTATTTGACTATGCATGATTGTTTCATATATATCAACTCTATAGGTATTATACTCACTTTTTTGTGTAATTTTTTGGAATATTTTTTCTCATTGGTCATATATTCCATTGGGTTTTTACCATGTATCAAATCATGGGATGTGAATAATATACTCTTGTTAGGTTGATATGTACCTTTGGTATGTCTATCATAGTATCATAATTGGGTATGTTTGAGTTTTTGGGATGGGACACCATTATTCTAGACAAGTAGCCCGAGCTTTCTCTTGACACCGCAATCCTCCTACATTCCAAGGAGGGAAAGCCTAATTGTGGGTAGAATGTAACACCTCTAGTTTTTTTATTATGTGGTCTGTTGGGTATTTTTAGGTAATTAAATGGTTCGGTTTTGTGTTAGCAATTTTTTGGAATGTTTTGAGATGTTTTTGAAGTGTTTTGGAGGATTCACATTTGGTGCACAATTATGGGAAACTATAAATACTACTATGGTAATGATTCAAGGTGGAAAGGGAACCCAGGGGAGGTGTAAGGTTGGTTCATTGTTTGGGTTAACCATTTGGTAACCATTTGACTTTAACAATTTAAAGAAATTGTTGATTTGTATGGTTAATGAACATTTCACAAAACTATTCCTTCAAACCAAACACTACATTAATGGGTTCCAAAAATTAGTTTTTAAACCTAATATATCCCCTAAAACTCTTATTTTTTCTCTTCTGTAAAAGTCTCTCTACATAGAGGGTTCTATTGGGTGATTTTAGCAATTCTCTTCCCCATGTAACTCCCTTGCTTGGATTATTGGAGTTTTCAACCTAGAGATCAAAGGTAAGACTCGTGTTTCTTCTTCTCTTCCCCTCTCTTCTCTTTTTCTCTTGATTGGAACCCTATTTTAGGGCTTCCATGTCTGGATATTGTGGTTAGGGTATGTTTTGATGGGAAATTTTTTAATAATTGTCATTATAGTTTTTCTAAATCCATAATAGATGAGGGCATGGTGTGATTTCATCTTGTGGATATTTTTTGAAATTAAAGTCTTCAAAAAAACTATTATTTTGTTAAGAACTTGAGAGAATGATGTTTTATGTTAAATTATTTTCTATTACTTTGATAAATGATTAGAAAACTATGGTTTATTATTTTATTTATGAAAAAAATAAAGAAAATTTTGGGGTGATTCCCACAACATGTTTAATAAAATTTTGATTTGATGATTTAGTTTTCAAATGATTATTTACAAATGTTATGAACTTGGCTTGGTAATATGGAACTGTAATGAGTTTCATGTGTTCATGGGGCATATGAATTTGGGTCCTTGTTGATTCAGACTTGGTTTCAATTCCAAAATGGGGGTATCAATATTTCATGGGTGGAGTTTTCATAAAACATATTATGGTGCCTTGTTATATTAGACTTGTTCATTGTGATGAATTGGGGGAACTTTAGTTTTTACTCCTAATAGATGGCTTGGGTCTAGATATACGAGTTTCTTCTTAGGAGTTATTATATCCAGTTAGGCCCACATATGTGGGTTTTTTATTGGGATGGTTTATGGAATGTGGGTGTGTTAATATGATATGGGTCTGTGAGTTATGGTGTGGATTATTTCATGGAATAATGGTGTTAAAAAGAAAATTTTTATTTTAGTGTAAGTTATTTTATGGTTTTCTCTAACATATTTATTGTATACATCTTATCTCATGTTTTTTATAAAATGTGAGCTAATATGTTCTTTTTTAAGTGGAATCTGTGGGAAGTATTTGGTGGATTTCCTATTGGGTTATATAATCATCCACAACATATGTATATTGATGTGTATGAAATGTTCATTTGATATTGTGTGGGTTAAGGAATACCTCTTACCTTTCCAGAGGAGTGTTTTTTAGTGTGATCCCCAGTGATGGAGATTGGAGGTCTCTTTCTAGAGTATCATGGGAGTGTGCCATGTTGGAACTTCATTTTTCTATTAAGTCTGGGTTTTTTATTTTTCTTGGTCATACACTTTTAATGATCTATAAATATGATATGTTTTTATATTGTATGTGTTATAATTTTTCCATGTGTTTATTAAATCGTCATATATATATATATATTCATGGAAATTTCTTTTTTGGGTTATTTTGTATGTAAGAGACCCCCCCCCCATGATTTGGTGATGCCCATGGAATTTATTTCTAATCTTTGGTGTTTATGAGATACACCTAATGTTAGTGGTATTTTATTCCTACCCAATCTAATGGGTTAGGGCTGGGATGTTATAAATTGTATTAATTTGGTATGATCCATCAGTTGGGATGGTGGTCTTGGAGAGAGTTGTAGGATCGAAATATAATATGAGATGCTCAATATACAAGAGGGGGGGTGAATTGTATACTTTAAAAATTCCTTTGGAACCTTTAAAGTTAGTTATGAATAACTAAAGTTTCCTTAAGAAAAGGAAAGGACTAAGTTTAACAAAGTTAAACTAAGTAGATTCACAACACCTCTAACACCGAACTAAACTTGGAAAGATATTCCAAAAGCAGGTTCTGGAAAAATGATTCCGGAAATTGAAACTTAACAAAAGTTACAATATGAGATTCTACCTTAAAGCGTATAGAATCTAAAAGAATCAGAGTAAGTAAGGAAGTATAAGAAAGTTATACTTTCCTTAAGAAACAAATTACAGCGGAATAACAACAAGTAGTAAAACTACTAGTAACAAGATAATAGTATTTTAACCCAAAGAGAAGGGTATCCAACAACCTTGGATAAAGGTCCCTTGATTTATACTTTCAAGCAAGTATGTCTTACCCACACCAGGATAAGCCCTCGATACGAAGATCGGAGTCTCTGTCTTGCTATCCCCGCAAGCCCTCAACTTCAAGGTAGTTGGCAACCTCTGTCTTTCTCAGCAAGAAAGCCCTCGATCTTTAAGGTAGTCGGCACCTCTGTCTTTCTCAGCAAGAAAGCCCTTGATCTTTAAGGTAGTCGGCACCTCTGTCTTCCTATCCCCGGAAGCCCTCGAATGTAATCACCAACATTCGGAGTTGCACGAAGCTTTGAGAGTTAATAAGAGACTCTCTCTCTAGAAATCACTTCAACAGCATGTAAGCACTTTTTCAGCAATCAGCTCTCAGCATTCATCAGCTGCGAACTCTTTCAAATGAGCTCCTATTTATAGGTAAGGTCGGCTCCTCTCCAACGGTCATATTTTCCTTAAAGTTCGGAGGGACCTGTACACGTGTCACTTAGACAACGGTTAGTTTATAACAAAATGGACGACATCATTTTATAACAAAACAAGTGTAACAGAAAGTACGACATCGTTTTAAACTCTAACATAAAGGTTCGGAATAGAAATTTCGGAGTGAAAGTTCGGAGTGAATAAATTCAGAGTGTATAAAACAAAGATAATCAGATTCTGTTTAATAAGTGAATTCGGAATGAGAATTCGGAATAGGAATTCGGAATAGGAATTCGTCATCAGAAATCGTAATGAGAATTCGTCATCAGAATTCGTAATGAGAATTTATCATCAGAATTCGTAATGAGAATTTATCATCAGAATTCGTAATGAGAATTCTTCATTAGAATTCGTAATGAGAATTCTTTATCAGAATTCGTAATGAGAATTCTTTATCAGAATTCGTAATGAGAATTCTTTATCAGAATTCGTAATGAGAATTCGTTATCAGAATTCGTAATGAGAATTCGTCATCAGAATTCGTAATGAGAATTCATCATCAGAATTCGTAACCTGAATCTGGAATAGAACTTAGTCATAATTCATATCCGGAATTCGGAATGAAACTTCCTTATAGTTCTTGTCCAGAACCGAATCCTAAAACAGAATGCTTTTATATCTAAGTTTTAATGACTCCGAGAAAATGAATCTGAATCTTATACTTAAGAAAAAATATGAATGAAAATATGATAAGGATAATTTTTATTATAAAATAGATTTTCCTTAAGAAAGCAATTTTCCTTATAAAAGCAATTTTCCTTAAGAAAGCATTTTTCCTTACAAAAGCAATTCTCCTTAAAGATAAGGTGTTTGTGATTTTCAAAACAAGAAGGAATGGAAAAGTCATAAGGAAAACCTTATTGACTCAACAAGAGTATGTGTCCAAACATGAAATTTAGAGCATAAAAAGGTGTATCTAACCTTTTTATACTGAACAGTAAGTTAACAAGCTAGTTTTGGTATGAAAAATTATTATGAAGAACTTGTAGGTTTGTCTCAACATAATCATTAAGAGTTTATCCAATGATAAATCTAAATCAGGCATTAGTTTTGAGGATTCCCATTTGGATTCCAATATTCACCTAGTGTTTTAATGGTTATGCGTTAGTAAATGGTAACTTGGTGACTTTGATGATTAAAAATGGTTGTGTGTGCTTTGGTTAAAATTGAGAGTTTCTAAGGAATGATTTATGAAATTTCGTAAATACATTTTCACTTTTCATTGTGTGTTGATCCATGCGAGCATTGAGTTTTATTCATTCTTTCCTGGTGTTTTATAGATTAACATAATATGAAATTAATGTATAAATGGTAACATAAATTGGTAACGAATTTGGTTATAAGTGATTATTTAAACTATAATTACAACCCATAATATTTTAAGATAATGTTAAAAATTTGAAAATGAGTACTTAAGTACATAATTCTATGTCTATTGTCTTTATTTCATAATAATTTTTTTTATTTATTTACTACAGAAGACCCTTTAGAATATACTATAAGTTGTTCCAACATCTCATTAAAAGTTTCCATGATATTCCATTCTTTGAAAAAACCTCATAATTTTAAATTATTCTTCATATTGACTACGATTATATGAGGAAAATGATAAATAATTAATTTATTTTTATTTAGTTTAAATTGATCATGAATTAAAAGGAGAAGAACATGTTTTTTATACTTTAGGATATGCATATAATTATCTTAGTATGTTTATTAAAATAAGTAGCATAGAAAGTAAAATTATTGTATGTTAAAAATGTATATCCTGCTATAATGTTAATTCATTTTTCCATTTATATGATTTTTATGTTACTGGTTATGATAGAATGCTAAACGGTATGACATATTAATAAAAAATATTTAGTTTATTAACTAATTAATCATAATTTATTGGTAACGATGGGATTTTGAAAAAAAATATCATAGAAAATAATGTCATGAAATATGATAGTAAGTAATCTTTCACACAAACTTGTTTTATTTTTGGATGAAAATAATTTCACATTGTTAAAATTTTTATTAGGATATGAAGTGATTTGTCCTTGTATCAAACAGGTTTATTGATCATGTATTTTTAATAATTTTAGTAACTTTTCCATGTAGATAAAATAATTGATGCATATTTTTCAATTGTTTCTTAATGGTTGTTACATGAATTATTTTATGTTGATTATATAATCAACTAATATGAGGAACATTTTATTGATAAAGAATTTTTCAAATTAAAGAATTTCATTTGTGGTTTTTTTAAATGTTTTGTGAATATTAAATGGGTTTTTTAGAAATGTTCTTACGGTATGTTTCATGATTTTTTTAGGTATTTTGGTTTTATGAATGATTTAAAGAGTTCACTTCAAATGGACCATGTATGGAAAAAAAATTATAAGGAACCCATTTTTTGTGTTGGAATCTATAATTTTTTAGTTTTTAGGAAGTTTTGTTTTATTAATATGTTATTAATATATATCAATTTTTAAATATATTTTATAAAAATTATTTTTTGAATGGTTTTATTGATGGTTTAATTTTGTAAATGATTTAAATATTTTATTTAACTATCTATTTTGGGAAAGAAAATTGATGAAAACCTTACAATTATTTTTGCAAACTTAAGAACTTTTCATGTCGTTTTTTGGGGAAAGTAGTGATGTAGTGAAGTATTAGGTGGAAACCTTATGATGAATTATTAGAATGGGTAGTAGTGACTTACCATACCTATCAAAGATATTGCTAATATTTTATTAGGGAAACTATAGTGTATTTTGTGATTTATATGCTTATTATGCCTGTTGTTCGAGTTAGACTAGTAATGCCAGTAATTATTATGTGTTTCTTGTGTTTGTTGTGGTAATAAATCAAGATTTTATTTTTCTATGGTTGAAATGATAATAAAAAGGGGGGAATTGGGATTTTATATAGAAATTAGGTCTCATGGGATGAGCATAATGATACCTCATGGGAAACGGGATATTCCAGGATCTAGTGTGGTCACCATGATCAGTTACAATTAACATGATCTAAATTAAGGTAAATTTATTATATTCGAAGTGTTGTTTTTGTGATATAGAGAAGATAATGGTTCCTATAATTCAATGTCATATTGTTTTCTAGGACAGACAAGTCATCCTCACAACTTTTTATGGCATTTTTCATCTTTTTCATGCGTTTGGAATGTGAATATGGTAGGATGAGAGTATTCATGGATAGAGTTTGACACTATATGTCATAAATCATAGGATGAAGTATGTAAACTATGTGTCTAGTTTTGGGGATTTTAAAATAAGATTCTCCATCATTTTTAGAAACCAACATGGGTCAAATTTCATGGTTAGGTAGAATTTATCGAAATTAGGTTTAGGATGGGTAACTTCCTTTGATGTTTTCTAGGTTATGGAGGAGTACATGATCATTTCCTTGGATTTATAAATTAGTGAGTGGTTTTCTTATATAACTCAAGTACTCTTACCCTCTACTTTTAGTGATTCATTTATAGTTTCTTGTTCATGTATTCTCATGTTCTTTCTCACTAAGGACTTCTCTAACTAAACCAGATATATAGTGATCAATTGGGTAGTGGATGTATTAACTCCAAAGTATTTGGGTTGTGGGTGAGTGTAGTATTTCATAATTTATTATTTATGGGATAAATCACTAACATGTGTATGGGTCATACAAACTAAAACAATTCCATGGTTTTCTATTAGGTGGCTCTCATTCATAATTCAGCTGACCAAGTCCTAAGAAGTCTAGTAGAGGTTTTTATAGTATTTACATTAACTAAAACCTTAATAGTGAGGAGTCATCTCTAGGTTCATAAATAAGGAAAATACTATCTTCTATTATATAATTCAATTTTGGTTCCTCATTGTATCCGGATAGTTTCATGTGGGTTTTCCATTCGAATATTGTAAAGATATGCAAGTTAGTGAACATTGAACAATGATCGGTGGGCATGTTGGGACTATTAACAATACCTTTATAAAATTTAGATTTAATTCTAATTGTATTTTAAATCAACATTTATTTAGAAGCATTATTTCATTGAGGTGGCACTTGAGATACTCATTTATTTGGTGTGTTTCATTCCAATTTAGGGGGTGGTGTCTATATAAGATCTAGATAACTTGTCTATCCCTAAATTATTATAGTCACATGGTGCACTAATTTATAAATTCTCTAAAAGAGGCATTTGATTCCCCATTATGGTTTTTTCTTGAGATACGTTATGCGGTCCAATTAGGATCAGTGTATGATAATCTATGTCAATATCTAGTTTTCTAATTTGTTTCTTATTGTTTATCCAATTTTGGTACTGGTGTAAAATTATGTATCCTTTTGTAATTCCATGAATAATGGAATAGTTTCTAGTATAAGGGAGGGAAGTGATCTCATAAATGTTAGTTGAAATTTGTTTTTATAAATGGTTGTTATCATTATTCTAATCTATTATCATTGGAGTAGAGTATTAAGTGTTCTTGTGGGTATTTCCATGATGATGGAGTTATCTTCTATGAAAGGAATTATAGTTACAACCTCAGTGCATTGGTTGCTATTGTAATGTTGAGCACATTTTTTAGGTTTCTTATCTAAAAATATTACCCTCTTTATTTAACTATTTATTACTATTACATATATCTTAACTATAAAGGTATGATCCTAACTTTATTGTGTTGATGTTTGGAATCTTCTTTCAATTTAGCCATATGTTTCATTAGGTTCTTACCATGTATCATATATTTGGATGATAATGATAATATCATGATAGGTTTACATATACCATTGGTATGTCAATCATTTTAGCAAAATTGGGTCAATGTGAGTCTTCATAATGTGACATTTTTATACTGGACCAGTAGCTCGATCTATTTTCTAGACACCATTAACCTCTAGGTTTCCAAGTAAAAAAATCCCAATTGTGGGGAGAATGTGAAATCCTTTATTTTTTTCATTTTGGGTTTTATTATGTATTTTTAAGTTATGAAATGATTGGGTTTTATTTCATAAAGTTTTCAAAAGGTTTAGAGAGTTTTTGGAAGTGTTTGGAGGGTACACAGTTGGTGAACTATTAGGGTAAATCAAGTGGATTCCCTAGGTAACTATGAAAGTTGGAAGGAAACCCTAGGGGAAACATGGTTGGTGAAGGGTAAGACTCTAGTTTCTCTGCTTCCCGTCTCTTCTCATTTTATCTTGAGTGGAACACTATTATGGGGTTTTAATGATTGTATATAATGGTTAGGGTATTTTTTTATTGGGATTTTTTTATAATTCATAAAAGGAGGTTTTCTAGAGCCCATATATATTAGGGAGTGGTGTGATTTCATCTTTTCATGATTGTTCTAGGTATGTGGCTTTGCACATACACTAATTTTGTTAAGATCTTGAAGTCTTGTTTTTTTGAGTTTAATGAATTTATTTGACTATAATAAATGATTATAAAAATAATAGTAGAACATTATCTTTTTGAAAATGTTTTAAATCAATGGTTGTGGGTGACACCCCCAAAATGTTTCATAAAATTACCATTTGATGATTTAGTTTTAAAATGATGATTTAGAGATGTTATGAAATTGTATGAGTAATATCGAATTTGTGTGATCTATAGGTGCTCATGGTGTATATGTATTTGTGGACATGTTGATTTAAACATGGATATAATTATTAAATATGGGCACTTTGGATTTTGTGGGTAGTTTGTATTCATAAGACATATTATAAGGCCTTGTTGGATCAAAAATTTCCACCATGCCAAATTGGGGGCACTCTAGTTTGTACCTCAAAGTGACAAATTAGGTCTTGAGGGATGGTATTCCACTTGTGAGTTGGTCCATCCAATTAGGCCAACTTTTATGGGAGTTACATTGTGTTGGTTTATGACATAGGTGTATGTTCACATGAAATTTGTGTGTGAGTCATAGTGTTAGTTATTTCATATAATAATGGTTTTAAAAAGGAAATATTGAATTTAGAGTAAGATAATTATAGGGTTTTCTATAGATTAATTACCATGTCATGCTTCTCTATTGTTTTATATAAAATTTGAACTAATTTATTCTTGTTTAAGTTGTTTGTTTGGAAAGCCTTTGTAAGATTACCTAATATGTTGTATACTCACCTTCTTTATATGGATCTCATTATATATGTATACTTTGTTCATTATGGTGTAGTTGAGGATAGACCACTTACCTTTCTAAAGGAGTGATTATTTACTATGGTCCCCAATGATGAAGCTTAGAGGTTTTTATTAGGTGGAGCATGGGAGTGCTTCATGTCATATATTTTTTATCCCATTGATTTTTGGTCTTGTATTCTTTCTTGGTTATACACTTTTGTATATACTATGACTCTAATCAGTTTTTATTTTATATGTTTTGGAGTTTGGTCTTGTGTTTATTCATGAATTGTGTATATATATAGTCTTGGGGATGTATTTGGTATGTTGTTGTGTATCTAATGGAAAATCATATCCATGTGATTTGTATATTCATTTGGCCTTTATTACTAGCCTTTAGTGTTTTGGGGATTCACCTAGGTTTAGTGGCATTCTAGCCCTACCCAATCCAATGGGTTGGGGTTGAGATGTTACATGACCCAATGATAACAACCTCTTGATGATGATCTCTATGTAATACAATCCTTTTGTCTTGATATATCATCAAGTAGATTGTGTTATTATTTCATCATCATATATGATTGATATATATTAATTTTACATTCCTGAGATAAACTCCTCAATAAAACCATCATGGCCAGGGAATTAATCAAATAGTCCCATTATAATCAAAAAGACTAAGATATTTATTTCCATTAACTCTAAAAAGAAAAATCCTTTCTTGAATTATTCATTAATGTCATGTCGATTTTGATGTATTAAACATATCCTATCTCACCATGATCATATTTCGTTATGGGTTTCGTTAATCCATTTGAGTATGAAAAACATGATATATAATAATAATATTAATAATAATATGTATGAGGATTAATATACACATCCACATATAGGAATATACAATGGCACATATAACATATGGAATTCCTATATACGATTTTCTTATCATAACCTCCTCCCATAGATATTACTAAGGGAAAAATTCATGAGAATAATTTTCAATGTCTTAAGAGAATTCAACAATAGATAACCTACATGATCTGTATCCTATAAAATATATTTCATTTGTCCATAGAAATTATATTTGATAATATTTCATTAAACATCTATATACTCATCATTTTGGGGAACATTTATGACCTTTTGGTGTAACTGATACTCTAAGTACATTATAACATTAATGTTACACATAAGAACAATCATCATGTGGTGATATATTTATTCATATTCAAGACATTGAATATATAGGTAGTTTAATGCACAATGTAGTTTGTTATAATGAAACAACTCCAAAAGAATACCTCTTGGAATAGATATGGCTACAAACAACTTTGAATTTATTATCTCTCACATGATATTCATCATTTTGTTGAGATAAAGCATTAGTCAATGGGGATACCACATTTTTATCTATTGAAACTCTGCTTAATAGGACCTAACCCCTTTGAGAAAAATCCCTCAAAAGGTGGTATTTATAAAGTGAATAAATTATCTATTAATGTGATCATGGATCCTTTGTGAGGGACATAGCTATGGTATTATAACAATACAATGTGATGGAATATTTACTACTAGGAATCACATCAAGAACCTAGAAAACGTTTTATATCCATAAAGATTAATTAGATACACCAGAAGCTATAATATACTATGAATCTACAATAGAATTGGTGACCATTGGATTATTCGAGCCCCTCTAGCTCACAATTCCTCTGTTAAGACAGAAGATACATCTTGACTATAATTCCAAATCATCTTGATCTCTCTTAAAATTATCATCTGTATATCGCCTGATAACTAGCTCCTTGTCTACTCCATAAACTAGGAAAAAATCCTTATAACACTTCAGATACTTTAGGATAGTATTGACTACCATCCAATAGAGGTCTCTTAGAACTTCTTAATATATACCTACCATGATCGAATCATAGGAAACAACAATACTAATATATGGTATGGCATACATGATTTATCCTAAGGAAGATTCATAATCAGTCAATGTCATCCTTTTTCTCTACTCTTAAGAATTAATTTTCTTATTAATTCATTCATTCATTCATTTATCTTAATTTTTCATATAAACTGTCCTAAAGATTAGAATCTTCTTTAATTTCAAATTAAATAACTTTAAATTAATTAATTACATGGTGTGTACCAATGAAAACATTTCATGTACCCTTCTACTCTATATTGTCTTTATTGTGTATTGTGCACTTACACAACATGTAGCATACACAATGTACCATGATATTACCTAAAATGTAGTTTTATGAGTCAATTCATGTAGTATTTAGAGTATTTATGACTACATAACATGCCATTAATATATGTGGCATGTACCACTAACAATGCATTTTAAGTAAATGGCTTGTATGATAACCATACATATTATGCTGTAGCTAAATAAAATAATTAAGTATTTAATTTTACATGACCTACCAAAAATAACTCAGTGTGTAATTCAAGGTAAAACATTATAACATAGTATTTACAATAGTTACACGCCATGTAGTTTGATTTTAATTTTATGATAAATATTTATTCTATTAATTACTTTAAATAGTACTACCTAGCTATGCGTGTGCACCACTTAAACGGGTATGTGGAACATGTTGTGTACAACCTACAACTTTTCATGTAGTCTATTCTATAATCATATACACTACATGCTTAGGGACTTGATGTGTTTTTCTTATTGACATTTATGTTTGACACAATGTGTACATGAACTATACACCGGATAATCACATCTCGCTCATGTTCCTCAGCTGATATCCAATACTTGACATGTATTAATCACATATCATGTACTTTTACCCCAAGGATTTTTTGATTCTTATAAGACCTAATTGTGTGGGGTTACACAAAATGAACTCCAACTGCACACTATGTTACCCTATCAAACCATGTGTTAACTAGATGGTCAATATGTAGTGTGTAATGATGCTACATACTATTATCCCACATGGTGTGACATAATTCTCACAACTTATCCCGATTCAGTGAAAATGGGTACATTATGGGTATATTTCCATCACATGTCATGTATATGTGTTATCTGGAAAGAATCTCCAACACATCTGAATAGGGTCCTCAAATTTCTTCATCAATTCTTGACCTGATCATGGTCAAATAAAAGTCAATGAAAATTATATCTGGTATTTTAGATTAAAGAAAATATTCTATAAATGAAAAATAACAATCAAATTATTAAATAAATAAATGATTAATAAATAATTATAAATTAATATGCAACTGATTTGATATCACTTGAAGGTTTTGGGGCACAACGAAGGTGTTTTGAACCATTCCCAACAATGTATTTCATTAGTTTATTTATATAAATCCTCAAGAAATGATGATATAACCATTAAAACAATCTAATAGAGGATATTTTCACATATAATTTATAATTAATTTATATAAATAAGAATTTTCTTTTCTTGAAATTATTTCTTTTCTATCGTATAGATTGATCAATGTTTTCATACCATCATTACGATTAAGGATACATGGATATAATCCCTTTATTATTATCCACACATGTTACACAGACCTCAAAATATCATGAATGGATCTTTGTGTGATATCACTAAAGCCCAATTGTTGTATGTCATTCCCATTTATCACAACTAGAATTCCTTATAGAATATAATAAATCCATATAGATCTATCAAGGACTTAAGAGGGATAAATAGGATTGATGTTCCTCATTCTTGAGATCATTATAGAAAAAAATTTCTCTAGGTAATGAGAATTCTATAGCAAGAAATATTGTGCAAAAAAATCATTAACCCCTAGAAATGAAATAATTGGGTTTAATACTTAGGTTATTAAAAAATTTATTGCAAAAATTCCATTAACCAATCTATTAATTCTAAGAAAAATCCATATATAATAATAATAATATAATTATTATTATTTCTATGATGGGTTCTAAACTCATGGATTATTTAAATATCATTTCAATAGACTCTTCACTCTGTCCATCTATCCTCCAGGTCATTTATCAATCCTTTAATGATATTTATTTATTTAATTAAATATATATCATTGTATTATCAATTCAAAAAATATTTATGGGATCAACATAACCTTAATAATTATTATTCCTCATAACTAGAGAATATATTTCTTTTAATATTAAATTAAAATAGATTTTGATTGAGTTTTTAGATACACCTAACTTGTGATCCTCTAGGACTATTTCTCAGTTTCATTAGGCTTACTAAACTAAAGTCTAAGGTTAGTGTCTAGAAACTTGTTATAGAACTATAGATAAATACATTAATGTTGTAATGACAACAACGTACTATAAACACTCACTTATAATATAATATATTTATCTCAATTTCTCTTCAACCAAGTTTTATACTTGTTTCATCAACATATATGCTTGATATATCTTACTTTGACATTACTAAAATGATCTCATCAATAAAACTTCTATGGATATGGACTTAACCAGATAGTTCTATTCAAAGAAAATGACTTGGGATATTTACTTACATTAGCTCAGAAGGGAAAAGTCTATTGTTTAATTATTCATTAATTTCATATCACTTGTGATGTACCCAATCTATCATACCATACCACAAGAATATTTCATCATGGTTTTCATAAATTCATTTAAGTACATGAATCATGATATAAATTAACAATAATTTCAAGTCTAAGGACCAGTACACACATCCATAAATAAGAGTATGTAATAACACATATAACATTTGGATTTCTTAAAGGTGGGTTTTTCTCATAACCTCTTCTCTTGGAGATTAAGAAGTGAAAAATTCATGAGAAGAAGTCTCAAATTCTTATTAACTTCTAAAAACGGATAGACTTCATCACATATGTCCCATTAGATAGATGTAATTTGGCCATAAAAATATATTTAATAATATTTTCTTAGCACTTCAAGGTTCTCATCATAAAGGGGGACTTCTATAACAGTTTTATGTGATAGGTACTCTAATGAAATTTTAAAATTAATGATACATACAAGAACACTTATCATGTGATAATATATTTATTCATATCTAGGGAATTGAATATATATGTAAAAAAAGTATAAAGTAGTTTTTTAGGGAACCAAATCCAATATAAACTTAATCTCATACTCAACATTTAAAGGTTTTGGATTAGTGTACATGAATTATAATAATGTTTCTCGTTAACTATTAGATATAAAAATGATATATTTATGAGGTTTGGTTGAGGATATTTCGGTTAAAGTAGATAAATTTTTTCTTCGAGTGGTTTTATTGTGATTTATATGGATGAACCAAAAATTATAATTATACATGGAAGGTCATTTTTATCAATGTTAAGGTCCATTATTTTCATTTAAAGTGGTAATTTATTATTGAAATTTGATACTGGTCAAGTAATGTTCAATATTCACTAAGAAATGAAAAATATTGATAAAGAAGAAGATGTTTTGAGTGAGGGAAATAGATTCCAAATTAGAGATGTTTCTTATATAAATGAGAAGAAGGAAGGTATTTTTATAGATAAGGTATAAATGGAGGGTATAAGGATAGAATAGGGTTGATATAATGGATAATAGATATTGTAAAATATTCTAAAAAATATATATGATTAAGGAGGGATAAAAGGTTTTTATAGTTCATGATTAAACATTTTATTTTTTAGTATTGACTAAAAACTACTAAATTAGTCACATAGAAGTGGGATGGTAATATATTAAGGGATAGTGATGTTTAAATGACAGGAATAATTTCCATATACATCAAAGAAACTCAACTTATATCATTCATTGGTCTAGATCAAGTAACTTCCTTCTATTATTCTATTTTATGATTTGGGGAGGTTGTCTCTAGCTAAAAGATATTAATTAAGGAACTTATGTGAGGAAAATAGGTTCTTGCTTCACTTTATTAGGAATAAGATTTTAGGAATTTGGTTTGGGGTTTTTATTAGGATGTAGATTCAATCACCCCAATTTTTTATCTTTAATTTAATCGACCTTATACTTTCACTTGTTTATTTTTATTTTTTGGTCCATGATGATACTGTAAGGCATGATATGATAAATATAAAAAAATAATGATATTAAATGGATAAGTGATTATTGATTTAAATTTTTTATATTTTTTAAAATACTTTAATTTTTTATTTACTTAAAATTATAAATAGTAGGGATATGTATGCCACACTTTAATTTTTACTATGCTTTTTATCTATGATGTAAAAGAGTATCTTGTTTCATACCTTATTTCATATTAATTTTTTAATAATGTGAAATGAGTAAAATGTTGAGTGAATAATTAAATATAAACATGAGAATATTATTTTGATGAATCATGATTTGGGAAGAATGATTGGTTTTTGTGAATGAAAATTTTCAAAATTTTGACTCAGAATAATTTTTATAGGATCATTTCATGGAGTAATTTCTAATGAATTGTATATTTGAGATTTTACTTTATACCTGGGGTTTAGGATTCTGGAAAAATAAAAAATATGAAAAATATATTTGAAATAAAAGGAAAAAATAAAAATATGGGGCTAGATTACAATGGAATTACTTTTAGTTGGCCTTTGGGTAGAAAATTATCTTATTATTATTTAACTATTATAATTATTTTTTGGAGGAGATTGATGTTAAAGATTCATGTTCTAGTTTTTTTAACTTACAAGGTTTTTTTGTTTTCTTTAATTATTATTCACACACAAACTATGATTATGTTTTAATTATTAAAATTAGTGTTGAGTGGTGACAAAACAATGGAATATTAGTGGATATGAAACTTGTTCTCTGTATAAATTATACTAAAAAATAGAAGTGTTTTAAAAAGATAAAAATATAAAATAGTATGATTTAGATTATCAATTATGATTTGTAATTAAATTTAAAATAAATCCTTGAATAAACTATGAATTGTAAGTCCCATTTCAAAAAAATGGTATGTAATAATTTTGAGGAAAAGTAAAGTTCATGGTTGAATAGTTTTCTTTGAATTTTTTTCCATTTAATACTTAAATTTTAATTTTCATTGATAATTTTTTGATATGTATGATTATGATGTTCAAATATTAAATATGATAAATTTTATTTGTATTGATACCTATATCTATTCTTGAGGAAAATAAATATTTTATGTATAGGAAATTTAATATGTTTAAAATTCCATGAAACTAATTGTTTGGTTTTAATATAATTTACAATAATTCTAACCTTTATTAATATAATATTTATGTGTATATTATATATTTAGAAATATTAGTTTTATAACTTCATTATAGTGTTAATATGATAATTTTTATGTTTTTAGTGTTTAAATTCTAATTTATGTACATTTAAATATTTTTTAAAAATTTGAAAATATATAGTAAAATGGGATTCTATAATTATCGCATGAGTTTTAAAAATGGATAATTTGTAATTATGGTGTAAGTTATCTTCTAGTTATTTATAAATCAAAACCATAAATATAAAGATAATCCATGGTGTGTAATTATGACACAGTTTACAAGTCATGAAATATAGAGAAGTTACGGTGAAACTATGGAAAATAATTATGAAATAATATCATTGATCATTGTGGAAAATAGAGGGATTGATGAAACATTGATTTGGTTTAAAAATATTTCCATGTGGTTTTGTAGATATATAAATATGGAATTTAATACTATTCCTAAAAATTTAGGAAACTATGATATGAACATTAAAGATTCAAAATTCAATATGGAGAAATATAGAAACCATATAAGAGTATTATACCACATTTTTGGTTTTAAGTTGGCAGAAAGAGTATCTATAATGAGGAAAATGTAACATTAAGGAAAAAATCATCAACTAAATTTTAGATTTGATAAACATCATGGAAAACTAAAAATCATCGGTTTGTTATAGATTAGAGTTAAATTAAGACCCTCTTCCATGTATAACTTGAATTTATCACTCTATTTATATTAATATATAGTGTGGTAAACACTTTAATACTCAAAATATTCAATTAAGGTTGATTTTATGGTTTATTTATTTTATTTTTAATGGTGATTTTTTTGGGATCATGCATTTATTAATTCTATAATATTTTTTTCCTTTAATTAACATGGTCATCTTTCATTGATTTATGAATTAGTATTTAATGTATGAACTAGTTAATTGAATTAATTCTTAACCATATAATGAGTTTTAGTATACTATATTTTAATATAGTATTGAATTATCTAGTTTTTTATAAATTAAAGTATTTCATCATAGGAAAATAAGAGTCTAATAATCATAGAACAAACACCAGGCCATGAATTGTTTTAGAATGAATTCTAAAAACAACAATATTATTAATTAAAAAAAATATAATCTTAATTAATTTTAGAGGCCATTATTATAATATTTAGTATCCTTTAATTATTATATTTTATTATTTTTCATCATTTACATAGTTCTTCCACTCTTTTAAATCAAAGTTTTAATCCATGCATCACGTCTCTTTGAGGGGATTTGACCTCATACTGACCACATATTATGCCTTTGTAGTTAGTGACTAGAAAGACTGACTATAAATTTTTAAACATGATTCCCATTTGGAATTAATTATGCTTAGAAATAATTCATATATCAATTTTAGGTTAAAAACAATTTTAAAATTTAAAAAAGTACATTTTTCATTCTAAAAAAACCTGAAATCAAATTATTGTAAAATTTGTTCCAATAAGTTAGAAAAATAATCCATGATTTTTTTTAAAACATTTTGTGAAAATATTATATTTGTTTCTCAATTTTGACCTCACGTTACACATTATTAAGTTAAAACATCTTTTAACTTGAAGAACAAGAATTTTTTACCTAATATCATACATTAGACATCATGCATCTATGGGTTAGACCTCAGTTGGGAAACTTTTTGTATTCCATTATCATTAGTATTAAGAGATCATATGTTCTCATGAGTATTTCCATGTCTAGGGAGTTTTAATCTAGGTAAGAAAGGGTAGTTTTCACCTTATTTCATTGGGAACGTTTGGATTTTTGATCACATTTGATAATTTTGTTATCTAAAAACATGACCCTCTTGATCGTGCTATGGATCATTATTTCATATATCTCTACACTAAAGGTGTGGTTTAAACTTTTTTGTGTAAGGGTTTATAATATTATTAATCTTGATTCATTTCTAAAATTAGATTATTACCATGTATCATATCTTGGTCTGAACATGATAAGATCTTTCTAGTTTGATATATACCTTTGGTATGTCTTTTATAGTAGCATAGTTAGTTATGTGTGATTCTACGGAATGGAACACTGTCATGTTAAACCAGCAGCCCGATCATTTTTCTAAACACTACCAACCACTAGATTTTTGATGAGTTAAATCCTAATAGTGCGAATAATTTGGCACCATTGGTTTGTGGTGGTATGGGTTTAATTTTATATTTTTAAGTTATGAAAGTATTGTGTTTGGTTTTGGGAAGTTTTCTAATGGTTTTGAGAGTTTTTGGAAGTGTTTTAGTGGGTTTGAATTTGGTAAAAATTTAAGGGAAACTGTGAAGATTCTCTAGGTTACCATGAAATTTAGAAAGGGGACTCAGGGGGAGGCACAGGTTTGGTGCATGGTCTGGCTAAACCATGCGGTATCTGTATGAATTTAAAAATTTACAAACAGTGCTGATTCACAGGATTAGTGCATAGTGTTTCATAACATGTGTCCAAACCATTCATTTCGTTAAAGGGTTTTGAATATTTGTTTTTAAAACTAATTTATCCACTAAAATTAAAATTTTCCTCTTTTTGGTAGGGATCTCGTCCAAGAGAATTACATTGGATGATTTTGGTGATTATATTTCATCTTGAAATCCCTCGCTTGGATTCGTAGATCATTCAACCTAGAGATCAAAGTTAAGACTATTGTTTCTTCTTCTCTTTCCCTATCTTCTCATTTTCTACTGATGGAAACTCTTGTCTAATGATTCTATGCCTAAATTTAGTTGTTAGGTTATGTTATTATTGGGATTTGTTTATTAATCACCATAGGAGGTTTTTTATTTCCCTAATCTTTGAATTTGTGGAATTATTTCATCTTGGAAAGTTTCTGTGGGATAAGTGTATTAACATTTACTCTAATTTTCCTAATAACATGAAGTCATATTGTTCTAAGTTAAAAAAATTATTTAACAATGATGAATGATTTTAAAAACATGGTTGAACATTTTATTTGTGAAAATAGTTTAAATAAAAGGTATTGGAAGATTCCCATAAAATATTTGATAAAATTATCATTTGATGATTTGGATTTAAAATGATTAATTGGAAATGGTATGAACTTATCATGGTGAAATGTTTTTTGAGTGAGTTACATGTGTTCATGGTTCATATGTCTTTATGGCCTTATTTTTTAGAACTTGGTTTTTGTTCCAAAATGTGATCACTCAGAATTGCATGAGTGGTGGGTGTTCATAATACATATTATGGGGCATTAGTGGATCAGACATTGTAATTGTGCTCAATTGGGGTTACTCTAGTTTATACTTCTAAGTGCCAACCTGGGTCTACAGATACAGTTTTCCTCTCATGAGTTTTTCTATCCATCTAGGCCTACTTTGATGGGAGTTTCCTTTGGTTGGTGCATGGAATGGGTGTATATGCACATTACATGGGTGTATAAGTCATGGAGTGGATTATTTCATGGAATAATTATTTTAAAAAGGAAATTATAATTTCAGTGTAACATATTTAAATGTTTATCTTTGTATTTTTTATTATATCCTACTTCTCTCATGTTTTGTGTAAAATGTGAATTGACCTGTTATTGTTTAATGTTTGTGTTTGGGAAGTCTTTGTTGGATTTCCTGCTATGTTGTATACCCACACACTGAATATGCATCTTAATGTGTATAAAGTCATCATTCGGCATAGTGTAGGTGAGGGAAGACCTCAAACCTTTATAAAGGATTTTTGGGCTATTGTGGTCCCTAGTGATGGAGCATAGAAGTAGTTGTGAGGTGGATCATGGGTGTGTTCCATATTTTCCCTTGGTTATTCAGTTGAGTCTTGGTCTTATAGTATTTCTTGGTCATATATTTTTATATTCATTGTGACTCTGATCAATTTTTATACTACCTATGTTGAAGTTTGGACTTGTGTTTATTCATGCATTATATATATATATATATATATATTATTTGTTGAGATTTCTTTTTCTAGTTGTTATGTATTTGATGGAAAATCAACCCCCATGATTTAGTGATTCCTTTAGGATTTATTACCGTCTTTTCATGTCTAGGTGATGTACCTATGGTTAGTGGCCTTCTGATCCTGTCTAAGCTAATGGGTCGAGGTTGAGATGTTACATGTAACAATGAAAACAACCTCTTATGGGCGATCATTATGTAATATAGTCCCTTTGTCTCAATATCTCATAAAGTAGTTTGTGTACATTTTTATTATCATATATGATTGATATATCTTACTTGGAATTTCCTGAAATAATTTTTTTGATAAAACTGTGATGGACATAGACTTAATTAGATATTTTTATTCCAATCAAATATCCTAAGTTATTAACTTCCATTAACTCTAAAGGGATAAAACTTTCTTAATTTATTAATTAATTTCATATCACGTGTGATCTACCCAACGTATCCTACCTAACCATGATCATATGTTAAAATGGTTTTAATTAATAGATATTAGCATGTGAATCATGATATACATTAATAATAATAAGTATAAAGACCAATACACACATATGTTGATTAGAATATTAAATGACTCGTATAAAATGTGGAATTACAATAAGAAATTATATTATCATAACCCCCTCTCTTAGATATTTCCAAGTTAAAATTTCATGAGAATAAGTTTTAATGTCTTATGAGAATCCAAAACCTAATATCTTGCACTGCCTGTGTCCTGTAAGATAGATTTCATCTATCCATGGAACATATATTTGAGAATATCATTTTACAACTTCAAGTTTCTCATCATTTTGGGAAACCTATATAACTTTTTGATGGAAAAGATACTTCAGGTACATTATCAGAATAATTTTATATATAATAATGATCATCATGTGATAATATATTTAAAAGATATCCAAGACATTAAATATATAATAATTTAAAAGTACAATGTAGTTGGTTCTAGGGAACCAAATCTAATAGAATCCCACAAGGACTGAAGAAAACTAATAATGAATTTGAGTTCACTAGAACTCACATGATATCCATGATTCTACTAAGATAAACCTATATTCAATGGGTCTACCATGTTCTCATCTATGGAAACTCTGCTTTCTATGGCCTAGCTCATTTATAAAAATCCCTTAAATAGTGATAATTCTAAAGTATATGCTTTATATATTTATGTGACCTTGGTTCCTTAGTGAGGGAAACAACTATAGTGTTATCATAATAGAATGTGGTGGCATCCTTACTGATAATCCCAACATCAAAATATTAGATGAATTTTTGTATCCAAAAAGATTCTTTAGTTTCATCAGAAGCCATAATATACTTTTAATCTATAGTAAAATCGGTGACCATTGGATTCTTTGATCCCTTCTAGATCACAACTCCTCTATTAAGATTGAATAAATATCCTGACTATAATTCCAGGTCATCTTGATTTATCAAAAAATTATCATTTGTATATCCCCATGTGTATAGGTCCTCATTTACTCTATAAACCAAAAACATGTCCTTATTACACTTCAAATACATTATAATAGTATTTACTACCATGAGATGGAGGTGTTCTATATTCCTTTAATACCCACTTTCCAAGATAAAATTATAGGAAACATCATGCCCGATATATGGAATGAAATGCATGAATTATCCCATAGCTGATGTGTAAGGAATCACAATCATCCTTTGTCTCTCTTCTTGTGTCTGAGAACACATTTACTTATAGAGATATATACCATGTGACATAAGCAACAATACCATCATGGATTATTCTAGATTGAATATATTTAGTATGTTTTAAATATATGTACCCTAAATTAGTCTAAGTATCCTCTTGGATTTATCATCGATGATCTAGATCCCAAGAATGTAGGTTGCTTCACCTAAGTCCTTTATGGAGAATCAATTGTTTAACCATGTCTTAATCGACTATAAGACTATTATTTTAATTTCCATTGCACTACTACAAAAATGGGCAAGGGAAGCTCCACCTTTGATCAGCGCTAAAAAAATGGCTGATAAAGGGGGGGTCATTATCAGTGCTTTTTTTAGTAGCACTGATAAAGGGGGGATTTATCAGTGCTTTTTCCTAGCGATGATAAAATTTATTTTTAAAAAAATCATGAAAAATAATATATAGTTATATACGTATATTTATATTGATATGAATATAATATATATTTTTTAAATATGTTTTAGATAAGTATAAATAGACTATTGCATTTAATATATAAGAAATTTAGTGAAAATGTATTTAAAAAATTTTAAAAAATATTATTAATTAAAAATTTCCTAATTATTATTGATTAATGATCATTTAATAATAATTTGAAGACACAAAAAATCAAAAAAATGAATAAAAGATATAAAATAAATTGAAAATGTAACTCAAACTTCAAACGACCATAAATTTTGATCCGGGTGTCTGTTTGAGCTCTACAGCATATCAAATCAAATCCTGCGGTGGGCTCTACGTGCTTTTGATCCAAGAAAACCTTTAGTCACATTTTTCAAGGCCCAAAAAGGCTTATAAGGCCTCCAAAACTGAGTTTTTAATCGGGATACCTCGATTTTTTAGCATTCAAAAAAGTATTACTTCTGATCCAGATGTTTTCTAGGCATGTACCACATATAATATCAAATATTGTTTCATTTTCCTCGATTTTACTGGCTGTAGAGTTGAAATGGACTTCTGGATTAGAAGTTATGGTCATTTTAACATTCTATGGCTTTTCAAATACACATATATATGTATTTATTCGTAAATATATGTGTGTGCGTGTGTGTTGTATATATGTATGTATTTATTTATTTAGTTATTTATAAACACACATAAAAATTATTTTTTATAAATGTATTTAAGACTAATTTTATAAATATATATTAATATACAAATAAATGTATGGATAAAAATTATAACTAAAAATATATATATAAATAAATATAAATAAAAATTAATATATGAATAAATATATATATACTAATATATGAATAAATATATACCTATTAATATAACTAAATTTATTTATATTAATATGAATCTATATTAATATACAAATAAATAATACTATATATATATAAATAAATATTAATATATATTAATATACGAATAAATATATATATTAATAAATGAATAAATATATATATATATATTAATATAACTAAATATATTTATATTAATATAAATCTATATTAATATACAAATAAATATAACTATATATATCATAAAATAGAGAAAAAACGAAATGTCTTAGTGGTAAATGTGCAGGCTCGCAAGGGGGGAGGTCACGGGTTCGAGTTCGGGTGGAAGCAAGGAGGGGCGTGTAGGCATGTGGGGGATAGCGTGAGCAAGGGAAGCGTGCGAGAGAGTCACAGGGGGTCCTCCTAGCACAAATTAATGGGGGGTCAAGCATTGTTAAAATATCCCCCTGCATTATATATTCTTTTTAACTTTTTTAAATTTTTTTGACTTTTATCAGCACTTAAAAAAAGCGCTGATAAAAGAGACCCCCCCCCCATCTTCAACTCGATTAAAAGTGTTTTTTTTCTCTGTTAATGCACTTTTCTAGAGCTGATAAAATCCATATTTGTAGTAGTGTTAGTAATATATCATTGATGAACACTACTAAGAAAATGACTGAACTCTCACTAAACTTCTTGTAGACACATGGATCACATTCATTCTTTATGAAATTAAATTCCTTGTTCGATTAATCAAACTGAATGTTTCATGGTCTAGATACATAATTTAACCCATAAATGGATCCCTGTAACTTTATTGGCATCTATTGGATTCACAGACCCTTATCTTTGTGCAACATAGGCATCTTAAATAATCATTCCATTAAAAAATAAGTTTTGAAATCTATCTTCTAGATCTAATAATCATGGAAGGATGCTATGGAAAGTATGATTATTATGTATTTTATCATGGAAAATTGTGAATATTTTTCTTCATAGTCAATGCATTTATATTTTTTAAACCCTTTAGGCACTAGTCATTCCTTATATGTACTAAATTTACCTTCGATGTCCAGTTTATTCTTCAATACTAATCTTTATAATATATACATTACATCTACTATAAGATTTATCACAACCCAAACTTGGTTTTAATACCTTGAATCCATTGCTAAATCTATATCTTCTTTCTATCGATAAAATTATGAGCTACTTCTAACTTTCTTATAGGATTGAAGTTTATCATTATCAATTAATAATGAGTCACTATCCTCAATGACTAAAAAACCATATATCTCTTGTTCCATGGCCTATATAGAGCTCTAACATAGTACTTGTGTCTTTGGAATAACCACTTTCATGGGGACTCAGGGAATTTATCTATGTTCCAACACTTATGCATCTTGATCATCAACTTCTTCGAAGTTTATCATACTACCATTATTACATTTGGAGATGTTTTTCCTCTCAAGGAATGTAGAATGTATTTACACTATTACCTTTTTACTGAAAGGGTCATATAAGTAATATCTATTTATTTCTTTGGGATGTCTTATAAAGATACAATTCTTACCTTGATTTTTGATTTTGTTTCCAGAGATATCCGTACCAAATGTCGCATATCCCCATGCATGTGTATGTAAAAAAACAAAATTCTTTAAATATATTAACTCATATAGAATTAAATTTTATCTTTTACTTATAATTTAGTTTATTATGTGTATTGAATCTTTTATTTTATATCTCTAAAAGGATAATAGTATATCAACATCACTCATTAGCGACCTCACCATGTCCAACAAGAAGTGGTTCCACATTTCTCTAACAACATTCCACTATGATTTTTAAGGATGATTGATTTTATATATAATCTAAAACTCTCATAAAAAGTTGATTAACTCTTGGTTAAGATATTCCCCACCTATATTTGATTGAATAATGTTTATCTTCTTACCAATATCATTCTATACTTCATTCTATAATGCCTATCAGTATCATTTTCCTCTACTGAGAAGGGGGATGAATCATTGGTGGGATGTTTTTACAATTTATTCTAAAAAAATTAAAGCTTTGTGACATGTTAAAGTATGATCCAATGAAAACAATAGCATATAATTACATGATCATGCATAGAATAAATAGAAAGGTACACGCATATTTTTAAAGTTTCAAATCCAATATGGAATCTTACTCCTTGTCGTGGCTGGTTAATCCCCCCAACCATAGATTCTTCTAACTATGTCCCCAAGTAAAATACTATTATAGGAATACATGTGGAATTCAACCACACACTTCATGAGTCACACCAAACGACACATCTTCCTTCCACAATACAAAAAAATGCTTATATAAAATTTTTTAAGAATATCACTTGAAAAAAAGGTTTCTTTGGTAAAAATTATTGTAGATATCCATCAATGAGCCTCCCAAATATGCAAAAAAGTTCTACTAATTATGAAATCTTGAATGTGTTTCACAAATAATCTCAAACTCAGATTCAATCTTCTAAAATTAGAAGATTCATCAAATGTTTTTTTCACTAAATAAGAAAAACATGACTTCAAAAAGGCCAGATTATTTTCTACATCTCTCTCACACATATGAATTATGTGTTGAAGGTTTTCTCACTATAAATGGACTATCACACATAAAAAAGATATTTACCTTTTGGTTTCCATGTAGGTGAAACACCCTACAATCTCTGTTCTCTCTCTTTTTTTGATCCATATAGATCATGCTCTGTAATCTCTATGACAGTTAAAAACCCATATATGAATTATGGATGAAAAAAATAATTTTAACACATATTAAAATCATCATAAAAAGTTCCTTAAAACCACTACAAGGTTATTCAAAACATTCATAAATCAATTCTTCAAAAATGAAGCATATAATTATAGAAAAATTCAAAACCATTCATGGAAAATTAGAATTAAATCTCTTCAATTTGTAAGCTGTGCAAAATTTGGAATGTCCATGTAAAGTATAAAAATTTATGTAGAAATAGACTACATTATTATAAACACAAATCATCTTTGTACCATAATCACATAAGTGAATCTGTATTCACTTATGTGACTAATCATCTATGTTGTTCACAAAAATCAATTATGTGAATGAAAACGGTTATGAGGATTACAGATTTTAAAAATTCATATATGTTTATTATTTGGATTCATGGATTGTTTAGATATGTTTACAAATCATCTACATGATTCACCTATGTATTGAAAATGGAAATGTGGTCTTCTACACCAAATCAATTACATGATAAAAATGGAAATGTGAATCAACCCTTTATAGGATCGACTATGGGGATTAGAAACCACTTAAACTCAACCAAAACTGCTTCAGCAAACCTCCAGACCTACTCAAAAACAATTTATTATATTATTAACCTTTATAAAATGATATTTAATTCCATACAAACTAGGTCAATAACCATCAAAAGTATCAATTCCTCATATCAATTTGTTAAAAAATACAATAACTCATTCTTAATAAGAACTATGATATCATCAAGATCTCTTAGACCAAGCCACAATACCATGGGATTATTAAATATACCTTCAATATACCCCATTTTATTTTATTAAAATCAATTAAAAGTAACCTAATTTACCAAATGTTAAGTAATAAAACCATTTTATCATCACCAAGGAGTGAACATTTTGGAAGACCTCGATTATGACAATTATTAAAGACCACTACTGCAACTTTGGGTTATTACTTCTCCTCCCACAACCTTCATCATGAGCATATTTCGTGATTTATAAATTTTGAGTGAAAATATCAATTGTAAACCCCCCCCCCCCCATATATATTAAAATTATACTCCCCCTTCACTACAGACTTCTCTCTATATTTGGAAATAGAATCCAGAGGACCATGGAGAGAAATAAAAAAATGGAAATTTTAGTTCATGGAGAATGATGAACATAATGTTTCATCCATAATTCAAAAAACCTCTCTCTTGGAATAGATTTTGTGAAAATATATGTAATATAGTCTTTTATATAAATGTAATCACGTTTGATATCTCCACTGGATATCTTTTCATTGATAAAATGATATATGATATAAATTTACTTCGATCTTGATTGTTGCAAGGGATTTTTAGATAGCCCAATAGATCTTTTATTATCATAATAAATTTTTAGTGGTCTCTCAAACTCAATATTCAAATATTATAATGACTCTTTCATCCAAATAATCTATGTAAATTCATGTGTGGTGGTTACATATCCTTCCTCATCCATGCTTAGAGTCACTGAATTTTTCATCTTGTTATACCTACTAACACAATCCTCTCCCAGAAAGAAAGTTTGGCTCAAATTTGACCTTCTATTTATATAGTCACTTGCCCAATTCTCAACTATTAATCTCAATAATTTTAGATCATTATTTTGTCTATATAACATCCCATATTTCAAAGTTCATTTCACATATCTCAGTATTCTTTTAGTATCCAACCAATGAGACACCTTAGGTTCACTCTGAAATATGGAATATAGGGTCACCGGATAAGTAATGTATAGCCTTTATTTTGTTAAATAAATCATACTTCCAAGGAGTCTTATTAATTATTTATGGTTAATAATTCTTTAAAATTCATCCATGTATAGTTTCGTTCCAACTGAAATTGGATTTGAAAATTCTTTTTCATTTCCATTTCAATCATTTTCAGTAATTATATAGCATATTTTTTTAAGATAGAAAGATGTAATTCGTCTTCTGGTAAATTTTGAATCCCAGAAATATGTATTCTCATTATTCTTGGACATCTCAAAATGATTTTTCATCTTCTCAAAAAACCCTTTATAGATACACTCTTTATCACAAGAAAAAATGATTCCATCAACAGAGAAAATTATAATGAGAGTCTCTTTTCTCATTTATTTCACATAAATGTTGCAGTCAACAATAGATTTAGTAAACTTCATGTCCATTAAACATCCTTATATATTATAATACCAGAATATATGGGATTATTTCAAACCATACAGTGATTTATTCAGTCTACAAAACATGTATGCATCCTTATCTAATATAAAACTATCAAGTTCTTTAATATATACTTCTTCCTAAAGATCAACATTTAGAAAGGTAGATTTCACATTCATCTAATAAATTTTTTTATGAGTGAACTCTTCCAATAAAATTCTAATAGTCTCTAGTATTTCCATATGTGAAAAAGTTTCATCAAATTTAACACCTTACATTTGATAATATCCCTTGCATGTGATCCCAGCATCATTCCTTGATACTCCACCTTTCACATTTAGATTATTTTTTAGGACCCATATTGTACTAATTTCATTTTTTGTTTTTTGGTCTTGGAACAATTTTCTATGTAAGTTTCTTATCAATTTTATTGAGTTCTTCATTCATTTCATCCGCCCATTATCATGTTCAATAGAATCATCCACTATTTTTGGTTCAACCTATGATACAAGAACTGTTTGGTTTTCAATTCTTAGTCTTATTCTTATCTGAACTGGTGAATTCTGATTCCAAATGATATTATTAGTATCAACTTGTTTATTCAATCTCTGAAATAATTTTTTAACACTACTAGAACCTTTTTCATCATCATTGGAACATTTTAAATCAGCATCAACTATTTTATTCAAAATTCTACAACTTTTTCACCCTTTCATCAGAAATGTACTCATTGTTTTTTATAGTATACTCAAAATATGTATGGATATCCTCTTCCTTTTTCTAATATTTTCTCAATTTTCACATCTTAACACTCAAAAATCTTATGAAACCTTTTATTCAATCGTCATCATTTTATTTAAACTTTAACAACCTGATTACTTTCACATTAATATAGTAAGGCCTACAAAATACCTTGAAATATTTCAATATAGGATTATTTTAGTACCACATATTATAGTAAGTATCATGTGTCTCAGTTCTCAAGAGATATATATTCAGAATTAATCTTCACAATAGTACAAACTACTTCTCTCTAAAAATATTTTGAGACATCATTCTCATCCCTCATTATTCTGCCCAGTTCCACGATATTCATATTCTTCCTTTCTACAATTCCATTCTATTGTGGTGTCTATGGTTTTCAATACAAATTATTGATTCCATGTTTTCTAATATAATTTTCAAACACATCACATGCATTCTATCCCATTATCAAATATTCGTTTTTGATACAAAAACCAAAAAAAAATTCCACTTATATTCTATATAGTTTGAACATTCTAATAGCCTCAGTTTTGTGCTTGATGAAATTAATATTAGTTATCTAAGTGAAATAATCTATAAAAATATTGAAATATAAATTTCCTTGAGTATAGTTCTGCCTCATGGGTCGAAAAATATCTATGTGGACCAATTATAATTGTAATTTGGAAGTGATTTTACCTTCTTATGATCATGTTGAGTTATATTCTCCTTAAGAAATGTTCCACATATTCTATATTGATCCCCCATTAGCTTGGTAAAATCTCTCAACACTTGATGTTTCTCAATTTCACTTAGAAATATTTGGATAAGATTCTCATGTCTTTTTTGCTAAAATATGTTCTTATCTATCATGCTCAAGAAATGTGAATCAGATGGATCACCAATAAATAATATGTTTTATTCTACTACCTTGAGAAACAATTATTTCATCACCTATGATTTTAATTATGCATGTATTTCATGTGAATATTACCTTGTTCCCATTATCATGGAGTTGGATGACACTCAACAAGTTGTTCTTCATCCCTTAAACAAGATGAACCTCATCTAATTTCAAATTATTATTCCCAACATGAGTTATTAAAATACCTTTGATTTTAATAGAAGACTCATTACCAAATATTCTACTTCTCCTTTACATTTCTTAATATTATTCAAAATTTTAGCATCACCATTCATGTGGGAGGAACCTCTACCATCTAGTATCTATTATTTTACCTTTTTGAGTTATTTAAAAAAACCTTTACCAAGCATATGTTCTTTTAATTGCACATTTGAATCACCTTTCCTTTATATTTTATAGAGAACTAATCGGGTAGGCTTTTTATGCATTTCTTTTCTCTATGTCTCTATTGATCACACCTTGCACATAGTTATTCAATATAATCAATCCAATTTTGTATTGTCAACTTGTACCTAGTTTTCTTCTCAGCCTCCATTCTTCTAGAATTTAATTTCTTCTAATTGGAACTTCTCCCCTTGGGTTCTAGCCTTCTCCAAAACAAATAAATGTTATACCAATATGTATATAATTTGTGATCAAACATGAAACATCACCAGAAGTATCCCTAAAATATGAATTTTCGTGAGAAGCAAGAGTTATATCTATAAATTGTTTGTCCATAATTTCACATTCTATAGGGTGGTTGAGTCTAACATTGACTTTTATAAGGAATAAAGTTTTCATTAAATCTTATTATTTCATTAGTAACTTTTTTACACAATTTCTCTCTAAAATTATTTATCCACCTTTATCCATAACCTATATTTAAACCTTTACTAATAGTCTTAATAGTTTTTTATACAAGTTTTTAATATGGGGACTATACTAGAATTTTTCAAAATCTCTAGATGATTCTCCCTTGACATAATATTTTCTAGATCATTATTAGAATTGAGAAAATTTCGTTTCATTATTGATAGTTTTTCCTTCATCAAAGAGTGTTTTTTTTCTTTTATCATTTTATCATATCACACAACTTTAAATTTGAGATCATTATATTATTCTACAAGAGTTGTCTCTTTTTTTCTTACTCTCTCATTTAATCAACTAATTTAATGTTCTATTTTACGAGGCTATTATTATCTTTCTTTATTAAGGTGTTTTTATTAAAGAATTTCTCAAGTTCATCTTTGAGAATGTATTCATAATCTGGTGGTCTTGAGTCATTGTAATCACCACTAGATGAATAAAAAATCTTCTAAACATGATTGATAGAATATTTAAATTTTTCTTCTGCTGCTTCATTAAAATCACTGCATGAGGTAATATTAGTATCCTATTATTTTAAAATTGGATTTATTCTTTTTGGTTATTTGAAATCTCATATTTATTATACCATCATTTTAAGTGTCTTTGTTATTTTTTATCCACTTCTTTTCTTTGTGTTATTTCGTCATCTTCAAATTCATATTTTTCACCATTTTACTTTGGGAAATTAATTTTATAATTTTGAAGACTATTTCATTTGAATATTCTTCTAAAAAATATGACCTTGTTCTTTATTTATCCTTTTTGAAACCTTTTATAAATAAATACAATAACTCTTTTATATTTTTATTCATTCTAGTAATCACTAGTGTCAGCAACTTCTTCGTATTTAATTATTGTCATATTCATCATGGCTTCAAAATTAATCTATTGTTTCACCTTATTCTTGAATGATATAAGTTTTTTCATTTTATAAGTAATTAGAGTATTATTTATGTCATCAAGATAAATATATTACCTATTTTTAAGTGCTAAATTTTTGGGATCAAATTTACTCGAAAAATATATCATCAAATTCTTGTAAATTGTAGCGTGGTCAGGATTATTAAAAAATACTTGAATAATACTCCCAATTTCATTTAATCAGGTAAATAAATAATCCCCACATTCATACTATTCCATTTTTATGTCTTCAAATTTTCTTCTCTAGATCTGTAGCTTTTCTTCTTTGACTTTCATATTTCTTTCATAACAGTTTTCCAACTTATCCCAAATTTCTTTTGCAATTTGTATACCCAAAAAAATCATGTGATATTTCTATCATAATGTCCTAAGAATAGAATTATATGATTTTTCATCTACTTCCATGTTTCTTTTATTAGTAAACATCATCTATTGATCATTTTCAAAAGGTGGAAACCCCATTATCACTGCATCATGAACTTCCAGACCTAGATATAAATTATATGGAAACATTTTATCCATCAATATATGATAATTATTTCCATAGAATGTAGGTACACCCCTATTATTAACTATGTTTATATTATCCATGGATCAAAGGATGTTATTTAACCTAGAGAGGGAACCTTCTCTAATACCAATTATAGTGCCTATCAGGATCGGTTTCCTCCACTGGGAAGTGGAGTTGAATTAGTGTAGGGTAATTTTTACAATTTATTCGAAACAAAAGAAACTTATGTTAATTGTAAAAGTATAATCCATTAAATACAGAAATTAAAAAATCCTCACACGATTAAGTAGAGAATAAGGAGTGAGGTACACTTATATTTTTACAAGGTTTGGATGTAGTATGAAATCATACTCCTTTCCATGGATAGTTACTCCCTCAAACCATGGTTTATTTTTACTATACACCCAAGTGAAATCCTATTACATGAATACATGTGGAATACCATGACATATATAGGGTATCACATCCAAAAACATAGCTTCCCAATGGGATAATAAAGATGGTTATATAAGAAACACTGAAGAAGATCACAAGAAAACCAAGTTTCTTTGGCACAAAAGAATGAATATATACTTACATGAGCTTATGGAATATTAAAGGAAGTATTGATCATTTTGTATTATTGAATGTGCTTTATAAATAATCTCAAACTATAATTAAATCTTCTTATTGGATGAGATTCATCTGATACTTTTTTCACTGAAGAATAAAAACTCGGCTTCAAAAGGACTAGATTATTTTCCATGTATCACTCACACCTATGCACTATGAATCAATGTTTTTATATCTATAAATAGTATTACATGAATTAATAGGATTTTAATATTTTGGTTTCCATGTAGGGGAAACACCCCACAATCTAAGATCTCTCTCTATTGTTGATTTATAGAGATCAAATCCACAATCATTGTGACATCTAAAAAACCATATCTACAACATAGATAAAATAAAGGTTTTTAATTCATATTAGAATCACCATTAAAATTGACATATAATCATTGAAATATTTTTTTTAAAATTCATAAATCATGAATTTAAAAATTAATCCTATGATTATAGAATAATTAAAAACCATTCAAGCATTATTGGAATTAAATCTTGTCAATCTATACATAGCGAGAAATTTTTAATGGAAATTTGAATTATAAATAGTTACACAGAAATTAACTATGCAATTCTCAAAAAAAAAATCATTGTATGATAATTTATTACAATAATTGGTTATGTGAATCAATATTCAACTATGTGGTCTATCATATATATCGTTCATAGAAATCGGCTTCATGAATAAAACTTGTTATGTGGATTCCAAATTCATCTATGTTGATTATTTGGCTATATGGATCATTCAAAAATGTGGATGAATTGTCTATGTGATTCACCTATATAGTGGAAATGGATATGCAATACTCTGCACCAAATTGGTTATGTGTCAAAAATGGATACGTGAATCATCCCTTTACAGAATCAGTTATGTGGATTAGAACCCACTGAACCTCAACTAGAACTGCTTCATCCAACATTCAAACCTACCCAAAAAAATTTCTTGTATCATGAACCTCTTTTCTATGATGTTTAAAATCATATAAACTATAAATAGAATTGTTGGACTTATGAATTCCTCAAATTAATTTTTCAATGAACATAACAACTCATTCTTTCCAAGACCTATGATATCTTAAATCTCTCTCAAACCAATCCACAACACCATGGGGTTATTCAATATCCCTTCACATTCTTTAGATCCTTAAATTTTTAAAAGTATTTATAATTATAACTCAATAATTAAACACATACATGTCTACTGAATTCATTGGTAAAAGTTATAAATTTTGAGTATCTACCTCTAGTTTCAACAGGAAAAGGTCCACACACATCTACGAGCATAATTTCAATAAGATTTTTGTCTTTTTAAACATTAAAGTAAATGGTTATTTAGTTATTTTACCTTGGAAAAATCATGAAACACGCCAAGTGGTTTTAGTTAAAAATAATGTTTACTAGCCATCTTTGTATGGATTTGTCAAGCACTTCTCATTTAGATGACCAAGTCAGTGATGCCGCAAATGGGTGTGAAATGAGTCATGTGAACGTGATTTGTTATTTATTTCCAACACTTGGTTTTTATATTCTAAAACATGAATTCTATTATTAAGATATATCATACCATAATAAATCCTATCTTTATAAAAGTAGCATATTTTATTTCAAAATTGGAATAAAAATAAATTCATGTCCAAAATGGAAATCAATATAATTTTCTTGGTAATGGTGGGTGCATAATAAAAATTATTCAAAAAAAATAAATCTTTTTAGAAAAGTAAGGTTGTGGAATCTTATAACTAAGGAATCTAGTCTATCTTTATTGGCATCTCAAAGATCTACCTCTCCTTTGGAAACCTTTTTTAATCTATTTGGTTCATGTATTTGGATATAAATGTTAGATCCAAAAGTTACATCTAATAACCAAATAGTATAAATAGAGAAATTCATTTGATAACAAATGTAGATAAAGATTCCTTATGTTCCGTCATTGAGGTGGGGTTTTTATTCCAATGTCCCTTCTTACCCCATAAAAATCATGTTTCAACTTATTCCTTAGCTTTCCTTTGGATCCTCATTCTCATGATAAGTTGGAGAAAAAATTAGAATTAGAATTAGTCTTAAGGATATTTGAATTTATGTTCCTCTAATTCACATTAAATACTATAGTTTTTTATACCTCATGTCTTTATCTTCCTGGTAAATCAGAGTAAAGATTTTTGAGTGTTAATTATCGATATTACTCATATTATAATTCATAATAAAATTATATAAGCTTAGTGTTAGAGAGGAAAGAATGAGGTTAGTGTACAATTAATAAATTAACTTAAAATATAATATTTCTAGACATTCAATAAATCCAATAACCATGACTATATAAAGTCTATATAGAACACCCTATCTAATATTTCATGTGAAAAGTGACTTGGAGATCTCATACCTCTCTTATATTTCCTTCTTCTAATAAATATCATAATGATAGAAAAATATGTTGTATAAATTCATTTCCTCATATAGATTCTAAAGATCACTAAAAATGGATTGTGTCATAAGGCACTAGACATCCAATGAATCATCCACATTCTTCCAAAAGACAACCTATTCTTCTTAAACAGACTCTTTAAAAGGATCTTTCAATGGAATAGGGGACTCTATCACATAGAACTTCATCTCCTAGCATAGTATGATGAACGAGCACCTATACCACTCTTAGAAATTAACTCTAATGATCTTATTATCTTTCTCCAAAATCAATTATAAGGATAATGTTAAGGTTTTATGAATTTTCATTTTCTAAAACTAAATAAAAGCATATTTTATTAATTTATATTGATTAATAAAATGTGATGTAAGAAAATTTATTTATTAGTTTCCAATTATTTCATCAAATCGTAATAGACCTCACTATTATATTTTTAATATATTTTCATGTGGATATTCTAGTTGTAAGGATAAAAAATTTCCTTCTCATAACCCAAATGGATACCTGAAAAGTTATTTGAAGGTATTTAGGTATTTGGATTTTTCAACTGTATTATCTTTAGGTTCCTTGATCTGTTGATTGGACTCACCAATCCTGAAATCCTAAACCCATATTTCCTTAACTCTTTCCTCTTATTTTTACAAAGTTCATAGATATGATCAACCCCTGATGTGAACTAGGTTAATTCAACCCAAAACATTTATTGAAACTCTCCAATAATTGAGAGTACTTTGAAGGAGGCTAGACCAGTACTTTGGATGATGGTTTCATTTTAACTCAAGTAATGGAAGTATATACCAACTTAATATTTCCTTGAGTTATTTTATCTCATGTGAAAATATAATTTATTTAATTCTTTTATATACATGTTAATATTATTTTGATTTTACATAATTAATTAACCATTCCTTGATAAAATAATTTACACATATTCCATTTATCTTATTCCATATTTAATTCTTGTTAATTCATTTACATTATATTATTTTAAATAAACATTCATCTCATAAATTAATAATTAACCATGCAATAAATATAAATAAAATAAACATGTGGCATAATCATGATATTTTATATTGATCAATTTTTCAAGAAGATGATAAGCTGGCCCTTGACCCTATTGAAAAAATACCTCAAACTAAGCGTGGTTTTAGTTATAGTATTTCATATGTTCACTTATGTATCACCTTTGTTGGTTTCACATCGGCTTTATCTTGAACCATCTTCACTCACCTAAGATCTCTATCTTTTAAATATACTTACTCACATGAAGGTAAGGGGAACCATGGGTATGGGGTTACATAAAAGAAACCACGGATACACATGCACATACATAATAAGAGTATGGGATGATTTACATATCAACATTTTTAATTTAATATTAACTATTACAAACAACCAAGACATAATAATTAAATTATAATAAAACTACAAAATAAATAGTTATGCCAAGCTCATGATTATACACGGTTGCAACATATACTCATTTAAAACTTGATAGAATTCGTTTCAATCTGCACTTCATTAACATAAAATTCATGAATTAGTAAATTAATTATCTTATTAATTTATTTATTCATTTATCTTAATTCTCCATCCAAACATTCCTTAGGATTCTCTTATTCTATAATTTTAAATAGATTAATGAATTAATTAAGTCCATAGTGTGTAACGGAGGCAACACGATGTGTAACCTTCTTCTCTATACAATCCTTGTTGTGTATTGTGTACTTACACAACATGTAGCATAAACAACGTGTCACGATATTATAAAATGTATAGTTCTATAGGTCAAGATAAAAGAAGCCATTAATATATGTGGCACGTACTATTGGAAATGTGTGTGAAGTACATGGCATGTGAAACAACCATACATATCATATAGTATCTAAATTTCATGGAAAGTAATTTATTAAGAATTTAATTCCACATAACCCATCAAAAATAAATCGGTGTGTAATCCATGGGAAAACCCTATCACATGAAATGTACATTGGATACTTTTAATATAGTTTGGTTTTAGTTTTATGATTAATATTTATTCCTTGTCATTAATTTATATGATATAACCTAGATCAGCATGTATACCACATAAATGGATATGATTCACATGGTGTGTATAGTCCACTACACACCATATACTCCATTCATTGGTTATCCAAAATACATTCCAAGGGAATCAGTTTGTTTTCTACATGGAAATTTATGAGTTACATGACATGTACACAAACTATACACTTTGTAATCATGTCTTTCTCATGTTGATAATCTATTATTCAATATGTAACTTGTATTAATTACATGATTTGTACTTTAACAACATGGATTTCTGGATTCCCCTGAGGCCAAACCTTGTGGATTAAAATGATGTGTTCTCTATTTTTACACAAAGTAAGTCTACGAAACCACAATCCAACAGGACGGTTAATACATATAGTGTAATGGTTCCACATATCATTCTTTCACATGATGTGATTCAATTCTCAAAACTCATCTCAGTGTAGTGAACAAGGGTACATGGGGTATACATTTATGTTAGATTCCATGTATCCATGTTATCCATCCAAAATCCCCTACACCTCTAAATGCAATTATTGAATTGTATTCATTGGTTCTTGACTTGTTCTTGATAAAATGAAAATAAATGAACATGATATATTTACTTTAGGATTAAATAATAAAAAACTATAAATATTAACTAACAATCAAATGCATAAGTCAATTAATGATTAATAAATAATTATAAATTGATATGTGATTTATCTGATACCACTTGAAGGCTCCAGGGTGTAGTGGAAGTGGTTGGTACCACGCTCGATGCTGAATTTTTTCAGTTTCTTTGGATAAATCCTCAGAATAGGATGATAGAAACTCTATATGAATTGAAGAGTGGATATTTTCATATAAATTTTATAATTATTTTATACAAAGTAGAATTACCTTGCTTAAAATTATTTCTTCATTTTTGAATCAATTAACCACTATTTTTGTACTATCTTTGGATGAAGGATCCATGGGTAGAATCCCTCTAGAAATATCCACATGTATTCCATGAACTTTGAAACATCATAGATGGATCATTGTGTGCTAGCACCAAAGAATGATCACCTTGCATTATTCCCATTGAGTTTAACTATAATTCCTCATAGACCGGAAAGAATTTATCTAGTTCTATTAGGGACTTAATAGGGACAAGGATGATAAATTCTGTTTATTATTTAGAGTGTTCAAGAAAAAGTTTTATCTAGGGATAGATATAATTCACAAGAGATAAATGTTGTTGAAAAAAATCATCAACCATACAATTGATATAACCGGGTTTATGTACTTAGGTCCAAGAATAATTTATTCTACAAAGTCCCTTAACCAATCTCTTAATTATAAGAAAACCCCACATTATATGTTAATAATGTAATTATTATTGTTTCCTCGATGTTTTCTAAACTCGCGTATTTTTTAAATATCACTTTAATCAAACCCTTAACTTGACCCATCAATCCTCAGAATTTTTCAAACTTTGAATAATATATTTTTATTTAAGTAAATAAGTATCATTGTATTATCCATTAAAAAAATATTTATGTGATAAACATAACCTGAATAACTATTATGCATCATAACTAGAGAATAATATTTATTCTAATATTAAATTCAAATAGAATTTAACTAAGGTTATAGATACACTTAGCATGTGACCCTCTAGGCCTATTTATCAAAATAAATTGTCTAACTAACAAAAATTATAATATTAGTTTCTAGAAAAAAATTATGTAACCCATAAATAATGATGTTCATATCACAACAAAAACAACCTCATATAGATGTTCATTATATAATATAATCTCGTTATCTTAATGCCACATCAAGAAGGTTGTATACTTGTGTCATCAACCTATACCCTTGATATATCTTACTTTGACTTTCCTAAAAATAATTATCAATAAAAAACAATGTACATAGATTTAATTAGAATATTGCATTCCAATCGAAGGACCTAGGATATTTACTTCCATTAACTCAGAAGGGATAAATCATTTCTTGACTTATTGATTAATGTCATATCAATTATGATATACCTAACCTATCCAGCCTCACTTTGAGAATATTCCATCATGGTTTTTTAATAAATCTAAGTATATGTCTCATGATATACATTAATAATAATTTTAAATCTAAGGACCAACACACACATCCATAAGTAGGAGTATCCAATGACAAATATAACATATAAAATTCCTAAAGGTGGATAAGTTCTCATAAGCTTCTCTCTTAGAGATTACCAAGTGTGACCTTCATGATAAGAAGTATCAATTTCTTATGAGACTATAAATCTTTATATTATACATCATATATTTCTGATAAGATATATTTTATCCAACCATTAAACATATATTTCAAAATATCACCATAGCACTTCAAGGTTTTCATCATAACAGTGAACTGATGTGAAATTTCAATGTGACAGGTACTCTAAAAATAGTATTGAATTAATATAAAATTTAAGAATACTTTTTTGATAATATATTTATTAATATTAAATATATTAAATATATAAGTAAATAAAAGTACAAATTAGTTGGTTCTAGGGAACCAACTCCAACATGAACATCATTTCATTCAAAAAATTTAAACATCTCATAATAATAGAGATAAATAAAAAAAAGTTTCTCTTTAACTAGTAGATAAAATAATGAGATATTAATGAGTTTTTATTAAGGATATTTTGGTTAAAGTTGATAATTTTTTTCTAATGGATTTTATTTTTCCTAATATGGATGGATAAAAACACCCATTATACATAGGGGTTATATTTAGAAATGGGAAAGGGATTTATTTATATTAAAATAAGAATTTATATTTTAATGTTGATAGTGATCACGTAAAGTTAAAAATTCATTGATAAATAAAAAACATATAGGAATAAGAAGTGGTTTCGAGTGAGGAAAACATTTCAAATTAGATATGTTTCTTCCATAAATTAGAGTAAGAAAGGTATTTTAAAAGAAAAAGGAAAAATAAGGGGGGGAGGAGGGAATAATTTTTCTAGAAAGGATAAAGGATATTGGATAATCTACTAACAAATATAATATTAAAGAGAGACAATAAGTTTATCTAGTTCGTGAACTAATGATAGATTTTTTAGGATTAACTAGAAATTAGTGAATTGATCCCATGGAATTGGAAATGGTACTATATTAAGGGATGCTGATTTTTTTTCAAAGAAAGGAATATTTCCCATCTATATGGAGAAATATAGACTTGGATCATTCAGTATTCTAAATTGGGTAATATCTTTCTATTTTTCTATTATATGGCATGGTGCAGTCATGTCTAGCTAAAAGATGTTAAATAAGTAAATTTTGAGAGTTATAGTTTTTTCTCAAATTTATTAGGAATTAGACATTAGTGACTTGTTTAATGATTTTTAGGATGTATATTCAATTTATATAACTTTTTAAATTTAATAGAAGTTACATTTTACATTAACTAGTTTATTTTGATTTTTTAGATCTTTGATGATGAATTAAGGCCTAATATGATAAAGATAAAACAAGAATGAGATTAAATGGATTGAGTAGTATAATTTTAAATTATTTATTTCTTAAAATTATGTATTTTTAATTAACTTATAATTATGAGGAGTATAAATTTGTATGCGAGAATTTTATTTTTATTGTTTTTTTTATATTTGATTCAAAAAAAATCTTGATTAATACTTTTTTCAAGATTTATTTTTTAATAAAGTGAAATAAGTAGAATGATGACTGAATAATTAAATATAATAATGATAATATTTTTTTGATGAATCATGATTTATATAGATTTATTGAAATGTGTGAATAAAATTTTTCAAAATTATTTCTTAAAGTAATTTTGATATCATCATTTCTTAAAGTAATTTTTGATGAATAGTATACCTTAAATATAAATTTATTCTTGGGCTTAGGATTTTGAAACAATATATAAAATATAATAAAAATAAATTTTGAACAAAAAAATATCAGGCTATATTATGATGTAATTACATTGAATTGACCTATGGAAAAAAATTCTATTTTTTATCCTAGATATTAAAATGGGTTTTTGGAAGAGATCGATGGTGATGATTAAGGTTCTATTTTTTTAATTACAAGGCTGTTTTAGATTATTTAATGATTATTAAAACACAATCTATGATCATGTTATAATTATTAAAATTAGTTTTGAGTGGTGATAAAACAATGGGAGATTGGTGAATGTAAAAATTATTTCATATATTGATTCCACTAAAAAATAAGATTTTTTGAAAAAATAGAAAAATAGAAAATAGAATGATTTTGGTGCCCAAGTATGAGTATTAATAAAACATAAAATAAATCCAATCTTAAATTAAGAATTGTAAGTCCTATATCAAAAAAAATAAGTGAACATTTTTATGAAAATCAAAGTGTGTGGTTGAATAGTATTCTTAAAAAGTACTGAGTTGAAAAGATTTTTTTCACGTGATACTTCAAAATTCAATTTCCATTGATAATTTTTTCATGTTTACGAATATTATTTTTAAATATTAACTATTATATATTTTATTTATAATGATATATAAATCTCTTATTGAGGTCAAGAAAGAGTTTTAGTATAGGAAATTTAATATTTGTAAAATATTATGCAATTAATGGTTTAGTTTTAATATAATTTAGAATTATTTTAACATTTATTAGTATAATTGTTAGTGATATACTATATATTTAGTAGTATTAGTTTTATAACTGCATTATAGTTTTAACATGATAATTTTAGTGGTTTTGAGTTTAATTCTAATTTTGGAACTTTTTAATCTTTTATTTTTATAAAATTTAACAAAATTTTGTAAAATGGGATTTCATTCTGGTTGAATGAGTTTAAAATGGGAAATTTGAATAGAAATTATTGTTTAGTTATCTTTTAGTGGTGTATAAAGGTGAAGAATATAAATAAAGATGAGTCATAGTGTGTAATTATGGAATGGTTTAGAAGTCACGGAAGAAAGAGAATCTAAGGTGAAACTATGGGGAAAATATGCATAAATATCATTGATCATGGTGTGAAAAGGAGGAATTGATGAAACTATAATTCGGTTTACATATATTACCATCTAGTTATGTAGATATACAAATATGGAATTTGAAACTATTCCTAGAAAATTAGGGAACTATGATGTGGACATTGAAGATTCAAAATTTAAGATATAGAAATATAGAAACCATGTAGGAGTATTATAACACACTTTGGTTTTAAGTGAGAATAAATCATATATAATGAGTATGATGTGGCATGAAGAAAAACATATCGACTATAGTGGACCTTGGTTGGACATCTTTTAAGGATAAAAATCATCAATTTCTTGTAGATAAAGTTAGATTGGGACCTTATTCAATGTTTAACATGAATTTTTCACTTTATTTATATAAATATATAGCGGTATAAACACTTTTGTGATCAAACTTTTTAATAAAGGGTGATTTAATGGTTTAGTTATTTTTTTAACGGTGATTATGTTGAGATCATTCATTTATTCATTGTCTCATATTAATCTTCCTTTAATTAACACAGTCATAAATCATTGATTAAGGAATTGGTATTTAATGTATGAAGTAGCTAATTGAATTTATAATTAATCAGATAATGAGTTTGAGTATACTATATTTAAATATAATTTTTAATTACCTAGTTGTTAAATAAATAAAATTAATTGATCATAAGAAAGGAAGAGTTTAGTAATCAGATAATAAACACTAAACATTGAATTTTTTTAGATTAAATTCTAAAAACAATAAGATTACTCATTTGAAATAATAAAATCATAATTATTTCAAGATACCATAATTATAATTTTTAGTATGATTTCAATACTATATATTATTAGTTTCTATCATTTTCATAGTTCATTATCACTTTTGAATAAAAATTTTAAACCATGGATCATGTGTATCTATTGGTTAGACCTCAGATTTACCATATATTATGCCTTTGTAGTTACTGACTAGAAAAATTTATTATAAATTTATAAACTTGATTCCCAATTGGAATTAATGATGCCTCACAAATATTTAAATGTTCACTTTTTAGGTTAAAAATAATTCTTAACTCGAAAAAAGTATATTTGGACATTCAAACCAAACATGACATAGAATTAATGTTAAATTTGTCCCAATGAGTAAAAATTTAATTAAATGTTGTTTGCTAAAATTTTCATGACAATATCATAATTTTTTTTGGGTTGTGACCTCATTTTGAGCATTTTTAAATTAAAAGTATTTTTAACTTAAAGAGTGCACTTTTGTGCATTATGAAAAAAATGAAAAACATATTAACATTTATTCTATCATTATAAGGAAAAAATTAATCAAAAAACATTATCATTTGGTTTTATGAAAATTTGATATTTTTTTCTTGATTTTTACTTTTTGGAACATATTTTTAAGTTAAAGATAATTTTTCATTTAAATAAAATATATTTAGTCACTTTGATCACACTGTACATCAAATTGAAATGAAATTTTTTCATATAGGTTGTAAATTAGACGATTATCTTTTTTTGGGATTTCATGGAAATTTGAGATCATTTACTTCATTTTCAAGGGTGTGTTGTATTATAGAACCCAATGATCTCTAAAGAAAAACTGTTCCATAAATGATATCAAAAGGGAGAAAAATAAATAATAAAAACTACTCATATGTTTTTGAGTGGTAATGTAAAAATTTAAACATCTATAGAGAGGAAAAAATTATTTCACTATTTTAGGAGCATAATTATACGACTTTAGAATATAGTTATGAATCTGATATCTTGAAACAAAATAATTCATCTTGCCATGTCACCCATGTTGACCCTTCAAAATTCTCGAAGCATGTTCTTGATAACCACATATAGGAAACTAATCTTGGGGCATCAATATATACACCATTAATAATTATTTCACCTAATAAAACAATTATACAGTAGGTAATCCCACTTAAAAATTTAGTATTACCACATTTCAAGTCAGTGAGATAAAAATGTAAAATATATACCTTCTATATTAAATTAAAACAAAATAGGTCATGATACTATAAACTTAAAGACATAATACCATAATTCTAACCAATAAATATATCCAAAACATCCAAAAATCCCTAAGGACAAACTTTAATGTAAGGACCAACATAAGAAAAAATGGATAACAAATAAAAGTTAAGTGAATAACAAGATAAATTGGTGTGACATACAATTTAAACTAATAATGTATAATCAAAAAAAATCCAAAATAAAGACTTAATCATCCATCTATGTGCTTCAAGTGATTGATTGTAACTTTTTACCTCAGAAATACCTGAACTAAAATATGATCACTCACTATATAATGAAGTGGTTTTCTTGAACCTATAATGTATATAGGGTGTAATAAATAATTCCCGATGGGTATCCCCTCTATACCCCATGAAAAACCTTTAAAAGTAAATCTGTAACACACTAGTTGGTAGTACACATAAAAATTGTTGAAGTTAGTTCCCTAGAAACCAACTTCTTTGTACTTTATGATATACCTTTATTCATTGGATGAAAATTAACAAAATCTTAAACACATCTTGATTGTTCTTATGTGTGACATAGTATGTGAAAATCTTCTAATAATAGTTTCCACACTAAAAGGTCATAGTGTATCCCTACTATGAGGAGAACATGGAAGTTCAATGACACTATTCTTGAATATATGTTATATGGCCGAATGATATCATTTGAAGGGAAAACAATTATACTGGCTATCAGGGGTGGGGCTCATGAAACTTTGTGGCACCTTCTCATGGTGTGCGCCCTTGGTAATATCCTAGAGGATATTTTGAGAACAAGACCCACAAGTAGGAAATCCACATTCATAAGTTTAATTAGATGTTCTTATCTACAGATGTGTCTATTGGTTCTTAGACTTTAATATTATTATTAATAAGTATTATGAATCATGCACTTAGATGTATTGGAGAAAACTGTGATGATAGATGTTCACGGTGAGGTAAGATATATTGGGTGTGTCATGATTAATATTGCATTAATGAATAATGCGATAAAGGATTTGTTACTTCTACAGAAGTAGATATCTCAGGCACTTTGACAGAAATGATATAGCCTAACTAAATCCATGGACATGATGTTCTAAGAAAAGTTCGTTTCCCAAAAGTCAAAGAATGATAAATCGATCACATGGGTTTATAGCACTTGCATGGAACCCATTTTATTGGAGATATTGGTAAAATGGATTATATTACATGGTAAGTGTTCGTATGAGGTGTCATGTCATTGTGAAATCAACTTCTTTCTCTTGGATTCCTTGACCGGTTGTTATACAGTAATCTTGGAATTTAGGCAACTCTGCCTAATGCCAATGAGAAAGATGCCTAGAGAGTCACACACTAAGTGTAGCCAGTATCTCACTTAAATAATGTATTTATTTAACAAGTTGAATAAATATTATTCACTGTTGTGGTTTACTAATTATTCAAGTATACCTGATCATATTTATTTCATTGATAGTTATTTGAGAGATTATATTTCATATGGAATATTTAATTATCAACTAATAATGTAGTTATATTTATTTAATAAATAAATAGTCATCGTTTAAGGACCGGTAAATATTGAAGAGGATTGGCGGACCAAGTTGTGGGTCTGGTGAGAAATAATATTAAATATTATTTGGTTAAATAATATTTAAAAACAATGTGAAAGTTATGCACATGTCATGGAAATAATATCATTTTTATTATTATTTGACATGGGGTTTTACATAGAATAATAAATTAGGTAAAGGCACATGTGCTAATTATTTATTGTTACCTAGTGAATTAAATTCCACATTATGCTATTATTCATTATATAGTCCAAGGGTTCGTTCGACTAGGTAACCAAAAAAATTATTTTGTGAAAAAAATCCTTGAAGAAAATCTCTTGAGCCTAGAGAAATCTTCCCTCTCTAAGAAAGCTCTCAAGAATGAGAGAGATCTTTCTCCATCGGATCAAGGTGAAAATTTTAGAAGATGTTCTCAATGTGATCGAATGGAGACATCAAAGGCGTAAGGATCTTCCGCGCTAGCACTCGGAGACTCCTTAGGAGACTTCTAGAGATACATGTAGCATGTGTGGATCACCACTAGGGGATTCATATCCTTAGATTATACATCACAACAAATCCGCACCTCGGACCCGTGGTCCAATGCATCAGTGAAGAAATAATGATCTTGGAGGTAATTCTATAATTTAATTTAATTGATTATAAACAAAATATTTTGATCCTCTATTCTTGGTTCCAGGTTCTCTCCTTTGTCTTTTATATTTGATTCAATTCCATGGATACTAGCGTTTATCATCATATTGATCCTGAATTAATCATAGATTATGGAAATTTTTAAAGTTGGGTGCACACCCATCTCAGGCTTCCGCTGCACCCCGAATCTACAAGTTGTATCAAAGGGCAATATTTTCATTTATAATTATTTAAATATTTCATTGATGATTTATGGTTTAATAATTTATTTTGTCAATTCATATTTAATAATTATTGTAATCTGAATTTTTAGATATGTTCATCTCTTATCTTTACACACATTTCTAATAAAAATTAATAATTTTATGTTTAAAATTAAATTGAGGATCTCATCGGGAGGTTTTGATGGTTCTGTATAGATAACACAATAGTACACGACATGTATTCAGATCTACACACCATGTATTTGTGTTCAATAAATCAGAAGTAATTTGGAAATTACTCAATATGTGTGCAATAATGACATGCAATTTAGTTGATTCTCACACTGTGTGTTGACCAGGACAGATTGGTGCACGGTCAGCTGGACTACACGCCGTGTAGCCCACTAGACACGGCGTGTATTATTTTCGGGTTAGGTTTAAGTCGTGTATCCCACACACATCTTTCCTGGATGGTGACCATGTAACACAGAGTCTACATGGTATGTGGCCTACTGGATATGTTGTGTACTCCAAAGATTTCCCAAGTACACCTCACATTCCATTTTCTAAGGATTGTACTTCGGATGAATGGTGAGGAGGGTACACATCATGTATTCATATCTACACATCATGTACTAATTCTAGATTATGTAGATTTAAAAATTTATTATTATATTATTTAAACCCTTGAGATATGTACCTTTGTGTGGGATTAAATATGGGACACAACATGTGATAGTTTTTTGATATATATATACACATATATATATGTGTGTGTGTGTGTGTGTGTTTAATTAACATCTGCGTAATGTTCAATAAATCAATCATCATCATATATTATTTAAAGACACCATAAAACACAAAAAGAAAACAACTAAAAAACAAACAAGCAAAATGTGGACTATAGAGGTCTGAAATGGTGGAGCCCTAGAGCATCCCCTTTGACCAGGTTCTCCCCCTATGGGCATGATAAATGTCACAAATAATAAAGTGTATAAAAGTATAAATACGTGTTTTGTAGTTTTGGATGGTTATTCACTGGTTTGCCTCCAAGGTCCAAGTTATGTACAAGGTTGTGGATGAGAATCTCAGGGAAATTCAGAAAAGCATTAAGATAGATATGGTTGATTAATTAAAAATAACGATTAATCGATTCGAGTGTAATTTATCTTAATAAGAACGATTAAATAATTGAATGATAGGTTTATTAAATTTTTAATTCATTGCATGTATGTGGATGATCATGAGCTAGACCATACCTTTGAATGTGATTTGTTCCATTTTAATTTATTTATTAAATTAAAAAAATTAGCATGTGTGCCTTCTCCTCATTAATATATTGGGAATTCATGCCCATGGTTTCTTTTAAGTAAACCCCCTTTTACCTCTCACTTGCATGTGAGTTAAAATTATATGTAATGGATGGAACTCCCAAGCTAGTAGATGTGGTTCAAGTAAGGAGCCAAGGCGAAACCAATCCAAGGAGATACAATGGTGGACAGCTAAAAAGCTATAAACACAAAACTTAAATGGTTCACTGTGTTTCTCCCCTAGGTAAGGTTTAGTTTACCAACCACTAGATAAACTAACCAATAATAAAGCTCATGATCATACCATTTATTTATTTCTGTCAGTTTTATGGTTATTCATTATGGATGTTTGATGCAATCACATAATTAATGAACTAACAAGCATACAAGATGGAACTAAAATAAAATGGCTTATGCGTAAATATTATTTAGACATGGTAAATCACTTAAGTATATCCTACTTAATATTAACAGGCATGTGAAAAGATAATAAGTAGAAATTTATGCATAAAGGATAAAATCCATTAATTAAATATTAATTTAGTGTGGCATTCCATTACTTCGGTTAGAATCGAACCATAGTTTAAAGTGATTGAAAAGCCCTAGTTGGGGTGCTTTTAGTTATTGGGGAATTAAAATTTGAGGTTCTGGGTTGACTTAAATTATATTAAATCATGGGTTGATTGCCCTAGTAGGACATGGTGTAACTGAGATTCAAAGGTTGAGGAAATCCAAAATTAAGTATTCTAGGATTTGGGAGTCCACTCAACATATCATGGAGTTGTGAGTTTACACAGTTGGCATTTGGAATGCCTACCTAAAACCTTTCAAGTTTCTTGACCAACCCTATTTAGGGTAATGTGAAGGGTAATATTGATCCTTACCACTAGAATGCCTAAGAAATATAATATTTCGAAGCCAATGGTGAGGGCTATTGTGTTTCGACAAAATAGTTGGAGACTAATAAATATTAATTTATTTATTTGTCTATATTTATGAAAATAAAGTACTAAAACTATGTTCATCTTAATTTTTAGAAAAATAAATCAAAATGATATCAAGAATATCATTGTGATCCATACTCAAGAAGAAAAACCTTCTCACCAGCACTAATTTTCAGGAGTGGCAAAGGTGCCTTTGGGTTATCCTTCTCTATGAGAGAAAATTTTTTGTGCTATAAGAGCCTTTACCAGTTGTGCCTAGAAATAAGGCTATTGATGAGGAACTCTCTGTGTACGAGAAACATCTGAATGATGCTACAGATGTTTAGTGCCTCATGCTATCATCCATAACCAATGAGTTCTTGAAGAAATATGAGGAAATGTATTCTTATAGCAAGATGTTTCACCTTCAATATCTCTATCAAGAGAAGGTGAGACAGAAGATGTACGAGATCTCTAACGCTTTGTTCATTACTAGTCTTGGAGAGTCTATGCTAGCTGGACCACATGTAGTCACTCTTATTGGCTACATTGAGAATTTGGAAATCTTAGGGATTAACATCTCAGATGAGTTGCGTATAGATCTCATACTATCATGGCTGACCAAGACCTTATCTAGTTTTATTGTGAATTATAATATGAACAATAACGAGAAGAGTATATCAAAGCTTCTTACCCTAATTCACTGTGTTGATAATGACATGGGGCGTGAAAAACCCACAGTTCATATGGTGAATAGGAAGAGGAAGGACATGGAAAAGGGGCCTAAGATTTATAAATAGTCTAAAGCTCCTGAGCACCATCCGACCAAGAAGAAGATAATCTAGAGGAAGGGCAAGGAAAAGGAGTCAGTATGATTTGCATGTGGCAAGTCATGCCACTGGAAGAGGAACTGCACCCAGAGGCAAGGGTAGGCCAAAGTTTCATTCATTATCGAGTGAAATCTTTCCATTTCTACACATTGGATATTAGATATTACTTATGGAGCTCACATATATATTCAAAATTAGTAACCAGGTTGAATTAGAAAAATTTATAGAGGAGATGTGGATCTACGAGCTGCCAATGGTGTGAGGTTAAATGTTCTTGTCATTGGTGACTACAACCTCACATTTCCAATGAGAATGATTTTAGTTTTTCATGGATGTTATTATATACCTAGTGTTACCAAGAACATAATTTAAATATCAAGTTTAGATATAGATAGATTTATTTTCAATTTTGGAAATAAATGTTGTTAATTTTATAAGCACAACATATGTTATGGTATGGAGAATTTAAATAACAGACTATATGTATTAAATTAGGGGAACCAAGTGTTGTAAATTGATAACAAACCAAGTTCACATGACTAATACAACACACAATTGTGGCATCATTGCCTTGGTCATGTAAATGAGAAGCGCTTGTCAAATCTCTATCGAGATGGTTATTTAGACTCTTCCGAGCTAAAACCACTAAATAGATTTCATGCTTGTTTACAAGGGAAAATGAGCAATCAACCCTTTGGTGGATAAGGTGAAAGGGACATATATATTATAGTATTGGTAAACACTAATGTGGGTGCACCATTTCCATTAGAAGCTAGAGGTATAAATTATTACTTCATTAATTTTACTGATGACTTGAGTAGATATGGCTATATCTACTTAATGAGGTATAAGTTTGAGTCCTTTGATAAATTCAAGGAGTTAAAGAATGAAGTATAGAATCATCTTGGTAAGAAGATAAAGAATCTTTGATCGGATCAAGGTAGAGAATATCATAACCAATAGTTCATCGACCTTTTATAGGATTCTGGGATTCTATCTCAACTCACTCCACCTTATACACCACAGTGGAATGGGGTTAGTGAAAGGAGTAACTGTACCTTGTTGTACATGGTATGTTCGATGATTAGTCATGCAGATCATCCATTATCCTTTTGGGGATAGGTATTGAAAATTGCATCATACACATTAAACCAAGTACCAATTATGGCATCAAATTGTATGCCCTTCGTGCTATGGAGTGGAAAGAAACCCAATTTATCACATACACGTGGATGGGGATGTGAGGCATCTATTAAGGCTTTCTCATGAAACAAACTAGAACCCCAAGTCAGGAAGTGTATCTTTATAAGGTATCCCAATGAAACAAAGGGATACAACCTATAAAACCCCTCAAATAAGAAAGTGACTATTACCATATAGGTTGTCTTTCTTGAGAGGGAGCACGTCCTCAAAAAGGATAGTAGGAGAAATATTGACTTCGATGAATGTGACGCTCAAGATACAAAGGATTTGGTACAGGAACAAGTTCCATAGGTCCCCATGGAAGAGTTATTTCCAAAAACATAAGTACCGCGTAGGATCACAAGATAGGTAAGGTAACCATAGAGATATGGTTTCCTTGTCACCGAGGATGGTGACTCATTATTGTTAGACAATGATGAACCTATATCCTATAAGAAAGTAGTATAGAGCTCAGAAGCTAAGAGATGGCTAGAAGCTATGAATTCTGAGATGGATTCCATGTATCAGTACCAAGACTAGTTTATGGTCGATGCACCGATTGATGTAAATTATATTGGGTGTAAATGGGTATTCAAAAAGAAATTGGACATTGAAGGTAAAGTTATTATCTATAAAGAAATTCTAGTGGATAAAGGTTTTAAACATCATCAAGGAATTGAATATGATAAAACATTTTCATCAGTTTCCATGTTTAAATCCATAAAAATCATACTTGTCATAACAGCTTTCTATGACTATGAGATTTGGAAGATGGATGTCAAAAACTACATTACTTAACAGGAACCTTCATGAATATGTCTATATAACACAGCCGGAAGGTTTTGTGACACTAGGTGATGCTAAAAGGGTATTCAAGTTGTAGAGATGCATTTATGGATTAAAGTAAGAATCAATATCATGGAACATTTGATTTCATAAATCCATATGATAATTTGGTTTCATTAATAATGAATGTTATCTATGCATTTATAATCATTTTAATGGAAATGCAGTTTTTATCCTAGTAGTGTATGTTAATGATATATTTCTTATTGGAAACAACATACCAGTCTTACAGTCAGTCGAGGACTGGTTGAATAAGTGCTTATCCTTGAAGGACGTAGGCAAATAAGCCTACATTCTAGGGATCAAGATCATTCATGATAGATCCAAGAGGTTTCTTGGATTAAGTCAAATTACATATATTGACCACATACTAAATAGATTTAGTATAGAAAAATCTAAAAGGGTATTGTTTCCAGTGTCACATGGTATACATATTTCCTTGAAAATGTGTCCCCAAACACAACATGATAAAGATAGGATGAGTAAGATTCCATACACTTCAGTGATAGGATCTATCATGTATTTCATGTTATGTACCAGACTTGATGTTGCATATGCACTGATCATGGAAGGTAGATATCAAGTAGATATAGGTGAACAGTATTGGACTGCCATCAAGACTATCCTTAAGTATCTGAGAAGAACTAAGGATCTGTTCCTGGTGTATGGGGGAGATGAGGAGCTTATCATCAGACGGTATGTCGATGATGGTTTTCAGATAGATCAGAATGATTTGAAGTCGCAATTCAGATATGTTTTCAATCTCAACATAGGAGCTGTGAGTTAGAAGAGTTTAAATCAACCAAATATCACTGATTTTACAGTAGAGTCTGAATATATAACGGCTTCTGATGTATCCATGTAATCCATATGGATTTGGAACTTTGTCTAGGAGCTGTATTTGGTGCCTAGAAGTAAATATCCCATTACATTGTATTGTGATAATGTTGCAGCAGTGGAACGTTCAAAAGAGACAAGGCCACATCAACGAACAAAGAACATACTCTAAAAGTATCACCTCTTGAGTAATTTTTATCAAAGGGGTAAAGTTACAGTGATTAGAGTATCTATGAAATAGAACATGGTGAACCCTTTGACTAAAGTCTTATCTCAGCAGAAGCATGAATATCATGTGAGAGCTAGCAGACTGAAGGTTGTTAGTGGTTGGCTCTAGTGCAAATGGGAGTTTGATAGAGTTGGTTCCCTGGAAACCAACTTCACTGTACATTATGATCAATCATTATTCATTGGATGAATATTAAAAAACACTTTATTATATAATGATTATTCTTATGCATGACATGGTATGTGATAATTTCCTATGAATAGTTGTCATATTAAAGGTCATAGCGGATCCCTGCTATGATGAGAACCCGAAAGTACCATGACACTATTATTGAATATATGTTCTATGGCTAGATGATATCATTTTAGGGGACACAAATGATATAGGCTATCAGGGGTAAGGACTCATGAATATTTGAAGCACCTTATCTTGGTATGCGACCTTGGTAATATATAAGAAGATATTATGAGAACAAGACCCACCTGTAGAAAATAAACATTAATAATTTTCATTGGATGTTCCTATCTACGGATGTGTGTATTGGTCCTTAAATTTGATATTATTATTAATGGGTATTATGACTTGAACACTTAGATATATTGTTGAAAATTGTGACGATAGATGTTCACAAAGAGGTAGGATATGTTGGGTGCATCATGAGTAATACTGCATTAATGAATAATTCCAGAATGAATTTTTCACTTCTATGGAAGTAGATATCTTAGGTCCTTTGATGGAAATGATACATCCTAACTAAATCCATGTTCATAGTGTTATCTAGTAAAGTTCAATTTCGAGAAGTCAAATAATAAGAAATTGAGAACACGGGTTTATGGCACTCACATGAAACCCACTTGATTGGAGATATTAGGATAAAGGGATTATATTTCATGGTAAGCATTTGTTTGATGTGACATGACATTGTGACATCAACTTCTTTCTCTTGGATTCCTTGACCCGTTGCTAGACCGTAATCTTGGACTTTAGGCAATCCATCCTTTTGCCAATGAGAAAGATCCCTAGAGGGGAACACCCTAAGTCTATCCATTATCTTAGTTAAATAATTTATTTATTTAATAGGTTTAATAAATATTATTCCTGGTTGTGGTTTAATAATTATTCAATTAGGCCTGATCACATTTATTTCATCACTGGTTATTCGAGAGAATATATTATGGAAGGAATATTTATTTATTAGTGAATAATGTAGTTATATTTATTTAATAAATAAATAGTCATTATTCAGGGTCTAGTAAATATTTATGAGGATTGGCGGACCAATTTATGGGTCTAGTGAGAAATAATATTAAATATTATTTGGTTTAATAATATTAAATATTATTTGGTTCAATAATATTTGAATATAACATGCAAGTTAAGCACATGTCATGGAAATAACAGAATTTTTATTATTATTTGACATGGGGTTTTACATGGAATAATAAATTAAGTAATGGAAATTATGCTAATTATTTATTATTACCTAGTGAATTAAATTCCCCATTATGTTATTATTCTCTATATAATCCAAGGGGTCATTCGACTAACTAACCAAAAAAATTGTGTGCAAAACATCCTTGGAGAAAAGTGCTCGAGCCTAGAGAACTCTTCCCTCTCTAAGAACTCTCTCGACAACAAGATAGATCCTCCTCCACCGGATCAAGGAGACTGCTTTGGAAGTGATTCTCATGGTGATTGAAGGTGGACATTGCAAGTGCAAGGATCTTCCACACTAGCACTTGGAGACTCCTTCGGAAATTTCTGGAGATATATGGAGCACATGTGGTTCACCTCTAGATGATTCCTATCCTTTGGTTCTACATCACAAGGAATCCTCAACTTAGACCAATGGTTAGATTCATCAACAAAGAAAGAATCACCATGAAGGTAACTCAATAATTTAATTAAATTTATTATAAACAAAATATTCCAGTCCTCTTTTATAGGTTCTGGGTTCTCTCCTTTGTCTTTTATCTTTGATTCAATTCCATGGATATTATCGTTCATCATTGTATTCATCCAATATTAATCATAGATTATGTAAATTTACAAATATGGGTACATTCCCATCTCGTGCTTTCATTGTTCCCCAAACCTACAAAAATAATCTTGCATTTTGGAAAAAATAAGTCATAAGTAGATATTACTTGAAAACATTCTTTCCAAAATATAAAGGTTTTACTTTTCATATAGAATATAATTTTAATATTTTTTAAGGAAATAATGCAATCAATATAAAGAAAATAGTCCAAAAATAATAATTTATAAATGATCATGTTTCAGAGATGGGGAAAATAACCAATCTTTAATAAAAAATTCAAATTAAATAAAGAAAACATATTTAAGATATATTTATGTTTTTAATAGGAAAATATATTTAATGGATGTATGTTAAATAAGTTAAGAACAATTTTATTACTCAAATAACCATTCCCACTTAAAAAGTAATCATTTTTTAATGACGTAAAAAAATTCTCTTTAGTTTTTAGGAAAATCATACAAAAAATTACCATGTTAAGAATGAAAAAATCAATAATTATGATCATTAACATAATAAACATAACAACAATGATAGGAAACCATCATAAAATACTCATAAACTATCATGAAATATCTATAAACTAATTTACAAGGAATAATCAAATCACAACCATCAGGGGAACACCTAAAATCCTAGGAGATAATCTATGACAATGCCAAAATAGAATTCATATATTTGTTGTGGTTGATGTGATTCAACTACCTAAACACATATTTTTCCCCCACCTGATCTGACCAAGATAGAAAATATCTTTAAGAGAGTATAGTTTTAACCTATGTCCACTAGACAAATTATAATCATAAACTACAAAAGTAATCATGCCTAGATTTCTAACCTAGCTTCCCAAGGATTCTTGTGAAATGTAAGTGGAGGTGAGAAATAAAAATATAAAATATAAAACTATAAAAAAATAAACATCAATTATAATAAAACCATGCCTCTAAACACCCTTCATAGAAGTATCTCCTTTTAACAAGAATATTAATATAATAACCATAACCATTAACCATCAAAAATACATCAATATCACATGGAATAAATATTACCTTTTAACTTTTACATAAACAAAATTAAGAGATTTATTCAAGGGTATGAAAATAATAATCATATTAAAATATGATCAAGTAGACATAGTATTTTAGAAATATAATTATAGTAATCAATTACAACATTTTATAACTTACCATAAAACCTTTATTCAATAGGAAAAACAATTCAAATATAACTCTTTATAAGAAAACACCTTTAAAAGTAACTAATAATGGAATTATATTTTTAAAACCTAAATGAAAGCCTGATTTTGATTCGTTAAAATTAATAATAAATCATTTCCTAATATATTACTCAATTAAAACATGAAATACTATGGTTGGAATTATTGTAAACATCTTGTTGGAACTTACTTCATAAAAACTAGTTTTCAACATTAAAGCATAAGAAATCCCCTTTACACCAAATGAAAATCAAGGAAGCAACTAAATTATTTTGAAATTAAATAAATATATATAACTAATATTACATTTATATCATTGAAATCATGGTTTTAAGACAATAAATCTCTCATTGTTTAAAATTTAAAGGAAAATCCATCGAGAATTCTACATCAAATCATTGAACTAGTAGATAATGGTTTTTATTCCACTTAAAGAGGTAAGACAAACCCTTAATGGATCATTAAAAAGTGTAAGACATATAAATACTCAAAATTATTTGAGAAAAGCATAAATAATATCTTCCATGGATGAGGATAATAGATAACATGTTGAAATAATAATATTAATAGGTTAAAGGAATTCGGGAATCGATGTAGATCACTTTACCTGAATATTCAACACGAATGGATGAAGAAATCCATGATGAGGAAAAAAGAGAAGGTAGGAATGAATGAGGATGGTGCCTAAGGTATAGAGAATTCTAGTGGAGAAATAAAAGGGGATAAAAAATTTTAATTCAAGAAATGAAAATAAAAATAGTTTTTCATATTTTTAAAGTATGGACAGCTCACACATTTTGGCCATACAATTTGGGAAATTGTTTGTCAACTGTGTGATAAAAACTAGACTCAAGTTTTGAACCTCCATGGTTACACTGCAAAGATAATCCTAACCATGAAAAACCATGTACTAGCTACTAAAATGGGATTTCACCCTATATATGATTAAATCACATGGTTACTCTTAATTGTTCTCCAATAGTGCATCACCTCTAAATTGGAAATATTACTACATAAGATTACATCATAAGGTTATTATTAACCATATACTGACCATGTGTTCACTATGGAGCCTAATAATTTCCTAATATTTTGAAAATTCATATCTTATAACCTATAATTCCATGAAAATCAATAATTAAATAAAATAATTAGAAATAGTGACATCGGGGTATCACAATTTTTCCTATTGTATCACTTTAGGTACCTAGAAAGTCACTATAGAATATATTGATCAAACTATGGATGAGGACTAACCTTATAATTTTAGACATGACACTAAATACCAAAGGACCCCATAAAAATTACTAAGGTATGATATCCCACACTGATATGTATACAACCATTAAAGAAGCTTTTGAGGTTGCAATAAGATATCGGGTACCTTCCTATTTATACAAAGGTAATGTTTACAATATGCACCAAACTTCTCCCATATATAAGTAACCATAAGGGATATTAAACCAAATTACTGAAGATAATAGAAATCCAAATGACCCTTAGTCGGTTACTTGGAAAGGCTAGTCTTATGATAAAATATTATAGATAGTTCATTTGATAAATAACTGTCAAAACTTTTATTTAGGAGATCGTACATCTAGATTGGTGTGAATGTGTTATCATCGGAAAATAAGGATAGTCTCGCACTACTTCCTTATCAAGTAAAATTAAGGTACATTCCATGATATTTCCTTATTATAAGAATGATATCATATATGGTGGTATCTACGCTATATTATGTTTCCCTATAATACACTGACTCTCGTAATCAGTCAGTTATTCTCAAAGACTCAATACAATAGAAATGGACACAAAATTACCAAAATAGAGGTGTTATTTCAACACTTAGGTAATAAACTTCTATTAAAATATTGATAAAACCAATAATTAAAATATAATTCCTAGATACTCTTCCTTAATGATTTAGAAACACTATTGGAGAGTAATTCCAACAATGGGATTCAAGAATTTTACTGTAATTAAATGTCTAGAAATTAATTTACCTATAATGAAAATAACCTTAAATTCAAATTAATTTTGATAATATTATACATTAAAAAAATATAATAGGAAGTACCTTAAGAAGGTGTTATATCATCATCAGGTTCAGTAGGTTGAACCTAGGGATCCTTATAAGAAGTAGATATGGATCAATATTTCATATGAAATTACCCTTTATAAAACCTTCATAGATTACCCAAATTGCTATATCTATGTAAGGTTTTAGGATATTTCCTGACATAAATTATATTTATGACTTTGTTTTCCGTATTAAAAGAATACCAAGGATTTATAACTAGAAAAATTTGATGAAATAAATGGGATGGCTTCTTGATACAACTACCCAATTTACCCAACTCAATATACTCTATTTCTACTATTGTAATTCCCTTTACCACCCTTGGGTACAAATGAAATATTAATCACCTCAGGAACTCTAGTCATAACTACCTCAACCCTAACTTCCTACTTCACTACCTCTCTATAAGAGGTCAATCCAAAAAATGATACCTTTAGTTGAAAACCTATAAAAAAAATATTAAAATACTAATCTTTGAAATAATAATCTAAGACAAGCCGAGGTTATTATAATACTATGTCATCAAAGCAATGAGTATACTCTAAAAACCATAATTCAAAATGCTTGAGGTAATACAATTCCATCACCTTAGATACTTTCACGGTTTCATTGTAATATTGTTGTATGAAAAAATTCGTCAAAGATTCATATGAATAGTTCTATTATGTCTTGGTTTTAATTATAGACATCCATCACTTCCAACTTGGACCACCAACCTTAAATGTGGTGAAATTGAGTTTATGTGACTCTAGAAGATTGATAAGGATGAAGGTCTTCTCATTGTTCTTTAGACACACCTCTGATTCCTAAGAACCTTAGTTACCATGAAAGATAAAATGAATCAAATTATAAAACTCTTGAACAAAGAATCTAGGTCTTAATAGGTTAGTAATAACACTATCACCCAAAGTTGAAGTAGAAAAAACAACTAACATAGATAAACATTGATCAATTGGAGAGTTCAATTGAGGAGAACCTCCTACAGCTCCTACTTGAAGTTCTATAAGAAATTTTATGGTTCATACTCTAAAATAGTCATAAATTTATGAAATAATAAAAAAATTCCTTAAAATTTAATATAAATAAAACCAAATATAAAAAAATTATCAATTTAAAAATACCATTATAATTCAACAAACACTATAATGGTACTTTTCAATTATTTAAAAAAAATTCAAAACATAAAATAATATTATTATTCTTATGAAATAATTATAATTACATTTATAATATAATTTACAAAATTATAAAATATATTTATGATATCTAAAATATTTAATCAGAAAGATTTTACAAAAACACCTTTTAAAATAAATTACTAGAAATACCTCAAATGCCTTATAATAGGTAAAAAAACAAAAAAAAGTATTTAAATGTTTTCACATATAATAACATTTAATAAATAATAAAGTATTTTCCATAAAACTCCATAATTAAAGATCTATAATTTTATTCCACTCCTTTTTCACATCAACAAATTGTCTTAGAAATATAAAACATCACTTTAAAGTTTAAATCATTTGATAACACATTTTGAAAACTATGAAACTAAACCATTGAAAATCAATATAAAATGTCAAAATATTAAATACCAATCCTAATAAATTTAAATAATATTTAAACCCCATTAAAATCATATCAATTATTCTTAAATTAATAATAAAATAAAATAATAATGACATAGAATCATAAAGAATAAAAAATTAAGAATTTGAAAATATATATATATAATTTTGAATGATTTTCTCACACTATTTAAAACCATGAAATAACCATAAGAAGTATACTAAAATTTTCCTAAAACTGGTTTCATAGTATGTGAACTATTTTCCATACCATGCACAATAACTGTGTGACCGTGTATTTCTTCCCATTTTTTACAATGCATAATGTATTTTTTCAAAATAAATCATAAAACATCAATATAAAAAACAAATAATTAAATAAAGACTAAATGTATCAATAATAACTGAGATAAAGTATTTAATATGAGATATAAATCCAGAATACCCCTAGTAACTGAAGGTTCAGTATGAAAAATTTTATCTAGACACGTACTCATATTTATCCCTTGAGCTTTGCAGTCTTATCTCTTATATACCCTAACTCACCAAATAAAAAAACTAGTTTCTAATGCCATTTTTCAAAAACCAACATGGTTTAACCACCCACATTACTCTAGTTTTATTTTTTCAAGGATAAAGCACATTCTCAATCACCATAATCTAGAAATCAGTTTTATCGCATCAATATATACATCATTAGAAACAATTTCACCAAATAAAACAACAATAAACCCATAAATTCTACTTGGTAGTTTGGTATATCATACCCATAAGTTAGAGATGCGCACATATAAAATAATTAGTTTCTATAATAAAGAAAAACCAAACAATTCATAAGAGTACAAATATAATAATATCAACCCATAAATAAAACTAATAAATATATCCAAAAAATATGAACATCACAATGGTTAAAATTCAACACAACAACAAATATAGGACCAAAAAGATAAAAAATAAAATTTAAAGGAACATTATGTTAAAGTGGTATGATATATAAGAAGTTATTATAATGTATAACTGAACAAGATCAAAAATAGAATGTCCTAATAACCTATCTCTATGCATAAAGTGAATAATCATCACTTGCTACCTCCAAAATACATGAACCAATCTATGATCACCTTATATATCTATTTTGTACCTATAAATAACCTTTAATATATATAAGATTTAAGAAATAATTCCTAGTAGTTATCCTCCCCATTCCTTATTCATAACATTTAAAAGAAAATCCATTCCACGCTATTTTTAAGTACAATTATAAAAGTAAACTTTCATTTTGGACAAAATAATTCACAAGTGTCCATTACTTGAAATCATTATTTCCAAAATACAAAAGTTTCACTATTAAATTAGAATATATATTTAATTTTTTTAGGAAAAAATATATTTGATGAAAGTACAATTGTTCAGAACCATATTTTAAAATACACATGTTTAAGAGATAAATGAAATAAACCAAGCTTTGATAAAATTTAAATATTTGATAATGAAAAGATATTTTATATGTATTTATTCTTTAAATAGGATAAAAAATTTCAGGAATATAAGTTAAATGAGATATGAAAATTTTTATTACTGAAATAACCATTCCTACATAAGAAGTAATCATTTTTTATAGAGTAAAGAAGGAATCTTTTTAGGTTTTTATGAAAATAATACTAACTTAATTTCCATTTCCAGAATAGAAACATCAATTATAATGATAATTAGTATAAAAAATATAAAACCAATGATAGGAAACCATCATAAAATATTCATAAATAAACTATAATGAAATAACTATTAATCAACTAGCATAGAATAATAAAATTGTAACTATCATGGGAAAACCAAGGAGATCTGGAGACAGTATAGGAAAACACCAAAATAGAATCCATCTAATCGGAATGCCTAATTCGATTCAACTACATAAACACTTGGTTTTACCCAATATAGCCTAACCAAGAGGTAAAATTCCCTATGTAGAGAATAGTCCTAACTTGGGACCACTTTCTAGAGTGTAATCTTAAACTTATGTATTACTCATAGAAAGATTTTATATCTATCTAACCAAAGATTCCCATGACATATAAATGGATTTGATAAATCAAATGTTAATATGTAGAAATATATAAAAATAGAAATCAATTATAACACACATTCACCTCTGATCACCCTTCATAAAAATATCCCATTTTATTAAAAATATTTATATAATAACCATAACAATTAACCAAAAAAATCTATCAACATCACATAATATAAATATTACTTTTCAACTTGTATATAACCAACAATAAGGGGATTTATTAAAGGGTATAAAAATATCAAATAATTTGAAAATATGATCAATCATACATAAAATTTCAAAAATATTCTTATTTTCAACAATTATCAAGTTTTAAAACTGTCAAACTTTCCATTATTCAATACAAAACAAAAACAATTCAAGTATAACTTGCTAATATAAATTGCCTTTAAAAGTAAGAAAACATGGCATTATATTTTTAAAAACAATAATGGATGCCCAATTTTAATTAATCATAACTCATAATAAATAATTTCCAAAAAGATACCTCAATTAAAATAGGAAAGATTATATTTATAATTAAATTAAACACCTTATGGGTGTTTCCTTCATAAAAACTTGTATTAAACCTGGAAGTATAATAAATCCAATTTATACTAAATGAAAATCAATAAAGAAACTAAATTATGTTGACATAATATAAATATATATACTTAATATAAACTTTAAACTATTCAAAAAATAGGTTGAAGAAAAGTAAGCACTCAAGGTTTTAAATTTAAAGGAAAATACATGGAGAAACTTACCTCAAATCATTTAATTCATAATAAATGGTTGTTATTCCACTCAAGCGGGTAATATAACCCCTAAAAAGATAATAACACACTTTAAGATAGAAAACCCCTCAAAATAATTCTATAAAACCATAAACCCTAGCCTTCATAGATAAGGAGTATCAAGAATATAAAAAATAAGGAAGAAGAAATGGGAGGATAAATCCATGATGAATGAAAAAGAAGAAGAAAAAAGAATGATGTAGGAAAATAATTTGGTTCATGAGGGGTCGAATGGGGGATGAAAAGGATCCAAAATAATCTTAAATCAAGAAGCAGTAAACTTAGAATTTTATAATTTTAAAATATGGATAACTCACATGTTTTGGACACTCAATTTGGGAAACTGTGCACTTATCATATGATAGCTACTATACTCAAGTTTTTCACAAACATGGTTAGATTTCATGGTTACTTATAACTATTTTTTAGTTTTTGTAATGATATTTCAACCTATATATGATTAAACTGCATTGTTACTCTTAACCATGCACAAAGCATGCATCACCTTAGAACTGGAATTCTCATTATTTAACATTAGATCACGTGATTACTAAAACCTATTCATTGTTCTTGTGATGAATTTGTAGCCTATAAATTTAACAAAAAAATAAAACTCAAACTCCTCCAATTCCATGAAAATGAATAATAAAATAAATTAATAAGAAAAAGTAACATCAGGGTTTCACACTTCAATTAAAAATGGGTTTATAAAGTAATGCAGTGATGTAGTAACATACAATGTTATATTACCCAAATATAAACATTGGTCTAATATGATATTTTATCCCATGTTGGTATAGTCCATTCTCTATAGTACTTAGATTTTCTATAATGCCTCTAAAATTTAGGTACGGGATCTTTGGCCCTCTGGCCCCAGGGAAGGGGTCACTACACTCTATAATCCTCAATGAACTCATCTTGTAGGACTAACTATGAAATTTTTCATACTATTGTTTAGTATTTAGAGTAGAAGAAAACATAAATGTATCTAATAAATCAAGCCCCTCTATTACAACATGATGCACATTTTTAACTTATAGAATGCGCTTTTCATTATACTAAACAAAATGGACATAAAATTAACATAAGGATTTATTCTAATATATTAAAAATTAATTGGTAGTATTTTTTATAGTTTTAGTATAATCTTAGTTAATTGGATCAATTTTGACTATCTGATGAAAATTTTTAAGTTAAAATAAATTTTAAGTAGAAAAATGTACTTTTTAAAAATATGGAATAAAAATTGAACATTACATTGATGAGGGATTTATTTCTATAGGTTAAAAATGAATCTATGATCATTTTTAAAGATTTTAATAACAATATGATATCTTCTACTTAGTTTTGTAACCATGTTATGTGTTTTTAAGTTAAAAACAAACTTTATCTTGAATAACACACCTTTATTCATCTAAACCCCAAATATTTGATTGATTTATGGTCCATCCCTGAAAGTAAAATTTTATTTAGTAATATTTTTTATATATTTTTGAAATAATACAATAATTATTACTTGGTTTTGACAGTGGGACATTTTTTAAGTTAAAAAAATTAACTTAATTAACACACTTTTATTCAATCCAAACATAACATGCATTAGAAAACCATGTGGTTTATTCCTATATAAAAAATAATTGATAACTATTTTAGAGTTCCATGTAATGGTAAAAACCTTTCCAGCCTTTTGTTTGTATTTTTCCAAGGATTTTTGGTGTTTAGATGGAGTTTGGAAGTGTTTAAAATGCCAGATAGATGTTTTGAAATTCAAAGGGTCACTATGCCCTGGTGGTGGGTGTGGTTGGGGCCATTTTGGGTTGTTCATGGTCGAGACCTGACTTTTTAGAGCTATATGTGTGGTTCTTGGTTAACCATGGCCATAAACATGGATTTTCATTACATTTTTTAATCCATGTTAGTCATTGATTCCTCCTATACAAAATGGACAGCACCAAAATTCCTATGGTGGGTGTGTCATCAGGCATGGCGTCTTGGAGGGTCACCTATCTGAAATGGGTATGAGGGAATGGCTTGTCTGACCATTTTGGAAACTATAGAAAGGTTAAAATAGCTTGGGTGTGGGAAACATTCCCATGTAGAATCCATTTTACGGTAGAATTATCAATAAACCATGTCCATGGCTAGTACATGGTGGTTGTCATGCTTGTTTTAAAAGGGATTAAATTTTTGTTGTTATTAATGGATCTTAACTGGTTCAAAGGGGGAAATTTTTATGATGTTATAGGGATTTTAAATTCAACTTTGATCCATTATTTTCTCTTATTAATCAATCCACACCCCTCTCTTTGAAGTTCCTTCGAATTCCATATGGTCTTTATGAACCTAGGGTGTGGTCGGTCAATCTCTTTCATTGAGCCTCTATTGACATAATGTTCATTGGGAAGTTTTGGTTCTACACACCTTTGAGACCTATGATCGACTCCTTGATAATTCTAACCCCTTATTTGTGGATAATCAAACACTCTTGGTCAAAGATACCTTCTTCTTCCTCTTTCTTTCCTTCATTCATTCTTCCTTTTGTTCAGGTGGTCATTGAACCAATTCACTCAGTTTTTTGGGCTGATATCTGAGAATGTTTTGTTAGTGACTTACGGTAGTTAGGTTTTCGTGAACCTTCCTTTATCTTGGTAGTGTTTCCTTCGAAAGTGGTTGAACCTCAATCATGAGCTCTTTCAAGGATAATATTAAACTTATAAAACAAAGTAGGGGATAAATTTAATGTCCTTATTTTATATTAAATCATAATGTTATAATTATTTATCTCATTGGATAGTAGTGTAATTAAACTTAATGAAGATTAAATTGTATTAATTAAATAATTGGTTTTGTAATTGAGATGTAGTGATTGTATGTGTTTATGTCGTGATAATGGTTTTCCTCGTGATTTACTAGATAGTGTGTAATCTATATTTATGATTTGGTAAACATGTGTGTTATTCTTGAAGTTAGATAAAGAACATAAATCCATAAATTCTTGTTGAAAAAATAAAAAAAAATAGTCATGTTTAATTTGTTACCTGTATTCCTTGTAATTTGATGGAAAAAGAAAGTTCTGATTAAATCTTGTTTAAATAATGTGTAGTTATTTATATTTGATGACCTATGTTGTATGTGGTTGTATCTTTTGATAAATAAAATAGTTAATTCAAGATAGTAATCAATTTTATTTTTGATAATGATAATTATTTTGGGTCGAGTAGGCACGTTTACTTATGAGGGTTGGATTCATTTGTATAAGGTCTTGAATAATATGTTGACTATTTATTTTTTTCTTGTTACCTTGTGTGTTTTCTATTGATGGGGATCCTTGTTATGAAACATGATGTAAGCCTGGTATGGATGATGGTTTAGATATAATAATCATGGAGGCCAAGGTGGTGACAGAATTTGATGTCTATGGTGTAGAGATACATGGTTATATGAATAGTGGTGTTTGGGATGGAACCAGGACTGATGGAGTAGGTTGAATATGGTCTCACCCATTATTTTATGTGATATAAGATGGTATGATTACTTTTTAAATAATTCATATAAAATGTAAGAAGCCAGAGTTTCTTATTTTTATGAATTTCATTCCCCACTTCTTAAAGTAGCAGGTTGTGCTTATTTATAAATATTTCATGGTAGCTTAGGTTGAGTTTGAGATTACCTAGAATTATGGAATGATAATTAATATTAAGAAATTTAATACATGGTTTTGGAGACTTAATGGAATACTAAATGATGATAAATCTTGATAAACCATTGAGGATATCGGTTTATAAATGGAAGGAATGATTTGGTTGGTAATTAAATAATAATAAATGTTTGATAAAATAATTAATTAAATGAAAATTTATTGAAATATTTGTGTGCTTGAAGAATATCTAGTTCTTATAAGTGGAAACTAATTGTTTGAGATATGATATATGTAATTGATGTTAAGGCTAGGTAGTTCCCTATAGTTTGGTTTGTAAGCTATACCTAGGCTCTTATTTTATTTTACTTTATATGTTACCCCACCCATTTTGGTTGGGATATCAACACCCAGTGGACTCTGGGGGAGTTTTCTCTAACATCCAGGTTAGTTAGAAACTGAATTAATGAATTTCCCCCATTTCCCTACTCTCTTATACTATTATTATTATATTTTCATGGTGGTTACCTTTACCATACATGTGTGTAGAGTTCTATAATGGATTTTGGTTATTTTCATACATATGTATATATAGATATATTATTTTAAGGATCATTATAGTATATTGTGTATGGGATTTATTGGTTTGAGATATATTACATGACATGTAGGTTGTGTCGGATCCCATATAACTACTCATTTACTATCTAGAGATGTGGATGTTGATAATGAGATGATGAGATTCACAAGGTGCATGTTATGTTAAAGTTTCCCAGGTGTCTTCATACATTCATTTTCTTTTAGATAGAGAATTATTTGGACATGTAATGTTGGGGAAGAGAAACAAACTAACGAGGAAGTGGTAATGGGGTACCTTCACTTGATATTATATTGAATATTATATTATTACATATATGTGAAACTTAGTGAGTGATCCATAGTGATGATAGGAAATTATCATACCTTAATAAGAGACAAGTTAGTAATACTTATTGTTCATTAAGATTTAGTATGATCACTTTATGTTTTTGATGAGATAATTCTAGGAGGCTCCAACTGAGTATACATCTTATTCTCACCCTATGTAAAAATGAACTATTTTTTAGTTTTGTAGAAGATGTTTGGTGATCAGGTTAGACATTACTAGGTTGTGGAGTTATTATAGATCTTCTTGGACTTGACGTCACTGTCATGGACTTCCTATTTGGTTCTTATAGTTTCTTTTAGAGTTAATCATTTCTATGTAATTACATTGATGTTTTTGTATCTCTTTTTATCTTTTTTATGAGTAGGATTTGTTGGGTGGTTCTATCTTATCTCGAATTCCTCAAATCTTAAAGAGTAATACCTCCCATTTTTGGGTATGATATACCCTTAATGCTTTTTTCCAACTCATGGCCTATTAAAGGTGGGATTCATTCATTATTATCTATATTTTATTATTATTTTCCTCAGATGGGTACCATTGGGGGGGAGGGGTTTATGAAAATATGGTAATAAAGGGTTAGTTTTAGGTATAATATGGAGTTTGGAGATAGGTACATGTAAGGATTTCATGGGATGGTAAAGAAATAGTGTCAGATAATCCAAGTATGTAATTTAAACAATAAATACTGGATATGAAATAGGTAGTTAGGGCCCCAGGATATCTGATGCATGGACTTTAAAGCTTATTAAGCCTACTAAAAATTGATACTTTTTGTGAGGTAGATACCTTGGAAATGATTGTGTATCATTATTGTTTGCATCTATGTTTTAACGGGTAGAACTTGGGTTTAGGTTGAACCTTAAATAATAAATATTAATTAACTAATATTAAATATTCCATATTATAGGTTTATAAGTCCCAAATAATTTTTTATTTTATAGTTATAGATCTAGGCTAACATCCTCATCAGGTTCATGCCAAAAATGCTTAGTAGGATGTGTTAGTGGATCACCATAGAGTTGAGGTCAACAACAATGAGACATGGGAGAGGAAACTATGAGAGTTTTATCACAAATTCTTAAAAATTATGATGGATCTATTATAGACTCAGTGATAGAAGACTGGCTGGAGGATGTGAAGATATCCTTCAGTTCGATTTGTGCTAAGGAGTATTGTGTTTCATTGGCAGTGATGATACTATATAGGGTATCCATGAAATGTTGGTTTTTCTTCTATAGGGATCGTGAAGAGTCTACTATTTCATGGGATATGTTCTAAGATCAGTTCAAAGTCAATTTTATTTCATCAACCACATAGATGGCCAGTATCTAGCAGAAACTTACCCTTTGATAGGGTATCTCCAACATGTGGGAGTTTGGGATCCACTTCAGAAACCTTCCTTGATATGTGTCATCCCTGCTGCCAAATAAGAAGATTGAGGAAAGGAATTTTGAGGAGGCTTGTTTTCTAGAAATTTTTTCTAGGTAAACCTATTAATATCTTCATCATATCATGAGGTATTGGAAAGAGTATAGGTTTTTTATAAGATGTTTAATAGAACTAGATCATCATGATAGGGGTGTAATTCATATTATCCACATAGAAGATTTGTGGTATATGGTTCCTAGTTGACTGGATAGAAGGGTTTTCAGACATCCATGGGTAGGTGCCAACCCTCTTTACCTTGTAAATCTAGGGTTAGTGCCTCTCAAGGCCATTCCAAGGTATTAGATTCCTTTTTTATTTTATAGGTTGTGGTTCTCACTAGAAATATTTTCTGACCTTTTAGAGAAATAATCATGAGGCTAGTGTTCCACTCCAGGTTCCACCATTATAGTTGTACCATCTGAGGTGTAAGAAGAAGGTTTATCCATCCTTTGATCAATAGGTGAGATAATGTAGGCTAAGTAAAACCTTTTGATTCTACTCATCCTCAAAGAGTATAGTGAGGTCATGGAGTTGGTTCCCCTTAGGTTAAGAGAGGTGGTGGAGAAAGTATTAGTCCGTTGTATGATCTAGAGTTTCTAACACCATCTGATTTAGACATATTTTGAGGTACCCTTTTCTTGTTTACTACTTGGGTGCACGATTTGTTTAATTTAGGAGCTATGAACTCCTTCATATCACCAAACCTAGTTCATTATTTGGGAATTAAGTTTTAGAGACTTTTAATTCCCTTAGTGTTAATGATGATGGTTGGATTTAAAGATAGAATTTATGAAGTGTGTAGAGGCTATGAGATACTTTTGTTTCAGCACCACTCTTGGGTAGACTTCCTATGCTTAAGGATATATCCATATGGCATCATTATTGATATATATATTTTATATTTGGTGTAGGATATCATTTATTACTTTAGGAGGTAAATCATGTTATATGATGATGATGGAGAGTGTGTCATGTTTGTTAGAAAATGAGGCCCTTGTATGGGTTGGAGTTGTATTCCATCCTTGTCTTACCTAATTATTGATTTTATGTTGAGTTTATCAAATGTTCAATCGGTGGAGTTTCCTAGGGTTGTGGAAGAGTACCCCAATGTATTTTCTGGAGAGGATGTAGTGTTACCCCCTTGATGTAGTGTTACCCCCCATAAACCAGCTTTTGAAAATTGGAAAAAATGATTTACGGAGGTATTCAAGTGCTTATCCAGTCTGTATGTATCTATATAGAATTAGACCTTTATAGTTGTGAGAGCTATAGATATAGATCTATGGTCTTTTTCAAGGAGGTTTTATCTGGACGATCATTTCACTTTATGGTTCTCCAACTTTGTTTGCAAAGAATACTGATAGAAGTCTACACCTATGCATTGATAATCATCGCTTGAATTAAGTGATAGGGAATAATCACTGCCCTCTTACTTACATTAAATATTTATTTGATCAGTTAAAGTGATTTAGTTTGTTCTTAGATATCAATATACAGTTTGGATATCATTAGATGTAGGATAAGTATAAATATATTTTGACGATTTCTTTCTAATGTCATTATGGGCCTTATGAGTTTGTGGTAATGTTGTTCGGTGTAATGAAAACTCTAGCTATGTTTATGGAACTAATGAATGTAGTATTTTGAGAGTTTCTAGAGCACTTAATGGTGGTTTTTATTTATTAAATCCTTGTTTACTTCACATGTAAGGAGGAGAACACAAGGAATCTATAGGTAGTTTTTGGAGTTCTTCGTTGTCTGTGGCTATTTGGAAAGTTGTTTAAGTGTGATTTTTAGTCTTGTGAGGTTTGTTACTTGGGGTATTTCATGTCATAGAGTGGATTAGTTTTGGATCCTTTGAAGATATAGACACCCAATTCTTAGTACACCCCTAATAATGATGTATATCTATGAAATTTCCTCAATCTTGAAGGCTATTATAAGAGGTTCTTACCCAAATTATCTTTGATTGTGACTCCTATAATAGCCTTGAATAAAAAGGTCCAATAATTCTTATAGATTTACTAATTTCAATAATCTTTTTATTACCTAAAATAGTAGTCATTCAACACCCAATTATTCATCTTCTAGAAGAGGGAGATTAGATTTATGTCTTTTACAAAGGTTAAAATCTTAGCTTGGAGAGTATTTTTATGTAGTAGAGATTTGAAATTTCTTATAGTTTTTAGTAGTTATGAATTAATGAATGTGAAAATACCACACATGATCTAGATTTGGAAACAACTGTGTTTTTCTTCAAATTATGGTGACACTACCTCACCTACAAACTCTTTTTGGTTTTCATCAATCACAAGAACATGAGGTATGTCTTATCCCAGTGTGAACTTAACTTGTGATAGAAATGGTAGATGGGATTCATATAGGATTATGACTTTGAGATTTTTTATAAACCAAGAAAGGTTAATTTTATAGTCGATTACATAATAATGAAGTCGCATAGTGGTGCTATGCATGAATTTTGGAGATTCTTAGAGAGTTATAGAAGAGATCTCAATGATGCATCTTGATATGGGAGAGTTTAGTATAAGATTATTACTTGTACAGATTAAAGTTCAGTTCTATTTGGTTTATTAGGTAGAGGAGTCCTAGTTGAGAGATTCCAATGTGTAAGTTTGGTGGGATAGAGTTGTCAATGGTGATGCCCCAATGGATGTTCTAAGGATGATCAACATTGGGTCATGTTTCAGCGGATTATTTTCATTACTTTGGTGATGTATGAGGTGGTTCTCTATGAGTTTCTTAGCTCACCCTCAGATGTACATCCTAGTATGAAAAATATGTATTGTGCTCTAAGTGTCCAATTTGGGTGTTCTAGGTTGAATCATTTAGTTATAGAGTTTTTGTGTCGATGTTTAGTATGCCATAAGGTAAAGGATTAACATCGTGTTCCTAGTAGTTTCCTCCAACTATTAGATGTTCCTCGGTGGAAGTGGGATAACATATTGATAGACTTCGTCACTAATTTTCCTTGAGGTCAGGGATTCTTTCAGACAATATGGGTGATATTGGACCATCTGAAAAAATCATCTCACTTATTAGTGATCAAGTTTCCAAGTTCAATAAAGGTTTTGTTAAAGAAGTACCTAGATGAGGTGGTGATACTTTATGTATTATAAAGAAATATAATATATGATTCTGATTCTTGTTTCACATATAAGGTTTAGAGAGGTCTTTAACATGATTTTGGCTCCAATTTTTTCATCAAAACTACTTTTTATCCACATATAGACAGTTAGATAGAGTGGACTATCTAGACTCTTACATACATGTTGTGTGCTTGTGTCTTGGGTTTTAAAGGTTCATGGGTGAGGAACCCAAGTTTTATTACAAAAATATTTTTCACCGCACTATGGGTATATAACCATTTAAATATTTATGTCATACCTTTATATTCTTCATTGTATTGGACTCAGGTCAAAGAGTTAGCAATTTCCAGGCTAGAACTAGTGAAGAGCACAACAGAAATGATGCATGTGATTTGTGAGAAGATGAAGGTGACATTAGATAAATAGAATTATAATACTTACCACGGTATGAGACCTATATGGTTCTATATTAGAGACTATGTGTTCTTGGAGGTGACTCCCTATTGTGGGAATCAAAGGTTTGTTCATTGGAGTAATGTTTCTCCATATTTTTTTGTCCTTTGAGGTGTTTTCTTGTGTTGGAGTCATCGCGTATTGGATATAACATCCTATATAGATTATCCAAATATATAATTAATTTCATGTATTATAGATTATTCATTATTATCATGATGATTCTCATATCATCAATTATGGAGAGATCAATGTTGATGATTATGTGACCTTTCAGGATCAGCCTGTGGAGATCTAGGACCATCAGGAGAAGAAATTACATGGGTGTGTTCTTCCCTTGGTTTGTGACCTTTGGAGACATACTATAATATAGGAGAGTACTATGGAATATGAATCATAAATACAAACTCATTATCTTAAGCTATTTAATACTTAGTTTTTTCCTTATAAAGATAATTTTTGTTAAAACCTTTATCTTCCTTATGAGATGTTTCTCTCTTATATGAAACTTTGTTTGTGTCCTTGATATTTTTTGAGAGGTATCTCCCCTGAGAGAGATTTTGGGATATAATTGTTTATGTAGTATAGTTTTATTCATGGTTTGTCTAAGTGATATGTTTGTTCTCCTGAGATGCAATGATTCTTAATAGGTATCTCATGGTGTGGTTGTTCAGACAACCACTTTTCTTTACCCTCGATTTGGGGTTGGTTTTAATTATTGAGGGTGATAATCATTTAAGAGGTTTATAATCTAATGTTTCAGACCTTTTTGTTCTTTTCTTTGTGTTTTTATGAGTTTTAGGGGTGTCTAATGGGAGTTTTGAAGTGTTTCAGAGGCTAGAGATGTGTTTTGGCCTTGAAAGGGTCATTGTGCCTAGGTGGTGGGTGTGATGGAGGATATTTTAGAAAATTATTGCTAAATCATTAGACATTTTTAGCTATTCATCTGGTGTTTGGTTCACCATGAACAATAACACTACTTTTCAAGCTGTTTTATAATTCATGTTGGCCATAGTTTCCTCCTATCTAAAACATAAAATATTAGAGAGTTTCTTTTTTGAAATGGGTAAGGAAAAATGTCTTGTCTCTTAGTGTTGGAAACCATTGTATGGGGAAAATTCATTTTGTGGGGGAAACATGCCATGGTGGAATCCATTTTAGTCTATAATTCTTAAAAACACCACAATAGCGGCCAGGCCATAATTGTGGCTATAGTGGTGATCGAGTTAGCCTTTTTAATAGTCAATATCATTTTCATTCATCATGGATATTGATCAGATCAAATAGGGAAAATTTATGCAACGTTATAAGGTTTTAAAATGTGATTTTAATTCTTTCTTTTCCTCTATTTATCAATCCACTCCTCTCTATTTAAAGTTCGTTCAAATTTCATATGCTATTTAAAAACCTAGCGTGTGGTCATTCAATATCTCACATCAATGATATGTTGATGAAATTTTAATTGGTAAGTAGTGGTTCTATATCCCTTGGAAACATGTTATCAACTCCTTGAATATTCTAAGCCTTGGTTCATAGAGAATTGAATACTCTTAGTACATGGTACCCTTTTCACCCTCTTTCCACCCTTCCTCTATTATTCCTTTTGTTTGGGTGATCGTTTTGGAAATTACCTTAGCTTTTAAGGATAAGATATAATCATTGTTTGTTGGTGTCTTACAGATGTTAGGTTTCTGTGAACATTCTTCAGATTGGTGGGGTTTCTTTTAGCAGTGGTTGAACCTCAGTCATCTATTCTTCCTTAGATAATGTTTAGCTTCTAAATCAAGGTATGGGATTCATTTCTTCTCTTTATTTTATTTGAAATTGTAAAGATATCATGATTTTTCTCAATGTATGATTATAGAATTAACCTTAATAAATACTATACTGACTTAATGAAATAATTGTTTTTGTCATTGAGAAATTGTTATCATATGTGTTTATACTATGATAACGGTTTGACTCTTGATTTACTGTATATTGGGTTATCTATGTTTATTATTTGTTCAGAATATTTATTATGCTTGAAATTGGATAAAGAATATAAATTTGTTAATTCTTATTGACTAACAAAGATTCATGTTTGATTTGTTATCATTCTACCTTGTAATTTGATGGAAACGAATGTTATACTTAAAGCATGTTTAAATAATTTAATGTTATTTATAGATAATTCCTTAGGTTTCCATATGTTGTAACCGATAATAAATGAATCAATTAACTCAAGATGGTAACCAATTGTTTATTTGATAAAGATAAGTGTTTAGGACTAAGAAAACCAGTTTTCTTAAAATTGGATGCCCTGTGTAACATCCCACCTTCTCCTCATTGACTTGAGAAAGTGGGAGGTTGTTACTTGGCTTAAAGAAACATCCCCAAGATGCCAAAGGTTTGAAATAAATTTTGAAGAGTTTCAATACATTTTGGGGACGATTTACCCTTTAATAATAAAACAAATTAACAAATAAAACCAAACTAAACAAACCATTATATGATTCATGATACAAATAATGACAACTCAACCAATTATTTTATATCAAAACCCACCAAAGTGTAATAAAAAGTAGTCCAAACTAACATCAAAGTAAATGGTGTAAGATGACTAAAAAACTCCAAGATGACCACAAGACTCCATGCTCCACAAGATTCATGCTCCAACATCACCAAACACCCCAAGTATCACGAAGTAGTTTTAAAGTCATGTGATACTTTACCTATTCCCATGTCCCAGTAGATTACATATGAAAAAGAACCAAAGTTCCAAAGCAGGGGTGAGTACTAAAACTCATTAGGTTTTCCATAATTACTTCCCTACTCAAGCCACTATGATAAAAGATTTAGCAACATTTATATAAACATTTTATATAAAACAATTTCCAAAATAGTTTATAACTAAATATAAAGAAGTGATATATCAACAAATTCCCCAGAAAAATCCATTTTCATGAAAATAACCAAAAAATAATTTAAAACCATTTCACAAGTGTCCTTTAGAAATACCATTCCCTTCCACATCTCCACAATAATAACCATGAATGTATCATTATGACAGTTCCATACTCATGAGCAGTCACTCATCGATCTACCATGTCATCACAAGGTAATTATTTTTCATGTGTCATTACACCTTTAGCACTGATCACAAGGTCATATTTAAACCAATCCTCATAAATGGAAGATTTCATCAAATATACCAATTTTAAATTAATTCAATCAATTCTGGTGAAAAGAATCAATAGTGAAGCCACCTACCTTGAGAGTTTTGGTGAAAATGATAAATGGATGAAGAACACCAACAAAACTGGGTTAAATATTCGTGAACCCACCTTAGATCTCTTCCCCTATCATCATAAAGACCAAATCCAATCATATTTTTCATACATAAACTTAGATCTACCCGCATTAGGCATAGATCTATGAAACTAATAATAAGGGTGGAGTATATCTAAGGAAAACATAAAGAACGATGAAGAACAAACACTTATTATGAGGAATCGGCTTCTAATCACCAAGTGAAGCCATCAGATCGCCTTTGGATTGATCAAAGAACCTTACATGACCTTTGGAGAAGAAAAATCATAAGGTAGGGCCATATAAGAGGAGGAATGAGGCATTAAACATTAATTTTGGCCCAGATCTACTTTTTAAGTAGGTGGTTTTGACTCGCGCATGGTTTAGTCACATTGTTAGAAAAACTGTGTGCTAACCATGCATTAGCCACTACCTAAATGATGACCCTTCACATAGTCTCCTTGCATGGTCTCAAAAACTATGCACCAACCATGGTGAAGCTACTACCTCAAACTGCCCAAACCATACGGTTTCTTCTAGCCTATTGCATAGTTTGGAAAAACCGTGCACCACCCATTCACATTCCCTTTAGCCAAAAAAACATTTGAAGTTCTACAAACTCTTCCAAACTTTACCCATATAATTTATATACTTAAAAGAATACAGAAAGAGATACTTACCTGAAACTAGGGGTGCTACATTCTCTCCACCATTGGCCTTTCCATCCTAAGAAATTAGAAAGATAATGGCGTCTTGAAAGAGTTACATCCATTGCTCTTTCATTTCCTTCTCATGTTCCTAAGTCTCTTCCTGAATCTAACCATGTTTCCATAAAATATGCACTAGACTAATGATTTTTTCATGTAAGAATTTGTCTTTCCTATCCACAATCTGCAGTATGATATATACCAATGAAGCATCTGGATATAGGTCAACATGATACCATCTGATCACATGGTCAGGATCAGGTTGATACTTTTTCAACTAATACATACAGAACACATTATGAACTACACTATGTCCTAGTGGAAATTCCAACCGATATGACACCTCTCCAACTCGTTCTAGTATCTCAAAAGGGACAATGTCTTGAGGAGATAACTTGCCCTAATTTCCAAAATGATGATGACCAAGACTTATAGTGATTCTTAAGAACACATAATCATTCACCGTGAATGAAAATGTCCATCGATGATGATCAACATAAGATTTATGATGACTATGATCCGTCTCCCTTCTCTTTTAGATCAAATAAATATTCTCCATTGTTTTGTGGACAAGGATTTGCCCAACTAGTGAAGTCTCACCTTTTTCTACCCAACATAGTGGAGAACGACAAGGACGCCCATACAATGCTTCAAAAGGATCAATATGTATCAAGGTCTGATAGCTACTATTATAAAAGAAATCCACCAATGGAATATGATCTTCTCTTAAGCCACCAAAATCCATTATACAATCTCACATCATGTCTTCCAATGTTTTTCTTTTCCTTTTGGGTTCCCCATCCATCTATGGATGATATGATGTACTCATAGTCAATTTATTCCGAAGGTATTTTTGTAAGTATTTCCATAAATGAGATGTGAACCTTATACCCCTATCTGATATGATCAAAATTGGTATTCTGTGTCTCTTTACCACTTATCAGATATAAATTTTTGACAGAACCTCCACTATATGAGTTTCATGAATAGGGATGAAATGAGCCAACTTGTTAAGATGATCCACAATCAACCATATGGAATTATGTTTTCAAACCATTCTTTGGGGACCTATGAAAAAATCCATTATTATTTTATACCATTTCCATACTGGGATAGATAAAGACTACAACATACCTTTTGGTCACTGATGTTCTACCTTAACTTTCTGACAATTAAATCACTTTGAAACAAACACAACCACCTTCCATTTCATACCATTACACCAGAACTATGTCATCTGTGCCTTATACATCTACTCTATTCTGGGATGAACAGTCCATCTCAAATGATGATAAGAACTGATAATTTTCTCCTGAAAATCCATAGGTACAAGTATTTAATTCCTAAACCACAACACTAAACTCTTATCCAGCCTCCAGCTCTTAATGGTTTCCCCACCATTGAGTTTTGAACTCATGGCCATGCATTCTGCATCGGATGTTTGTGCCTCTTTGACCATATTTACTAAATTAGGAACCATATAAACAGATAAAAAAACTATAACATCACCTTTTTCTTCACATTCCACGTGAATTTTTTCTAGGACCAACATGAGCAACAACTCATCTAAATATTCTTTCTCTAACTGAGCATAAAACTTTATACTAAATGCATCTTCCACCATGTTTCCTTTTCTCAATGTATACATCAAGTCAAAGTCGAACATCTGTAGATAATCCACCCATCTTCTTTACCTCAAATTTAAATCATGTTTTGAGAAAATATTCTTCAAGATCTTATGATCTGTGAACACATTAAATTTCTCACCAAAGAGATAGTGATGCCAAGTCTTCAAGGTGTAGACAATTGTAGCTAACTCCAAATCGTGTGTTCGGTAATTCTTCTCATTCAACCTTAACTACATTGATACATAAGCCACAACATGATCCCTTTTCATGAGAACACATCCCAACTCAGATCTCAAAGCATAAAATACACCATGTACCTCTATCTTGATTCTGAAAAAATAAAGATAGGTGTTGATATAAGAAAAACTTTCAACTCTTGGAAAGATTTATTACATTATTTATTCCATTAAAATGGAACATTATTCTTTTTAAATGCTTTAAATAGAGAGGATATCCATGATAATTCATGAAAAAATCATTGATAATAACTAGCTTGACCAAGAAAAATTTGTATCTCAAAGACTTCCTTTGGAGGTTTCCAAGAGATAAAAGCTTCTATCTTCTTCAGATTAATAGAATCACCTTTTTCATAAATCACATGGCCAAGAAATCATACATCTTGTATCCAAAATTCACACTTTGATAATTTTTCATACAAAAGATGATCTCTCAAGATTTACAACACTGTCTCCAAGTGTTTCTCATGATCATCCCATATCCTTGAATACACCAATATGTCATCCATAAAAACCACAACAAAAGAATCAAGATATCATAGAAATAACTAATTCATCAATTCCATAAAGACTACTATCACATTTGTAAGATCAAAAGTCATTACCATGTATTCATAATGTCTATATCTGCATATGAAATATATTTTCAGAATATCCTCCTTCTGAACTTGAAATCGGTGATATCCTGATTGAAATTAAATTTTATAAAACCAATGAGATCCCCTCAATTGATCAAACAGATCATCAATGCATGGAAGTGGATATCTATTCTTTAACGTAACTTCTTTAATATTATAATAATAAACACAAAGATGAATAATTTCACCTTATTTCTTTACGAACAAGATTGGTACTACCCAAAGAGATGTGCTCATCCGAATGAAACCCTTTATTTACAGATCTTCCAAATACACTTTTATCTGTCTTATTTCTATTAGTTTTATCCTATAAGATAGTATGGAAATAAGACTTTTTCTTTGAAGGAGATCAATAGTAAACTATTCTTCCCTAATAGGTGGTAACTATAAGAAATTATTGTGGAAAAACATTTAGGAATTGATCAACAACTGCTAGAAAATTGTGATCCTCGATCGCTTCCATTGATGCCAAAGTCAACACCTCAAACTGGTAAGAGATCATTCCTACTACTAGTTCCAACAAGCCCATTGCACCTTTCTTTACAACCCTTTCTCCCCTGAAGAGATGCTCGGTGCTATCCTTGGTAGTAAAACTAATTATTCTTTTATAATAGTCTATGTGATCCTTGAACATTGTCAACTAATCCATACCCATTATTATATCATAAACATACATCTTCAGCATAGATAAATTCCATTTCAGTTCATCTTTATCAACTATTATAGATCATTCTCTACACACAAGGGCTCAACATTCTCTTTGACCACGAGGGGTTTGAAGTTTTATCACAAAACGCATCATCTCAAGTTTTAAATATAAAAAATAAAAAACATGAGAAGCAATAAAGGAATGATATTCACCAGTGTCAAACAACACTTTCATGATGGTATAATTCAATAGAATCATACCACTCACCATATATAGTCAAGACTGATCATCCATAATCATTTTCTCATATCCATATAATTGTTTAATCATTCTACTTTGTTCCTTATTGTCTTAATGAGATTTCCCTTGATGAGAAGTTATGTTATTCTTAGAATCACCATGGCTAGATCTTATTTACTAATGAGACTGATTCTATTTCCCTCTCTCCATCAAAGCATACAATTCTTGTGATAGCTGAGAAGTGTCTTGAGCACCCAACCTCGGAGCATTGTGCCAATAACACTTGATATGTCCCATTTTATTGTAATTATGACATGCTCTTGGTGGTGATGTGAACTCTCACTTTACGTGGTAAAAGGAACCACATTTGAAACATATTTTTTAGATCTTTGGTCATGGAGGAAGGTTTACTAATCTAGTTGTCTGATTCTAATTCACACTCTAAACATTAAAGTAATTATCCCTCTTCTTCTTGATTCCAACATTAGAGTTCCCACTGGTTCTCATGGGTATCAACATACCTCCTCCTCCCATAGATCTCAATATTTCCCATTCATCCACTGTTTCTCTATTCACTATCTTTCTATAGTTTATAATATATAGAACAATAATCTTTGAGTGAATATCATTCCTTATTCCTTATTCAAAGTTGAATGCCTTCAAGGATTCACTGGTAGTAACTTCAGGTGAAAGTGGATTAAATTTATGAATTTAGCTGCATACTCAGTGACAGAGATATTTTCCTACTCTGAGCTAATTAATTTTGTCGTTCTATGAATCATGAACTTATAAGGATAGAATTTTTTATTAAAAAAATCTTCAAAATCCTCCCAGGCAATGCCTTGATCCAATTTAGCACGCACCGCTAGTTCCCACCACTAGCTTGCATGATCCTTTAGTATATACATCTCCATATTGACTTTTAGATCTATTGGTGTATCGATGAAATCAACGATATGATTCATCATGTTCATCCATTCCTCTGCTCTTTTCGATTCAGCATCACCCCAAAATATGGGTTGATTCTATTTCTAAAAGTGAATGGAAAGATCCACTTGTCTTGGATCATCCCTCTAGTTCCCTATTTTCATATCTTGAAATGCTTGGATGATACTATGAACCAATTGTTGGTTCACCTATGGTTCAGGTTCAACCACACTCTCTGAATCTTCTTCCAGTTGGTTTTGACGATGCCTACCGGGTTCCATTTTCTAAATAAACATAGACCTCATAAGTCTCACTCTCTAGCAATTGAAGTCTTATAATTTCAAATTATATCACATCAAATGTCACAATGTTTCTTTCCAAAATCAAAAATATTCATGTTCAACCATTTTTTAGAACTTCCAACATCTTTTTTGAAAATAAAAACATTTTCAAAATACCACAACCATACATATTTCAAAGTCTTTCATTTGAAAAATAGATTCACAATTTCCAAAAATAGGAACTTTAGCACAAAACATAAATCATTACTCAAAATGATGTTTTAACTCTTAGTGGGAAGTCATTACACTAATTCATGTCATGCTCGTCTCATTGGCTAAACCCATGATAATGAGATTTCAAAATCCTTTAAGTGTATTTAAAACACTTATGTACCCAAATCCCTAGTAACTTTAAGTTCAAAATAAAAATGTTAGATATGTCATTGTATTCTCTACATTTCAAGACCCAAAAATCCTACTCCTTTATAAGATCACCATTCATGGAATAAAAAAGAATAAATTAAACTCTAAAACTAATAAAACTGATGAATAATTGTTCCATAAGGGAAGAAACATGATGATACCATTTATCTGAAACATTCTTTTGGACCGAACAAAGATGATACCATTTATCTCAAACAAACATTTTGACTGAACAAAATTGATACCATTTGAAACATCCATCATTCTACTCATTGACTTTAGAAATTGTGAGGGTGTTACTTGGCCTTAAGAGACATCCTCAAGATGTCAAAGACTATAAATAAATGATGAAGGGTTTCAATACATGTGGGGATGATTTACCCTTTAAGAATAAAACAACTTTACCAATAAAGCCAAACCAACCAAACCACTATATGATGCATGATAAAAAAAACAACTCAACCAATTATTTTTTATCAGAATCCACCAAAGTGTACTACAATGGAAGACAAACTAACATCAGAGTAAATAGTAGAATATGACTAATGAAACATCAAGATGACCAAAAGACTCCATGCTCTATAAGATCTATGCTCCAAAATTACCAAACAGCCCAAGTATCACTAAGTAGTTCTAAATACATGTGATACTTAACCTTTTACCATGTCCCAGTAGATTAAATTTTCAAAATCACCAAAGTTTCAAAGAAGGGGTGTGTACTAAAACTCAGTAGGTTACCCCCAATAACTTCCCTACTCACGCCACTATGATAGAAGAGTTAGAAACCTTAATATAAAATATTTTATATAAAAAAATTTCCAAAAAAAAATTTTAACTAAATATAAAAAAGTGCTATATTAATAAATTTCCTAGAAAATCCATTTTTAAGAAAACAACCAAACAATGCCTTAAAACCATTTCACAAGTTTCTTTTGGAAATACCATTCCATTCTAAATCTCCAAAATAATGACCATCCAAGCATCATTATGACATCTCCAAACTCAGGAGTGTTCTCGCATCGATCTATCATTTTTTCACAAGGAAATATTTCCCCTGTTTTATTACACCTTTGTAACTGAGCATGAGGTCATATTTCAACTAAGCCTCATAAATGTAATATGAACACACACACCAAGTTTGACCAAAACCATGTCAATATCATCATTCCAAAAACCATTTCAATAAAACACCCTTTTTATTAACAGCCCTTTTTCCAACAATCCATTTCAAAAAATCTATCAAAGACATATTTTAAAACTTCCATTTTAAATTCATGAAAACTAAATAACTTTTCACACTAAATCACCACAATTCCAAAATTTAATATAAAACCATAAATCGTCACTAAATAATATTTATAACAAGCTTATCACTAATATTTCACAACCAATTTCAATCAAATAGATTAATTTGAAACTAATCCAATAAATTATAGCAAGATGAGTCAAGCGTGAAGCCACCTACCTTGAGAGTTTTGGTGAAAATGATAAATAGACGAAGAATGCCAACAAAACTGGGTAAAAAAACCCTCGCCTTATATTTCTTCCCCTATAATAATAAATAATGAATATAATCATATTTATCATACATAACCTTATATCTACCCACAGCGGGTGTAGATCTAAGAAACTGAGAAGCTGGGCGAAGTATATTTAAGGAAAATGTCAAGAACGATGAGGAACAATTACTTACAATAAGAGATAAGCTTCTAATCACCAAGTGAAGCCTTTTCATCACCTATAGATTTTTGTAAAAACCTTGCTTGACCTTTGGAGAAGAAAATTATTGAGTTTGGTCTGCATAGTAGGAGGAATGAGGCATTAAACATTAAGTTTGACCCAGATTCACTTTTTAAGAAGTTGTTTTTGACCCGTGCATGGTTTAGTCACACAGTTAGAAAAACCATGAACTAAAAATGTGTTAGACACTACCTTAAATATGACCCTTCTCATGGTCTTATCATATTGTCTCAAAAACTTGTGCACCAATCGTGCCGAAGCTACTGCCTCAAACTGCCCAAACCACACAGTTTCTCCAAGGTTCTCTCATGGTTTTGACAAACCGTGCGCCACCCGTGCGCCTTCCCTTTAGCCCCAAAAACACATTTTAAGTTCTCCAAACTCTTCCAACCATCATCCATATACTTTATATACTTAAAATTATAAATAAATGGATACTTACTATATACCAAGGGTTCTACACCTTGGTTTTAGGGATTAGATGCGTTGTTGACTATTTGTTGTTTGCTTGTTTCCTTGTGTGTTTTCTCTATGTGGGGAGCCTTTCTATGTGATGTGATGAAATCATGGGATGTCTGATGGTTTGGAGATAATGTTAATAGAGGCCGAGGTTGTGGTAAAATTTGACACATGTGATGGTGAGATGCATAGTGATATGCATGGTGGTGTCGAGGATGGAACTAAGACTGATGGAATGTCTTAAAGCTATGTTTTCCAATTATTTGATGTTCTTAAAGTTGGGATTATTTCTTGTTAAATAATCCATTTAAAAGTATAGAAGGACATGTTTTTTGTTTTCCAAAATTCGTGTTCCCACTGATTAATGCAACTGGTTGTTCTTGGTTTTGTATCTTTTATGGTATCTTATGATGAGTCCTAGAGTACCTGGAATTATGGAATGATAATGAATGTTAAATAATTCAACCTATGGGGTTGGAGACTTGATGGAATGTTGAATCATAATAACCCTTTAGGAATCTTGTAGGAGTTTGGATTATGCCTGGATGTCATGGTTTGGTTGATGACCCCATAATAATAAATGTTTAGTATAATAATTAATTAAATTATAGTTTCTTGAAATATTTGTGTGCTTATAGGATAGATATCCCTTAACTGTGGCATTCGGGTGTCTAAGAGATAATGGATATAGTTGAGGTTAAGTTTAGGTAGTTTATCATAGTGTGGTATTTGATTTATACTTTTACTCTTCTATTTTGTGATTTAATATGCTACCCCACCCATGTTGGTAGTGTAACCGACACCCAATGAACTCTGGGGGTGTTTTAATCAATATCTAGGTTGGTATGGAATAGATGGTTTATAACAACCCAAATATTTATTATACTATAATTAGTTATTTATTAAATAAAATTACACATAATACAACCCAAAATATCTATAATTCTAGTGTCTTTGGGAATTATGTACATAGAATAACATCTTGAAAATGGGATATAACAACATTATTGAAAGCTTCCTTAACATTATTCTTAAATTCTGTGGCTTTTAACACTACACGGGATAACCTGGGGAAAAACATAAGAAATGGGTGATATATAAATCCAAATGAGGTAATAAACATGTAATAAGGTGATACATGTTAGAAAATAGGCATATCGATGGTGTATAAAAAGAGTATAAATCATAAACAAGAACAATGATTCATGATATAGCATGATAATCATAAAGGCAATATGAGAAATGTGGCAACAACTTAAAACATTGAATCATAAAAATAGGTCAAGTCTAAACCACCAAGAAATCATGGTGTAAAAATACCATAAAGGAATCATGTTCACTCCATGTCCCCACATGACGTATCATGATACTAAACATTACCCAATAAATTGGAGCGTTATATAATTCTGGGCACACCCATCAAATTTATTTCATCCCCATGCTTAAGTGTTCTACATAGATCATACTACATGGATTAATTCATTATAATAATTTATTCCATGATTAAGGATAGTTTAATACATATATTTAAGTCCCCGATAAAAAATTATATGTGCATAAATTTGAACACCCTTGATAGAAATGGATATAGTATTCACTACACAATTTTTTTGGCATGGAAAATCGCAATGAAATTTTGGTAGCATAATTACATCACATAAAGATTTATAAAAAAGATATTATGAGATATAAAGGGGTATCTCATCACATAGAAATAAAATTTTAAGTAATAGGGACATGTCAAATAATCTACCATCATCATAAATTTTTAAACAGAAGGCATAAGGTAATGAAGAAACTTGAATAAAGAAAAAAATCCTAACTATATTTCTCCATAATAATGGGTGAACATAAAGGATCATGGGAGGATTAATGAGAGTGATATGGGGATATATTAATTTATACATTAAATTTATAGTAAAGGGAATATGGAATAGCATACCCCAATATGAAAAAATTAAATTTAAGAGACATAACTTAAAGGAGGTGCTTGATAAAAAGAGGAAATAGAGAATCTCTTAATTGAGTGTGTGACTCCAAATGATTGGTAGAAGATTCTTCAGAGAATTAGGGGATCCTTAAAAGGAATATAGATAGTGTATGTGAGAGTATGTATGTGCTCCTAGAATTTTGAGTGAAGAGAAATGAGATATTGGGTAGTTTATATAAGAAATGAGGGGGGTTCATTATTATTTAGTTTTTGGACTCTACATAATAAAATCACCAAAACCAAAAACCACCTGATGCTTTTTTAAAATGTTTTATGACAAATTTTATTGGTTATCATTATTTTATAATTACAAGGACCTAACTTAATAAAATAATTCCCTTGCTTATGTGGGGGTGATTTGTACTCTTAAAAAAATAATTTTAAAACCTTAAAATATATTATAAGTTTTTGAGGATTAATAATGGATTTAAAAATTAAATTAAATAAACATAAAATTACATTATTTTAAGGTAAAAACATTTATTTGTTAAATCATAACATTTATAGTAATTATTACATCACTTTTTGGTCATTATGATGTCATAATACAAAAATTATATTTTTACAGTATTTAATTTTTACCCAAAAATTTGAATGTCTTATGAAAAATTCACCATTGAGAAATTTAGATGTTATGATTAAAAAACTAATATTTATTTTATATAAATAATGTTATAAATTTTTAAATTTTCAATTTTAAAATAAAATCGAAATTTATTAAGAAATATTGGGTTTTTGACAATAACAATTTTTGAACCCTTATAAATATTACATTTGACTTCATAAAAATTATATGATTGTCTAAATTTAATAAAAATTATCTAAAAATAATATTTTAATAAAATATTACTTATTTTAAAAATTACATTAATTCATCAAAATAAATTTGTTAATTCAATTTGAATATTAGATAAAAATATTATTTTTGTCTTATTGAATCAAAATAAAAATCATTTATAAAGTAACAATAATAGAATGAAAATATATTAATTATTATATAAAAAAATATGTACTAATATTTATGGGGTCTTGATACATATCCTTTTAATATTCCAACAAACTCCATAAGGGTAAGGTGCCCAATTGTGGGATTTCATGGGGCGGTTTGGAGAACACGGTTTAGGTCATGATCTTAGTGAGCTTGAACTTCTACTATAAATGGTTTCTCTCGTGATTAAGTAGTTGGATATTATCATGTGCTTGGTCAAGAAAAAATACTAGTGATGATATTTCCTTTATAAACTCTGATAAATGGGATTCTAGGGTATGATCCTACTGGTTGAGGTCATCACTTCTTTCTTCCGTGTTAATCAAATTTGTTAAAACACTATATTTATACTAATCATGTGATCAATTTTTAATGGATATATTATTAATTGTAATGATTCATAATGTTAAATTAAATCCAAATATATATAATAAAAAAAATAAGTTCATGTGTTTTCTATATCCACATTATATAATAATGCATTTAATTAAATAAAAGGGGTAATTTTATTTATAACAGTCCAGGTCGATAAAATATTCCCCCGTTAAGAAAATTTTCCCTAAAAAATTTCATTCCCCACACTAAAATAGATTAGGGTATCTTTTTTTCATCACTTCCTCTAGTTCCCACATAGCTTCTTCAAACATCTGGTTTCTCCACATTACTTTAATATGGTGCATTGTATTTTTTTCATAGAGCTTTGTCTCTATGATATAATATTTTTACCAACTGCTCCTCATATGAGAGATCATTATCCAATGGTACCACCTATGGATTGAGTACATGTAATAGGTCTAGTATTTACATTCTCAAGAGGGATTCATGGAATACATTATGTACTTGAGATAGGTTAGGTGGGAGTTCTGGTCGATAGTCCACCAATCTAATGCAATCAAGGATCTCAAAAAGGTTGTTGTATCCTAAACTAAGCTTTTCCTTCTTTCTAAATATCATCACATTCTTCCATAGAGATATGCGTAGGAATACCATTTCTCCAACATCAAACTCTAGGTCTCATCAATTATTATCATCATAGCTCCTTTATCGAATATGAGAAGTCTTGATGTGTTGTTGAATGGTCTTAACCTTTTCCACCATTTCCTCTACCATTTCAGAATCTAGAAGTTTTTTTCCCCAACTTCATCCCAACATGAAGGTGTTCTACACAGAATCCCAAAAAGGGATTCATAGGGATCCATTTGGATGCTTGAGTGGAAACTGTTGTTGTATGAGAACTCGACTATAGGTAGATGTTGGTCTCATCTTCCTTTGAAGTCCATAGATCATGCTCTCAACATGTCTTATTATGTCTAAATATTCCAAAGAGCCATCAGTTTGAGGATGATAGATTATACTAAAGTTTATATCATTGTTTAGAGCATGTTGTAGAATTTTCCAGAACCTGGAGGTGAATCTTAGATCTTGATCGAATATAATCGATAGGGGTACTCCATTCAGCTTTACCACTTCTCTAATATATATATGTGCAAGTTGATCGAGTGAGAGATCCTTTCAAATTGAAATACTGTGATCTTTATTTATAAGATGATCCAAAACAACCCATATATCATTATTTTTATTGGATGTCTATGGAAGTCTGTTCAAAAATTCCATGGTGATTTTCTCCCATTTTCATGTTGGTATGGGTAATGGTTGCATCATTCCTTTATAATTCTACCTTTTAGCCTTCAATTTCTAGAATACCAGGCACTTTGATGTATATTCAGTGATCTTATTCTTTATATTATCTCACCAATAGTTTTAATTAATATCTTGATACATAATTGTGCTTCTTGGGTAAATAGATAAAGTCAAACTACGTGAACCATCCAACAGTTCCTTCTTTAACTCAAAATTTTATAGAACACATAGTATTGAACAAAATATAAAAATTTCTTCTTAATTAACATTAAACTCTACATATTTCCCTTTTCTTATATTTTCTAATTTCTTATGAATTCCTACATCATTTATTTGAGCATCATTTAACCTCTCCAAAAGATATGGTTGATCAATAATTTGTGAAAATATTTACAATGTTCATTCCTTTATAACTCTAATGTTCATCCTTTCCAAATATATGAAGATCATATCCCTCTAAATTCTCATCAATGATTTAATTTTTGGATCCTTTCTACTTAAAGAATCTACCACCTTATTTTCTTTCCTAGGATGGTAGTGGATTGAGCAGTCATTTTCCTTGATCATCTCTAACCATCTTCATTGGTTCGTATTAAACTCTTTATATGTGATTATATACTTGAGGCTTTTGTGATTTGTATATATTTTACACTTCTCCCCAAAGAGAAAATTCTGCTATATTTTCAAAGATAATATCACTAAATTCAATTTTAGATCATAAATCGGATAGTTATACTCATGAACATTCAATTTCATTGAAGCATAGGCTATGAATTTTTCATTATGTATTAACACACAACCTAATACCTTCTTCAAAGAAACGCTGAATGCCAGGAAAATTTCTCCACTTATGGGAATTATGAGTAAAGGGCCAGTGATAAGCCTTTAATTAAGCTCATTTAATATCTCTTCAAACTCATCATTTCATAAAAAATGACTCCCTTATAAGTTATCTTGGTAATTCGGTTTGACAACCACGATAAATTTCTCAAAAATCAATGATAATGCCCAGCTAACATAAGAAAACTATGGATATATATCACATATGTTTTCCTCAAAAATCCTTAAATTGCTTTAGTTTAAAAGGTTCCAAATATATCCCATTTATTGGGATGAAATTCACCTAGAATGAGACTTCCTTAAACCATAAATCACATTTTTTGTACTTAACAGAGAGCTTCTTCTTTGATAAGGTCTTTAGAATAGTGTTGAGATGCTCCTTGTGTTCCTCCTTGGTTTTCGAGTGTACTAGAATATCATCTATAAAGAATACCTTAAATTTGTCAAGGTGATATCTAAAGACTTTATTCATCAAGTCTGTAAATATTTTTAGAGAATTAGTGATCCCAAAAGGAATCATTATGAACTCATAGTTCACATACCTTATACAAGAATAAGTCTTGGGGATATCCTCCTTCTTTACCCTAACTTGGTAATATTCTAAATACAGATCCACCTTTGAGAAGTATTATTTTCCACGTAGTTGATTTAACAAGTCATAAATCCATTGAAGAGGATACTTGTTCTTTATTATGATCTTTTTGAGATCACGATTATTAATTAAAAGGTTCATTGACCCATCCTTCTTGACAAAGAGGACTGGTGCACCCCATGGTGAAGCACTTGGGTGTGTGAACCATTTATCCAGATTCTCTTGTAGTTGTTTCTTAATCTCCTAATGTTCCAAAAAATCATTAAATATATATTATTGAATAATGGAAATTTCCCAAGTATAAACTTGATTAAAAAATCAACCTCTCATCTTGGAGGAAGACCAGGAAATTTCTCAGGAAACACATTAGTGTATTCCCTCATAGTGGGAATGACTTCAAGGATAATTATTTCCTTAGACTCAATAATTTTAGCTATATATGATTTCTAATAGGGAAATAATATTCATGCTTGATGTGTGGGTTCTAAATAATATTCTCCTCCTCCTTGCACTTATACAGAATCAGGGGTCAATTATCAATATAAAGAGTGATTTCATTATCACAGTAATTTGTGTTGGATCTATATATAGAAACCCAATACATGCCTATAATTGCATAAAATTACACCAAATGGAGTGTTATAAAGTTATATAAAAAGTTCATCCCATATATTTTGATAGGGTATGAGTTATATAATTATGATGCAATAATTTCCCCATTTTTCATTTTCTCTAATAACTCTACTTCCAAGATTTGTGGTGGTGTTTGAATAGAGGTACTAAAATTTTATGATATGAATGAATGTGTAGAAACATAATAAAAAAGTATGTTTATTGTATTTTAATGAATAACTAGTGTACTTGTCACCATATCATTGTTGGTATTCACCTCAATAGTTGTGATGGAAAAATCTCTCCCTTTCTTACTTGTATGTTGTTGGTTGTCTCTAAAAACCCTTGTCTTAGTGCATTAGTTTGAAAATTTCCCAAGTTCCTTGAAGTTTTAGAAATTAAAAATTCATTTAGGGATGAATATAGAATTCCTTTAATCCATTACATTATTTAGATTATCTTATCGTAAAACATTAGCTAGGTGCCCTTCCTTCCTGCACCAAAATCATTTCTTCATCCCCCTCATGAAATTTCCATGGTGCTTCTTTCCGCACCATTGAAAATTGGGTTGCTAAAATCTCTTGGAAATATTATATTTATCTATTGGACCACCATAATTAAACTTTAATTTTCACTTATTATCCAAATGATTCCCTTGGGATTCATTGATCTCCATTTTGACTTTGAGGTAATATCAGACAATTTCCTCATAGCTATCAAAGTCATGAATTGCCAGAGCTTTTCAAAGACTGGGTTTTATCCCATAAAATAAGTAGTAAACCTTGAATTTGGGGGAAATAAAAAAATTGGAGGCATTTCATTCAAGTCTTGTGAATTTTTTCTCATACACCCTGATGGATTCATTTCTTTTTCTCTTGAGGGTGAGGAAATCCCTTAACATTTTAATTCAGAAAGTACGAGGAAAATATTTATCAAAAAAAACCCAAAATCCCTTACACTTCATCGCTTTGATCTCTTCCTCTGGATTCGTATTTTCGATCAATTCCAACCAATGATCAGTTTATCCCTCCAGATAATAAATATCCATTTTAACCTTCTCTTTCTCATAACATTGAAGGATGGAGAAGATTTTCTTAATGGAGTTGATCCATTGTTCTGTGATTAAGGGATAAGATGATCAATTGAAAGTAGGATCCCTTTATCCCATGAAGCTCTAGATTGGAGAATTTTCTCTCTTAGAGGGGTTTGGGAACTCCTATTGATACAGGTTTCTATTCATAACCTGAGTCATATGAGAGATTATTGTTATAAAGTTTGTGATTCCCACTCCCATTGGGTTGGGCAACTCGTTGGGTCAGTCATCACATTTCCCATCACATTGTTTATTTACCAGATTCTTCCTATTTCCAACCATTGGATATAGTAAAGGAAAAATTAAGGGTGAGTAATTTTAAACTATTAAACACATGGGGGTAATACAATTACATTAAAGAGATAATTTATAAATTGTATTTATTTCTTAACATATGAATTTCTAGGCTCTAATCTATGTTATCCAGGATATATTTTCTAACATATATTATTATGGTATTTTTTTCCTTAATAATGGTTTATAATGTGCTTATAAGTTTACCATATCATTCCCCCCAAGATTATCAAACTAGGTGCACGGTGAGGTCCACTGTCATGTACCAGGTTACAATGAGTCAGGCCCGGCACACCTTGTCGGGGTTGTTGCTGATAGGTACATCTATGCCAAAACCACATCCACTGTTAGTATCCAGATTGGGATGTATTTTCTTGATAAACCCTGTAATCTATACTTACTAAAATTTGGGGATGTTTTATTATACGTAGTCTTATCCCTAAGGCTTTTGCTATAGTTTTCTAATCTTAATCCAAAAAAATTAACTAAACTTTTTCTCGAATACCAACTATAACAACCTTGTTCTCAAGTACACATTAATTCATGATTTATTAAAACAAAGTACACATAATACAACCTGAAATATAGATATGTCTAGTGTAATTTAAAATTAGGTACATAGAATAACATCTTGAACATGTGATACAACAACATTATTGAAAAATCCCTTAACATGCTTCTAAAATTCCATGGATTTTGAAACTGCCTAGAATAACCTGGGAAAAAACATAAGAAATGGGTGAGATATAAAGCCTAGTTATGGAATAAATGTGAAATAAGGTGATAAATATTAAATAATAGGAATATAAACGGGGAATTAAAATAGTAGGAATCATAAACGTGAATAATGAGACATGATATAGCATGATAATCATAATGGTGACATGGGAAATATGGAAACAACTTAAAACACTTCATCATAAACATTGGTCAAGGATAAACTAGCAATACATCATGGTATAAAAATTCCCATAAAGGTATCAATTTCAATCCTTCTCCCAACATGATGTATCTTGATATTAAACAATACCCAATGTATTTAAGTTCTATATAATTCTGGGTGCACCCATAACAATCATTTCATTCTCATGCTTAAGTGTACCATATAGATCATACGACATGGATTCATTCATCATAAAAATGTATTCCATGATCAAGGAGAGTGGAATAAATATATGTAAGTACCCAATAAAAAATTATATGTGCATAAATGTGAACACCCTTGATTGGAAATATGTATGTAATTCAATACACAAATGTTTTGGCATGGAAAATCACGGTGAAATTTCATCAGCATAATGGCGTCACATAAAGATTTATAAAATTGGGTTAATATGGGAGAAATGTGTTTATCATCACATAGAAATAAAATTTCTAGTAATGGGGATATATAAAGTCATATCCCAACATTAAAAATTTGTAAATAAAAGTCATAAGGTAATGAATAAACTTGAATAAAGAAAATAATCCTAATTATATTTCAGCATGGTAATAAGTGAACATTAAGGGTCGTGGGAGGATTAAAGAGAGTGAATGGGGGATATAATCATTTATAAATTATATTTAAAGTGAGGTTAATATGTAGAAACATATCCCAACATGAAAAAATTAATTTTAAGATAAATAACATAAAGGAGGTGCTAGATAAAAATAGAAGAGAGATAATACCTTACTTGAGTGTGTGTCTCCAAATGCTAGGGAGGGGCTTCTTGGGAGATCAGGGGAACCTTGTAAGGACTATAAAGAGTGGAGGTAAGAGTATGGAAATTATTAAAGTAGTTTGAGTGAAGATAAATGGGATATTGGGTGGGTTTATATATGAAAATAGGGGGGTTTCTTTATTATTTAGGTTTTAGACTACATAATAAAATAACCAAAAATACAAACCATCCCATGTTTTTTCCCAAAGTTTATTCCAAATAAAATTATTTAAAATTATTTTATAATTACAAGATACTAACTTAATAAAATAATACCTCTCATTATGTGGAGGTGATTTGCACTCTTAAATGAATGATTTTAAAACCATATAATATATTATAAGTTTTGTAAGATTAATAATGGATTTAGAAAATAAATCTAATAAATGTAAAATCACATTATTTTAAAGGGATTTTTTTTGGGTGTTTTATCCAATTTATAGTAAGTATTACATCACTTTTGGGTCATTATGATGTCATAATACACAAATTATATTTATACGGTATTTAATTTTTACCCGAAAAATTCAACTATTTCAGAAAATTAGGAAAATTTTAATGTTGGATAATTTCAACATTCTAATTAAAAAATAATTTTCATTTTATATAAATCATTTTCTACATATTTTAATTTTCACATATAAAATAAAATCTACATTTATTAAGAAATTAATGTTGGGTTTTTTAACAATAACAGTTTTTAAACCCTTTTAAAAATTATATTTGAATTCATAAAAATTATATGATCATTAGTATTTAATAAAGAGTATTTAGTAATAATATTTTACTAAAATATTACTTATTTTAAAAATTTCACTGATTCATCAAAATAAATTCCTTAATGAATTTGAATATTACCCAAAACTAATATTTATATCTTATTGAATCAAAATAAAAATCCCTTATAAAGTAAAAATAATATAATGAAAATATATTCATTATTCTATAAAAATAGATTTTATATACTCATATTTCTATGGTCTTGATACATATCCCTTTAATATGCTAGAAAATTCTCTAATAGTAAGGTGCATGATGGTGGGACTTTTATGGGGCAGTTCGGTGAACATTGTTTGGTTCGTGATCTTGATGAACTTGAACTTCTCTCATAAATAGTTTCTATCATGCTTTAGTTGTTGGATATAACCTTGGGATTGGTCAAGGGAAAATACTAGTGATGTTGTCTCCCTTAGAAGATCTGAAAAATGAGATTTATAGGGTATGATCCTACTAGTTGAGGCTATCACTTTGTTTGTCTATGTAAATTGTATTTTTTAAAACCCTATATTTATATTAATCTTGTGATCACTATTCAATGACTATATTATCAATGGAAATGATTCTTAACGGTCGATTAAATACAATTAGATATAATAAAAAAAATAAGTGCATGTATTTTCTATAACCATATTATATAATAATACATTTAATTAAATCAAAAGGGGAATTTTATTTATAATAGTTTGGGTCATCACATGGTTTACTTCCCCTTATTTTCCCTCTCTCTTCTCCTGGTAGTATATTTTGTTGTTTTAAATAGTGGTTACCTTTCTAAAATATTTTTTTATAGGTATATAATGAATTTTGTTTATTCTTAAACACATATATATCTTTGGATATAGTATCCTAAGGATCTTATAGGTATATTGTGTACATGATGTAATAGACTGAGGTATTGTACATGGTGTACGGGATATATTATCCCTTGGAGAACTATTCAGTTACTATCAGGTTATGTGGATATTGATGAAAATATGATGTGATGCATGAGGTTCATGTTATGTTTTAGGTTACCAAGTTCCTTTGGGAAACCTTGTTCATTTGGAGAGAGATGGCTCAGGATGTGTGACATTGGGACAAAGTAGTAAACAGGTGGGGAAGTGGTAGCAGTGTAATTTAACTTGATATTATATTGGCTATTATATTATTACTTGTATGTGATACTTTTTGATTGACCCATGGTGAGACTATGAACTTAAAATACTTAACTAGAAGATGAGTTAGTTTCACTTGTGGTTCATTGGGATTTATTATGATTACTTTATCTTTTGTACTTCAGTATTCAGGGAGGATCCTATTGAGAATACATGTTATTATCATCATACATATATATAAAATATTTTTCAGGCATTCAGGAACTTATTGGTGATCAAGCTAGAAATTACTATCTCATGGATCTGTCTTGGAGTTGGTGGGATTAAGATTTCCGCTAATTATTTCCTTTTTGGTTCTTATAGTTTCTTTTGCAATTGTTTGTTTGTATGAAATTTCATGAATGTATTGCGATCTCTTGTAATCTTTTATTATGAGTCATATTTTTTTTTGGTTCTATCTTATCTTTGGATTCTGAAATATTATAGTGTACTTTCTCCCATTTGTGTCTATGATATACCCTTAGTGATTTTTATCAACCTATGGCTTATTAGAGGTGGGAATCAGGTGCCATTATCTCCCTTCTCTCATTTCCGACCCATGAGGGGTACCTTTGGGGGGAGGGTTCATGACATTCCATGAAAATAAAAACTATTTATCTTGACTTTCTATATATGATGCATGTTTTTAACTTAAAGAATTCAATTTTGGTCATTCTGGCCAAATTGGACACCAGATTAGTGTGTGATTAATTCTTAAATGTAAAAAATTAATTAAATATAATTTTCATATATTTTCATGATAATATGAGTTCTATTGATTGATTTCGATTATATGACATATGTTTTTATGTTAAAAAGTTACTTTAAGAGTGCACTTTTAGTCATTTTGATCAAATCATACATTGAATATACGAAAATCGGGTTTATTTATTTAAAACACTAGAATAATTATATGTATGGAACATAAAAGAAATATTTATATGAATTTCTTGATATAACATATTATTTATTTGAATGAAAAATAAATTTTAAGCATACATCATGTCAAATTTGTGACTCATGCTTAGTGCCAAGTCTGTAAAGCACCCCCTATAGGGATTGATCATGTGAATGAAAAGATGACTAAATATAAATTAAATATTTTAATTTGTTATACATTTAAAATATCAAATTATTTTAATTATTTAAAGTATGAAATCCCATTTTTGTTTCCTCACATAGACATTATGCAACCAACCATGCCAGTAAAAAGAAAGAGTTGTGGTGAAGACTCGCTATAAAATGTATGGGACACAAAAATATAGTGTATAGTTCTCTCTATTTTCCCTTAACTTGTAATCATTTCAAAATATTTAGAATTTTGTGAAAAATTATGACCAAGCTCATTGGTGTATGATATTAAATTATTCTATTAAAAAATATCATTAGTTATAATAATTATATACAATATTAAGAAAATTTAAATTTTCATCTCACATGATTCTCCCTATATAGTTTAATGATTGTATCCTAAGGGAATTTAGTCCACTCATGAATAAGTAGAGGAATATGTGAGATTCTAATATGATATTCCCCATCTAAAAAACTAATAAACCTTCCCTTGTCTAACTCGAATACATTTTTCATCAAATAATTCCATTAGTAGGATATTAGAGTACTAATTTAAAATTCCTCTACCAGGGCCCTTATATCTGGTAGAAGACTGATTGAATCATATTAAACACTAATTCATGATAATGTAAATTATAAATGATTTATTGAATTTAAAATATTGATATTTATCAGAGAACAAATATTCACACACATATATAATATATATAAAATTAAAAACATTCAAACAACAACCATTGGATGGAACTCTTTATGATATACCTTCATTTATCAAAGTCAAATATAGTAAATTAATGGAAAGTTTTTACAAGTAGTTCATTAAAATTTTAAAAAATATGAAAATCATAAATATAAAAGAGTTAAATAAATTTTAAGAAACCTTTTGTTAGTTAATAAAATTGACCATGTCCTCCTAAATAGCCTCTCTGACCCATTTAAAATATTCTTCTTATATATATAATGTTTTTTTTTCAAGAGTTTTCTTGAGTAATGCATTATTATTAGGTACCTCTTCATTAATTAAAAACATTTTTCTTTTAAACATTTTCACCACAACTTTTCAGTTTGAATCAGATGACATGCTAAAAAAGTAAATTCATTCTACTTATGATGCCAATATAAAGGGATCATTGTGTACTCAATCTTCTTTATATAGTATATTGTTAGATTTTACCCAAAAAAACTAAAAAATATTGATTGTTATTTGAAAGATCAAATCAACTTAATCACACTTTAACAATATAAATTTTAATCAATGACTATATAAAACTTTGATAATAACATTCAATAGACCATAGTAATAAAATACAATGATGAATGTATAACTATTTCCATTATGTTGTGTTACTTAATTCACATTAAAGTCACTCATGTGAAATCAAATTCCATTATCATCTATATTCTTACAACTATATTTCATAATAAAAGCATTGTCAACTAATTAAGTAAGTTTTTCGGTCACTATATGATTACCTAATTCCCATACATGTGGACTTATAAATTTTACATGATATAATGGAAGAAAGTGGTGTGAAAATGAAGATTATATATATTTTAATAAATAATAAATAATATATTTATATATACATAATTATTGAACTACTCAGGAAGTGTTTTGAAATTAACTTGCAGGTCTAATGACTAGTAGCATGAGAACTTTCCTATTTCAAATCGGCGATATGTGTCTTAAAATGAAAAACAATATGACTTAAGGAATAGATTTAATATTAAAAAATGATATTTTATTTATATTAATTATAGTATCAATGACATAACTGATAGTGTATAGAACAACATATATCAATGAGCTTGAACACACTCAACATTATCCATATCAAATATTATTCCTTCTCTAATTGGGCCTTCATTAATTAGAGAGGGGTTATCATTTCAAAATTAGAAATATATGAAACATATAATTTAATGCATTCGCCTATTAAATAACCCATCATCATTGATGCATCTAGGAAATCTCTATCATGCATATATATTTTGAATGTATTCAATCATTTCTCAATTCGATACATCCACCTGAATTTTACAAGATCACCAATAATGACTTCACCATTTGAATTTATGGTCAAGTGAAATGTTACAATAAAAATGGAGGAAAGAGTTTATCTAAATGGAAAAGTGTGAATATAATCATTTCTTGATGATTTTTCAAATCACTTGTATGATTATCTCTTGAATTTGGTTATCTAAAGAAACTAGAAACATTAATCAACAACTCAATAATATTATAAGGAAAACAATCATTAATTTTAATTAAAAATGTCTATTAAAGTAAAGTGTTATTTTCATGACTTTTCAAGCCCAATAATATCTTTTGCTTCATATTTTCACACTTAAAAATATCAAAACTGTAATTATAGGGTAACTTCACTATCATAAAAATGGAAATAAATGACTCTATCTTTTTTTAATAATCATGTATTGTGCGGAATACATGTATGTCTAGTTAAACTCACCCATTTATAAACAAAACGGATTTATCAATCCCATTTCTTGCAAGTCACAATGTGTATTGGCACTGTTTTTTTTCTTTATCACCCAAAATGGTTCATAATATATTATCACACATGTGTTTATCAATGCACATCGTATCTAAATTTTACCTTATAATTTTATCATTTTATCATGGAAAACTAAATAAAATACTTCATTTATTATAATAATGACAATGTAATCTATTTACGATAACAGTGTAATATAATAGAGGAGATAAAAATTATAAAAAAACATACATAATGTGAAAAATTTCTTGGTTAATATATTGTAAATATGGACCCCCTTTCATAATTTTTGGTGTTTTACCATGTTCCTAGGAACCATTATGCTTGATCTATATTAATTTCTTTAATTTTTTTGGAACAAAGACCAGTAGATTCTCCTTTTTTACTCTAACCGATAAATTCACATATGCAATTAAATCGTTAATTATCTATAACAAAGCATCCTAAAATCTAAACAATTCAATGCCTATTAAGTCAAAATTCATCAAAACTTCCACCGAATATTCATAAATCTCATAAATCAATGGTTATAAATAAATAAAAAATTATCATGGGATATTATCGGTCTATCAATAAGAGAAAAAAGTATCAAAAATGGATGTTCTATACATAACTATGAGGGGAGATTATATGGAACCAACACCACAAGTCATGAAAGGGTTGAACTAACTATAGACTTGAATGAGTTAAAACTATAGGCTTTTAAACATAGTCAGATGTTATGATAATACTGAGAAACTTTCGAGTGACTTTAATCATACCCTTTCTAATGAAAATAATTTTTTGAGTGAGTTAATTTACCGACTTCTTTTCAAATAATTTTTCAAGTGAGAGAATTTACCAGTGTATAGTAACACATGTGTTTTATAATGATTTATTTCACATGGTTTAAAACCCTATCAGATTGGTCAAATTATAAAATAGAACTGGCTGAGTTAGCTCGAAAAATTATCAAATTCTATAATAAAAGTAGAGGTTTAAAAAATCCTTCAAGAAATATAAAAAGGGAACTAAATAATTTAGATTCTATAAATTAAAATAGATGGGTCATATCAAAACTAATTTCCTACAATTAAAAGAATAAGAAGAAATATGGAAAAGAAAAATAAAAATAAATATGGTTCTGAGAAAAATGGGAAAGCTCTGTAAATCTTACTTGGAGTGTGTCTAAGGACTCTAACAACTCTTCTAAACATGACTCAAAAAAAGATCCAAAAATCTGAAAGAAACATGTTCTTTATAGATAAAGAACAATATGAGGTACAATCATATTATTTCTCTGCCTCTGATTCTGATAGCTTCTCAAACATAAAATTAGTTATTTATTGCTCAATACTTGAAGAAAAATATGAATCTCTAGTAAAAAAACATAAGTTACTTAAAAATATTTATAATTTTGTTTTAAGTGAAAAATAAGAAATGATAAAACGGTATCAATAATTGAAAGAAAAAATTAATAAATATGCATCAAACTATATTATTCTTGAAAATAAAATATAATAATTATAGGATGAAGTATAATCATTCAAAACTAATAATAGAATATTTACAAAAGGAAAAAAATATCTAAATGATATTCTTGGAAAACTATTATTAAAAAGTAAAAATATGGAATAATAAGTAAGGGAGAAAAATAAAGGTTATACAAAAATTATTTCACGCAAAGCTATAAAAATTCTATCTATTTCTATTACGGAAATAAAGGATGTAATTATAAAAATTCTGGTTTAATAAAACCTCATATATGTGTAATTAAAAATAATTTTATTTTTAATAATATTTTTTAAGAAATCAATGTAAGGTTTGGTAAAATAATGAAAATCTGGGCTCCCAGATCTTTTCTTGCGGACATAGCCAGACCTAAGAAAATATGTGTACCCAAACAAACTTTTTTTAAATAATTTTTTAGGAAAAATGCCACTAGAACAAAAATGTTTTATAATATATGGACAGTGGCTACTCAATACACCTGAGTGGGGACTCTTCCAATTTTCATACACTAGAAAAAATGGATGGAGGACTAGACACCTTTGGAGACAACGCTAAAGTGAAAATAGTTGTAGTTGGGTCGGTTGGAGATCCAAATATAATTTCAATCAACAAGGTGTTATATGTTCAAGGGATAAATCAAAACCTGATAACTATTTCTCAACACTATGAATATGGTTTTTATATTTATTTTTCTAATAATTCCTAATCAGTTTTTAAAGATAAATTGCTTAAATTTAGGGAACCTATGACTAAAAATGTTTATACCTTAGATCTTTATTCCTTGTGTAACAAAAGGTGAAATTTTTAACTACTGAGACAAATGACTCTTGGATCTTACATAGAATACTTAGACACTACAAATTATTTAATTTATATAAATTTTATAATAAACACTTAGTTTCTGATTTACCTAGTCTTAAATTTGAAAATGATAGATTTTATAATGTATGTTAATTTGTAAAACAACATAAATCATCATTAAAATCTATTAACAAAGCTTCTACATATAAACCATTATAAATTATCCATATGGATTTGTTTGGATCATCAAGGGTATCATGTTTGACTATAAAAATATATGTTTATGTATAATTTGATGATTTTTCAATATTTACATGGGTTTATTTTATAAAACTTAATAGTGAAGTGTTTAATTATTTTGAAAGATTTTGTAAAATTGTTCAAAATGAAAAATATTTTAAAATAATTTCATTAATAAGTTATCATGGTGGATAATTTGAGAATTAAAATTTTAATTTTTTTCTCAGACTTAGGCATTAAACACACCTTATCTTAACCAATAATACATCAAAAGAATGGAATTGTTTAGAGAATAAATAGAACTATTTATGATATGGAAAGGATTGTGTTAAATTAATATAGTCCTCCTACCTATTTTTGGTTAGAATCTATAAATACAGATTTCTATATCATGAATAGAGTTTTAATAATACCGCTTAAAAAGACCCCTTATGAACATTGGAATAAAAGAAAACCTAAAGTGAGGTACTTTAAAGTATTTGGATTCAAGGGTTATATATTGAATACTAAATAAAACCATAGTAAATTTGATCCAAAGGTTAGTGTATTAATATTTCTAAGATATTCTTATACTTATAAATCCTATAGAGTGTATAATAAAAATTCAAGGATTATTGATAAATCAGTTCAAATGAAGCTTGATGAAAGTGATCCTTTTGATAAAAGGAAAGATCAAAAATATAAAAAAAAATTTACTCTTTTAACAACATGAGGCTTGAATCACCTGAGAATAATTTTTAAAATAAAATAAATTCAATTCAATACAGTCCATAAGAACACAAAGTAGATAAACATGAAATTGTCTTAACTAGACAATCTTGAACTATAAAAGATCTTCCTTTAGAAATGGTTATAAGAGATCTAGATATATGAGTAAAAACTAGAAGTAATGTATGAAACTTATCTGAATATTATTCCTTCTTATCACAATTATAACCTAAGACTATAGAATAATATTTAAAAGTTGAACTTTCTTTAATGGTTATATAAGAAGACTTTAATCAATTCAGTATAAACAAAGTCTATGAATTAGTTGAAAGACTAATCAATTATCCAAAAATAAGAACAATATGGGTTTTTAGAAACAAACTAGATGATCAAGGGATAATTACATGAAATAAAGATAGATTAGTAGAAAAATGATACAACCAAGAAGAAGGGATAGACTGTGATGTAACCTTTTCACCTATCATTATATTAGAAGATACTAGAATCATTCTATCTTATGTAGCTCAAATTAATTTTAAATTATATCAAATGGATGTAAAATTTTCTTTTTTAAATGGATATTTAATAGAGGAATTTTATATCGAAAAACCAATAGGTTTTGAAAATACTCATCTACCAAATTTAGGTTTTAAACTTACTAAAGGTATTTATAGCCTTAAACAAGTATCTAGATCTTGTTATGAAAGATTGATCTCATTTTTTTTTAAATGGATTTTTTGTAGGGTTATAAGATCCTACTTTTTTTAATAAAATCATATGTACTAATATATTATTAGTAAAAATTTATGTAGATTATTTTATTTTCATTTGAACTAACAAAAATATTTGAAATTATTTTTCAAACCTTCTAAAAAATAATTTTAAATGAGTATAATGGGAGAATTAAATTTCTTTTTAAGATTCTAAATCTATCAAAAACATTATGTAAATTTTTTAAATAAAATAAAATGCATTATTAATTTTTTGAAAAAGTTTTTACTAGAAAATATTAAGAATTATACAATTCCCATGTATACTAATGTAATGCTTGATTTGGATTAATTTGGAAAACAAGTTGATAAAAATTTATAAAAAGGTATGATTATTAGTTTATTTTATCTTGATACTATCAGACAAAAAATAATGTTTTTTGTATGTTTATGTTCTATATTTCAATCAAAAAAAATATTCTCATATTACTATTGTTAATGTAAATTTTAGATATTTAAATAGAACTATTTTCAATATCTATTATTCCAAAAAAAATTGATTTTAGTTTTATTTCATATTTTGATGTTGATTTTGGAGGATGTAGATTAGATAGATTAAGAAGATCAGGAACCTATCAACTTTTTAATAAAATATTTAGTTTCATGGTCAAGTAAGAAACAACATTCAGTTTCTCTATCAACACATGAATAAGAATATATATCTTCTGGTAGTTATTGTGCACAAGTGTTATGGATGACATTCACCTTACTGGACTTTGAACTTAATTTTAATAATGTTTCTATTTTATGTGATAATACAAGTTAAATTAATATTTCAAAAAATCTTGTAATTTATTCAATAACCAAGCATATTGATATAAGTTATCATTTTCTAAGATATTATTTTCTTTAAAATGATATATATTTATAATTTTTAAATATTGAATATCAACTTGCTGATATTTTTACTAAACCTCTTCTCACTACTAGATTTGATTTTATTAAGCGGGGATTATGAATATTTATTTTTAAATATTTGTTTGTTCCTTTAATTTAAATATATATATCGTTTTACTATTTTTTTGTTTGGATAATATTTATTTATTAGTTTTTTAAATAAAACAAGAATTTATTTCATTTTTTAAAAAGAACATATTTTCAAAATATTGATTACACTATGTAATTGGGTCGATAAAATAGTTTGATATCACCAAAACCATTAGAAAATCCTCTCCCTCTTTCAATTTCACTCTTAATCTTAGTATTCAAACTCTTTCAACTTTAAAATCTATTGTTTTTTCATTTTAAACCTTATAATTTTAACCTTCAATCATCAAATTCGTAGCAATGTTGATGATTAAGAGAACAGATGAAGGTGAAAAAAGAAGAATAAAGTGACAATGTGTCACCTACAGAAAAATTATTCAAGGACGGGTTATATATTTTGAATGGATACATGAGAAAAATATTATTTTGAGGTAATCCATAGATTTTTAAAGTATATAATTTCTTTTTACTGAAGGAAACATTGAGTTTGTTTTTGATATAGAAGTCATAGAATTTTATAGAAATGTTCAGTTCATTTTTTGTGATAGGGAGGATGTCATTGTATCTGGGGTAAATGATTGATATTTTCTATCTCTTCAGTGGAAAAGTTTTCTATTGTCCTCATAAAGGGTTTTTTTCATTTTGATCTTCAGTTTATTCAAAAACAATATCATAAATCAGAGTATATTATATCGTTTCTCTTCATCTCTACCCAAATAAGAAAGATGCTTATAAAAGATCTTGAGGCTAAATAGAGGGTAATTGTTAAGTCTATTCAGTCATCAATAATTTCAAGAACTACTGATCTAGAAAATATTCTTTATCCAAACATTTAGATGATTTTAATTATGATATGTGATATTTATTTTAATTTCACAGGATACATGTTAAGGTACATGCATCATTGTTTCCAGGAAGAGGCAAGAATGTTTTTTATCATTATAGAAGGATAATTTATTTTCTTTTGTATAAAATTAGTAAGATTGAAGATGTACAGATGCACACCAAGTGTCATTATAGTAACATATCAAATGCTGGAACCCAGAGGAATTTTTGTTACTTCAGGAGTACAGTTTAAGGAATGTTGTAACCTGTTCGTGTAAAAGAACAACAAGAACCTGATCCTAATACTCAGGGAGGCAAGGAATTTTGGGGTCTATTACTGCAATCCTAATTCGATAAGAAGAAGTTATAGAATCTTGAATAGATGATGCAGTTCAAACAAATTGAAACAGAATTAGATATAATTTCTCTGATTCATAAAAAGCAAGAGATAACCCTCAATCTCTTTAATAAAATTTGGAAGAATCAAATGATGATTCCCTTGTCGTTTGTCCAAGACAAAGGGATTAACATGTAGCTCAGGCTAAGATCTTCAGGAACCAGAGGAAAAGGGTTTTGTAACTGGTGAAGTTTCTCAATGATACATTAGAGAACAATAAGAGGCTCTTTCTAAAAATCAAGATGAAAATCAATAGTAAGGGTCTCTTGATGAAAATCTAAATCAAAGAGATCTTTATAAAGAACAATTTTAGAAAAATTATCAAGGAAATGAGAAATCAAAACTAGTAGTATCTAACACTACAAGGTTATCTTAGAATTAATTAGTTTATGTTATAGTGGATTCCTTGGATAAAGAAAGTTTTGAACCTGATGAGAATACAAATGTTCTTGAGGTTGAATTTTCCACCTCTATTGAGAAAGATAAAGAAAAATATTTAACCTTGGTAGAAATAGGATAACCATCTCCAATTTAAAATAAATAATCTTATGATTCTTTGAATAATTTAATTGAATAAGTTTTTTTCAATTTTAACAAGTTGTGAGAATAAATTTAAAGCCTAAAAATTGAATTTGAGGATAAAAGAAAATATTTGGAAGATTTGAGAAATACAACTATTCCTATAGAGTAATTTGAATCTATTCATAACCAACTACACAATATCATTTAAATTTCAGTTTTAAAAGATATTTTTATTATTCTAGTAGAGAAATGGATTATCAGTTTGGAAAGCTCCAGATAGATTCTATTTCAAAAACGTATTTTGTATATTTGAAAAGATATTTGGGTAGTGAGTTTGAATCTATCAGAGGTGGTTTTAGTCAGTACACAACATCTACATATGCACCTCAAACTTCTCTCGAGTTATTCATAAGGTTTGAAGTAATCATAGTTATCATATCTTTTTTTAATGATCAGATTCATACACATCAATGTGATAGTGAACCACTAAATTTTTGTTGGAAACCCAAAGAGATCTCACTAAGAAGATAACTTTAAGAGAGCCTCATATAAGAAATATTCTCAATCAATTTAATTCAATGATATCACAATTTTTTAGTTAAAAGTAATCATTCATGAATTTCTAAAAGTGAATTTAGTTAAAAGTTTAAAAATTAGTCAAGATTCAAATATTTTGATGCGAAAGTTAGATGAAAATATTAATCAAATTTTAAAAGGAAATTTGAAAGAGTTGAAGGTTGTTCTTCAGGATATTCAAGCATCACCAAAATGTGACACCTCTTCTAAACTAGCCCTTTCACATTAATCCAATCCCTACTTTTTAAAACATTTCTCAGTCAAAAAGATTCTTGTAATCATAAGCAATTTTTTATGAAATTATTTTGTTCATTATATTTCTTTTTGTTATTATTTTATCCATTTATACTACCATAGCACATGTCATTTTAATATTATGTATATTATAACATTCATTTATAGTTATGTGATAAATTGAATGTATTTTAATCCATTTTTGTTAACTTTATTTTTGATATCACAAAATTGGGGATAGAATTGGGTAAACACAACATTTTTTATTATATTACTAGTTTCTATTTTAATCATAAAAAATGGATTTTTGTGTAAATCATTTTTAACTAACTATAATTTTTTTTATTTTTAAAGATATTATTTCATTTGTTCTTAAAATTCCTATATTTTACGTAAGTCATGTTATGAGTTTTGTGATCATCAGAAAGTGGGAGATTATTGGACATGTATTATCTCAATAATACTCTATAAATATTATTGATTTTGATGCTCACAAATACTCTTGTTTTTTTATTGATGAAATTACTTTAATTATTTTTTAGGAATATATTTCTTGAAAAGTTTATCTTACTTATTGGTATAAATATTTGTTAAAGTATTCTGAACTTGTTTGATTATAGATAACTATTCATACTCTATGTTTGTAAGCATAACATATGGTTCAAAAACCCTACATTTTAGATAACACATAAGGGTCATATACCCTAAGTTGTTGGAAAATTATTTATTATCAACCCTAAATTTGGAAGAAACCCAACGTTTGGGGAAATGAATTTATATTTTATCAACCCTACATTTGATAAAATGAAAGTATTATTTATAAACCCTACATTTTTTAACAACCATATGTTTTCAACCCTACATTTGGATTCTGACATTACATGAAGGAACCCTACATTTGGATATTCAACAATAGAGTTTAAATTTAAAGATATTTTCTATGATTTCTATAATGACCTTGATATAATTAAATATCAATTTAAAGATGTTTTATGAATCATTCAAAGGGTGTTATTCGATGAAGTAAACCATTGCTATTTCAAAGTGAAGTTACGACTCTCTTTAATGATTTGGATTTGAATGATTAAAATTTATCACGAAACATTCTTGGATATACTCAATTGAAACAAATCTAAGTTTTATATATAGATAATAAGATTATTTCCTATTTCTTTATAACTATATAGGTTTAATATCTTTATAAATACAAAACTTTCCTATTTCAAATCGGTGAAATGTGTCTTAAAATGAAAAACAATATGACTTAAGGAATATATTTAATATAAAAAAATAATAGTTTATTTATATTAATTATAGTATCAATGACATAACTGATGGTGTATGGAACAACATATATCAATGATCTTGAACACACTCAACATTATCCATATCAAATATTATTCTTTCTCTAATTGGGCCTTCATTAATTAGATAGGGGTTATCATTTCAACATTATAAAGATATGAATCATATAAATTAATGCATTATCTTATTAAATAACCCATCATTATTGATGAATCCAGGAAATCTCTATCATGAATATATATTTTGAATGTATTTAATCATTTCTCAATTCAATACATCCACCTGAATTTTATAAGATCACCAATAATGACTTCACCAGTTGAGTGTATGGTCAAGTTAAATTTTACATTAAAAATGGAGGAAAGAGTTTATCTAAATGAAAAAGTTTGAATATAATCATGTCTTGATGATTTTTCAAATCACTCGTATGATGATCTCTTGAATTTGGTTATCTAAACAAACTAGAAACATTAATCAACAACTCAATAATATTATGAGGAAAACAATCATTAATTTCAATTAAAAATGTCTATTAAAGTAAAGTGTTATTTTCATGACTTTTCAAGTCCAACAAGATCTTGTAATTCATATTTTCACACTTAAAAATATCAAAACAATAATTATAGGGTACCTTCACTATCATAAAAATGTAAATAAAGGACTCTTTATCTTTTTTTAATAATCATTTATTATGAAGAATATATGTATTTCTGGTTACACTCACCCATTTGTAAACAAAATGGATTTATCAATCCCATTTCTTACAAGTCACAATGTGTATTGACACTATTTTTTTCCTTTAACACCCAAAATGGTTCATAATATATTATCACACATGTGTTTATCAATGTACATCGTATCTAAATTTTACCTTATAATTTTATTATTTTAGCATGGAAAACTAAAGAAAATACTTCATTTATTGTAATAATGACAATGTAATATATTTATGATAATAGTATAATACAATATAGGAGCTAAAAATTATAAAAAACATACATAATGTGAAAATTTTCTTGGTTAATATATGCTAAATATGGACCCCCTTTTATAATTTTTGGTGTTGTACCATGTTCCTAGAACCCATTATGCTTGATCTATATTAATTTCTTTACTTTTTTTGAACAAAAACAAGTATATTCTCCTTTTTTACTCTAACCGATAAATTCACATATGAAATGAAATATTTAATTATCTATAACAAAGCATCCCACAATCTAAACACTTCATTGACTATTAAGTCAAAATTCATCAAACCTTCCACAAAATATTCATTAATCTCATAAATCAATGGTTATAAATAAAAATAAATTTTATCATGGGATATTATCGGTATATCAATAAGAGAAAAAAGTATCAAAAATGGATGTTCCATACATAACTATGAGGGGATATTATATGGAACCAACACCACAAGTCATGAAAGGGTTGAACTAACTATAGACCTGATTGAGTTAAAACAATAGGCTTCTAAACCTAGTCAGATGTTATGATAATACTAAGAAAATTTTGAGTGTCTTTAATCATACCCTTTATAATGAAAATAATTTTTTGAGTGAGTTAATTTACAAAATTCTTTTCAAATAATTTTTCAAGTGAGAGAAATTACCAGTTATTCCTTCTCTAATTGGGCTTTCATTAAATGAATAATCTCTTCTACCTTAGTTTTATTTTATAGTAACACATGTGTTTCATAATGATTTATTTCACATGGTTCAAGACCCTACTAGATTGCTCAAATTCTAAAATAGAACTGGCTCAGTTAGCTAGAAAAATTATCAAATTCTATAACAAAAGGAGAGGTTTCAAAAATCCTTCAAGAAAGATAAAAAGGAAACTAAATAAGTAAGATGCTATAAATAAAAATAGATGGTTCATACCAAAACTAATTTTCCACCGTTAAAAGAATAATAATAAATATGGAAAAAAATAAATATGGTTATGAGAAAAATGGGAAAGGGCTGCGAATATTATGTGGAGTGAGTCTAAATACTCTAAGAACTCTTCTAAAAATGACTTAAAAAAAGTTCCAAAAATCTAAAAGAAAACATGTTCTTTATATATAAGGAACAAGATGAGGTACAATCCTATTATTTATGTGCCTATGCTTCTCATAGATTCTCAAACATGAAATTAGTTATTTATTGCTCAATACTAGAAGAAAAATATGAATCTCTATTAAAAAACATAAGTTACTAAAAATTATTTATAATTTAGTTTTAAGTGAAAAAGATGAAATGATAAAACAATATCAAGAATTAAAAGAAAAAATTAATAAATATGCATCAAACTATACTATTCATGAAAATAAAATAAAATAATTATAGGATGAAGTATAATCATTCAAAACTACTACTAGTATATTAACCAAAAGAAAAAATATCTAAATGATATTCTTGGAAAACTTTTATTAAAAATTAAAAATATGGAATAAAATGTAAGGGAGAAAAATAAAAGTTATACAAAAAATATTTCACACCAAGTTATAAAAATACTATCTATTTCTACTGTGGAATTAAAGGATGTTATTATAACAATTTTTTGTTTAATAAAACCTTAGATATGTATAAATAAAAATACTTTTATTTCTAATAATATGTTTTAAGAAAGGAATTTAAGGTTTGGTAAAATAAGAAAAATCTGGATTCCCAGATCTTTTCTTGCGGACATAGCCGGACCTAAGAAAATATGGGTACCGAAACATTCTTTTTCTTAAATAATTTTTTAGGAAAAATGACACTAGAACAAAAAATTTGTATAATATATGGACTATGGATAATCAAGACACATGAGTGCAGACTCTTCCAATTTTCGTACACTAAAAAAATTGGATGGATGACTAAACACCTTTGCAGACAATGCTAAAGAGAAAATAGTTGTAGTTGGGTCGGTTGGAGATCCAAGGACAATTTCAATAAACAAGGTGTTATATGTTCAATGGATAAATCAAAACCTAATAATTATTTCTCAACACTATGAATATGGTTTTTATGTTGATTTTTATAAAAATTCCAAATCAGTTTTCAAAGATAAATTGCTTAAATTTAGAGAACCTATGACTAAAAATGTTTATACCTTGGATCTTGATTCTTTATGTAACAAAAGGTGAAATGTTTAACTACTGAGACAAATGAATCTTGGATATTACATAGAATACTTAGACACTACAATGTATTTACTTTATATTAATTTTATAAGAAACTGTTTGTTTCTGATTTACCTAGTCTTAAATTTGATAATGATAGATTCTATAATATATGTTAATTTGGAAAACAACATAAATCATCATTAAAATCTATTAACAAAGATTATACATATAAACCATTATAACTTATCCATATGGATTTTTTTGGATCATCAAGGGTATCATGTTTGGATATAAAATTATATGTTTATATATAAGTTGATGATTTTTCAATATTTACATGGGTTTATTTTATAAAACTTAATAGTGAAGTGTTCAATGATTTTGAAAGATTTTGTAAAATTGTTCAAAATGAAAAATATTTTAAAATAACTTCATTAATAAGTGATCATGGTGGAGAATTTTAGAATCAATAATTTAATATTTTTTCTCAAACTTAGGCATTAAATACACCTTATCTTAACCAATAATACCTCAAAAGAATGGAATTGTTGAGAGAAGAAATAAAACTATTTATGATATGGAAAGGATTGTGTTAAATGAATATAGTCTTCCTACCTATTTTTGGGTAGAATCTATAAATACAAATTTCAATATCATGAATAAAGTTTTAATAATACCACTTAAAAAGACCCCCTATGAACTTTGGAATAAAAGAAAACCTAAAGTGAGTTACTTTAAAGTATTTGGATGCAAGGGGTATATCTTGAATACTAAGAAAAACCTTGGTAAATTTGATCCAAAGGTTAGTGAATTAATATTTCTAGTATATTCTTCTACTTATAAATCTTATAGAGTGTATAATAAAAAGTCAAGGATTATTGATAAATCAGTTCATCTGAAGTTTGATGAAATTGATCCTTTTGATAAAAGGAAAAATCAAAAATATGAAATTTTTGACTCTTTTAACAACATGAGGCTTGAATCACCTGACAATGGTTTTTAAAATAAAATAAATTCAATTCAATACAGTCCATAAGAACACAAAGCTGATGAACCTGAAAGTGTCTTAACTGGACAATCTAGAACTATAAAAGATCATCCTTTAGAAATGGTTATAAGAGATTTAGATATATGAGTAAGAACTGGAAGTAATGTATGAAACTTATCTGAATATTATTCCTTCCTATCACAATTAGAACCTAAGACTATAGAATAATCTTTAAAAGATGAATTTTTTAATGATGATATAAGAAGAACTTAGTTAATTTAGTATAAATAAAGTCTATAAATTAGTTGAAAGACCAATCAATTATCCAATAATAAGAACAATATGGGTTTTTTGAAACAACCTAAATGATCAAGGGATAATTACATTAAATAAAGATAGATTAGTAGCAAAATGATACAACCAGGAATAATGGATAGACTATGATGTAACCTTTGCACCTATCGTTAGATTAGAAGATATTAGAATCATTTTAGCTTATGTAGCTCAAATCAATTTCAAATTATATCATATGGATGTAAAATTATCTTTCTTAAATGGATATTTAATAGAGTGATTTTATATCGAACAACGAATAGGTTTTGAAAATACTCATCTACTGAATTTAGGTTTTAAACTTACTAAATGTATTTATAGCCTTAAACAAGTTACTAGAGCTTGTTATGAAAGATTGATCTCATTTTTTTTGGAAATGGATTTTTTTAGGGTTATAAGATCCTACTTTTTTTAATAAAATCATATGTACAAATATATTATTAGTAAATATTTATGTAGATTATTTTATTTTTCGGTTTAACTAACAAAAATATTTGAAATTATTTTTCAAACCTTACAAAAAAAGAATTTAAAATGAGTATGATGGGAGAATTAAATTTCTTTTTAAGATTTTAAATTTATCAAAAATATTATGTAAATGTTTTAAATCAAAGAAAATGCATTATTAATTTATTGAAAAAGTTTGGACTAGAAAATATTAAGAGTTATACAACTCCCATGTGTACTAATGTAATGCTTGATTTGGATGAATTTGGAAAAATAGTTGAAAACAATTTATAAAAATGTATGATTATTAGTTTATTGTATCTTGCTACTATCAGAAAAGACATAATGTTTTTTGTATGTTTATGTGATATATTTCAATCAGAAAAAATATTCTCATATTACTGTTGTTAAAATAATTTTTAGATATTTAAATGGAACTATTTTCAATATCTACTTATCCAAAAAGTTTCGATTTTAATTTAATTTCATATTCTGATGTTGATTTTGGAGGATGTAGATTATATAGATTAAGCATATCAGGAGCCTATCGCTTTTTAAGAAAATATTTAGTTTCATGGTAAAGTAAGAAACAACATTCAGTTTCTCTATCAACACATGAATAAGAATATATATCTTCTGGCAGTTATTGTGCACAGGTTTTATGGATGAAGTACACATTACTGGACTTTGGACTTGATTTAAATAATTTTTTTATTTTATGTGATAATACAAAGTGAAATTAATATTTCAAAAAATCTTGTAAGTCATTCAAGAACCAATCATATTGATATAAGTTATCATTTTCTAAGAGATTATTTTCTTAAAAATGATATATATTTATAATTTTTAAATATTGAATATCAACTTGCTGATATTTTTACTAAACCTCTTCTCACTACTAGATTTGATTTTATTAAGGGGGATTAGGAATATCTATTTTTAAATATTTTTTTATTCTTTTAATTTATATATATATTGTTTTACTATTTTTTGTTTGGATAATATTTATTTATTAGTTGTTTAAATAAAACAATAATATATTTCATTTTTTAAAAAGAATGTATTTTCAAAATATTGATTACATTGAGTAATTGGCTCGATATACTAGTTTGGTATCACCGAAACCATTATAAAATCCTCTCTCTCTTTCAATTTCACTCTTACTCTTAGTATTCAAACTCTTTCAAATTTTAAAGCTCTCTTTTTTCATTTTAAACCTTAGAATTTTAACCTTCAGTCATCAAATTCGTAGAAATGTCGATGATTAAGAGAAAAGATGAAGGTGAAAAAAGCAGAATAAAGTGACAATGTGTCACTTATAGAAAAATTCTTCAAGGACAGGTTATATATTTTGAATGGATTCATTAGAAAAATCTTCTTTTTAGGTAATTTATAGACTTTTAAAATATATAATTTCTTTTTATTGAAGGAAACATTGGGTTTTTTTCAATATATAAGTTAACGAATTTTATAGAAATGTTCAGTTTATTTTTGTTGACATGGAGGATGTCATTGTATCTTGGGTAAATGATATATATTTTCTATCTCTTTAGAGGAAATAGATAAAGTTTTTTAGTGTCCCCATTAAGGGTTTTTTCATTTTGATCTTCAGTCTATTCAAAAACAATATCATAAATTAAAGGATATTATATCATTTCTCTTCATCTCTACCCAAATAAGAAAGATGCTTATAAAAGATCTAGAGGATAACCAGAGGGTAATGGTCAACTCTATTCAGTCATCAATAATTTCAAGAACTACTGAGCTCGAAAATATTATTCATCCAAACATTTAGATGATTTTTTTTATAATAAGTGATATTTAGTTTAATTTCACAGGATACATGTTAAGGTACATGCATCATTGTTTCCAGGAAGAGGCATGAATTTATTTTTATCCTTATAGAAGGATAGTTTATTTTATTTTGTATAAAAGTAGTAAGATTCAAGATGTAAAGATGCACACCAAGTGTCATTATTGTAACATATTAAATGATGGAACCCAGAGGAATTTTTGTTACTTCTGGAGTACAGTTAAAGGAATATTGTTACTTATTGGTGTAAAAGACCAAAAAGAACTTGATCCTAATACTTGGGGGGGAAAGGAATTTTTTGTTCTATTTCTGCAATTCTAATTTGATAAGAAGAAGTTTCAGAAACTTGAATAGATGATGTAGTTTAAACAAATAGAAACAAAATTAGATATAATGTCTCTGATTCAGAAAAAGCAAGAGATAACCCTCAATCTCTTTAATAAAATTTTATAGAATCAAATGATGATTCCCTTATCGTTTGTCCAAGAAAAATGGATGAACCTTTAGCTCAAGCTAACAACTTTAGGCGCTAGAGGCAACGGGTTTTGTAAATTCTAAGGTTTCTCAATGAGACATTAGAGATCAATAAGAGGCTCTTTCTAAAAATCAAGATGAAAATCAAGATCAAGGGTCTTCTGATGAAAATCTAAATCAAAGAGATCGTTATAAAGAAAAATTTTAGAAAAAATTACTAAAAAAATGAGAAATCACAACTAGTAGTAGCTAACACTACAAGGTGAGCTTAGAATTAATCAGTTTATATTATAGTGGATTCTTTGGATAAAGAAAATTTTGAACCTGATGGGAATACAAAGGTTCTTGAGGTTGAATTTTCCACCTCTATTGAGAAAGATAAAGAAAAATATTTAACCCTGGTAGAAAGAGGCTAACCATCTCAAGTTTAAAAAAAAGAATCTTATGATTCTTTGAATAATTTAATTGAATAAGTTTTTTTTAATTTTAAAAAGTTGTGATAATAAATTTATATCCTTAAAATTTAATTGGAGGATACAAGAAAATATTTGGAAGATTTGAGAAATACAACTATTCCTATAGATTAATTTGAATCAATTTATAACCAACTACACAATACCATTGAAATTTCAGTTGTAAAAGAGACTTTGATTCTTCTAGTAGAGAAATGGATTATCATTTTGGAAAGCTCCAAATAGATTCTATTTCAAAAATATATTTTTTATATTTGAATAGATATTTGGGTAGTGAGTATGAATCTATCATTGGTGGTTTTGGTCAGTACACAACATCTACATATGCACCTCAAACTTCTCCAGATTTAATAAGAAGGTTTCAAGTAATCATAGCTATCATATCTTCTTTTAATGATCAGATTCATACACATCAATGTGACAGTGCACCACTAAATTTTTGTTGGAAAACCAAAGGGATCCTATTGAGAAGCAAACTTTAGGAGAGCCTCATATAACAAATATTCTCAATCAATTTGGTACAATGATATCACAATTTTTCAGTTAAAAGTAATGGTTTATGAATTTCTAAAATTGAATTTAGTTGAAAGTTTAAAAATTAGTCAAGATTCAAAGATTTTGATGCAAAAGTTAGATTAAAATCTTAATAAAATTTTAAGAGGAAAAATAGAAGAGTTGAAGGATGTTCTTCAAGATATTCAAGATTCACCAAAATGTGACACCGCTTCTAAACTATCCCTTTCACATTCATCCAATCCTACTTTTTAAAACATTTCTCTGCCAAAAAGATTCTTGTAATCATAAACAACTTTTTATGAAATTATTTTGTTCATTATGTTTCTGTTTATTATTATTTTATCCATTTCTACTACCATAGAACATATCATTTTAATATTATGTATATTATAACATTAATTTATAGTTATGTTCTAAATTGAATTTGATTTAATCCATTTTTGCTAACTTTATTTGTGATATCACAAAATTGGGGAGATAATTGGGTAAACACAACATTTTTTATTATATTACTAGTTTCTATTCTAATTAGAAAAAATGGATTTTTGTGTAAATTATTTTTAACTGACTATAATTTATGTATATTTTCAAAGATATTATTTCATTTGTGTTTACAGTTCCTATATTTTACGTAAGTCGTGTTATGAGTTTTGTGATCTTTAGAAAGGGGGAGATTATTGGACAGGTATTGTCTCAATAATACTCTATAAATATTATTGATTTTGATGCTCACAAATACTCTTGTTTTTTTATTGATGAAATTTCTTTAATTATTTTTTAGGAATATATTTCTTGATAATTTTATCTTACTTATAGGTTTAAATATTTGTTAAAGTATTCTGAATGTGTTTGATTATGGGAAAACTATTCGTACTCAATGTTTGTAAGCATAACGTATGGTTCAAAACTCTATATTTTAGACAACACATAAGGATCATATACCCTAAGTTGTTGGAAAATTATTTATTCTCAACCCTACATTTGGAAGAAACCCAACGTTTGAGGAAATGAAGTTATTTTTTATCAACCCTACATTTGAGAAAATGAAAGTATTTTTTATCAACACTACATTTGTGAACAACCATATGTTTTCAACCCTATATTTGGATTATGTCATTACCTGAAGGAAACCTACATTTGGCTATTCAACAACAGAGTTTAAAATTAAAGATATTTCCTCTGATTTCTATAATGACCTTGATATAAGTAAATATCAATTTAAATATGTTTTATGAATCATTCAAAGGATCTTATTCGATGGAGTAAACCATTACTATTTCTAAGTGAAGTTACGAATCTCTTTAATTATTTAGATTTGAATGGTTAAAATTTATCAGGAAAAATTCTTGGATATACTCAACTGAAATAAATATAAGTTTTATATATAAATAATATTATTATTTTCTCTTTCTGAATGATTTTATAGGTTTAATATCTTTATAAATACAGAACTACTATGGAGAAACAAAACATCAAACAACTTTTTTATTCTAAAGAATCTAAATTTTGAAGACATACATGTTTCAACCTCGTACTGTGTAACTGCTATTGTTTTTTTATTACTATTATTTTTGAAGATCATTTTCAAACATATAATATTCAAATCTATTCTTTCTTGAAGACATTTATATTCAAATAATAAGATCTAGATTCTAACATTTGTTGCTATAATTGTGATCAAGAACCTATTTATTCAATCAAATCAAACTCTTGATTTATTAGAGTTTTGGATTCTCAGACTCAGTCGTGGTAGAGTATCAGCTTCTCTAACTAAGCTTTAGAGAAATCAGTTCCCTATAAAAGAACCATAAGACTATATATAGCCTTATTATAAAGGTGTTAACTGCCTTCACTTAGTTGTTAAGGTCTTGTGATAAGGGGACCTTTCTAGTGAAATCACCAAGATCGCAGATAGAGTGCTGGTAGAGTGTACTAGAGGATCTTTGTTCCTTAAACCATTATAAAAATTCATGTGTCCTTATTTTATGTTTATCTACTGCACATACTATTTAAAAAGGAGAATATTTTTTATCTGCATAAAATCACAAATGAGGGCGAAAATAAAAAATCTGTCAATATTATTAAAAGGACAAAATTCACCCCCCCCCCCCTCTTGTGTATTTTATATTATTCCAACCTAACATATTTGATATGGATGCGTACAAGAATAAGGAAGGATTGAAAAAATAGAAAAAAAAGAGAAAATATTGAGAACCCTTACCTTGATAAATAGTTTCATAATTCATGATAAAATACACCTTAGAACCTTAACAGATTCTTAGGAGGACTCTTGAGAGGAAAATTCAGAATAGAACCACAATAAATGGTTTTATGGTGAATATGAATTAGTGGATGGGTGAATATTTTTAGTAAATGGGGAAGAATTGTTTAATAATTTTTTACCTTAGACTTTGGAAATATATGTTGTGGTAAATAGAATACCATTGGATTTACCATGGTTTTAATTCATGGTATTTGAATTTTATAACATGGTTGTTAATATTTATGAATTAAATAACCAAAATTCATTATTATATCAGTTTTTAAATGAAAATATCAATTCTCCACAAAAAAAATATTTTTAAAATTTTAAAATACATTTTTGACTTTGGAGACATCTTTATAAGTTTTTTATTGAATTTTGTTTTAATGTTTTAAGATACATTATTTAAATTAACTGGGAGTCTTAATCACTCGGAAATGGACATAAATGATACAAGAAGATTCTCGGAGCCCTAATCGCTTGATGAGGGCCACTGAGGCTTCTCCCCCACTGATAGGGGAGAGATAACTGGAGGAAGGAACGTTTCTCATTCCCAATTTTAAAGGAATTGAGATTGGTTTTCAAACTTCTAAACTAATTGAGGGATAACTAGTGTTGAAGATATCCCCATTTTAATTTTAAAATGATTTTATGCTTCTTTATTTTTCTCTATTATTTAGTTTGGATCATCATCGCCCTTCATCGCTTGAATTTGAACATCATGTTTATAAAGAATCATAGCATGTATATCATGGGGAAATATAATCATGGAATCATAGTAATGTTTCAATAACACCCAACATGACATAAGTATGAGTCAAGGCTAACTACCAAGACCATTTCACATGGAAGACAAAGTCCCATAAAGGAATCAGGTTCACTCCCTATCCCAACATGATGTCTCATGAGACTAAACACCACCAAATTAATTTTATTTCCATCTGAGTTCACCCATAATAACATGTTCATTCATATGTGTTCCACATGAAGAATCAAGTATAAGGGTTGCCCATGGAATGAATTAGGTGTCATAATCATGTCATAAAGCATTACAAAAGAGAATATCATAATGCTATCCATGAAAAATGGATTCAAATTATACATGGACGTTAATAAGTGAAAATAGTCATATATCATGATAATATATTTCAAACTATAGTGAAAACATGTAAAAATAGTGTTTAAGAAACTTTATAAATAAAACATTTTAGTACGGTTCAAGGAAAATATTAAAGGGCCTTTAAAAAGGAAAAAGAATATTCGATTTCATAAAACTAGAAATGAATCGAGATATTTTTTCATGATAAAATGAGTTATTTTATAAAAATAATGGTGTATTAAAATATATTATTGAGTGCACTTCAAAATTCATAAGAAATCTATAGGTTCCCTTTAATCGGGCTTGCTTAATGGGGAGAATTGAGAAGGGAACCTTTTTAAAACATGAATTTTCCCATAAAAGAAGGATGAACTGATCTGGATACCTAAATTTAGAACATATACATAGGATTTAGAATAATTATATAAACAAATAATAATTACATTGTGGTAAAGAGAGAGAAAGCGTAACCTAAAAGATAAAATGGAGGTTCGGAATGAATCTCTTACCTTATGTCCGAAAGTGTTCTTCACTTGATCTTTATGTCCTAGATAATCAAATTAAATATATTAATTATTTAATTCAGAATATTTTATACATGTATTTTATTTATTATAATTTTATTATGTTCATTTATAGACATTTTGATGAGTTATAAGATACAATTTCATCATTCGAGAGTGTGTGTTTCCTTGGTTTTCATGATTGGTTCACTTGTATAAATGTATGAAAGATCGTGTAAAATAAGAATAGATATCCAGAATTAGAGTTATATGTTATTAATGAACATAAATAATATTAAATTAATATATAATTCATTTGGTTATTTGGGGTGAGGATGAATCATTACATAATAATTTAGTGATAATCGTTTAGATTATTTTGGCGGTTTTTGATCATCCCAAACTAGTTTTGTTTCATCAATTATTATTGTGTATAAAAGTTAATTTCAGAACATAAAAAAAGATATAAAATAAATTTTACAATATATACCAACCATTATAATGGTTTTATATACATCCTTGAAGCTGGTAAAGTAAAATGAAAACTTTTCATCCTTGAAGGTGATAAATCAACACCTCACAGATGATATTTTTATTTTTAGAATAAAAGGAAGAGGAGAAGAAAATTGATGGAGGATTATAAATTAACATAATGAAATTATAGTATATATAATATACTGGATTTATCATTCATATTTGGATATAGGTTAGGGTGTATAAGAAAAAAAGGAGAGTGAAAAGAAAATAAAGAAAGTGAAAGAGGATTTTACCTCTTGAATTCTTCTCCTTGAGAACCGCCTTAGAGAAATTATTTTTGGTATTTTTTTGGACCAAAAGCTTAGTAACATGGGTAAGAGACTTAGGAATATTATTGGGTAGAAATTTGACCAGATTCAATACATAATAGGTGTGATAAGAATAGGTGGCGAGGGGTGGTATTTATAGTGGCTAAGAGGGGTGTTTTTTATTATTTACTCATTTGTTTATTATTTTAGATCAAGAATATGAATAGTTGGATTATTATGACTAAGTGCGGTACCTAGTGCATGTAATTTGGAATCAAATTTTCTTATATCATCTATACATCATCCACGTCTCAATAATTCATGTATTTAGCTTATACTGTAAATTATTATATTTCACTATTCACTGAAAATTCAACTTTTTTAGAAAAATAAAAAAATCACCCTATCATTTTTTTATGTGAATAATTAAAAAATAAAATCTATTTTTTGAAAATAATTTTATGAATATAATAAATTTAATTTTTAATTAAAAACATCATTTATTCAAAAAATACCAATTTTAAAATTATAACGAGTTTTATAACACTTTGAAAAATTAATTAGGGTCTCATAAAATTATCTTATAATCATAAGAAAATAAAAAAATAATTTATGAATACATTTTTTGAAAATAAATTTTCATTTAAATCATTATATTAAATATAAAATTGTAAATAAACCTTTATGTTTCACAAAAATACCAATACATAATTTTTCATTTTCAAAACATTTATTTACTTATACTATGATATAATTATATCATATTTTCATTTATAAGATACCTAAATTTTATTTATATTTTCATTGATGAGTTTATTATTATATTGGCCTGTTTAATATTTATAAGGTTTATATTACTATACCAAAGGTCAAGTTACTATTCCATTGGTTTAGGTTCCTTAATTTATTAAAAAATCCTATTATTTCATTCATTATTAATTTATAAAGTTTTTTTGTTCTTTATATTATTTTGTGTGATTTATACTATATAAAATAATTATAATAAATAAAACTTTGTGGATATAATCCTAGGTCATTACAAGGAGGCTCTACTATCAGTGGTTTCATCGAGTCCATTTCTTCCTCTTATATTTAGTAATTAGAAGGGTTGATGGTATATCCAGCTCCTACTCGTAGAAAATCATCCAATATCTTTCCCATGTACTTGGTTTATAATATGTTTGAGAATATTTACTTTGATTTGTGTCTGGCTACTTTAAAGTATCCAAAGTGAGGATCCCATACTTGCACGCACCTTCAGAATTGGTTTGAGGTACTAAATGAGGAATTGATAAACAATGAGAATGAGGGATAGAAAATAGAGAGACCATGGAGTGAGAAGAATAAATCTATAAATGTCATATAAATAGAAAAAATGTTTTTATCAAAAGGCAGTTCACTAGATTTAGTTGTCTATGAAGAGAAAATAGAATTATGATTTGGGAGTGAAAAAGGAGGAAAGGTTGAATCTGATGAAATTTCTATTTTAGGAAAAAGAATCCAAAGTGGACCTTTCAGTGACCAAAAGGAAAAAATCTAGGAATCGAAAAGACTACTATGATTTTTTGGTAATGATGGTAACTAGATCTACAGGTAGGATTTTCGATTCCAAGTATCATGGATAGTCACCCATAAAATATTATGAAGATATTATGGAAGTCAGTCTAGGTATCCAAATAGAGGAGTAGGATCCACCACTTCCAAAACCAATTAAAGGGATTAATGAAATGGATGTTATTCAAGAATTATAGGTTATTGAGGATTTCTTCCCCTCTCATTTCTCAGAGTATATGAAAGTTATTTATGATCAATTTTGAAAGGCATCAGAAGATGAAATACATAAGGAAAAATAGTTTGAATTTGATTTGGCTTTAGAGAAGTTGGTCTAAATTGATATTTGTGTGTGTGTTTTTAATTAATATATGTGTAATGTTTAGATATTCATATCATGTATGAGTTGTATTACATTTTTTTCTCTACATGCATTAAAGCATGACATGTTATAAAAAAATCATGTATTTCATGTAATCATTAAGTTGATACTACACGTTGTGAAGGTACGTGATAATTCATGTATTCTATATGTCCTAAATAATAAACAATATATGAGTATAATACATGTTAGGTAGATTCGTATGGGTATTCACCATTTTTCCTCCAAGGTACATTTATGTACACAGTTAATTTTAAATTAATTTTTTTAATTTATTTAAAATTATAATGGATGAGAATCTAAAGAAAATTCATATGAGAATTAAGATAAAATAATTGATTAATTAAATAAAATAATTAATTTATTCGAGCATGATTTATCTTAAAAAAGAAAAATTCAGAATTGAATGTTAGTTTTATTAAAGGCGTAATTTGTTGCATGCGTGTGGGTGATCATGAGAATAAACCAAACCATTTTATGTGATTTGTTTCTTTTAATTTAATATTAAATTAAATTGTTGGCATGTTTTCCTTCTCTCCTCTTATTATGTAAGTTTCTATGTGCCCATGGTTTCTTTAATGTAAACCCTTTTCCCCTCACTTGTGTTTGAGTAAAATAATATGTAATAGATGGAGCTCCCAAGCTAGTGGAGGTAGTTCAAATTTTTGGAGTCGGGAAGAAATTAATACAAGAGATATACATAGGTGGATATATGGAAAGATATAACACAAACCTTAATTAGTTTAAGGTGTTCTTCCCATAGGTCAACAGTTAGTTTATCACCCACTGGACAAACTAACCATTACTAAAATCTTGTGATCATACTGCTTTATTATTTTATTTTTGTAAATTTTCATGGTTATTTCATTATGGATGTTTTGTAGTGATCACATGAATTAATGAAATTAATGAACATGCAAGATAGAATTAAAATAAAATTGGCTTATGCATAAATATTATCTAAGACATGGTTAATAAATTTAGTAAATCCTATTAATATTAAAAAGCAAGTGATAAAGATAATAATTGGAAATTTACACATAAATGATAAAATACCTCAATAATATATATGAAGTCAGTATAGCCTTCCATAACTTAAGTTAAAATTGAACCATAGTTCAATGTTCTTGACCAGCAAAATTTGGGTTGATTTAAATTATTAGTGAATTCTAACATGATGTTTTGGTTTGAATTAACTTAGTTCACATCAAGGGTTGACAGCAAAAGCATTACTTAGTGTAACTGGGGAGAAAGGGTTGAGGAAGTCCAATTTAAGGATTTCAGAATTGGGGAGTCCACTCAATAGATCAAGTAAATATAAGATAGAGAAGTTGGAATTTGTAATGCCTACCAAAAACCATTCAAGTTTCTTAACCATACAAAATTTGGGTAATGATAATGGGAATATGGATCATTTCCACTTGAATGTACAAGCAACAGGATATTCTGAAGCCAATGGTGAGGGATATTGGGTTTCAATAAAATAGTGGGAGATTAATAAATATAATATTTATTTATTTATCTAAATTTTACCAGATGAAGTAATAAAATCTATGTTCATCTTATTTATTGAAATAACATTAAAATGAATCCAAATAGTCACTGTGATCCATACTTGAAAAGGATAACCTTCTCACTGGCACAAATTTCCAAGAATTGAAAAGGCACTTGCGTGTTATCCTTCTCCATGAAAGAAAATTTTATGTTCTAGAACAACCAATTCATGATGTTCCTATTAATGAGTCAAGTGATAAAGAGCTATCTATCTATGAGAAACATATGAATAATTCAATAGATATTCATTATTTCATGTTATCATCCATGTCCAATGATATTTTGAAGAAACATGGGGACATGGATGCATATAGTATGATGTCTCACCTGTGGGGTCTTTATCAAGAGAATGTGAGATAAGAGAGTCATGATATCTCCAATTCTTTAATTTAAAACTAAGCTTGAAGAGTCTAATCCATATAAGCCTCATGTAGTCAATCTTATTGCAAATGGTGAACACTTAGACATATTAGGGATTAAATTCCTAGATGAGTTTCATAGAGATATCATATATTCATCACTTCCCAATACCTTCTCCAGTTATATTTTAAATTAAAATTTGATAAATATTGAGAATAATCTTTTAAAACTTTTTTACTTTGATTCACTAAGTGGAAAAGGACATGGGTCATGATAAACCTAGGGTCCTTATAGTGAATACTAAAAGTAAGAACAAGTAAAAGGGGCCCAAGACTCATAATAAGTTTAAATCTCTCGAGCACCATCCTTCCAAGAAAAGAAAGATCTAGAGGTAGGGTAAGTAAAAGAAGCCAGTATGTTTTTTATGTAGAAATCCATGCCACTGGAAGAGGAACTACACCCATAAGCAATGGGAGGCTAAAGGTTCATTCATTATCAACTATAATATTTCAATATCTACGCATTGGGTATTAGATATAGCTTTTGGTGCTCACATATATATCCAAATTCAGGAACCAAGTATGTTTCAAAAGATTACTAGAGCATAGGTGAATCTAAGAGCTTATAATGGTGTGTGGATGGCTTCCCTATCCATTGGTGACTACCACCTTTCATTGCCAATAGGAATGATTTTAGTTTTAAAAGATTTTTATTATGTACTGATGGTTACCAAGAACATAATTTTTGTATCATGCCTAGATGCAGATGGGTTTATTTTCATGTTTTGAAATAAAAGTTTTTTATTTTATAAGAAAAACATATGTTATGGTATGACACATTTAAATAATGGTATTTATGTATTAAATTATGAAAACCAAGTGTTGCAAATTTATAATGAATCATGTTCACACGACTCATATAACACCCAGCTATGGAATCACCATCTTGGTCATCTAAACAAGAAGTGTTTGAAAAAGCTCTGTTAAGGGGATTATTTATAATCTTATGAGCTAAAACCACATGAAATATGACATGCTTGTTTAAAAGGAAAAATAAAAAAACCACTATTTTGTGGATAGGGTAAAAGGGACAACATAGCTTCTATTATTGGTACACACTGATGTGAGTGGACCATTTCTAGTTAAAGCTTGAGGTGAATATTATTACTTCATAACTTTTACTGATGAATTGAGTAGATATGTCTATATCTACTTAATGTGGTATAAGTTGGAGTTCTTTAAGAAAGTCAAGGAATTAAAAATTGAAATAGATAATTAACATCGAAAAAATATAAAGAAGCTTTAATCAGATTGAGGTGGTTAATATCTTAACCAAGATTTTATCAACTTTCTACGGGAGTTTGGGATTCTATCTCAACTCACTCCACCTAACACACTATATTTGAATAGTGTTAGTGAAAGGAGTAACTGTACCTTGTTAGAAATGGTAAAGTTGATGATGATTCATGAAGATCTTCTAGGATACTTTTGAGGATATGTATTAAAAATTACAGCATACACATTAAACTGAGTACCAACTAAAGAGGAAAATGCAATTCCCTCTAAGATATGTATTGAAAGAAACCCATTTTTTCACACACACATGTATGAGGTTGTGAGGTGTTTTTTAAGGTCTTATCAGGAAAAAAAACTAGAACCCCAGTGAACAAAGTTTATTTTTATAGGGTATCTTAGGGAAATAAAGGAATAGTACCTATACAACCCCTCATAAAATAAAGTGATTTTTACCAAACAAGACATATAACTTGAGAGGGAGAAAATCCTCAAAAAGAACAGTGGGAGAAATATTGACTTCAATGAAGTCCATGCTTGAGATACATAAGAGTTGGTACATGAATAGATTACATAGGTCCCCATGGATGAATTGGTTTCTGAAACACAAGTATTGCATAGGAACATAAGAGAGGTAAGAGAACCAAAGAGATATGTTTTTCTAGTCATCAGAGATGGTGACTCATTATTGGTTGAGAATGATGAACCTCTCTCCTACAAGGAGGTATTAAAGAGCTCAGAAGCTACAAGATGGTAAGAATCCATGAATTCTCAAATGGATTCCATGTATCAAAACCAAGTTTGGGTTTTGGTAGATGCACCAACTGGTGTAAATCCTTTTGGATGAAAATGTGTATTCAAGAGAAAACTAGACATGGAAGGTAAATTAAATACCTATAAAGCAAGGATAGGGGCTAAAGGGTTTAAATATCATCAAGTAATTGACTATAATGAAACGTTTTTACCAATTTCCATGTTTAAATCCATCAAAATTATACTTTCAATAGCGCTTACCATGACTATAAAATTTGTAATATAGATTTTAAAAAATGAATTCCTTATTGGGAACCTTCAGGAAGATGTCTATATGACACAACCATAAGTTTTTATAACTCCATATGATGCCAAAAGGATATACAAGTTGCAGAGATCCATTTATGAATTGAAGAAAGCATCCAGGTTATGGAACATTTGATTCGATGAATCTATAAAATAATTTGGTTTCATTAAGAATGAAGGTGACCCGTGTGTTTACAATAAGATTTAATGGGAATGCGGTCATTATCCTAGTAGTATATATTGATGAAATATTAATTATTGTAAATGACATACATGTCTTACAATGTGTTAAGGACGGGTTAAACAAGTATTTTTCCTTGAAGGACTATGGTAAAGAAGCTTATATTCTAGGTATCAAGATCATTTGTGATAGATCTAAGAGGATTCTTAGACTATGTCAAATTACATATATTGACAAGATACTAAATAAATTTATTATAGAACAATACAAGTGGGGATCAGTTCTAGTGTCACATGGTTTACATATTTATAAGAAAATGTGTCCTCATACACAACATGAGAAAGAGATAATGATTAAGATCCCACGAGATTTGGTGATAGGATAAATCATGTATGTCGTGTTATTTATTAGACTTGATATTTCCTATGCATTGAGTATGGTGGGAAGATATCAAGATGATATAGGATAACAGCATTGGTCTGAGTTTAAGTTTATCTATAAGTATCTGAGAAAAAATACGGATATATTCCTAGTGTGTGGAGGAGATAAAGAGATGGTCATCAGGGGTTATACTGATGCTTTTTTTCAGATAGATCTAAATGATATGAAGTCATAGTCATGTTATATTTTTTGTCTTAATAGAGAAGTTGTGAGTTGTAAGAGTTCAAAGTAACCATTTGTCATTGATTCTATAGTGGAGTCTAAGTATATAAAGGATTATGATGCATCCAAGTAATCTGTTTAGATTCATAATTTTTTCCAGGTACTTGATGTGATACCTAGAATTAAAGACCCTATCACATTATATTGTGATAATACTATATTAGTGGATTATGCAAAAGAGCCAAGGTCACACCAATGAAAAAAAATCATATAATCCAAAAGTATTACATCTTAAGGTATTTTTATCAGAGGAGTGAAGTTGTAGTAAGTAGAGTACCCATATAAGAGAACATTGCAGATCTCTTGACTAAAGTTCTATCTCATTAGAAGCATGAGTATCATGTGAGATCAAGTAGGCTATAGGTTTTTAGTGGTTGGATCTAGTGTAAGTGGGAGTCCGTTGGATTTAGTGCCTAAGAATCAAATTCTATGTACCTCATGATAACATGTATTCATAGTTTTGAATATTAATAAACTCTTTATCACATCATGATTGTTCTTCTGTATAAAATAGTATGTCATAATGTCCTAAGAGTATTTGCCGCACTAAAAGGTCATAGAAGTTCCCTGATATGATGAGAATCATAAGTGCTACTACACTATTATTAAATATATGTTCTATATCTAGATGATATAATTTAAGGGACACAAATGATATAGGATATCAGGGGTGGAGACTCATAGGACTTTGAGTCACTCTCTCATGGTTTATGCCCTTGGTAATATCTAGTAGGATATTATGAGAATAATACCCACCAGTAGGAAATACACATTTAGATGTGCTATTGGATGTTCCTATCTACGGATGTGTGTATTAATCCTTAGACTTTAATATTTTTATTAATGATTATTATGATTCACGTACTTTGATGTATTGACAAAAACCATGATTAAAAATGTTCATGGAGAGGTAGGACACATTGGGTGTGTCAAAAGTAATATTGTATTAATGAATAATGTAAGAAAGGATTTATCCATTATATTATTTAAAAAATTTAATATCTTAGGCCCTTTGATATAAATGATATAGTCTAAATAAATCCATGGCTATGGTGTTCTATAGGCAAGTTCAATTTCCAGGAATTCAAATAAAGATACATTAAGCATATAGCTTGATGGAACCAGCATGCAACCTTCTTTATTAGAGATATCATGATAAATGGATTAAATTACACAGTAATCATCCATATGAGGTATTATATCATCATGGCATTAACTTATTTCTCTATCAGTGTCATCGCATGTTGATAGATGATAACATTGGACTTTAGGTTGTTTCACCTAATAGAACTAAGAAAGATGCCTATAGGGTCACACACTATGTGCATCCAGAATCTCAATTAAATAATAATATTATTATTATTTATTATTTAAAAAGTTTAATAAATATTATTTCTGCATGTGGTTTAATAATTATTCATGTTTTCTTGATCGAATTTATTCTATCATTAGTTATTCAAGAAAATATAATGTGAGAGGAATATTTAATAAATATTTATTTGATAGTTAGTGAATATAATATTTATTTATATATTGTATAAAAATGTATTAATATTTATTTAATAAATAAATATTCATTATTCAAGATCTGATAAATATTGTGGAGGAATGGGCGATTGAGTTTTAAGGTCGGGTGAGACATAATGAATATTGAATATTAATTAATTAAATAATAATTAATTTAATTTTAAATTTAATTGCATGTTGAAAAATAATAATAATATAATTATTATTATTTGACATAGGGTTCTCCATGGATTAAATAAATAATAAGAGGCACTTATGAAATTATTTATTTCTAACCCTAGTGTTATATAAACCCAATTATTTTATTTTCTCTAAGATCCAATTAATTTTTTTGGTTGTGCACAATGAATTTTGAGAATCCTATAGATCCCTAGAGACCCACCTTCTCCAATAATGCTCCCCAGAATGAAGAGAGATCCTCCTCCACCTCCCACTCTTAAGTCAAGAGAGATCTAGGAGAACTCTTTGGAAGCAGTTCTCAAGGCGATCAAAGGTAGCTGACGCAAGCAATAGGATTTGTCATGCTAGAACCCAAAAATACCTACGTCGACATTCATAGATTCATGGAACACATGTGTATCATCACTAGAGTGGATCTTCTTTGATTCTTATAAACATAATAACCGTACAATGTGGATCTGTTGTTAGATCTATCAATGAAGAAATAATTCCATCAAGGTAATTCTTTAATTAATTAAATTGATTATAAATAATATGTGATGATCCTCTATCTGGTTCTGGAATTCTATCCCTTGTCTATATTCTTTGATTCAATTCCATGGATTATGAAGTTTATCGTTGTGTAAATCTCAGATTGATCATCGATCATGACAAAAGAAGAAAATTTGGAAATGACTCTTTGCACGCTTCCACTATGCTCGGGACCTACACTAGATTCATTAGTTTAGTAAATGGGGAAATCCCTAAATTGATTATGGATGTTGACACAGTTTTTATGTCACGACCCGCCCTCGGGGTCCGTGCCGTGACTACCCCAAGCCCGCCTTCCATAGGCCAGGGGCTGGCGACTAGCACCAAGGCGTAAATCCCAGTAAAAAGGGAAGGCATTGCCTTTGTAAAGTAAACAAACACCACAGAGTAAGCAAGCGGAAGTAAAACACTAAGTACAAAAAGAAGAGCTGAAAAGTAAAAGGGGCCGGAAATACAAGCCCAACTGTAAAGTACAACTCGAAAGGGAAAACAGCGACTGAAAAGTAAAGCTGCTACGCTGAGATGTCCACTGGAAATCCCACCTGAAGGGTGGGTACAGATAGCTCCTCTGCTCCTCGGGTCCCGCCATCCGCTCCGAGTATGTCCCGCCCAGTGTCCACCTCCGGGTACCGCCTCGTCGTATAGTCCACCTCCAGGTACCGTCCAGTCCTTGAACCTTCGGCTTCTGTCAGCACTGTCCGTCATCTGCAACCAACACAACGAGGTGCGGGCATAGCCCGTGCAGGGGTGAGTATAACGATACTCAGTAGGGACCCCGAGACCCTCAAGGTCTCACTAAAACCAACAAGGATAAACACAAGAAGATCTCAACAGATAAACCCTACTTAGGTATATGCTCATACATATACCTAAGTTATCAAGTAACCCATCTCAATCATGAGGAAACACAAGGATTGTGAAATCGACGGATAACCACTACCCGGGTATATGCCCATACATATACCAAAGTTAGCAAGTGACCCATCTCAATCATGAAGTAAACACAAGGTCAAAAGTCTCAGCTCAAACCAGGATTTTCATTATCGAAACCGTAACTGCTGAAGAGCTCCGTCTCTAGAGTGTACAGTGGTCCTGTCACGACTCCGAGGCTGCCGCTCACTAACCTAGGACTGCTGAGGTACTCCTCCTGTCGAGTACTGCGGGTTTGCGGCCAACTACCTGGCGCTCCGTCCGCTGAGGGTCTGTCGCCAAATACCGGCGCTCCGTCCACTGGGCTAGTCGACTCACTCCAAGTCGAGTCGGTCAAGCAGTCGTCAGGTCTCAGCCGGCTACACGGTCTCCCTACTCTGCACGCTCGTCTCCGGGAGGGTCCGCTCCACGAGCTACTGGTCGATACTCCAAGTATCTCAAAGTCCCACGAAGAAGTGTCTCAAAAGTCCGTCTCGTCACAGGGGTCTCAACGCAACAGACGGCGCGTCAATCGGACGCCCGGTCTGTGAGTTATTAGCCTTTTCGTCCCAGGGGCCCGGTTGGTTTCGAGAGCGAAACCAATCCCGGCCGTATCTCAACTGTACCCCGAACTCCCATAGGGTAAACTCAAAGGGACCGTTACTCAACGTAACCACCAACGCCGCTGACGGCTCGTCAAGCGGTCGTCCTGTCTGTAAGATATCAGCTTTCCTGTTCCAAGGGCCCGGTTGGATTTCGAGTACAATCTAACCCGGCCATACTCCGACTGTATCCAAAACTCGGGCGGAGTATGTCAAAAGTTCCGTCTCATCAAGAGGAAGTCAACGAAACAGACGGCGCGTCAATCGGACGCCCGGTCTGTGAGTTATTGGCATTTTCGTCTCCGGGGCCCGGTTGGTTTTTAAGGCAAAACCAACCCGACCGTACTCCACCTGCGTCCAAACCTCGGGCGGAGTATGCCAAAAGATCCGTCTCATCAAGAGGAAGTCAACGAAACAGACGGCGCGTCAATCGGACGCCCGGTCTGTGAGTTATTGGCATTTTCGTCTCCGGGGCCCGGTTGGTTTTTAAGGCAAAACCAACCCGACCGTACTCCACCTGCGTCCAAACCTCGGGCGGAGTATGCCAAAAGATCCGTCTCATTAAGAGGAACGCAACGCGACTGACGGCGCGTCAATCGGACGTTCGTGGCTCAAGATATGAGCGTTTCCGCACCGAAGGCCCGGTTGGTTTCGTGAACGAACCAACCCGGCCGAACTCAAAGTAATCCGAAACCTTGAGTGCGATATACCGAAACGACCGTCTCGATCCAAGGATCGCGTTGCCGTAGACGGTTCGTCGTTCGGAGGTCCGAGGCTCAAGTTATGAGCCAAAAACCAAAACTGGTTCGAAACGGGGGGGTCCGGGTCCGGGCCGACCCGGCCCGACCCCCCCCCCCCCCCCCGGGGCGGCGCGGCGGCGGCGCGGCGGCCGGCGGCGGCGGCGACGGCGGCGCGGCGGCGGCGGTGCGGCGGCGGCGGCGGCGGCGGGCCGCGGTGGCGGCGGCGGCGGCGGGCCGCGGTGGCGGCGGCGGCGGCGGGCCGCGGTGGCGGCGGCGACGGGCCGCGGTGGCGGCAGCGGGCCGCGGCGGCTGGTGCGGGCGCCGCACGGGGAGCCGCACGCGGGGGGCTTGATTGCCCCCGCTTTCTTCTGGCGGCGCGGCTTAGCCGCGCCGATTTTAAGTAAACCGCCCCCCTCACATGAGGGGGGCCTGCTTGTGCGGATCCGAGGGGGCAGTCGGCCCCCTCCCTTTAAAAAAATTAAACCGCCCCCCTCTTTAAGAGGGGGGTTTTGCCAGCTGGCCGGGGAATTAATTCCCCGGTTTAACGGCATCCGGCCGGCCAGCCGGCCGGCCGGTTTTCTCCAACGGGACCGGAATTTCCGGTCCCCTCTTCGACTTCCGACGCCGACGGCCCGGCCGCCGGTCTTCCTTTCCGCCGCGGCCCGGAACCGGCCGCGGTCTCCTCGTCCCGCCGCGGCCCGGAACCGGCCGCGGCGTTCGTCGTCCGGCGCGGTGCGACGGCACCGCGCCCCTTTTCCGTGCTTGATATTCATTCAACGCGGCGCGACGGCGTCGCGTTTCTATTGTTTCTACCATGGTGCGTGCGACGGCATCGCGAAGATATTTGCACGTTCATCCGCGTGGTGCGACGGCACCACGCCACTTGCTTCCTCCCGCAAGATAAATCAACATAAACGTTGGAGGGGGGTTCGGCCGTGTTCATGCGGTCCGGCCCCCCTCACGTTAAATAAAAACTCAACATGAACATTCAAAGCCTCATGTTAGACATGCCAGATCCGTGTTCAAGAAATGGAATAATTTAAGAATGAAACAACAATCCCCTACCTCGGGTATAAGTTCGAGGATTTGACTATGTCCGCGGAAGTCGACGTCGCGGAGATCGGGCGTCGCGGTAGTCGTTCGTCAATTTCGTTGACGAAGAGACGCGTCCGAAGAGGCACGTCGTTGGCGAATCCTTGTACGCCGACGAAGGTTGTCTGAGGAAGGTGCGGTGTTCTCTCTCGTTGACACCGAAGACGAAGAAGAGCGGTGCGGCGTTCTTCGTCGGAAAAAGGGCGTTCCTCGTCAAGTCTTGAGGAAAGTCAAATTATAAAGAGAACAACGAACTCAAGAATCTCTACCTCGATAGTCGCACGTTGACGGAGTCGTGGAATATCGGTGTCGATTCCTTTGACGTCGGAGGAAGAGTCGTTGTCGAAGGCGTTCGTCGCGGAAAACCGTCGCGGAAGAGAAGACGCAGAAGAAGTACGTCGCGTCGCGGATACGGCGTCGCGGACGGATCGTGTTCTTCGGCGGAGAAGTTCTTCGTTGAAGAACGACGTTCTTCGCGTTCTTCGTTGAGTTTGAAGAAGAAGAAGAGGAGCTCTCTACCTCTCAAGAAGACAAACGATCAACCCAAAATAAAATAAGCTACACCTTATTTTATTTTCATTTTGCCAACCTTTCAAAAATTCAAAAGTTGAAATCAATTCATTAATTAAATCTAGAGTTGACAAAATTAAATGAAGAGATAGGTTGGCAAGAAATAAAGTCGGGAAGAGTTACGTAATTAAGAGGGGGTTTAGAGGGGTTAGGGAATTTGAAAAGAAAAAGGGGTTCGTGTGGGCCCCACCACACTTAATCCTCCCAAGGGAGGTTAAGTGGGTGTGGGTCCCACTTCCAACCTCCTTTGGTAGGTTTTTAATAAGTTAAAATAAAATTTGTCTTAAACAAATTTTATTTAACTCAACTGAAAAACCCCAAAACTAAAAATTCAACTCGCAACAAACGCAACTCCCGAAAAGGTCTCTTTAAGCGAATATCGGCGCTGCGAGTTCATCGGTGCCCTCGGATTTCAATTCCGAGCACCGGATCAAAAGTTAGAAATTCCCGCTCGTTCGTTCACTGAACGTACCCGAGCCAAACTTCGGAAATTAATTCTGGGCACTCCGGGCCTCGGAATCAGGTGCCGTCTGAAACCGCGCTCTTGTAAAATTCTAAAGAAAATTAAGAAAAAATTTTCCTTGAATTTTACGGGTCTTTACATTACTCCCACCTCAGGGCTTTACGTCCCCGTAAAGCTACATCATAAACTAGGGAAACAAAAGAGGTTACTGAGCACGCATCTGAGCCTCCCGCTCCCATGTGCTCTCCTGGAGATTCCCGTGCCGCCAACTGTAGCGCACAAGAGGAATTGATCGCCCATGTAGGACCCGCTCCTGTCGGTCCTCTATCTCCACCGGAACCTCCGTAAAAGTCGCCCCATCGTCAACGTCAAGCTCCCCATGGTCAAAGATGTGCGTCGGGTCGTGCACGTATCTCCTCAGCTGTGACACGTGGAAGACGTCGTGCACCCGGTGCAACTGAGGTGGTAGAGCCAGACGATAAGCCACCTCACCAACCCTGCTGAGGACCTGGAAGGGTCCGATGAAGCGCGGAGATAACTTGTCGCCTCGGCTAAAACTCCGAATACCACGTCGAGGTGAGACCCGCAAGAAGACGTGGTCACCATCCTCGAATTCTAGTGGCCTCCGCCTCCTGTCAGCGTATGACTTCTGCCGGCTCTGTGCTGTCCTCATCCGCTCCTGGATGACATGGACCTCCTCTGACGTGGCCCGGACCATCTCTGGTCCCACAAGAGCTGCGAGATTTCTTCTTTGCCGATAAGAGAAACCTGGTCTCATCCCCTGGATGAACCACATTCTTTGCCTAAAACAGTCAATCCTAACATGGATGATACTAATCCATACCAAGGATGACGTCGTAAGGCCTCGACGCTACTACTAAGAGATCCAACCGTTACTCTCGCCTCAAGGGTTGAGTCACACTGTCGGCATCAGTGTGTGGTAACTGGTCTCCTCCAGTAGATGTCTCACAAGTGAGGGTCAAGTCAACAGTCAACTGGAACCTCTTAGTAACATCACAAAAGAGGACAGGAATGAAAACATCACAAAGGATGCGTCTTTTATTATTGCAGCTCATAATACAAGACGCTACACAAAAGCAACATCAACACGGAACTAGAAGTACAAAAGACGTATCCACTAGTTCCTCCCCTGTCCACCTGCTTTACTGTTGCTCAAGCATTTGTCGCTGCCTCAACCTCGGTGGCTCCCCCCAAGCCTGCGGATCGAGGAGTCGGACAGTCACGTGCCAGGTGACCCTTTCCGCGGCATGAGTAACACAACCTGCTCCTTGCACGGCTAGCTCTGTTCCCACTCCGGGTGCCCTGCACCACTGGTCATAAAACCCGAGATCGCCCAACTGCTGGTCTGGTCCTCCTGGACCTCTGCATCATCTGTCTACTGCCCACAGATGACTCGGCTTCTGATCGAAAAACATGCGGCAAAGGCAGAATCTCCTGTACACGCTCGGGGTGTAGAGATACTGGCACAAACTCCACCCTGAAGAAGGTCTCGAAGTCTTCCCATGCGAAGTTCATCTCATCGCAAAACTGAAACAAGTGGCTCCACCACCTACCTGCTGCTGCGTGTAGTAGGCTCGCAGCGAGGATCACCATGAGGTCTGCTGGTGTCCTCACTAGCCTAAACACTCGTACCACTGCCTCCAGCCAGTCCTCTGCAGCCTGGGGATCCGTCTCCCCGCGAAACCTGGGTGGCCTCTGGCGCTGGAACTCGTGCAGCGCGCTCAAGCGTCGTGCATCGCCTACTGCTGGGGCTGGTGGCATCGGTGGCCCAACGTATGGTAGTACCGCTGGTGCCTCCGCTGGTGCCTCAACTGCAAGAGGGCCCTGTACCGAAGCCTCGTCGCTCGACAGACTGTCAGCACGCTCATCCCTCTGGGCTCTAGCTGGTCGTCTGAGAAAAGACATCCTGAAAGAAACAACGTAACACGATCAAACGATTATACCTGGTGAGCTGACCTGGTTTGAGCTGTTTTAAGGGGAAAAACCTTTGAAAACACACACGCAATCAGTGTTTTCATGCACAAAGTCGGAAATCAGTTGTCAGGGTCCTGGTGTATGGATACGTCGGCCGCCCGCACCACCACTGGACTCCCTGAACTGAAAACCACACTCGGTACTCTCAACACTATTGCTTCACAGAAAGAAACATCAGAGTTATAAGTTCTGCGGTAGAACCGAACTCCTCTGATACCAATTTGTCACGACCCGCCCTCGGGGTCCGTGCCGTGACTACCCCAAGCCCGCCTTCCATAGGCCAGGGGCTGGCGACTAGCACCAAGGCGTAAATCCCAGTAAAAAGGGAAGGCATTGCCTTTGTAAAGTAAACAAACACCACAGAGTAAGCAAGCGGAAGTAAAACACTAAGTACAAAAAGAAGAGCTGAAAAGTAAAAGGGGCCGGAAATACAAGCCCAACTGTAAAGTACAACTCGAAAGGGAAAACAGCGACTGAAAAGTAAAGCTGCTACGCTGAGATGTCCACTGGAAATCCCACCTGAAGGGTGGGTACAGATAGCTCCTCTGCTCCTCGGGTCCCGCCATCCGCTCCGAGTATGTCCCGCCCAGTGTCCACCTCCGGGTACCGCCTCGTCGTATAGTCCACCTCCAGGTACCGTCCAGTCCTTGAACCTTCGGCTTCTGTCAGCACTGTCCGTCGTCTGCAACCAACACAACGAGGTGCGGGCATAGCCCGTGCAGGGGTGAGTATAACGATACTCAGTAGGGACCCCGAGACCCTCAAGGTCTCACTAAAACCAACAAGGATAAACACAAGAAGATCTCAACAGATAAACCCTACTTAGGTATATGCTCATACATATACCTAAGTTATCAAGTAACCCATCTCAATCATGAGGAAACACAAGGATTGTGAAATCGACGGATAACCACTACCCGGGTATATGCCCATACATATACCAAAGTTAGCAAGTGACCCATCTCAATCATGAAGTAAACACAAGGTCAAAAGTCTCAGCTCAAACCAGGATTTTCATTATCGAAACCGTAACTGCTGAAGAGCTCCGTCTCTAGAGTGTACAGTGGTCCTGTCACGACTCCGAGGCTGCCGCTCACTAACCTAGGACTTCTGAGGTACTCCTCCTGTCGAGTACTGCGGGTTTGCGGCCAACTACCTGGCGCTCCGTCCGCTGAGGGTCTGTCGCCAAATACCGGCGCTCCGTCCACTGGGCTAGTCGACTCACTCCAAGTCGAGTCGGTCAAGCAGCCGTCAGGTCTCAGCCGGCTACACGGTCTCCGTACTCTGCACGCTCGTCTCCGGGAGGGTCCGCTCCACGAGCTACTGGTCGATACTCCAAGTATCTCAAAGTCCCACGAAGAAGTGTCTCAAAAGTCCGTCTCGTCACAGGGGTCTCAACGCAACAGACGGCGCGTCAATCGGACGCCCGGTCTGTGAGTTATTAGCCTTTTCGTCCCAGGGGCCCGGTTGGTTTCGAGAGCGAAACCAATCCCGGCCGTATCTCAACTGTACCCCGAACTCCCATAGGGTAAACTCAAAGGGACCGTTACTCAACGTAACCACCAACGCCGCTGACGGCTCGTCAAGCGGTCGTCCTGTCTGTAAGATATCAGCTTTCCTGTTCCAAGGGCCCGGTTGGATTTCGAGTACAATCTAACCCGGCCATACTCCGACTGTATCCAAAACTCGGGCGGAGTATGTCAAAAGTTCCGTCTCATCAAGAGGAAGTCAACGAAACAGACGGCGCGTCAATCGGACGCCCGGTCTGTGAGTTATTGGCATTTTCGTCTCCGGGGCCCGGTTGGTTTTTAAGGCAAAACCAACCCGACCGTACTCCACCTGCGTCCAAACCTCGGGCGGAGTATGCCAAAAGATCCGTCTCATCAAGAGGAAGTCAACGAAACAGACGGCGCGTCAATCGGACGCCCGGTCTGTGAGTTATTGGCATTTTCGTCTCCGGGGCCCGGTTGGTTTTTAAGGCAAAACCAACCCGACCGTACTCCACCTGCGTCCAAACCTCGGGCGGAGTATGCCAAAAGATCCGTCTCATTAAGAGGAACGCAACGCGACTGACGGCGCGTCAATCGGACGTTCGTGGCTCAAGATATGAGCGTTTCCGCACCGAAGGCCCGGTTGGTTTCGTGAACGAACCAACCCGGCCGAACACAAAGTAATCCGAAACCTTGAGTGCGATATACCGAAACGACCGTCTCGATCCAAGGATCGCGTTGCCACAGACGGTTCGTCGTTCGGAGGTCCGAGGCTCAAGTTATGAGCCAAAAACCAAAACTGGTTCGAAACGGGGGGGTCCGGGTCCGGGCCGACCCGGCCCGACCCCCCCCCCCCCCCCGGGGCGGCGCGGCGGCGGCGGGCCGCGGTGGCGGCGGCGGCGGCGGGCCGCGGTGGCGGCGACGGCGGCGGGCCGCGGTGGCGGCGGCGACGGGCCGCGGTGGCGGCAGCGGGCCGCGGCGGCTGGTGCTGGCGCCGCACGGGGAGCCGCACGCGGGGGGCTTGATTGCCCCCGCTTTCTTCTGGCGGCGCGGCTTAGCCGCGCCGATTTTAAGTAAACCGCCCCCCTCACATGAGGGGGGCCTGCTTGTGCGGATCCGAGGGGGCAGCCGGCCCCCTCCCTTTAAAAAAATTAAACCGCCCCCCTCTTTAAGAGGGGGGTTTTGCCAGCTGGCCGGGGAATTAATTCCCCGGTTTAACGGCATCCGGCCGGCCAGCCGGCCGGCCGGTTTTCTCCAACGGGACCGGAATTTCCGGTCCCCTCTTCGACTTCCGACGCCGGCGGCCCGGCCGCCGGTCTTCCTTTCCGCCGCGGCCCGGAACCGGCCGCGGTCTCCTCGTCCCGCCGCGGCCCGGAACCGGCCGCGGCGTTCGTCGTCCGGCGCGGTGCGACGGCACCGCGCCCCTTTGCCGTGCTTGATATTCATTCAACGCGGCGCGACGGCGTCGCGTTTCTGTTGTTTCTACCATGGTGCGTGCGACGGCATCGCGAAGATATTTGCACGTTCATCCGCGTGGTGCGACGGCACCACGCCACTTGCTTCCTCCCGCAAGATAAATCAACATAAACGTTGGAGGGGGGTTCGGCCGTGTTCATGCGGTCCGGCCCCCCTCACGTTAAATAAAAACTCAACATGAACATTCAAAGCCTCATGTTAGACATGCCAGATCCGTGTTCAAGAAATGGAATAATTTAAGAATGAAACAACAATCCCCTACCTCGGGTATAAGTTCGAGGATTTGACTATGTCCGCGGAAGTCGACGTCGCGGAGATCGGGCGTCGCGGTAGTCGTTCGTCAATTCCGTTGACGAAGAGACGCGTCCGAAGAGGCACGTCGTTGGCGAATCCTTGTACGCCGACGAAGGTTGTCCGAGGAAGGTGCGGTGTTCTCTCTCGTTGACACCGAAGACGAAGAAGAGCGGTGCGGCGTTCTTCGTCGGAAAAAGGGCGTTCCTCGTCAAGTCTTGAGGAAAGTCAAATTATAAAGAGAACAACGAACTCAAGAATCTCTACCTCGATAGTCGCACGTTGACGGAGTCGTGGAATATCGGTGTCGATTCCTTTGACGTCGGAGGAAGAGTCGTTGTCGAAGGCGTTCGTCGCGGAAAACCATCGCGGAAGAGAAGACGCAGAAGAAGTACGTCGCGTCGCGGATACGGCGTCGCGGACGGATCGTGTTCTTCGGCGGAGAAGTTCTTCGCGTTCTTCGTTGAGTTTGAAGAAGAAGAAGAGGAGCTCTCTACCTCTCAAGAAGACAAACGATCAACCCAAAATAAAATAAGCTACACCTTATTTTATTTTCATTTTGCCAACCTTTCAAAAATTCAAAAGTTGAAATCAATTCATTAATTAAATCTAGAGTTGACAAAATTAAATGAAGAGATAGGTTGGCAAGAAATAAAGTCGGGAAGAGTTACGTAATTAAGAGGGGGTTTAGAGGGGTTAGGGAATTTGAAAAGAAAAAGGGGTTCGTGTGGGCCCCACCACACTTAATCCTCCCAAGGGAGGTTAAGTGGGTGTGGGTCCCACTTCCAACCTCCTTTGGTAGGTTTTTAATAAGTTAAAATAAAATTTGTCTTAAACAAATTTTATTTAACTCAACTGAAAAACCCCAAAACTAAAAATTCAACTCGCAACAAACGCAACTCCCGAAAAGGTCTCTTTAAGCGAATATCGGCGCTGCGAGTTCATCGGTGCCCTCGGATTTCAATTCCGAGCACCGGATCAAAAGTTAGAAATTCCCGCTCGTTCGTTCACTGAACGTACCCGAGCCAAACTTCGGAAATTAATTCCGGGCACTCCGGGCCTCGGAATCAGGTGCCGTCTGAAACCGCGCTCTTGTAAAATTCTAAAGAAAATTAAGAAAAAAATTTCCTTGAATTTTACGGGTCTTTACATTTTATTCCTTCCATTATGTGTTATTTCTAAACAATGGGATATACTAATTAGTTCATGAATAACGCCCTAAATTTTGAATCATAGTATATAATTTGTATATATTTATTACAAATGTATATAAATTATTCTATCCACTCTAGAAAAAATTATATAATTTTCGAAGTGTTTATCATAATGTTTTATTGACTAACTAGGTTCTTATAAATCTAGTTCTTAAGTCTTATACTAAACATGATCTGATACCAACCATAAAGACTCCAAATATAATAACCCATATCATGTGGTTATTTATTCCAATTGTATTAGAATACATAAGATCATGTTACATAGGATCCATAAGGTTAGTATTCAAGAGACAATATACATTCATGAATATTATATTGTATAAGAAACTTAACGTACATCATAATAATACATGAAACTTTATTTTTTCTTTGTGCATATCTGTATGTCATATAAAGTATTATTTATGATTTCTTAGATAAATAGAGAAACAATATAAAGTTTTATCTCAAATGATCAGTAAGGGGTAGCATATAACGTAAGATGACATGACATAAACATGACTTGCATAATATTGTAGGAATAAATAGTCAAGTGATTTCATATAAATGATAAAATTAGTATAACATAACAGTGGAAATAAATAATCATGTAGATAATAATAATAGGTTTCATAATTAAGGAATTCATAATATTTGACATCATAACCATACTGTCAAGGCTATGTTCTGTGAAAACATACATAAAAAGGTAGGTATACACCAAATACTCAATCTAGTTTGTATCATGAGACCTACTGATGCATCCAAAATCTATATAATTTTTTTACTCACTTATATCATAGTAAGTTTGATGTATCCAACATATGAAAAGAATGGATACAGATAAATATAACAATGTTCCTTAAGGAATATCAAACATAAACACAGATAATTATTCAATAATTATCAGCAAAAAATAATATATATATATATATATATGAATTTTCAAGGTTTTCCCACTCAATGGAAGAATATATCTATCTAGTTTAATATTTATCAAAAAAATTTGGAACATAATAGGACAGTCACAATGCAAAAAAAAGTACCCTTATCAATGGAATGACAATGAAGTAATAGGGTGGGATACTTTCATCATATAAGGGTATTGAAAATAATTAATCATTGAATACAAAAATTTGTAATGGTAGGAGACCAACGAAATAATAGGGAAAACTATTTAAAAATAGTAGTATATAATCACATATATTTGATATGCATTTGAGATATAAAACCTCTTTGTGGAAGAACTCTTAGTACTAGAGACATCAATAATGAGGGTTCACTTGTTCCAAAATCAATTTTAATCCACAATGGACTTGATAGAGGTTGAAACAAACATATCTTAACCTAAAATAGACAAAGACACCCTCATAGATATTTTAGTATACATAATACCACAAATAAAATACATACTTAGGTATTTGGATAATGTATATTATAACTATGAAAATATGTCGGCATCATAATGACCTACGAAGGTGGTGTAATGAGATAGAATGACATACACCCACTTATTTTATGTAGATGACATGATATTCTTTATTAAAGGCTAACAAGGTTCTATTTAGGGTTTTAATGAGATCATGGATGAGTATATAATAATGAGAAAAATGCATTAATAGTGTTAAAAGTAGAATTTACATCTAAAAGTCATGTATACCTAAGAGACGAGTTGGTTGAGGAATGGATGGGAATTGAGAGTAATACATGCCATATGGACTACTAGGGAGCCATTTTTCCTTACTAATAATTAACATACACCACTTTGAGGACCTTGTTAATCAGATCATAGTGTGTATCAACAATTTTAAAAGTCATTTACTCTCTTTAGAAGGTGGTATCATGCTAGAAAATGTTTTCCCCTCTTCTATTCTGATGCATGTGCTATCTATCCTTAGAGTTCTCAAGGTAGTGATACAGGACATTAAAAACACTATGAACACTTTCATCGAGCACTCACACTAGGGGGGATATAATTGGGTCAACTGGTCTCAAATGGAAAACCCAATTAGAGATGTTGGTATCAATTTGAGAAGCATCATTGATATAATGCACTACATTCAACAGAATCTTTCTTGAAAGGAAATATGCTCTTGGAAAGGATTATCATATGAAAATATAGGTGGGATCAGTTTTTTTATGTAGATTAAATAAAATGGCTCTCTGCTTTGGTGCATCATATAGGTTTACATGTAGATTCTTTATAACCACACATGTTGGATAGTAGGTTGTCAAGAGCTTAACTTTTAGTGGGATAATTGGTATGGGCATCCATATTATTTCAAGGATGTCTGATTCGGGACATCTATTTTCTGATTTCCATTAATTATCCAAGATTAATTAACATGATTCTAGATATTGAGGAAAACCCCCCCTCTTTGATAGTATTCAGCTTATAGAAGTTCCAAACCACTGTGATTTCACAAGAACTAGCCTGAGAGATTTTAGTGTTTTGGATTTTCAAGACATAACTCATGAAAAAAAAGAGGTGTATGAATGGGAAAAGATAATCTAGTGCAAAGGCATCCTAACTAAAAAAATCTAATTTTTTATATCAACAACCATGCCATTCATATTGATAGTGAAGTGAAATGAAGAAGTATCCACTTAGCATCTAAATGTATTTTCTACAAGAAATCGAGAATGGAAACTAGTTTCACCTTTTCTTTAAAGGGGATTGGGTGAACCATGTATGGAATCTCCTTGGGATATGCATGGGAATTGAGTTCTAGGAAAATAATATGATGGATTTCATCATTATGTTATTTCAGGGGATAGATCACTCCTCTACAGAATATAGGACTCGCATTAATGTCCTAACATCTGGTTGTTGAACTATTTGGGAGGCTAGGAACAAAGATAGGAATGAAGGAAGGTGAGGCTCTCACCTTTAAATGAAATTGAAAGTGAATTTTCCCAATACAGGGCTTAGTTCCATGGTTAAGAAGATGGATCTATAATCCTCCATCTGGAAGCTCATTCCCTAATGTATTCTGCAATTGAAGAAAAAAGGGAATGATTCTTAAGTTTGGTGGGTCTATTGGAGATATCCTAGTTCTGGCCTAAAGATAAACATCAATGGCTCGTATAACCAGGGTGTAATGAGAGGTGGAATTATTCATGACATGAAGGTCTTTGTTGTGATTGCTTTTAGTGCTTACTATGGTGTTGGAAATCTTCATATAGCTGAATCTATTGTGATAGTGATTTAAGTCCAACTAAGAAAACTATACAATTTTGGTTTTCAGTCGTTGAAACAAACTTCTCTCTTGTGTTTGGGTTCCTTCTTGGATACCATATGACTTATTGGTCTATTTTCTATCATATCAAAGCATCCATAAACCTAATAAATCGTCAAGGGGAGTTCCTCCACACTTTGCAAGAGGTGAACAAAGAAAAAGACATATTAACCTCTAAAGGGAGGGATAATGAAACTATCATCATCTACTGTTGTATTATTCCTCTCCCAACTGATTGTAAGTTCGTTATGGGTGGGGATTCCCTAGGACTCCACCACTTCAAACCTATGTAAATTTTTTCTTATGGTTTTTTCCTTGATGAAAATATTTAATTTTGATTGTGTGAGTGAAAATCACTAATTTGTTTTATAATAAATTATTTATACTAATGAAGCATAACAACATTTGATATAGAAATGTAAAGAAATTTAAATATATTTTAAAATAGAAATAAAGATAAAGGATTAGAAAGCCTTAAATTTCTAAATAGTCTACTAATGCTTGAAAAAGAAAACCATAAAACCTTAAGAGCTTCTTTAGAGGACTCTTGAGATTAAAATTTAGAGGAGAACCATGATAAATGATTTTTTAGTGAAGAGGGGTGGTATTATGGGTGGGTATTTATATAAAATGAGGGAGAATTATTTAATAATTTTTTTCTTAGGATTTGGAATCTATTCTAAGGAAAATTGACTACCACTGGATTTCCCTTGTTTTAAGATCATATTATTTAACAATTAAAACATTTTTTTAAAATTTATAATTTAAATAACTAAAAAACCTTTTCTTATATTATTTTGGCCATGGAAATTTCATTTTTCTTCAAATAATTATTTTTTAAACTTTAAAATACATTTTTGACCATGGAAACATATTCATAGGTTTTGAAATTTTATTTGAATATTTTAAAATACATAATTTTAATGAATAAAAATATTTTAGGTCTTGGGTTCATTTAAATTATTTATTAAATCATTTTTATATTAAAATTAATTCATAATATATACCATATTTTATTATTCACCCGAAAATTCCATTATCTCATAAAATTATCAAAAAAATCACCATTGGCTAATTTCAACATGCTCAATATAAATTTTAAGTATTTTTAATAAAAACAATTGTATATACATAAGAAATTTAATTATTAAATAAAAACTCAGGGTAATTTGAAATCATGCATTTAACACCAAAATTTTAAAAACTCATTTTTAAATAATATTTATTATTCTATGACATATATATGTGATTACATTCTCATTCACTGATAAATACATATCATTTATAGTTTTTAATTATAAGATTCCATATAATATTATGTATTTAATAAGACACTTATATATATAATGGTTGCATTACTATTACAAAGATCATATTACTATGTTACTATTTTAATGATCACCTTACCCTTCCAACGGTCATATTATTCATTATAAATACACTTCATTATATCCCCAAAAATCATTTATATTCATTTTCTTAGTCTCTCTATCATGTTGATTCCATTTATTATAATTTTATTTACAATAATAATGTATCTTTTATTCTTGTTATTTTTTTCGGAATATTATACTCTAGAGTTCAAGATAATGGTGTTGTTATATATTGTTATTTGTTTTATAGCATTAGTTGTAGTTGTTCTAGTGAATTAAACACTCTAGTTTCTGTTGTACTACCATGAAATAAAAGGCATTGTATTATGTTATGACTATCACAATGAAATGTTTATTTATTGAAGTAGAATATCAAGTCTTACAAAAATTTCAAAAATTTGAATCAATTTTTTCTCTAACTTAATTCCTAAAATAACCCTTTATATATATAACACTAATAAAATTGTCACTCAATTTTTAGACATCGATAAAATTCAAACTTTAAATTTCAGAGAAAATTTGATTAAAAGGAAAAATATAATGATAAAAAAAAGTGAACATAGATTTCTAATTAGATTTAAAATTTCAAGCCAAACACGTCAAATTTAAATTTAAAAAATGCATACAAAAATCTTACAAAATAATCTTATCCATAATTATTTAGAAAAACAATAACTATTATCTTTAATGAATTTTATAATACTCATTCAAGGACTATACCATAATAGAAAATCAATATGTACTAAAATGAAATAATTTAGGTGGAATCATAAACAAAATGATGAAAATTTGACATAAGAAAACTTCATTTACAAATCAAAACCCAATTAAATAATTAATTTTTATTTTTTAATTATTATGTTTTATGAAATAATATAACATTTAATTTCATTATAGAAAATATATGAGCATTATAATTATTTATTGAAATACTATATTATTATTTTTGATTAATTTAATTTTTTCATATTTGTTAAATATTTCATAAAAATTCAATGATTTATTTTTATTTTCATTAAAAAAATTGACTCATTTTGTTTTGTGTTGTGTTTATTGTTAATAAGAATAAAGGCAATAAGAATGATGTCAATATGTTAGAAGATTAACTTATAAGTAGTTTAGAGTACCCAATAATATTGAGTTATGTACCCAAACAAGGTTTCCTAAATAGCATATTGGAGAACCTTAATACTTGAAGTTGTAAGTTTTCTCATGGTAGATCCATGAAAAAGAACTACTAATAAGAGGAAAGAGGTTTATGTCCTATTTATGTGGAAAATAAGTTGTAACTTAATTAGAAAATTAAGTGAGATACTTCCATTTAAAATAAGGTCTTCCATTGGAGATATTTTTGGGGAACTCTTCACATAGAAAAGATATTTGGATGAGTTGTTTCCACTATTGTATGAAGGATATTAATTTAGTAAATATAGTTGGAAGGTGGTGTGGATGTTGCTATTATGAAAATATTTTGGATGCTCATAGTGTATAATTTATATGTAAGGTTGTTTTGTTCACTGATATTAAAGAGATCACAAGCTGGGAAGAGTTCTATGGAGTTTTTAGATTGATATATATTATCTCTCTTTAAAGAAGTTGTGAAATTCATTTTTGAAGTTCCATCCCAAAAAATATCATTCTGTATATATTATACTTGGATGATGTTTTTAGAACTGAGGTTATGGAGTCAGTGAAATATCATTGAAATGCTATGAGTATTTATATGATGTATAGTATTTGGAATTATACTGGTGAAGATTGAAGTTGAGTTGAAGTTATTCCAAAGTGTTTTTGATATGTTCTTAAAGAAATTCAGAAGCCCATATGTTCAGGTTTTGGGAAGTTATAAGTTATTACCAATTCTGAAAATTGGTGAAGTCCCTAAATACATAAGAGTAACCTTATGTATGGGTCATCTTGATAAGATGAGTTGAAATTCCAATAAAGTATATATATACATAGAGGTTAATTTCCCCATATGTAAAAGTACTTCTAAGATGAAACATAAGATTTTGAAAAGGGACAAAAATTACATAAGGGTTAACAGAGAGAATACATAAGATTCTTACCATTATTCATGTTGAAAATGTTGAAATGGTAAAATCCTCACTGAGGTACATAATTGAACTCATATCTAAGAGTCTTTGTGTCCCATTTTTCTGTAATTTGGAAAACATGTGGCATGCATAAGAGTCATTTAAATCATTCATAAAAGTACCTCGAGAGAATAACATAATAATGTGGAAGAGTTTGATACACAATGACATAGGTAGAATTAACTTCGAGTTGAAGTCGAATATTTGAAAAGGTGTTCTAAGATACACTAAGGTATGTAAAAGTAAAAAATATCTTACATAAAGGTTAATAAGATGTTATGTAAAGTTCATCAGTTATCCAAAAACTTGAGATTTCTAAAAGTTAACTAGGAACCTGATAAGACACCACCACCAACTTCTTTGTATTAAAGGAGACTAGGATAAAAAATAAAAGAGGGGGAGGAAGAATAGAAGATGTAATAAGGATAGAGACACAACTCCCATCGAGAGGCATTCAAAACCCTCATCCAATACTCATAGCTGCCCACCTAACCAGATGATTCATCCCATATACTCTCTCTAGCCATCCCCATTTATAAAATCCCCTACTAACCACCTATACCCCCCCCCCCACCCCAAGAATATTCCCCTAAGGAATAACTAATTGGTCCCCATCAAGAATTAGTTAGGATTCCCCTGGAAACTCCCCGGCTGTCCATCTAACTAACAAACCCCTAATAACTCCAGCTAGACCACCAAATTTCTCCTTGATAGATTCACTATCATACCTAAAACACCTCTATACATACATTTCATTGTCACCCCTTGAAAATCCATCGTTTTCTCAAAGTGTCGGTCGTGTCATGTAGTTTGTTGGATCGAACCCTCCCCATTTCCGAGCAGTGGTCCAAAAGTAGACACAAACCAAGGAAATATGAGAATGCAACAGTGGGGGATGTTCTCTAGCACAAGTGTTCTATTCTGAATAGTAGGAAGATTGGGCTAGATTCAGTTTGGTGAAGGCCGAGCAATAAGGCCAGTAGTGTTCCACCCTGAAACATCATAGGCCCTCTCGTCATACACACATTCCCTACCCACAAAGTTTAAAGAAATTTGGGGCCTCCCCTAGGCTTTCACTCCGCCATCACGCTGCTTGACTACATACCTACATGCCCCTCCAACCAATACAAGTAATTTATATGAAACAATGACTTCAGAATCTCTTGTGGTGAGAAACACTCATTTAGAATCACACAATTTTTTTTTACACTCAATCAGAATGTGTTCTTTATTCTTGGACAGATTAAAGAGTGTAATTATATCTTTCTTGGTGTTGAAGGCATCATTAACCATGGATTTAAACTATAGTTTCTTCTCAATCACATTAGTTGTAACTTTTAATATTTTTTGGGAGGTAAAAAAATAACATCTAGTTCATGACAATAACCTGGATCCATTTATTTTCTACAGTATGTGTTGAAAACTGAACCTGCAGGTAATTTGTATAGTAATGGTATCTCGATTGCTTTAGTTCCCTTATTGTACCCAGGTTTTTAAAAATTCGATTCCCTTTGAGTAACTAATCTTCTCAAGGCTCTCACAGCGAATGCAGGTAATAATCCTATTTCAATAGTTTTCATTTGGCCAGATGCATTAGGGTTTTTGTTCCCCCTTGTCTTGAGAGCATCTTCTTCAGATCTATATTGATAGGATGTTCATATGGGCCAATAAATTTTTTCCACAATTCTAACAGAAAATTTGATTGGTCCATTGTCTGTAAATCAGCAGTTCTAGACACAAAAATAACTTTGTCCCTCATCAGTGTAATGAAAGTTGTAGAAGAGGGAGAAATAGAAGCCTCGACAGCTTCCAAAACCACTCTAGTGAAGGCATCTTCTGGGCAGTTTTTTATTTTTTTCAGCTCTGTATACTCTAAAGGTGTTCCTTGAGGTTACAGGAATTCCATTTCCATGTAAGATTTTTGATTTTTCCAGCTTCTAAATCTCTCCAAAAAGTCTTCCTTAAAAATTGACGATGATAACTTTGTATATATCTCTAAAAAATTTTAAACCATCATTTAGTGTCTCTGTTGCAGGGAGCGCCCCTGCGCGAGAGGCAGTCCCCACAGAATAGTCTGGATCTATTGGGTGTTTTGGTTCGTTAAAATCTAAAATGCAAAAATAATATTTATTAACAGTTTATAACATGCAAACTGATAAAGATAAACCGTAAAGTTGCAATTCCATAACATTAGGAATGAAACAAATGAATTTAGCAACAGTGAACAACGCACTAGTAGTGGCAATTACAATAACATATTTAATTCAAAACTGACATATTTGAATTAATATTCCAGAAGTAGTGAATTCAATCAGAAATTTACAAGTTGAATAAATGCAGAAATGCAAAGCAGTAAAAGGGACACCAAGGATTTACGTGCTTTGGCCATAGGCCTACGTGCACGGGGCAAGATCATCATGGGTTTTCATTATGAAAGAATGAAGAAATACAAGAAAACAAAGTCGGACAGCAACAAACGACGAACAAAACAGAACCATAACATAATGAAAAACAAGATAACGACATAAGACTTCCTAAGAAAACGACAAAGAAAACCAAAACAGGACCGAGACCCCCTTATCGGGGATCGATTTCACCTTTGTCGTGGAAGAAGCTCATTGCAATGCACTAATATCATCGATGTCGAGTTCTTCAGGTCTGATTGTCTGAAAACATCACTACTATCCAGGAAAGGACAAGACAGTCTCCATCTGATGCTGCTGTCCTAGATGAAAACAATTACCATCCACCTGTTGCTCACCATACACACACAACGCAGCAATTCAAGCGGTTGATGTTGCTGCCCGCACTATCCAGGTTGTCAAGGCCGCTGATCGAGATCAAGAACTATCAACCCTTCAAGATCATGCTTTAGGCACAGATCAATACAAAACCAAGAGTTTGCTTCCATCACTGGTCGAGAAGAGTGAATTGATGTTGTAACATCCTTTGGCTCATCCTCTAATTTTCGGCTTCATCAATGGCGCACACCAAGTTCAAGAAAAGAACCACAGTCCGCAGATGACACCACTATTTGAGTTGTTGCTACTGGCCGACCCAGGTGGTGCTATCTGAGTCAAGCGCCATCCAGATTTCCCCAACCTCTGGGTTCAAGAACATGGATTGTAACCTCTACGCAATTGATCTCCGCATCTAGTGAACCTTATCTGGTGTGAAACAAGGCCGCTGAACCGAGGAGCGCTTGAACTAGCCACTGCGTCCAGATATGAAGAAGTTCCAAATCAAAAGTAAATCTTAAAAACACCGTGAGTATCCTCCATGAACCAAGAAGCGCCGTCATGAATCCCTACAACGTATCTCCCCTTCGAATGAATAATTACCTGGGAGGAGGACGGCACACGATGCTTCTTGACGAATAAGGAACATCGGGCCATGGAGATGACAACGCAGCTCTCCCTCTCGACGAGACTTAGGCTTTCTCTCTCTCGGCCAAGCCGATTCGCTCCTCTCTCTATCCGCCAAGCTGATTTGCGCTCCTTTCTCTGTCCGCCAAGCAGATTTGCGCTCCACGCTCTGTCCACCAAGCAGACTTTCACTCCTGTAGTGAAAAAAAAGGCGCTGCCCGCTGTGACGAAGAAGGGGGGATAGAAAAAAAATACTAATTTCCCTACAAAATCCTGTACACGTGGACGGTGAAGCTCGAGTGGGAGGTTCCCACTTTGCAACTGCATAACAGAATCTTAGAACGGCATATTAAAAAAAATCATTTTAATTAACAACAAAAAAGAATAATGGATTCACAAATCTCCACCTTAGAAATTAAATGCATGAACAATTTTAATATGCAACAACACCACTCTCCAACTTGGAAATTAAAACCTACCACATGATGATTATGCACCACCTAACATCATCAACTTGAGCATATCCTAAACAGGAAATAACCTATGGGGTATGACCCAAACAGTCCCCCTTACCATGTATCAACTGTGATACATGACGCCCAAAGTTGAATGATATTATAAACAGCTACTAAACATGCTCAGAAAAATGGCTCTAAACATAAACAAATCACATACCTATACTTACCTGAGTTGCACTCTGAGATGATGCCAATGAGGAAGACGGGACCAGCAAATCACATGCTAACAAGTCCCCGAATCAGTTCACTTGTGCCTGTAGAACACAAATAAACAGAGCAGTATCCAACCTCAAATAAAACATGGCAAAACAAAGCTCATATAAATTCATATAGAATGCAACTCGGAAATAAAACAGTTTATAACAAACAAGCAGCAAAAGACACAAAGCTCAAAAGCAAGAAAATCGCTCACTCAACCTGAATCTAAGACAAACCCAGAAACTCTCCACCTGAGGATAAGACACTGCCCAGAACTTAGCCAACAAGAGAGGTTCCTCAACAATAAGGTTGCACTGCAAATCCCATGCAGTCCCAAGAGTCCTAAGGGAAAACTCAATGAGAACACCGGCGATCTTAGGGCAGCACGATACCGACCAAGAAAACTCATCTCAGTCTAGCTTCCTAACGATATCTAGAAACCACCTAATATCGCTAAAGAGATCCTGACAGAACCGCCATGAAGCCCAATCGTCATCGAACCTATTCGCATGACACTGTCACTCTAAACACATCTTAGGCCCAATCACCACTCATAACGGGTCACAACCTAGAGAAATCAGCCCAAAACCAGGACAAACAAAGGAACAAACCTAAAGGAAATTACCAGCTCACTCTCCTAAGGCTATAGGCAGCAACAGGAGAAACCTGGAGAGGGGAAGCATGCATAGTAAGTGAAACATCCCAAAAGAGTCTCCACTTGAACCCACAAAAACATATCCGGACCAATGGACCAAGAACCGTCAGCTTTAAAACTGAGACATGCCCCTTGGACTTTCGACGCAAGGCACCATAAGATCCTCAACCGAATGGATTCAGAATCTCCACTATATGAGACGGATGCCTAAACAAAAGCCAAAAGGAGACATCCTCACACAAAGGGGAAAATGCAAGGACACATGCAAGCAGTCCCATCATCCTATGACAGCTCAAAAACACGAGAACAAAGATTGGGAGCCAGCTAGAAACTAGGGGAAAACAAGCCACTAAAGGGCCACACATCCTAGTCTAGACTTACTAACGGCACACGGTTCCCGGGAAACCAAACAAAGCCGCTAAACAGGGTCGAATAGTAAACAAAGAGGCTTGGTGGCCAACCAAGCGACACTGCACCCACAAGCTTCCCAAACTTGAACACCGAACTCGCAACGGGACCATACTCGGAGCAAACAGTCCTAAAGGATGTGGAGGAACACAGTGGAGCTAACATAAGCTCATCTCCTAGGCAAAAGGCAGACACTAGAGACACAAGATTCGGCCAAACCCTTACTGATAACCAGCTCTCAAACATAGGCAAACCTCACAAATTACCCATTCCTACCCTGAAACCGTAGACACACATAGGTAGAAACTACCAAGAGGAATCTTTGAGGATCAGACAGGTAAAGGAAAATGGAAAGCAAACAACGAGGAATCAAACTACCAAAACCAGAATGAAATTACAACCCAAGAGAGCTAACGACCTAACTGAATGGAATAACAAAGCATGCTGCAATAGGTAAAAGCCACTGAAAAATCATTTGAAAACAAGGAACAAACGATTTCAAATTTTAACAAAGAAAAACTTACCCAATTAGGCTCTGATACCACTTTTTTGCGGGGAGCGCCCCTGTGCGAGAGGCAGTCCCCACAGAATAGCTCGAATCTATTGGGTGTTTTGGTTCGTTAAAATCCGAAATGCAAAAACGATATTTATTAACAGTTTATAACATGCAAACTGATAAAGATAAACCGTAAAGTTGCAATTCCATAAAATTAGGAATGAAACAAATGAATTCCGCAACAGTGAACAATGCACTGGCAGTGGCAATTACAACAACATATTTAATTCAAAACTGACATATTTGAATTATTATTCCAGAAGCAGCAAATTCAATCAGCAATTTACAAGTCGAATAAATGCAGAAATGGAAAGCAGTAAAAGGGAGACCAAGGATTTACGTTCTTCAGCCATAGGCCTATGTGCACGGGGCAGGATCATCACGGGTTTTTACTATGCAAGAATGAAGAAATACAAGAAAACAAAGTCGGACAGCAACAAACGACGAACAAAACAGAACCATAACATAATGACAAACAAGATAACGACATAAGAATTCTGAATAAAATGACAAAGAAAACCAAAATAGGACCAAGACCCCCTTACCGGGGCTCAGTTTCACCTTTGTCGTGGAAGAATCTCATTGCAATGCACTAATGTCATCGATGTCGAGTTCTTCATGTCCAATTGTCCAAAAACATCACTGCTGTCTAGGGAAGTACAAGATAGTCCCCATCTGATGCTGCTGTCCTGGATGAAAACAATTACCATCCACCTGTTTCTCACCATACACACACAACACAGCTATTCAAACGGTTGCTGCTACTTCCCGCACTATCCAGGTTTCCAAGGCCCATGATCGACATCAACAACTATCAACCCTTCACGATCATGCTTCAGGTACAGATCAAGACAACACCAAGAGGCGTCTTCCATCGCTGGCCGAGAAGAGTGAATTGCTGATGTAACCTCCTTTGTCTCATCCTCTAATTTGCGTCTTCATCAATGGCGCACACCAAGTTCAAGAAAAGAACCACAGTCTGCAGATGACACCATTATTTGAGTTGTTTCTACTGGCCGACCTGGGTGGTGCTATTTGAGTCAAGCACCGGCCAGATTTCACTAACCTCTGGGTTCAATAACATGGATCACAACCTCTACGCAATCGATCTCCGCATCTAGAGAACCAAATCTTGTGCGAAACAAAGCCGCTGAACTAGCCACCGCGTCCAGATGTGAAGAAGTGCCAAATCAAAAGTAAATCTGCAAAACACCGTGAGTCTCCTCCATGAACCAAGAAGCGCTTTCATGAATACCTACAACGTCTCTCCCCTTCAAATGAAGAATTACCTGGGAGGAGGAAGGTGCATGATGCTTCTTGACAGATAAGAAACATCAGGCCAGGGAGATGACAACGCAACTCTCCCTCTCGACGAGGCTTAGGCTCTCTCTATCTCGGCCAAGCTGATTTGATCCTGGCTCTATCCGCTAAGCCGATTTACGCTCCTCGCTCTATCCGGCAAGCATATTTGCGCTCCTCGCTCTGTCCGCCAAGCAGATTTGCGCTCCTGTTGTGAAACAAAGGTGCTGCCCGCTATGACGAAGAAGGGGGGATAGCAAAAAAAACTAATTTCTCTACAAAATCCTGGACACGTGGATGGTGAAGCTCGAGTGGGAGGTTCCCACTTTGCAACTTCATAACAAAATCTTAGAATGACATATTAAAAAAATTTCATTTTAATTAACAACAAAAAAGAATAATGGATTCACAGTCTCCCATCATGCGTTCCTAATCAAGGGGGGCCTTTATTTTGTCTGATGTCTAGTGGATGTGGAAAATGAGTTCTGTGCACTCTATCCATCCTTGTGGATACTTACCATCAAACATAGGCAATTCCATTCAATGATCTCTAGTCGAGTTTTCTGAAACCATCTCATTGGGGTGAATAGTGGGTCATGGATCCCAGTTGCACTGTTTAATTGCAGCGGACTCCCCGATGCGTGATGTTGACATGCCCGTCATTAAGGTCAGCTACTCTTCCTACTACAGCAATTTATCCCAACATCACGCTAGGCTTGCTATGGATATGCGAAGTTCTGCTTTTTCTCAGGCATGATCCTTCCAGAATTTGACCCGATTCCACCTTTCTTGCTTCCAAATCAATTCCAAATTAGAAATAGTTGTTATAGATCTCTCTATACACTCTTCCAAACCATCTATTGGTGTCTCTATTTCCAGTGTTTTACTCTATCAATGCTTGTTTTCGGCATAACTTCCCTCCGTAGTGAGAGACCTCCATCAGAGATTTCCAGTAGCATTAACATCTAGTAATGATGTAGAGGATTCCTTTAGTGTTAAACTGCAGTGAAAAATTCCATCTGTGATTTTCTCCCCCGAAAGTTAACCGGAAGCGCTCAACTCTCCTTATCCAGCATCAAACTCTTCATCTGACAGTGCACCTCCTTTGATCAATGAGGAGACAGTAGAAGGTCTGACCAATTTGATAAGTCACCATCACTAAATTTTTTTTATTAAAGGAGACTAGGACCACAAATAAAATATGGAGATGGAAGAAGAAAATATGGAAGAAGGATGGAGACACAACTCCCCTTGAGAGGAACTCAACACCCTCGCTCAAGCCTCACAGCTGCCCAACTAGCATATGATCCCACCTTGCACTCTCTACAATCCTCTACATTTATAACATCCCCTGCTAACCACTCGTTCCCTCCCCTAGTATATTCCTCCATGGAATAACAAACTAGGCCCACCAGGAATCAGTTAGAGGATTTCCCCAAAACTCCGCAGTTTTCCATCTAGCTAACAAACCCCTAACAACTCTATTAGGCCCACCCAATCTCCCCTTGGAATATTCCTTATCATACCTACAGCACCCCTATGCATACCTATATGAACCCCATAAGTTAAATAGTAAAAAGAATAATTCAAAAGAAGAAATGAGTTTGATGATGTTGTGTTATTCCTAAAGTCTCAAATATCATGATCTACTATTTAATCCATGATTCAAGGCATTATTTGAGGAAATTAAAAGAAATATATGCATTCATCCAGTGAATGAGAGAATTGATCCATGAATCTTATTGAGTAAGAAAGGCCGGTTGAAGTTAGATCTATTTTTTGAGATGTTTCCACATTGTGATGAGAGTGATATTTCATGGTGTGTGATGAAATAGAAGAATGATTGTGGGATTGATTCATGCTGTGATAGGAGTTATGATGTTACCATGAAAAAACCTAATGAATCCCACATCGGGAGGAAGATCTTCACAACCAAAAATGTTCTTGCATGAATGGATATAGTCATGGATAATATTATATAGGTATTATGGAGAGGTAAAAACATGATTATTCTATTTATCACATAAAGAATGAATGTTGATCTTTATGGAAATTAATTAGAGATATTATTAGTGTTCGGTTATAAAGAAATTTTAAAGACTGCAATATCTGTAGGATTTGAAATGATAGAAAAAAGGGTTTTCATTTTAAATATATAGAAACTAGATCCAATAGTATTTTGAGTATAAAATAATATAATAAAGTAGAAATTTTCATGAGAACTGACTATTATCACTGAGAGATCTTTCGTGTCGAAGCCAAAGAGATCCAATGCTACTGCTGATAAGATTTTTATCCTTGTGCACTAAAGGAGAGGGATTGACAAAATTGCTACTGCCAGAGATCTGACTGGTCAAATAATAACTGAGGATTCTAGCCTATTATATTCTAATATCATAAGATCTGAAGAAGTTTGAGGTAGCCTTTGAGATTACTGCAAGCTGAAGTATAAATCAGACACAACATCTAGGAGGGACATGAGCCTACACTTCTTATGATCATACTTCAAGGTGATACAAGCCAAATCTTATATTTGAAAAGTTGCAAGTTGGTTCTTATATTGTACCTAGGTGGTTCCAAATGTATGTGTCCAAGGATATTCCCTTTCTTGAGCTTTATCTTGATAATAAAAGGAGAGGTGGGGGGATAACAACCACTACACCAAGGATGTAGTCATTCATATAGGAGGTGAATCCCATTAACAAACTTATATGTGTTGTGTTTTTTTCTTTACTACTTATAATACATGCATGCTAACTAAGGGTGAGAAAAGGGTGAGAGATCCATTCACTGAATAGGTTTGCAGGTAAAAAGGTGTTAGGCTAGTTTATACAATTGAATCGGGAGGGTGAAAATAACTAATGAGAATTTAAGTAGCAAGAATTCTAATCAAACTCTATTTCTCTAAGAATGATACGGATATAGAATTTTTAACATCAGAATCCTATTATCAAGAACTTATTAGGGAGTATCTTTCTCCTTCTAGTTATTCTTGATTGAAGGAATTCCTGGAACGGAACCACCCATCCAGTCTATTGCGCCTACAGTTCTAATTCCAATCTTTTTCTTATCCCCCAACAATCTTCCCGTACCTAGAAATATATCCCTCTCACTTATTACAAAAATATTACAACACTTCCCCTAGTAGTAAATAGTTATTTCTCTTCCCTTATTTATCCTTCTACTATAAGTATGTACAATAGGTGGATGAGGTACAACAGGTTCATCCAAGGAATTCCTAACAATTTTTCCCTCCAAAAGACACACCTTGTACTCAAGGTGAGAATTGAGAAACTATTGTATAAAAATATCATCATCCTCCCAAGTAGATTCTTCCTTAGGTAAACCAGTCCATCTAACAAGCCACAAGTCGTAGGACTTCCCAGAAGCTTCTCTAGTGTCTAAAATCTTGGTTGGTTCTACTCTATGAGTAGTATTACTATTTGATATGGTAGGAAGAGCAGTTTGCTAAGTAAATTCACCCATATTCACTTTAAGTTGGGAAACATGGAAAACGGGGTGTGTGCGACTAGTTTTTGTAAATTCCAATATGTAGGTGGTGGATCCTAACCGAGCTAGAATTTTTAATGGCCCATAATATCGAATACATAACTTAGGACATAATTTCTTTTTCTTAGAAGTATAAATGTTAGGTTAAAGCTTGACAAATACTAGTTGTCCAATATCAAAGTTCACATCCCATCGATAATGATTCAAAAAAATGGGTCATGAGTTGTTGAGCATGTAATCGGCTCCTACAAAGTTGAGCGAGCACCACACCCCTATCCTCCAGAGTTGTAGCAACAGACTGCATGAGATTTTCTATAGGAACATACCAGAAAATAGTTGGTAGTTTCTTGCCATAAATGACTTTGAAAGGGGGCAGCTTGGAAGAAGCATGACAAGCTATGTTGTAGAAATATTCTTCCTAAGGGATCCACTTTTCCCAAGAAATTGGATTCTCCAAATAAAAATAGTGTAAATACATCTGGAGGCTCTAGTTAATGACCTTAGTTTTCCTATCCAATTTGGGGTGATATGAAGAACTCATTTTGAGTTTTGTTCCCTCAATGCAGAATAGCTCCTTAAACAAATTGTTTAGAAAAAGAGGATCACAGTCACTGATAATGGAGTAAGGAATGCCGTGTAAGAAAACAATCTCCTTGATGAAATTTTCCACCACAACCTACATTGTGTATAGGTTTTTGAGAAGCAAAAAATGTGCACTTGGATAACTGATCCACAATAACCATGATAACATCATAACCTCGGGACCATGGAAATACATAAATAAAATCCATTGAAATTTTATCTCATACCAACTTTGGAAGAGGTAAAGTTTGGAGAAGACCAGTAGGGGAAAGTGCTTGGTATTTTCTAAATTTCCAGGTGTCACACTTTTGAACAAACTAAAGCATTGTCTGGGACGTGCCCTTCCAAAATAAACCTACTGATAATTTTTTGTAAGTCTTAAGGAAACCAACATGACGCCCTATAGCAGGGGAATGGTAATAATGCAAAAATTTGGTAATTAAAGCTGAACGTCGAGAAAGAACTAATCTTCCCTTGTAATAAAGTAGGTTATCATGGTACTGGTAATCAGGCCGTGAATCGGGCTACTAAATGATATCGGTTGTCAAATTTTAGAGATCCTCGTCATGCTGTATTTCAGTTTTGACGGTAGATATTTCCATCTAAAAAAGTCTTAGACATTGCTGTAAAACATAAGGAGAGGTTGGACGTGCCGGCAGGAACTTCATCCGATTATCGTGACAGTGAATTAGCAGCTCGATTAGAAACATCAGGTTTATATATCACGTCAAAATCAAGTCCGAGTAGCTTAGCTTTCCACCAAAGTTGGCTAATGGTAGGGATGCGTTGGTTTAGAAAATGTTTAAGGGCATTATGGTCAGTGTAAACATCAAAATTTATACCCATCAAATACTGCTTCCATGTGTTACGAACATCACTAAAGCCATCAACTCTTTTTTATAAACTGATTTGTTTAAATTGGATTCAGTAAGGGTCTTGCTCAAGAAAGCTATCAGGTGACTGACCTATATTAAGATGGCTCCCAGTCCCCTCCCGAATGAATCACACTCAATCACAAAAGCGTTGTGAAAATTATGAAGGGCTTGAAGTGGGGCGAAGAGCATGTGATGTTTCAATTCTATAAACGCCAATTCTGCCTTGGTATCTCAAAGAAAACTGTCCTTAGTTAAATCACAAATTGGCTTTGCGATCTTTCCATAATTTATAATAAATTTCCTATAGTAGCCGGAAAGACCCAAAAATTCACGCACCCCTTTTACATTTTATGGATGAGGCCAATTGGAAACACATTATAACTTCCTGGGGTCCATGGAAGTTTGACCAAAACAGAATTTTTTATGGTTGGATGATAACTATTCTGCCTATAGTAGGCTAAAAGCAGTTTTGATGTGTAGTAAGTGCTTGGTCCAAAGTGTTTTGTACACCAAAACATCATTGAAGAATACCAACACAATTTTTCGAAGTAAGCTCATGAACAAGTTTTTTATAATTGATTGGAAAGTGGTCGGTGCATTCATGATTCCAAAAGGCATTATAAGGAATTCATAATGCCCCTCGTGTGTTTTGAAGTCCATTTTACAAATAACTTTAGGTCACATCCAAATTTGGTAAAAACCAAATTTCAAATCCAACTTAGAGAAATATCTAGCACCATGGAGCTCATCCAATAGTTCTTCAATGATTGGAATTAGAAATATATCGGGTACTATAGTCTTATTGAGAGCACAATAGTCCACGCATAATCTCTAGCCACCATCCTTTTTCTTGAACATAATTATGGGACTAGCATGAGTACTATGACTATGATGAATAAGGCCAACATTGAGTAGTTCAACAATCTGCCATTCCACCCCATTTTTAAGGTAACGCACTGTCTTATAAGGTCTCATATTGAATGGAATTTCCCCACTGACCATAGTAATTGATTTATCCATAAGTCGGCTCGGAGGTATCCCTTTTTGTTAATCAAAATGGGATTGGTACTTGTTCAAAAGATCTATGGGCAACCCCGAATTAGGCTGCAATCTAGAAGATGGGTCATTTTCTACAACCACTAATTCTTCATTCTATACCCAAACTGTTGGGTCGGAAACAGATTGGTTTCAAATATAAACTTAGTTGTGACAACAACAATTTGTGAGAATCGCCAATGTAAACGAAGGGCCAAACCAAACAGAAAAATAACAAATGTGGACACAAATTTTAACGTGGAAAACCCCTCCTTTCGAAGGATTAAAAAACCACGGGGCAACTCTGAGAAAATTCACTATGAATCAGAGAGTACAAAAATCCAAGTTAAACTCGAGACTTGAATTGCAAATACAGCATAAAAACCTGTGCGAAAAAACACACTCTGATATGCCTCCGTCGCCTCTCTGATAATAGTCTCGTGACAATACGTCACCCTTCGGAGATCAAAATCAAACTTACGGCGTCGTTGCAGCACCTCGTTGCACAACCTGATTTGCCGCTGCTCGCTGCCGCCCATGCCCTAGAAAACAGTCACTCAAGTATCTGCTCTCCTTGGGTTGTCGAGCACCACCAAATTGTCACCTTCCTTAATTCGTTGCTCCCCCTTTAATAGGCTCCATTGTTTCCTTTTTCAAATACAGATAAGATATGAAAATATAATATCTTAAATCTTCAAATCACCATGTATCTGCCATGTTAAGATTTAAACACTTATGTCATCAAAATAGATAAGATATATCTCCCCATGAGATACACATGCAGCCTTATCTGTGTGATATGATAAAAGATATCTAATATTCAAAAACATATCTCAAATATGGAAACACCAAGATGCGGGCTGAACCCTAACAATCTCCCCCTTCAGCCCATCGAAAAAAGAGATCGCATCCAACAAACTCAGTTGGAAAGAAAACCGGTTGGTATCACACCAACTGCCATCCTCTGCAAAAAATATGACATCCCTCTTTTGCATTTCTGACGGAAACCTGAAAGCTCCCCCTGCAAAAGAAATCTAAATGCCGAAGTCTTCTTCATACTTATGTCTGCACCGCTAATACCAGAATCAATAATATCTGGCTTCCCCGTAACTGTGATCGCCACATAATCTGGAGCACCTGCAGGAATTACTTGCTCCCTCTGCTCAACATCCTTCGAGCAGTCAAAAACACTCAACACATCACCTCGATCTTTGATTTCCATTCTTTCTTCAATAGTGGCACTCTCTGAAGAAAAAGAATCAGGTGTAAGATCTAAAACACCTGCCATGACATGCTTCAGCTTCCAAACCTTCTTCAACTTAGTCGATGGTCTTCGACTCATGCACGACGATCGTCACTGCCACAAATCTGACGAAGTCCTCTTCGCAACTGGATTCGTCACATCACTGCATGCCTTTACATCTATCCTGTAAAGCATGTCATCCATTTTTCCGCGCGCATAAACCATCGATCCTCTGAACAAAGTCCATCTTCTACCGCCAAACGAACTCATGAATCCATCAGTATCAAGAGCACTAGCAGATAACAAATTATGGCGAATACCGGGCACATGTCGCACATCCTTCAATGTCAGTGTACAGCCTGCATTCGTAGTGATACAAATATCGCCAATACCAATGACATCAGTAGAATCTCCATTTTCCATCTTCAATCTACCAAAGTCACCTTCTTCATATGAAGAAAATAGTTCCTTCTTTGGTGAAATATGGTATGATGTTGCTGAATCAACCACCCATTCGGTGTACAAATCTGACCTACGACAATCAATGCCAACTGAAAGTAAATCACCTTCACCCTGAACAAGACTTACGCCGGTATCCTCAGAATTGGTGTCGTGCACCTTCTTTTCCTTCTTAATCTTTTTCAATTCATAGCAGCGTCTCTGCACATGACCCTCCTTATTGCAAAAGAAGCATTTGACCTTTCTTCTTGTCTTTGACCGACCTCTTTGACTACCGAGTCCATCTGCCACAGCCAGAGTACCACCATTACCTAAAGATTCACCATCATTGGTCTTTCGTCGAGTCTCGTTCATCAACAACGATGAAATCACATCATCCAACTTCAGTGTGTCTTTCCCAAACAGCAATGTGGTGACAAGATTATCATATGAATCAGGCAACGAACCCAAAAGAAGCAAAGCTTTGTCTTCTTCTTCCATTTCAACAGGTACCGTGTTACCTTTATCATCAATCTTGACCGCCACCGAGGATAGCTCCGTCAGAAGTTTGGTGAACTCGTCCAGATGATTACCTAAATCTCCATTCTCTGGCATTCGCAAACGATACAATCGTTTCTTTAAATATAAACGATTTGTGAGGGATTTTGATTTATACCTGCTTTCAAGCTTCGCCCAGATCTCCTCAGGATCTTTCAGATTCATCACTTCCCGCAGTGTATTATCACCCAAATACATCTGAATTGTTCTTGTCTCCAACTCTCGCATATCCTGCCAATCATCATCACTCATCGTCTCTGGCTTCTCTTATTTTTTCTTCAACGCCTTCGCTGTCTTCTCACGGACCAAAATATTTTTAACTCTTTGCTGCCAAAGTGTAAAATCATTTTTCCCGTTGAACAGTTCAATGTGAGCAGAAATCCCACGGCGTGAATCCCCCATATTAATCAGCAAGAAAACACGAATAACCTCCTCTAATACCAGATGTTGGGTCGGAAAAAGATTGGTTTCAAATATAAACTTAGTTGCGACAACAACAATTTGTGAGAATCGTCAATGTAAACGAAGCGCCAAACCAAACAGCAGAATAACAAATGTGGACACAAATTTTAACGTGGAAAACCCCTCCTTTAGAAGGATTAAAAAACCACGGGGCAACTCTGAGAAAATTCACTATGAATCAGAGAGTACAAAAATCCAAGTTAAACTCTAGACTTGAATCGCAAATACAGCATAAAAACCTGTGCGAAAAACCACACTCTGATATGCCTCTGTCGCCTCTCTAATAATAGTCCCGTGACAATACGTCACCCTTCGGAGATCAAAATCGAACTTGCGGCGTCGTTGCAGCACCTCGTTGTACAACCTGATTTGCCGCTGCTCGCTACCACCCACGCCCTAGAAAACAGTCACTCAAGTATCTGCTCTCCTTGGGTTGTCGAGCACCACCAAATTGTCACCTTCCTTGATTCGCTGCTCCCCCTTTAATAGGCTCCACTGTTTCCTTTTTCAAATACAGATAAGATATGAAAATATAATATCTTAAATCTTCAAATCACCATGTATCTTCCATGTTAAGATTTAAACACTTATCTCATCTAAATAGATAAGATATATCTCCCCATGAGATATACATGCAGCCTTATCTGTGAGATATGATAAAAGATATCTAATATTCAAAAACATATCTCAAATCTGGAAACACCAAGATGCGGGCTGAACCCTAACACAAACTTCTATAGAAAATGTATATTGATGTATTAACTGACTAAGATCACCGGGTTTGTCAAGTAGTTTGGTGATACCTGGACGTTTGACCTGTTTCCCCTCCCAGGAGAATTCCATTATTTTTTTCAATTTTTCATGAAATAACCCAAGTTTTTGAGCCATTGCATTCCCAACATTAAATTAGAACTCCAATATCAATGACTAAGGAATCTGGTGATAAAGATAGAGTGTCTAATCCCAGCCCAAACTGTAGGCAGATTCCCTCTAATACTGTGCAACATCCATCACCCAATCTGATACTGAAAGGTGTATTACGAGATACTTCTAGATTTTCTACATTGATAAGAGATTTGGAGACAAAATTATGACTAGCGTCATTGTCCGCTAGAACAACAATGGGAACGCCAAAAAATGAGCCCACAAAAAAGTAATGAATCAGATTTATTTTCCCCCATACTATGGAACTCCACCCGTTCTTCTAGTTGTTCGGTGTCAAGGTCTAAAGTTGGAGAGTCTAGTTTTTTGTCTTTTTTTTTAGTGGTATCATCTAGTGGTTCATCAACTTCCCATACTAAAAGCCATAAATTTTTATCAGGACACCGATGAAGATGACTGTAAGGCTGAGCACAGTGGAAAAAATACCTTTTTTCTTCCAATTGTCACATTTCTATCTAATGATGGCCTTAATACCAGGCCATTTACAATCCCCACCATAGGAATGTGATTTGATTTCAGGCTAGATTTTTTCACAGGGTGGTTTTTTAGAAATAGGAGGAGGAACGGGCAATATTCCATAGGAAATAGTGGGGAAATTGTCTATTTTGAACACCCTAAAGGACGCCTTCCCCTATAATCTCACACTCAATTTCCCTATCCATTTTCAACATCTTATAATTATTGGGTAGTTCATGGGTGTACAATCTATTCTCAATTTCATAACGCAAACCTCCCATAAAAAAACTCATATACAAGGATTCCAGAAAATCTGGAATTTGTAACGCTGCTTGTTTGAATTCCTCAATATATTCATCCATAGTTCCAGACTAATGTAGGGTTTTCAAAAAATGAATAGGATCACTATTAGTTTACTTACTAAATCTATCCAACAATGATGGATTAAACTGCTCCCGATGCAGAAAAGGATTTGAACTACACCACGAGAGAAACCAATAGAGAGAGGTTTCTTCCATAGAAATCTGAGAATACAGTAATTTCATATCTTCATGAGTTTCTTTATTAAGAAATAGGTTTCTACCTTAGATAGCCAGCCAAAAGGGTCATCTCTAGTGAAATATGGTAACTCAACATGTTTAGTGATAGCATGAAAGTTGTCTGGAGGGGGAACATTGTTCTGAAAACTGCCTAAAGTGTGAACAACTGTTTGCGAGCCATGGTTATTACCATTAACAAAAGGCATGTCTGCATTTGGTTGACTCTAAGTCCCAGATTCAACATGTTGATCATCATGAAAAATGGGTTCCTTGTTCCTAGTAAATGTGTACTCCTCTAAGTCATGTATCCAAAGAAAAATACATTCCTCAAATTGTTGTAACTGGTTCCTTGAAAATTGTTAACTATCTACTTGTCCATGAAGAAGTATATCAAGACTGGAACAAAGATTAGCTAAAGTGTGATCACATGCTATTTCATGCTATTCTGAATCTTCAAAACACTACTACTGGGACGTGAAAGCGATTTTTAGGGAAACTAGGCAGTTGTCCATTCGGTTGCCACAAAGAAGGCCAAGAGGAGCAGTGAATAGAAAAATATGTGAAACTCGTTAAGGGAGGAAAAAAATAAACTCGTACTCCTATTGTGGAGTCTGAAACTCAATGATACCACTAAAAATGTTAGGCTAGTTGAGGGGAAAATAACCAGCAAGAATTTAAGTAGAAATAATTCCAACCCAAATCTATTTCTCTAAGAATCATACAGATACATAAGTTTGAAAATCAGAATCTTATTATCAAGAACTAATCAGGGAGCATTCATCTCTTTCTGGTTATTCTTGATTGAAAAAAATTCCTAGAAGGGAACCACCCATCCAGTTTGTTGTGCCTGCAGTGCCAATTCCAATCATTTTCTTATCCCCCAACAATCTTCTCATACCCAAAAATATATCCCTCTCACTTATTACAAGAAGATTAAAATTCTTCTCCTTATAGTAAAGAGTTATTACACTCCCCTTACTTATTTACCCTCCTACTGTAAGTATGTACAATAGGTGGACGGGGTACAACAGGTTGCATTCCTAAAAAATGGTAAAAATAGTTTTAACTAGAAACAGTCACCACATTGACCACCCAAAAACTACTTGCTCTTATCAATAGTTATAAGTAGATTCTTTATTCCAAAACACCTCTAACTTACTGAAATGAAATCTTAGGATCATTAAATTCGAAATCTATTTCATGTTTTGTGTATAAGGTATCCCTTTATTCATAAAACCTCATTTACACTAATGATGTTTTCTTGAGAAGTATTGGATTTAATTCTGGAAAAATGGGTTGTGAAAAATGGTGAGAAACCAACCACTACATCTTTGATGGATGTAAGAAAGTGTAGAAAAAGTTTCCCAAAAGAAGCCCAACTGATTGGTAAAATATTATAGAAACAACAAGAAGAAATTTTTTTCCAAACTTATTTTCAAAAGAAAAGATTAAGATTTATTGGATACTATTGGTGTTGTAGCAGGTTTAGGCACAAGGCTATTGATTGTTGGCATTTTAAGTTTCGGGCGCAATGGAAGTGCGGTTGGGTCGGCCCCCAACTTTAAATTTTACGATGAACAATGATTATTTCGGGATCAATACGACAGTGAACGCCAGTATACACAAAATAAAATCAAAGATTTAGATAAAGAAGAAAGAGTCTCAGAACCTTAAGAGAGGATCAACATATTTTGTTTATAATTAATTTAATTAAATTAAAGAAATACCTCCAAGGTTTTCTTTCTTCATTGATGTGTCTGACGACAAATCTATGGTGAGCCTTTCATTGCTTTGTAGAGATCAAGAGTAGATCTCCCCTAGAAGTAATCCACATGTGCTTCATGAATCTATGAACATTTTCGAAGGAGTCTCTAGATGATAACACCGAAGGTCTTTGCGCTTGCTTTGTCTACCCTCGATCACCTTGAGAGCTACATTCAAAGCGTTCTCTGATTCGGTGCAGTATGGCCACTCTTGTTCTTGAGAGCATTTTTGGAGAAAAATGGTCTTGAGGCTTGAGAGATTTTTTGCCAAAAATTTTTGCACAACCAAAATTGGCTATCTCGCTTGTGGGTTTCCCCCTTGGCTAATAAGAGAATAATATGTAACTAGGAATTTAATTCACTAGGTAATAATAAATAGTTAGTACAAGTGTTGTTACTTATTTTATTATTCCATGTGAAACCCCCATATCAAATAATAACGGAAATATCATTATTTCCATGACATGTTCTTAGCTTGCAAGTTACTATTAAATATTATTTTAATCAAATAATATTTAATATTATTTTCTCACTGGACCCTTTAACTCGGTCCTCTCATCCTCTGAAATATTTATCAGACCTTGAATAATGACTATTTATTTAATAAATAAATCTAATTACATTATTCGATAATAAATAAATAAAATATGATCAGGAATACCTAAATAGTTATTAAACCACAATAGTTACTAATATTTATTCAACTTGTTAAATAATAAATTATTTAACTGGGATTCCGGATACACTTAGTGTGTAACCCTCTATGCCTCTTTCTCAGTGGCATTAGGCGAGCCTACTTAAAGTTCAAGGTTAGCATCTAGCAACATGTCAGGGCACCTATAGAGAAAGAAGTTAATGACACAACGACATGTCACCTCATATGAACGCTTACCATTTAATATAATCCCTTTATCACAATATCTCCAATCGATAAGGTTGCATGTTAGTGTCATTGTAACGACCCAAACTTTTTGAATTGTATATTAACTTACTCTTAACGATTTAATAGAGATGTTAATGGTTAATGCAGAAAGAGGAGTCGATGGCTTCATCCAGTAGACTCGAACCTTATGAAGCCTACTTATCAGAGCTTGGGAAGGAGGTGGCATCTTTGGGCTTCGCTTTGGACCAAGCCCAAGCCGAACTCCAACGTGTCAAGCTTGAATGGAAACGCCTGTGGGAGAAGTTCAAGTTGGTAGAGATTACTACTAGGGCAATGTTATCTGAGCCTCCCTCAGATTCTCTCACCATAGCACACCTTACACTTAGTTCATATGCTGGTGTTATAAGGGGCTATGTGACAAGACCGTATCTTCTTTGTGTAATCCTTTGGGATGAATAAATTGAGATTTCCTCTTTTAGTGAAGTTTGTGAAATTTCAAATGTCCGGATAATTTTAGGATGTATTTTATTGATAAATTTTGAAAAAAATGATATTTTAAAATATTTATGTAAACCTTAAATAATTAATGATGTGTAACAATTTTTAAAAAATGGTCTTCTGCAAAAGTGTTCAGTAAGGAATTTGGAGTCTAATAAGATCAACTTAATTTTTGATGAATAGTAAATTATGAATAGTGATTTTACGCTTAGGATTAGTAATGTGACCAAATGGATTAGTAATCTCACTTAAAGAAAGTTTTAATATAATTTAGACACCTTGATTAAGTAATGTAATTCAATAAAATGGGTAAATAACGGTTTCATAAATTATTAGTCAAGTATTAGTTTTTTCGAGTGAATAGTGTTTTTTAATTAAAAATTAAATTAAAAATATTTAGAAAATTATTTTTATAAAATGGACTTTATTTTTGAACTCAGAGCATCAATATTATGTTATGGTAATTTTTTGGGATTTTTCTGAGAAAGTTGAATTTTCGATGAATAGTGAAAATACAGTTTTTAAGTTACAGATGTTTAATGACATCATTAAATGATGTATTAAGTATGTAATCAATATGGTCGACTTATGAATAGTAAGATAAGGTATGAGTTGTACCAAGTGGCCAATACCATGGGCAAATACCATGGGCAAGCCCATGTTTTTTTCAAAACCACCAATGAGGTGTCCCTTGGCCATTAATGTCTTGTCCCCTCACTTTCCCTATAAATACCAAGCCATCCTATCATCCATTCGACTCAAAAATCATCCTCAACTTAGTTCTAGTCTCCTTACCTCCCAAGGAGTCCTCCCAAGGTGCCCCTAAGCCCTCAAGGTCCAAAACTTTGAGTTTTAAGAGTTACGTTTTAAGGTAAGGGATCCTACCTCCCTCTTTCTTTTCAAGTAATCTCTTTTATGCCATTTCTTTTATGCTCTATGCTCTTATGTTGGAGGATGATCTTTTATATTCCTCTTACTTACCTTTTCATGTTCATATGATGAGAGACCCCCTCTTTCTCTCATCAATTCATTTTAAGAAAGTTTAAGTGACGTCATTAGGCTGCCGAATTTTTAAGAGATTCTTTCAGCTTTCTCATTGTTCAAAGTTCTACTTTCATGTCAAGTCTTTCAAGTTCTTTTTTATTATGTTGGGGTATGATCTCTATATCTATCATACTGATATTTTATGTTCATATGATGAGAGACCCTATTTTATCTCGTCAATTCATTTTGTTGATGTTTAAGTGACGTCGTTAGGCTGCCGAATTTTCATAAGAGAAATCTTATTTTTGTCTTCTTTTCATGTTCTTCATTTCATATGGTATGTATTTCAAATTTCCTTACCATGTTCTTAAATTTTTTATATTCTGTTCCTCTACTGTTTTATGGGTCATTTATGAATGTTTGACCCATGTCCACTCTCTTTTCAATGTTTTCTAAAACCCCGAAACATAGCTGTTATGCTGCAGAATTTCCGTCTCAAAAATGTCTCTCTCTTTTTCTAAAGTTCTTTTATTTTATTAAGTGAATACTCAAATCTCTCTCTTATATAGGGGTATTCACATATATACCAAGTTGTTCTATTTTAAATTCTGGGATTTACATACATGAGACCCGCTTTTCCATTCCGTGGGTTTAAAGTGACATAAAGATCATGTCTTTAAAGTAGTTTTTAAAACGTTGTGATTATGAAAGGAAACCCATTTATTTTATGCTACATGGATAATTTATGAAATTTTTAATGATGATATATGTGTCTCACATGATAATGAAGGAAAATTTAAGGGTGCGCCCTGATAGTGCTCCAATGCATTGGGTAAAGACTTAATCTCTAGAGGTGGCCATTTAGACAGATACCTTGGTGAATAACCTTGGTAATTTTTATTGACACCTTGGGGATGGACCTTGGTGAAACAGAAATGATTGTCTTTGTAAAATTTTGTAGCCACATCTTCATGTTATGAAAAACATTATTTTTATATGCCTCATGATTTCTTTCTCATGCCTTAAAGTTCTTTTCATGACCTTATTGAAGTATCTCAAGTTCACGTGTAAAATGTTCCTCTTGTTTCCCTTACTGGGCCTTCTGCTCACCCTGTCTTTTGATGTATGTCCCCAGGTTATGAGATGTAGTAATGAACCTAGGATGAACTTAAGGAGAATCATTTCAAGTGTTTAAGAAGAATTTTTTATGTTGTTTTCATGTATTGTGTTCCTGGTTTTCAAGACACTAAACCTTAAACATCCTCAGTTTTCTGTAATGTAATGAATGTTTATGTTATATAAAGGCGGGATGCCACAGTTGGTATCAAAAAATGGTTTAGTTATTTGTGGAAATTAGGGTATAAAAACTTTAGGAAGAACCCTATAGAAAATTTTAAACATAGGAAAACTTCCTAGTATTTTGGTAAGTATTGAGTAAGTGGTTTATCAAACAAATACATCCATGTCTGGTTACGAGCAGGTAGAGGCGGCTCTGGAACAGATGTACATAGGGGTAAAACCCGAAAACACCACTTTGAGATAGACTCGAACGGGAACTAGTGCACGATAACGGGCCTTACTGCACTCTTGGTTACGACACTCCCGGGGGATATGTTTGGTTAATCACAAGCTTTTTATGAATCATTATGAAGGAATTATAGAGAAATGTAATTGTCTAAGAATGAAGTCTTAGTTAAAAGATTCATAAATGAAATAAGTTTCTCACTAAGGTTTTATCCTTTTAGAAAATGGCGGGCAATAGGAGGAACCGTGCAGATGGTGACCGCAATGCACCATGTGCTGACGACCCTCTGATGGAAGCCGGAATGGAAACATTCATGCGAATGATGAACCAACTGACTCAAGTTATGAGTAATAACTTGAATCAAGATGAGAGGCCGATCTCACCATGAAGGGAACAACATTCTGTTGAGTCCTTCATGCGTCAATGACCACCAACATTCAGTGGATCTACTAACCCATTGGTTGCGGAACAATGGATAAGCACCATTGAAAAGATCATTTCTGTACTTCATTGTTCGAAACAAGAAAAAGTCACCCTTGCTGTTTACTGCCTAGAGGGATAAGCTGATCAGTAGTGGTCACTGCTCAAAAACACGAATCCACGAGGAGAGATGGAAGCTATGGAGTGGGAAGAGTTCTGGGGAATATTCTTTAATAAGTATTTCCCTCGTTCCATGAGAACGAGAATGGAGAAATAGTTTATCGAGCTGAAGTAAAAGGAGAACGAATTTGTCAGAATCTATGAGATGAACTTCACCCGACTTTCACGATATACCTCTAGCTTTGTCATGGATCCAAGTGGGAAGGTTGACAGATTTTTCGGTGGACTGAGACCTCATATGTGGAAGAATCTAGCCAACCGGGACTACGATAGCTATGAGGAGATCGTGCAGAGTGCAATGAAAGTCGAGCTAGAGTTTGGTGAGACACAGTGGTCTCATAAATCAAATGACAAGAAGAGATCGTTGGAGCCCAGTCTATGGAAGACTTTTGATCAGGGAAGAGGTGGAAAGCAAATGCAACTTACCACATGTAATAAATGTGGGAAGAAGAATCCGGGGAACTGCTTGATCGGAAGTGGAAAGTGCTAAAAGTGTAGAAGAGAAGTCCATATTGCTCGTAATTGTCATAGTGAGGTGAAGACTCAACTTCCCAACACTAACGACAGAGGAAAGAAGGTCTCGACCCTACCCGAAGTCAAATGCTTCAAGTGTAGACAGCTTGGGCACTTTGCTAATCACTGTCCAAATCAGAGGGTAGTGGAGGGGAATCACCATCAACCTCAGCAAAGTCCAAGGGAGCAAGGTCGTGCTTTTTCTATCACAACAACTGAAGTTGAAGTTCCAAACGACGTGGTAGCAGGTACTCTTGTTGTCCTCTCAAAACTAGCAAGTACTTTGTTTGATTCTAGTTCTACGCATTCATTTATTTCCTCCAAGTTTGTAAAGAATATAGAATCAATCCCTGAACTGCTTGAGGTAGAATTGTCAATCAAGACTCCAAGTGGTATTATCCATGCATCAACAGTGTTTAGAGACTCTAGTGTTTACTTCAGTGAGCACAATCTTATCGCAAATCTAGTAGTCATTCCCATGTTGAAATTCGACGTTATACTAGGGATGGACTGGATCTCAAAGTATAATGCTAAGATCAAATGAATAAGTAAGGAAATATAAGTATTCTTGAATGAACAACATAAAATTATCTTCCAAGGAGAGATATCCCGAACTGATCCCTATCTAGAAGCACCTCTTATAGCTTTTTTTATGGAGTTAATCGGTGATGATGAAGAAGGAAAAGGGAGTATACAAATAGAATATGTTTCGATTGTTCAGGAATACATGGATGTATTTCCTGAGGAGTTACCTGGACCTCCCCTAGAAAGAGAGGTAGAGTTCTCCATTGAACTCATACCTGGATCTCAACCGATATCAAAGACCCCGTATAGAATGGAAAATGTGGAGCTAGAAGAGTTAAAGAAACAACTCCAAGACTTATTGGAGAAGGGGTTTATCCGACCGAGTGTGTCTCCTTCGAGAGCACCAATTCTCTTTGTGAAGAAGAAGGATGGATCAATGCGTCTATGCATTGATTATAGAGAATTTAATGGGATCACAGTGAAGAACAGATACCCTCTTCCAAGAATTGATGATTTATTTGACCAACTTCGCGGGGCTCAATTCTTCTCCAAGATTGACCTTCGGTCTGGTTATCATCAACTGAGGGTGAAGAAGGAAGATATTCCAAAGACTGCCTTATGATCAAGATATGGGCATTATGATTTTACTGTTATGCCATTAGTCTTGACTAATACTCCTTCTATTTTCATGGATTTTATGAATAGAGTCTTTAAGGACTACCTTGATAACTTTGTGGTAGTTTTTATTGATGATATTTTGATATATTCAAAAAGTCGTGAGGAGCATGAAGATCATCTGAGGGTTATTTTGAAAACTCTGCGGAAGGAGAGGCTCTTTTGAAAGTTTAGCAAGTGTGAGTTTTGGTTACAACAAGTGGCTTTCTTGGGGCACATCGTAACCAATGAAGGAATCTTGGTTGACCCTGCAAAGACAATGGTTGTGGAGGAGTGGCCTCAACCCACAACTGTAACTGAGATTCGTAGTTTCCTTGGTTTAGAGGGATATTATAGGAGGTTTGTGAAAAACTTTTCACATCTTTCTAATCCACTAACCAAGTTGACTCGAAAAGGGGTTAAGTTCATCTGGACAAAGGAATGCGAGGAAAGTTTCCAAGAGCTGAAGAAGAGATTGGTTACTGCACCTGTGTTAACACTACCCTCTATCGGAGAAGGATTCGTTATTTTTACCGATGCGTCTCTGAAAGGGCTTGGGCATGTCCTCATGCAAAATGACAAGGTAATTTCTTATTCATATCAACAGTTGAAGATTCATGAGCAGAATTATCCTACGCATGATCTAGAGCTAGCGGCAGTTGTTTTTGCTCTAAAGATATGGAGGCACTATCTTTATGGGGAGAAATGTAATATATACACCGACCACCAAAGTTTAAAGTATATTTTCACACAGAAAGAATTAAACATGAGACAAAGGAGATGGTTGGAGCTTATTAAAGTCTATGATTGTTCAATTCATTATCACCCTAGAAGATCAAACAAATTCCCGGATGCATTAAGCAGGAAAGACCCTGTTGTTCTGGCAACAATGAGGATCCTAGTAGATCCCTTGATTAAAGATCTAGTTAAACTAGACATGGGAATTGTAAGGGAAGGGACATCATCAACCATATCACAAATGATTTCTCAACCTTCATTACTAGAGAAGATCAAGAAGGCTCAAAAAGAAGATCATTTGCTGCAGGAGAAGTTTGAGGCTGTAAAGGATGGGAAGTTCCCTGATTTCAATATTGATCAAGAAGGTGTATTGAAATTTCATACAAGAATATGTTTTCCATATATTCCGTAGATAAAGAAAGAACTGATGGATGAAGCTCATAGATCTACTTTCTCTATACATCCAGGATGCACTAAAATGTATAGAGACCTTCGTGATCATTATTGGTGGGATAACATGAAGAGGGAGATTGCTGATTACACTACAAGGTGCTTGGTGTGTTAACAAGTAAAGGCATAACGATAACTTCATAAGGGGGTATTACAACCGCTGCCCATACCAGTATGGAAGTGGGATAATATCACTATGGACTTTGTAACTGGTCTCCCGAAAACATCCAAAGGAAACAATGCAATATGGGTTATTGTGGACCGTCTCACCAAGACCGCCCATTTTATCTCTATTTGGTAAGATTTCTCTCTAGATCAACTTGCCAAGATATACTTAAAATAAGTCGTAAGGATGCATGAGGTACCACTATCCATCGTGTATGATCGTGATCCAAGATTCACATCAAAATTCTGGAGAAGTCTTCAACATGCTCTGAATACTGAATTGAATTTTAGTACGACCTATCATCCTCAAACTGATGACCAATCTGAAAGGACTATTCAGACACTCGAAGACATGCTAAGATTATGCTCAATGGAATTTAAAGGTGGATGGGATCAACACCTCCCATTAGTTGAGTTCTCCTATAACAACAGCTTTAATTCGAGTATTCATATGGCACCCTATAAAGCTCTGTATGGAAAGCGATGTAGAACTCCTACTTGTTGGGATGAAACTGGTGAGAAAAAGCTTCTTAGGCCTGATCTTGTGCAAGACATGACAGAACAGGTTCATGCCATCCAACAACACATAAAGGCTGCTCAGAGTCAGCAGATGAGCTATGATGACAACCGTCGAAGGGACTTGGAGTTTGGTGTTGGCGACAAAGTCTTCCTTTGAATTTCTCCATGGAAGAGAGTCATGTGGTTTGGGAAGAAAGGGAAGCTCATCCCTAGGTACATTGGCCCCTATGAAATCCTTGATCGCATAGGAGCAGTGGCCTATCGACTAGTACTTCCACCGAACCTAGATCAAGTTCACGATATCTTCCATGTATCTGTCTTGAAGGAAGTACATACCTGACCCTTCGCATGTACTGAACCTAGAGGTGGTACAACTGAAACATGACCTCTCTTATGAGGAGCAGCCAGTGGAGATCTTAGATTGTAGAGACAAGGTTATACGGAACAAGACTACCCACCTTGTGAAAGTGTTGTGGAGGAATCATAAGTATAAAGAAACGACTTAGGAGCCTGAGGAAACAATGAAGCAAAAGTACCCTCACCTTTTCGACTAGGCTTCAAGTATAAAATTTCGGGGACAAAATTTCTTAAGGGGGGGGGAGAATGTAACGACCCAAACTTTTTGAATAGTATATTAACTTACTCTTAACGATTTAATAGAGATGTTAATGGTTAATGAAGAAAGAGGAGTCAATGGCTTCATCCAGTAGACTCGAACCTTATGAAGCCCACTTATAAGATCTTGGGAAGAAGGTGTCATCGTTGGGCTTCGCTTTGGACCAAGCCCAAGCCGAACTCCAGCGTGTCAAGCTTGAATGGAAATGCCTGCGGGAGAAGTTCAAGTTAGTAGAGATTACTACTAGGGCAATGTTATCTGAGCCTCCCTCAGATTCTCTCACCATAGCACACCTTACACTTAGGTCATATGCTGGTGTTATAAGGGGCTATGTGTCGAGACCGTAGCTTCTTTGTGTAATCCTTTGGGATAAACAAATTGAGATTTCCTCCTTTAGTGAAGTTTGTAAAATTTCAAATGTCCGGATAATTTTAGGATGTATTTTATTGATGAATTTTGAAAAAAAGAATATTTTAAAATATTTATGTAAACCTTAAATAATTAATGATGTGTAATGATTTTTAAAAAGTGGTCTTCTACAAAAGTGTTTAGTAAGGAATTTAGAGTCTAATAAGATCAACTTAATTTTTGATGAATAGTAAGTTATGAATAGTTATTTTACACTTAGGATTAGTAATGTGACCAAATGGATTAGTAATCTCACTTAAAGAAAGTTTTAATATAATTTAGACACCTTGATTAAGTAATGTGATTCAATAAAATGGGTAAATAACGGTTTCATAAATTATTAGTCAAGTATTAGTTTTTTCAGGTGAAAAATGTTTTTTAATTAAAAATTAAATTAAAAATATTTAGAAAATTATTTTTATAAAATGGACTTTATTTTTGAACTCAGAGTATCAATATTATGTTATGGTAATTTTTTGGGATTTTTCTGAGAAAGTTGAATTTTCGATGAATAGTGAAAATACAGTTTTTAAGTTACGGATGTTCAATGACATCATTAAATGATGTATTAAGTATTTAATAAATATGGTCGACTTATGAATAGTAATATAAGGTATGAGGTGTTCCAAGTGGACAATACCATGGGAAAATACCATGGGCAAGCCTATGGTTTTTCCAAAACCACCAATGAGGTATCCCTTGGCCATTAATGTCTTGTCCCCTCACTTTCCCTATAAATACCAAGCCATCCTCTCATCCATTTGACTCCAAAATCATCCTCAACGAAGTTCTGGTCTCCTTACCTCTTAAGGAGTCCTCCCAAGGTGCCCCCAAGCCCTCAAGGTCCAAACCTTTTAGTTTTAAGAGTTATGTTTTAAGGTAAGGGATCCTACCTCCCTCTTTCTTTTCAAGTAATCTTTTTTATGTCATTTATTTTATGCTCCATACTCTTATGTTAGAGGATGATATTTTATATTCCTCTTAATTCCCTTTTTATGTTCATATGATGAGATACCCCCCTCTATCTCTCATCAATTCATTTTAAGAAAGTTTAAGTGACGCCGTTAGGCTGCCGAATTTTTAAGGGATTCTTTCAGCTTTCTCATTTTTCAAAGTTATACTTTCATGTCAAGTCTTTCAAGTTCCTTTTTATTATTTTGGGTTATGATATCTATATCTATCATACTTATCTTTTATTTTTATATTATGAGAGACCCTATTTTATCTCGTCAATTATTTTTGTTGAAGTTTAAGTGACGTCGTTAGGCTGCCGAATTTTCATAAGAGAAATCTTATTTTTGTCTTCCTTTCATGTTCTTCATTTCATATGGTATTTCTTTCAAATTTCATTACCATGTTCTTAAATCCTTTATATTATGTTCCTCTACTGTTTTATGGGTCATTTATGAATGTTTCACCCATGTCCCTTCTCTTTTCAATGTTTTCTAAAACCCCGAAACATAGCCGTTATGTTGTAGAATTTCCGTCTCAAAAATGTCTCTCTCTTTTTCTAAAGTTCTTTTATTTTATTAAGTGAATACTCAAATATCTCTCTTCTATAGTGGTATTCACATATATACCAAGTTGTTCTATTTTAGATTCTGTGATTTACATACATGAGACCCGCTTTCCCTTTCCGTGGGTTTAAAGTGACAGAAAGATCATGTCTTTAAAGCAGTTTTTAAAACGTTATGATTATGAAAGGAAACCCATTTATTTTATGCTATATGGGTAATTTATGAAATGTTTGATTATGATATATGTGTATCACATGATAATAAAGGCAAATTTAAGGGTTCTCCTTGATAGCGCTCCAATGCATTGGGTAAAGACTTAATCTCTAGAGATGACCATTTAGACTGATACCTTGGTGAATAACCTTGGTAATTTTTATTGACACCTTGGGGATGGACCTTGGTGAAACGGAAATGATTGTCTTTGTAAAATGTTGTAGAAACATCTTCAAGTTATGAAAAATGTTATTTTTATATGCCTCATGATTTATTTCTCATGCCTTAAAGTTATTTTCATAACCTTATTGAAGTATCTCAAGTTCACATGTAAAATGTTTCTCTTGTTTCCCTTACTGGGCCTTCTGCTCACCCTGTCTTTTGATGTATGTCCCCAGGTTATGAGATGGAGTAATGAACCTAGGATGAACTTAAGGAAATCATTTCAAGTGTTTAAGAAGAATTTTTTATGTTGTTTTCATGTATTATGTTCTTGGTTTTCAAGACACTAAACCTTAAAGATCCTCAGTTTTGTGTAATGCAATGAAAATTTATGTTATATAAAGGCGGGATGCCACAGTTATCAACCTATATGCTTGATAACTCTTTCATTGACTTTCCAGAATAAAAACTTTCCGAGATAACACCATGGACGTGGATTTATTTAGGATATATCATATCCATCAAAGGACCTAAGATATTTACTTTCATTAATGAACAGAAGGGAAAAATCTTTTCTCTCATTATTCATTAATACAATATTACTCGTGACTCACCCAATATAACCTACCTCACTGCGAGCATATGTCGTTAGGGTTTTCACCAATACATCAAATTGTGTGACTCATAATATCAATTAATGATAATCTTAAAGTCTATGGACCATTACACACATCCATAGATAGGAACATCCAATGAAACTTATAATTTGTATTTCCTACTGTCGGGTCTCTTTCTCATAATATTCTCCTGGATAATACTTGGGGCGCACACTATGAGAAGATAGCTCAAAGTCATATGAGTCTCCACCCTTGATATCCTGTATCATTTTTGTCCCTTAAAATGATAGCATCTGACCATAGAACATTTATTCAAGAATTGTGTCATGGCACTTCTGGGTTCTTATCATAGCGTGGAACTGCTATGACCTTTTAGTGCAACAGCTATTGTTGGGACATTATCACATGATATGTTACACAGAAGAACAATCATGGTGTGATAAAGAATTTATTAATATTCAAAACCATGAATATAAGTTTATCGTAAAGTTCAAAGAAGTTGGATCTAGAGCACCAACTTCAATAAACTCTCACTTGCACTAGAGCCAACTGCTAACAACCTTCAGTCTGCTAGCTCTCGCATGATATTCATGCTTCTGCTAAGATAGACCTTTAGTCAAGGGGCCCTCCACGTTCTCCTCTATAGACAATTTTCTCACTTAAAATTCACCCCTCTAATGAAAATCCCTCAAGAGGTGATACTTCTGGAGTATGTGATTTGTCTGTTGATGTGACCTTGACTCCTTTGCAAGAGTCACCAATGTAGTATTATCACAATAGAATGTGATAAGGTCTCTACTACTAGGCAATACATCAATCTCCTGGACAAATTTCCGAATCTAGATAGCTTCCTTGGATACATCAGAAGCCACAATATATTTAGACTCTGTTGTAGAATCTGCGACAACTAGTTGCTTTGAACTTTTCCAGCTCACATCTCCTCCGTTGAGACAGAAAACATATCCTGATTGAAACTTTAGCTCATTCTAGTCTATATGAAAACCAGAATTAGTATACCCTCTGATGAAAATCTCCCCGTCTCGTCCATACACCATGAACATATCCTTAGTTTTTCTCAGATACTTAAGGATAGCCTTAACAGCAGTCCAATGTTGTTCTGTTAGATCTGCTTGATATCTTCCTGCCATACTCAGTGCATAGACAACATCAAGTCTAATACATATCATGGTATACATGATTGATCCTATCACTGAATCATATGGGATCTTACTCATTATATATTTCTCATGTTGTGTATGGGGATACATTTTCTTAGAAATATGTATGCCATGTGACACTAGAACCAATCCCCTCTTATATTTTTCAATACTAAATCTTTTTAGTATCTGGTAAATGTATGTACTCTGAATTAGCCCAAGAATCCTCTTAGATCTATCACGAATGATATTGATCCCTATAATGTAGGATGATTCACGTAAGTCTTTCATAGAGAAGCACTTGTTTTACCCGTCCTTAACTGATTGTAAGACTGGTATTTCATTTCCAATAAGTAATATGTCGTCAAAATATACTACTAGGATAATGACCACATTCCCATTAAAACTTTTGTAAACACATGGCTCACATTCATTCTTAATGAAACCAAATTCCCTTATGGATTCATCGAATTGAATATTCCATGACACAAATGATTTATTCAATCCATAAATGTATCTATGTAACTTGAAACCCCTTTTGGAATCACCTGGTGTCACAAACCCTTCCGGTTGTGTCATATAGAAATTTTCCAAAAGGTTCCCCTGAAGGAACCCGGTTTTGACATCCATCTATCAAATCTCATAGTCATGGTAAGATACTATGGAAAATATGATTTTTATGGATTTAAACATGGAAATTGGTGAAAAATATTCATCATAGTCAATTCCTTGATGTTGTTTAAAACCTTTAGCCACTAGCCTTGCTTTATAGGTACTTATTTTACCTTCTATGTCCAGTTTCCTCTTGAATACCCATTTACATCCAATAGTCTTTACATAAAAATGTGCATCAACCAAAACCCAAATTTGGTTTTGACACATTGATTCTATCTCAAAATTTATATATTCTATTCATCTGAAGGTTTTGAGCTCTCCACTACCTCCTTTTAGAAGATAGGTTCATCATTTTCCAACAATAATGAGTTACCATCCTCAGTGACAATAAAATCATCTCTCTAGTTCCCTTACCTATCTTACACTCTTACACAATACTTGTGTTTTAGGAACTAATTCTTCCATGGGGACCTGTGGAACTTGTTCCTGTACCAACTCTTGTGTATCTTGAGCATCAACTTCATCAAAGTCAATATTTTTTCCACTATCCTTTTTGAGGATGTGCTCCCTCTCAAGAAAGACAGTCTATATGGAAACATTCATTTTCTTATTTGAGGGGTTATACAGGTAGTGTCCCTTTGTTTCCTTAAGATACCCTATAAAGATACACTTCATGCCCCAGGGTGCTAGTTTGTTTTCTAAGAAACCCTTAACAAACGTCTCGCATCCCCATACATGTGTATGTGAAAAAACGGGTTTCTTCCCACTCCATAACTCAAAGGTGATTCTATTTTCCACCTTAGTTGGTACTCGGTTTAATGTTTATGTCATAGTTTGTAATGCATATCTCCAAAAGGATAACGAAATATTTTTATAACTCATCATCAAACTTACCATGTCCAACAAGGTACAGTTCTTCGTTTCACTAACACTATTCCACTATGGTGTACAAGGTGGAGTGAGTTGAGATAGAATCTTAGACTCCTGTAAAAATTCAATGAAATCTTGGTTAAGATATTCTCCACCTCGATCTGATCGAAGCTTCCTTATCTTCTTACCAAGATAATTCTCTACTTCATTCTTGAGATCCTTGGATTTTTCAAAGGACTCAGACTTATACCTCATTAATTAGACATATCCATATCTACTCAAATCATCAATAAAAGTAATGAAGTAAGAATATACACCTCTAGATTCTACTGGAAATGGTCCACACACATCAGTGTGTACCAATACAAGAAGCTTTGTGTCCCTTTCACCCTACCCACCGAATGGTGGTTTGGTCATTTCCCCTTGTAAACAAGTGTGACATCTATCAAGTGGTTTTAGCTCTGAAGAGTATAAATAACCATTTTGATATAGATTTATCAGGCGCTTCTCGTTTACAAGACCAAGATGGTGATGCCACAACTAGGTGTTATATAAGTCATGTGAACTTGATTCATTATCAATTTCCAACACTTGGTTTTCTTAATTTAATACATACAAGCCTTTATTTAAATGTTTCATACCATAACATATGTTTTTCTTATAAAAGAAAAAACTTTTATTTCTGAACTTGAAAATAAATCCATCTGTATCTAAACTTGATGCAGAAATTATGTTCTTGGTAATACTTGATACATAATAAGAGTCTCGTAAAACCAAAATTATCCTGGTCAGCAACAAAAGGTGGTAGTCACCAATGGAAAGAGCAGCCAGCCTCGAACCAGTGGCAGCTCACAGATCCACCTCTCCTCTATAAATTTTCATAAATCTACTTGGTTCCTACATTTGAATATATATGTGACCACCACAAGATGTATTTAATATCCAATGTGTAGAAATGGAAAGATTTCACTTGATAAAGAACATATATTTGGCTTCCCCTTGCCTCTAGGTGCAATTCCTCTTCCAGTGGCCTGACTTTCCACATGCAAAGAATACTGCCTCATTTTCCTTGCCTTGCCTTTAGATATTCTTCTTCTTGGTTGGATGGTTCTCATGATCTTTAGATTGTTTATAAATATTATTCCCCTTTGTCTTGTCCTTCCTCTTCATATTCATTATAAGGACTGCGGGTTTTTCACACCCCATGTCCTTATCCACTTGGATAATCAAGGTCAGAAGTTCTGATAAGCTATTCTCATTATTTCTCATATTATAATTCATAATAAAACTAGAGAAGGCCTTGAACAGTGGTGATAGTATGAGATATGTATGCAACTCATCTGGGGATTTAATCTCGAATATTTCCCTACGCTCAATGTAGCCGATGATCTTGACTACATGAGGTCCAGCTGGTGCGGAATCTCCAAGCTTAGTAGTGAATAAAACATTGGAGATCGCATACCTCTATTGTATCTCCATCTCTTGATAGAGATCCTGAATTTGAGACATCATGCTATAAGCATCCATTTCCTCTTGTTGGTTCAAGAGCTCATTGGTCATGGATGATAGCATGAGGCACTAAACATCTATAGAATCATTTAGATGTTTCTTGTACATAGAGACCTCCTCATCACTCACCTCATTCCCAGGAGCAAGTGCTAAAGGTTCTTCCAACACATATAGTTTTCTTTCATGGTAAAGGATGACCCAAAGGCACCTTTGCCACTCCTGAAAATTAGTGACGGTGAGAAGGTTTTTCTTTTTGATTATGGATCGAAATGATATGTTTGATGTAATTTTTAATGTTGTTTCTACAAATAAGATGAACTGAGTTTTAGTGTTTTATCTGCTAAAATTAAGACAAATAAATAAATAAATATTCATTAGTCTTCAACTATTTTATCGAAACCCAAAATCCCTCACCATTGGCTTCGAAATATCTTTTTTATTGGATATTTTGGTGGAAAGGATCCATATTCCATTCTCATCACCCCAATTTTGGTTGGTCAAGCAACTTGAATGGTTTTAGGTAGGCATTCCAAATTCCAACTACATTAACTCGTAGCTCCTTGATCCGTTTAGTGGAATCCCCAATCCTGAAATCATTATTTTAGATTTCCTCAACCCTTGCCTCTCAGTTACACCAAGTCCTACTTTGGCAGTCAACCCTTGATGTAAACCAAGTGAAGTCAACCCAAAACCTCAAATTAGAATTCCCTTATAATTGAAAGCACTCCAACTTTGGTTGGTCAAGCACTTTGAACTATTGGTTTGATTCTAACCAAAGTAATGGAAGGCTATACCGACTTAATATTTTATTGATGTATTTTATCCTTTATGCATAAATTACCTCTTATTATCTTTTCATGTGATAATATTAAGTGGGATATACTTAGGTGATTAACCATGTCTTGATAATATTTACACATAAGACATTTTATTTTAGGTCCATCTTGCATGCTTTGTTAATTCATTAATTATGCGATCACAAAAACATCCATAATGAATAATCATGCAACTGACAGTGTAGAGACCCGAAATCTTGACGTACATGGACATTACATTACTTTTTCATAATACTTAACACATAACAAAAGTAGACACACAAGGATCATAATAGTTTAGTGTCTTTGGAAACTCAGAATATAATCTTCTAATCGTGGTGAAAGATTTTCAACATCTCCCATAAAGATCTTCCCCTTTTGTTTTCTTACCTAAAACCTTTCTTTATATCCTGGGGAAAAGAAAACATATAATGGGTGAGATCAAAATCTCAGTAAGGTTAAGAATGGATAAAATAAAACAAATCATATACATTTGAACTTAAAAACATGAACATAATGTTTAAACATCAAAATCTTGGGCAATGACATAAAACATGGTAGTACATAAGGCATAGATCATAAAGGAATATTAATCATGATAAACTAGAATCGGAATAAAACATGTAATTGTGGAATCCATTAAGTACATGTAATGATTTCCATAGTATCCAAGGCATTGCTGTCAAGACCATCTTAGTGGACAAAGTCCCTTACTGAACCGGGTTTACTTGTCGTTCCAGCTCTGTATTACTGAACCAGATTTACTCGTCGTTCCAGCCATGTCTATCTCATGAGATATAAATATTTACCCAATGCATTGGAGGGAGATATAGGTCCCACCCATCTCATAATGAAATAATTCTTTTGTGTGCCACAACATAAACATAAATCATTCATTATAACCCAAAGAATAAAATGGGTCTCATAAACATCATCTCATCATAACATAATCCATATAAAACAAATGGATATCATTTCATCATAAGAAAAGTTAAACCATTTAAATCATGGAGACATTATACTTGAAACATACACATATGAAATAATGTCATCTTAGATGGAAAAATGGTTTTGATAAAACACTTGAAATGAATTCTTGAGGAAAATATCCTTTCTTCTTCAAAATCAATTTCTTTTCACAAAACGTCATGCAATTTTAAAAGAAAGAGATTTTTTTGAAAATAGTCATGAAATATTTTGGATGAAGCTTCATGAAAATAAGGCTTTATAAAACTATAAATATCTTTTCATGTCGTATAAGTTAAAAAAAACATTCTCCTCATACCTTTGTCGGAAAAGTCAAAAAGTACCTCATAATGTAAACAAAAAAAAGATTCCTTACATACCATGTAGTAAAAGACAAAATGGGTAAAAAGGACATTAAACATACATAAAAACACTTTTAGAAAACATGGACTTGGATGATAACAATAACCCCAACAAATACTTACGAATAAACAATCTCAGATAAGAACGAGATTGGAAAGGTTATCCCTTACCTTAGGTCCGATATGCTTCGTACGTATCTGAAACTCCTGTATAATGATTTAAATAATGTCATTCACTTATTAAAAAATCATATTAATTGTTATGATATCATATATGGTTCACTTATGACTTTATATTACCCTTTCTTTTGTAAATCCCATGTTAAAGCAACGTTTTGGGTAAAATCATCTTATTTATCGTACGTGTTTGGACTTGTTGTTCTTGATGTTATTATTACTTATATCATGATTTAATTACTTCCAGAATGTAAATAATGATTTATATATCATATATATTCATTATATATCCAGCATATACATCTATTTATAATAGTACATAACATATGGAGGTAAGAAATAAAATGCACCGTTCATGGAGACGGTAATCCGTACGTACGCATGAATGCTACTTTCATTTATATTTATTATTTTATTGGAATAGGTATATTATAATTCCAGTATAATATAATATATAATATCATTAACTCCATCCTTTGTAGATCTCACATAAGTTATTAATGAATCACATCACTTTGAGGGGGCGGTAGTCCGCACTTCCTCAAATGAGATCATCGTATTTACCCACTATGGAAAAAATAAAGGCTTAATATAATTGAAAAGTAAATAAGCATAATGAAATAATAAACATAATATATATCATATATAAATACAGTGTCATCATAATGTCCACCATGAGAGGCGGTAGGAGAAAATCGAACAATCATCGTTTCGTGAGGCGTTAGTTTGCCATCACAGAAACATTACGTTCTTCATCCATTATATGGAGGTGTGTGTAAGTTTAGTTTGAATCCTTCTCATAACAACATCCTATTATATTTAGGATACTTTTTTTGTAACAAAATAAAGGATTAAAAAGAGTTTACGGGTTGTATAAGTAGAATAAAAGAAAACAACTTAAGAGAAGCTATTACCTTTAATTTGGGTAACTTCCTTTGGTTTGAACAAAAAGAACTTCTTAAAGTTCCTTCTGCCTAATGTAAGGATTATAGGGGGAGTAGAGGGATGTAGGGAGATTATTTGGGTAGAGTTTTGATGATCCAAAAGGCTTGAGTGGTGTGAGGAATTGCATAGAAGTGGTCTTTTTTTATATGGGAGAGGAGGGTCTCTTTTGGAAAGTGTGGAAATAGTATTTTATTATAAACTTATCTTCGGTTTCAAAAGGTCCCAAAATAATTAAATATGAAGATAAGATGACTCATGGTCGAAATAAAATAATCCAATCAGAATTGGACATGTTTTGAATAATATTTTAATCATTATAATCTTATTTATTTAAATCATTTATTAATGAGGTAAATACTGCATCATTATTGTGTCATAAATAATTTAATTTATATGATGTCTAAAAATTATAAAAAACAACCAACATGTAGAAAATATTTTTATCTTTCAAATGAATATTTATAGTCTAAAATATAATTTATATAGCCCCTTATAAAAATTAATTACTAAAGGATTTTTTTTAATTCCAATTTTGTCTTTACATTAAATTAATTAATCTAATGTGTCATTGTCTTTCATAAGTGGCTCCATGAGGTCCCAAAATCGACCCAAGGATGGATATGGTCAGACATTACTCATCCAATAAGGTTTTTACAAGTGTTAAGGTAATTTTGAATTATTATAATATTCTTTTAACATTGAATTACCCTATTTACTTTTAACCGTGGTAAATAAAAGTAAAAAGTTACTATTCACCAAAAAAATTATTTTTATCTAATTGAACAACATTTTACTCCTTGATATTAACCTTGTCTCTTGGATTTTCGAAATTCAACTCACAGAAGCGGTAAAATTAAGTTTTATGAACAATTGCAAAAGCTCCTAGGAGGTGGGTAAAAGACGGTGAAAAGTTCAATACAATTTTTATAAATCTAAAATTATTATAAAATGATTCCAATGAATTTAATTGAACTTATATAAGTATTATGTATCTATTTTGACCTAAAAAATTAAATCAAATAAATTATTATTTAAATAAAAAGTCGGTTTTAACCAAAAACTCAGTGTTTTCACTATTTATCAAAAATTGATGTTTTTCAGAAAAATACCAAAAATTCAGCCTAAGCTATATTTGATATTCCGAATTTAAAAATGATTTCCATTTTTACAAATTTAAAACATAGAAGTGGAATTAATTAATTTTAAAATCAATTCCCATTATCAAAACAAATAGCGTGTTTTTAAGAAACAATAATTAACAAAAGATCGACATTTGTTTATGTCCAAATTCAAAGTGAAATTAATTCCAATGACCAAAATTGGATTAAATGGTAAAAATATATTCTAATTACACTTTAAAACCAATTAAAAATATCATATAACCATATAAATTATTGCGATGAAAAAAGTTGTTTTTAATTAAAATATAGCGTGTTTTTACTATTCATCAAAATATGAAAGTTATCAGAATAATATAAAAAATTCATCCAAATTAAATTTTTATATCCTGATTCCAAGGAATAATTTTATTTTGTCAAATTGAACTTATAAACATGTCAAAAACTATATTTAAAGTGGGTGCACCATCAAAAGGCGGCAAAACTGCATTTTTTGAAAAATACTTATTTTACCCGAAAAATTTATTTTATTCTCATACCATGTTCTAGAATATATGTAAGATGAATAATAATGTTATAAAATTCAAAATGTATTTAATACTATTTATAATGGCTAGTCCATAATAATATTATAACAATATATCGTTGTTTAGTGAAACCTGGTATTGCATACTGCACACGCTATCGAGGAAGGTCGCGATTGCGTGTAATGCAAGCCAAGTCAGGGTGGCGTGTAGTGAAAGAATCCTTTGTTGTTGCGTATAACAAAATACAACTATATTTCATATATACATTAAACAAAGTCTATACTTAATGTTGCGTAGAATAATTTCTACAAAACGAACTTGAAATTGTGTGTAACACGAGCCAAGAATAGTGTTGCGTATACTGCAAGCTATTACAGTGTTGTGTATAGCGCAAGATAATCTTGGTGTAGCGTACAACACAAGACATCAATTAAAAATAATAATTCTCATAAAATCTCGGGTTATTACATTCTAGCCCCCTTAAAATGAATTTCTCCCTCGAAATTCGTCGGGGTTATAAATGGTTTGTTACTTGAGAATTTCTTTCATAGAAACCCACATCATAAAAAGGAATGTTAAAACTTAATTTTAAAAAGTGAAGTATGAAACATAACGGTTACCCAAATTAACTCATCACTAGGTTTCCATATAGGAGATCATAGGTGAAAATATGGATATGGAGGAGAAATCTAACCATCATGTTCTGATGGAGAGTGGTAGAGGACATGGCTATGATAAATCCAACAGTCACAAAGCCATAAATTTGTGATGATCTAAGGTACCATCTGATTCATCGGATATGAGAGTACTAGGACAACATTTTTGGCTTTCAAGATAATTTCCCTAATGTTGAATAATTTGAATTAGAAGAATACTTAATTTATTTTGGTACAATCTCACCGTTGTTTGTGCCTTAAACAATTTCCACTTTATCTCTTAAAGAAATGAAGTTGAATTTGTCTTCCGTGAAGTGTTAGCAGATCATGTGATAGAATGATAGGTCATTCCATCTGTCTCAAACATAAGGTTAGCAAAGGTTAAATACATAAGTTCATCTATGGTGATATTATTCGTATATGGTTCCAAAAATGGACTTATACTTCAACTATCATACTTCTTAATAAAATAAAACTAATTTATACTAACCAGGAACTTCCTATAGGATAGTGGTAGGCGATAAAGGCATGTTGCACTTCGGTTGTGGGTTCGATTCCCACATCCTTGTCTGACGCGACGGGTTGTCGCCCATCTTGCAGGTTGTCCTTTTTCTAAAATTACATCATTATGACATTCCATCAATAATATCGAAAAAAAAGTTTCTTGACCTAAACAATACTAACTTGTGTCCAATATAATCCATTTCAAATCTTTAGTCTTATCCAAAATACTTCTGTCCAAGCTTATAGTATACAGAAATCAATTACTAGAAATGTCATCAATCGAGCATGTGAATACCATCATTTATCCCTGATATATCTTTTTGATCACATTCCAATCATGTGAATACCTTAATCATGTATTCTCTTGAAAAATAAATAACCATTGAACCTTAGTGAAAACATGAATTCTGTCAAAAGTTAACTCTTTCCACATACCAAAATCCCAAAAATTCTTTATACTCAAACCATTCATGAGCTCATTAATACTATCAAACATTTTATTATCTCCTTAGCACTTCTTTATGCGCATATTAGGTGATTTCCAAAAATATCTGAATAACCTTTCATGGTTACTGGTACCATTCATCATACACTTTCAAAACTTAAGGAAAGACAACAGTGTAACAATCCTTAGATTTCTCTTTATTCCATAGTACCATGAGATTACTTATACAACATTATTTTGGAATCCCATTACATGAACACTAAATCATTCCACCACATCGTTGTTATATTAAACATTTCCAATAGTGATTTCATGTGACTTTCCTTTTTCCTTTTCCTTAAGTGGTTTCTCATGTTGATCATCATTAACCCTTAGATTAGGGCATTTATTATAATAATGCCCCATTTCCTTGCACTTGAAACATTGAAGTGTTGGTGGAGCGTTCTCTGTTGTCTTTTCTCTATTTACATCATTAGCATCCTTTTTCCCATTACTTCAACAATAAACTGCTTGATGACCTCTGTTTCCACACTTAAAACATTTTCTAGTACCTTTTTGGAAATCTCCACCATGCTTCTTTCCACACTTTGAGCATAAAGAAACATTCATCTTCTTTTCACCATTGTTCTGAGATTTCTCCTTGAACTCCGTCTTTTGTTTCTTGTCAAAACCATGAGATGGATATGTAACACCAACTTCCAGTTCTACCTTGATAGCACAACGCACAATTTTTTCATAGCTACTGAAGTCTCTTATAGATAATTCCCTTCAAAGGCTTGGTTTTAAGCCACTGAAGAATCGATCAACTTTACTTTCAGGTTGGATGATAAAGCCAGATGCATACCTTGCAAGCCTTGTAAAATTCGCTTCATATATACTAACAGATTCATCATCCTTTTGTTTAAGCTCAAGGAACTCCTTTTCCATATTTTTTCAAAGAATACGAGGGAAGTACTTATTGAAAAATAAGTTATTGAACTCATCCCATTCCATGGAGTCAATTTCACCTTGGGGCCTTGTATTCTTAATTAAAGTCCACCATTGATCTGCTTTGCCTTCTACTCAGTAAATAGCCAGAATGACTTTTTCATGTTCCGAACAGTGAAGTATGGAAAATATCTTTTCAATGGTACTGATCCATTGTTCAGCAACAAGTGGATTAGAAGACCCACTGAAAGAAGGTGGGCATTACCTCATGAAGGACTCAATAGAATATTGTTCCCTTCTCTGCTCATTTGGAAGTCAAGAATGATTCATAGATTGTGTAAGTATAGAAATAATATTTTTCACTCCATATCCCATGATGTTGGTTTGTTCAGGAGGACAATCATTGCATCGTCCATTACATTGATCAACACGGTTCCTTCGGGTTCCATCCATTGTCTAAAACCCAAAAAGAATAGCGTGAGAGGAAAAAATCATTCTAGAGAGAACAACATAATAAAGGGGGAGTAGCTTAAATATCTAACATCTTAGGTATATTTCTAAGATCGTTACCCTAATTCTAGGACTATAACCTATACTTATACCTAACCTTAGGGACATCCCTAGACATACCTTAGAAATATTTCTATGGATCTCACTAAAGTTTTCGCATCCTAGTTTCCAAAGGTTAACTAAACCTTTCCACTGATACCAACTATAGAGACCCTAAAGCTTGACATACATGGAAATTACATTACTTTTTCAGAATACTTAATACATAACAAAAACAGATACACAAGGACCTTAATAGTTTAGTGTCTTTGGAAACTCGGAATATAATCTTCTAATTGTGGTGAAAGATCTTCAACATCTCCCATAAAGATCTTCCCCTTTTGTTTTCTTACCTAAAACCTTTCTTTATATCCTGGGGAAAAGAAAACATATAAAGGGTGAGATCAAATTCTCAGTAAGGGTAAGAATGGATAAAATAAAACAAATCATATACATTTGAACTTAAAAACATGAACATAATGTTTAAACATCAAAATCTTGGGAAATGACATAAAACATGGAAGTACATAAGGCATAGATCATAAAGGAACATTAATCATGATAAACTAGAATGGGAATAAAACATGTAATTGTGGCATCCATTAAGAACATGTAATGATTTCCATAGTAGCCAAGGCATTGCTTCCAAGACCATCTTAGTGGAAAAAGTCCCTTACTGAACCGGGTTTACTTGCCGTTCCAGCCCTGTATTACTGAACCGGATTTACTTGTCGTTCCATCCATGTCTATCTCATGAGATATAAATCTTTACCCAATGCATTGGAGGGAGATATAGGTCCCCCCCATCTCATAATGAAATCATTCTTTCGTGTGTCACAACATAAACATAAATCATTCATCATAACCCAAAGAATAAAATGGGTCTCATAAACATCATCCCATCATATCATAATCCATATAAAACAAATGGATATAATTTCATCATAATAAAATTGAAACCATGTAAATTATAGAGACATTATACTTGAAACATACACATATGAAATAATGTCATCTTAGATGGAAAAATGGTTTTGATAAAACACTTGAAATGAATTCTTGAGGAAAATATCCTTTCTTCTTCAAAATCAATTTCTTTTCACAAAACGCCGTGAAATTTTAAAAGAAAAATATTTTTTTGAAAATAGTCATAAAATATTTTGGAGAAATCTTCATGAAAACAAGGCTTTATAAAACTGTAAAAATCATTTCATATTGTATAAGTTAAAAAAACATTCTCCTCGTACTTTTGTCGGAAAAGTCAAAAAGTACCTCGTAACGTAAACAAAAGAAAGATTCCTTACATACCATGTAGTAAAAGATAAAATGGGTAAAAAGGACATTAAACATACATAAAAAAACTTTTAGAAAACATGGACTTGGATGATAACAATAAACCCATCAAATACTTATGAATAAACAATCTCGGATAAGAACGAGATTGGAAAGGTTATCCCTTACCTTAGGTCCGATATGCTTCGTACGTATCCGAACCTCCTGTATAATGATTTAAATAATTTCATTGAATTATTAAAGAATCATATTCATTGTTATGATATCATATATGGGCACTTATGACTTTATATTACCCTTTCTTTTGTAAATCCCATGTTAAAGCAACGTTTTGGGTAAAATCATCTTATTTATCGTACGTGTTTGGACTTGTTATTCTTGATGTTATTATTACTTATATCATGATTTACTTACTTCAAGAATTTAAATCATGATTTATATATCATATATATTCATTATATATCCATCATATACATGTATTTATAATAATACATAACATATGAAGGTAAGAAAGGAAATGCACCGTTCATGGAGACGATAAGCCGTACGTACGCATGAACACTACTTTCATTTCTATTTATTATTTTAATGGAATATTTATATTATAATTCCAGTATAATATCATATATAATATCATTAACTCCATCCTTTATACATCCCACATAAGGCATTAACGAATCACATCACTTTGAGGGGGCGGTAGTCCGCACTTCCTCAAATGAGATCATCGTATTTAACCACTATGGAAAACATAAAGGCTTGATATAATTGGGAAGTAAAGAAGCATAAGAAAATCATAAACATAATATATATCATATATAAATACAGTGCCATCATAATGGCCACCATGAGAGGCGGTAGGATAAAATCGAACAATCATCGTTTTGTGAGGCGTTAGTTTGCCAACACATAAACATTATGTTCTTCATCCATTAGATGGAGGTGTGTGTAAGTGTAGTTATAATCCTTATCATAAAAAAATTCTAGTATATTTAGGATACTTTTGTTGTTACAAAATAAAGGATTAAAAAGAGTTTAGGGGTTGCAGAAGTAGAATAAAATAAAACAACTTAAGAGAAACTATTACCTTTAATTTGGGTAACTTCTTTTGGTTTAAACCAAAATGGATTCTTGAAGTGCCTTATGCCTAATGTAAGGCTTCTAGGGGGAGGAGAGGGATGTAGGTATCTTATTTGGGCAGAGTTTGGACGATCCAAAAGGCTTGAGAGGTGTGAGGAATTGCATAGAAGTGGTCTCCTTTTATAAGGGAGAGGAGGGGCTCTTTTGGAAAGTGTGGAAATATTATTTTATTATAAACTTATCTTAGATTTTAAAAGGTCCCAAAATAATTAAATATGAAGATAATATGACTCATGGTCTAAATAAAATCATCCAATCATAATTGGACATGTTTTGGATAATATTTTAATCATTATAATCTTATTTATTTAAATCATTTATTAATGAGGTAAATACTACATCATTATTGTGTCATAAATAATTTAATTTATTTGATGTCTAAAAATTATATAAAAAAATACCAACATGTAGGAAATCTTTTTATCTTTCCAATTAATATTTATAGTCGAAAATATAATTTATATAGCCCCTTATAAAAATTAATTACTAAAGGATTTTTGTTAATGCCAATTTTGTCTTTACATTAAATTAATTAATTTAATGTGTCATTGTCTTTCATAAGTGACTCCATGGGGTCCCAAAATCGACCCAAGGTTGCCCATGGTCGGCCATTATTCATCCAATAAGGTTTGGACAAGTGTTAATGTAATTTTGAATTATTATAATATTCTTTTAATCTTGAATTACCCTATTTACTTTTAACAGTGGTAAATTAAAGTAAAAAGTTACTATTCACCAAAAATTATTTTTATCTAATTGAACCACATTTTACTCCTTGATATTAACCGTGTCTCTCGGATTTTCGAAATTCAACTCACAGAATCGGTAAAATTAAGTTTTATGAACAATTGCAAAAGCTCCTAGGAGGTGGGTAAAAGATGGTGAAAAGTTCAATACAATTTTTATAAATCTAAAATTATTATAAAATGATTCCAATGAATTTCATTGAACTTATATAAGTATTATGTATCTATTTTGACCTAAAAAAATTTAAATCTAATAAATGATTATTTAAATAAAAAGTCGGTTTTAACCAAAAACTAAGTGTTTTCACTATTCATCAAAAATTGAAGTTTTTTAGAAAAATACCAAAAATTCAGCCAAAGCTATATTTGATATTCCGAGTTAAAAATGATGTCCATTTTTCCAAATTCAAAACATAGAAGTGGCATTAATTAATTTTAAAATCAATTCCCGTTATCAAAACAAATAGCGTGTTTTTAAAAAACAATAACTATCAAAAGATCGACATTTGTTTATGTCCAAATTCAAAGTGAAATTAATTCCAATGAACAACATTGGATTAAATGGTAAAAATATATTCTAATTACACTTTAAAACCAATTAAAAAGATGATCTAACCATATAAATTATTGCGATGAAAAAAGTTGTTTTTAATTAAAATATAGCGTGTTTTTACTATTCATCAAAATATGAAAGTTATCAGAATAATATGAAAAAATCATCCAAATTAAATTTTTATATCTTGATTCCAAGGAATAATTTTATTTTATCAAATTGAACTTATAAACATGTCAAAAACTAGATTTAAAGTGGGTGCATCATCAAAAGGCGGCAAAACTGCATTTTTGAAAAATACTTATTTTACCTGAAAATTTTATTTTATTCTCATACCATGTTCTAGAATATATGTAAGATGAATAATAATGTTATAAAATTCAAAATGTAGTTAATACTATTCATAACGACTAGTCCATAATAATATTATAACAATATATCGTTGTTTAGTGAAACCCGGTATTGCGTACTGTACACGCTATCGAGGAAGGTCGCGATTGCGTGTAATGCAAGACAAGTCAGGGTGGCGTGTAGTGCAAGACTCCTTTGTTGTTGCGTATAACAAAATACAACCATATTTCATTTATACATTAAACATAGTCTATACTTAATGTTGCGTAGAATAATTTCTACAAAACGAACTTGAAATTGTGTGTAACACGAGCCAAGAATAGTGTTGCGTATACTGCAAGCTAATACGGTATTGCGTATAGCGCAAGATAATCTTGGTGTAGCGTACAACACAAGACATCAATTAAAAAGAATAATTCTCATAAAATCTCAGGTTGTTACAGACAGAAATAAAATAAATGGTATTATCATGAGCTTTTCTAATGGTTAGTTTATCTGGCGGTTGATAAACTAACCCTGACCTAGGGGAGAAACACCTTGAAACTTTTAAGGTTTATGCTTACATCTTTCCACTTGTCCACCTTTGTATCTCATTGGATTACTTTCACCTCGTCTTCTAACTTGAACCGCCTCCACTAGCTTTGGAGCTCCATCCATTGCATATGCTTTTAACTCACACGTATGTGAGGGGTAAAAGGGGTTTACATAAAAGAAACCATGGGCATACAGGCCCTACGTATTAATGATGAGAAGGCATGCATCCCAAAAAATTTAATTTAACAAAAAAATTAAAAGTAAACCAATCACATATAAAGGAACTACTACAAACACGGTCAAGGGAAGCGCCCCCTTTTATCAGCGCTAAGCAAAACCGCTGATAAAACGATCCTTTATCAGCGCTAGAAAACCTCTGATAAAGACACTCTGTATCAGTGCTAAAATTTTAGCGCTGATACAGGAATGATTTATCAGCACTTTTTTAGCGCTGATAAAACCTTAGTTCAATTTTTTATAAATTCGGTCGCACAGTGCCCTTGTTTTATCACGACCTAAAGCTCTCGCGGTAGTGGAACCCTGCGACTCCCCTCTGCCGCCCGCGCTTCTCTTGCCGGACCTCCTCCGCCCTCGCTCCTCTTTGCTGGACCTCCACTGCCCGCAACGCCCCTTCGGTTTGCCGGACCTCCGCCACCCACAACGCCCCTTCGGTTTGCCGGACCTCCACCGGCCACAACGCCTGGCTTCTTGTTGCTGGACCTCTGCCGCCCTCGCTTCCTGTTGCCGGACCTCCGTCGCCCGCAACGCCCTCTTTGGTTTGCCGGACCTCCCAAGGCATGTTTTCCAAATATTTTTTCAATATTGTTCTTATTGTTGGTTGAATCATTTATTTGGGTTAAATATTTATTGTTATGGTGTTTAATTGCATCCTTAGGGCCTTTCCTTAGTTTAGTTGGTGATTTCATTCTGGTTTTGTGAAGATATCAAGAAATAGGTAGGTTGTTCCATTATTTGACATTGTTTTAGGTGTTTAATATGATTAATTTGGTTCTAAAATGGTTTTATAAATTGTCTGGGTTGTGGGAAACATGTTTTCCAATTTTTTTGTTGTGCGTAAGGGTTTGATAATGACTTGACTATTGTAAATGGTTGTTTGTCATGTGTGTTTATATTATTAGAAGTGTTATTGTATAAAATAGATATAATTTTATATAGGGGGTGGAATTGAGCACAATGGAATCCTAGTGATGGAGAATAACCCAACCCCATAAAATCATTTATACCTAGAATACATTAATTCAAACAATAATACATCACCAAAATTTAGTAAACCTTCCCAAACACATTCTCTCCACCCTTAGGAGTACCGTGACACACCTAATTTAAGAGGAAAACAAGTAATTATAATGTAATTAAATGAACGCAGATAATAGGATGTTACATTGACTATATGAATGGTGTTACAAATAATGGTTATAACAAGGAGATAATTATAATGAATATGTCATTAATAGACCATATTATATTATTATAAATCGAAACATCATCATTGGAAAAACACTTTGTCAAAACATAAGACATTCTAATATTATAAACTTGTGGAATCATCTACCAAAATATATTTAATTCCATAAATTACAAGACATTAAGTTACTATATTTATCTTATTGGGGAACTCCAACAATATGATTTTAATCTACACTAGGTTACACTAGTCAGTATAGTAGTCTTATCTAGTATATCATATAACATGATGTCTCACATAGTTACTTATGTTTCCCTTACCATCAATTATATAGAGATAATAAACAAGTATGTCACTAAAAAACTATAGGTATTATTAATAAAACATAAAAAATAAATCTCAACTAACATCCAAAACCATCCTAATAAATAATCAATTTCTCCTATACATCCATGCCTCACACAGAAATTAAATTCATCCCATTAATGGGTACAAGTCAATATATGACATAATTATTCCAAGGATCTATAGTTAAGGATGTCAAAAGCATAATGTAAAAATATTTGATAAAAATTCCAAAAAGGAATTTGAAAAAACATTGTAATCCTTATTATTTACCATCCTTTGAAAAATAATATTTTAAATCATTCCTTTTAAAACATTTTTAAATCACATATTCCTCATCAAGAAACCTAATATATTCTTTTAAAATTATGAAAATTGTACCATAAAAAGAGTTGAAAATAATAAAAATATTTTTACTTTGAATGATTTATTCATGTAATTATTTAATAATTAGAAAAAATCATAAAACTCATATTTAGATCTCCAATTAGATTTTACGAGAACAACTAACTTCTGAATTTTATTTATTATTGAATCAAAAAACATGAAAACTACTGTAATCTCATTGTTTCATGTTTGGATATAATTTAAAAAAAATTATAAAACCCCTCATGAATATCAAACATTGGAATATTTTGATAAGTTATAAATTTTTGAAACTCATACACTCCCCAATAGTCAATGAAATGAATTTAAGTAAATATTTTAACTCAATATTTGTTGAAACCAAATTCCATAAATGTTAAAAGACAAATTAATAAAAATTATGTCCTATAAAATCACTAGACGGAAAAATAACCCATAATTAACTAGTCAAAACACATGTTTTTACTGCCATAGTTGTTAGGGTTTAGTGAGAAAAAGAAAACCAAGGTTCCCTTGGTGGTGATTGTGGATATATGTGCTAGTAGTTCCCCTTTTGGTGACTGTTATTGGTTTTGGAATGGGGATGTTGACCCTCATGTTTAATGGAGGCTTGGTTGTATTGTTGGTTCCCTTGCCTTTTTTTTGTTATTTTGGTTTTGGTTGAAATTGTTAAATGTTTATCCCCTATTGCAGTGTTATCTGTTGGTCTATTATATTGTGAATTTTGGTTAGGATATGGTGTTTGATTATTATGTAATATTTATGGTTTTTTACATGAAAACCCCATTCCCAAAGGTGTTACTCAATGCCTAGGCACTAGTTACAACCCATGGGGATTGGTAATTCCCTTTGGACCTTCCCACGAGTTGGGTCAGGTGTCAAGTGGGATGGAAACCTAGCCTATTTCATGACAAGAAGTCTACACCATAGTATGGTTGTCTAAATCCTTTCTGTACTGTGTCCATGGGAGGTTTCAACATGGTATCTTTTTTTATAGTCTTAAATTCCATGAGCCCCATTTTATATTATTTTTTCTCCTACACAACTCTCATTTGAAATATTGATTCTTTAAGGATTACAAGATTCATTTTAACTCTTCCAAACTCCCTTCTTCTCAGATACCTCTAGTGGATGCATTTGGTTTCTCTCTAATAAGGGGATCTCTCATCGATTGGAAATCCTATATCTCTTCTTATATCCTCCTTATAGAGTGATAGATCATCATCTTTTTAGTGAATCTAATATTCTTTTTTATGAATCTTGATTATAGGTTAGACTACTTGATCTCCTTATAAGGAAGTGGTTCTCTTCTACTGTATTTGGAAGTCTTGTTTTGTGTACTTGATCTATAAATACTAATATTTGAGATTCAAATGGGATGAATATGAATAAATATTGGATGAATGCTAATCGTTTAACAATAGAGTACGAGAACGGAGTGAAAGAGTTCATCAAGTTTGCAAAGGATCGCGCAAAGGGTCCTTCTCAAATCCTTTGTCTATGTTTACGTTGTTGTTATTCTAGACTACTTACTCTAGAGGAGTTGGAAGAACATTTGATATGTCACGGAATAGATCGGAGTTATAAATGTTGGAATAAACACAGAGAAAAAGCAAATGTAGCTACTGGCTGGGATAAAACTGCGTTTTATGGATCGTCAGATATGAATACAAATATGGATAATGAAGAAGACTGTATGGAAGATGTGATTACAGATGTCAATGATGATGAAGATCGTATTGAGGAAATGACAAAGACAATTCAAGATGAACTCCGTGATTGCCCAAAATTGTTTGAGAAGTTAAAGAGTTGTGCAAAGACGCCATTGTATGCTGCTTGCACTAAGTATACAACATTGTCAGTTGTACTGAAGTTGTATAAATTGAAAGCAGGAAACGGATGGAGTGATGTCAGTTTTACAGAACTACTTACTCTCTTGAATGACATGCTCCTGGAAGATAATGAGCTCCCAAGCCGGACATATGAAGCTAGACGAATGCTACGCTCGATGGGAATGATTTCTGAAAGAATACATGCCTGCTCGAAAGACTGTATATTGTTTCACAAAGAGAACAGATCACTTACAGAATTCCTAAAGTGTGGTGCTTCTCGATACAAGAAAGATAAATCCAATCCTAAGAAAGTTGTATGGTAATTTCCAATCATTCCAAGGTTTAGGCGTCTATATGAAAGTGAAGAAACTACAAGACAATTATCATGGCATGTAGATAAAATAAATAAAGATGGGTTATTATGTCATCCGGATGACTCTCCTCAATGGAAGAAAATTGATCATGAGTATCCTGAATTTGGAAAAGAGCTGAGAAACCTTCATCTTGCGTTATCTACAGATGGAGTGAATCCTTTTGGTTTTCAAACCAGCACTCACAATACATGGCCTGTAATGTTGGTAAATTATAACATTCCACCCTGGTTATGCATGAAGTGGCAATTCATCATGTTATCTATGCTTATATCAGGACCAAAACAACCAGGTAACGATATTGATGTTTATCTGGCTCCTTTGATCGAGGATTTGAAGTTATTGTGGGACTCAGGTGTAATGTTGTATGATGCTTATAAAAGTGAATACTTCACGTTGAGAGCGATGTTGTATGGGATAATAAATGATTTCTCTGCTTATGGTAATTTGTCAGGCTATAGAATTAAAGGAACTTAAGGGTGTCCTGTGTGCGAAGAAGATACAGAATCAATTAGGTTGAAACATTCATCGAAATCTATGTTTCTAGGACATCGTAGATTTCTACCTTGTCGGCATAAGTACCGATCTTAGACGACATCATTCAATGGAAGTTCAGAAAAACGCGCAACACCGTCTCCACTAACAGGTGATAAGCTGTTTGAGAAAGTAAAAGATCTGAACCCTGTTTTTGGTAAACCATTTTCGAAAAACCTTACGAAAATCAGTTAGAAAAAGAGATCAGTTTTTTTTTTGAATTACCATACTGGAATTGTTTGTACGTCAGACATTTTCTTAATGTGATGCATGTGGAAAAAAATATATGTGATAGTGTTATCATAATGTTGCTAAATTCCCCTAGCAAAACAAAAGATGGAATTAAGGCAAGGTTGGACATGGTTGACATGGGAATACGAGAAGAGTTGGCTCCCGTGAAGGGTGAAAATTGAATGTTTCTTCCTCCAGCTGCTTATACTCTTTCTAGGGCGGATAGGTATCAATTTTTCAACTTCTTCAATGATGTAAAGGATCCAGAGGGGTACTCATCAAATATCAAGAACATTGTGTCAATGAATGATTTGAAGTTAAAAGGTTTAAAATCACATTATTGCCATGTTTTGATGCAAGATCTAATTCTTATAGCTTTACGTTGCATTTTGCCCAAGAATGTTCATCATACGTTAACCAAACTTTGTTTCTTTTTCAAAGCTATATGTAGCAAAGTTTTAGACCCGGGGAAATTGCCAGCTATGGAAAAAGAAATTGTCATCATATTATGTGAATTAGAAATTTTCTTCCCACCAACATTATTTGATATGATGGTTCATTTGATGATTCACTTGGTGAGAGAGATTCGACTTTGTGGTCCTGTGCACTATAGATGGATATATCCTGTTGAACGGTAGCGGGCTCATCTTTATGTTTTCCATAACAGTTGGGAGGTTGCTCCATATATTGAAACTCACAAAGAAATTATTAGGCAGTTGAATCCATCGAGGGCTGAAAAATGGTTATCAGATACACATAATCACCAGTTTATAGGATGGTTTTAGGACCATATTTTTAAGAAGTTGGATGAAAATCCGAATTCAATTTCAGAACGTTTTCGATGGCTAGCCACTAAACCAAGTGTGTATGTATTATCTTACAGTGGTTATGTAATTAATGGTTATAAATTATATACAGATGAACATGATGAAGATAGTACCATGAAAAATAGTGGAGTTACACTAGTGGCTGAAGCGATGCATGTTTCTGGTGGAAATCCAATTTATGCAAATATGTCATACTTTGGCATTATCAAACTAATATGGGAGTTGGATTATACGACATTCCAATTGCTGATTTTTCAATGCAAATGGATTGATAACAACAGTGGTGTTAAAATAGATGAATGGGGATTTGTGAAGGTTGATTTTAATAAAGAAGGGTACAAAGACGTACAGTTTATAATGGAATCACAAGCGGTACAAGTTTTTTATGTTCCAGATCCCGCAAACCGAAAGTGGTCGATTTTTCTGTTATCGTCCAAAACTACTGAAGGTTTTGATGAAAATTCAGTTGAGGATGATCCTTTTAGTGGTACGTCGCAATCATTTCGGAGTGGTCCCAATGCAGATGATGTTTTGTATGTTAGAGGAGAACACAATGAAGGGATTTGGATAGTCGATGGAGGTGTCAAATCCCTTCAACCTTTGAAAAAAAGAAAGAGAGTTCAGTAAACATGTTATATTTTGTTTGTAATATAGATCTTGTTATCTCATGTTATTATCTTATCATTACTGAATTTATGTAATCTGAATTAACTGTTCAACCACTTTTGTAGATAATGACTTATGCACATTCCGGTGCTCCTAACCTTGAGGCTGAACAAGTCTCTCAAGCAGCTGCTGCTGCGGCTGCTGCTGCTGCGGCTGCTGCTGCTCCTACTGCTCCTGCAGCTCATGCTGCTGCGGCTGCTGCTGCTTCTACTGCTCCTGCAGCTCATGCTGCTGTTGTTGTTTCTCCTGCTTCTACTTCTGCAGCTCATGCTGCTGCTTCTGTTGCTTCTGTTGGGGCTCCTGTTGCTCCTGCTGCTCCTCCTGCTGCGGCTCCTGCTGCTGCTGCTCCTCCTGCTGCTCCTCCTGCTACTCCTGCTGCTGCGGCTCCTACTGCTCTTAGTGTTGAGGTCCAATAACCATCAGCACATTCTGTTGATACCATTCTAGATGAACATATAGATGATGTTGATATCGATGAAATGATCGAGAATGAAGGACCAGCATCGCAGAAATCACAGGTGCGTCGTAGTTTGACGGTGTTAGCCAAAATTCTTAAGGCAAAAAGAAAAGGCATAAAATTTGAAGTCGGATGGAATGCATGAGGCCAACATGTGAATCCCAACAAGGTTATGTTTAGCAGCTACATTTGAGTTCTCACTCAGCAACGCGTGTCGATTGACATAGATTAATGGCACCATGTTGTGTCTGGGCTAAAGTTCGAAAGGGGAATTGCCTTACATAGCGCACCTCCCCCAACAATCTCGGTGTGTGTGATAGGAAGATGTTGGGAACTTAATCATAGGAGGCCAGAGCCGCCTATTATTTTTGACCACTAATACCACCTTTGGAAAAATTAGACACTCAATATCGTTCATTATTTGAGGAAGCGTGCACCTTCATTTGGTTGTTCTCACTCACACAGGCAACAACAGCTCTTGACTGACAACATTTCTTCTCCCTCGTTCAGCACTCATATAGAACAGCCGCGCGTGGCTATTCCCACTTGTGTGGGAAGAGGCACCCTATTGGGCGATGATGCTCCGATCTACCTGTTAAATTCTCAAGGAGCGCCTACTGATTTCACTTATGCAGGCGGTGACGCACCTTTATAAGGAGGCGCGCATAAAGGAGGTGTGTTATCGGGAAAAAAACAACCAAATGTTGCTTGCACCCAAAGAAGATGTTACCCGACCAGATAACATGGGATCACCACTGGCAAGAGGAGGCTGAATTATGAAAAAAATGGTAATGTGGATGTGTTGCTGGGAGGATCTGTAGTAACTAAAAAATTTGTGGGCCCTATAGGACATAGAAATGGAAGAGGTGACTCCATGTGAATTTGTTGAACCTCAAGTTCCATAGTAGGGGGTGTAAGAGGTGTCTAACGACACATCAGTATAGTAGGGCCTTGAAGAAGCATTTTCAAGGAGGACAGAAGATTATCAGCCCTGACGATCGCATACCAAGAGGCGCACTCAGTGGGGGAGACTCTGTCTCCTCAGATGATGGATCTACCAGAGGCACAACCCATAGATTCTGGCATGATACAGGGGTGTGATGCAAGGGATTTGGCAAAATTGGCTAGCCATGAACCATATGTTGAACTTGGTGGGAGGGACCCATGCTTGAAATATGTTGCAATAGTGTTTCCATCTCTGATGGCTAAAAGGGAAGATTTCATGCTACACCAATAAAAGGATGGGGAGCATGAACTGATGGAGAAATCTGACTTCCCAAAACATATAGTATGCGGCATAGGGGAGCTGCAACTAGAGGGGGAACAATTTATGTTGGCAATGGAGATGGTTAAGCCGCATGCAGAGGAAGATCCTCAATCTATGCTCGCTACAACAACAATGGTAACACATCCTGATGGAGGCAGCAATAGGGATACGAATGCGGGGTGTGTGATTTGGACATCGAACACCACTGGAAATTCAATAGTACGGTGCTGCCAGTGGTGGTGTTTCCACTTTCTCCAATAATTGGCGCAGGCGTTGGTAAATCAGCGAGGCAAGGGAGCACTGAAGGAGCTATTCTTGGGTAGCAACACACATAATAGGCTGACAACTTAGGAAGAACCATCTGAGAGTTTTTCTAGAAATTAGGTGAAGATAGGTTGCATCGCCATCAGTTTCTCCAAAACCATAAAGCGGGGAGGGCCATTTGGAATATTTCTTAGAGATTACATGCCAACATGGGGAAGGACCATGTTTATCACTATAACGATGCACGCCCTGACATACAACACAAGGGATTTGGGTTTGCGGCAGTTCTTCACTGTGTCTCTCACCTTGTAACAATGTGAATTTTAAAGGGGTGATAGTGATAGAGACCAACTATGTCACCTGAAAAGAATAAGGTCTATAGGGTAATTATTGCCGGAGGGGGAAGAGGTTATAAGAGAGATAGAGAGAGAGTATAGGGGGAATATGTTGTGGGCCTCAGGGAATATCCTGGGGATATGCTATAAATCCCTCTATAAAATGAATTAATGGGAACTGCACACAAGATATGGATTATTCTATTGGTAAATCAACTGTGATGCTTGGACAACGTCCACCTATGGCTTGGGCGGGAGTGAATATATGCCTCTCGATCCTCCTCCTCCTCCTTCATTCATCATCTATAATTCTGATTTCTATATTGTATTACATACAAGAAGTCTACTACAGTGATTTTACTAGAATGGGCCATATCATTGTCTCATGGTTGATCTATGCTAAAGAACTATTAATAAGAGGAAATAATGTTATGCCACTATTGAAAAGATATTTGGATGAGTTTTTTCCACTGTTGTGTTATGGTTTGGAGTGTGTGTGCTAAGAGAAAAACAATAGTTCAAGAAGAATAAGAGGAATCAGTAAGATATTACCAGTAGTTCAGATTACAACTATAGAGAAATAGGTCGACACAGTAGGCTGAAAATGGGAGATTCCTCATCCACATAGTTCACCTGCTTCAGGATGAAAAACTTCGAGAGTCATAAAAATTTCTCCCTCCCTCTTTTATTCCAAAAAAATCACTTCCTAACTGAATGCCTTCCCTCTCTCATGCCTAGCTATAAAAATACCTAATCATGTGCCCCTCTAGTCCACTAACCAACTTGGGATTCTTTTCCCATTCTTCCCCTACTCCTATGATTAGTGTGTATAAGAGGAGGATGTGGGAATAATGGGACATCGCCCCTAGGAATCAAACCTGAACTGCTAACAATTTCCCCCACAAAAAATGGCACTTTGTCTTCAAGGTGTAAGTCTGGAAAATGAGAAATAATTTTCTCAGAATCCTCCCATGTAGACTCTTCTAAAGGTTGTACATGCCACTAAATTAACCAAACCCCTTGAGAATGGTCAGATATACATTTGGCAGCCAAAATTGCTACAGGAACTGAGCTGGCGGCAGGGGTGTTTTCCCATGAGTCAGGAAGCTCAAAATGTACTGTTGATTGGACCTCTACTCATTTGAGATACAAAACATGAAAAACTGGATGTAACCACATTGGAGGAGGTAAAGTAAGCATGTAAGCTATATTTTTCAGGAATTCTTCAATCAGAAAAGGTCCATAATAGCAGACTGCTAACTTGGGAGTTAATTTGGTAGAATTGGAAGTTTGTATATTTGGATGGAGTTTGACAAAAAATAATTCCCCAAAATCAAAAGAAACGTCTTAGTGGTTCTTGTTAGCTATCTGAACCATTATATGTTGGGAGTGGGAGAGGTTATGTTGGATTTGGATCTATATTTGATCATGTTCGGTAAAGAGATTATCCACTATATTAACTGGTGTTGCATCATGAGAAAAACATTGCACAATAGGGGGTTTATGGCCGTAAACAGCTTCAAAAGGAGACATTTTGGTGGAGGAATGGGAAGAAGTATTGTAATAATATTCTACCCAAGGAATCTAACGAAACTAGTTGAGAGGTCTTTTGAAAGAAAAGCGATGTAAATAAGTGTCAACACATTTATTTTCAATCTCCATTTGGCCATCCATCTCTGGGAGGTAGGAAGAAATAGTTTTGAGTGTGGTGCCCTCCAGATGGAATAGTTATTTCAAAAAATTACTAATAAAAATGGGATCTCAGTCGCTATGGATAGAACTAGGGATTCCATGTAAGTGAACCACCTCCTTGATGAAAAGTTTAGTGACTACCTTAGCTGTGTAGGGATGTTGGAGCAATAAAAAATGGGCATATTTGGTAAAATGATTTACAAACACCAAAATAACATTGTATCCTTGAGATTTAGGCAATCTAAAAATGAATTTCATGGAAATATCTTCCCAAACCTATGCCGGAATGGGGAGGGGCAGGAGGAGTCTTGCGGGAGACATAGCCTGAGTCTTCTACCGCTGACAAGTACCACACTCGCAGACAAACTACTGGATTTGTTTGGTCATTCCCCTCCAGAATAGTCCAGCTGCAAGGCGTTTATAGGTTTTTAGAAAACCAATGTGGAACCCACCATAGAATTATGGTAATAATGTAGGAACTTGGGGTATAAGGCTGGATTTTAAAGATAAGATGTGTTGGTCGTGGTAATATAGAAACCTGTGATGCATAGTATATTCGGGCTGCAAAGAGGACTGAAATTCTACAGCAGAAATAATTTTTTTGAGGTCATAATCCTGCTGGTATTTGATTTTGGTGATATCTATTTCTAGAAAAAGAAGTTCAAAAACTACACAAACTAAGGAAAGAGGTTTTGTACAGGTGTCCAGGTCACCTATAGCCTAGAGGAAGAGTGAGTCTGCTACTTGATTACTTCGGCCAGGATTGTAAACAATTTCAAACTCAAGAACCAGAAGCTTTTCTTGTCAATATTTCTAATTTTATGTGTATAGACACTAACTAAGGATATGTTTGGGAGCCTTAGGGTCTGTATAAACAATGAAGTGATTTCCAATGATATATTGTCTCTAATGGTTTATAGCTAACATGAGTTCCATCACCTCTTTTTCATAGATAGACTTGGAGAGGTTGGTGTTGGACAAAGCCTTACTAAACATGAGGACAGATCTGACCCCCTAACCGGAAGCATCGTAATAAATGATAAATGGTTGCTAGAAATCAGGCAGAATAAGAAGAGAGGTAGAAACTCAACATTCCTTAAGAGCTACAAAGGACTGTTCAGCAGCCGATGACCAATGGAAATAAAATTTCTTGGTTCATTCGATAAGAGGCTTGGTGATCTTTCCATATCCTTCCAAAAATTTCTTATAGCATCCAGTTAATCCCAAAAATCATAGAACTCCCTTAACAGATTGTGGTTGGGGACAGTTAAAGCATAAATTCAACCATTGTGGGATCCATTGATACATTTATTAAATCAATAACATGACCTAAGTATTCAATAGAAGGTTGTGAAAAAAAACAATTTTTTCTATTTAGAATGAGATAATTTCTCTGTAAAACCCAGAAGATTGTGTCAAGGTGCTGAAAATGGCCCGACCAGTTATTTCTATAAACAACGATATCATCAAAAAACACCAAAACAGACTTCCTCAAATATTTTTTGAACATCCTGTTTATGGTAAACTAAAATGTAGTTGGATCATTCATCAACCTGAATGGCATGAAAAGGAATTCATTATGACCTTTGTGTGTGCGAAATACCATCTTGTGAATATACGTCATTTGTACCTGGATTTGATGAAACCTGTATTTCAAGTCCAATTTTGAGAAAAATCTAGATCCTTTCAATTCATCCAGTAGTTCATCAATGATGTGAATAGGGAACCTGTCTAAGATGGTGAGTTTATTTAAATCTCAGTAATCGACGCACAACCTCCAGCTTCCATCCTTTTTCTTAACAAGAATAATAGGACTAGAAAACAGGTTCTTACTATGTCGGATTACTCCCTTGGCCATCATGTCATTTATTTGGTTCTCAAACACATCCTTAAGATAATGAGCAAATTTATAAGGTCTAATACTAACTAGTGTCACCCCAATCACAAGTGTAATAGCATGGTTTGTGTCCCACTGTGGAGGAAGGCCCAACGATTTCTCAAAAAAAACTGGAATCTATTGAAAAGTTTTTCCAGCTGAAACTGATTTTCTACCTTACTGTTTGAGACATCCTTCAGAATCTTTAACTATTCCACCCATGTACAACCTTCAAGAAGTAGAGTCTTAGTTTTCATGTGGTTTTGAATTCCCTAGGGACTCTCCTCTCTGGTTTCATTTCCCTATAATTTTATTTCCCCCCACTGTCACAAAAATTCCAAAATTTTGTGACTCCATTTAGTCAATAAATTACCCAAACTTCTCAACCATTGTATCCCCAAGAATATTTTTGGTCCCCCAGTGCCGAAGATGAAAGAATCCACAGCAACAAATAAATTCTTCATGTTGATCTGAATTTGTTTTTAAAGTCCTTGTGAGAGAGCTCAGGATCCATTTCAAAACATAATCCTAAACGGTTTGGTCGAGCTAACCTTCAAATTCTCAAGTTTGGCCAATCATCTAGAGATGAAGTTATGGATGGATCCTCTGTCCACCAATACTTGTATCGGCACCCTAGATAAATGTCCAGTGAGCATCATCGAGTCATCCCAAACTTCACTTATTCTTCGGAACTGAACCGGCTCTTCAGGACATTCTGCTAGCTGCATGTCCTGTGCTTCTTTCCATACTTCCAAACAACCCTCTTCTTCCTTTTCCATGTCTCATGACTATTGCTTCTCAAGTTCTTCAAATTCCCATAATGTAAACCACAAATGTTTTTCAAGGAATTTTTGTAATGACCTGACCCGGGTGCCATGCACCAATTCCCCTAGCCGGTCGGTCACATGACCTCAAGCGCGCCTCCCTATACGCTAGAGGCTGCTGACTAGCAGCGAGGGTCTGGTAAGTCGTGATGGGGATAATATAACCTCTTTTATCATATTAAAACACTAGTGGAAATAAGTAAACAAATGCATAAGCATATATAACTAAAACAATACCAATGTCACAAGATAACCAAAACATTAAATAAAATACTCAACTGAAAGGGAAAACATGTTATGCCAAAGTAAGTATAAAAGTGTCTAAAATGAAACTAAAAGTAAATAAATGAATGACTCCTAAGTGGGTCCCAAACCACATTGGGTTTACTCATCCAAGATCCAACCTAAATCAGCAATCTAACCCAGGGTCTTTTCACTTAACATGTCCTGCAACAATAAAGTCTATTTAGGTACCAATCAGGCAGCCTGAATAGGGTGTGAGTACGACTCAGTAGGCCACCACCAACGGTGTCTAAAGCAAATCCAGTCAACAACAAGTGTATGAATTTGTATAAAGAAAATAATTACAATGTAGAATTGAAAAATTATCACATTGTCAATTAATCTTTTTTAACCACATAGACTATCAAGTTTGAATTGTGTCACACATTCAATTCATAATTTTTATACATATTTATCCTTAGTGTAGAATGTCATGTCTAACACTCAAAATTCCATCAGTGCAGAACATCATGTATAACACCTAAAATCTCATCAGTGTAGAAGGTCATGTCTAACACATAAAACCAAATTTGTTATTATTTATCAATGGTGTTTAACACAATGTGTGACACCCCAGTTACCAACAATATAGATAGATCTATCATTAGTGTAGAAATCCATGTCTAGTACCCCCCAAATCTCATCGGTGTAAAACGCCATGTCTAACACCCAAAATCTCATTCATTTATTTTTATTATTGGTGTAGAATTCCATGTCTAACACCCCAAATCCCATTAGTGCAGAACATCATTTCTAACAGCTAAAATCCCATTGGTGTAGAATTTCATGTCGAACACCCAAAATCTCATCCATTAATTAATTAATAAATTCATTAATCAACTCCGTTAATTAATTCAACAACTAATTAACCACATCAATTTTTTTTCAATTAATTCTATAATCAATTAACCATTAAATATCTCAACATTCAATAACTAATTAACCAATTAATTATTCTCGATCACAAAAAAAGATAACTTGATAATTAACTTAACATTTAATCATCCCAATATCATGATCATTTACATTGATAATTAATTCAACAATTAAGCATCCTTATTTATAATTCAAATACAGAACTCGTCCATCTCAATCCCATCATAATTAATTCCCATAATTAATTATATTATAAAATAATCCCTAAATCCCACAATTTCACAACTTTCACAATTAATTAATTAACCATATTAATTAATTCAATTAGGGGTCTCAATTGCTAAAAAAATCTAGAAATCCAACAAATTTCATATACGAGAACAATTCATTACTAAGGGATTTAGAAATTAAACCACCTACCTCGATTCGTTGATAGACTTTCCCTCAATGGAAAACCCCAAAATCTGAGAATCACAACAACATAGATCTGAGATCCAGATCTAATCCCTAATCCAAGATCAAATTTATCAAGATCTAATAAATCTAGATTTAGATCTATAATTCTAGATCTAGATAACACCAATTAGGTTTAGATCTAAATAAACAGAGAATAAAACCCACCAAAAGATCAAGAGAAGAAAGAAGAATATACAAAATAAGGATCGGGATGATATCCACTTATTGAGAGAAGATGAAATCCTTGATTCAGTATTTGAATCTTGAAGAACATAGGTCGGACGACCTTGGAACCCCTCCAGAAAGCTCTGGAATTGCCCAAAAACATTAAGTCCCAATATAAGGTCAAAATGAGGGTGTTTTGGGGGTTCAGGGGATTTTAAAATAAATTTTCAAGTAAAATAAAATTGCGTGCATGGTTTTTCTAGGCAGTGGCGCACGATTTAACAAACTGTGTACCAACAGTGTGGCTCTCACTATCTGAAGTTGCATGTTTAGCTGGGATGGGAACACAGTTTACTCTAACCGTGTGCTAACTATTTATAGTCTCCTTTTCCCAAAAATAATGTAAAACTCCACCCAAACACACCCCAATTCATAGCTCCAACCAATGGTACTTAAATAAAACAAAACATACCCGAATTTTTACCCAAGATAACTCTAAAAAAGTTCGGGATCTTACAATCTCCCCACCTTATTGTCACACCCCGACCCATGAGTATAAATTTATTTAATTATTTTTTATGCCTTTAAATATTTTTTCTAGGGTCCGGGGTGATTCCCTAACAAAATTTCAGAGTTTTTATTAAAAAGTGTGCCTTTTGGGTTTGATGTCGTTGGATCCATGGGCGGAGCGTGATGCTGCATGGCTTTTCCCAGGCAACCGCATGACCTTTTCATCTTCAAAGAATTAAAGTGAATAAATAAATGTTAATTTATTGTGTCATTTAAAATTTTTATTTTCGTTAAAAATTGTATTATTATTAAAATGATTTGAGTACATTGTTTATTTTTATTTTATCATTATGATTATTATTTTTATTTTTATTATTATTATTATCCTTATTATTATTATTATTATTATTATTATTATTATTCCTATTATTATTATTATTATTAAAGTATTTCTATTATTATTTTTCTTATGTGTTTTAATTAGTTTTTTTTAGTTATGTTTTCCCTTTTTTAGGGTTTCCTGTGCTACCCCCTGTTTCCCCCTGTGTGTGGCGCGACCCCAGATGTCGCCTCAGCCCACGGTTCAGATCCCCCCTGCAGCGCCTCTCCTGCATGCACTGGCCCCTCTATTCACCTGGTGTGCGGCGCGAACAGGCGCAGCCCTCACCCCCCCCAACCCGATCTTCATGCGACGAGGCATCGGCCTCTTTGTAGTGCGCCCTAGTGACCTAGCCTTCCTCCTACTTCCCCGGACCTGTCGTTCCCTCCTTCAGCGTTCAACATCAGTCATCTTCTTCTCCAACAGCGTGCCCTCTCCGTCTATCCACCTCATAACCCAGCACCCTGACCTCTTTCGCCTTTCTCTGACCGACTGCCCGCCACACCTCCTTGGCCCTCGGCCTCCCTTATAGCGTGCCCAGTGCACCTGGACGCTTTGGCCTCCCCATCTCCCTCTCGTCATAGCAGCCCAAAACCAACCACTTCCCCACCTGGACCCCTCCTGCCTAGAGCGCACCAGCGGTGTAGCTCCACCCCCCGGCCGACCAACTTCTGGTCGTGATCCCCTCCCCGCGTGACATCCCTGCTCCGACCGACTGGCCCTCAGCTCTTCCAGCTAGCGCGCAACCTCCCTGCCTCCACACCTTGCCGATGAGTTTTCTTCCCACCGGTATACTTTTCTGTTTGATTTATTTTATTCTTTTTTTTTTCTTGTTTGATCGGGGGTTTTGGTTAATTAAGTGTTTTTTTAGGTTTGAGATTTTAGGACCCGCACTGGGCGATTCTGAGTGAGCATTGTCACTACGCCTTGGTTTCAAGGTAGTATTCCCATGAATTAGTCCTTTTCAATTTAAGAATCGTCAATTTAGTGATTTTTTCATCTTATATGATTAATATGTGCTAAGTTAAAGATTTGGTTTAAAATGATTATGTGTGAAAGCATTGCTTTAAGCTTGTTTGATGATTTTTTACTTTGTTTTTTGAAATAGTGCATACTAAATGTAGGGTCCTATTTCACTTGGATTTATAATTTGAGTTTCATCTATTTATTTTTGTTCTCCCTTTATCTTAGTGTTAATTTTCATTGTGCAACATTTGGTTAATTCACTTGGTTTGAAAAATGGGTAGTTCCGACCTTCTTTTATGAAAATGGAATCATCCAGTTATAGTTGTGCACATTGTTTTTATTTTATATTAAATGTTTCATTTTTTCTGCCCCTAATTTGTGAGTTTTAGAACCTGGTTTAGAATTTTAAATAAGTTACTGACATCCAAATTGGTGTTTTATGATTTTGTGAGTGTCTACTGAATTTTTTTTCTAAGCATTGCATGTTTGGTCTTTGGAATGGTGCATGGTTGGCTTTTAGGTGTTAGAAGGGATATAAAATGTTTTTTTTGTTTTGGTTAAAGTGTTGGGTGCGGGTGAAATTATGTTTTGGGGTATTTTTATGGATTTCCAAAGTGGTTTGGCTGTGATTATAAATGTTTTTCTTATGAAATAATGGAATTTGGGGTTCTTGAAGAGGTTTAAAATGTTTTAAGTTAAGTAAAGTGTGAAGTTAGCTTTCTGGAAATTTGTTTGCTTTGTGACAAGGAATTTTAGCTCAGTTGGAATTTCCACAAAGGTTGGTTTTTTTTGAAGGTGTGCCATAAATATTTTAAAGGGGTTTTACAAATGATTTTATATGGTAAATGGTGTGTCTTTCACCTCTTTAGAAACTGGTTTGCATCTTTGGTAAAGAATGATTTTATGTAATGTTGAAGGGTCAGTTTGGCCACTTTGAAAAATGATAAAAAGTGTTTTTCATAAAACCCCCCATGGATGTTCCTCGTGCCTTGTTGACATGGGATGATTGGGATTTCCTCAGTATAGAATCCTCAGGTTCCATTATCTGGGTCCCTTGGTTGGGAACCCTTGGTAATCCATTAAATTTAAGGCATGAGGGAAATTATTGGGGAGACTCGGGGTGAGAACTTCTGTGAAATATTATTATAAATATAGTTTTTGATTTGATTCTTGGCGGAATCTTTTGGCTCACCTCATTTTATACTTGCAACATACGAACTTGGCATATTGAGAGAATTGTCTAAGATGAGTACTACACTAGTAGGTTATAGTACTAACCAGTGGCCCATAGTAGGCAGATATGTTTGGGTTTATTTCTATGGAATTTTCTCTTATCCTGCCTGAGAAAGGATGGTCGATCGTTTTGGAGGGTTAGATTTTATCGTATGTGGCATGCTACTGTAGATGGGGTCGCAGGTATTAGTATTGACTGGATTATTCTCGATCTCTTGGGTTTGCCTATGTCTAGTGGTTTTTAACTATTGAACTATTGCTGAGATACTTTCACACCAATTTACATTTTCCTTACTGTATCTTCCTCGGTACCCTTGTGTGATGTTTTACATGAAAAGTGATATTTTGGTTTCCTAACTCCTGTGAAAATGTTTTTCAAAAGAAAATGTGTTTCAAGCACTTTTTTCTGGTTTTTCAAATGATCAAGGGTAATGTTTTGTACTTTGTTTTCAAGTAAAAATTGTAGAAATGCGTACTTTAATATATTGCAGTTAAAACTTAGAATTGATGTTTTTTATTATTAAAGGTAGTGCATTAGGAAATAGTATATCAGGCTAACCTACTGAGTTTTAATACTCACACCTATAGTTCTTTTCTATTTTTATTCCTTGTGCAGATTCCAGCTTGGGTGTGTTCACCTTGGGTGAAGTTTGATCGTTGAGTTGGAGAGTGACCCGCGGGGTCACACGGAGTTAGTTCGGACGTCGAGTTTGGTTTATTTTGTCTTCGTCAGTTCCTATTTAGTCAATTGTTTGGTTTACTTATTTTGAGATTCTATTTATTATTTTTTCACTACTTTTATTTATTTATATTGGGAAAAGATGTTCCCATCGTCACTTTGTCGATGCACAGGTGCTTGTCGCCATCCCGGGAGGCTCGGGAACACCTCTTGGGCCTTGCTGCGGATCAACTCGGGTGAGCGGTTCAGGGTCAACCCAGGTTGGTTGATGATAAAATGGTATCAAAGGGAGGTTGACTCTTAGCATACCTCACTTTTTCAGAGCACCCTTTGTTATTTAGTATTTCAAGGTAGATGGAGTAGGATTGTCGGGATTCGAGGGGTAGGTGCGGGAAGTGCGTCGCGAACTCTTGCTCATTCTAATTCTCAAGTTTCCATGGGAAATCTGGTTTAATTAGTTTCTTTGGGTTTTTATAGAATGTTTTTCGATTGGTATATGACAAGGGGAGTTGGGATAATAGTCCTCGTGAGCCGCACAGCTTGGAAAGCCATGTGGAGCTAGGGTCATGGTCATAAAAGGCTCTCCGTGTCAGTGATGTGTGCCTCCAACCATATAGTCAAGTCACCCACTGACACTAGTTCCCTCTTTGAGTTATTTTGGGTCTCCTCTGATTTCTAAAAGTTGTTTGAATCAAAAAAAAATTGGCTTTGAAAAATGGTTGTTTGAAATGACATGTTTAATTTAGGGATTGTTTTAAAGGAAATGGGATAAATGATTTGTTTTTTTTGGAAAATGAAGTTGTTTTGTTTTGGCCTTGGTGTTCTTAGGAGTGCTCACATGCCTAGTGATATGTGGGAATATGAATGGATGTCTGGTATGGAGGATGGATGTCCGGGGTGGCACGGAAACATGCATGTGAGTGAGACTCTAAATAATACCAATGGCGAGGGTTTAACACACCAAGCTTGTTTTAAATTAAAGATGTTTTCAAAAGGATTTTTTGGATGTTACGATGGATTTTTTTCTAGTGTTTAGAGCTTGTAATATATGTAGTGTTTCATTTTGAGAATTTTTATTTATTTAGTTGGCCTTGATTGGTTTCTTGCATTTTATCATCTAGCGGTTTCTCCCTTGAAGCTTCAATGGGTGATCGTAGTTTGATTAATCAACCTTAGGATTTTATGCTTGAGTTTCGAAAGCTAGATCCACCTCTCTTTTATGGTCAATCAGACTCTTCCGTAGCAAAGGAGTGGATGCAGAAGATTGAAATGGACTTTAACCTCATTGGTTTGCCCGAACCGTTGAATGTTAAGTTTACAACCTTCATGCTTGAAGGTTCACCATATATTTGGTGGAAGTCAGTGTCTTTAAAAAAGACGCATCAAGAGATTACTTAGGAGTTTTTCAAGGCTTTGTTCATTCATCAGTTTTTCTTTGAGGAAGAAAGGGTGAGAAAGAGGATGGAGATGTGTTATCTGGAGTAGGGCGATAGATCTGTGCTGGATTATTTCCAATTCTTTGTGGATCTAGTCCCTTATGATTTAGGGTATGTCACAAATGACTCCATGAAGGCTCAACGCTTCGAGGTGGGTCTCCACCCTGATCTATAGTCAAAGGTGTCAACATCCAACCTAACTTCATTTTGCGATGTGGTGAAAAATATTTTCATGTCAATGTCATGATGGCAGGAGTGCTCAAAGTAGTCCTTCCTCCAATTCCTAGGAGTAGTGATGAAGATTTTGGAAAGGGGATGAGGAAGTGATTGGAAATGGATGGAGAAAGTCATGGAATAAAAATGCTTTGGGATCTTTCATCAACCTCTTCAGAGTGATAGATCTTTGTGTATTATCAGTGTAGCAAGTCAGGTCACAAAATTTCATCGTGTGCAAATGCTCTAAAGCCCTTCCAGGCATGTGGACACTTGGGTCACTTGCGGCGATTCTGTTGGGGTATTACTAGAAAGCGTCACGGGGGAAGTTCTCAGAAGTGATGTTCTGTAGGATTTTTTTTTAAATTTCTTGTGTAAGTTTCGTTTAAGTGTAAGGGATCTGTTATCATTGCAGTGTACTGATGATGTTTTTGTTTTGGAAATGTATGGGAACGTCATGGGTCTTTTGATGAACTCTGGGTTTCAATGCCAGTGTGGTTTTTATTTCAAAAAATTTTTTCCTTTATTTTGTTAGATCAAAATATGTATGTTTCTTATTAGCATTATCATAACCTAACTTCAAGGTAGGAGACGCTTCATCCATCAGATCTCTAGACAAAAGGCATCGGAGTGAAGTCAGCACGTAGTCAGGAACGATATAGGAATTTTAATAAGCTTGGTCAAGGTTGTCCCTCTATCACGCGGTGAGACAGTTTTAGCATTTCTGTTGTGGTTTCCCTATCATTGTAAACTTTATATTTTCATAAAGAGCGCAACGGACTTATCCCTCACACAATGTTAATAATTGTGCCTTTTGGATGCGAGTTGCCAATTAGTGGCCTTGTGTGGACTACCCATGTGAATCAGTTGAAACTTTGGTTTATATCCATCTCTAAATGATGAGTCGTGAGTAGTTATCCATCATAGTTTCATTGATCCAATCCTTAGGCCCTCCCTCCCCACCAATGGGGTGAGGGTTTTTGGTTTGTACGAAGCTTTTGGTTCATCTCTTATCATTTTCGGACGGGAGTGAGTGGTTTGAATGTTCTTGTTATACTTATTTTAGCTTGAGTAAGGCCCGGTGCAGGTCTAAGTTGGATTTTTGTTTGGTCGTATATAGGTTGGTTCTTTATGGAGGGGAGTCCGCTCAAACCTCCCCTCTATCAGTGATATGTTTCAAGAAAAAGGGTCAATATCAAATATTCTTAATAAGAGAGAAAGGAAAACACAATGGTTGTGTAACTAGGTTCCCTAGTAGGAGAACACGGGTGGGAAATGGAAACATGGATACATAAGAAAAAAGTCAACAATCAAGTTCTGATGGAGAGTGATAGAGAACATCTTCATATGAAATTTGTTGACCACAAAACCATAAACTATAAGTATGAATAAAGGTCATCGATGTCATAAAAAATAATGATAATAGGACAACATTTTTCTCTCAAGACACTTTTTTTTTATACTTGTGGATTTATATAAATCTATAAGATTATAAGTAAATATAAATTTCTATAAATACAATATTATCCTTTGGTTGTTCCTTAAACTATTTCTACTTTTCTTCTTATATGGTGAAGTAATAAAATAATCTATAAAACCCTGTCCAAATATCGACTTAAACCATTTCATAAATGGTTAACTTTTCCAAAATATTATGATTCAATACTTTAGAAATAATGCCACTAAATTTCAAAAATTAACTTATCATTAGCCTTTAGTTAACATGAAGAAGCTTTAAATTTTCACATTCCAAACATGTGAATAGCTTCATCATGTATCCTCTTGAAATATGGTAATAACTCTAATTACCATAAAACCTTATTGGAGTCATGATTTATTCATTATTCCTAATATAAGACACATGTTATTGGATATATTCCTTAAATCCAAAAGTTTTGTAAATTTCATCAATGATAGCATTGACCACTTGTCAAAAAGTCATTAAGGTAGTAATAACTAATTCAAATCAATCATTTATTCATCATTTTCTCAACATTAGAAACATATTAAGGGTTGTATTTCCCTCAATCATGTGTTTTCTGAAAATTTTAACTTTCTAATTAATATATTTTCTTAGTACCATTCAGAATATGATTCTAAAATCCTTAATGAAAAAGTATTGTAGTACAATCCTTATAGATTTCATAAATTAAATGATGAGAACATCATAAACTAAATACTTCTACAATATATTTCTTGGATCTAAATATATAAGTACATTAATCATTCCACTTCAGTTGTGTTAATAACATATGTTTGACCTTGATCCCTTATCTTCTTCAAAGGAATATTCTATTGATGTTTGGGGAATTATTTTTCATAGTGGCCTATCTCTTTATAGTTGTAACACTAAATTGTATCCTTTTTATTCTTCCCTTGGAATTCTTTTTCCTGGTGACCCTTTTCTCCACACTTATAATAAACTCCCATTCCTTTTAAGAATTTTTCAGGGTGATTCTTTCCACAGTTCTCACACAATGCAAATTGCTCAAACTTATTCTTCTTATTTAATGCATTCCCTTTTTCTTGGTGCTCAGAATACCTCTTCTTCACTTAGTTTACTTTGAATGCATAGGATTTTGAGAATTCCTTCTCTATTTTGATTGAAAATAAAACGATTTCTTCGTATGATGAAAAATTATGAGAAACCAGAGCCCTTAAAGGATTTGGATTAAGACCTTAAAAGAATTTTTCAATCTTTCACTCAGTGTTTCGTATATAATCTAAAACATACCTGACTAACCTTGTAAAGGAAGCTTCATAATCTGCAACACTCTCTTCTTCCTTTTGTTTTAAGCCAAGAAACTTTCTCTTCATCTCAATTTTCCGATAACAAGGGAAGTATTTGTCAAAGAATGAATCCTTAAAAGTTCTCTATGTCATCAGTTCAATTTCTTCTTCCTTCCTTGTATTTTGGATCAGATACCACCACTGATCAGCATCACCTTGGAGAAAATAGACTGTAAGTGTAACCTTTTCCTTTTCTTCGCATCCTAATTCCATGAATATCTTCTCCAAATACTTAATCAATTTCTCATTTTCCATTGGATCAGTAGTCCCACTAAATTATGGGGGCCTTTTTCGCAAAAAACAATCCAAAATTGAAAAATCTTGTTGTGGAACATGTTTCTCCATCTGAGAAAGGTTATGTTTCATAATGTTATTAGGCTACTCTAATATTTCCATGACATTCTCAGTCCCAATACCAACTGTATTGGTTTCTTCAGTAGGGAAATCTCTACATTTTTCATGAAACTGATACAATTCTTCCTTCCAGGAACCAATTCTAAACAATGGAATATACCAGATTAGCTCGTAAAATTATGAACATTGTATAACTCTAAATATAGCATAACACAAATTAATAAATTTATGCATAGCTGATCTCATAATCATAAACATGGATTCTTTGGGGATATCTTTACTTCTAAATCCTTCATAATATTGTGTAAATAAAATGTGAACTATACTAAGTGTATCCCCCGAGAGTGTCAACCTAGGTGAGCAGTAAGGCCCATTTTCATGTACCGGGTTACCCCAACCCAGGACTGAAACACATTTTCAGAGTTATTACTCCTAGATACTTATGTTTCAGAACCACATCCACTTGTAGTATCCAGACAGGGATGTATTTCTACGAATACCCAAATAATCACTACCTTACCAAAATTTTAGGATTTTCTTGTATACTTATCCTCAATTTATATCCCAGGATTGTGCTCCATAATCTGTGTTTTTTAAATATAGTTTCCAAGGTTTCTACTAAACTTCCTTTGATACCAATTGTAATTCTCCAACCCCAGAATCCTAGAGCCAGCACATTACTTTATTACATTGTCATGTATACAAGGAAACAAATCTTGAAGCACCATTTAATTTAGCAGTCTTGGGAGGCCATATTACATAAATGATACCCATAATAAATAGGGTATTAGGAAATAAAAAAATGATACATAATAAAATGGAATAAATTGCATCATTGAACTCTTATTCAAATATTTATTCTCCATAACCTGGGGAAAGGAAACATAATAAGGGTGAGCTCAAATGCTCAATAAGGGTAAGTAAAGTTGAATAAATAATGAATCAATTGGAATAAATTAACATGGAAAGGTAAATAACCGATAACACATGTTGTTCAAATAACTATATAAGGCAATATCTATATGGAAAGGCAAGGAAGTAAAACTCATTCCATCTAAATAAATAAATTGAGAATGAAATGTTTCTATAGATATGTCAACACGAAATATCATGGATGAATAATAACTAATTCTAAATGATGGAAATGCTTAATTATTAGATGCCATGTTTCCTAGGTACATGGAACCAGTACCGTTGAGACCTTTCACAAGACGGTTTAGCTATCGGGTAAAAACCCATCTATTTGGCCAACTATTTCATCTTAGGAGACTACCGATGGATTGATGGTCTATCTATAATTGGGACTCACCCATGTCATACCTTTCCAAATAATTCCTCATATCTACTAATAAATTTAAATAATAAACCATGTGCCTTATCAAATATCCATATTCTATGAAAGATACATATTTATCAATTATTCCCTAGTTAATAAAATAACCTTAAAAGTAAACACCTTATGAAAAATGATATACAGTTTTGGAAAATAATAATATACATTGTATGAAAATATGGGTATTCAAAGAAATTTATAAGGAAAAATAATTTACCATAAATGTATTTTTTCAAGAGAAAGTTAACAATCACAAAAGTAAGTAAGATTGAAAATGTAATCATTAGGAAAATAATCTTTAAACATTCCAAAGTGTCCCATTCCACTTTGAAACATTTAAATAATAATCCCCATTAAGGAATAAAATAATATTTATAGTATCTTTTGATTAAGAATATTCATGATATTATATGTCAAATGATGGTATAAACACCATATAAAAGTGAATTAGTGCATAACAACAAATAAGTCTCAATGGAATGTAAATTGAGACGAAATCCCCTACCTTAACCTTAATTTTTAGTTGTGTGGTATTTATCCTCCAGTATAGTAGTTTAAAATATGTTAACAAATTATAAAAAACAATAATTGGGAGGGGCTGTCGTAACTGAAAAATTTGTGGTCCCTACAGGAGAAAGAAATAGAAAAGGTGACTCGATGGGAATTTGTTGAACCTCAAGTTCCACAGCAGGGGGTGTAAGAGGTGTCTAACGACACATCGGTATAGTAGGGCCTTGAAAAAGAATTTTCAGGGAGGACAGAAGATGATCACCCCTAACGATCGCGTACCAAGAGGCGCACTTAGTGGGGGAGAATCTATCTCCTCAGATGATGGATCTACCAGAGGAAAAACCCACAGCCTCTAGCATGATACAGGGGTTTGATGCAAGGGATTCCACAAAATAAGCTAGCCATGAACCATATGTAGGACTTGGTGGGAGGGACCCATGCTTGAAATATGCTGCAACAGTGTTTCCATCTCTGATGGCTAAAGGGGAAGAATTCATGCTACACCAATAAAAGGATGGGGAGCATGAGTTGATGGAGCAATATGACTTCCCAAAACATATGGTATGTGGAATAGGGGAGTTGCAACTAGAGGGGGAACAATTTATGTTGGAAATGGGGATGGTTAAGTCGCATGCAGAGGAAGATCCTCAATCTATGTTAGCTACAACAGCAATGGTAACACATCCTAACGGAGGTAGCTATAGGGATACAAATGTGGGGTGTGTGATTTGGACATTAGACACCACTAGAAATTCAATAGTACGATGTTGCCAGTGGTGGTGTTTCCACTTTCTCCAAAAACTGGCACAGGCGTTAGTAAATCAGTGAAGCAAGGGAACACTGATGTAGCTATTCTTGGGTAGCAACACACATAATAGGCTAACAACTTAGGAAGAACCATCTAAGAGATTTTCTAGAAATTAGGTGAAGACAGATTGCATCGCCATCAGTTTCTCCAGAACCATAAAGCGGGGAGGAACATTTGGAATACTACTTAGAGATTACATGCCAACATGGGGAAGGACCATGTTTCTCACTATGGGGATGCACGCACTGACATACAACACATGGGATTCGGGTTTGCAGCAGTTCTTCACTATGTCTCTCACCTTGTAACAATGTGAATTTTAAGGGGGTGATAATGATAGAGACCAGCTGTGTCACCTGAAAAGAATAAGGTCTATAGGGTAATTTTTGCTAGAGGGAGAAGAGGTTATAAGAGAGAGATAGTGTGTAGGGGGGATATGTTTTGGGTCTTAGGGAATATCCTGGGGATATGCTATAAATCCCTCTATAAAATGAATTAATGGGAACTGCACACAAGAGATGGATTATTATTCTGGTAAATCAGCTGTGAGGCTTAGACAATGGCCACCTGTGGCTTGGGAAGGAGTGAATATATGCCTCTCGATCCTCCTCCTTCTTATTCTTCTTCATTCATCATCTATAATTCTGATTCATACACTATATTATATACAAGAAGTCTATTAGAGTGATTTTACTGGAATGGGTCATATCATTCTCTCATAGTTGATCTATGCTAAAGAACTATTAATAAGAGTAAATAATGTTATTCCACTATTTAAAAGATATTTGGATGAGTTTTTTCCACTATTGTAAGAAGGATATTCTATTACGGTATGGAGTGTGTGTGCTAAGAGAAAAACAATATTTCAAGAAGAATAAGGGTAATCAGTAAGATATTACCAGTAGTTCAAATTACAACTATAAAGAATTAGGTAGACATAGTAGGCTGAAAATGGGAGATTCTTCATCCATGTAGTTCACCTACTTCAGGATGAAGAACTTCGAGAGTCATAACAATTTCTCTCTCCCTCTTTTGTTCCAAAAAAAATCACTTCCTAACTGAATGTCTTCCCTCTCTCATGCCTGGCTATAAAAATACCTGATTGTGTGCCCCTCCAGTCCACTAACCAACTTGGGATTCTTTTACCATTCTTCCCCTACTCATGTGATAAGTGTGTATAATAGGAGGATGTGGGGAGAATGGGGCATCACCCCTAGGAATCAAACCCGAACTGCTAACAATTCCCCCCTCAAAAAATGGAACTTTGTATTCAAGGTGTAAGTCTCAAAATTTAGAAAGAATTATCCCAGAATCATCCCATGTAGACTCCTCTAAAGGTTGTACATGCCACTAAATTAACAAAACCCCTTAAGAATGGTTAGATGTAGATTTGGCAGCCAAATTTTCTGTAGTAACTGAGCTGGCAGCAGGGGTGTTTTCCCATGAGTCGAGAAGCTCAGAATGTACTGTTCATTGGACCACTACTCATTTGAGATACAAAACATGAAAAATTGGATGTAACCACATCAGAGGAGGTAAATTAAGCCAGTAAACTATATTTCTCTGGAATTATTCAATCGGAAAAGTTCCATAATAGAAGGCTGCTAACTTGGGAGTTAATTTTGTAGACTTCAAAGTTTGTATATTTGGATGGAGTTTGACAAAAAATAATTCCCCAAAATCAAAATAAACGTCTTAGTGGTTCTTATTGGATATCTGAACCATTATATGTTGGGTGTGGGAGAGGTTATGTTGGATTTGGATCAACATTTGATCACGTTCGGTAAAGAGATTATCCATTGTATTAACTGGTGTTTCATCATGAGAAAAACGCTGCACAATAGGGGGTTTATGGCCGTAAATAGCTTCAAAAGGTGAAATTTTGGCGGAGGAATGGTAAGAAGTATTGTAATAATATTCTACCCAAGGAATATAATGATGCCAGTTAAGAGGCCTTTTGGAAGCAAAGCAACGTAAATAAGTGTCGACGCATTTATTTGCAATCTCCATTTGGCCATCCATCTGTAGGTGGTCGGAATAAATTGTTTTGAGTGCGGTTCCCTCTAGATGGAATAATTCCTTAAAAAAGTTGTTAATAAAAATGGGATCTCGGTTGCTACGGATAGAACTAGGGATTCCATGTAAGCGAACCTCCTCCTTGATGAAAAGTTTAGTGACTACCTTATTTGTGTAGGGATGTTGGAGTGGAAAAAAATGGACATATTTGGTAAAATGATTTACAAACACCAAAATAACATTGTATCCTTGAGATTTAGAAAATATAAAAATGAATTTCATGGAAATATCTTCCCAAACCTATGCCAGAATAGGGAGGGGTTGGAGGAGTCTTGCGGGAGACATAGCCTGAGTCTTATGTCACTGACAAGTATCACACTCATAGACAATCTACTAGATTTGTTTGGTCATTACCCTCCAGAATAGTCGAGTTGCAAGGCATTTATAGGTTTTTAGAAAACCAGTGTGGACCTCACCATAGAATTATGGAAATAATGTTGGAACTTGGGGTATATGGCTGGATTTTGGAGATAAGATGAGTTTTTCACGGTAATATAGCAACCTGTGATACATAGTATATCCAGGATGCATAGAGGACTGAAATTCTACAGCAGGAATAATTTTTTTGAGGTCATAATCCTGCTCGTATTTGATTTTGGTGATATCTATTTCTAGAAAAAGTAGTTCCGAAACTACACAAACTAAGGAAAGAGGTTCTGTACAGGTGTCTAGGTCACCTATAGCATAGAGGAATAGTGAGTCTGCTACTTGATTACTTCATCCAGGTTTGTAAACAATTTCAAACTCAAGACCCAGAAGCTTTTCTTCTTAATATTGCTGATTTTATGTGTATAGACACTAACTAAGGATATGTTTGGGAGCCATAGGGTCTGTATAAATAATTAAGTGATTTCCAATGGTATATTGTCTCTAATGGTTTATAGCTTACATGAGTTCCATCACCTCTTTTTCATAGATGGACTTTGAGAGGTTGGTGTTGGAAAAAGCCTTACTAAAATATGCTATGGGGAATCCTGTTAGCATGAGGACAGATCTGACCACCTAACCACAAGCATCGTAATAAATGATAAATGGTTGCTAGAAATCTGGCAGAGCAAGAAGAGGGGTAGAAACTAAATATTCATTAAGAGCTACAAAGGACTATTTAGCAGTCGATGACAAATGGAATTTTTTTTCATTGGTTCATTCGATAAGAGGCTTGATGATCTTCCCATATTCTTCCAAAAAATTCATATAGTATCCAGTTAATCCCAAAAATCCTTGAATTCCCTTAAAAGATTGTGGTTGGGGATAGTTAAGCATACATTCAACCTTTGAAGGATTCATTGATACATTTGTTGAAGCAATAACATGACCTAAGTATTCAATAAAAGGTTGTGAGAAAAACATTTTTTTCTATTTAGAATGAGATAATTTCTCTGTAAAACCTAGAATATTGTGTCAAGGTTCTAAAAATGGTTTGACCAGTTTTTTCTATAAATAAGGATATCATCAAAAAAAACCAAAAAAGACTTCCTCAAATATTATTTGAACATCGTGTTTATGGTATACTAAATTGTAGTTGGATCATTCATAAACTTGAATGGCATGACAAGGAATTCATAATGACCTTTGTGTGTGCGAAATACCATCTTGTGAATATTCGTCGTTTGTACCTGGATTTGATGAAACCTGTATTTCAAGTCCAATTTTGAGAAAAAATTAGATCTTTTCAATTCATCCTATTGTTCATCAATGATGGGAATAGGGAACATGTATGATATGGTAAGTTTATTTAATTCTCAGTAATTAATAACGTACAACCTCTAGCTTTCATCTTTTATTTAATAAGAATAATAGGACTAGAAAACAGGATGCTACTATGTCGGATTACTCCCTGGGCCATCATGTCATTTATTTGGTTCTCAAACACATCCTTAAGACAATGAACTAATTTATATGGTCTAATAGTAAATAGTGTCACCCCAATCACAAGTGTAATAGCATGGTCTGTGTCTGACTCTGGAGGAAGGCCTAACGGTTTCTCGAAAAGAATCTGGAAGCTATTCAAAAGTTTTTCCAGCTGAACCCGATTTTCTACCTTTTTGTTTGATACATCCTTCAGAATATATAACTATTCCACCCATAATGAACCTTCAAGAAGAAGATTCTTAGTTTTCATGTGGTTTTGAATTCCCTAGGGACTCTCCTCTCTGGTTTCATTTCCCTATAATTTTATTTCCCCCCACTGCCACAAAAATTCTACGGTTTTATGACTCCATTTAGTCAATAAATTACCCAAACTCCTCAACCATTGTATCCCCAAGACTATTTTTGGTCCCCTAGTGTCGAATATGAAAGCATCCAATGCAACAAATAAATTCTCCATGTTGATCTGAATTGTTTTCAAAGGCCTTGTGAGAGAGCTCAGGATCCATTTCAAAACGTAATCCCAAACGGTTTAGTCGGGCTAACCTTCAAATTCACAAGTTTGGCCAATCATCTAGAGATGAAGTTATGGATGTATCCTCTATCCACCAATACTTGTACTGACACCCAAGATAAATGTCCAGTGAGCATCATCGAGCCATCCCCAACTTCACTTATTCTTCAAAACTGAACCGACTCTTCAGGACGTTCTGCTAGTTGCATGTCCTGTGCTTCTTTCTATACTTCCAAACCACCCTTTTCTTCCTTTTCCATGTCTCATGACTATTACTTCTCAAGTTCTTCAAATTCCAATACTGTAAACCACAAAAATTTTTTGAGGAATTTTTGTAACGTTCTGACTCGGGTGCCATGCACCTGTTCCCCGAGCTGATCGGTCACATGACCTCAAGCACGCCTCCCTGTATGTTAGAGGCTGGTGACTAGCAGCGAGGGTCTATTAAGTCGTGATGGGGATACTATAACCTCTTTTATCATAGTAAAACACTAGTGAAAATAAGTAAATAAATGCAGAATCATATATAACTAAAAAATACCAATGTCACAAGATAACCAAAACAGAAAATACAATACTCAATTGAAAGGGAAAACATGTTATGCCCAAGTAAGTATAAAAGTGTCTAAAATGAAACTAAAAGTAAATAAATTAATGACTCCTAAGTGGGTCCCAAACCACATCAGGTTTCCTCATCCAAGATCCAACCTAAATCAACAATCCAACCTAGGGTCTTTTCACTTAACATGTCCTGCAACAATAAAGTCTATTTGGGTACAAATCAGGTAGTCTGAATACGGTGTGAGTATGACTCAGTAGGCCACCATCAATGGTGTCTAAAACAAATCCAGTCAATAACAAGTGTATGAAGTTGTATAAAGAAAATAATTACAATGCATAATTGAAAAATTATCACAATGCCAATTAATCTTTATTAACCACATAGACTATCAAGTTTGAATCGTGTCACACATTCAATTCACAATTTTTATACATATTTATCCTTAGTGCAGAATGTCACGTCTAACACTCAAAATTCCATCGGTGTAGAATGTCATGTCTAACATCCAAAATATCATCAGTGTAGAAGGCCATTTCTAACACATAAAACCAAATTTGTTATTATTTATCAATGGTGTAGAGCACCATGTCTAACACCCCAGTTACCAACAATACATATAGATCTATCATTAGTGTAGAACTCCATGTCTAGTACCCCCCAAATCCCATCGGTGTAGAACGCCATGTCTAACACCCAAATATCATTCATTTATTTTTATTATTGGTGCAGAATTCCATTTCTAACACCCCAAATCCCATTAGTGCAAAACACCATTTCTAACACCTAAAATCCCATTGGTGTAGAATGTCATGTCTAACACCCAAAATCTCATCCATTAATAATTCATAAATTCATTAATCAAGTCCATTAATTAATTTGAACAACTAATTAACCACATCAATTTTTTGTTAATTAATTCTATAATCAATTAACCATTAAAGATCTCAACATTCAATAACTAATTAACCAATTAATTATTTTCTATCACAAATAAGATAACTGGATAATTAACTTAACATTTAGTCATCCCAATATCATGATCATTTACATTGATAATTAATTCACCAGTTAATCATCCTTATTTATAATTCAAATACACAACTCATCCATCTCAATCCCATCATAATTAATTCTCATAATTAATTATTTTATACAACAATCCCTAAATCTCACAATTTCACAACTTTCAAAATCAATTAATTAACCATAATAATTAATTCAATTAGAGGTCTCAAATACTAAAAAAATCTAGAAATCTTACAAATTTATTCAACAAGAACAATTCATGACTAAGGGATTTAGAAATTAGACAACCTACCTCGATTCGTTGATAGAATTTCACTCAATGGAAAACCACAATATTTGAGAATCACAACAATATAGATCTAAGATCTAGATTTAATCCCTAAACCAAGTTCAAAGTTATCAAGATCTAATAAATCTAGATTTAGATCTATAATTCTAGATCTAGATATCACCAATTAGGTTTATATCTAAATAAATAGAGAATAAAACCCACCAAAAGATCAAGAGAAGAAGGAAGAATATACAGAATAAGGATGGGGATGAGATCCACTTACTGAGAGAAGATGGAATCTTTGATTCAGTATTTTAATATTGAAAAACAGAGGTCAGACGGCCTTGGAACCCCTCCAGAAAGCTCTGGAATCGCCAAAAAACATTAACTCCCAATCCAAGGTCAAAATGAGGGTGTTTCGGGGGTTCGGGGGATTTTAAAATAAATTTTTGAGTAAAATAAAATTGTGTGTATGGTTTTTCTAGGCAGGGGTGTACGATTTATCAAAATGTGTACCAACAGTGCGGCTCTCACTATCTGGAGTTTCATGTTTAGCTGGGATGGGAACACAGTTTACTCTAACCGTGCGATAACTGTGTACAGTCTCCTTTTCTAAAAAATAATGTAAAACTCCACCCAAACACACCCCAATTCATAACTCCAACTAATGGTACTTAAATAAAACAAAAAACACATGAATTTTCGCCCAAGATAACTCTAAAAAATTTCAGGATCTTACAATCTCCCCACATTATTTTCACACCCTGACCCATGTGTATAAATTTATTTAATTATTTTTTTTCCTTTAAATATTTTTTCTAGGGTTTGGGGTGATTCCCTAACAAAATTTCTTAGTTTTTATTAAAAAGTGTACCTTTTGGGTTTGATGTCATTGGACGCACAGGCGGAGCGCGATGCCATGCGGCTTTGCCCAGGCAACTGCGTGACCTTTTCGCCTTCTAAGAATTAAAGTGAATAAATAAATGTTAATTTACTATGTCATTTAAAATTTTTATTTTTGTTAAAAAGTGTATTACTATTAAAATGATATGAGTACGTTGTTTATTTTTATTTTATAATTATGATTATTATTATTTTTATTACTATTATTATTATCCTTATAATTATTATTATTATCCTTATAATTATTATTATTATCCTTATAATTATTATTATTATTACTTTTATTATTATAATAATTATTATTATTATTCTTATTATTATTATGATCATTAAGGTATTTTATTATTATTTTTCTAATGTGTTTTAATTAGTTTTTTTAGTTATGTTCTACCATTTTTTTAGGGTTTTCTGCGCTACCCCATTGTTTCCCTCTGTGTGCAGCATGACCTCGAATGTCACCTCTGCCCACGGTTCGGATCCCCCTACAGCGCCTCTCCTGTTTGCACTGGCCCCTCTATTCTCCTATTCTGAGGCACGAACAGGCGCAACCCTCACTCCCCCCCGATCATCATGCAGTGATGCCTTAGACTCCTTGTAGTGCGCCCTAGTGACCTAGCCTTCCTTCTGCTTCCTTGGACGTGCCATTCCCTCCTTCAGAATTCAACATCGGTCAGCTTCTTCTCCAGCAGTGTGCCCTCCCCATCTAATCACCTAATAACTCAGCAGCCCGGCCTCCTCTGCCTTGCTTCGGCCGACTGCCCTCCACACCTCCTCGGCCCTCAGCCACCCTTGCTGCATGCCCAATGCACCCAGATGCTTCGGCCTCCACTTCACCCTCCCGTCACAACAAACCAACACCAACCACTTCCTCGTCCAGACCCCTACTTCCTAGATCGCAACAGCGGTGTAGCTCCCCCCCACCCCCCGGTCGTCCAACTTCCGATTGTGATCCCCTCCCCGTGTGACCTCCCTACTTCAGCCGACCAGCCCTCGGATCTTCTGACTAGCGTGCAACCTCCCTGCCTCCACACCTTGCTGATGTGTTTTCTTCCCACCATTATACTTTTCTGTTTGATTTATTTATTTTTTATCCTTTTTTGATTGGGGGTTTCAGTTAATTAATTTTTTTTTGGGTAGGTTTGAGATTTTAGGACCCGCACAGGGTGATTCTGAGTGAGTATTGTCGTCGCGCCTTGGTTTAGAGGTAGTATTCCCATGCACTAGTCCTTATCAATTTAAGAATCATCAATTTTTTGATTTTCGCATCTTCTACGCTTAATATGTGCTAAGTTAAAGCTTTGGTTTAAATTAATTTTGTGTGCAAGCATTGCTTTATGCTTGTTTGATGATTTTTTACTTTGTTTTTTGAAATATTGCACACTAAATGTAGGGTCATATTTCACTTGGATTTATAATTTGAGTTTCATCTATTTATTTTTTTCTCCCTTTATCTCAGTGTTAATTTTTATTTTTCAACATTTGGTTAATTCACTTGGTTGGAAAAACGGGTAGTTCTGACCTTGTTTTATGAAAATGGAATCATACAGTTATTGTTGCGCACATTTTTTTTCTTTTATATTAAATGTTTCATTTGGTCTGCCCCAAATTTGTGAGTCTTAGAACCTGGTTTAGCATTTTAAATAAGTTCTTGACATGCAAATTGGTGTTTTATGACTTTGTACGTTTCTACTGAAATTTTTTTCTAAGCATTGCATGTTTGGTCTTCGGAATGGTGCATGGTTGGCTTTTAGGTGTAAAAAGGGATATAAAATGTTTTTTTTGTTTTGGTTAAAGTGTTGGATGTGGGTAAAATTGTGTTTTGGGGTCTTTTTATGGATTTCAAAAGTGGTTTGGATTTGATGATAAATGTGTTTCTTGTGAAATAATGGATTTTGGGGTTCTTAAAAAGGTTTCAAATGTTTTAAGGTAAGTGAAGTGTGAAGTTAGCTTTCTGAAAATTGGTTTGTTTTGTGACAAGGAATTGTAGCTCGGTTGGAATTTCCAAAAAGTTTGGTTTTTGTTTAAAGGTGTTCCATAAATGTTTTAAAGGGGTTTTACAAATGATTTTATATGGTAAACAGTGTGTCTTTCACCTCTTTTGAAATTGGTTTTCATATTTGGTAAAGAAAGATTTTATGTAATGTTGAAAAGCTAGTTTGGCCACTTTGAAAAATGATAAAAAGTGTTTTTCTTAAAACCCTCGTGGATGTTCCTCATGCCTTGTTGACATGGGATTTTTGGGATGTCCTTGGTATGGAATCCTCACGTTCCATTATCTGGGTCCCTCGGTTGGGAACCCTTGGTAATCCATTGAATTTAAGGCATGAGGTAAATCATTGGGGAGACTTTGGGTGAGACCTTCTATGAAATATTATTATAAATATAGGTTATGATTTGATTCTTGGCATCATCTTTTGGATCACCTCCTTTTATACTTACAACATACGAACCTGACATATTGAGAGAATTGTCTAAGACGAGTACTGCACTAGTAGGTTATGGTACTGACCAGTGTCCCATAGTATGCAGATATGTTTGGGTTTATTTCTATGGGATTTTCCCTTAGCCTACCAAAGAAAGGATGGACCAATGTTTTGGAGCATTAGATTTCATCATATGTGGCATGCTACTATAGATGGGGTCGCAGGTATTAGTGCCATCTAGATTATTCTTGATCTCTTGGGTTTGCCTATGTCTAGTGGGTTTTAACTATTGAACTATTGTTGAGATACTTTCACACCTATTTACATTGCCTTTACTCTATCTTCCTCAGTACCCGTGTGTGGTGTTTTACATGAAAAGTGACATTTTGGTTTCCTAACTCCTAGGAAAATGTTTTTCAAAAGAAAATGTGTTTAAAACTCTTTTTTTTCTAGTTTTTCAAATCATTAAGGGAAATGGTTTATATTTTTTTCAATTAAAAATTGTAGAAATGCATACTTTAATATATTGTAGTTAAAACTTAGAATTGATGTTTCTTATTGTTAAAGGTAGTGCATTGGGAAAAAGTATATCGGGCTAACCTATTGAGTTTTAATACTCACACCTATAGATATTTTCTATTTTTTAGCCTTTGTGCAGGTTCCAGCTTGGGTGTGTTCGCCTTGGGTGATGTTTGATCATTGAGTCGAAGAGTGACCTGCGGGGTCACACAGAGTTAGTTCGGACGTCGAGTTTGGTTAGTTTTTTCTTATTTAGTTTCTGTTTATTCGTTTGTTTGGTTTACTTATTTTGAGCTTCTCTTTATTATTTTTCACTACTTTTATTTATTTATATTGGGAAAACATGTTCCCATCGTCACTTTTTCGATGCCCAGGTGCTTGTCGCCAGCCCGGGAGGATCAGGAACGCCTCTCAGGCCTTTATGTGGATCAACTCAGGTGAGTGTTTTAGGGTCAACCCAAGTTGGTTCATGAAAAAATGGTATCATAGGGAGTTTTTCTCTTAGTAGACCTCGCTTTTTCAAAGTGACCTTTTTTATTTAGGATGTCAAGGTAGATGGAGTAGGATTTTTGGGACTCGAGGGGTAGGTGCAGGAAGAGCGTCGCGAACTCTTACTCATTCTAATCCTCAGGTTTCCATGGGAATTCCGGTTTAATTAGTTTCTTTGGGTTTTTATGGAATGTTTTGCGATTGGGATATGACAAGGGATGTTGGGATAATAGTCCTCATGAGGTGCACAACTTGGAAAGTCATGTGGAGCTAGGGTCATGGTCCTAAAAGGCTCTATGTGCCAATGATGTGTTTGCCATATGGCCTCCAACCATATGGTCAAGTCACCCATCGACACTAGTTCCCTCTTTGAGTTATTCTGGGTCTCCTCTAATTTTTGAAAGTTGTTTGAATAAAAAAAATTGGTTTTGAAAAATGGTTTTTTGAAATGACATGTTTAATTTAGGGATTGTTTTAAATGAAATGGGATGAATGATTTGTTTTTTTGGAAAATGAAGTTGTTTTGTTTTTACCTTGGTGTTCATAGGAGTGCTCACATGCCTAGAGATATGTTGAAATATGAAGGAATGTCTGGTATGGAGGATGGATGCCCGGGGTGGCACGAAAACATATATGTGAGTGAGACTCTAAATAATACCAATGGTGAGGGTTTAACACGCTAATCTTGTTTTAAATTAAAGATGTTTTCAAAAGGAAATTTTTGATGTTATGTTGGCTCATTTTCTTGTGTTTAGAGCTTGTCATATATATAGTGTTTGATTTTAAAGATTTTTATTTATTGAGTTGTCCTTGATTGGTTTCTTGACTTTTCTTGTCTAGCGGTTGACCCCTTGAAGCTTCAATGGGTGATCGTAGTTTGATTGATCAACCTAAGGATTTTATGCTTGAGTTTCAGAAGCTAGATTCACCTCTCTTTTATGGTCAATCAGACCCTTCCGTAGCGGAGGAGTGGATATGTAAGATTGAAATGGACTTTAACCTCATTAAGTTGCCTGAGTTGTTGAAGGTTAAGTTTACAACCTTCATGCTTCAAGGTTCACCATGGATGTGGTGGAAGTTAGTGTCTCTAAACAAGCCCCGTCAAGAGATTAGTTAAAATTTTCTAAAGGCTTTGTTAATTCGTCTGTTTTTCTCTGAGGAAGAAAGGGTGATAAAGAGGATGGAGATGTGTTATCTGCAGTAGGGCAACAAATCCGTGTTGGATTATTTCTAGTGCTTTGTGGAGCTAGTCCCTTATGATTTAGGTTATTCCACAGATGACTCCATGAAGGATTGATGCTTCGAGGTGGGTCTCCACCCTGATCTATAGTCAAAGGTGTCAGCATCCAACCTAACTTCATTTGGCGATGTGGTGAAAAAGATTTTCATGTCGAAGTCGTGATGGCAGGATTTCTCAAAGTAGTCCTTCCTCCTTCAATTCCTAGGAGTAGTGGTGAAGATTTCAGAAAGGGGATGAGGAAGCGATTAGAAACGGATGGAGAAAGTCATGGAATAAAAAGGCTTTGGGATCTTTCATCAACCTCTTCGGAGTGATAGATCTTTTTGTGTTATCAGTGTGGAAGGTCAGGTCACAAAAAGTAATCATGTTCAAATGCTCTGAAGCCCTTCCAGGCATGTGGATACCTGGGTCACTTACGACGATTCTATTGTGGCATTGCTAGAAATCATCGTGGGAGAAGTTCTCAGAAGTGATGTTCTGTAGGATTTTTTTTTAAAATTTCTTGTGTAAGTTTTCTTTAAGTGTAAAGGATTTGTTATCATTGTAGTGTACTGATGATTTTTTTTGTTTTTGAAATGTATGGGAATGTCATAGGTCTTTTTATGAACTATGAGTTTCAATGCCAGTGAGGTTTTTATTTCAAAAAAATTTGTCCTTTCTTTTGTTAGATCAAAAAATGTATGTTTCTTATTAGGATTATCAGAACCTGACTGCGAGGCAGGAGATGCTTCATCCATCAGATCTCTAGCCAAAAGGCCTCAGAGTGATGTCGGCATGTAGTTAGGAACCCCATAGGAATTTTAAGAAGCTTGGTCAAGGTTGTGCCTCTATCGTGTGGTGAGACAGTTTTAGCATTTCTGTTGTGGTTTCCCTATCGTTGTAAATTTTCTATTGTCATAAAGATTTTGATGGACTTATCCCTCACATAATGTCAATAATTATGCCTTTTGGATGCGAGTTTCCAATTAGTGGCCTTGTGTGGACCACCCATGTGAATCAGTTGCAGCTTTGGTTTATATCCATCCTAAAATGATGAGTTGTGAGTAGTTGTCCATCATAGTTTCATTGATCCAATCCTTGGGCCCTCCCTCCCCACCCATGGAGTGAGGGTTTTTGGTTCGTATGAAGTTTTTGGTTCATCTCTTATCCCTTTAGGATGGGAGTGAATGGTTTGAATGTTCTTTTTTTGATTTTTTTAGCTTGAGTAAGTCCCGGTGCGGGTCTAAGTTCAATTTTTGTTTGGTCGTATATAGGTTGGTTCTTTATGGTGGGGAGTCCGCTCAGACCTCCCCTATATTGGTGATCTGTTCTAAGCAATATGGGTAAGTCTCATTGGTGGTCGATGGAATGTCCTTGGACTAAGAGGTTGGATCGTGTTTATGTGGAATCCTTAGGTGTTGATCGATCGGCTGGATAGTGTTATGGATTTTCAGGGGCAGAAAGCGTTATGGTGGGGAGAATTGTCACACCTCAACCTATGTGTATAAATTTATTTAATTATTTTTCTGCCTTTAAATATTTTTGTTGGGGTTTGGGGTGAGTCCCAGACAAAATTTCTGAGTTTTTGTTAAAAAGTGTGTGTTTTGGGTTCGACGTCATTGGACGCATAGGCGGAGCACGATGCCACGCAGCTTCACCCAGGTAACTATGTGGCCTTTTGGTCTTCAAATAATTGAAGTGAATAAATAAATTTTAATTGATTGTGTCATTTAAAATTTTTATTGTCATTAAAAAATTTACTATTATTAAAATGATATGAATACCTTGTTTATTTTTATTTTATCATTATGATTATTATGATTTTTATTGCTATTATTATTATCCATATAATAATAATTATTATTCCTTTTATTATCATTATTATTATTATTATTCATATTATTATTATTATTATCATTAAGTTATTTCTATTATTATTTTGCTAATGTGCTTTAATTATTATTTTTAGTTATATTCTACCTTTTTTAGGGTTTCCTGTGTTACCCCCCCACTTTCCCCTATGTGCGGTGCGACCCTAGACGCTGCCTCTACCCGCAGTTTGGCTCCCCCCTATAGTGCCTCTCTTACTTTCACTGGCCCCTATCTTCTCTTGGTGTGTAGTGAGAACAGGTGTGGCCCTCGCTTTCCCCCCTACTCTTCACGCGGCGAGGCCTCGACCTCCTTGCAGTGTTCCCTAGCAAAACGGCCTTCCTCCTACTTCCCCAGATACGCCCCGCCCTCCTTTAGCATGAAACATCGGTTGGTTTCTTCTCCAGTGGTGTACCATCCCCATCCAGCCGCCTTGAAACCCAGCGGCCTGAAACATTTGGTTAATTCACTTGGTCTGAAAAATGGGTAGTTCCGACCTTGTTTTATGAAAATGGTATCATCCAGTTATAGTTGTGCACACTGTTTTTCTTTTATATTAAATGTTTTGTTTGGTAATACCTTGATTTTTGAGTTTTAAAACCTATTTTAGTATTTTAAATAAGTTCCTAACATGCAAATTGGTGTTATATGACTTTGTGAGTGTTTACTGAAATGGTTTTCTAAGCATTGCATGTTTGGTCTTCATAATGGTGCACGGTTGGATTTTAGGTGTTAAAAGGGATATAAATTGTTTTTTTTTGTTTTTTTAAGTGTTGTTTGTGGGAGAAATTATGTTTTGGGGTCTTTTTATGGATTTCCAAAGTGGTTTGTCTTTGATTATAAATGTGTTTCTTGTGAAATAATGGATTTTGGGGTTCTTGAAAAGGTTTCAAATGTTTTAAGCTAAGTGAAGTGTGAATTTAGCTTTCTAAAAATTGTTTTGTTTTGTGACAAGGAATTTTAGCTCGGTTTACATTTACACAAAGGTTGGGTTTTGTTTGAAAGTGTTCCATAAATTTTTTAAATGGGTTTTATAAATGCTTTTATATGGTAAATGGTGTGTCTTTCACCTCTTCAAAAATTGGTTTGCATCTTTGGTAAAGAATGATTTTATAGAATGTTGAAGGGCTAGTTTGACCACTTTAAAAAATTATAAAAAGTGTTTCTCATAAAACCCCCATGTATGTTCTTTTCGCCTTGTTTACATGGGATGGTTGGGATGTCCTCGGTATGGAATCTCTGGGTTCCATTATTTGGGTCCCTTGGTTGGGAACCCTTGGTAATCTATTGAATTTAAGGCATGAGGGAAATCCTTGGGTAGAATCAAGGTGAGACCTTTTGTGAAATATTATTATACATATAGGTTGTGATTTGATGCTTGGTGGCATCTATTGGATCACCTCCTTTTATACTTGCAATATACGAACCTGGAATATTGAGAGAATTTTCTGAGATGAGTACTTCACTTGTAGCTTATGGTACTGAATAGTGGAATATAGTAGGCGGATATGTTTCGGTTTATTTCTATGGGATTTTCCCTCAGCCTACCTAAGAAAGGATGGTCGAGAATTTTGGAGTGTTAGATTTCATTGTATGTGGCAAGCTACTGTAGATGGGGTCGCAAGTATCAGTGTCTTCTAGATTATTATCAATATATCAGGTTCTCCTATGTCTAGTGTTTTTTAGATATTGAATTACTGCTGAGATACTTTCATACCTATTTACATTTCCCTTGTCGTATATGCCTTGGTACCCTTGTGTGGTGTTTTTCCAGAAAAGTGAAATTTTGGTTTCCTAAATCCTATGAAAACTCTTTTCAAAAGAAAATGTGTTTCAAACTATTTTGTCCTAGTTTTTTAAACAATTAAGGGAAATGGTTTGTAATTTTTTTTCAAGTAAACATTTTAGAAATGCATACTTTAATATATTATAGTTCAAACTTAGAATTGATGTTTCTTATTATTAAAGGTAGTGCATTGAGAAATAGTATTTCGGGCTAACCTACTGAGTTTTAATACTCAAACCTATAGTTATTTTTTTTAGTCCTTGTGTAGGTTCTAGATTGGGTGTGTTCGCCTTGGGTGATGTTTGATCATTGAGTTGAAGAGTGACCCGTGGGGTTACATAGAGTCAGTTCGGACGTCGAGTTTAGTTAGTTTTGCCTTCTTCAATTCCTGTTTAGTCGTTTTTCTGTTTTACTTATTTTAAGCTGCTCTTTATTATTTTTCCACTGCTTTTATTTATTTATATTAGGAAAAAAATTTCCCATCATCACTATGTCGATGCTCAGGTGCTTGTTGTCAGCCCGGGAGGATAGAGAATGCCTCTCAGGCCTTGCCGCGGATCAGCTCGGGTGACCGGTTCAGGGTCGACCTGAGTTGGTTTGTGACACTTATAATATCCGATCCTCAAGTTGTACTTCCATGATTTTCGAAGATTCTGAGCCAAAAAAGATCGGGTCATTGATCCCTCATATCTACTTCCCTTTCCCATGTTTCCTCTTACACTTCCATGCTCCCATAAAACACGAACTATCGAAATGACCTTTCTCTATAATACTTTCTCACTATGATCCAACACACGAATCAGATTCTCCTCAAAGGACACATCTATCTCAAGATCAACCTTATCCACATAGATCACATGAGAAGGGTCTGGGTGATACCTCCATAGTTGTGACATATGGAAAACATCATACATTTTACTGTATCTCTGTATAAGAGACAATTAGTATGCCACTAGCCCAATTCTCTCCACAATCTATAAAGGTTCAACAAACCTGGGTGCTAACTTTCCCTGTCTCCATATCCTACGGTGATCCAACCTGGGCGACACCCAAAGGAATACACAATCACCCTCTATAAACTCTAGGGGTCTTCTTTGTCTATCAGCATAGGACTTCTGTCTACTCTTAGATATATCCATACATTTTCAAATCAACTACAGCTGCTCTGACGTCTCCTGCATGAGACTCATCCGCAACAACTCTAAATCACTAGTCTACATCCATCATAGTGGTGATCTACATAGCCTACCATATGGTTCCATTTGCATCATTTCCTGATAAGTTGTTATAAGAAAACTCCACTAAATCTAAGTTATTCTCCCAAGACCCACCAAAGTCAAGCACACATGCCCACAACATATCCTCAAAAACCTGTATAGTATGCTCTAACTACCCATTCGTCTGTGGGTGAAAATTTGTACTCAATAATACCTATGTACCAAGTGCTTTCTTCAAACCCCTTTAGAAGTGTTAAGTAAAGCATGAATCATGATCTGTAACTATAGTTTGCGATACCCCATGCAGGTGAACTATCTCCCAAACATAATGTTCTCCCAATTTCTCTACTATAAAGGTTTCCCGTATTGTAAAGAAATGTTCTACTTTGGTTAATCAATCCACAACAACCTAGATATCATCATTCTTCTTAATAATATTTGGAAGATCTACCACAAATTCCATAGTCACATCATCCCACTTCCACTCAGGAATGGGTAATGGTTGTAGAAAACCTCTAGGTCATTGATGATCCACCTTTACCTGCTGACAGGTGTAGCTTCGTGTCATGAACCCAGCTATATCCTTTTTCATGCCTGACCACCAAAAATGTCTCTATAGGTCACAGTACATTTTGGTCACACCTAGATGTACCTCCCACTTCAAGAAATGAAATTCTCACATGAGCTCATCCTGCATGCTCATATATATAATAACTTTATCCTTCACATAGATGATCTCGTCCTCATTTATCAACCAATCCAAAAGTGTCTCCTCACCTTCAAATCTTTATCTCAAGGCTAAGCACTCTGAATCCTCATACTGTATGTCCCTAATCCATCTCAAAAGTATAGACTCTACTGTAACTAAAACTAGATATATCTATTTCTGACTCTCTTGAATTACCACATGCATTTCATCTAGCAAACTCATCATCTTCCACTCGGTACTTGACTCCTGAACCATATGAGTATGATTTTTCCTACTCAAGGAATCAGACACACTATTTCCCTTCTCGGGAATATATGCCAATTCAAAGTTGAAAGACTACATATATTCAACCCATCTTTGCCACTGAATATTAAAATCTCTCTACGTGATGATATACTTGAAACTCTTACTAGTGTAAACTATAAACTTTTCGCCTAAGAGATAGTTTCACCAACACTTCAAAGTATAACCCACTAATGCCAACTCGAGGTTGTGTGTAAGGTAATTTCATTCATGAGGCCTCAACTTCCAAGACACATACACAAAAAATTGATACCCATGCATCATCACAACTCTGATTCTAATCCCATATGCATCCCAATACACCGTGTACTCCTCACCTGAATCAGGCATGATAAAAATTAGAGCCTACATTAAATGCTTCTCCAGCTCTTGGAAAGCATTATCACACACTTCCTTCCACTAAAACTTTATCCACTTCTTGGTCAAAATTTAATGTGGAACTGCCAATTAAGAAAAGTCCTAGATGAACCTCCTGTAATAACCAGTTAATCCCAAAAAGCTTCAGATATCAAAAACATTCTTTGGATTCTCCCATAAACCATTTCTTAAACCTTTTTTGGGTCCACTAACACACCTTCCTCTAAAAGGATGTGCCCTAAGAAGTGTACCTGGTCAATCCAAAACTGACACTTAGATAGCTTGTCATATAGTTTATGTTCTCTCAGTGTACTCAGGATGATGTAAAGATATTGGGCATGATCATCATGAGTCTTGGAGTAGACCAAGATTTCATCCACGAATAATACAACAAAGTGATCTAGGTACGGATGGAATATCTTGTTCATCAAGTCCATAAACTCTTTTGGTGTATTTTTTAACTCGAATGGCATTACAAAAAACTCATAAAGGCCATACCTTCTCCCTAAATATTTCCTCAGTATATCAAAAGTCTGAACCCTCAAATGATGATACCCTAATCTCAAGTTGATATTTGAGAACACACAATCCCCTCTCAACTGGTCAAACAAACCATTGATATGGGGAAGAGGATATCGGTTTTTCACAATCATATTTTTCAACTTCTGTTAATTGACACACAAAAATAAAATCTCTTCAACATTCTTTACAAACAACATAGTTGATCCCCAAAGTGATGTATTTGGATGGATAAACCCCTTATTGTGCAACTCCTCAAGCTGAGTCTTGAGCTATTGAAGCTATTCTAGTTCCATTCTGTATAGTGGAATAGATACAAGATTAGCACCCAACATGAGCTCAATTGTGAATTCCACATCTCTATCAGGTGGAAGCCTTGAGAAGTATTTAGGAAAAACACACTGAAATATTTATACTACCGATGGAAGGAAATATTGTCTAACACATTTTTTATTCAGTAAAAGACTAGAAACCTGGGTTGTGAGTTCTCCCAGTTTCTGATTAATTGGCCCTGCTCAACCATCTTAGATATACCACTCTCCCCAATGAATATAGAGGTCAACATTATGATATATAAACATAATTCTCTTGCTGTAATAGTCTATGTGGGATCGGTATGCGACTAGCCAGTCTATACCCATAATTAGGTCGAAGCCTATCATGTCAGGGATATAGAGATCCCACGGAAAACTGTACTCTCCAATATAAAGAGAACATCTCTTTCACACACATCCCAAAGGTGTATCTATCATCATAACCCCACTCAAAAACTCCACTGTCAGGATAAAACTATTAAAAAGTTTAGTAGATATAAAGGAATGTGGGGAAATAATATCAAATAAGGCACTAACTAATGTAGAAGCTACAATAATAGTATCTCTCAATATTGATGGCCTAGCCTCGCTATCCATAAGTGTAGGTTGCACCACATGTAATTGTCTTGCCCCAATTTCTTGTGATGTTGTCTGACTTACCTAAGTTGCACTGCTCTACAGACATGGATGCCCTTTCCTAGAAGCACCACATCCACTACCTCTACTGCCTTGGCCAGTATAACTCCAGCTATCAGACTAGTATGGTGCAGAAGACCCCCTTCCCACACTATGGTTCTGTCTATCCCCTTCATCACTACTTAACTACCTCATGTTCTTATAGAACCTATGTAGATAGACCATATTGTTATAGGATTGAAACTCTACTAGAGGTCAGGAATAATGTTTCTGAAAGTATTATGGCCTACCACATTGGTGACAAATCACATGGTTAAGATCCTATGTGACTAATCTCCCTGACTTTCCACTCTTCTTCCCATTGCTCTGGCTGAAATTCTAATAACGTCGCTTCATTCTCTTCAAAGTCGTACCACCTGATCGTTCAATGGGAATTACTTGTTCGCCACTGGAATCCTCCTCAGGTTTTCCCACATAAATGAGATCATGATTTACCACTTCCATAAACTTCTTTAGCCTAAAAATATTCACCTGAGACTTAATTTTATATTTAAGCCCATCCTGAAATCTTCTCGCTGAAGTAGCCTCATCTATCTCCAATGATGGATAAAAACATTGTAAGTCTATAAACTGTCTAGAATATTCTATCACGGATAGATTCCCCTTATTCAACTTCCTGAACTTATCTCCTCTTTCTTTCCTCAGTGTCTCTAGGTAGAAGTGGTCAAAGAACTTCTCCTAAAAATCTTTCCATTCCATATCATCAGCCTGACTAGTCTGCACTTGGACATCCCACCAACGTTTCTCTTGAACCCACAACATGTAAGCTGGAAATGTGAATCTATTCTCAATAGGAGTCTCTAGGTGGTCAATTATAGTCTTTATAGACTCTATCCAAAACTCAACTCCCTCAGGTCCACCCTCTCTAGTGAAATTCAGAGGGTGTTGCAGTTGAAACTCCCTTGTCATATTAGACATGCTTTTCACAACCTACCCTGGGTCTCTTTCAATCAATTGCATGAAACAAGTGAACTTCTCTTGAAGATTATCTCCTACTTCCTCCCCCACGAACTATCAGTTCATCAGGTTCCACCACTAGAGAATCATCCACACCCATGTCCTTTGGTCTTCCTCTCAACAAGAACCTTCATAGAGGCATATCTCTAAAATCAAAACACAGACCTTAGAACCAATATTCATAACACATCCTATCACATTTTACATTAGAGAGAATATAAAAACATGTGAAAACAAGTATTTTTTCCAAATCTCGCCACGCGGTCAGAACTGAGGCATTATTACTAACCTTAACCACTCTACACCTAGGTCTGGTTAACAAGGGTAACCACATTATCATTAATTATATTTATCATTTAGAAACTCACTTATTCTTATTTGAATCAATTTACCATTCTTTAATTCATATTAGGCACTACTTTCAATTCAATTTCGCAAGCAAGGAAAATAGTTTAATTTCAACAACTTACCCATAACCTATTTTCCCATGCGTACCTAAAATGATGCATGTCACAATAATCATAAGTGCCCGAAATGATGCATGAAGACTCAACTCTCATGAAATTATGGTCCAAGAGTAAATACTCAATAATTCTCAAAAACAATAATCACATCACACCACAAGAGCATCACCCAAAGTGAAATAATATTCAACTTTAACTACAAACAACAAAAATAGAAATCCCACCCTGATTACTCAGGTTTTCCCCTATACATGGGTTTGCAACTCCCATGCATGAACTCATTTCCAAGCCTGGACTCTTCCTAGTATCTTTCCTACCTTTCCCTAAAGAATAAGAAAAAATAAGAAGAAAGAAAACCTACTATGATACCACTTTGTAATGTCTTGTCCTGGGTTCCACGCACCGGTACCCCAAGCTGGTTGGTCACATAACCATATACGTGCCTCCTCATATGCTAGAGGATACCAACTAGCAGTGAGGGTCTAGTAAGTCATGATGGGGATACTATATCCTATTTTATTAGAGTGAAAAACCATCGAAAATAAATAAACAAATGTAGAAGCATATATAACTAAAAAAATACCAATGTCACAAGATAACCAAAACAACAAATACAATACTCAACTAAAAGGGAAAACATGTCATGCCAAAGTAAGTGTCAAAGTTTCTAAAATGAAACTGAAAGTAAAGACACAAATGACTCCCAAGTGGGTCCTGAACCACATCTGGTTCCGTCTTCCAAGATTCAACTAAATCAGCAATTCAACCCAGACCATTGGCCCTTAACCTATCATGCAACAATAACGTCTATTTGGGTACTGATTAGGCAGCTCGAATATGGTGTGAGTACGACTTAGTAGGCCACCAACAACAGTTTCTAAAACAAATCAAGTCAACAGCAAGTATATGCAGTTGTATAAATAAAATAATTAAAATTCATAATTGAATAGTTATCACATTATCAATTAATCTTTATTAACCACATAGACTATCAAGTTCGAACCGTGTCACGCATTCAATTAAAAAAATATACATATTTATCCTTAGTAAAGAACGTTGTGTCTAACAATCAAAATCCCATCAGTGTAGAATGCCATTTCTAACACCCAAAATCTCATTGGTGTAGAACACCATGTCTAACACCTAAAACCCCATTTGTTATTATTTATCAATGGTGTAAAACTCCATGTCTGACACCCCAATTCTTAACAATAAAAATAGATCTATCGTTGGTATAGAATGCCATGTCCATCACCCCTAAATCCCATCGGTGTAGAACACCATGTCTAACACCCAAAATCCCATTTATTTATTTATATTATTGGTGCATAACTCCATGTCTAACACCCCAAATCCCATTAGTGCGGATTGATATTTCTAGCACCTAAAATCCCATTAGTGTATAATGCCATGTCTAACACCCAAAAATCTCATCCATTAATTAATTAATTAATTAATTAATCAAGTTCTTTAATTATTTCAACAACTAATTAACAAAATCAATTTTCTATTAATTAATTCTACAATCAATTAACCATTCAAGTTCTCAACATTAAATAATTAATTAACCAATTAATTATTCTCGATCACAAAAAAAAGATAACTTGATAATTAACATAACGTTTAATCAACCTAATATCATGATCATTTACATTGATAATTAATTCACAAATTAATTATCCTTATTTCTCATTCAAATACTCAACTCATCTATCTCAGTCCCATCATAATTAATTCTCGCAATTAATTATCTTATTCAATAATCCCTAAATCCTACAATTTCACAACATTCACAATTAATTAATTAACCATATTAATTAATTCAATTAGGGGTCTCAATTTCTAAAAAAATCTAGAAATCCTACAAATTGCATATATGATAATGAATCACTACTAAGGGATTTACAAATTATACCACCTACCTTGATTCGTTGACGGATGTTCTCTCAACAGAAAACCCCAAAATCTGATCAACACAACAACATAGATCTGAGATCTAGATCTAATCCCTAAACCAATATCAAAGATATCAATATCTAATAAATCTAGATTTATATCTTAAATCCTAGATCTAGATCTCACCAATTAGATATAGATCTATAGAAATAGAGAATAAACTCCACCAAAATATCAAGATAATAAGGAAGAATAATTGGAATAAGGATTGGTATGAGATGCACTTATTGGGAGGAGAGTGGATCTTAGATTTGGGCTTTGAATTTTGAATAATGGAGGTCATATGGACTTAGAACCCCTCCAAAAAGCATTAGAATCACCCAAAAAAATTAAGTCCTTAGAAAAGGTCAAAATGAAGATGTTTTGGGGGTTCAAGGGATTTAATAAATAATTTTTTTTGGTGATATAAAACCGCACGCATGGTTTTTTTGGGAAGGGGGTAACGGTTTAAAAAACCGTGTTCCAATCATGTGACCCTCACTTTCTAGGGTCACATGGTTAGATGGGATGGGTGCACAATTTAATCTAACTATGAACAGTCCCCTTATCTCAAAAATTCTATAAAACTCCACCCAAATTCACCCCAATTCATAACTCCAACCAAAGCTACTTAAATAAAACAAAAGGTACCTTAATTTTTACCAAAGATAAATCCAAAAAAGTTTGGGATCTTAAAATTTGTGCATTGGACCATATGGCTGGCCACAGCGGGAATATAATTCCTTTAGCTTTCATTCCTCCCTTTCTTATCAGCTCAGAGCTCACTGTTCCATCAGTCTTCCCCAACTATCCTTTTCAATTCTTCGCCCTATTGGTTTCGTTCAAAAATAGGATGGTTGGCAGTAAAATTTGTTATTACCACTCCGGTGTTCTGAGAAATAGGTTTCACCACGGGTCGTGTTTGAGAACTATGAATAACTCTCTCACTAAAAAAGTTCTAATTCAAACTTACTTTCCATAATTTTCATATGAAACTTATTAGCTGGCTCATGTGTCAAAATTCGATTCTCTATTTTTGGTCGTAGACCTCCCATAAAGAGACTCATGTACCACAGTTCTGGAAAATTAGGTATTCTTAAGGAAATCTATTCAAATTATTCAATGTATTCATCCATTGAACAAGTTTTTTTTTAGGTTTTTCAAAAATCTCAATGGATCCCCATTGGTGTTTTTCCGATACTGGTCCAGAAATGCTGGCTTGAATGAACTCCAGGTGGTACCAGTTGTGAAACTATGCCAAGAAAGAAACCAATACAATGTTTTTTCTACCATAATTTTTTTTGAATAATGTAATTTCATGTCTTCTGGGGTTTGGTTTATCAATAAATAAGTGTCTTCTTTAGTAATTCGTCTTAAGAGATCATCTCTAGAAAATGTAGGCAGTTCTACTCTCCGTGAGATACTTTGCAGCTCGTCTAACTACTTGATTCCCTCTGTAACCACCAACTTTTCCAAGCGCATGCCACTCTTCACACTTCCTTTCTCCCTAACATCATAAAATTCCTGCGCTCCACCATTCTGTTCTTCTTTTTCTAAACCACGCTCCATAGGTGACTCAATTCCCTTTAATCTCTCTAGAGTATATTCTTCCAAATTTCAAACTCGTAACATTAATCATTCCTTTATCTGTTGCACCACATCTAGAGTCACACGTTGGCTCTCATTCTTCCCTCGCATCATATTTTCCATGTTTTCTTGTATCGACACCATAGCTTCCTTAATGCTCTTCATAGCAGATTCAATTGTGGCCATGCAGTTTTCCATTCTTATTTGCATAAAATGATACGATGCTATTTTCCAGCTTAACGAAAGTAGAGTGTGAGTTGTCTGCCTCACAATGATATTTCGCCACCCTTAATTTTTTGAATAATTGATCACATCCCACTAGAACCCCCGCTTCACTATCTTCCTCAGTTGACCTCTAACAGGGATCACAACAGACTCAACGCACCAGCCTCAGTATCTCACTTCTACTTTTCATCCCTAGTGGAGTCACTAAACTCTTATGGTTTGGAGTCTGTGTGCTATGATAAAAATAATATTTCAAGAAAAATTAGAGGAATCAGTAAGATATAACCAATAGATTCGATTACAACTATGGAGAAATAGGAAGACATGGTAGGATGAAAACTGGAGAGTCCTCCTCCATGTAGTTCACCTGAAGTAGGATGAAGAACCTTAGGAGTCAAATTTCCTTCTCCTGCTCACTTCTGTTCTAATAGAATCACTTTATAACTGAATGTATTCCCTCTATCATGCTCAGCTGTACAAATACCCAATCGTGTGCTCCACCAATCCACTAACCAACTTAGGCTTCTTTTTCGATTCTACCCCTCCTCTTATGATAAGTTTGTATAAGTGCAGAACATGGAAAGAATGGGGCATCACCCTCAGGAACTAGACCTAAACTGCTAACATATTCATTTGGTAAATATGGTTAGAATATAGTGTGTATGTTACTTTCTAGAGTATGAAAATGTCATATATTCTCATAGTGTATAATTTAAATGGTAAGTTGTTACATTCACTGAGATTGAGGAGACCACAAGATGATGATAGTTCCATGGTGTGTGCAGATTGATAATGTTATATCTCTATGAAGAAGTTAGAAAAGGAAGCATTGTAGTTCCATCCTAGGGAATATAATGTATAAATGTAGGTTGTTGTCTATATTATAATGTTATAATGTTTTAAGAAGAATTGTGGTTCTGGAGGCAGTGAAATACCATTGAAATACTCAGAAAGAGTATTTGTAAATGTAACCAGATACATAAAGCTTAATTTCCCCATATGTAAAAGTACATCTGAGCTGAAGAAGAAGATTTGGAAATGGCATAAAACTTACTTAAGTGTCAATAGGTATAATGTGTAAGAGTATTTTCATTGATCATACTAAAAATGCGGCAAATGGAAAATCCTCATTGAGGTATGTAAGACTCATTTAACTCATATGTAAGAGTCTATGTTTCAGATTTCTAAAATGTGAAAAAGGCATGGAATGATTAAGAGTGATCTAAATTGTGTGTAAAAGTTCCTTTAGAACAGAACAGAAGAATGTGGTAGAGTTGGAGGCACACTGATATATGTATAAGTAACTTTTATTTGAAGCCAAATATTTGAAAAGGTGTTGAAAGCTGCACTAAGGTACAAAAGAGTAAAAAATATATTCTGTGAATAAGATGGTACATAAAGGTCATTAGTTGGCTAAAAACTTGAGACTTCTTAAAGTTAAATGGAAACCCTGGATGTTAAACTTCTAGAAGAATAATTTGAAAGAAGGAATGGGTCTGATGATGTTTTGATATTCCTAAAGTCTCAAATATAACAATTTGTTTAATCTATTATTCAAGCCATGATTTTAGGAAAGTAAAAAAGAAGATGTATTCATGCAATGAATGAGAAAACCATACCATGAAGATGCTTGAAGAAGAAAGACTAGACAAATATGGATCTATTGTTTGATACATTGCCACATTGTGACCAGATTGCCATTCCATGTTGCATGATGAAGGAGGAGAGTGGTTACAGGATTGATTCACACTATGAAAGGAGGTTCCATGATGTTACCACTACCACAAAACAGACTTTTAGCACTGCTAAAAAAGGTCTTTATCAGTGATAAAAAACGCTAATAATAGAGCCTCTATTAAAGGGTGGGGGATCCCCTTTATCAATGCTATTCGAAATGTTGATAAAGTCCCAATTTATCAGTGCTTTAATTAGAGATAATAAAGGGGGGGGCTTTATCAGTGCAATTTGAAGCGCTGATAAAGGCTTCCCTGTCTAGGTGTACTGTTTATGTAACAGAACACCCAGCAACCTGAAAAAATAAACACCCAAACCATAGACCAAAATAACCAAAGTAGAAAAAATAATCTTTATAAACCAACAAAACCCTGCTAAAAAATAACCACTCATAGTATATAAAAAAGAACCACATGCACGATGAAAATGATGAAAAAAAAAGCAATGCACGCAAAGGTTTGGAAAACAATGCTATATAAATTTAATTGACATCATGAATACAAAAATATTAACTCATGGTATATACCAAAAAAACACTTCTATATACATTTTGAACAATTTTTTATAAAATTACATTTACAATTGTCCAACAAACAGTTAAAAACATTAATGTTTTCTATTTTGACGTATGTGGTCCCCTCTAAAAAATGTCCTCTGATGGTAATAGTTGCCGAAAAAATCATCCCAACTCAAGAAAAATGTTCCACCTATATAAGAAAACAAATATTACATTAGTAATGCTATAAAGAAATAAATTAAACATTAATATGAATAATACATTAAAAAAATGTCGATTTTTAATAAAAATGACACATTTGGAGTTATACCGGTCACACCATGCATCGTATTGAGGTGGGGTTGATTTATACATGTCAAAAATGAATAATGGATCATTTTACTAAATTTTCAAAACAATACTAATGCGTTTTCTCAGTTTTTAGTATGTCAGTTGTGTTTTTTTGCTAAAATATCATTTCAAACCAAAAAAGCGCAATTTGAGTCATACAAGTTGCATCATGTGTCAGTTTGATGAGAGAATGTTTCATACATGTCATAAAGGAATTATGAATTGCTATCGTTAATTTTTAAGACAACCGGAATGTGTTTTCTTTGTTTTCAATAAGTGACACTTTTTGAGCTAAAATGTCAATTGTAAACTAATAGCGGATAATTTTAGTCATACCGGTCACACCATTCATTATATTGAGGTGGGGTTGATTCCTAACCCTCACAACTGACTCATGGATTATTTTCCTAAAGTATCAAAACAATATGAATTTGTTTTCTCGGTTTTCAGTATGTTAGTTGTGTTTTTTTACTTGAATTAATGTCAATTTTAAATAACAAGACACATTTGGAGACATACCATTGACACCATGCATCAAATTGAGGTTTGGTTGACTCCTATAAGTCAAAATGACTGATAGATCATTTTCCTAAAGTATCAAAACAATCAGAATTCATTTCCTCAGTTTTCAGTATGTTAGTTGTGTTTTTTTTACTAAAATGTCATTTCAAACCGAAAACATTCAATTTGAGTCATACTGGTCTCATTGTGCATCGGTTTGACATTAAAATACTTGATACATGTCAAAAAGGACTTATGAATCACTATCCTTAATTTGGAATACAATTGAATATCATTTTTGTAGTGAGTGACATGTTTTGAACTAAAATGTCAGTTTTAAACTTGTAACAAACACTTTTAGTCATACTGATCACACGATGCATCGTATTGAGGTGGGGTTGATTCTTATATGTCACAATTTCCTCATGGGTTGTTTTCCTAAAGTATCAAAACAATATGAATTCATTTTCTTTGTTTTCAGTATGCTAGTTGTGTTTTTTACTTGAATTAATGTCAAATTTAAATAACAAGATACATTTAGAGTTATACTGGTCACAATGTGCGTCGTATTAAGGTGGGGTTGATACCTACTCATAAAAAATGACTGAATAATCATTTTCATAAAGTATTAAAATAATCAGAATTCATTTCCTCAGTTTTCAGTATGTCAGTTGTGTTTTTTTACTAAAATGTCATTTCAAATCGAAAACATGCAATTTGAATCATACTGATCACACTGTGTGTCAGTTTGACGTGAGACTACTTCATACATGTCACAAAGGACTTACAAGTTTCTATCCTTAATTTGGAATTTAATTGGAGTGTGTTTTCTTTGTTTTCAATGAGTGACACATTTTGAGCTAAAATGTCAATTATAAACTAATAGTAGACACTTTTAGTCATACTGATCACACTGTTCATCATATTGAGGTGAGGTTGATTCCTACACATCACAACTAACTAATGGATTATTTTCCTAAAATATCAAAATAATAAAATTGCGTTTTCTTGGTTTTTAGTATGTCAGATGTGTTTTTTTACTTGAATTAATGTCAATTTTAAATATCAATACGCATTTGGAGTCATACCAGTGACACTGTGCATCGAATTGAGGTTTGGTTGATTCCTACACGTCAAGAATGACTGACATATCATTTTACTAAAGTATCAAAAAAATTAGAATGCATTTCCTCAGTTTTTAGTATACCATTTGTGTTTTTTTACTAAAATGTAATTTCAAATTGAAAACATGCAATTTGAGTCATACTGGTCGCATCGTGCGTCAGTTTTACATGAGACTACTTCATACATGTCACAAAGGACTTAAAAATTGATTTCCTTAATTTGAAAGATAATTGGAGCGTGTTTGATTTTATTTCAGTGAGTGACACATTTTGAACTAAAATGTTAATTTTAAACTGATAGTGGACACTTTTAGTCATACCGGTCACACCGTTCGTCGGATTGAGGTGGGGTTGATTCTTACACTTCATAACTGATTCATGGATCATTTTCCTAAAGTATCAAAACAATACGAATGAATTTTTTCAGTTTTTAGTATTTTATTTGAGTTTTTTACTTGAATTAATGTCAATTTTAAATAACAAGAAAAATTTAGAGCCATACCGGTGACACCGTGCGTCTAATTGAGGTTTGGTTGATTACTATACGTCATAAATAACTAATAGATCATTTTCCTAAAGTATCAAAACAATCTGAATGCATTTCCTCAGTTTTTAGTATGTCGATTGTGTTTTTTTACTTGAATTAATGTCAATTTTAAATAATAACACATTTGGAGTCATATCGATGACATCGTGCATCGGATTAAGGTGCGGTTGATTCTTACATGTCACAAATGACTCATGGATCATTTTTCTAAAGTATTAGAAAAAAAATTTAAGTACATTTTTCTGCCTGAAAATCAATGCACCCTTGCCTATGAAACCTAAAAAAAGAGACTTGACCTACTCAATATGCTCAATATACCCAGTTTATAAGTATTATGGAAAAACCTTTGATACATATACGTTTGACACAGAATAACATCCTAATTCTTTATCATAGATTTAGTCAGCCCATTGAAGAACCAACCATCATATATCCAAGACCTCCAAATGAATATATGACAATTGGTTCTTCACTAGGTCGACTAAAGAGGGGAACTGCCAATGTTGCAGATTGAATTGATGTTTTTTGGAGAAAAACACTTCTCATTGTTGAAAATGATAAGAGTGGAGTAAGATCATATTCTTGTTATGTCTCAAGACGTCACAACAAACTCAAGGTATGGGGAAACTCCTTCTAGATACTCATTGTCTTTTGTGGTCTATCAACAACACACATACCCTATAAATGAGGACCACCAATTTATTTATAAAAACCAACCAACATGCAATTCATTTAGTGCGTAAACAAGGACCACTAATGACCATGATTTTGAGCGGGGCGTTTAGCCCATAAAAATCACAACATTACCATCAAACAAAGAGAAAAATAAGGCATACAAGATTATTAAAGTCGAAATTATTTGATAAGTTTACCACCTTCAATCTATTTTTGTACATTATTCCATCAGGTATGTTGCCAATTCATTTCTAAGAATATATATATCATCTTGTGAATATGACTATTTTTAGCAGTGATGGTAGTACTAAAAAAATATAAATACACAAAGTATTAATAAGTATATTAAATGAAATAATAATTATCTTTAAAAATACCTCTTTAGGGATGATAGTTTGTTCATGTAATATGATCTATTTCATAAATTTATAGACATAATAACTATAGTATTTATCATTTGTTTGTTTCGGGCACTAAAAAACATTGAGAAAAAAAAGTAATTTTTTTATATGTGTTTGGATAGTGAAATCTTATTATATATACCATGATTTTTATCTAGTCATAGTACTTGTCATGTTTCTTGTCCTTTTCCCCTGGCCTCATTCCATGATGTAGACGATAGTCATGCACCACCCTATTATAACAGATCCTCATTAAAAGATAATATAAATTATATAACTATATTTTTAGTTCTAAAATGTTGGATGTAGTGTATTACAAATTGAAAAACTTCATCATGTGTGGTCAGTTTGTTGGATATCCATGCATTGATTCCAAGAAATAAATCTTTGGAGTATCCAAATTGACTGTAATAAGCATCCAATGATGCCTAAAAATACAAAAATGAATAAGCAATGAATGAAATTAAAATATATTTGATATGATTAAATTTTATAGTTTCACCCCTACATCATTGGTATTAAGAAGAGTTTGTCATCTGTAATTTTTCCGTTAAACGATTTGAGCGGGTCTGCCACTATTTCTACTTATTTCTTGGAATTTATATATGTTAGTGTTGTAGAGGTGATGTGAGGAATAACGAGTCAAAAAAAATTCATGGGGAAATCCCTTCAAAAAAAACAACCATTTACACATATTCCTATTTAAAATAACACAGTCTTTTTAAAATAAACCAATTAGTTCCAAACATCCTTTCTCAAAACCCCAATTCCTTTTTTTAAACCATTTAAAGATATTTAAAACCAAAAAAGGATATTTTGAACACATATAATATTTTAAGAAACATTTCAAAACACTTGAATCATTTTAAAAGATCCAGTTAGGAATTTTCACAAAGACATAAATCCCAAGAGAGACACTTGATACATTATGTTAAACTTTACAAACTTCATTCCTAACTTCACAACCATACTTGATACATTATGTTAGATCCCCCTTTATTGGGTACCCTCTCCATGCTTAACACTCTCACAGTGATCCTCTCTAAAGGTTTAACCCTCACTTTTACTAAAATGCCACATGATGTTCCCAATTCATGGTGGCGTAATTTTTCCACTCTCCTTTATTATACTAGAATTCAAATTCCCTCAGCCTTACCCCCTCAAGTAACTACACATACCCGTAAATCAAGTCATTATTATAGGGTCTTTCCTTGACTAACCTCCCAGTTTTTTGGGATTTTTCTATTTTCCAATATTTCATTCCAACCCCAACATATTTGATCTTTTTCTTCTCTCTTGTATAACATATGTGATTTTAATATAATACATATTTCCTACATCGAGAATGGATAATGTGGGATTAAATTTCATTAGTGGATTATTTCCCAACATAATTGAGGCATTCCATATTTATGAGAGGGTTTCATCTAAATCTCCTTCTAATCCATATATAGACCCTAAAAAATATTCAAAACCTTTATAAACAAACCCTCATGTAAGAGGAACCAAAAAACAACAAGGAATACATAAAATAAAATTTGCCTCAAATCCTCAAAAAATTTCAACTCAACAAGAACAGATTCCAAAATAAACAACCACCCCAGACTAATTTGGGTAATTTAACTCAAGAGATTATAGAAAATAACCTAACCACTTCACAACAGAGAGGACCGGTTTGGGATATACCTAACACTGAAAGGGGGCTGAACCAGTGTTAGGAACTTTTGATACCAATTACAAATTTCTATCCTTGTACCTCTTGACCTGTTAGTATCTTGATTCTCTTATTCTTTTTTCCCTATCGCATGTAATAATAGAAAGTATTAAAAATATGCACACGATATTTTTACAAGGTTATCCACTCAATAAGAGTAGCTACATCCTTTCCATGCATGGTAATGACCAATGAATGGATTCTCTACTATAATGTGATATGTTGTTATAGTGGGTTGACTAGGAAAACAATCCTCTAGTAAGTGTGAGTCCCTACACTTTGGAGGGGGGTGAGAAACAATCATTGTCCCTGGACTGGTGATAGCCTAGTCCAACTTGCAGCCTTTAGCTGGTTCTTTATACTGCCTTTGGAGACAGTCTTCTCCCTTCTTCAAAAGTAGGATCTACTCTTGGTCTTATTTAGTTCTATTCACTTGATTACTTGCAAAGAAATAGGCAAGTAACCCACCTTTATTCTTTCCCAATAGCAAACCTAAAAGCTGCACAATCTTCTTCCCCTTCTTCTTCAATGAAAAACCAGCTGCATTGAGACTTCTGCTTCTACCTGCTAGAATCACATACTACTATTGTGATTATCAGAACAGTGAAGACTAGCTCAGATTAGCATCATCACAATTGTTATGGCCTGAATAACTGAATATAGATTGGACACTATCTTCTTCTTCTTCTCTTCCTTCTGATTGACACAATATAATATGGAATAGTTCATCATTACCTTATACTCTTTCTTCAATTCTCAATACCAACATAAAAGTTTGTCAGTATAATTCCTACTTCCTTTGTGCGGATATGAATTTAGTTTCACATATGTATCCTCATCACACAAGCAAAAACCCCCCTGAAAACATTGTATATTAATCATGTAACCAGAGAGTGTTCACCTATATATATGTAGAGATCTCCCTGGGTCTTCTTCTTCACGCAAAGGACGCGTGATTCTTCTTCACAGAATCAGGGATTTTATCATGGATCTATCTTTACAAATCACTACAAGGGTGAGTATTCACTGGTTGTTTACTCACAGTATCTACTTCATGAATCACAGTGAGGGTTTGAGAAAACCAGTCGCTTGTTTGTGGTTTCTTCTTCGTATAGAGGGTGTGGTTCTCCTTCTTCGCAAGACACTTCAAGAGTGCATATCGCTTATTAAAGGCCTATGAGACCCTAATTTTTTCATGCAACCTTTTGGGGTATTGGATGTAAAATTCAAACCTTGCACGTAAAAAAACCTTTTGGCATGAAAAATCCTTTTCACACAACTCTTCTTGTTCACGCAGAACTTCCCTTTTTCGCGCAACACTTTATTTTTCATGCAACACTTTTTCTTTTTGCGCACCACCCTATACTTAAATTTTTCTGTGCATCAGATCTCGGGATATATATAAGTGTTGAGCATTAAAAATGAGAGGGGGCCACCTTCTATTTATAGGCATTTTTTACCCTACGCGTAAAACCTCTTTTGTGCGTGTAAAACTTTATCTCACTTCTTCATATTACGCGCACCTTCTTTAATTTCATGCACTGCCTTGATTTTTTGCACACATCATGACTTATCCATTTTTCATCATTTTGATCTCAAAGCCTCTCTTGCACATAAAACACCAAACCCATATTTCGCGTGATTTTCAATTTTGCGCACATCCTGGATCATTTCACGCACACCCTAGATTATTTCGTGTGCTTCATGCCTTTTTTAATTTTTTTATTTCAAAACCAGAGGCACTCCTTGTGCACAAAACCTCAAACCATCATTTTGCGAACAACCAATTTTTCACGCACAAGTCTATTTTTTCGCGCACATTGTGCAAACATCTCTAATTTTTCACGTGCCTATTTAATTTTCCAAAATTTGATATGCTAATATTGAAACTCCACATATACTAAAAATATCACGCCATCTTCAACCTTGCAATAAATATCCTTTTCCAAACTCACATGTCTTCATTTCTTTTCAGGCCAAGAATTTTGGAAAACTTTGGAGAGCAACATCACCTTGAAATGTTTGTTTCGATAAGAACACCAATGCCTCTTCACTATCTTTTGGTTCTAGATTTCATCACAAACTCTTCTATCATGATATATATCCTTTGATCGATCTACTTCATCATCATCAGATTGTTCATGAAAAGTACGGTGACTTCCCTTTCTTCCACCAGCATCACTCTTTCCAGTCAACACAGAATATGACTGGCACCATCCTTTTCTCTTCCTTTCCTTCATAGAGGTTGCATCACAAGTTCACCAAACTTATGATATTTATGAAATAAAATCCAGCAGGGAATCGTATGATACATCACTATTCTTTATTATTTTATACAATGTATCACCTTTGATGCATATGCTTTGAAATTAAGATCAGCTTAATAATCATCTGAATTTCCATTCCTCCATTTCATCAGAGTTCTTCTTCATCTCCTTAATTTTGATCTTAATTGACAACTATTGACAACAAATACAACCTTATACACAAAGTGGTCCCAACAATATCCCCCTTTTTATTTTGTTGTCAATACCTTAAAAATCTTCTAAAATGAATACATCAATGTCAAAATGAGAATCTTCTCTCCCATCTTTACTTCTTTCTCTCCCCTTTACTTTTCAAACTTTTATTTCAATTTCTCTCCCCCTTATTGAAAAGAAATACAAATTTCATGGTAGAGAGGTTATTAGTTCACACTTAAGCAATGTGTCACCAATCATTTCACTCTAAGCCTACTTAAGCCATTCTTGGTGTAGAAAACAAGAGAATTTGATTTAGAAAATAGAGTTGTCCATAATCTACTGATCATGATACCACATGAGATGAGAACTCATATACTTTTCTTAAAGGGATTTCCACATTCATTTTAGGCTGAGGATAATAAATTTGATATGAGATTATCAACCTAAAATTTTTGCACTCACTTATACAAACAAATCAAAACAAATTAAGTAAAATGGGCAGGATAAGTGACCTTAGGGAACTTCCATTCTTCATATGTCACTGATTAACTTTGTCAATCCCCCTTTGTAAAATATTTTTTTATTTTGAGTAACCAAGGTTGAGAGATGACATACTATTTCCAATGACATGATCCTTAGACAATATTCAGAGTAGTTGAATTTAATACCAACTGAAGTTGATCCTTATTGAGATAATAACTCTAGCAGCTTCTTCATGTGTCTCCCCCTCAAGGGAACACTTCTGACCATTGAATATCAAGTTCTCCACCATGAGAGCTTATTTCACCTTCAATTATTTGTATGATAAGAACAAATACAATACATACAGATTTAAGAGAATAAGGTGGATCCTCCCTGCTTCATCAATGTTAAAAACAAGGTTGGGATTATTTTCTCAACCCAGATGCTTCATTCTTTACACTTTCACAACTGATCTTCAATGCTGATTGTGATTGTGTAGATCTCAATATTTCTTCCATCTCTTTGTGTGTTAATCTTCTTTCTTCAAGGAATTTCAAAGCACTAGAGTCTCCTGGTGCAACATTCATCTTCTTGAGGAATTCTTGTTGGAATGGAGTAAATTCAAAGCATCTTCTAACAGTATGACCATCCTTGTTTCACCTCACACACAAAACTTCCTTGTCTTTATGTAGAATATCCTTTTTGTTTTTGGAACTAGCCTTAGCCTGTGCATCTTCCATTTTCCTCATTCTTTCCAAATCTTTTGACCAAACCACCAATATGTCATTAGGAAATGAGGCATTGATATTGGATAATCTACATGGCTTATTTTAAGTGGGATCCTTCTTAGTATTTCTTTTGGATGCACTACCCTTCACCTTCTTGGAGATAGAATCCAAGGACTTCTCAGCTTTTCCATTTTTGGACAGATTCTATGATCTTCTTTTCTTATCAGATTTGGGTACCTGTTGAAATGAACATGCACCATTCATGTGAACACTCCTATTTCATACATTACAAATATTATCTAACATTCCAAAGATATTTATACTATACAGATGTTTCTGGATCTATGGATGTTTCTTCTTCTTCTCAGGATTTCTCCTCCTTGAGATTGGATTTCTCTATGGTTTTATATTTATGGGATAGTACCAACAATCCAATGCACAATGCCCAAATCTATTACAGTACCAGCATTGACCAACAAACCTTGACTTCATGAAAACTTATTTATAAGGTTGTTGAGTCTTCTTCTTGAATTTTTGTGCTTTCTGTGAGGAGATTTCTTCCAAATTGTTCTTCCTATCCACCCTAGTCATGGTGGTAGGTATCTCTTCACTTTTCTTCATCCATACTTGTTTAGAATTTTTCTTCCAACCTGCACTTTTTGTAGAAACAATTTTAGAAACATGAGTACAAGTTGGTATGGATGGTACCTTTACTTTCTTAGCTTCTTGTGATATATCAATGAGTGAAGTCGTGATCTTCTTGTCACATGTTAGAGGTCTTTTGACAGTAGAATCATCCAGTGAGCATTGAGTACTAGAAGCAACTGGTTTATTCTTTTGTGAAGACTCAATATGTGTCTTCTCAAGATTAGCCAACTCAGCTTCCAATTTTAGACATCTCATATTGAGGATGACTTCCTGGTCTTCAATCATAGTCATCTTCTCTTCACAAGTCTTCTTTAATCTTTTAACTTCATCTTCAGGCATCTTTACTTTGTTTTGTAACAAAGAGTCAAGTTATTTAATCTTCCTAGATTCTTATTTCAAATATACCTCCTTGACTTCATTGCTCTTTTTCATCTCATCTTCAAGTGCATGGATCTTCTCTTCTAGATTCTTGTTTACTCCGTCCTTTTCTCCAACATCTTTGAGCCACTTTGAAGAACTTACTTCAAATCCACTCTTTGTTTCTTCAAAGGATCCAACCTATCTGGAGAGATTTAAATATTCAACAATTTTTTCTTCTAAGAATTTATCCAAAACATCAGTTTATTCTTCCAACTGAGTGATATTTTCCTACATATGTTGAAATAATTCACAAACTAGGGATGTAATTTCTTCAGTAATACCATGCAGAATCATTCTTAATCTGTTAACTAATATTTCTTGAGATGTTGTAGATGGATCATCACCACTTGTGCTAGAATTTTCATCATGAGAATAATTTCTATATGTACTAACACATACCTCTTGATCAGTTGAGGTAGGAAGGTTGTCCATCTTCTTGGTAGGGACTTGAGCCACCTTCTCATTACTTACCAAGTCTGGTGTGTCTTCAATGTCAGCCATATATGGAGATCAAACTACTTTCTCTTCTTTAGATAAGAGGTACTTCCTCTTCATCTTTATCTTGTCTTTTTTATTTCTGTTCATCACGGTCTTGGTAGATATATTCTTCTGCTCATAGACAACTGAATCTTCACTAAAATTTCACTTCATTGATAACTCAGTTTAGGAACACAAGTCATCAAAGGAAAATAACTTCACTATATAGAATCTAATAGAGGTTAACATGTCCCTTTGGTACCAATTGAGAGGACTAGTTTGGGATATACCTAACACTGAAAGGGGGTGAATCAGTGTTGGGGACTTTTGATACCAATTCCAAATTTCTATCCTTGTACTTCTTGACCTGTTAGGATCTTGATTCTCTTATTCTATTTTCCATATTTCATGCAATAATATAAATCAGTAAAAATATGCACATTATATTTTTACAAGGTTCACCACTCAATAAGAGAATCTACGTACTTTCCATGCATGGGAATGACCAGTGCTTCGATTCTCCACTATAATTTGATATGTTGTTATTGTGGATTGACTAGGAAAACAATCCTCTAGTCAGTGTGAGTCCCTATACTTTGGAGGGGATGGGAAGCAATCCTCTTCCCTGGAATGGTAATAGCCTAGTCCAACTTTCAGCCTCTAGCTGGTTCTTTATACTTCTAGTAGAGATAGTCTTCTTCCTTCTTCAAAAGTAGGTTCTTCTCTTGGTCTTATTTAGTTCTATTCACTTGATTACTTGAAAAGAAATAGGAAAGGAACCCACCTTTCTTCTTTCCTAGAAACAAACCTGGAAGCTGCACAATATTCTTCCCCTTCTTCTTTAGTGCAAAACCAGCTGCACTAAGACTTTTACTTCTACTTGCTAGAATCAAAAACTCACTTTGTGATCATGAGAACAATGAAGATCATCTCATATTAGAATCATCACAGTTTTTATGGCCTGAATAACTGAATATAGATTGGACACTATCTTCTTCTTCTTCTCTTCCTTTTGATTGACATAGTATAATATGGAATAGGGCAGCAGTTCCTTCTACTCTTTCTTCAATTCTAAATACCAACACAAGAGTGTGTCGGTATACTTCATACTTCCATTGTGCGGATATGAGTTTAGTTTCACATATGGATCCTCATCATACAAGAAACAACACCCTGCAAAAAGTGTATATAAATCATGCAACCAAAGAGCGTTCACCTTCGTGTAAGTAGAGAGCTCCACGGGTCTTCTTCTTCACGCAAAAGACATGTGATTCTTCTTCACAGAATCAGGGATGGTTTGTGTATCTATCTTCTGAAAGTACTAAAATGGTGATTATTCACCGTTTTTGTACTCACGAAATCTACTTCACAAAACACAGTGAGGGTTTGAGAAAACCAGTCACTTGTTTGTGGTTTCTTCTTCACACAGAGGGTGTGGTTCTCCTTCTTCGTGAGACACTTCAAGAGTGCATAGCACTTGTTAAAGGCCTATGGAACTATAATTTTTCCGTGCAACCTTTTGGGGGTATTGAACATAAAATTTAAACCTTGCGCGTAAAAACACTTTTTGGCATGAAAAATCCTTTTTGTGGAACTCTTCTTTTTCGTGCAGAACTTACCTTTTTCGCACAACACTTACTTTTTCACGCAGAACTTCTTCTTTTCATGCACCACTCTATACTGCATTTTTATTGTGAGTCAGAGATTGTAATTTTTATAAGTGTTGAGCATAAAAAAATGGTATGGGGTTACCTTCTATTTATAGGAATGTTTTACCCTGCACATAAAACTTCTTTTGTGCACATAAAACTATTTATCACTTCTTCATATTACATATAACGACCCAAACTTTCATTAATGGAAATCCCTCTTGATCTAATTAAATGTATCTTTATGTAAAATGTTTATATAAAATGTAAACTTCTTTGGTTTTATGTTTTTGGATTTTAAAATACTATTATGAATTGTAACTGTTACTAATATAGTCGTTGAACAGTGATCACATGATTAGTATAAATATAGGGCTTTAACAAATCCAAGTTACTCAGACAAAGGAAGCGAAGGCCTCATCCCGTAGACGTGCCTCATACGAAGCCAATTTTTCAGAGCTTGAAAAGGAGGTTGCGTCTTTGGGCTTCTCCCTTGATCAAGCCCAATACGAGCTTTAATATGTTAAGCTCGAGTGGGACTGCCTACGAGATAAGTGGAAGTTGATAGAGATTACCACCCGAGCAATATTATCCGAGCCACCACAAGAGTCTGTCACCATCGTACACCTTACTCTTTGGTCTTATGCAGGTGTTATAAGGTGTTATGTAACAAGATCCAAGTACTATGGTTATGTACATTATTTTTGTATATAATAATGAATATACTTTCATTTTATTATTGTTACCTTGTAAATAATTTTTAAAGAACACATAGTATTTTTAGTTAATGTTCAACTAAGAAATCTATTTTGATGAATTAATGTATTTTTGAATTAAATATTATTTTAATAAAATATAATTATTATTATTAAATTAATTTTTATTAAATATAAATTATCGTATAATTTTAAGAATGTAATTGTAATTTTTATTAAGGTTTGAAAGCCATTTTTGTCGAAACCCATGAATTTTCGATAAATGTCCGTTTTTATTTTAAAAGTGAAAATTAACATATTTAGAAAATTATTTAGATAAAATGAATATTATTTCTGGAATTAGGAGGTTGATATTATTCAATGGTGAATTTTTCATAATTTTCTGAGACAGTCAGTTTTTTGGGTAAAAATTTAATACCGTTTAAATATATAATGTGTTTTAGGACATCATAATGACCCAATAGTGTTGTAATAAAATACTAAAAACTTTGAGTTTATCCAATACATGTTTTACCATTATAATAATGTGATTTTGGATTTGTTTGATTTATTTTACAAAGCTTTAGTGGACCCTTCAAGACTTATTAAACATTTTGTCTTTTTAAATTGTTTTCCTTGGGAGTGTGACTCACCTCCACATAATCAACCCCATTATTTTAAGAAGTTCGGACTTTGGCCTTATAAAATATTGTTTTACACTCCCCTTTGACAAAAACCTTGGGCAAAAACAATGGTATGGTTTGTGGTTTTGATTAGTTTAATATGAGGTGTCCCAAACCTAAATAATAAACAATTCCCTCTCCTTTCCTATATAAACCCACCCAAGCTCCCACTTACTCCCCACTTAAAGCCTTTGGAGTTCATTCAATCTCTGACCTCCTATCTCTAGAATCCTCCCAAGGCTCCCCAAGCTTCCAAGAAGCCTCTCTCAATCCTCTCTCAAGCCTTTGAAAGAACACTTCCAAGTAAGGGTTTTTTCTTCCTTTCTCATTTTTGTCCAATATTATTTAAATTGTTATGCCCTTTTAATTTCAATTATAAATGTTGGGGTATGGTTTCACAACTCCCTCATACTGCCCTATTTATGTTTGAATGATGGAAGACCCCTTTCGATCTCATTAAATTCCTCCCATGTACACCCGTTACTATGCCGAAATTCCGAAAGGAATTTCTCTCTCCTCATTTACATTCAAGCAATTATTTTGTATCATGAATCTAAATTTCCTTACATTTGTTGGGAAATGTATAGATATTACCCCTTACTATCCATGTCATGTAAATATGATTATACACCCCTTTATCTCTCATCAACCATTTTTATGAGTTCTTATGTCACGCTGTTATGCTGCCAAAATTGCACCGCGCTTTTCCAAGCCAAAGTCATTATGTAGTAAATACCATGCCCATTTCTCTATCAAGGGTATTCACCTTTATGCACATTTAATTATTGTTTAAATAGTTTTATGTATGTATTCCACATTCGTTTATCATGTAATAAATGATTATGTTGAATGATTCAGTATTTTATGATCCATGTGACACACTTATGCATGAAATGAAATGTTTAAGAAGGGTGCGCCCTGATAGTACTCCAATGAATTGGGTAAAGTATAGTATCATGATACGTCATGTGAAATGAGTTTTTACTCATGCTAATTAAATTTCAATGAGGTTTTACTCGTGCTTCATGTGCAATGAGGGTTTACTCATGCTCCATGTGCAATGAGCCTTGGCTCATGCTAATTCCATGTTAAGTGTTGTTGCCACATTTCCATGTTATGATTATCATGCTTTATCATGACTTTATGTTTATGCTTCTCTTGTTCTCTATTGATATTACTATTGTTTAACATGTATTGTATTCCTCATGTTATTTCATGATTAATCCCTTACTGGGCTTTATACCTCACCCTTTTTTATGCATGTCCTCAGGTTATCTCATTTAATGCTAAGTACGAGGGAATGTAGTGGTCATGTAAAGGAATTTTTCAATAAAGATGTTGTTTTTCATGTTTTAAGTTGTTATGTAATGATCATAACCCCCAAAGACACTAGACCTCTTGATCTTCTATGTTGTATCAAATGAAGTTTATGTAATAAATTATGTTTAATTGTGTAATAAAAGACTAATGTTGTCATATTACATGCACCTTCCTTTAATTTCACACACCGCCTAGATTTTTCGCACACATAATGACTTATCCATTTTTCATTATTCTGATCTCGAATCCTATCTTGTTCATAAAACACCATACCCGTATTTTGCGTGTTTTTCAATTTCGCGCACATCCTGGATCATTTTGCCCACCGACTTCCAATTTCGCGCAAAGCCTAGATTATTTCGCACGCTTCATGCCTTTTTTGATTTTTAGCTTTCATAACCCGAGGTACCCATTGCGTACAAAACCTCAAACCATCATTTTGCGCAAAACCAATTTTTCATGCACGAGTCTGATTTTTTCGCGCACAAGTCTGATTTTTCATGCACATTGTATAAACATCTCTGATTTTTCATGCACCACTTTCTTTTGCCAAATTTTGATGTTCTGATCTTAAAACTCTACTTGTACTCAAAATATCATGCCATCTTCAACCTTGCGTGTAATATCCTTTTCCAAACTCTTATGTCTTCATTTATTTTTAGGCTAAGAATATTGGCAAACTTTGGAGAGCAACGTCACCTTGAAATATTCTTAGGTAAGAACACTAATGTCTCTTCACTATCTTCTGTTTCTATATTTCATCACAAACTCCTCTATCATGATATATATCCTTTGATTGATATTCTTCAGCATCATCATATTATTCATGGAAATTACAGTGACTTCCCTTTCTTCCACCAGTATCACTCTTTCCAGTCAACACTAAATATGAATGGCATCATCATTTTCTCTTCCTTTCCTTCATAGAGCTTGCATCACAAGTTCTCCAAACTTATGATCTTTGTGAAATAAAATACAGCAAGGAATCATATGATACATCACCATTCTTCATTATTGTAGACAATGTATCACCTTCGATTCATGTGATTTGAACTTAGGATTAGCTCAACAATCATGTGAATTCCCATTCCTCCATTTCATCAGAGTTCTTCTTCATCTCCTTCATTTTGATCTTCATTGACAGCTATTGAAAAAAATATATAACCTTATACATAAAGTGGTCCCAACAACAACCTTAGGAGGACCTTAAATTCATGCCAATTTTTTTGGGTTTGTTCAGTCCAAAACAACATTCGTGTATTGACCATGGTCAAGAGGGTCATTGTTCCTTCATCTACAAAAACATAAAAATGATACAAATATCATTATTATATATTAAACATATTTTCAAACCATCCATTTAAGGCAGTGATGATAAATGAAATACATCATTTCATGGTGGTGGTAGTCCACACGTACACATGAGCGATGTTTTCAATTCTTATGGAGGAAGTAGTCCACTCATATGCATGTGCGACGTTTCCGTATTCCAACGGATTATAGGGTAAGAAGGTAGATAATATATTATCTATATATAATCATCATTATTTTATAAATATCATATTTATTAATTAAATAAATCTTAATAATCTTCCATGTGATGTGGTGATGAAAAACTAAATACATCACTTTGTGGAGGAGGTAATCTGTATGTATGCATGAGGGACATTTTCAATTCCCATGGGATGAAAATGGGATAAAAAGGTTATATGATCAGCATAATAATATTTTAGTATAGTAGTGATACTTATGTCATTATATTAGTATTTTTATAATTGATTACTAGGAGTTAGAAGAAGAAATAAACCTGAAAGAATTCGGTTATAACTTTACCTATTAATTAGATTTACCCCTTTGGATTGGAATTTAGGTACTTATAGAAGAGGTTTATGGTCACACTAAGGGTTTAGGAATGTGGTTTGAGATGTTTGGAGATGGATTTTGGAATAATTTTGAGAAAAAAACTAAACTCATATATACCTATGTAAAGGTTATATTAAGTCCCCATTTATAGGAAAAAATCAATGGAGTTTTCACAAATATTAAGTCCTTAAGGGTCTTTGATGTGTCATTTATTTAATACATTTTTTCACATCTATTTTTTTATTTAGGTTTTGATTATTGAAATGTTTTGATTATGAGAAACTATATTTTTTTTTGTAATTTGATATTGAATATGTTATTCATTGAATATTCTTTAAAATATAGCATTTCATCTGTTTAAGTGGTGAATTTTCCTTTAGTTTATTTTTTTTACATTTAAAAGAGAATCATTCTCTTATTTTTAATTAATTATTCAATTTTTTGAAATTAATTTTGGAATCAATTCTACCATAATTGTATGTTTTTATACTATTTTTTTGATTTATAATTCATTATTGAATTTAATGATTTTATTCAATTCTTCAAATTTAAAATGTAAGTTGAATAGATTGTTCTACTATGTTTGTAATTTTTTTGATGATAATCATGGAAATAATCATGCGTTCAGTGCACTGACAATGCTCAAAAAATTGGAAAAGGCATTGAACTACTTCACATTAACTTTGAGCTACTGTTCCAAGTATAGTATATAAATTTATCACTCCTTAAGCTCCCACATGAACAAAAATTCAAAGATTCATTTGAAAATACGGTACCCTTAATCGACCATGTCTCTAGAAAATCAACTACAAGCTTAAAATTCAAAGTTGTTGTATAAATAAAATAGAGGTGTCACACATGTGAAAATTAATAAAGGTAAGATATCACAGGAAGTAAATACCATGGGGATGCATGTGTAAAAATGGAAAAGGAATCAAGCCACCATATAAAGTAACTGGAGTGATCAAAAGTCCAAAAGGCAAGATACTACATGATGAGGCTGGAGTAAATATAAGTCAAACAATCAAGATACTACATGAAATAATACATTGATTGTAAATAGTAAATTCTTTATATGTTCCTACCAAAAAATTAAAAAAATGATCGCTTACATGTGCCTTGGTTTTGTGAGAAAATCTACCAACCAAGCCTATAATTTTGATCGATTATAAATGTTCCTAGACTTCCTATGTTGATTATTCCATGTCATAATCCCTAAAAACTATCATGCATTTAAATATCAATCATCCATGAGAGTCTATAGTTAATGAAGCTTACTGGCAGCAACAGCTGTGGAAGAGGCGAAGGAGTCAGCAGCAGAGGCGGCGGCGGAGGCAGTGGCGGTGGAGGAGGAGAAGGAGGCAGAAGTGGTAGTGAAGGAGGATCAGGAGGTGGAAACGACAATGGAGGAGCATAAGGACACGTTCGCAATAGTGATAATAGAGGAGGAGTCCACAAAGGAGGAGGAGGATGAGGACAGGTCGACGGCTGCAGCGGGGGCAGAGGAGGAGGACCGGGTGGCACAGTGTTAGCCTTCTGTGAGAGCTTGAGGGGTGTGAAAGGAAGGGGATGCAATTAGGGATCATTTATAAAATTTAGGGAAACATTTATTAGTGCCAGTAAAATGTGCTAATAAATGTATGTTTTATCAACGCTAAATTGAAAATCAGTGATAAAACATACATTTATCAGTGCTTTTTTAGTGCTGATAAATGTGGGTCTTTATCAACGCTAAAAAAGCACTGGTAAATGTATGTTTTATCAGTACTTTTGAATTAGTGCTAATAAAATATACCATTTATTCATAATAATAAAATTATAACCAATATATTTATTACATTTATAATTTTATAAATTTATAAATTTAATTTATTTATTATAATTTAATAATTTAAGTTATTATCAATTATTTATTTATTTATATATTTATTTATGTATGTGTCTATGTATAAATTACTATTCAATATATATATATATATATATATAAATTGATATATTAATTTTAATTTTAATTTCTTATGTATTTAAATGTGTGTGTGTGTGTCTGTATATATATTCATTAAAGACAAATATTTATAAATAAATATATTCAAAATGTATTCCTAAATATATATTTATCATTTAAAAAAAATATTTTTTAATTTTTGAATTATTTAAACATATTTATATTTAATTAGTTATATATAATTATAATTATATATAATATATTTAAAAATTATATAATTATATATAACTAAATATTTATATTTTTAAATATAATAAATACTTTTTTTGAAATATATTTATCATGATTTTAGTTATTTATGAGAACACAAAGCTTCGCATATATAGGAAATGAGTGAATGCAGCAAGTATAATACCATAATATATATGGTCAACATTAGGGTAAACAATGAACATATTCATGAGATGAATATGAACATCCATTTATGCATCAATTGACACATTCATTTGGAAACATAAATTTATTTATATATATATATATATATTAAGTATTTATATATATATATATATATATATTAAAAAGTATTTATATATAATGTTATAAACATATAGTATAACAAATATATAATAAATATATAACTAAAACTAATAAACATAAATAAAACATAAATATAATAAACATAATAAACATGCATTTTTTCTTTAATGTATACATATAAACATTATTTTTTAATATAATTAAAATATTTTTATATAAATTAATAATATTTTCTATTAAAAACTTTTATCAGCACTATTATTAGCACTGATAAAGTCTAATTTTTATCAGCGCTTTTTGTTAGTACTGATAAAGGGGGGCCTTTATCAGTGCTTATAGTAGCGCTCATAAAGGGTAGATTTATCAGTGCTTTTTTTAGCACAGATAAAATCCCCCCTTTAATCAGCGCTTTCTGATTAGCACTCATAAAACCTAAGCTCTTCCCTTTCCCACATTTGTGGTAGTGTACCATGCAGGAACTCAATGAAGCTCATGTTTTTAGAAAGTTCTTCACAACCAAAACTTATCGCGCATGAATGTATGCCGACATGGATAGGATTATGTGGGTATCACAAATAGAGAAAGATGTGATTATTTTGGTTATCACATGTAGAATAAAGGTTGAGATTTAGGGAAATTAAATGGATATATTATTAATGTTTGGGTTTAATGGATTTTTAAATACTAAAATATCATGAGGATTTGAAATTCAAGAAAGAAATATTTTCTTACTAAATATATGAAAACTAGATCCATGAGTATTATTGAGTATAAAAATATCATAAGAAATGATAAATGTGTATGGGAACTGACTTCTATCACTGAGAGATATTTTTTGTTGAAGCCAAAGAGATCCAGTGTTGCTGAAAATCTGTTTATCCTTGTGTGTTGAAGAATGAAGAGATAGATTGACCAGCTTGCTACTACTAAAAATTCTACAGGACAAAGAGAAGAAGATTGAGGATTCCAACCTATGATATTCTTATATTTTAAGGTATAAAGAATTTTTAGGGACTTCTTGAGATTGTCGTATATTAAGGAAGGAGATCAAATACAAACTACCTTGTAGGTACATGAACTTACACTTTTGTTGATCATGCTTCAAGGTCATACAATCCAAATATTGTATTTATGGATCTGAAATTTGGTGCTTGCGGCTAAGGATATTCCTTTTCCCAAACTTTCTATTGATAATAAAAGGAGATTTCTGTGTGCGGGGGATACTCACCACCATACACTGGGGATGTAGCCATCCATCTTAGATGTGAAACTCGTTAACAACATTTTTTGTCATGTTAGATCCATTCATTAAATAGATTTGGAGGTGAATAGGAAAAAAATTAACTGATAATAAGTCATCTAGAGTTGCAATGGAGATAGATTTTCAAGTGGTTAGTGATTGGGTTTTATGAGGGATGGGGGGTTATAAAAACATAGTGACACCAGAGGTTTCTGTTGCCACTTTAGTGGAATCCAAAATCTCTAATAGTGTAACATCATAATCCATAATTGTCGTCCTCTTCTCACTTGAAACTCACAAATCTAATAATCCCTCTCTCTCCAACCTCCCATCAATGTCCCTCCATTGATGCCCCTCCTCCCATGACCCTATGCATGACCTGCCCTCGATCCCCACCTCCCCAAACCTTTCCCCATAACCCCCCCTCAATGTTCCCCTCCTTTAAATCCCCTCGATGGTCCTCCCCAATCAATCCCCTCTGAGACCCCTCGACCCCCATCGTTATAAACCCAACTGCTCCTGATAAACACCCCTTCCTCTAAGTTCATGATCTCCCAAAAATGGTTACTCCTTTCTTCCCCCCTCATCCTCTGAGTGAAAACTCTCCATAACCTCAAAACCTCAATCAATAAAGTTTTGGTTTCAATATTATTATTTTTTTGGGAAGTTATTTGTTGAATTATTTATTAATTTTGGATTTATATGTTTTTTTTCATATTTTTTTTCAGTTTTTAATTTTATTTTTAATTTTATATATTTGAATTGAGAGGAAAAGAAATAAAATGTTGATTCTCAGAAACCATGTTACTATATTGTTTGGAGTAAGGTAGAATGACTTTATATATATTTTAATTCTTGGATCAATTTAAATAGTAATGAAATAAAAGATTTTTTTTATCAAAAAATAAACTAGCTCTACTAATTTTTAGTGAAACTTCATTACACAACAAGTGAAACTTTCAAGTTGAAATTGACATATTTTAATAAAATAATCTTAAATTTTAGTTTTAATATGAGTGGTATATTACATTAATAAATATTCTTAAAATAATTGTTGGGGGGTATCCAAACTGGTCTAATAAATATCTGTTTTTCCTCTAAAGTATATATTCCATGTAGTTTTCTATTGTGCTAGTTGTAAATGTTTTTTTTCAATTAAAATTATTGGAAACCTCATTTAGTCATCACAATATGGAGATGGGTGATTGGTGAGAAGAAAGGAAGTCACGAAGTGAATAAGATATATGGTGTGAAGATGACACAATTTTTTTTCTAAGAACTTTTTTTCATTCTTCCATCTTATATAATTTTCAACTCTATCTTCCCACCAATCACCTATAACCTCTGACTTGATAAGTTTTTTTATTACTATAATTGAAAAAAAAACCTTTTAAACTACAATGATAGAAAAATTCATGTAATATTTTAGGGTATAGACTTAAAATAAAAATATATTAATCAAACTCTTTCAGTCTTCGTATCCTAAAAGATTCCATAAATCTATATAAATAATCTTCTCTGTCATATTAAATCTCATATTTAAGAAAATTTATTTAAAATATGTGGAATTCAACTTAAAAGTTTCACCTTTTAGTATGATGTCGATGCATTATATAGTAGTGAAACAGGTATGTTTTTTTACTGAAAATCATTATTCTATTGAATAATTAATTGATTAGACCTAGTAATTCAAATATATATTAAGTTGGTCTTCCTTCCCAAGAAAACAAGGTAAAAAAGATATTGGGAATCAATATTTTATAATCAATATAAAGATGTGCATAAAAAATTTACTGTTTAATATATATTACATTTTAATATTTATTTTATAAATGGAAGACTCGTGCAGTTTGTTATAATAATTGTATTATTCTAACAAAATAATTCTTATTGATTTAGTTTGATTATTCCATTATTTAATTATTATAATATTTATATTTTATCATGTATTATAAAAAATAATATTTATTCTTAAAAATTAATTGATTTATTTTCAATAACGAGTGTAGATGGTTTTAAAGTGACCTTAGATTTCTGATTGTATTTGTTATAATATCAATGTCATTATAGATACATGAAGGAGATTCTACCCATATGGTTTGGGCAATGATAATGTAATGGTGGTTTCCATTGTTGTTACACAACAAAAATATGTTTGTAATGGATGAGTATTTGAATAAATAAATTCATATTTAGAAGCCATCGATGTGTTTATTTTGAATAAAAATAAGGAGAAGAACTACACATGGTTTGAGGAATTAAATGAAGTAAAGTTGTCTTGTAACTTGGAAGTATTTGAGGGTGCCTTGTGGTTTTGATGATGTTTTTATAAGGCATACTATGTGTTTTGAGTATATTAAAAATATGGGTTGGGATAGCGGCCCAAGTAGCCCAAATCTTGAGGTCATCCACATAGTTCTAGCCAAATCATCCCGCACGGAGTGCACAAGAGAATCATGGTGCATGCGGGGTGGTTCACACCATTGGAATGTGTGTGTGTGTGTGTGTGTGTGTTTAGGGAGATGACCCCGGTGTCATGTCCTAACGTTCATTGTTTTATTGATAGATATTAAGTGGAGGCTGGAGGAGCGAAACTTTGATGTGGTATGACCACTTAGAATGGGGTATTAAACCTCTACTCATGAGTTATGGATAAAATGTTGCATGTGTTTTAAGTGGGGTGACATCGCTCCCTTTGTATAGTGTCATCTTCAACATTCAGAGTATGATTTCCTGAATATCAGTGTGATAGATTGAACACCTAGCATGATTGACTACATGATCATAAAGAAAGCAGAAAATGTTAGAGTTTGTGTCCTAGGACCAACTGTTTGTACTTTGATTACATTTATATTCGATATATTGAATATTAATAAAATAAATTATTACTTATTGTTCATTGTTCTGCATTAATTTTTTTGTAATAATGTTGAGTATGTGTCATATTGATAAGGTCGTAGTAGTTCACCACTATGATGAGAACCTTGAAGTGCTATAAAAATATTTTTAAATAATGTTATGTGTTTGGATAACATGCTATAATGAGACATGTAAAACATAAACTATCAGATGTGAGTAGTCGTAAACAAATGATATTTCTTGTTATGAAGTTCGTACTTGCTAATCTCCAAGATGAGAGATTATGAGAACAAACTCGTCAGTAATAATTCCACATGTTTTAGTGTCATAGGATATTCCTATCTGGTAGTGCATGTAATGATTCGTAGACTTTAATATTATCATTAATGCATGTCATGACTCATGCACTTAGATTTTCTAACGAAAACCCTGATGCCATATGTTCACGGTGAGGTGTAGGGTATGTTGGGTGTGTCACAATTGACATGTCATTAATGGATAAGTCATTGAAGTATTTTTCCCTTCTATATTTATGGAAGATTATATCTTGACCCTTTGATTGGAATGAAACCGTCGCCCTAAATTCCATGGTTATGGTGTAACGACATGTTTATTTCATATAGTCAAAGAAATACATATCGATCATATAAGGTTGTGACACAGATGCACAACCTGCTTGATGAGATATTGTTATAAAGGGATTATATTACATGGTGATCATTAATATGTGGTTTTCATCATTGTGACATAAAGTTCTTTCTCTTGGGTGTCTTAACCCGTTTCCAAACTGTAATCTTGAACATCAGACAAAACCGCCTAATGCTAATGAGAAATAATCCTAGAGGGTCACACACTAAGTGTTTCTTATGATCTTGATTAAATTCTATTTGAATTTAATTAATTTAATAAATATTATTCTTAAGATCGAAAGATAATTTAATTCATGTTTTATCAATCACAAATATTTATTCATTAATTAAATATTAAAAAAATATTTGGGTGTTTAATAAATGCTAGATGAGTTCGAATAGACCAAGACCGTTTCTGGTGAAAAATATTAAATAACAATCTGGTTAAATAATATTTTTTATTGTGTAAGTTTGCATGCACCACAAAATAATAATATTATTATTATGTGTATGAGGTTTATTAAAGATTATAATATTAGTTAAGGGTCGACATGCAATAAAATAGAATTTTAACCTAAACCCTAACTCTATAAATAGAGGGCTATGTCTATGGTGTATTGCATTCAAAAATAAAAAAATAGATAATTTATGCACATAATAAATTCTCTCTTGACTCTTATATCCCTCTTAAGAATGAGAAACACAAGAGAGATTCCTTCAAGACCAAAAAATGAGCGATCAACATGAATAACACAAGACAGTCGTTTCAACATCCTAGCACCCAGAGATCGATTGCCATTACTCAGAGATCAAGAACATGTGTGGATCACCACTACACTGATTCTATCATTGGATACTCACAACACAACAATGAAAAACTGAAAGGATCTTTTCAGATGATCAACATCTATATCGAAGAAACAATCCTCAGATCAGATTTTCGTTTCTTCTGATATTAAACAAATTAATTATAAATTTGACGTGAAAGATCTTCTATTGGGGTTTTTATAAACTCAGTATTAAAATAAATTTTAATATATCTCCCACCACCACACGTTTATGATGTTCCTGGAACCAACAAGTGGTATCAAAGAGGTCACATTTTAAATTTATAATTATTTATTTTATTATTGATCTATACACAACTGTGGGTGAATGTTTTCATTTCATATTATTCATTCATTAATCCAATTTGAATTAACATGTTTTCGAAAATCATGTTGGTTTAGGGTTTCATTTTCTTAAAGGTCTAAGAACATATGAATAACAATCAGAGATGTCATCGAGGACTGCCAATTTTTTAGCCAATAAGACAAGGTTACACATCTTATAGCCAGAGTACACATCGTATACCCTAGTATGCTGCACCTATCCATGTCATGGGATATATCTCATGCCATACAATTATTACATGTGTTGTACGTCGTGTGTTGACTAGCCAAGCTGACACGATATATCGGATTACACGATGTGTATATGGAATACACTCAGTGTAGTGTGCACTGGTTAACAGTGTAAATTGTGCAATCTGCATGGTCATTATATATGATCAAACAACATGAGACTGTTAAAATGAAGCATTTATGATATACATGATGTGTATGCGGTGTACAAGACATGAAATTCATCAATTCACGTGTCTGAGATACACGTCGAGTCCTCAGTCTTGTTATCTGAACACCCGACATTAGAGATACATGATGTGTAGCTGGCATCACACGCCATGTAGTCTCTCACCTAAGTACATACAGAGTCTTTTGATGGGTTGCACATGCACATGACATTCATACCACGCATCATGTTGTTGGCATGTACACACCATGTAGTCTGGCTGAGTCAACACATCGAAACCCCAAGCATGTAACCCGGATACATGATAACCTTGGTACACAACATATGGATGGATAGTACATGTCATGTAGCCTCCCAGTTACCAGTAGAATTAAATTACATTAAATTGACAATTTCAACATTAAAACCTTATTTCTTTGATTAATACTTTCAATGTTGACAATTTAATAAGGGTTAAAAAAAATAAACGCTTAATTAATTTATTGTAATAAATCTAAAACTATTGTTTCTATCGTTTAGTTTCCATTAATTCCTTTATGATGGTTATCTTCAATAAGATTCAAATGGTCATTAATATGAAAGAGAATTAAATAAATAAATTATTATTTAATTAATTAAGGGAAACACATTTAACTTAATAAAAAATAATGAATAAGAAATGAATGTTAGTCATTTACTTGGTGTACACATTGCATGTATGATCGTTCATGAGCTAGACCAAGACCAGTGTATGTGTTGACATTAATTTAATTTAATTTATTTCATTATTTTGAAGTTATTTATTATCAAATTAAATATGATGGACCTAAATTCATCCCTCACTCCATTATTATGTAGAACCTGGGTGTCCAAGGATATTTATGTTATTCCCCTTTAACCAATCCTTTGGTTCTCCTCACCTGAATATGATTTGTAAACACTTTTCATTAATGTAATTACCTAAGGATCATTGAGGCAGTTCAAGACAAAACCATAATTAGGATAACCCAGGCGTTACACAGGTGGATTGGTATAATGCTGTAACTTATGCCAAAACTGATAACATGAGTTATTTCCCTCAGGTCATAGGTTTATTTAATGTCCTCTCATTAAATCAATCAATAGATAAAGCTCATGAATGAGTCATTTATTTATTTATTTATTTTTGTCTATGAAATTTTTTATTTTATGGATGCAAGACCACAATCCCATAAATAAATGAATTAATTTTCAAAGATGGAATTTAAATAAATGGATTATGCGTAAATATTTTATCCACCATGTTTAATTAATTAAGTAACATCCACTTAATATTAACTAGACATACAAAAGATAAAATATGATAAAATTTATGTATAATTAATTAAATTCTCTCAACCTAATATTAAGTCATCCTAAGCCTTCCATTACTTGATTGAGAATGAAACCATAGAATTAAGTGTAGTACATGACCAAAGTTGGGCACTTATATTTATCGGGGAGTTCTCATGAGAGTTTTGGGTTGTCTTAACTGAAAATTGTATTGAGTTTAATATCCAAAGTTTGTTCAATACAAATTTGGAGGCAAGTTTTGAGGAAATCAATTTAAGATTTCAGGATCTGAGAATCCAATCAATGAATCAAGGATTTTTAAGCCTACAGTTGGAAAGACCACCCACTTAATTATTTTCCTATGGTTTTCATTTCCGAAGTCTGGATCATTAAGAAAAGTAATGAGGATCCTTGCCACTAGAATTTCTTAGAAATTAGACATTCTAAGTTAAAATGTGAGGACTATTGATACTTGATAAAACAATGAGATATTTAATTAATAAAATCAATTAATTTATTATTTCTCACATAAATTTTAATCAAGAAAATTTTCTAATAATCTATTCTTTAATTTTATAATAAAATAAAAGTACCATCATCCAAATTATCCCAATGATCAATATTGAAGAAATAAAACCTCCTCACTGATAGTAACTTTCAGTAGTGGTTTAGATGCCTTCAGGTTTTGCTACGCCATGAATGGAAATCTTATGTGTTATAATCCTCAATGTCGGGTCCGTCTACTAAAGAGGCTAGTGATGAAGAGTTCCTTGTCTACAAAAAACATTTGAGCGATTCGGGTGATGTTCAATATTTAATGTTTTCGTATATGTATAGTGAACTCATGAAGTCACATGAAAACATGAATGTGTATAGCATGCTTGAGCACTATTGTGGTATTTACCAGAAGAGTGATAGACAGGAATAGTTTGAGATTTCCAATATTCTCTTTCATATAAAGTTTGGAGAGGGTTCCTAAGCTGAGTCTCATGTAGTCAATCTCATTGGCTACATTTAGCATCTAGAGGTTATAGGGTTTAAAATTCCCAAAGAACTGAGTACTGATCTCATTCTCATATCACTCTATCAGAGCTTCTACAGCTTTGTTGTAAATTTTAATATGAACAACTTTGAGAAGTATTTTCTAGATCTTATTACTCTCATTCACCAAGTATATAATGATACGAAACGTGTAAATACTTCTGTCCTTATTTTAAAAAAATGGAAAAGGGAAAGCAAAGAGTTTCAATTCCAAAGCTACTTCATGACCTTCTAAGAAGAGGAAGATCAAGGGGAAAACAAAATAACCTGATGTTTTCTGTTTTACATGTGGCAATAAGGGTCACAAGAATAAAACTTCACCCATATAAGAAGCAAGAGGAAGCTTCAGGTGAATTTTTTATCAGGTGTAATTTATATTTTTCTAAAAATTATGTATTAGATAAAACTTTTCATGTTCACATGTGTATTAAAATATAGGAACCAAGTAGATTCAGAAAGATTGAATGAGGGGAGGTAGATCTATGAGTAGTCAAGAGATATAAACTTGTTTTTGTAGCTATCGGGGACTATCAACTCATGTTGTCAACTAGAATGATCTTGGTTCTGAAATTTTTTTATTATGTGAAATCTATTGCCACCAAAATTATTTTTGTATCCAGATTTGGTAAAAATGTATTTATTTTCAAATTTGGGAATAAATTTTTCTTCTTTAATAAATATAGCATTTGTTATGGTAAGACACATTTAAATAATGGTCTTTATGTGTGGGATTACATGAATCAAGTAACGACAATTGATAACGAAGTTACTTCACATGACTCGTATCACGCCCAACTTTTACATCACTGCCTAGGTCATGTAAATGAAATACTTTTGACTAAATTACATTAAGATGGATATTTAGATTCTTTTTACTAAAACCATTTGGTGTATGTCACACATGTATACAAGGGAAAATGACCAAATACCCATTTAGTGGGAAATATGAAAGGGTTAAAGATCTTCTTGAATTAGTTCATACTGATGTGTGTAGACCATTTCTTATTGAATAAAGGGGTGGGTTATCATACTTCATAACTTTTACTAGTGATTTTAGTAGATATATATATGTATACGTAGTGAGATATAATTCGGATTCTTTTGATAATTTCATGGAATACAAGAATGAAGTTGAGAACCATCTTGATAAGAAGATTAAGAAAATCTACTCAGACCGTGGTGGATAATATCTTAATCAAGACCTAATTTATTATTTACAAGAGTTAGAGATACTATATCAACTCCCTCCTCCTTATACACCTTAGTGAAATGGTGTAATCAAAAGGATGAATTACACCTTTTTAGAAATGGTGAGATCAATGTTGAGTCATGCGAGTCTTCCACTATCATTTTGGGGATACACGTTACAAACAATAACATGCATACCAAACTGAGTGAAAACTAAATATGGTATACCATATCAATTATGGAATGGAAAGAAACCTATGTTATCTTACTTAAATGTGTGGGGTTGAAAAGCATTTTTCAAGGCCTCTTTAGGTAATAATATTGCACGCTAAGGCACAAATTGTATCTTTATAAGATATCACAAAGAAATAAAGTGATACTACCTATAAAATCCTTAAAAAAAAAGGTTTTAGTTTATAGATGTCCCTAATTTCTAGATAATTATCTTATATTTAAAAGATATAGTGGGAGTGATAAGATATTGATAAGTCCATGCTCAAGATAAACAAGAGTTGACACATGAACACATTTTGCAAATCCCTATGGAAGAAGTTGTTCTAATGACACAAGTACTGTGTAGGAGTACTATAGAGGTTTGAGAACTAGAACAATATGGTTTTCTAGACACCAATGATGGTGACTAATTATTAATTAATAATAATGATCCTCTAACCTACAATAAATTAGTGACGTAGATGTTGTTAAGTATAAAAAGTCCAGAAATTCTAAAATGGATTCCATGTATAAAATCAAAGTCAGGATTTTGGTAAATCCTCTAGTGGATGTAAAGCCCGTGGGTTATAAATGGGTATTCAATAAGAAACTAGACATGGAAGGATAGGTCAATACCTACAAGGAATGACTAGTTGAAAAAAAATTAAACAGCATCAAGGCATTGACTACGACAAAACCCTTTCACCAATTGCAATACTAAAATCCATCAGAATTCTACTTCCCATTTCGGCTTACCATGACTATGAGATTTTAAAAATTGATGTCAAATCATCCTTACTTAACGGGAAATTTCAGGAATATTTCTATATGACACAACTCCAAAGAGATTGGGACTCCAAAGTTTTTCAACAAGATATGAAAAATGAAAAGGTCCATTTATAGATTAAAGCAAACATCTAGGCCATAGAACATTTTTTTGATAAATCCATAACAAAATCTGGTTTCATAAAGAATGAGTATGAGCCTTGCATCTACAAATGGTTTAGTGGGAGTGCAATTGTTTTCTTCATATTCTATGTTAATGATGTAAAAAATATCAGTCTTATAGTATGTTAAGTCATGGTTGAATAAATTCATATTTATGAAGGACCTGGGTGAACCAACATATATTCTTAGGGATGAAGATCCATTGTGATATATCCAATAGGTTTCTCGACCTAAGTCAAAGTACATACATTGACAAGATACTGAAGAGATTCATTATGAAACAATTCAAGAGGGTATTGTTACCAACATCACATGACATTCATATTTCCATGAAAATGTGTCCTCAGACACATGGGGAAAGAAATAGAATGATAAGAATTCTATATGACTCAATTATTGGGTCATTCATATATGTTATGTTATGTATTTGGCTAGTTATCGCCTATGCATTAAGTGTGGTAGGAAGACATCAAGTTGATATAGGTGACCGTCATTGGATGAAAGTCAAGAAAATATTTAAGTATTTGAGGTGTACTAAGGATATGTTCCTAGTTTATAGAGGATATGAAGAACTAGTCATTAGAAGATATGCATATATTAGTTTAAAAACTGATCAAGATAACATTAAGTCACAAACAGGATACATTTTCACTTTTAATGGATTTTTTGTGAGATGGAAGAGCTCAAAGAAGGATTTGGTCGTATATTCTATAGTAGAGTTTGATTATATTGTGGATTCTAAGGAAGCTAAAGAAACAATATGGATGCACAACTTTTTCCAAGATCTTGACATGATACCTGATAATAAAGATCATATCACACTCTTATGTAATAATACTACAATGGTGGATCTCGTAAAAGAGCCAAAGTCACATCAATAGATGAAGTACATACTTCAAAAGTATAATCTCTTGAGGGATTTTTCTCATATAGGTGAGGTTACAATGAGAAGTATTTTGATCGAAGAAAATTCAGGGGGGGGGGGCTCTTGACTAAATAATTGACTTAGTAGAAAAATTATTATCATGTGAGATCTAGTGGACTGAAAGTTGTAGGTAGTTGATTCTAGTCCAAGTGGGAATTTGTTAGAGTTTGTGCCCTATGACCAATTGTTTGTAATTTGATTACATCTACATTTGATATATAAAATATTAATAAAACTTATTATTTCTTATTTTTCATTGTTCCACATGACTTTGATGTAATAACTTTTTAGATTATATGTCACATTGATAAGGTCATATCAGTTCCCCATTATGATGAAAACCTTGAAGTGCTATAACAATATTCTTAAATAATGTTCTACGGCTGGATAACATACTATGATGGGACATATAGTACATTGACTATCAGGTGTGAGTACTTATAAGTGGATGATGTTTGTTCTCATTAAGTTCTCACTTGATAATCTTCAACATGGAAGATTATGATAACAGACCCATTAGTAGGAATTATGCATGTTTTGGTCTTCTAAGATATTCTTATCGATGAGTGTGTATAATAGTCCTTAGACTTCAAGATTATCATTAATGCATGTCATGACTCACACAATTAGGATTTTTTAAAGAAAATCATGATGTCATATGTTTGTGATGGAGTAGAGTATATTGGGTGCATCGTGATTAACATGTCATTAATGGATAAGTTGAAGATGGATTTTTCCCTTCTATCTTTATGGAAGATATCTCAAACATTTGATTGGAATAAAACTATCACCCTAAATTTCATGGTCATTGTGTAATGATGTGTTTATTTTAAATAGTTAAAGAAAGACATATCGAGCATATTGGTTGGTGACACAAATGTACAACCTGATTGATGAGGTATTCTGATAAATGGATTATATTACATAGTGAGCATTCGTATGTGGTCATTGTCATTTTGATATTCAATTCTTTCTTTTGGGTGCCTAGACCTATTACTAGACAATAATATTGGAATTTAGGAAAGCCTGCATAATTCCAATGAGAAATAATCCTCGAGGGTCACACAATAAGTGTTTTCAATGATCTTGGTTAAATTATTTTTGAATTAAATTAATTGAAAAAATATTATTCTTAAGACCGAGAGATAATTTTATCTATGTTTTATCGATCAGAAATATTTATTAATGAATGAAATATTTAAATGAAATATTTATTTGGGTGTTCAATAAGTGCTAGATGAGTTTGAATAGACCAAGACCGTTTTTGGTGACAAATATTAATTAACAAGCTGGTTAAATAATATTTGTTAGTGCGCAAGTTAGCGCGCACCACAAAATAATAATAATAATATTATTAATATTATTATATTTCATGAAGTTTATTAAAGATTATGATATTATTTAAGGTCCAACATGAAATTAAATAATATTTTAACCTAAACCCTAGATCTATAAATAGACGATTATTTCTGTTTTGTAACACATCTAAAAATCAAAAATAGATAATTGTTAGACATAATAAATTCTCTCTTGACTCCTCTCTCCCTCTCAAGAATAAGAAATGCAAGTGAGATTCCTTCAAGACCAAAGGATGAGCGATCAACATGAATAACGTAAGGTAATTTATTTTCTATGCTAGTACCCAAAGATTGATTGGAATTACTCAAATATCAAAGGAGAACTTGTGGATCACCGCTAGAGGGATTCTATCATTGGATCCTCACAGCGCAATGAAGGAACACCTAAAGGGTCTTCGGGCGATCAACATCTACATCGAAGAAAGAATCCTCAAATCAGGTATTCATTTATTCTGATATTAAATAAACTAATTATAAATTTGATAAAAAAGATCCCCTATTGAGTTTTTGAGAAGTTTTTGAGAAGCTTCTACCTCAAGCACATGGAATTACATCTCCCATGGTCCTAAAAGGAATCCATGCACTGAATCTATTTTGTCAAAAAATTATAGACAAAAAGAAAATTATGTAAATTTTTTTGTAGTTAAAAATCCTGATAATCCTTCCAAATCACCAAAGGTAGATGTGAGAAAACGAATGAAAAAAATTTCTCCAACCTAATCCCAAAAGAGACGTGAAACAACCGAAAAATAACAAGGTTTTCAAGCTGGAAAATCTAGACAAATTTCATCACAAAGAAAAAAAAGAGGCTTGTAGGTTATTGTTGGTGTTGTTGGAGATTTGGTAATATGTCCATATATTATTGGCATGATATGTCAACTTATAAAATTTAGATAAGTCCAAGTTATAGGTTATTATAGTTGAAGTAAAATCAAAACTTGTTGAACAGAAGTTAAAGTCACGAAATTATAAAAATATTCCATTTGAAGAAAAGTTATGAGTATCTTGATATTTTTTGTGAATTTTTCAACATATATGGCCACACTTATGATTTATGCTGGTATACTTTAACCAGTGATAACACTTATACTCATGAGAAGAAGTGACCACATTGGAATATAAAACCAAGAGACGAAGACAAGTCTACCTTGTGGAGTAATCAAGTGAAGAAATCTATTAAGAGTGATACTCCCAAAAAGATAGTGAAGATGGGTAACCAGGATTTCAAAACTACAAGAAGAATATTCTTATATTGTGGTAAACAATCCATGGAAACAAAAGATAACAAAAGATATCTCAAAACCAATAATAAAGTCAATCAAAGAGACACACACAAATATTGGCATGGAGGAGAATATCCCTAATGATGAAATTTAGAGGATTCCCAAGAAGGGTATGTCAAAGAAGAAATAAATCATGTGTGTAAGGTGAAACTTGACTGGACACACTCCCAATAAGTGTATGATAGTCCTACCTAGTCAAAAAGAGTTGGAAAGTGATAAAGGGAAAGAACCATTGGTCTCTGGTGACAAATATGTTGCAAAAATGAAGTATTATACACCAAATAAGGCACTGTAAGATCCAAATAATATTTTGATCATATGTCCCGATTAGTTGGAAGAAGCAAGAAGGTTGTAAAAATAATCAATAAGTGAATCAGTTATGCTATCTCAAGAAAAGAAATATACTCCAACTAAGAATCAAGTTGTGAATGAAAATAAGACCATGTTTCCAAATGAATTACAAGTCAATAAAGTGAAGAATTATATAAGCATAAAGAAGGATAGGCATTTCAGGGCTTCAAAAAAATAAATTGGATTGAAAAAGAAATCTCAGCCCTAGTGATACAATTAAGAAGGTGATAAAGTCCACCTTATTCCCAAATCAATTGTGATTGTGTTTCAATACTGGGGATTGAAGGTGAGGTTTGAAGGAGTGTTGTGGTACATGTAAATATAGGGAGGATAACCATCATGGTGGTCTAAATTTGAATTGGTGTATATTTTCGAATTGGTGTCTTCACCAACTAGTATTAAATACCTAGAGCTTATTTTCATAATCAAGTAACCATGGTGATGAAGTTTTGAGTGCACCCCTTTAGAGGAAACAACTAAAAAAGTGAAGGAAGCTAGGGAATTATTGTATTCTTAAATTACAGAATCAAGAAAACCCCATAAAATACTAATTTTTGAAGTATGATACTCACTCTACTAAACCTTTTATGATTTGTTATTATGATAATCATTAATGGGAAGTGTTGGTCTGATAAAATGGGGAAGTAATTTACTTCTACTTGAATGTTCTAATGTGTTGATATGAATTAAATCTCATATACATTCTTTAAAATATAATTTATACAACCCTTGATAAATGATATTATGAGTTGGTTTCAAAGTGATTAGATTATGGATAGATCTTTTGTCTAAATTAATCACTCATGTTTCCCACATCAGGTTTCCCCATGTGGGCTTTGTGATGATTAATTGATGATACATTGTTAAGGATCATGTGATACCACAAAATTGTGATGGTTCTTATGCTAATATTTATTTTTGATAGTCACTTGAAACTAGTAATTTTTAACACAGGCTAACTTCCTTCTCTTATGGAATTTCAGGATATGTTGGAAAACTAAGGAGAAGGGAATACTATGTTGTGTAAAGGTTGTTTTATTCACATATGGTATCAATTTGTAAAAGTTTCAATTGGTATTTTAAAATTCCACCCCTTTCTCAAGTGGAAAATTTTATGAGTTGTAAGGAAATAATATGTTTATAAAATTTAATTGAGTGGGTCCTACCTTGAATTAATAAGTGGGAGAAGAATTTTACCACCTTTATATTTAGTGTTAACTAGGGAGATAAGAATGAAAATGATTGTTGATGTAAATTTGGAATTAAAAATAAATCCAAAGGGGAATATTGAAGTTCCCTTGGCTTATTTATTTTCAGTATCAAGGTCATTATGAAAAGGTGATGAGTTGGGATACATGAAGGAGATGTTTCCTATATGGGTTGGGTAATTTTAAAGTAAAGGTGGTTTCTATTGTTGTTGCATAACAATAATAATATGTTTGAAATTGATGAGGTTTTGAAGAAATAAATTTATATTCACAAGCCATCCATGTGTTTATTTTGAATAAAAATAAGGTAAATAACTAAACAGGGATTAAAGAATCAAATTAAGTAATTTTTCCTTGTAACTTGGAAGTATTTGAGTTTGCCTTGTGGTTTTGATGATATTTTTATAAGGTATACTAATTGGTTGAGTATATTAAAAATATGGGTCGGGCTAGCCTGAACTGACCACCTAAGCATCACAGGACAAAATCAGTCCAATATTTATGGAAAACACATGGTTATAGCCAACACATATGGCCCTTTAGATTCACAATTAAAGCATGGTGCACACAGAGCGCACACAGATCACACAAGAGGAGCATGATTCACATGGGGTGATGCACACTGTGGGGAGGTGAGTGTGAGTGTGAGTTTTCCAAGAGCTGACCTCAATGTTATGACCAAGATTGCATTGCTGTATTGATGATTATTAAGAAGATGTTGTAGGAGAAAAACTATAATGTGGTAAAACCACTTAAAAATAGAGTATGGTTCCTCTTCTCATGAGTCAAAAAATAAAATGTGGGTATATCATTTTAAGTGGGAAGACGTTGTTCCCTTTGGATAGTTTTGTCTTCAACATTCGATATAGGGTTTCCTTCATATTAATATGATTGACCACACAACTAACATGACTGACCATAAGAAGGAGAAGCAGGAAACTGTGACATGTTTTCATGCTATATTTACCACACAAACACGCCTTGACCTACCGTAAAAATGATAAACATACAGTCACTCAACCAATCATCTAAAGAGATTACCTACTACATGAATCATAGTCAAGAATAGTAGATGAATCTACCACATAAAAAAATGAAGTTTCTACATGTGCTGTGTTTTTTCATGAACAAACACTGAGTTGTTTCATGTACAAACCTCAAGTTTCTACATGAAGTTCAAATCCACAACCGATCTACTGACCACGTGAAAAAACAAACCCTATCGTATGGATGGATGTTCACATAATAGAAAAATTATAACAACCCATATTTCTAATACATTTTATTTCATGATTTTTAATATAAAGATCTATATAATATATTACCAAAAAATCAAGAGGTCAAGTTAATTTGATAAATTAGATACCTAAACCAATAACTTAATATAAAATACAAAATTATTATTTAAAAATTTATAATGTTCTCATAGTTTCCTTTGAACTCTTAATACTATATAAGATAACCTAAGGACATAAAAAAGGAAAGAGTGAGATGTAATTCCCAATAATAAAATAATTAAAGAAAAACATGATTATAAATAATACATGGGAGTCAAGAGGTGTATCATGATAACATAAATAGGTAAGAATAATACATACTCACATGGATGCATGACATAAAAAATGACATCATGATATCATAGGAATGTGGAAACAATATAAAACTTGACATCATAAGCATAAGTTGATGCTAACTGCCAAGACGTCATGACATAATGTGCTTAGACTAACCACTTGTGCACCATACATGATATCTCATAAGATAAAAACATCACCCAACACATTGAAGCACTATTAGGACACACCCTTCACATGTCTAATATTATGATTGCCACATAGATCATATAATGTAAGAGTGTATTTCATCATTTCACTCTCATGAGTAAAAAATGTTGTTTTAATACATAGAAGTCCCCAATAAATAAAGGATAATTATATCTATGTAAATACCCTTGAATGAAAATATCATTGGTTATTCACAGTATAAATATATGAAATTGAAAATAAAAGGTTAATTCTTGTAGCATAATGAGAGTATGTAAAAGTTCATAGAAGATATTAATGAGAGAGAAGGGTAGTATCTCACTAATAGGGAATCATTTTGATAGTAAGGGATGATTATGAACACATGAAGACATAACCACTTGAAAATCAAGTCCTATAACAAAGTAAGTGCTTGAATTGAAAAAAGGGAGAGAATACCTTATCTTGAGAGGTTGTATATTAAATATTAGGAGCTCTGTAGAACCTTAGAAACTCCTTGAAAGGGATCTAGAGAGGAAAAATGAGGGGCACTTCAGGCTTTAAGTATTAGGAGTTAAGGTTCATGATAAAATTAGTGGGTATTTATAACAAAATAGAGGGGATTGTTTATTAATTTTCAAACTTAGGGCTTGGACTCATGGTTAACAAAAAATATAAAACCATTGGTCTTCCCATGGTCTTTTCCCATGATATTTTACAAGGAGTGGTTTTTAATATTTTATTTGTTTAAGAACTAAACTTCTTAAAATAACATCATTAATGAAGTGAAATTTAGTCACGTTCATAAAGAATTGTTTTTAAAATCATAAAATATATTCTAAGTTTTTAAAATTAATCTTATTACTTTGAAAAACATTATTTTAATGGAAAAAATTATTTTTATTCAATAATTCCTCTATGGTATTTATTACATCACTTGTTGGGCTATTATGATACCATAACAGTGATCATATATTTATATCGTATTTAATATTTACCCAAATTCGATTGTCATATAAAATTATAAAAAATTCACTATTGGATAATTTCAACGTTCTGATTTCAAAAATAAAATTTATTTTATAAAAATAATTTTCTAAATATGTGAATTTTCTCTTATACATAAAAATTATTTTTATTGAGAAATACTAGTTTTTATATAAAACATTCTAACCCTTAAAAATTACATGGTACTTTATTAAATTTTATTATCATTCATATTTAAATAAATAGAGTTTTATAAGACTATTTCATGAAAATAAATTTTAATTCAAAATTTTGAATTTATTGTAAGAGTGTTAATTGAAATTAAATATATTTTCCAAAAAATACAATTTTAGTTTATTTATATCAAAATCTAATTTTTATCAAATTTATTATACTCAAGTGTAAATAAAATAATAATTAAAAAAGGATCAATATAACCATTATCTTATTTATAAATGTTTTTGCATATCCATACTATAGGGTCTATATACATAACCCCTTATTACTCCAATGTACGCTCTTTGGGTAAGGTGTGTAATTTTAGTACTTTCTTGAGGTGTTTTAAAAAACATAGTTTGAAAGTGATCTTTATAAGCTTGAACTTCTACTATAAATGGTTCTACTTGAGTTTCACTTATTGAATCTCTGTTTGGGATTAGTTAAGGTTGAATCCCAATGGTTTCATCTCCTTAGAAGATCTGATAAACAAGCCTCATAAGGTATGATCATACTGGTTGAGGTCATTGCTTCTTCCTTCTATGTCAGTTATATTACCAACAGTCATGATGAAAAATGTTCTTTATGATCAATAATCATATTATGGAAATATTTTATAATGGCCCAAAATGGTCTTCTGGTTCTCATGTTTCCTCCTCAAGCTTGTGGTTCCATCCCAATACTTTTCCAGGTGATTTGTCTTTGTTTTGTATAACTTTATCTCTAAGATCTAATATCTTCACTAGCTACTCCTCGTAAGAAAGATCATTCTCCAATGGAACCACCTTTGAATTTAGTATATGTGAGGGGTCGACTATGTACTTTCTAAAGAGGGATACACAAAATACATCATGTACTTAATATAGGTTATGTGAGAGCACTGGTCAATAGCCCACAACTCTATTGAGATAAAGAATCTAAAAGGGGCTAATGTATTTAGGATTAATATTTCTATTCTTCCCAAACCTCATGAATTTATTCCATGTTGATATACAAAGTAATGCCTTATAGTTTACATCAAACTTTAGGTCTCATCAATTATTGTCCACATAGCTTTTCTACTGACTTTGCATAGCTTTAATATGACGATGAATGGTTTGAACTTTTCTATCATCTCTTGGAAAAGATCATGTCTTATCAGTTTCCTCTTTCCAAATTCATCCTATAATGTTGGAATTTGACACCTCTTCCCATATAGAGCCTCATAAGGTGCCACTTTAATGCTAGAATGGAAACTATTGTTATATGAGAATTTTACTAAGGGAAATTATTGATCCCAATATCCTTATAAATCCATTGAACATGATATCAAAATATTATCTAGAGGTTGAAAGGTTCTCTCAAACTAACCATTTGTATGTGGGTGATAAGCAGTGTTGAAACTAGACTTTGTATCCAATGCTTGTTGAAGGATTATCTAGAACCCAGAGTTAAACTTTAGATCTCAAACAAATACAATTGAGAGTGGTACACCGTGTAGTCTCACCACTTATCTTATTTATATCTTGGAAAGTTGGTAAAGAGAGAAATATTCCTTAATAGTAATGAAAAGTGAAGAATCTGTCAGTCGATTGACTCCCACTCAAATGGTTTTATGGACTTTAGATTTCCTGGGGAGTCTTATGAAAAAAAATCCATGGTTATGTTTTCCCATTTCTGTACTGGTATGAAAAATGGTTGCATCATACCCTTAGAATTATGTCATTATATCTTGACTTGTTGTCATACTGAACATCAACATACAAATTCCTCAATCTGTCACTTCTTATTATCCCAACACAAGTTTTTCTTTAAATCTCTATACATATTAGGTCTCTATGAATGAATAGAGAATGATGATCTATACATATCATCCATAAGTTCCCACTTTAGTTTTATTTTTTACAGAATGCATATCTATGTTCCAAACCTTATAACTCTATCTTTATCAAAGTTTAACTCTAGAATATTCTCTACCTTTATATGTATCTCCACATAATCTTTTTGGGCCTCCTTAATCTTCTCAATAATGGATGGTTGATCAATTATTTGAACAAGGTAGGATGAAGTTAATTTTATAATTCTCATGTCTATACTTTTTATGTTCAATAATATTGGATCCTTCTCAATACACATCATAGATAGGGTTGTAGGATCATTTCTACTTAGAGAATATACCACTTTATTCACCTTCCTGGGATAGTAATGGATTGAAAAATCATAATCCTTGATCAACTCTAACCACATTTTTTGGAGAATATTGAGCTATTTTTGTGTGAATATATACTAGAGACTCTTATGATCCATAAATATGTCACACTTCTCTCAAAAGAGATAATTTTTACAAATCTTCAATGGAACGATTACTACATCCAACTCCAAATCACATGTAAGGTAGTTCTTCTCATGGATCTTTAATTGGCGGGAAGCATAGACTATAACTTTATCATTTTGAATGATTTTACAACCCAAGACTTTCTTGGATACATAACTGTAGATCACAAATCATTCCCCACTTATGGGTAGTGTGAGTACATGTGCAATTATTAGCCTCTTCTTTAACTATTTGAATCTCTCATCACATTCATCAATTCAGAAGAAAAAAATTACTCAATTCATAGTTAACCTGGTTAGCAGGTTTAAAATCGTGAGAATTTTCTCACAAATCTATGATTGTGCCCAAATAATCTAAGGAAACTATAGATATTTTGGTCTGAGTCATTCCTGAATCACCTCTATCTTTTAAGGATCTATATATACCCCTTTGTTAGTGATAATGTTCCCCAAGAATGTTACTTTCTCCATCAAAAACTCTCATTTATTACACTATGTATATAATTTCTCCTTTCTCAAAGTCTTTATCCAAGTATTCAAAAGATCCTTATGTTACTCCTTTATTTTAGAGTATATGAGAATATCATCTACAAAGACTATCACAATATATCGAGGTAATTTCTGAAGACTCTATTCATCAAATCCATAAAGATTGATGGAGCATTAGTGATTTCAAATGACATTACTATGTACTCATAGTGTCTGTATCTCGAAAAAAAAACCAGTCTTGAGGATATCCTCCTTCACCTTTACCAGATAATATCTCAACCGAATATCCAAATTTTAGAGAAGTATTGGGATCCACATAAACTAATTGAAAAAGTCATCAATCTGTGGTAGGGGATACTTTTTCTTTATCGTTATCTTGTTGAGTTCATGATAGTCGATGAAGAGATGCATTAGCCCATCCTTTTCCTTGATTAAGAGGATCATAATATGCTATAGTGAATCACTTGTGCATATAAACACTTTATTCAAATTATCTTATAGTTTTTTATTCATATCTTTAAGTTCAATAATAGTTATTCTATATGAATTCTTGGATATTTGTAAGGATCCAGGTATAAGTTCCATCCTATAAATTATGATAAAGACTAGGAAACTCTTTAGGGAACACATCAACATACTCTCTTACAATGGTCATGTCATCAAAGATGATATTTTCCTTAGTCTTAATCATTTGAGCTAAATACGCTTTCTCATAGGTAAATAATATCAATTATTGAGTTGGATCTTTCAAAGGAGACCCATACTTCTTAAACTTATATAGGATCAGAGGTTATTTCAGGATACAAAAATTGATTTCATTCTACCATAAATTTATGTTGGCTTTATATAAGGACATTAAATCCATGCCCAGAATAACATCAAATTATTCCAAAGGGAGTATCCCAAAGTTTTCTAGGAAATTAATCCCATAAATATTGATCGAGGAAGATTTATATGCATGGGATTCAATAATTTCCGATTTTTTTGTTTTCACGGATAAATTAACTTCCATTATTCGAGGTGGTTTTTGAATAGTTATAATAAACCTGCATGATATGAATGAATATGTAGAACCAAAATCAAATAGTATGTTTTTCTATTCTTGAATAAATAATTTGTGTACCTGCCACCACTTCATTGTGAGGATCCATTTTAGCAGGTACGATAATATATGCTCTTCCTTTCTCTCTTCAAGAAAATTTTGGGATTCTATTTCCCACACTTTTAACACTTGGGTGGTTAAAATTTCCTACCACTACATGATTTCTCTATTTCTCTCCTAGAATTGAACACTATTCTCCACTTCCTATCTACAATCCCATGATACCCTTGAGATTCACTAATATTCATTTTGACTTTGAGGGAATATCATACAATTTAATCATAACTATAAAAGTATTGAATCACTAAATTTTTTCATAGACTCAACTTTAACCCACTAAAAAGTAGTCAACTTTACTTTTAGGGTCAATGAAAAAGTCAGAGGTGTATCGTGAAATCCTTTTGAAGTTTTCCTTATACACCCTGATGGATTTGTTCTCTTTTTGATTAATTCAAAGGAATTAAATCTCTATTTTTAGGTGAATAATGTGATGAAAATGTTTATTAAAAATTATTTTATTGAATTCATCCCAATTCACAGCCTTGACATCTTCCATGGGATTTTTAATATTAATCAACATCCCCTACTAATAATATTCTCTCTCTAAGTGATAAAAAACTAGTATGAACTTCTCTTTCTTAGAACATTAGATGTATAAATAATATATTCTTAATGGATTTAATTAATTGGTCTATGATTAATGTGTCGGAAGATCCACTAATATCCTGATGTATTTTTTGAATAAAGTTATTGACCATAACTTTCTCTTTCTTAAGAGGAATTGTGTGTTCCACTTTATTCATGTTATTTTTCAAAACCTGAGTCAGTTGAGAAAGAACTTCCATGAAAATCTCAATGATTAATAACATTAGGTTAGGTATATCATTTGGTTAATCATTACATTGGTCATCACATTAGTTGTTGACAGAATTAATCCTTTGTCCAGCCATTAGCTAAAATAAAGAAAAAATATGGATGATAATTTTCAAAACTATTAGGTATATAAAAGGGAAACTATGAAAATAAAAGGGATAACTCATAAATAAATTATTCACCCAATTTCATGAATTTCCAGGATTTAATCTAGGTTATCTGTGGTTTATTTCCTATTATGTTCTCTAACCTAATAATGTATTCAAGTACTTTATAATGGTTCATAAAGTGCATATGAATTTACCAAATCATATCCATTGATAGAGCCAAAACAAGTGTGAATCAATGCCTCTTTTTCATGAACCAGGTACACGTTGAGTTAAAACCTAACATTCCATTTCGAGGTTATTTCCCCTAAGTATATCTGTGTTGAATCCGCATTTTCTTGTAGTATCTAGGTTGGAATTTCATTACCTGAAAACTACTTGTTCTATACTGTACTAAAATTTAGGATGTTTCCTATACTTAGACTTTTCTTTAGGGTTTTCACTAATGTATTCTAATATTAATCCCCAAAAATTACTATGCCTTACTTTGATACTAACTATAGTAACCCATATTTCCAATACATTTTATTTCATGATTTTTAACATAAAGGTACATATAATACATCCTCATAAAATTGAGAGGGCTAATGCCGTTGGGAAATTAGATACATAAATCATTAACTTAAAATAAAATACAACATCATTATTTAAAACTCCATGATGTGATCCTAGTTTTCTTTGAAAACTTAATGTTTCACAAGATAACCTGGTGACATACAAAAGGAAGGGTTGAGATATAAAGCCTTGTAAGAGAATAATCAAAGAAAAATGTGATAATAAACAATAAATATGATATTGGAAGCATATCATGCTAACATAAAGAGGTAATAATCATACATACTCACATAGAGACATTACATGAGAGAACAACATCATAGTATTATAGAAATGGGGAAACAACATAAAATATGACATAATAATCATAATTCGAGGCTAACCACCAAGTCTTCATAACATAGTGCACTTAGGCTAACCACTCGTGTACCATACATGACATCTCATAAGATAAAAATATTACCTAATTCATTTGAACACTATCAATACACACTCTATATATGTGTAACTTTATGTGTACCACATCGATCATATAACGTAAGAGTATATTTCATAATTTTAATCCTATGAGTAAGGAATGTGGGTTTAATATATGGAATTCTTCAATCAATGAAGAATAATTATATCTAGGTTAATACCCTTGAATGAAAATAGGGTTGGGTATTCAAACACAAGCGTTTGATATGGAAAATCAAAGGATAATTTTGGTAGAATAACAAGAGTACATAAAAAACTCATAGAAGAGATTAATGAGAGAGAAGGGTGGTATCTTATTAATGGGGAATTATTTAGACTGTAAGGGGTTATGATTAACACATGAGAACATAACCACTTATAAATAAAAATTCTTATAAAAATGATGTGCTTGAATTGAAAAGAGTATGAAGTGAATCCCTTACCTTGATGGGTTGATTCTTAATGCTTCGTAGGAGCTCCTTAGATCTTTAAAAACTCACCAGGAGGGATATAGAGAGGTAAAATGATAGGAACTTAATAGATCAAGGCTTTAGAGTGAAGAGTAATGGAAAAATTGGTGTTTATTTATAACAAAATATTGGATATTGTTTATTAATTTCCAATCTTTGGCCTTGGACACCTAGTTAATAAAAAATAAAAAACCATTGGCATTCCCATGGTATTTTTCAATGAGGGGTAGTTTTAAATATTTTATTAGTTTAATAACCAAAATTCTCAATATAATATCATTCATGATGTATAGGTGACTCAAGTTCATGAAGAATTGTTTTTCAAATCTTATATTATATCATAGGTTTTAAAATATTCATTATAGGTTTGTAAAATTAGTCTTATTACTTTAAAAAATGTTATTTTATTGAAAACCCCCATTTTTAGTCGAGAATTCCTATATGGAATTTATTACATCACGTTTTGGATATTATGATGCCATAATACCTACCAAATATTTATATTATATTTTATTTTTACCCAAAAATTTGACTATCATATAAAATTATGAAAAATTCACCATTGGCTAATTTTGACATGTTGATTTTAAATAAAAATACTTATTTATTGAAAAATATTAGTCATTAAATTACTAATAAATTTATGAACCTTATAAAAATCAAATGGGGCTTCATAAATTATATTATCCTTTATATTTAAATAAATATATTTTTAAAAGGTTATTTCATGAAAATGAATTTTATTTCAAATTCTTGAATTTATCGCAAACGAGTGTTTTAATTTAATTTATTTATATTTTCCAAAAAACACAATTTTGGTTTCTTTGTATCAAAATATATTTTTTATCAAATACATTATACTCAAGTGTATATAAAATAATAATGAGAAAGGGATCAATATTAACATTTTATTATTTCTATTTTTTTTACATATTCATACTTATAGGTTTTGGATACATAACCACTTATTATTTTAGTGTACACCCTATGGGTAAGGTGTGCGATGGTAGTAATTTATTTGGGTGGTTTGATGAACATAGCTTGGGTGGTGATCACCATATTCTTTAAATTATCTTATAAAGGATACTACTTTAGTTTTAGTTGTTAAATCTTAGTTTGAGCTTGGTCAAGGGAAAATCCCAATGATGCAATCTTCCTTGGGAGCTTTAATAAATGAGGCTCATAAGGTATGATCCTACTGGATGAGACCATCACTTCTTCCTTCTAAAACAATTATATTACAAACTTTTATGATGCTTAATGGTATTTATGTACAAAAATATTATTATGGATATATTTTATAATGGTCCAAAATAATTTTGAAATATAATTCATGAGTTTTATACAACTACATTACTTAATAATGAATATATTCATTCAGAATAAAATTTCATTTATATAAGTTTGGGTCATTACATAGAGATAGCACATTCTTATTTCATAGTTTACCATAAGGGTCTCTAAGAATGGTAGATGAACCTACCATGATTTGAGGTGGATAGACTGTGTTATGCAAAGAAGATTGAGATTCCAAGTGGCGAACACCTCGATGTGGATTTTTTTGTACATGTTTAATATAATCCACACCCCCTATAATCAAGTTGATCATCTCTAATGTTCCAAACAAGTTTGAAAAATAGAGATTTATGAGTAGTTTTCTGATTAAGTTAAGGAGTTCATGAAGTTTAGATTGAGTTTAAATCGAGCCTTCCACAAATGATGATGTTGTTGGTGTTATGATTCATAGAAACAAATATTATGATCATGAGATAGTGTATTGTGATTCTTTCTTAGTTATAGATGAGGTTGACTTCCATCATGCATAAGTGAACTCCATGACATAGTAGTGACCAAGTCTAGAGGCCAATCAAAACAATATGAAAGACTCTAGAATATTACTTTTAACTAAGAGAAAAATGAGAAAGAAAAGAAAAATTAAAAATCAAGTGCACCAATATCATTATATAGGAGAAAACCATTGGACGTAAAAAAAAAAGATAATTCCAATGCGATTTTGGTAGATGATTTCCTATGAGAGACAGGTGTTGTTAGCACTATAGGACTCAGTGTTGGTGTGGGAAACACCACCCATTGTAATAAACATCAAAAAAAGTGTAGAATCATTGATTAGGGAGAATAAAAAATCAATACAGTAAGTAGGTATTTGTTTTGAACCATGTAAATATACAACGTGCCTCTTTATTGCTTTACTTGAAGTGCATTCAGTTGATGAATTCTAGGTTAAACAGAAAATATATCTAGATTCACCAACCGAAAGTAGGGGTTAAATTCCAAAGGGGTTTTAGGATATTTTGGGATTTGGTAAAAATCGGAAACACCTGATTTACTCCACTCTCCCATGTGTCGGTACAAATTCAATTAGGCATTTCAAATTTCTTAAAATCAACTTACTATTCATAATTGTAAATGAATGGAAACATCATTCATATAAAGACCCAAATATCTTAAGGTGTGTGTGCATGTCTTATATATGGTACATTTGATAATTAAACTAGTACATTTGTTTTTAATTTTGGTAATTGGAATTTAATTGCAACTTTACCAAGCCTCGTCCTTTAATTAGGTTAAAAAAATTACTAAAAATAGCTTTAAAGTGAGCTGTTAAATCTTCTTCAAATTATGATCTCCCAAATGAATGGTGTAATTTTAAAAACAACTATTTCCCATAGCACATATTAAAATACCATTGTTTAAATTATCACTTACCAATAGTTTTGTATTTTGATAATACAAATCATTTTGAAAATAATTTAATTTCTTATATTATGGTCAATTGAAATCCATTATAGCATGCGTTATATAATCATTGAATTTTTTTATCTCTATTTCAAGTGAATTGTTTTTTCATATTGTTAAGCATAAAATATTTCCTATAGTAAATCATTTATTTTTATGATATAAATTGTTGTGTTATTGTTTGTATTGAATAATATTTATAATATAATAGTATTTTTTATGATGGTTTTAATCTCTCTCTCTCTCTCTCTCGATTCTAGAAATTTTGCTGAGGAAGATGTAGTACATAAATTAATTATAATATATGATGGTCATAGTTAATAACCATCATATATATTGTGACGTTATTCTATAAAATGGTTGAAAACCATTCTATATAAAGGAAAACACCATATATATATATATTTTTTGAATTTTATATCAATGTTAGAAAATTGTGATTATAGCGTTGATTAAAAACACGTGTTGGAAAATCATATGCATAATGTCAATTGAAAAAATGAGAAAATGGTGAATAACTACAACATTAATGTATAAGGTAAATAAAAAGGGATGAGAATGATAGAAAATATGAAGTCAAGAACAACCATTGGTAGAAAAGATGGCATTGATAGCCTCTTTCGGATCACTTTTAGTGTAATTTCCTAGGATTGATCACCTGAATGACACCCAGGTAGGGTCATGACATGAACTAATTAAACAAATATACATATGAAAAAGTCTTCTAACTATAATAGAGGTCCTGAAATAGTAATGGGGAGACCCTACCCTCAAAAATAAAACCCAAGGGTTATGGTGGAATCTATCAAAAATTAAGCATAACCCGTCAATATAATTGATATCCGAAAACTTGTGGACAAGTAAACAAGGATCCAAGGGGACCCCCATATTCAAGAATAAAAAGAAATAAAATAGTCAATACGATGAAGCAAAACAAAATATAGTAGCATCAGATAAAGATTCCATAATATGCATCATTATACAAATGAAACAATAGACTACTGGCCAGTACATGCTAAACAAAAAAAAACTACATCGGCCTTAGACCCAACTCATATAGTCATACTATTGAATCCTTGGCCTCCACAACATGATATACTATACCATGTGTCCAACTTTAAGTGATACATGCATTTGAGATAAAACATGAAGGTTTACCCACAAACATAGAAACTCATTCTGTGTACGTGGGTGGGGGTGAGTCCAACAACCCAATAAGAATCTCCAACACCTCAATAACATTAAGAGTTGATGTGATCAAGTGGATGTGAATGAAATACATGTAAGGAGAGTATTCATGCTCATACAACACACCCACCTAGAAATATAATCCACCATGCACATAGAATCATACAAGTTAGGTCATCGTGTGCTAACTAGGACACCATGACACCTAACATTACCTACTTTAGTCAGTGCCAGAAGGAATAAAGTCACCACACACCACAATCCCAACCCATACCCAAAGATTCTAGGTAGGGATTCATAAGTTACTTGTTCATCCCTTCTCATTAATGATGGCATAAAATAAGCACCCTAGTCAAATGTCTCATTAGTTAAGGCCACACTAAATAAATCCAAACCCTTTTCATCATAGGTAAGGGTGCTTTGAATAGTACCATGGACTATTCCCCTCGGAGAAAGAAAGTACACAATAAATAGTACCCTAGTCCATTCACCTTATGGAAGGCCACATGAAATACTACCAAATCCAATCATCCTCATTGAAGGGTTTATTATAAGTCTAGATTTATCCCCTCTTCTGTAGGGTAAGTTGTCCATCAACATCTGGTATATCTATAAGCACATCCCATCCATTTTCCTATCACTTAATATAGGTCACATCATATCATGTACTGTCATCCATCCTATACAAAACTGAGCACACATAAGAAACAACGACCAAGGCATACTACCCATCACACAAATTCACCAACTCATCCCTAGGGTGCTAGTCTCTCAGGATCAAGACCCACACATCTCATCATCTATTTTCCCTATAGGATAAAATCCCCAAACTATCTTGATCACACACACAAAATATTTTGAGTCTCTTGACATTATAATCCCACCCATATGGGAATCTTCTAGGGTCTTTCAACCTATCTCTACCCACTAAGGGGTCAATCCCACTTATCTAGACTAACCCAGTACTTTGATACCTAAAGAAAACATCAAATAACACACACTAAATCACACATAATCATGAAAAAACATGATGTATAGGTAGTCATAAACAAATATAACATTATGAAAATCATGCTTAGAAAATCGTTCATCACCCACACAGGGTCAAACAGACAAAAAAAATTAACCAAGACCTTCTGTCCCTATTTTAAAACCAAGAAATACCGCCTTTTTAAATATTTTAGAAAAGATATCACATGTCATCTTACTCATGTTAGGTCCTCAGAAAAAATCCCATCAAAACATTCTTTAAAAAACCCCACTTCCATTTTTAAATACCACTTCAAAACCAATTCTAGAAATCCTCACTTTTTATTTGAAATTTACATTTGAATCAAACCCATTTTTAAAATCACATTTTAAAAAAGAAACCATTTACTCTTTGAAATCCACTAATTCCACAAAGTAATCCATAAAGAGGGACATCGACACTCATTCAACCAAGGTTCCATAATCGAACCGTTTAATTTGTTATGTTGTCTATATTGATTATTAGGACAATGTGTGCCCATCCTAATCTATTACTGAGATAACATAATGGATGAAACATGATGAAAATAATAATGATGGTTCATGAACATAAGATTACCCAATGATTAAAAAAATCAATAAAAAGTCTACTTACCTCAACTAGTGACCCATAATTTACTCTTAGGCTCATATTAACCTCCTCTAAGTCTATAAACACATATCTAGTCAATAAATACCATCAAATTGATAAAAAAAATTAAAATGAAAATCCCAATTTGGAACAACTAATGACAAACTCACCAAGAAACCTCACGACATTGAAACTATAAATAACAGGGTGCATTCCACTACCGAAACACAACTAGACCCAACCCACACAAAATATCTAATTTAATCACCTATTATAATGACCAATTTAACCAAAATATTTTAAAGAAACTAAATAAATTCATAGGAAAAAATATCTCAAATTAAAAAATGAATAAAAGTTTGAATACCTCTTCTTAGAAGCCCCTTTACTAGGTCCACTAGAAATCCCCATCAAGCAAGAAAATTTCACTATGTTATATTGAAATAATCTCTTTAAAACCCTAACTAGTGAACTAAAATTAGAAGAAGAGAAAGGGATAAGAGAAAGGGGTAAGGGATAAACTTTACCTTGAATCCACATGACAAATATCTCTCGAATGACTCGGATTTAAGGGAGGCAAAGGGATAGAGATTCAGAGCTAAATAGGGATCTTTCCCCCTCTTCTACGCGACTGGAACCAAAGGAGCCTAAGAAGATTCCAAATATAACCCCTTCGAAATTTACTAAAAGGTCCTTAAAAAAGGAAAACAACTCATTTGTGGCATGACCATGAGGGTCGTTCTACAGTGTACCCTCTCCCAAATAGGTCACAGTGCAGTCTTGTGGATCACATTTTGACCACCCCTGGGTAGAGGGGCTAACCTCTGGCCAAATTACATCACAGAACAACCCCCACAAGTGACAACGTGACCACCCCAAAATAAAGGGGTTAATCCATTTTCCAAGAACCATCATGGAGTGACCCATATGGGTCACAACATGACTTCTTAATATTGTATAATTTCATTATCCAACACTTGATAACTCGCTCTAGGAATTATTTTGTTGAACTACCACTTCAAAAACATTCCATAAATCAGTTGAAACATGATCAAAACCCCCACTACCCTATCTAAATCTAAAAATTAAAATTTTCCCTAATTTTCACCAACCTATAATAACACAGGTCATTACAAACTTCTCATCGTAATGATCCTCATCCTCAAGAAGTCACAGTTTTCCCCCAACTATAAATCTTGACCTACCTCAGTCATCAATTCACTACCAAAATGCTATGATCCATCACTAAAATCCCAACACACTTCTGCTACGCAAATCCAAACACTAACATACATTATTCACCAAAAGATGGGCTAACCACTCACTAAAATTCCCACAACTTTATATATGGTCTTAGTCACATATATGAATTTTTTATCCAAGATGCTCATAAATTCTCTAAATGTGGGTTCCACCTCACCATATCCAATCTTATGCAACAACACCGGTTGGTCATTTTCTTATCAATTTTCCTAAAAATGGTTAGCCTCACCTATCGATGTATTTCCATATCTTTTGATTATAATGTATTAACTCCCAGAGACATTTTTTAATCCACAAAATGTCTACACTGAAGTTTGAACCTAGAACTCAATTTAATTCCATGTTTAGATAATTTACCAACCAAAATCTTTGTCATAATCTAACCACAATTATTGTCATGACTCTTATCTAAATCACTCTCAAATTTCACTGTAATGACCCCATCTTTTTAAATGATATTTGTTTCCTGAAAATGTGTGTTATATTTTATTATATACAACAAAACCATCTATTTAATAATGAATTTATATTTATAGAGTATAAAGGGAAATGTGAACATTGATATTCGACCATTATATGATTATTGGTCAAATATGATGGTTGGTCAATATTATCATTGAGAACTATACTCTTGGTATTAATCTTAACGTTATAATTAGGGGTATACTTGATAAAAATAAAATGAGAAGACTTTTTCAAAACATGGGAGGGAGGTAGCATCACTGAGGTTCACCCTTGACCAATCCCAAGATGAGATTCAAAAAGTTAAGATAGAATAAAATATCCTATGGAAGAAGTTCAAGTTAGTGGAAACTAACACTCAATCGATGTTAGCTAAGCCGCCCTATGAATATATCACCATTGCACACCCTACCCTTAGGTCGTACATGGGTGTTATAAGAAGTTAAGTGTCCTAGACTTAGTTACTTAATGAGTAATTATTTTTTATAAACAAAACTAGTATTCCATCAATTTTATTTTAAGAATATTTTTGCTTAATAAAAATATAGGTTTAATTGAGATGGAATTGGATAAATTGATTTTTCATAAAAAAAGTACTTTTTAGAAAAGATATAATTTTTTATAATAAAATAAGTTATTATTAATGATATTTATTTTAATTAAATAGTATGATAAAAATGCTCTTATTTAAATATAAATAATAAAATAATTATATTATGCCCTTGAAAATTTTTAAGGGTCAGAAATTTTACTATTCATTTCAACCCGTTATTTTTTGAATAAATAAAGATTTTTATAGTTAAAATTAAAAATTATAATATTTAGAGAATTATGTTTGATAAAATAAACATCATTTTGAAATTATAATGTTGAAATTAGGTTAGGGTGTATTTATCCGAATTTTCTAAAATACTTTATTTTTTCATAAATAGTAAAAATTCATTTTGGGTTTTTCGGTATGTTTAATGACTTAATAATTATTTCATAATAATGTAATAATTAATTAACCACAATACACAACCTAAAATGTGTTATTTTATTGATATTAAATATTTTAATATATTTTAATCAATTTCCAAACCTATAATTTACTTTTTAAAGTCTAAAATGGAAACTTTGACTTTAAAAACATTGTTTTGTGGAAACTTTACTTTTTCATGCCAAAAGAAGTAATATAATATTATTCTCAGTTATTTTGGGCTAAAATAACATAAAATGTGTCCTAAATGTCCAAAACCATGGGAAACATCATAGGCAAGCTAATGGTTTTTCTTTTTTTACAATCTAGATTTCCAAGGCCCATATTTTGAAATTATTAAACAAATCCTCCAATTTTGCTATAAATATCCACTCATTTCTCAATTTCCTTTCAATCACAATCCATCCTTCACGAATATATGGTACTTTTTCTCCCAAGGAGCCCCCCCAAGGTGTCCTCAATCCCACAAGGTACCATTCCTCAAGACCCAGGAGTAACTCTTCAAGGTAAGTGAATTATCCTTTATTTCTCTTCAATTAAAGAACTTTTTTTGTATGTGTCTCATAAATGTTTTGATTACACTCTTTTATTACCCTTTTTATCATACCTTTACTTCCAAATTATGTTTTATCAATGAGAGACCTTTGTCCCCTCTCATTTCACCCTTTTCTAAAACCACATTTTATACCCGTTATGCTGCCGAATTTACTTCTCAATATTTCTATATTCTCCTTAATAAATTCTCTTTTATTTTCTCTTTGTGAATATGTAACAAAACAACTCGGGTTACAATAAAACTTAGTACCCAACCCATTCTTTCACACACCCAAAGGGTGTTCCCAATCCCCACAGGTTGGTGGAAAGCACCTGAACATCGAAAAACAAACCAGAGGGAACAAATTCGCTCAACTTGAACAAACACGTGGCATATATATACATAGAGTAAGAAGGAAGAATATAAACTATTAAATATATGACATAACTCTAATAAAAATTTGATAACAAGACAACTATAAATATAGCCAAAATATTAAATAGACAAGTCCAACGGAAAAGGACCAAAACCAAACAGCTACTCCATGTGATAGTGTGGAAAAACTCCCACCATCTCACCACCAGCTACCCAACTCAGTTGACATGAAACCTCACCACCTCACTATGGTGCATTTCCTTTCCTTGAATTTGAAGACATAAATAGGTTTTTACACCACTAAAGAGGTGTGCAAAGTGTGAGCTAATAGGCTCAATAGGATCCCACCCAGTTATTCTATAATAGGTCTCTATATAACAATATATGTATGCTAATTTCAAATAAAACATGCCATGATAAGCAATAAAAATAGTTTTATAGAAATATGGTAAACATTTACCATTTTCACATTTTTAAGAAAAAAAAGTTATATCAATTTCAAAGCACATTTTCCATATCATCTTTCCCAAGAATAAACATGCATATCAAGGCTAAAACAACTAAGCCAAGAAATACAAAATAGAAGCACAAGTATCAACACTAAGGATCACTATAGGTTGGAATAGCAGATTACTCATACCATAATCAACAAAGTGCACAATTTGGTTTCTAGAACATAGGACTAGGAAGCGAGGAAATTCCCCATAAGTAACCCCCCCTAAAAATGTCAATATCAGTCCCATAGAACAACATGCCTAGAAAATAGAGTAAAACCCCATGAAAAAACCCCTAATAATCACAAACAATGGATTATGGTATCAAGATAAACCTTCCACCTAATTACCCAAGGTAACCCATGTGATTGTTTTCACAATTCATTCCAATTATTTGAAAACCATTTCATAAATCCATTTTAATGCTTTGAAAATACCCCTTTTTCCATTTATCAACAACTAATAAAAAATCATTTTTCCTAAAAAAATATTTTCAATACACACAACATAATAATGTAAATTACTTTTATAAATCATTTTATAAAATGGGAACAATAAGTTTCATCAACATACGCTAGAGATGGAACCACCTACCTTGAAACTTGGGCCGCACATGCCCGCAACTGGATCCACCTACAACGAAAACCCAACGACATCTACGAAGACCCTAGAATCCAATCCACACATCAAGATGGATTCAATTGAGAAAAAAAGGGTTAAGTGGAATGGATAAAACCCACATAACTCAAGAACAATCACCCAGTGCACCATGAATAACAAAGAAATGGCCTCTGGAGCGAGATCGCACAAAGGATCTGGAAGAAGACACAAAGAAACACCAAATCAGACCAAAAAATCCAATAATGAAAATCAAGGGATCCACTGAAATTAGTGGAAATGAAGAAGAAGAAATTTCACTCACTCAAAGAGATGTATCACAACTACAACGTAGATCGAATACTGAACAGATCTACTAGGAAAGAACGATGACTCTAAAAAACACTGGAGAGGAACCCTCGGTCGAGAGTAAGGGAGAAATGGCAGCCAAATGGACACCCAAATACTGAACGACACCCTAAAAATTTCTTTCTCATGGAATTACATGATGTTTAATTCCTTTTAACATCATGAAATCCACAGTGTTCAAGTACGTCGAAAAATTAGTCGCCTTGGATTAAAATTTGACCTTAAAATAACTCACGAGGTGTAATACCTCATCACATCGTGTAACCTTTCACAACATGAATCCTTTTTATAGCTTGCACCCAATGACCATTACACGGAATGTAACCTAGTTACACACTATGAAATTCTCCTACAGCTTACAAAAAAATTCAAAAATAAACTTCTAAATACTCCACAAAAAAAAAGGTAACTTTGAGATAGAGAAAAACTTACCCGATCAAGGTAACGGGATGTTACAAACTCCCCACTATAAATACTTTTCATCCTCAGGTAGTCATGTGGAAGATTTAATCCTTGGAAAAAGATAAGGTCACTTCTCCTTCATCAATGACTCTTTTTCCCATGTCCCATGATAATATGATTCATGTTTTCATAAAACTCTGACCAATAGAATTGAATTCCCATGCAATACTTTCAATTGAGAGTCAATGATCTCAAATGGTTTCTCCAAAACAAAAACATCTGGCTCTGACTCAATTTATTTCCAACTTAGAATGTGAGTTGGATTAAGATGATACTTCCTAAGATGATACATGTATAAAAAATTATGAATACCCATCAAATGAACTGGAAATGCTAACCAATAAGTAATCTGACCGAGCCGCTCAGTGACCTCAAAAGGTCCAACATATCTCAGAGCCAACTTTACCTATTTTCCAAGCCGATATTTACCCAACTGAGGAGAAACTTTCAAGAAAATCCATTCACTAAGAAAAGAATCCAAAGGATGATGTTGTTGAACCACATACGATTTTTGTCAACTCTAGGCTATAACCAGATGTCGATGTACATCCTGAATATTCGCTGACATCTCTTGGACCAAACTTGGTCCAATTAAAGATACTTCACCCACCTCATTCCAATAAAGCGGTGATTTTCATAGGCGACCATACAACTACTCAAATGGATCCATTCTGATCGATAACTGATAATTTTTATTATAAATAAACTCAACCAATCTCAGATGGCTATCCCATGATTCATTGAAATCCAAGACACATGCACAAAGCATATCCTCTAGTATCTGAATCACATGCTCTATCTAACCATCTCTTTGTGGATGGTAATCAATGCTCAAATTGACCCTAGTTCCCATCCCGTCTTGGAGACTCCTCAAGAAACTTGAGGTAAACCTAGGATCCCTATCTAAAAAAATGGAATAATGACTCCCATGTAACCTCATAATCTTCTGTACATACAACTTACCCCAATATTCAACCTTAGTGGCATCCCTGATCAGAATAAAATGAGCATACTTTGTTAACCGATCAATAACTAACCAAATAAAATTCCTTCCTTGGGGATTCCATGTTAATCAAATGAAAAAAACCATAGATACCTCATCCCATTTTAAAACCAGCACTGAAAGATGTTGAAGCAAACCAGAGGGTTTCAAGTGTTCTTCCTTAATCTTTTGGTAGGTATAACAGCGGGACACATAATCCACAATGTCACGCTTCATACCCAGCCACCATAGTTGTATTCTCACGTCATAATACATTTTTTTTAATTCCTGGATGAATTACCTATGAATATCTATGATAATTAAACAATAATAAACTCCTCACAGATGTTGGGATGATAATCCACTTTCCAAAGTGGAGCATACCATCTGAAGAGAGAGCCCAACAGAAATGGTATCCCCACCATAAATGCATTCATGAACTTTACTAAACTCATCATCCTGTTGCTAACTTTGTAAAATAGAATCTAGGAGAGATGATGATAACTGAACACTAGTCAAAACCATACTTGAAATATTCTCCTAAGCATCCAGGTACAATTAAGAAAAAACCCCATAAGGTTCTACTCTTCCTTTTATTCCAGAACAGCCTACGATGATACTTTTCTACTAAGAGAATCTACAACAACATTCCCATTTCTTAGGTTGTAGGTGATATCGAAGTCAAAAGTCTGAAGGTATTCCCCCCATCATCTCTATATGAGATTCAAGTCTTTGGGGGAAAAGATATAAATCAAACTCTTATGATCAGAAAAGACCGTGAACCTTTCCCCAAAAATATTGTGCTGCTTACATTTAAGCGGTTGCATAACAAAAAAAGCTATAAATTGAGAGTGGGGTAATTCTTCTCATGTGTCCAAAGATAACGAGATACATAAGATACCACATGATCATCTTGCATAAGCACGCATCCCAAACCAACACCAGAAGTATCACAAAACACCACGTACCCTTTACCGGGTTCATGTAATATCAGAATAGGAGATGATGTTAGAAGTCATTTTAGTTCATCGAAAGAATACTGACACTTTGAATACCATGTGAATTTTACTTCTTTCCTGGTAATAGTAGTCAAATTTGATGCCAGTTTAGATAAATCATTAACAAACCTTTGATAGTATTTAGAAAGACCAAGGAATCTCCATATCTCAAAGTCATTTTGTGGTTCTTTCCATGATAAGACAACCTTCAACTTATTAGGATTAACTAATAAGCCATGTTCAGAAATTGCGTTCCCTAATAACTTCACTTCTTGAATCCACAAACTACATTTTGAAATATTTCCATACAAATGCTGACTTCTCATAATTTCCAAAACCAACCTCAGATGGTGCTCGTACTCACGCTCAAATTTCAAGCAAACCATAATATCATCCATGAAAACTACCACAAAAGGGTTAAGATATTGATGGAATATCTGATTCATCAAAGACATAAAAATTGTAGGCGTGTTAGTTAAACCAAAATGCATCATCGGATATCCATAATGGACATACCTTATCTTGAAAGTTGTCTTTGGTATATCAAGCTCCCAAACTCTGAGATGATGATAAACCAAACAAAAATAAATATTTGAAAACCACTTTTACCCCTTTAACTAATCAAACAAATCATCCACTCGAGGTAAAGGATACTTGTTCTTGATTGTTACCCGATTAAACTTCTAATAGTCTATAAAAAACCAAAGCAAACCATCTGCCTTCTTGGAAAAGAGCCCAGGGGATGCCCAAGGTTAAATGCTAGGGAGAATGAAACCCTTTCCCAATAGGTCATATAACTAAATATTAAGATCTTTCAACTCTATTGGTTCCATATGATGAGAATGTATCGATATTGACAGCATACCTGGCACCGGGTCAGTCATAAACTCTACCTATCTCTCTGGAGGAAGACCAGAGATGGTATCTAGAAAAAATGTCTGAAAAGTACCGAACAACAATGAGAAGATCAACAACAGCAGAAATGTCATCAGTCTCAAATGCAATAGCAGACAACAAACTCCTATGCTCTGGGTGGGAAGGTCCTGTACGGCCAGACCTCAGGTCCCACACCCCCTGAAACACAAGAGATCTACCATCAACAATAAGAAACGAAACACATCAATGATAACAATCAGCCTCATCTTAATGAGTAACTAACCAATCCATACCGATGATGATGTCAAATAGAACCAGATCAAGAACAAGAAAACTGTAGACTAACTTTGTATCAATTATCGTTAACAAACAAGAAGGACACTGAAACCCCTACTCTTTCCTCTTACCAAGAGGTTTCATAAAATTCATTACAAAGGAAATAAGTTTTTTCAGAAGTTTAAGAATATTAGAAAAATGTGCAGATATAAACAAGTGGGAGGAACCAGTATCAAATAAAGCAATCTCGATAGAAGATGCAATAAATATAGTACCTCTCATTGTTGCTGGACCTACATTGAAATCCATTAGAAACTCATATAATGTGTGAAATTGCTTCACTCTTGAGGTCTGTGGATAGATCCTTTTAGTCCTTGAAGCATTTGACTCTCCCACAATAGTATTTGGAGTTGATGAACATTGATCATAACAAGGCGTAGCAATAGCCTGATAGAAGATCTATAAGGGACCAACACATCCACAATTGTTTCACGTTTTCAGGGTCATAGGATAAGAACATCTTATGTGTACGAACTTTTCACATGGATATCAAGTTAGAGGAATATTTATAGTTATAGAAGACAGTGCATAGAAGGATCATTGATGATACCCACCTCCACCACTCCTTCGATGATCATGGCACTTCCTCTTCTTCCCATGCATGCCACTAAAGCTTCCAATGGATGAAAAAACGGGTGGAAAAGACAACATTTCTTCCCTTATTCATCTCTACCATCATATCTCTATCTACAATCTTTTAATAGGTAGAAAGATTTAACATAAACACCTAATATCTGATATCTGGTCTTAAACCCTACAAGTACTCCAGAGTCTTCATTTGGTCATTAATTACCACATCCGAAGAAAAAAGGAAAAGACCAACAAACCGATTTGGTGTATGTCGACACCAAATGCTCTTCCTACTATAAAGAGAGGAACTCCAAATATTTTCCAACATTTGTGATTCTAGAAAAAACTGTTGGAAGAGTAGGGTTTTGAAACCCTTCTAATCCAAGTCCATGTGTCTGTCTACCTAGACTATAGAATCCCACCATCACTTACTGAAATCCTTGATTCTGAACGCCGCACACTTTACCTAGATATTTAAAGGTGTATCTATAAATTCTAATATTTTATTTATTGTATCCATCCATTCCTATGCCTCTTAATGTTCATTTGTCCCTTTAAAGGATGGTGGCTTCTCATTCAAGAATTCCTGTGATCGATCTCTCTCTATCCTTCAACTCTTAGATATACCTAAACAACTGGCTTATTAACTCATGGTACATTTTGATCAACAAAACAAACTATAAATACTATAGACTCTATGAGATTCTGATCTATAGGCATATTTCCTTGAGAAGCATCAGCTGCACCCACCCGAGGAACTCGTGGAAGTCGTCTCAGAGGCATACTATTACATACCAAAACAAAAGAACGATTATACAACAAAATAAATCTCAGTTCAAACTAAAAAACCCATAAGAATAAAGTGATATTTAAAACAAAACCCAACACTAGATACACATATCCCAACTTTCCATGGAAACTTGAGTATCATCACGATAAGAGTTGGCCAAGCACTTATCGCAACATACCTCTCAAGTCCTGAAAATCCTATCTCCAGTCTAACATATGTCCCAAGACAAGGACTCTTGGGGATAGATCTCCTTTGATACCACTTTGTAACAAACCAACTCAGGTTACCCTCAAACCTGGAACCTAACTCATTCTATCACACACCCAAAGGGTGTTCCCGATCCCCAAGGGCTGGTGATAATCACTCAAGCATCGAACAACAAACCATAGGGAACAAATTCACCCAACTTGAACAAACACATGGAATATATATACATAGAGAAATAAGGAACAAAAAAAACTAATAAATATAATCATTAACTATAATAAAAAAGAAGAAACAAAACAACTATAAAAGTAGCCAAAATATCTAAGAGAAAAATCCAACTACAAAGGACCAAAACCAAACAGCTACTCCATGTGATAGTGTGGATGAACTCCCACCATCTCACCACCAGTTACCCAACTCAGCTAATATAAAACCTCGCCACCTCACTACAAAGCCTTTCCTTTCCCTATATTGGAATAAATACATAGGTATGCACACCACCAAAGAGGCGTGCGGGGTGTGAGATAACAGGATCAATAGGATCCTACCCAGGTGTTCCATAACAAGTCTCTCTTTAACAATTCTTGTATGATTATTTCAAATGAAACATGGCAAGATAAGTAGTAAAAAAAATTTACATAAATATGGTAACCATTTTCCTTTTTCACAGTTCTAAAACAAAAGTAGGTATATCAATTTCAAATCTCATTTTCCATATTATCTTTCACAAGCATAAGCATGAATAACATGGCTAAAATGACTCAGCCAAGAAATACAAAACATAAGAATAATTATCAACACCATGGATCACTATAGTTCAGACTAGAAGAATACTCATACCACAATCAATAAAGTGCACAATTAGGTTCCTAGAACATAGTCCTAGAAAGAAGAGAAATACCCCATAAGTAACCCCCCCCCCCCAACAATGTCAATATCAGTCCCCTAGAACAACGGGACTAGGAAATAGAGGAAATCCATGTGAGATAACCTCATGATAATCCTAAACAATGGATGATGACATCAAGATAATTCTTTCACCTAAGTACCCAAGGTAACTCATGTGCTCGTTTTCACAATTCATTCCAATTCTTTGAATACCATTTCAAAACCATTTCACAAATCCATTTCAATGCTTTGAAAATACCCCTTTTCTTTCCAGTTATCAACAACCAGGGAAAAACCATTTTTCTTTAAAAAAATATTTTTCACACACACAAAATAATCATGCCAATTCCTTTTATAAACCAGTTTATAAAATATGAATAATAAGGTTCATAAACATAGGCTAGAGATAGAACTACCTACCTTGAAACTCGATCACACATACTTGTAATGGGATCCATCGACAACGAAAACACAAAGACATCTACGAAGGTCCTAGAATCCAATCCATATCTCAAGATATATTCAATTGAGAAAAAAGGGTCAGTGGAAAGAAGAAAACCCACATAACTCAAGAATGATCACCCACCGCACCATGACCAACAAAGAAACAACCTCCGAAATGAGATCACGCAACAGATATGGAAGAAGATGCAAAGAAACACCAAATCAGACCAACGAATCTAATAACACAACTCAAGGGTGCTACCGCGATTGATGGAAATGAAGAAGTAGAAAGATCAGTCACTAGGAGAGACATACTGCAACCGCAATAAAGATTTAATGATGAACAGATCAATCGAGAAGGAACAATGACTCCAGAAATCACCAGAGAGGAACCCTCAGTCAATAGAAAGGGAGAACCAATGGCCGAATGGACATCTAAATCTAGAATGGTGCCCTAAAAATTCCATGCTCAGTGAATGACACGACATGTAATTCCTTTACACGTCATGAAATCCACAGTGTTCAAGTATGCTGAAAAACTAGTCACCTCATATTAAAATGTGACCTTAAAATAACTCATGACATGTAATACCTCATCACATCATGTAACCTTTCATAGTGTGAATCCTTTTCATGAATTTCACCCAGCGTCCATTACACAACGTGTAACCTAGTTACATGGCATGAAATTACCTTGTAGCCTACAGAAAATCTAGAAAGAAACTTCTAAACACTCCACACTAAAAAGGGAACTTGGAGAGAGAAAAAAAATTACCTGATCAAGGTAATGGGATGTTACAGAATACCCAAACACCTTTATTTTTTGGGGGTATTCACATAGATGTAAAGATGATTTATTTGATTCAGGTATTTGCACATAAGAAACCCACACTCCCTTTTCATGGGATAAAAATGGCATAATGATCATGTCTATAATCACTTTTGAAATGTAGTTATTTTGAAAGGGGTCAGTGGAACAGAGGAAACAATGGGTTGGTGGACAGATCGATCAGAAAGGAACGGTTACTCTAAAAATCACCAGAGAGGAACCCTCAGTCAAGAAAAAGGGAGAACCGGTGGCTGAATGGACACCCAAATTCTGAATGATGATCTAAAAATTCCTTTATCATGTAATTACACGACGTGTAATTATTTTACACATCATGAAATGCATGATGTTCAAGTACGTCAAAAAATATATCGCCTCAGATTAAAATTAGACCTTAAAATAACTCATGATGTGTAATACCTCATCACACCATGTAACCTTTCACAGCATGAATCATTTTCATGGCTTGAACCTATTGACCATTACACAGCCTGAAATTCACCTGTATCTTGAATAAAATCCAAAAATAAACTTTTAAAGACTCCACACCAAAAAGAGAACTTGGAGAGAGGGAAAAACTTACCTGATCAAGGTAACAGGATGTTATAGAATACCCAAACCCCTTTATTTTTTAGAGGTATTCACCTAGATGTAAAGATGATTTATTTGATTTAGGTATTTACACATAAGAAACACACACTCCCTTTTCATGGGCTAAAAATGACATAATGATCATATCCTTAAGCATTTTTAAACATCGTGATTTTGATAAGAATCCCGATATTTATTCTCCATGGGTTATTTATGAAATGTTTGATTATGATCTATGTGTCTCACATTAATTAAGATATATAAAGTGTGCACCTTGATAATGCTTCATTTCATTGGGTAAAAAATGTAATCTCTAGAGATGAAATTTTTTATGATACCTTGGTGAATAACCTTGGTAATTTTCATTTACGACACCTTGGTGATGTTCTTATGAATGTACAAATCAAATTTTGTAGCCAAATTCCCATGTTATGATTCATGATATTTTTATTATAATATGACTTATTTTACTTTGATGATTCCTTAATGACATTTCTCGTGTTCTTATTGATATTTCTCATGATCACATGTAAATTTTTTTCCCTTACTGAGAATTATGCTCACCCATTTCCTTTGATGTATGTTCTGAGGATATGAGATGCAATAAATGTACTTAATATAAACCTATGAGAATGTATTCAAGTGTATTTATAAGAATTTTTTGAGTTTTCATGTATTATATACCTTATTTCCAAGAAACTAAACTTTAAAAGATCCTCTGTATGTACCATGTAATGAAAATTTATGGAATAAAAAAGTGGTATTCCATAGTTGGCATCAAAGTAAGGTTTGGTTATTTGTGGAAATTATGTTTTTAAAACATTAGGAAGATCCTTATAGAAAAGTTTAAATATAGGAAAACATCCTAGTATTTTGGTGAAGTATTAAGTAAGTGGTTTATAAGAAAATAAATCCATGTCTAAATACGAATAAGTGGATGTGGATTTGGAAAAAATGTATCTAAGGGTAATACCTGAAAACACCACTTTTATCTAGACTTGAATGGGAACTGGTGGACGATAAAGGGCCTTGCAGCACTCCTAGTTTGACACTCCTGAAGTATATGTTTTAAGACATATAATTTCTTTAGAATTATAATATTCTTAAAAGAAACTTGTTTCTCAATAAGTTTTTATTATTTTAGAAAATGGAAGGAAATGGGGGAAACTGTGTAAATGATGAGTGCAACGGACCATGATCTAACTACCCTATGATGGAAGACAGAATGGAAAACTTCATGAGAATGATGAATCATCTAATTCGAGTTATGAACAATAACTTGAATCAAGTCAAGAGACATGATTCACCTTGAAGGTAAAAACTTTCTGTTGATTCTTTTATGTGTCAATGACCAACTTATTTTAGTGGATCTATCAACCCATTGATTACTAAACAATGGATAAGCTCTATAGAAAAACTCTTTTCTATACTCCTCTATTCAGAGTAAGAGAATGTCTCCCTTGAAGTATACCTCTTAGAGGGAGAATATTATCAGTGGTGGAAACAGATTAAAAACATGAATCCAAGAAGGTAGATTGATGTTATGGAGTGGGAAGAGTTTATGGGAACCTTTTTCAATAAATACTTCCCCCATTCGATATGAATGAAAATAGATAATGAATTTCTAGAGCTTAAGTAGAAGGAAAATGAATCAGTGGGAAGCTATGAGATGAAATTTATAAGACTTTCTCGTTACAACTTTATCATTGTTATGGATCCTAATGGAAAGGTTGATAGATTGTTCAGTGGAATAAGACCACATCTATGGAGGAATCTAGTCAATAGATGATATGATAGTTATGAGGAGATAGTGCATAGTACTATAAAGGTTTAATTGGAGTTTGGAGAGATGCAATGGTCACATAAATCAAATGAAAAGAATAGATCTTTGGATCCAAACTTAGGGAAGAACTTTGATCATAGAAGGGGGGAAGCAAGTGAAACTTACCACATGCAATAAATGTGGGAAGAATCATTCAAGGAACTAATTTATCGAGAGTGGAAAATGTTACAAGTGTGGAATAGATGACCATATAGTTCGGAACTGTCATAGTGAGGTGAATGATCAACTTCTCAACACTAATGAAAAAGGGAAGGTGGTGTAAACTTAGCCTGAAGTCTGATTATTTAAGTGTTGATGGTTTGGGAACTTTTATAATCACTTCACAAATCAAAATATAATGGAAGGGAATCACAATCAACCTAGAATAGGCTAATAGAGAAATTTTGGGCATTTTACATCACAAAAACTGAATTAAAAGCTCCAAATAATGTGGTGGTTGGTACTCTCATTGTTCTCTCAAAGCTAGCAAGTACTTTGTTTGATTCTGGTTCTATAAATTTCTTTATTTCATCCAAGTTTTCATAGATTATATAATCAATCCCTAAACTTCTATAAGTATAGTTATCAGTCAAGACTCCCAGAAGTATTATCCAAGCATCAATTGTATATAGAAACTCTAGTATTGAATTTGGAAAGCACAATCTCATTGAAAATCTAGTAGTCATTCCAATGTTGGAATTCAACACTATACTAGGGATAGACTATATCTCAAAGTATAATGCTAAGATAAACTATAAAAGAAAGTAAATCTCAGTAATCTTGAATGGAAAATCTACAGTTATTTTCAAAGGAGAGATATCCCAATTTGAGCTTGTTTAGAAGCACCTCCCGTAGCCTTCATTATGAAGATAATCGATTAATAGGAAGAAGGAAATGAAATTATAAGAATATAAAATCTCCTCATAGTTCATGGATACATTGATGCATTTCCTAAGGAGTTACCTGGATCTCCCCCAGAAAGAGAGGTAGATTTCTCCATTGAACTCATACCTAGATTCAAAATGATATCAAAAACCCCATATAAAATGAAAAATGTGGAGCTAAATGAATTAAATAAAAAAATACAAGATCTTTTGGAGAAGGTATTCATCCCACTAAGTATGTCTCCTTGGTGATCGCCTATTATCTTTATGAATAAGGATGGATCAATGTGGTCAGACATTGATTATAGAGAACTTAATGGGATCATAGTGAAGAACAAGTACCCTCTCCCAAGGATTGATAATTTATTTGACTGGATTTATGGGGCTCAATTATTCTCCAAGATTGACCTTCGATCTGTTTATCATCAATTAAGGGTGGAGAAAGAAGATATTCTAAATCCTATCTTCCAATCATGATATGATCATTATGATTTTGTTGTTATTCCATTTGGCTTGACTAATTCTCCTATTATATTTATAGATTTGATGAATATAGTCTTTAAGGACTACCTTGATAAAGTTTTTTTAGTTATTATTGGTGATATTATGATATATTTCAAAATTCATGAGGAGCATGAGGATAATCCAAGGGCTATATTGAAAACTATTTGAAATGAAAGTCTCTTTGGAAAATTAAAAAAATGTGAATTTTTTTAGAACAAGTTTCTTTCTTGGGAAACTTTGTAACCAATGAAGGAATCTCAGTTAACCCTACAAAGACAAAGGTTGTAGAGGAGTGCCCTCATCCTGTAACAATAACTGACATTCATAGTTTCCTTGGTTTAACAAGATATTATATGAGGTTTTTAAAAAACTTTTCATGACTTTCTAATCCACTAACCAAGTTAACTCTAAAAGGGGATAAGTTCATCTGGACAAATGAGAGTGAAAAATTTTTCCAAGAACTAAATAATATATTGGTTACTGCACCTGTGATAACTCTACCCTCTATTAGAGAAGGATTTTTTACTTTTATAGATTCATCTTTGAAAGGTCTTGGGTGATTTATCATAAAAAATATCAATTTTATTGCTTATGCATCTCAACAGTTAAAGCCTCATGAGTATAATTATCCTAGGCATGACCTGGAGATAATTGTGGTTATTTTTGCTCTGAAGATATGAAGGCACTATATTTATGGGGATAGATGTGATATATACACATACCCCCAAAGTTTGAAGTATATATTCACACAAAAGGAATTGAACATGAGATAAAAGAGATGATTATAACTTCTTAAAGACTGACTATTCAATTCATTATCAACCCGGAAGATCAAAAAAATTATTTATGTATTTAGTAGGAAAGACCCTATTTTTTTGGCAATGATGAGGATTCAAGGAGATCCATTGATCAAGGATCTAGTAAGGTTGGACATGGGAATCATGAGGGAAGGGGAATCATAAATCCTATCCAAAATGATTTCTTAACCATCATTACTAGATAAGATCAAGAAATATCAAATAGAAGATCCTTTTTTACAAAATAAGATGGAGGATATGAAGAATGATAAGTTTTCTGAGTTCAATATTGATCAAGAAGGTGTACTAAAATTTCACACAAGGATATATTTTTAATCTATTCTATATATAAAGAAATAACTAATGGATGAAGCTCATTGCTCTATATTCTCTATACATCATAGAAGCATGAAAATGTATAGGGACATTTGTGATCATTATTGGTGGGAAATATGAAAAGGAATATTTTTTACTATACTACAAGGTTCTTGGTATGTCATTAGGTGAAGGCGGAGCGACAACTTTATAAAGGGGTATTGAAACCACTATCCATACCAACATAGAAGTGGAATAATATCACTATGGACTTTGTCACTGGTCTCCTAAGAATATACAAAGGAAACAATACAATATGATTTATAGTGGATCGAATCACCAAGACTACCCATTTTATAGCTATTCTGGAAGATTTCTCTATTAAACAACTTTCCAAGATATACATAAAGGAAGTGGTGAGGCTGCATGGGGTGACACTTTCTATCATTTTTTATCGTGATCCAAGTTTCAAATCTAAATTCTAGAAAGTCTTCAATATGATTTGAATATCAAATTGAACTTCAGTATGACCTATCACCCCCAAACTGATAGCCAATCTGAAAGGACTATTTGGAAACTCAAGGACATGCTGAGAACATGCTCAATGGAATTTAAGGTGGATGGGACAACAACTCCCATTAGTTGAGTTATCATACAATAATAGATTCCACTCGGGTATTCAAATGACACACTATGAAGATATATATGAGAAAAAATGTAGAAATCCTACTTGTTGGGATGAAGTTGGTGAGGAAAAGATGTTTAGGCCTGATATTGTGCAAGATATGATAGAAAAGGTTCATTCCATCCAACAACATATAAAGGTTTCTCATAGTTGGTAGAAGAGCTATGCTAACAACCGTTGAAGGGGCTTGGATTCTAATGTTGGTGATAAATTTCTCCTTCAAATATCACCATGGAAGAGAGTTATACGGTTTGGAAAGAAAGGGAATCTTAGCCCTAGGTATATTAGCCCCTATGAAATCCTTGATCACATAGGAGTAGTTTCCTATCAGCTAACAATTCAACTAAATAATTCTCAAGTTCATGATGTATTCCACGTATCTCTCTTGAGGATGTATATACTTGACCTTTCACATGTACTGAATCTGAAGGTGGTACAACTGGAACATGCCCTCTCTTATGAGGATCAACTAGTGGAGATCTTGGACTATAGAGACAAGTTTATATTCCATAATACTACCCAAATCGTCAAAGTTTTATGGAGGAATCGTAAATATAAATAAGTGACATGAGAATCAGAGGAAATAATGAGATAGAAGTACCCACACCTTTTCTCAACTCAGAGAACAAATTGAAATTTTTTAGGATGAAATTTATTAAGGGGGAATAATGTAACGACCCATAATTTTTAAATGATATTTTTTCCTAAAAATGTGTGTTATATTATATTCTACACAACAAAACCATATCTCTTTAATAATAAAGTGGTATTTATAGAGTATAAAAGGAAATGTGACCATCGGGATTTGACCGTTATATAACCATTGGAATAATATGAGCTTTATTCAATGTGATCATTGGAAACTATACTCTTCATAATAATTTTAACATTATATTTAGTGTTTATAAGTAGAAACTACAAGGGATAATTAATGCATAAAGGAGAAGCAATGACCTCAACCAATAGAGTCATGTCGTATGAAGCCCATTTTTTAGAACTTGGGAGAGAGGTAGTTTCATTGGGGTTCTCCCTTGACCAAGCCCAATAAAATCTTCAACTAGTGAATCTAGAATGAAATCTACAATTGTATAAGTTCAAGTTAGTGGCAATTACCACTCAGTCGATGTTAGTAGAGCCACCCCATGAATCTATCACCATCGCACACCTTACCCTTTGGTCATACATGGGTGTTATAAGGGGATAAGTTTCCCATACTTAGTTATTTAATGTGTTATTACTTTTTATTAATAAAATTTTTATTCCATCAATTCCGTTTTAAGAATACTTTTTCTTAATAAAAATATTGGGTTAATTGAGATGAAATTAGATAAATTGATTTTTCAGACACAAATTATACTTTTCAGAAAAGATATAAATTTTTATAATAAACTAATGTATTATGAATGATATTTATTTTAATTAAATTTTATAATTAAAACATTCTTATTCAAATATAAATTGTAAAATAATTTTATTATTCCCTTGAAAATTTTTAAGTGTCATAAATTTTACTATGCATTTCAACCCACTATTTATTTAATAAATAAGGATTTTTATAATTAAAAGTTAAAATTATCATATTTATAGAATTATTCTGATAAAATAAACATTATTTTTTTTTTAAAGGTGGGGCTAGGCCCCAAAATATTATATTAAAAGAAGATCAAAGGAGAACACCGAAGTCAACATGTAGGATAATACATCAAGTTCCCTGACCCGGTGAACCAATCTTTTTCCTTATCTTGTCAGCAATTAATCTTTCTTTCTCTCTCCATTCGTTCCATGTTTTGGCACTGATATGCCTTCGACCTCTTCCTCTCGTATAGTGGCTTTCAAGCTCCTTGGCTTGCTGTAGCAATGATTCTACATCTTCATCCGAGCTGTCAGCTTGCACCTCCTCCTTCATCTTCAAGGCCTCCTTTCCTACCCTTTTTTGACTTCTGGTTCTGACTTGTTGCCAAGTACCTTCATCATCTCCATCTTTTTGGTGACCTTTTCTTGGTTTATCTGTTTTCTGTTCTGTCTCCTGCACATCCAGTGTAGAGATAAGAGATGATTCTTTCAAGGTGTTACTCACCTTCCCCGCTGGAGTGACCGAGGTGTTTTCCACCACTTCATTAGCCGGAGTGATTGAGTAGTTTCTTCCTCCTCTGACAAACATTCTTGTGATGATAAAAAAGCTGGAAAATTGCCTTTGTATCCAACTTCTGATCCCATTGTGGCTGTTCCTCCTGGAGTTGAGGGGGATATTGGGGCTTCATCACCCACGTTTCCCTCACCTGGCAAGGATGATAGGCAGACCTCTTCTCATGAGCATGTGAGAAATTCTAATTTTCCATGTAGTGCTGCAGGTCAGTTAGAGGCTGTAATTGTTGATCCTCCTCGGAAAGAGGTGGAAACCACGACTTTGCACCCACAAAAACTGCTGGAAATTCAGCAGACACCTTCTGACTTGAGTGGGTGTTTTAAAAACTGTGAAGCTACTGCTTCACCTGGATTTTCTGATAAAATAAACATTATTTTTAAACCAACACTTCTAAATTAGTTTAGGTTGAATTTATGAGAATTTTTTAAAATACTTTATTTTTTCATGAATAGTAAAAATACAGTTTGAGTTTTTCGTTATGTTTAATGACTTAATAATTATTTCATAATGATTTAATAATTAATAGCCACAATCCACGACCTAAATTTTTTTATTTTATTAATATAAATTATTTTAATAGATTTTAGTCAATTTCTGAAGTTATAATTTACTTTCCAAACTCTAAAATGAAAACATTGACTTAAAAACATTATTTTGTGGAAAATTTAATTCTACATACCAAAAGAAGTAATATAATATGATTCTTGGTTATTGTGGGTTAAAATAACATAAAATATTCCTCCAATGTCCAAAACCATGGTCAAAAACCATGTACAAGCCAATGGGTTTTGCTTTTTCCATAACCAAGATTTCCAAGGCCTATATTTGGAAATTATTAAACAAATCCTCTAGTTTTATTATAAATACCCACCCATTTATCTAATTAATTCCACTCCCAATACATCCTATATTAATATATAGTAGTTTTTATTCCCAAGGAGTCCTCTCAAGGTGTCCTCAAGCTGACAAGATTTCATTCCTCAAGATCTAGGAGTAACTCTTTAAGATAAGAGAATTATCCTTCCTTTCTCTTCAATTCAAGAACTTATTTTTCTATGTTTATTATAAATGTTATGGTTACTCACTTTTATTACTCTTTTGATCATACCCTTACTTATAAATTATTTTTTATAAATGGGATAATCTTTTCCCCTCTCATTTTACCCTTTTTTAAATCCATGTTTTATACCTGTTATACTGCTGAATTTACTTCTCAAAACTTCTCTCTTCTCTGTAAGAAATCCGAATTTATTTTCTTTTTTTGAATACCCAAACCACGTTATTTTCTAGGTTTATTAACATATATGTAAAGATGATTTATTTTATTCAATTATTTACACATAAGAAACCCACACTCCATTTTCTTGGGATAAAAATGACATAATGATAATTTCTGTAAGCACTTTTGAAACGCCATGATTTTGATTAGAATTCCATTATATATTCTCCATGGGTTATTTATGAAATGTTTGATTATGATATATGTGGATCACATTAATTAATATATGTGAAGGTTGAACCCTAATAATTATCTAATGTATTGGGTAAATAATTTAATCTTTAGAGATGATATGTTTTACAGTACCTTGGTGAATAACCTTGGTAATTTTCATTTACAACACCTTGGTAATTAACCTTTGTGATATGCTTATGAATGTCTAAATTAAAAGTTGTAGACAAATTTCCATGTTATGATTCATGTTATTTTTATTATGATATTCCTTATTTTCCTTTTCTCACGCCTTAATGACATTCCTTATGTTATTATTGATATTCCTCATGATCAAATGTAAACTGTTTTCCCTTACTGGGCCTCATGCTCACCCATTTCCTTTGATGTATGTCCCCAGAATATGAGATTCAATAAATGTACTTAGGATGAACACATGAGGATTACTTCAAGTAGATTTAGAATAATTTTTTATGTTTTTTTGTCTAATTTACCTTATTTCCAAGAAAATAATTTTTAAAAGATCCTCAATATGTACCATGTAATGAAAAGTTATGTAATAAAAAGGTGAGATTCCATATCCACAACCTCTATAACCTAAATCATCATGAGGGTAATACATCTATAATAAATTGATTCTTCCCAACATAGGTGGAATTTATTGGATCTACCAGCCTATTAATTTTCATGGTTTCATGTTATGGAGGTGTTAGGATAAGTTTTGAGGAAGGAGAGAATGAGTTTGAGCTGAAATTTCAGATGGAAAGAAGATTAAAATGTGGAGGATTTGGTTACACCATAAGGTATCTTGTGTAAGGGTTATTCAAACTTCATGTAAGGGTCACTCAACTTTACATAGTTTACATAAGGTTAGATTTGTGGTGTGGATCTCTGGGTTGCATCGTAAGGGAGACCTAATATAAGGGAAGGCCAGTTCTGATTTACAGAAGGGTAGAGTGTGTAAGGGTAATTCACATCCTATGTAAGGATAAATATTAGGTATTGCATCATAATGGATGTATTGTGGTGTGGTGAAGTGTATGTGGAGTTTGTACTGAAGGTACCGAGGTGGATAGCAGAATCCAGTGGGTCGGAGATTTTAAAATTTTCATCATCAGGGCGACGTAACATCATTGTCTCTAGCGATCCAAGACTCGATAGAGGTTCAGTGAACTCACGTGAATATTTCTAAGCACAAAATTAAATAAATGGTTACCTTATTTGATTTTATGCATGCTTTATTTCAGGTTTTCTTCAGTGACCGTTGCATGAAGGATCTGAATTTGAACCCCTTTAGATCATCCACACACGCTTTAAGAATCCACACATACATCATTTGTCGAATTTCGAGTGCTATCATGGAGCTCTGACGATCTCTTCGACATCGTGATGATTACCTCAATCTCATTCCTTCGATCCATAAAGGTGTTCTTGGATCGTTTTCTCGGATATAACCTTTCTCTCTCTAGGACATGGGAGGAGAGAGGAGCGCTCAATCTGTTGGAAAGAATTGTACACATGAAATAAGCTCCTCATCTGCATACATAGTGGATGTCTAAAATACCTGGTTAAGGTTCCCTGGCCCCTGTATATTTAAAATCCACTAAATAAGTAATATATAAATACTTATTATGAACTAACTATGTCCTAAATATTATTTATATTTTATCACATATATATTAAATTTATTACATGATAAAACTTGAGTCATTGACTCAACTCATAATTCCTTCTAATATTAAACGAACCTTGAATATTAAAATAATATTTGTTCGTATAATATTATTCCATGTATTTTCTTAAACACTTGAAAATACTATTAATAAATAAATTCAACCAAATTATTTTATACTTGAATAATAATGAATTTATTTATTTATCAGTGATCGTTAATACTTGGACAACTCTCAGACCCCATGGTGGGTCCCACTATGTCCTATATACCTACTCATCGGAATTGGGTAGAATCTTGAATGTTCTATTGTGTGTGATTCTCTAAGTTCTTAACTCAATAGCAGTGAATAATATTCACAAAATAAGAGTGGATTCTAGCAACCCATAAAGGCCCCTAAAGAGACAAGGAATGTTCGTAACAATGACAATCACCCTACAAGCATGTATTGTGTAATATAATCTCTTTATCATATGATATCTCATAAAGCAGGATACACATCTTGTGTCATCATCCATTCTTGATTTATTATTTATTCATCTAGCTAAATGAATTTACCTTCAACTACAATGACCATGGATTTAATGAAGGCACTACCATCCTGATCAACTCTCCCTGTGATATCACTTCCTCAATTCAGAAGAAACAAATTTTGTCTTGATCATTCAACCAACACTAGTGAAAAAAACCCTTTTTCACGTCACTTTTTTTGACTTATCATGTCGGTTATAAGGCCCCATTATTAAAGGATATGTTGTAAATATGTGTTTAACATCACTTAAAAAATGGTCATTGTAAAAGAAATATCAGATTGGTTTATCGCATCGGTTATCCAATAACCGATGTGATAAACCCATTCATGTAAGTTTTCCACATCGATTATTCTATAACTGATGTGAAAAACGACATAAAAAATGGTTTTTCACATCAGTTATAGAAAAACCAATGTGAAAAACTATTTTCTCGGTAGATTTTTCACATCAGTGATAAAATAATTGACGTGATAAATAGTTTTTTACATCGGTTATTAAATAATCGGTGTGGAAAACCAATATGAAAAGGGTATTTCACATCGTTTATTCTATAACCAATTTGAAATATCATCAATAGTGGATTTATCATGTCAGTTATAAAATAACCGATGTGAAAAATATTTTTTTAAATGATCTATTTTCAACCCTCTTCTTCTCTCTACTTCCAACCAAAACAACTAACAAAGTAGTAAAAAAAGCAGCAAAATAGCTACCCAATTATAATTACAACATTCAAAATTACAATATATACTATAAACAAACTAAAATCTAACCAAATTTGTAAAATTGTTTTTTTATTTAACTTGTAAGTGTTTGATCTCTTTTTCACTATAAGGATGTGGGTTATCAAAAATATACAGATTATAAGCAAAGCATTTAATATGTATTATGAATAAAACAAATTAAATAGTAAGGAAATTATTATAAAGAAATCTAACATGTTCGAACTTCTTAATTATCTCAGTTGAAATTATTTCACACATAAATCTCAAAACATAATATTTTCATTCTTTTACACCTTATATTTTATGAAAATGATGTTTAAATGAGTTTTTCAATTAAAAATAACATTATTAAGTAATATATCCAAAATTTACTAATTATAAATAAAAATTCACCTTTGATTCTACATATTTGATCTTGGTGCGCCTTTTCTTTGTGGTTTTTTGAAATAAATTCCATCCCTTATTAGAAAATAATATGAATGAAATAAATTTAAAATTCATTATAATATAAACAATTATTAAGAAATTAAAACTTATGGTTCCAATACATTATTGAAATTTTCTCTCACTTCGCCATGTATAGATCATAACCAGTAAAGTGTCTTCTCCCTTGGACAAAAAACACCTAACATCCAATGACCACTGATATAAAAAAAATTAATTTTATTGGTTGTTATGTTAAAATATAAATAACACTTTGTGAGATATATGTTTCATACTCTTGATGATAAGGAAATATCCAACACTAAATAATTATATTCTTTTGAAATCTTTCATCAATATAAACTGTTCTTTCTTCTTCAGTCATTGTTCGCACTGCAGGTGAAATAAATTGTTGTTCCATAAATCCATATACATCTATCTTGTCATACTCCTTACAAACTGTATAAATATACCTAATAAGAAACAAATATAAGTATAAATTTTCAATAAATTAAATGTAAAAAAAGATTTATGTTGAGGATTACATGGAAAAAACTTTCATCATGTTGATGCCTAATTGATCTCCAACTACAAGCTCCATGATATAATTTTTCAAAATCCCCACAGTCATTTCACGCCCACATACATCAGCTTAAATTGGAATATCATAAAAATCCAAAAACAAATTTGAAAATGCTGACAATTTATCAAGACTATTATAATTTGTATCTGAATTCATACTACTCTATATTTATTGTTGTCTATAAAATATATATTTACCTTCATAGTATTCCTATAAAAAATAGATAAATATATAAAATTTAAAATGTTAAAACACATTTAATACCAAAATGAAATAAAAGATAAAATATACACACACCTCTATAGTAATATGTCAAATAAGTCTAGATAGACAAAATAAAAAGTGGTTGATACTTTGTCCAACTATAGTCACCTCATATATAGGTAACGGTACTTGAGTTGATCTATCTATAATATCTTGTACAGTAACCCTATGATGCTCTATATATTTCTGTTGATGATGAATGTTATCTCTAATATAAAATATCATCCCATATGCAAAAATATGATAATGAGGAACATCAATATATAACTCACAGAAACTGGGAATCTATGGAGGAGGGGTACAGGATTAGGATAAGGAGTAGAGTCTGTAGGCTAAGGTGGAGAAGAGGGGGCTGCTGGCGGAGGTGAAGGAGTGGGATTTGAAGTCTAAAAATGTCTTTGTACATCTGAAAACATGGATTGAACCAACACTCTGATCTTATCCTCCACCATCACATTAATATTATGAAATTTAGCCTCCAAATATTCTATATTTTTTATAAAAACCCTCTATTGTAGAAGCTGGAGAATGTGGAAATGCTTTTATCACTGATACACCCGCCAGGTATCCTCATAGATGACCCAAGTGTTCAGGATTTCCCAATGATGAAGATCAAATATCCTACCTACCCTCATCTACAAAGACCCCATGTGTTCTCTACTCCTCAAGAGAATCATGTATGAATTATTTGAAAAGTTATGAAATTATTAAAAATATATAAGGAATTTAATTAACTTAAATAAATAAATAAAGTAAAAAATTTACAATCCTCTTAGCTACAACCCTCAACTCTTCGATAAGATATTGTTATTTTTTCTCATCTGAGCCCTCTTCCATTTTTCATGTCTACCTGGGGGATAGAGGGGAAACCTCTCTAGAGCTTGAAGATTCAACTCCCAATTTTTAAAATTTTTCATCCACCATTTATTCTTCTAATAAAGTATACCCCCTATGATAAAGTATGAGGGTATACATTTCTATATTGGATCTCCTAATGAGATCTCCTCGATTTCTATAAATTAAGAATAAGAAATCATTAATAATATTATTAATATAAAAAAACTTCTAAAAGTTTACATTACACTTACCAAAAATGCTTCTTGTATTCTACTTTTAACAAATTGCTTCCATGTGTCTTCATCTATAAAAGGATATATATCACATGGATTATGATGTTTCCTATACATAAAAATGAAATTAGTTGTGAGGGTTGTTTTGAAATCCATCCATCACCTAGAATCCAATGATAAACATTTCCTCCTGACTCCTCCAGTGTCAATTATATCATATGTCATCTAATAAGAAGGGGAAAAACATATATTACTATAAACATTTCAAGATTAATAAAACAATAACAAACGATCTTACCAAAATGGACTCCCACAACTGAGATAGTGTCACCTTGTCAACACTTCTCCAATCATCAATCAAAATACTAACTTTCATTTTAGCCCGAACTGATATAAAAATCTTGAATTTTTTTGAATTAGGTCTTCTTGAAATATCATTATCATCAAGTTCTACCAGTACCCTCTAGTCCTGGCTACGAGCAACTGATAATTTTCATAAACATGTGCTTCCATATTTACCAACCCTTGAACTTTTCTTTGGCTTTGTGGGAGTATATGACTCTTGTAAAGAAGGATGGGGATCATCAAGGGGATCATGTGCATGTTCCTCCCTAGATTTATGAGTATGATCATCTCTATAAGAATGTGGTTGATCAGTTGGTTGAACTGTCATAATCCTACAAATCAAAGCAACAAACGATTAGTACACAAATATACAAATTAAACTATTATAATACTAATGTAAATAAAAAATGAAAAATTATGAAACACAAAAGTAAACTAAATTAAACTTAACACAATATTATTTATATTTTTTATAGTTAACTAAAATTCTAACAAAAGTAGTGATAAATTAAATTTCATGTAAATGAATGAAAACAAATCCAAAAATAGTGTAGAAATATTAAAAATGGTCCAACCAAATAAATCATTTTTTTATAAAAAAAATAGTTTTTCAATATACTCTTATAAAATATTTTTATTTTTATTTAAAATATTAGATTTAAAATAATTGTATTTCAAAAAAATCAATAAATAGATAAGTTACGTAAGGGTAAACATGGTAAACTAAAAAAACTAAACTAATAAAAAAACATTTTAACTTATTAGTTTTAATATATGTTTTAATAAAGAAAATAAAATTTACATATCTAACATTTTATGAAATTTATAAAATTAAAAGAAAAATAAACGTACTTTACCTGTAATATTAGGAATTTACTAAAGGATTGTTTTCCCAAAATCCTTCATCATGATCGTTCCTTATGGAAAAAACCACATCTACAATGTGTTCATCGTTATTATCTGTTAACCATTCCATGGAAGTAGGGTTGTCTCATAAATCAATATCTTATTTAAGTTTATCATCACCAAAATATTGTTTTTCCTTGTAAAAAATAGACCACTACATATTGGATTGATCAAGACCATAGAAAGTTTTTTTTATGTGTTTCCATTATAAAAGTTTCAGTTGTGTATTCTAATATATTTATATTAACAAGTGTCATTAAAAATTCATCATGTATGACACTATTTTTACTGATAAACCATTTGTAATTAAAAAATGGAACTTTAAATTTAATGTAATCAACCTCTCATATTTCTTTAATGACTCTATAATATGGACTTGATGCGTAATTTGGGTTTTTGACTTTAAAACTCGAAAAATGCATTGCTTCTGGAAACACCAATACACTACTATTATGAACTGCACTTTTGTTGTCCTGATCTTTCATATGAAATGTATAGTCGTTAATTTCATACTCGAACCATGTTATAAAATTTAAACTTGGACCAACCACTAACCATTTTACTATTTTTGATGCATCTGATCTACCAAGAATGGTCTCTTCAAACCATGAAAAAAAGTTTTATTATGCTCATTCAAAATCCACATATCTTTATTATTTGGATAACATTGTTTCAACACATTAAAATTCAATGTTATATATGTTTTAGTTTCATCTATGTTATTCAATATGTATAAATATACATTCTTTATCTCTTCACCTGACAAAGATTTGACTTGTAAGCTACAGATCCCCTTTCCCCCATAATTAACTCATTCATGGTGAGATGGAGTCATGCCAATGTGCTCCACTATAGGTAAGTATCTTATAAAAAACTCCACAACCTCCTCATAAATATACTTTTTAATAATGGAGGCTTTAGGTCGATATAGATTCCTAACATACCCCTTTAATGTATTCATATAACTTTCAAAAGGATACATCCAATGTAAGTATATAGATCTGTAAAGCTTTATTTCTCGAACCAAATGAACCATTAAATAGACCATTATATAAAAAAAATGGAGAAAAATACATTTCCAATTGAAAATTATATAAATTGATATGTTTTCCAAAAATTTTAAATCATTCAGATCAATCATCTTATTATAAATTGAATTGAAAAAATAACACACCTTTATAATGGTTTTTCTGACACAGATGGATAATATTCCACGCAATGAAACTGGTATAATTTGTTGCATCATGACGTGAAAATTATGATATTTCATAACGATCAACTTCAAATCCTTTAAAGGCACAAATTTTTTTACATTTTAAGAATAACCTTGTGGCACTTTAATATCATGAAGATACTGAAAAAAGCTAATCTTATCCCTCTTTGATAATATATGATAATCTGGGGGAAGAAATATTCACCTTTCATCAGGAGTGAGAGCTAACTCCAAATGTATTCCCATTGATAGAAAGTCTAATATTGCATTCAACCCATCATTAGTATTTTCTTTAATATCTAACAATGTTCTAATAAATCTATCATAGATATTCTTCTTGACATGCATGACATCATTGTTATGTTTCACCTCATGATATCTCCAATATAGTAGCTCAAAAAATATTGAACGTTTCTTTTAAATATTTCTATCATTATCAGATTTATGTGTCCTTCCAAATATTGCATCAAGGTTTTTCACCCTCTCAAAATATTGATCAATGGATAAAGGTTTTGGAGCAATATCAAATTATTGTGATCCATTAAATGCATTTTTTAATATTCTATTAGAGTAATCCATAGAAAAAAACTTTCAATGAACCATGTATACTATTTTTCTTCCATGTTGTAGTTGATAATATGAATTCCGTTGTTTGCAAATTGGACATGCTTTATTCCCCTTAACACTGTATCTAGACAAATTTCCACATGTTGGGAAGTCATTTATAGTGAAAATAATCATTGAATGCAGTTGAAAATATTATATTTTATAAAAATCATACACCCTAATAGCATCATTTCATAAGAGTTTCAAATCATCAATTAATGGTGATAAGAAAACATTAATATCATTTTCGGGTTGTTTTGCTTCAGAGATCATTAAACTCAACATGAAATATTTGCGCTTCATAAAAAATTCATGAGATAAGTTGTAAATTACCAATAAAAGAGGCCATAAACTATAGGTTCTACTCATGATTCGATGTGGATTCATCCCATCCATGCATAGTCCAAGTATGAGATTTCTAACTTTATTTATGAATATAGAAAATTGCTTATCAATTTTCTTCCACTATGGAAAATCAAATGGATATCATAATTTTCCATCACATATCCACTCATATGAATTCCATATTAACCTTTTTCATCATGTGAATTTTTATATAAATGTTTCAAACAAGGAATTATAGGAATATACCAAAATGATTTGGAAAGGGTCTCTGTACATGATAAATTAGCATGTATTTTTTATTTCAACTTATACTGTGAGGTCCCACATTTAGAACACTCTGAAAAAAAATCATATTCATTCCTATATAGTACACAGTCATTAGGGAATTCATTAATTTTTTTATACCCTAATCCCATAGGGAATAATATTTTCTTTACTTTATAATGTGAATCAGGAAAATCATTGTCTTTAGGAAGAATATCTTTCAATAATTGTAGCAAATCAGTAAAATATTTTCACTCCAACCATGTTTCTTAATTTAAGTAAATAAATCTTAACACTAATGCTAAAACCGTAAATTATGTAAAACTAGGATATAATGACTTTTCAGCATCCCCAGATAGACGCTCAATTTTTGGTTCTTTCTCAATTACATCCACTTCAATATCACGAATCATTTCTTCAATTTCATCAGAGTTATCATCTTACAAAGCATCGTCATCAATAGATCTGAAATTATACCTAGTTTCACCATGCCAAATCTAAGGGCTATAACACGGATTAAAACCCTTACAAATTAAATGATCTATGATCTCTATACTTTTCAAATTTTTCATATTTATACATTTCAGGCATGGACAAAAAACATGTCATTGTTTGGAACATTTGGTTTAGAAAATTCCAAAAAAGCATCAATACCTTCCTCATATTCATCACTTATTAAAAATGTTGTAATGCAACTTCAACTAATTATTATCTATAATAAATAAAAAATATATTTTCAAAATAATATAGTGGTGATAAAAGTGAGAATAAATTAATCAAGTCAAATCAGGTTTAAATTTATATCAAAGATTTCATAATTTGAAAGTAAAAAAACTTTGAAATTTAAAAAAAAATAAGCATATTTGAAAAGTATAATTATAAATTCTAGGAATTAATCGAATATAAGTTTAAATATAGTTGATAAATCAAAAGTTAGTTCCCTTTATAATTCTAATCCCAAATACCACTACATAATATTTATATTTAAAAAACTTCATTGATGTCAAATTACTTTTAAAACAACATGTCATGGCATTTTTTTTAAATAATTTATTTTACAAAATCAAATCATTTCACATTGTAATTTAATTAAAAACATCCTTGATATTTTACTTTAAAAAAAGGGAAATATTTAAAAATATCCATCACATTTAAAATAAAAAAACATATTTAAATAAAAGGTTTAATGAATTATTTCTTTAAATTTAATAAAAAATATTGTTTCTCTTACTAGAACATTTTAAACAACAAAAACTTCATATCATCATGAATAAAAAACAATTATTACCAATTATTGTGAATAATTTTCAAAATCCAAGTATATCTTTCTCAATGTAACAAACCATAATATTATATATTATAAAATACTAAACATAAAAAATGCAGGATTCTATGTAATAAGAAACTAAATAGATGGAGGGTAACATGATCAATAATTCACAAAATATAAATATTCTATAATACAATACTAAATAGGATGTGAACCACTAATCATAACATAGACAAATATCAGAGTGACTATAATTAATTATATAACATATGATAAGGTTTTTAGGAGAATTATGATTACTTAATGAGTTGTTATTTGGTAAATCATGGACATTCATATATAATAGTAATTATAAAAAAGGAGTGCAGATAACCTGATGATCTACTAAATATATGACGTATGAATAGTCACCATCAAGATAAAAGGAATGTGAAGTGATCAAATTTATATAACACAAGACAATCAATCATCTAATCTAGCACCCAATGAATCTTTGACATCATCCAGAGATTGAAGGAACTTGTGTGGATCATCATTATAGGGGATCTACTTTGGGTCCTAATCATGTAATTAAACTACATAGATCAAGTTAGAATGATCAACATCCTTAGTGAAGAAAGATCTAAATATTGAGACAACCTTTCTTCTTGTGCTTAAATTAATTATAAAATTGAAAATAAAATACTGAGTATATAGCACTAATTAGAAAATGACATGATCAATAATTAATTATAGTAAAAAAACATATCCATGCTTTGTCAATGAAACTATAATTAAGGAAAACTAGTTATAAGTGGTAATAAATGAGTAGTTGTAATCAAAGATCCAACTATTGGGCCACATTAACCTAGTTTGCTTTCACCCTATTAAAAAACACCTAAATGATTAAAAATGGGAATTCATAAAATAATTTGATCGTGAAATTTCTCAAGAAATCAATGTACCACAATTACTTGATCAAGATCATGCTGAAATATAAATAATACCTAATAGATATCATGACTACATACCTTCAGGCGATATGGTTGGAGATGAACATATCTCTATTCGAATGAATAATGATGATGCTGATGAAACCCAAGGGTGTATAAAGATTTTAATGCGAGAATGGACTCCATTGAATTGAAAAAACAAGGGTTAGGGATTCAGCACCAAGGAATGACTGAAACGAGTTAGGGATTCCATGTGAGAGAAATGAAGGCTCTTATCATGAGAATGAAAGACCATGAAATTATTCCATCATTAATTCATAAATTTTTAAAAGGTTTATAACATCTGTTATTTAATAACTGATTTTATAAAGATAAAAATAAAAGCTTTATAACATCAGTTATTTAATAATAAATATTATAAAGATGTATACATTGATTTTTCACCTTAGTTATTTAGTAACTGATGTGAAAAATAAGTTTTTAACATCAGTTTTAAATAACCAAAGTTAAAATCTAAAAAAATGGTTTTTAATGTTGATTATATAATAAACGATTCAAAAAACCTATGAAAATTTCTTTTCCACATTGGTTCTTATATAACCGACGTGAAAAAGAAAATTTCAAATATTTTCATGTCCAACCTAAATAACCGGCATTAAAAGGGTGATGTTAAAAATAGTTTATGTACTAGTACAATGTCATGCCACCAATGACACACCCAACACAAGCTACCTCGCCATGACTTCAATGTTATGGTTTTTCCCTTGCAACAAAGTACGCGATCAAATGATACACATTGATAATGATCTCAATTCAAGATAATAATACACATGTTTGTAGATAGAAATAGTCAATGACACCCGTAACATGTGGTGTTTCTATTGGTGGTTCTATCCTCTTGATCTCATCTCATAAAGATCACAAAGTGAGATTTCATGAGAATAAGTCTCAATGCTCATGAGCCATCATCACCTGATATTCAAATATTTCTAGTCAATGTGATGTATTTAAACCATAGGAAATATGTTTAAGATTAATTTCATAGTATATTGAGGTTCTCATTATATCTTAGTAACTATTATAACCTTTTGATAAGACCAATAATCTTTTGAAATTACCATTTAAACAGTGGATGCATAAATATCAACAATTTTATGTTAAGAATACATCATGTATAACTCACTTTATCAATGATATGGTAATCAAAAAGTACTATTCAAGTTGGGTCTAGGGAACCCACTATTACAACACTCCCACTTGCACTGGATCTAACTTGTTAACTAATCTTATTAGCTCTCACATGATAATATCATGATTCTGCTGAGTTTATGGCTTTAGATATGGTCCTGCCTTGTCTTCACTACATAGAAATTATACTATCTATGATTTCACCTCCTTGATTAAGACTTATCAGGAGATAATATCCCTGATCATATCCCTTTTTTCATTATCTAAACTTAACATCTTGTTTAGTACCTTAAAAGAATTATCATCATGATAAAACTTTTCTTACTAGGTGTGATTTCAAGAACTGGAACAAAAATACTGTGTTTTTTAATACAATGATTCTTATCTACCTAAAAATCTACAATACACTCGGTATTTGTAGATATGGATACCACTAGTTTGAATGAGATTTTCTTTCTTATTACCTTATCCTAACCACGATATTAAATCATATTGATCCAAGGAATACTAGTGTATGTCCCCTCAAAACTATTATCCTTTCTTATCCACATACCAGGTATATATATATATATATCCTTTGTACTTTCTTTTGCACAATTGGATAGTTCTGACTACATCCCATGCAGTTATCCTGGATATAACTAATATTTTCTTACCATAATTTTTTTGTTGGAAATATCATTTCTTTCACATAGCATGGAATATGTGATTAATCCATCACAGATTCGTATGAAATTCAAATTACCACATTAATCTCCTCTTATGTATCATGCATGTCTTCTTGGAGAGATTTATGCCATGTGACACTGGTAACATTTATCTCTTTAATTTTTCCAACTTATATTTTCAATACATTTTCAGTATATGTACAATTTACTAGGTCCAAGAAACTGTTAGATCTACCTCAGTAGATTCGTTCCCTAGAACTCAGGTTGTAACTTTAAGTCAATCTCTGGAGAGATAGTTTCATTATGGTCTTAACTAAATGTAAGACCAATAATTGTTTTCCATATGTTATTAAACATATTTTACATGGAAAATAGTGACACTTCCACTAACCTTTTTTAGAGACATGTAAAAAAGTCATTCTTGATGAATATTATATGATATTGTTGCTTAGTTCGCTTCTAAACTATATTTCAGTCAGTTTTACCCTTATTTTCATTATATGGTGTCACCATCCCTTTCTAGTTGCATCGTATAGATGCCTTCCAATATTGGTCGTCTTGACATCCAAATCTCAATATATTGATCATAGAAAGTAGTTATGATAAGTAAAATTCAAATGGATTTAGGAATAATGACTTGGTAGAACCAATCGAGCCTTATTAGTACCACCCATGTATAGTGTTATACCACCATAGTATTCAAGATAATAAGCCCCTATACATTGATACATGGAATCCATTATTGAATTTTAATTGATCTTTTTAATCATAGTTGATTGACATATACTGTTTTCTTGTAGGATTTATTATTCCAAATGAATAATGTTACATCGACCGTGGTGTATAAAAAACCATTACCATAGTTTTAACATTCTTACATAGTATGTGTCTATGGAACATTCTCTTTCCACGTACTCTTGTGAAGTTTTTCCCTATATCAACTATATGTGAATCTACAACATTGACAAGATCCAAGTCAATCTTGCTCCCACTCTCTCAAATAGAGATGTGAACCTTTTCATAAAAATATTTCCTAGCAATTTAATATAATTATTCTTTGATATGGATTTAAAAAATATTCAATATGAACTTTAGGATATTAACTAAGATGCATATTGTGTTTTTATTGATGCAAGTTTGATTATATTCTTAGCTAACTCTTTATATCCAAACACAATCTTCTTATGACATAATGAATTTATATCATACTATAAATCATATGATATTTATTTTTCATTATAGTTGGCATGTTGTTATGGGATAATTCCATTATTTTTTATCCATGTCTTGAAAGATAATGGAAGCATTTATAATTAATATAAGTTCCAAAATTGATACCTCTTTTACTTACATCATGACTTTCATGTGTATAAGGAAATGTGCATTTAGTAAATACTCAATGCAACATTTTGTTGATCGATTTCAACATGTAAGACTCAACAACGATCCTCCTTAGTAACATCATGGATTTGATGTGGATAAGGTAATGTGCAAATAAGAATTACTTTATGTTATATTATAATGATCGATGAATGCTTGGTCAAGATATTCTTCAACACACCAACCCAAGACAACTCGTATCTTTTGACCATTAATATATCACACTTCATTTTCTCATTACTTAAATAAAACCTAAAGGAATATTATTAAATATATTTACTATTAGCTTAAACTTGGAATCGTTCATAGTCTCAAGATGAACTAATTATGAGAGCTTTGTGACTTTCCTTTATTTTTAAAGGTTTCTTTTTACAAATCTAAGTGCAAAAGTGTGTGAATAATACCTAATGTATTTAATTCTGAAGAGACTAAAACCATACTTTTTATATCCTTGACAACTACTTAGTTTTTCTTGAAAAAGAATTATCTTATCACAACTAGGTATATAAGTCTTACATGTTATATTCATCAGGTATTTCCAATGATTCAAGATTTACTGAACTCTTGGTTGGGTATTAAACACCACAAACAACATTTATTCTAAAAATGGAATAATGTCACCTTGTTTCTAAAGTACATGTGGGATAAATGTTTTGGTAATAATCAACAAAATTTCAACTAGAATCAATAAACTTGGAAATATATAAGTTGTGTACTTCTCATTGCTAACTTAGGAACCACTCATTCTCAACCACTTGGAGAACATACCTTACTTCTTATAACATTTCAATTACTTGGTTAATATATTTCAATAAACATATGTGATAGGAATATTTTATTTAATACCCAAGAAGTATGACAAAAACATCACTTGCAATTGATGAATATATCTGAAGAAGAAGAAGAAGTGAATACTTTCTTCTTTAATTCAGTTCATAGCATTTAAGCTTCCATAAACTTATTTCATGATATCTGAAGAAAATAATCTCTTGTGTGATAACCAAACACTTTTTATTAAAGGAAGTTGTGAAGGTGCCTTCGGTGTCAAACTTTACATTAGTGTTTTTTCCTTTTATTTCAACTTGTTCACCATAAGAACTAAATACTATACTTTCTTTAAGTTCTTATTTACTTAGAGAACATTTACCTAATGGAAATAAAGTGTTTTCTTCATAATGATCATTTTATAATATCAAAAAAAAACTAGAGAAAGTGGGTGAAAATGATATAGGAATGGGATGTATTGAAAGATAGTATCTCATCTTTCAATTTACCCATAACCAGTGTAATCATTACCCATTCATATCTTGCTTCGCTTTCTCCTTGAAAGCTTCTCAGAGATGAGACAACATGTTAAATCATCCATGTCCCGATGTTGTATCCACAACGCACATCGGATGTTGATGATAACATTATGACATAACCATTATATGTGTAATACACGAGTCTCCTATAATCATTTTTCTGACTCTCACTTTCTGAGGAGACTTAACATATATTAGGGACACTGACACCTTGAATTTTCGACATCGTAGTATTTTGCGCAAACACATGTACTAATTTTGGAGAGTCATGCCAGTTTGGACATTTTCTTTGTTCAGTATTATTTTCAGTTTGTCTGTGGCATTACTTTACAATTTCTACAAAAAAAAATCTAGCAGATTTGTAATTTTATCTTGATTACTGATTATTTAAATCATTAAATGTCTCTCACTATTTTATTGAACTCCAGAAACCCTATATACTATAATTGGAATACTCTGTCACTCAAGTATTCTAGTGGAAAGGATCATTGAAATCTTTCCTTATAGTCTATAAGCTATGGCTACACCACTACTAAAAGAGTTCAAGGTAGGCATTTGACTGGCCAACCATATTAACTTGTAGCTCCTTGATCTATTAAGTGTTGTCCTAACTTCTAAAATCAAAACTTGATTTACTCAATTCTTATCTCTAAATATGAAACAAGATAGATATGGCTACTCCTTTGCTGCCTTCGTTTCTTAAGTCAATCCATTGCTCTCATAAGTACTCCCTGGTAGAAGGAGGCATCCTCAACTATGGTTGACGAACACCCCGTACACCTTGTTTTGTTCAAATTCAAATGATGGAAGGCGTTTTAGACTTAATATTTCTATGATATTTTTTAATATTTTTGAAGAATGGAATATTTTTCTATTAATGTTGACGTGCTCACAACTAAACATCCATTTAATAGAATACATTCATCGTGTATTTATTCATTTTTTATTTATTTTTTATGTGTTATCGTAATAAAAAAACTCACATGTATAAAATAATAAACAATGCAAAAAGGATATAATTCCCCATATGGTCTGTAGAATATATTTTTGGTTGATCAATTCTAAAATTAATGGATCAACCATGACCTAGGGATATCATACTTGATTCGAGTCCTGAATCGTATCACAACTCTCCCCCAGTCTAGCATTTCCACTTCTCGTCTGGGGTTCTGCCTCATCTTGGTGGGGTCTGTGCCTTACAAAATCATCGTCGAATGTACAAGTATACTCACACACGGGCAAGAGGGTCTAGGGAAGTGCAAAATACAATAGATAAATTGGATGCGTGGGCCCTTATACATATTGAATGAAAAGAAGACAATGTGCATGCCTTCATTTAATTAACTACTTATTACAAACATCAGAGAAAATAAATAATTATCCATAGATACATAAGTTCAGTTGATTGCTTAAGACTAGTGAATATGAAAAGTAAATGCATGATAAAATTAAATTGTAATAAATTTAAAGTTGAGGGGTTAAATATAAATTAAATGAATTATACAAATCAAATTATTTATTTTCTTTGGTCCAACGATTAATTTAATTTCTATTCCAAAAATTAAATTAATCATTTAATTTAATTTAGTAATTATATTAAATTAATTATTTCAAATAATAAAACCATTATTAATTTTTAAAGCAAATAAATTAATAAATTAATTTTTGGTTGCATTTAAAATTTCTGGGACCCAGAAAACCCGCTCATGACCATTACGGGTAGGGCCTAAACGGGAAGGCCCATTTTAGGCCTAGAAGACCCTATGCAGGGGGTGTTATGTGCCAAGAAGGCCTGCCCTAACCTGTTTTGGGTTGGGATCACCTGTCTTGCCCCATTGTGGGGTGGATCGGGTCCAACAGATCCCGTTTTGGACGTGGGTCGCACGATCTGTGTTTTTTTTTTTTTTGGAATCGCTGGTTGTGGGTCAGCTAAACGTTGTAGGCATCGAAGGGGAGTCTTATGGTCAGATATGGCATGGTGGTCACCGATGGTGGCGAGGTTGGTGGCGGTCACTGGAGTGTCGGCCAGGGCGGTCCTACTGCAGCCTTCGGCGAGTGGTCCGACAAGAGGGAACCGTGATTGTCGGTGGTTTGAGGGAGGCGGCCGACTGGGTACCAGTGAGGTGCTACACTAGGAAACGTGTACCATGGTGGCTAGCCAGGTTCACACACAATGAATACTGTGCTGGCAGCGGGGAACGTGACGGTGGTCGCGGCGGTCGTCTGTGCTCGATGACCGACGGGAAAGGGTGCTCGTTGAATGGGAGTTGGCCAGACCGACATATCATCGTGCGGGCCGGAGGTGATGGCGGGTGGAGGTAGAACCTAGGGGAGTGGTGACGGCCGAGAAGGAGAAGCGGGTTGGGGTCAATGGTGCTACTTCTGGGTGGCCGGTGGAGGGAGGGGATGTGGGTTGACTTCCTTTGGAATCCAGTCAAACTACCCTTTTTTTATTCTAAAAGCCCTTTTTTTATTCTAAAAGCCTAAATATAGGATTTTGAGAGGCAAAATGGGGGGGGGTTATTGGGTTTAGGGTAAATATATTTAGGGATATGGGGTTGTTGAGCCCCACATGAAGTGGGGCTCAACACTTCGGGTGCCACCTTTTTTTTTTGTTTTTTTTCCTTTTTTTTTGTTTTCTGGTTTATTTTTGTTTATTTTTCATTTTTTTTGGTTTTCTAGTTTTGTTTTGTTTTGTTTTTTGGTTTTGTTTTTTTTGCACCCCTCCCTTTTATTGTTTTTTTTTGTTTTGTTTTTTTTTGCACCTCAACCCTTTTTAATAAATAATTTCAAAATAAATAAATAAAATTTTAAAAATAAACTTATAAATATGTATTTAAAAATGTTAAATTAATTATTATTATATTTATAAATATATTTATAATTATATAATTATAAAATTATATTTATATAGTTATAAACCTTATTTAATTATTTAATAAAATAATGAAATAAACCTTATATATAATTATTTATATAAATTTATAAATTTATATATAATTTTGTAAATGAAAAATATATATTAAATTAAAAATATATGGTTTATTTATATTTATATAGTTATATTATATAAAATATAAGGGTTTTTTTTTCTGATTTGTGTGTTTTATTTATATATTTACAAATAAATATTATAAATATTATTATTATAAATAGTTATATATATGTGTGTGTATAAATATAATTGTGTATATATATAATTAAAAATAAATATTTATAAATATAAATCTATTTATATATATTTTTTAAATAAAAAATAGATTTGTAATTATATAATTATAAACTAATCTTTATAAATAAATATTTATAATTATATAAATATGAATATATTTATAAATATATAATTATGAAAATATTGTTACATATATATTTAAAATTTATTTATAAATATATTTAATATTCATATATAATTATATATATATATATATATGTATAATTATATTTATAATTATATTTAGAATTATATTGTAATTATAGTTATACTCATATATTTATAATTATATATTTGTACATATATATATAATTTTAAATCTATAATTACTATTCTATGTTTACATAGTTATAAGTAATTATTTATAAATTTTTTTTGAAATATTGTTAAACATATAGTATTTCAATACCACCTACTTGAAACTTAAAAATGTTTCAAGTATGTGACTTTGAAAGCCTATAAAATATAATCTATATGACCAATATGAATGAAACTTAAAACATGTACTAAAAATATACTAAATAGAGGAAAATAAAAAAATTACGTAAAAAAGGTCGATAGAAAATATTTTATAGGCTTTCAAAACCACCTAGTTGTAACTTAAAAATGTTTCAACTATGTGACTTTGAACGCCTATAAAATATAATCTATATGACCAATATGAATGAAACTTAAAACATGGATTAAAAATATACTAAATAGATGAAAATAAAAAAATTACGTAAAAAATGTCGATAAAAAATATTTTATAGGCTTTCAAAACCACCTAGTTGAAACTTAAAAATGTTTCAACTATGTGACGTTGAACGCCTATAAAATATAATCTATATGACCAATATGAATGAAACTTAAAACATGGATTAAACATATACTAATTAGATGAAAATAAAAAAATTACATAAAAAATGTCGATAGAAAATATTTTATAAGCTTTCAAAACCACCTAGTTGTAACTTAAAAATGTTTCAAGTATGTGACTTCGAAAGCCTATAAAATATAATCTATATGACCAATGTGAATGAAACTTAAAACATGGATAAAACATATACTAAATAGATGAAAATGAAAAAATTACGTAAAAAATGTCGATAGAAAATATTTTATAGGCTTCCAAACCAACTACTTGAAACTTAAAAATGTTTCAAGTATGTGACTTTGAAATTCTATAAAATATTATTATTTAATATACAATAATTAATTAGTTAGTAATATAATTATTAATTATTATTCGTCATTATAATTATTAATTATTAATGGTTAATTATTAATTAATTAATTACAAATTAGTAATTTACATTTATAAATATATTTATTATTATATAATTATAAATTTAATGTTTTTAAATATTTAAGTAGTCATGTAAAATATTTTTTGTTTACTATATGTATGTTTTTCTTTTCATTTTTCAAGAAATTATCAGATGTTTAGTCGGTGTGACAAATTTTGTTTATATTGTACTTGTACTTTATAATTTAATAGTTAATTGAAATCAGTTTGTATTTATTATATTTTTTATTTTCTTGTTATTTGACTTAAAAAAATTACTTTTCATAGTGAATAAGTTTTTTAATATATACAACATTACATCCAAAAACATCAACGCCGATGCCCCCCCCCCGGTACCACAACGCGGCGTCTGAATCTCACGTCCTCTCCGCGTCCGATGTCTGTGTCGCTCCGGTGTCCTCTATGCAGGTTCCTCCTCTTCCGGTGCTTCTGGTGCCTCCCCATGGTACTGTGTAGAGGACTGACCAAAACCATGTGAGGAGGACACCCCAAAATCATATGGGGTGCCATATAGCTCTGAAGCTCCTATAAATGGTAGAAATGGGGTACTGAAGAAGGCCTCGTCGGGAGGAGAGGGGGCCGCCATAAGCTGTGTAATTGCACCCAGATCGAAGTCCATAGTAGTCTGTGGAGATGCCATATGTGGTATATAAGCGTTTCCCTGCTGTGCAAAAATCATCAATTGACTGGGTCGGATCGTCTCTCTGTGGTGCGACGACATCTGCAGGAGTCGCTCTCAGATGTCGATGTTGCCGCCTCTACCCCTCCGGATGTGCTCGTCTCTGTCGTCCAGCTGGCGGCGGCGGTGGCGATGCATCCTCCTCAGCAGGCATAGCAGGGTCATCGTCATCCTCAGGTGCTTCTGCCTGAAGATATGGATCAGGATATATCTGTGGCTCCTCATCAAAAAAATTGTCACGTATCAACCGGAGATGATCCAATAGAGCCACCACATCCCGATGAACTACCTCCCGCAGAATATATGCATGCTCCTGAGGCTGTGTGGAATGTGCAAGCTGACCAATGGCGTTTGCCTGCAAATGAAATAACAATCAAATTAATATAAAAAATGAGTTAAACAAAATTAATAAATCTTAGTAAACACACCAATCGTTGAATGTCAATCCCCTGACGTGTAAGGTGCATGATGGTGTGACGTCGATACCAGCGTGCATAATTCCCCTGATCAGATAAATGAGAGTGTGATGTGGTATATCCATGTGGAAAGATACTGAATCGGGCATGCCTATCCCAAAGCTGGATATAAGATGCATGATGCTGCCGCCAGTCTGTCGTCTGTCTACCTATAAGCACAATCGAATGTAACTCGGTAGACTGTCGTGTTGCCAAGGGGATATTCTGTATAAAACCGAACTGGCGCATGACCCGGTCTGGCTGGTGCCACTCAATGATGTGGAAGTGAATGAGTGACACCACTACAACACGATCTCCAACCATAGCTGTGCAGTATAGTGGAAGTGATGCGTAGACATGACCTGTATAAGGAGTCCATGAAACCTGAAATGTAAACTCAAAAAATAAGTCATATAGTAGCATGAAAATATTACTGAGATTATATTGAAATAACTTAAAATAGTGATAACAAAACAAATTTTCCTACAAAAAAGTACTGTTTAACTTACATTAGCTGGTACTATAGCGTCGAATATCTGTCGGAAGCTGTGCACACTATGTCTCGGAGTATGTGCAAACTTCTGAGACTGACTCTACCTGGTGGAAAAATAGTTATATATGGTAAGTTTATAAAAAACAATAACAAAAGAACTAAATAACCGAAAGTAATGACATAAACACACCATCGTCCCTGAGGACAGTCCTGAAGTAGATCCGGTGCAAGCGGTGCGACAACTTGAGGAGCGATGCGTGGAAAACGCTCTCAGGCCCACATATGTACTAACACCATGCAACCTGCAATCTGATGTGAATCGGCCTAACAACTGGTGTAGAGAGATCTGTACAGATGTGCTAATACAGCGGACCCCCAACTGTATGTAGCCGTCTGATCCAGATCCTCAAGTAATGGGAGGTACATCATGTATTACCAAAGCGGTGGAGTAGTCGACGCACAACATGCCTCCGAGCAGCCGCCAAATGTATGCATGTGTGTGCTGAAGAAGCGTCTCCTCGTCTGTATCATCAGGAATGACGTCGAAATGTTGATCAAGCCACCTCATGCGCAAGCGCGAACCCTGGAGGACACCCCGTGCGCCGATGACGTCAATGCCTAGCAGCCTCTGTATGACTGCAGCCCAATCGCCAGTACTGGCACCCGTAACTGCATCTCCATGGATAGGTAACCCCAGCATGTAGGCGATGTCCTCTAATGTAATAGTCATCTCCCCCTCTGGGAGATGAAATGTGTGTGTCTCTGGCCACCATCTCTCAACCAACACAGCTATCAAATGATGGTCGATGGTCTTGAAGTCACAAATAGCGACTCCATAAAAGCCTGCATGTCTAAGGTATGGAAAAATAGCTGCCGGCAGTGCCTCATGATGGAAACGATGCGCTCTCCGAACATGAATATGTCTAACAGGTCGTCGCGCCAACACATCGCGCGACACGTGCATCTCCTGTCCAGATAAAAGTGGTTACTCCATATGAATGTAAAAACAGTAAAACATTAATTTCATGTAATATATGACATTTATCATGTAAGATATGAAATTTATCATTTAATTTTGAAAGAAGCATAAACACATTGGGTTAGTTGTTGTCTCCTGTGTTGGGGTGTTGGGGTGAAGATGTTCGAAGATTCCTCGTTTTTGTTTTGTGGTCACTGTAAGTTCATCTTTCATTATAAAAAACTGATGAAATTTTCATTTAATAGTTCAAATGGTTTTGTTTTCTTATACAGGTACATTCCTTTTTTTTGAGTTGGTGTTGCCTGTTTAAAGCTACTCATGTAATGTTGATCTTTCGACAAAAAATGTCACGTGAAATCATGGCACATTTTCCAAAAGTTACCCTATATACAAGTAAGAAAAATATGATTAAAAATGGTGATAATGATGAAAATGATTACATGTACAAAGTTTTACAGTAACTGATAGAGTACATGATTCATTTTTGTAATGACTCGAGTCCGAAGCCCCTCCACTGGTGCCCCGTACCCGGTTCACCACATGAACTCAAGTGCGTTTCCCCGAACGCCAGAGGCTGCCGACTAGCAGCGAGGGCCTTGGTGAGTCGGTGGGGAAACTATGCCCTCATTAGGTAAGGTATACAAGGTAAGAAAACAACAAATAAATAGCGGAATCAGTAAGCAACAAGCATAACAGCAGAAACCAAAAAACGGAAGAAATGCAGATATATAGCAATGATGACAATAATGCAGCAGGTACAAGTATCTATGAAAAGCAGAAAACACAACAACGTGCTGGAATACAACTGAAACCAAGTTTAAAAGAAAAACAAAGAAATCTCCTCAGCATCGCGAGCCACGACTCGGTCCCATGCTCCCCAGCTCCTAGTGCAATCAAGATCCTGAAGTAGAAGGGCGCTTGCCCTTATCTATACTTGCAGCAACATAGTCTGCTTGGGACCAAAAGTATGGACCAAAGAGGGTGTGAGATACAATCCCAGTAGGCAATCACCCAAATATTTGTGCCTAACAGTCAATGAATACATGGAAGTAAATAAACAAGAAGCAGTAAACAAGAAATCACAAGCAACTACAATCCACAGTTCTAACAAGTAAAGTACACAAGTAAGAAACCAGCAACAAGAAGAAAACAGGTAACCCTCTGGGTAGCTCTCACAGTCTAACCCCTATGGTTCAACCTCTAAGTACTAGCAACCCTCTGAGAGGTACACACAGTCTCACCCCTCTGATTCAGCTACGTAATTAAGAAGACTCTCTAGGGAAGCACTCACTGTCAATTCCCCCTATAGTCTCGTATCGTGATAAAGGCTCTCTGGGGAAGCACTCAACGTCAATTCCCCCTGTGGCCCGTGTCGTGGATCTACAGACTCTCTGGGGAAGCACTCAACGTCAATTCCCCCTATAGTCTCACATCGTAATTAAAAGACACTCTGGAGAAGCCCTTCCATCAATTCTCCCTTTGGTCTATTACTCTAGGTTCTCACAGTCCTGAGTATAACTAAACATGATCAGCATGCATGCATCGTCCAAGTAAACCTCAAGAACTACTTGGATAACAACTAAGGCTCAACAGTAAAATAAATCAACAATTCTACTATCTTACAACTAGGCATGGCAACTGGAAAAACGCCCAATAGGCAGATTAAGCATGGAAAAGCAACCTGAGCACAAAAACAATTACTCTACTCACAAGAAATAACCTCTACTAAAAAAACAAGAAAAATCAGGCAATCAACAGGGAAAAACAGGAAACACACAATACCCCGTTCAAGGGTATTGGTGGAATTTACACAAAATATTCATCAACTTTCTACGGAAAGGCACAAACCACCTTCCTCGATCCGAGAAGATCGATATACGTGAACCTCGACGACAGATTCCTCTTAGAACAGCGTAGATCTGAGAAAATGCACAAAAAGTTCATCCCACGATAACTTGAAAATGAGGAGGAATCAAGAAACAAGGATAAAGAAGAAGGAAGAACTCAGCGCTTCGATTCCAACGCAACTGACCGTACTCAAATTGGAGAACGGATGGCGGGGCGGGAGCTCGGAGAAGATTCGGCCATACGGTCGCTTCCGGGTGGGCGAAATCTGGAGAAGAAGAAGATTTTGGGGGTCAGACGCGACCCCGGTACGTTTAATGAAAAAAAAAGTACACGGTGTGTACTTTTTGAGTACACGACATGTACTTCAATTTTTTCCGTACTCCGAATTTTCCGGCCTCCACCTCAGCCTTACACACCGTGTGTGTGGCCCGGACACGGCCAGCACACGACTTCGAGCCGGAAAAGAGTACACGGCGTGTACTCAGAAAGTACACGACGTGTACTTCTGAAATTTCCAGAAAATTCATTTTTTCTCAAAAACTCCATAAAAAGGAAAAACGTACCTGAAAGAAAGATTCAAGTTCTTACAAACTCTCCCCCTTAAAGAAATTCGTCCTCGAATTTTCCCTAACGAGTCAGAGAAGAAGAAACCCCAAACAGCTACAAACATTGTGATCGTACATCGGCCTCCCTCTCCCAGGTCTCGTCCTGTACTCGCCCGTGCTGCCATAACACCCGTACCAGAGGAATAGACTGCCCGCGGAGAACCTTCGTACTGCGATCGACAATCCTGATAGGATGCTCCTCGAACGACGCATCCACTTCAAGCTCGACTTCCTCGGGCAGAAAGACATGAGAAGGGTCTGAAAAGTAACGTCGGAGTTGAGAGATGTGGAAGACATCGTGCATGGCCCGGTACCTCTGAGGTAGCTGAAACCGATAGGCAACCAGCCCAACTCTCTCCAACACCTCAAATAGCCCGACGTACCGTGGTGAAAGCTTACCCTGTCTCTGAATCTTTTTGTGTCCCAACCTCGGTGTGACACGTAGGAAAACCTGATCACCGACCTCGAACTCCAGAGGTCTTCTCTGCTGATCAGCATAAGACTTCTGTTGAGACTGCGTTGTAGCCATCCTCTTCCAAATCAGCTCTATCTGCTCTGAAGTCTCCTGAACAAGACAAGGTCCCAACAAAGCTGCCTCTCCTACCTCCAGCCAGCATAAGGGTGATCGGCATGCCCTACCGTACAAAGCCTCGTATGGCGCCATCTGAATGGTCTCCTGGAAAATTTTGTTGTAGACGAAATCCACCAGAGGAATATGCTTCTCCCAAGAACCACCAAAGTCAAGGATGAAAGCTCGGAGCATATCCTCAAGCACCTGGATCGTGCGCTCATACTGGCCATTAGTCTAGGGATGGTATGTTGTACTGAAAAGTACCTGTGTACCCAAGTCCTTCTGAAGTCCCTGCCAAAACTAAGAGGTAAAGCATGCATCTCTGTCTGAAACAATAGAGCACAAAACTCCATCCAGACGAACGATATCTCTGATGTAAAGTCATCCCAGATCATCGACACTGAAGGTCTCCTTGATCGGCAAGAAGTGAGCAACCTTCGTAAGTCTGTCGACGACAACCCAAACAACATCGTTCCCTCGGGGTGATCTCGACAATCCCGTCATGAAGTCCATCGCAACATCGTTCCACTTCCACTCCGGAATGGGTAATTGCTGTAAAAGGCCTGCTGGTAGTTGATGCTCTGCTTTCACCTGCTGACAAGTAGAACATCTCATGACAAAACCAGCAACATCCTTCTTCATACCTAGACACCAGTACTGGCGATGAATATCCTGATACATCTTGGTGACGCCATGATAAACTGCCCAAACTGAGGAATGGAAATCCCACATCAGCTCCTCACGTATGTCTGCTGGCACCCATACGCGTCCTTCGAAACACAAGATCTCATCCTCGCCCACTGTCCATCCAGGAAGAGGGTCCCCTCCTGACACACTCTCGCGCAGGACTAAGCCTTCCGAGTCTGATAGCTGCCTCATCCATACCCGATAAAGTAGTGTGGTGGTAACAACTACAGAAGATAGAAAGGTCTGTCCCCGTCTGTCGTGCACCTCTAGATGCATCTCGGAGAACAGAGCCATCAGCTGCCACTCACTACTGGCCTCCTGAACTTCCTGAATCTGAGTTCTCCGGCTCAACGCGTCTGCCACAGCGTTTCCCTTTCCCAGCGTATAGGCAAGCTCGAAATCAAAATACTGAAGATACTTGACCCACCTACACCGCCTCAGATTCAGATCATGCTAAGTGAAGATATACTTGAGACTCTTGTGGTCAGTGTAGACCACAAAGTGCTCTCCCAGAAGATAGTGTTTCCAACAATGCAAGGCATGAACAACAACTGCCAACTCTAGATCGTGCGTAGGGTAGTTCCTCTCTTGTGGCCTCAGCTGTCGAGACCCATACGCAATGACTCCATCTCCCTGCATAAGCACAGCTCCCAGCCTGATACCCGAAGCATCACAGTAAACAGTGTAGCTCTTGCCTGGCTCTGGCAAGACTAGTATTGGTGTTGACGTCAACCTCCCTTTTATCTCCTGAAAGGCTGACTCACAAGAATATGACCATAAGAACTTCACCCCCTTCTTGGTCAGACCTGTCAAAGGTGTTTCTAGACGAGAAAAGTCCCGAATGAAGCATCTGTAGTATCCAACTAGCCCTAGGAAGCTCCGTACCTCAAAAACATTCTTCGGCTGCTCCCAGGAAACTACAACTCTCACTTTCTCTGGGTCCACAGATACTCCTGCCTCGGAGATGACGTGACCCAAGAAGTGAATCTAATCCATCCAGAAGTGGCACTTCGAGAGTTTATCATAAAGCTGATGCTATCTCAGTGTACTCAGAACGATCCCAAGATGGGTGGCATGGTCGTGTCGAGTGTGAGAGTACACCAAGATATCGTCCACGAAGACCACGAAGAAGGAATCCAAGTAAGGATGGAACACTCGGTTCATCAGTGCCATGAAAACTGCAGGTGCGTTCGTGAGTCCGAAAGGCATGACTGTATACTCGTAAAGACTGTACCCGCTCCTAAAGGCTGTCAGAGGTATATCTGATGGTATAACACACAAATGATGATAACCGAACCTCAAGTTGATCTTCGAGAACACCCGGGCTCCTCGAAGCTGATCAAAGAGGTCATCAATCCGCGGAAAGGGATATCGGTTCTTGACCGTCAACTGGTTCAGCTTCCGATAATCCACACAAAGCCGAAGGGTACCGTCTGCCTTCTTTGCAAACAGGACAGGCGAACCCCAAGGAGAAGTACTGGGCCGGATGAAACCCTTATCCTGTAGCTCCTCCAACTACTTCTTGAGCTCCTGCAACTCAGGTGTGGCCATCCTATATGGAGTAATGGACACCAGTGCTGCTCCTGGAATGAGCTCAATAGAGAAGTCTACCTCATGCTCTGAAGGCAAACCTGAAAAGTCTTCTGGAAAGATATCCCTGAAGCGATCCACCACTGGAGGAAAGTCCAACTGTGGAGTCCCCTGATCATCCAGATAAAGACCAGCAATCTGGGCCGTCACTCCTCCTCGCCCAAGATGCTCGAGTCCCGCCCGACTCGCCCGAACGTCCCATTCACCTCTATGAAGGAAAGATTCACCTTCTGGTGAAATGAAACTGAATCTGCAGTGATAACAGTCAATGAATGCCTGGAAGGGAATCAAACAGTCCATGCCGAGAATGACATCATATCCTGTCATCTCTAGGACATAGAGATTCCATAATAAGTTATACCCTGCAACCTCGAGAGGGCACTCTCTACACTGGCGTACACTAGATGTCCTCGTTCCCAAAGGTGTGTCTAGTGTCAACGAGTCGGCAGAAGAAAAGATGCAGAGTCCAAGGCTCTCCACAACGACAAGAGAGATAAAGATATGCGTAGCACCAGTATCGAAAAGGGATGAAGATAAAACTGAGGCTACTAAAATCGTACCTCGAACAGTAGAAGGGTCGGGATCTTGCTCATAATAAGTCTTCTCCATGGGGAACGACTGGACCGTGTCGCGGCCCTGCGCCCCTAGCTGACCACTCTGAGCTGAACCTCCCTGCTGGTGCTGAGAAACTGGTGGTTGACCGCCATGGCCTCGACCTCCACCTCGGCCCGAACGGCCGGAAGTACTCCAGTTTCCCGACTGGTGAGAAACTGGTGGGGCTGATCCTGAACGAGGAGTCATGGATAAACCCCAGTCACCTGCTGCTGGTGAGAAAACCTGGCAGAAACACTGAAGGTGACCCATCTTGCCGCAAGATCGGCATTCCACGGGGTCTCTCTGGCACTGCGGCCTCGTGTGCCATGTCCGACCACACTGGTAGCATGTCACCTGGATGCCTGATGATGCGTCTCACTTCCTCGAATCATCGCGTGTAGGCTCTTTACGACACTTCTTAATGTCATCTGGAGGCAAACTAGCTCTGGAAGCAGACCCGCCCTGGCTCGCAGCTCCAGAGTCTCTCAGATTGCGCTCCGCAATCAGTGCCTGGTTGACGATGGAAGTAATGGAGGTCAGCTGGAAGATGTTCACCTATGAGCGAATCTCCCTCCTGAGTCCATCCTCAAACTTCCTCACCAAGAACACCCCACTCCCATCCCGAAGGGGTGTAAAATGCTGCAACTCAGTGAAACGAGAGGAATACTCCATGTAGGTGGAGAGCTTGACTCGCCTCTCTGGAGGCGTATCCAGATGCTCGAAGATAGTCAGCATGGCTTCTAGCCATGACTCTGCAGCCTGAGGTCCTCCCTCCCCTGAGAATGTGGGAGGATGCTACTGCTGGAAAACCCACGTCAATTCTTCCATAGGCGAGGCAAGAGGCGGTGCTCCCTGGAAGGCCTGCATCATCCTCATGAAACCTTCCCTGAACTGCGCATCAGTGCCCGCAAATGGTACAACAACTGGTGCCAAGGCTGGCTCGGCTGGGGGATCGACAGGAAGTCCCTGATCAGCCATATCTGGAGTCTGATCACTGCCTGACGATAGACGTACGACCGAAGGACGTCTCGGAGGCATAGCTCTGAAAGATCAAAAGCACACCTTAGATCAGGAAAACAATGACAAAGAACACAAGAGTACAAAATGGGAACAGGGGAAGAAAAAACACACAAGATTGCAAAACATGACTACACGGCGTGTATAAAACTACACAGCGTGTCTTCTTAACCCACTGACATGGGCGTGTACTCTCACCCTACAAGTCGTGTACACTTCAAACTACACGGCGTGTTGACCCCTACACACGGTGTGTACTTGAAAACTATTCCCCTGCCCGAGTATCCTTACACGACTAACCCACACGGTCCAACTAACCCCAGACTACACGGCGTGTTCCCTAGGGACACGGCGTGTACTAGACACGGTCTCGGTGGCCCGTGTTGTTAGTTACACGGTCATCTACACGGCTGGACCTTACACGGCATGTTCCAAACAAGCACGTCATGCATAGGCGAAGGAGACACCGTCCCGTGTTGTTCGTGACACGGCCGAGTACCTGCGCAAGACTACACGACATGTTTCGAACAAACACAGCGTGTGGAAAAGAATTTCACGTCGGCCTGTGTTGTTCGTGACACGGCTGGGTACCTGGACAGGACTACACGTTGTGTTCCCTATGAACACGACGTGTGGAAAAGAAGGTCATGTTGGCCCGTGTTGTTCGTAATACGGCTGGGTACCTGGACAGGACTACACGGCGTGTTCCCTATGGACACGGCATGTTCTACCCAAGCTTCCCCATCCCATGTTGTTAGTGACATGACCAGGTACACGGCTCCGAACTCACACAGCGTGTACCAATGGTACACGACGTGTTCCTGAAGTTACTCCCACGACACCATGTTCTTCTCACACGGTCAGTGACATGGCCTGAAAACTACACGACGTGTATCCAAAAATTACACGCCATGTATTCTGGGTTTTTCTGGGCAGTAGCTCAGAAACTGCGCAGAATTCCAGAAACACTGAAAATAGGGGGAAAAGTGCCAATTTTCGATCCGTGAGGGCCCATAACACCTCAAGAACCAAAATTTGGCATTCATTTTAAGCAAGGAATAAAACAAACAGTTTTATAGCATAACAATAGAAAATCTATCAAGCATCTATCACAACAGCATGCATAATCTACATAGAGCCTATCACAACAGCATGCAATCGCAAATGCACCCAAGATGGCATGGCAAGAATGCATGACATGTGATTTCTACAGGTACCTATATGATGCATGAGATGGTATACCCTCATCTCACTGGGTTGCGACAGAAATAGAACCGAAATATTAAAACAATAACCGCACAAGTCATGTGAATCACTCTAGGTGAAATTAGATCAACTATAAAATCTCAAAACTAGAAAAATGCAATTAACGAGGTCGTATGGATTTTCCCCGTACATGGGTTAGCTACTCCCAGGCACAAATTAATACCAAGTACCGAATCCATCCTATCCCTGGATAAAGTCTCCAAACAGTAAGGCAAGAGAAAAGAACTCTTCTGATACCACTTTGTAACGACCCGAGTCCGGAGCCCCTCCACTGGTGCCCCGTACCCGGTTCTCCATATGACCTCAAGCGCGTTTCCCCGAACACCAGAGGCTGCCGACTAGCAGCGAGGGCCTTGGTGAGTCGGTGGGGAAACTATTCCCTCATTCGGTAAGGTATACAAGGTAAGAAAACAACAAATAAATAGCGGAAGAAGTAAAAAACATGCATAACAGCAGAAACCAAACAACGGAAGCAATGCAGATATATAGCAATGATGACAATAATGCAGCAGGTACAAGTATCTATGAAAAGCAGCAAACACAACAACGTGCTGGAATACAACTAAAACCAATTGAAAAAGAAAAACAAAGAAATATCCTCAGCATCGCGATCCACGGCTCGGTCCCATGGTCCCCAGATCCTGGTGCAATCAAGATCCTGAAGTAGAAGGGCGCTTTACCTTATCTATACCTGCAACAACATAGTCTGCTTGGGCCCAAAATCATGGCCGAAACATGGTGTGAGATACAATCCCAGTAGGCAATCACCCAAATATTTGTGCCTAACAGTCAATGAATACATGGAAGTAAATAAACAAGAAGCAGTAAACATGAAAGCACAAGTAGCTACAATCCACAGTTCTAACAAGTAAAGTAAACAAGTAAGAAACCAACAACAAGAAGAAAACAGGTAACCCTCTGGGTAGATTTCACAGTCTAACCCCTATGGTTCAACCTCTAAGTACTAGCAACCCTCTGGGAGGCACACACAGTCTCACCCCTCTGATTCAGCTACGTAATTAAGCAGACTCTCTGGGGAAGAACTCACCATCAATTCCCCCTATAGTCTCGTATCGTGCTAAAGGCTCTCTAAGGAAGCACTCAACGTCAATTCCCCCTGTGGCCCATGTCGTGGATCTACAGACTCTCTGGGGAAGCACTCAACGTCAATTCCCCCTATAGTCTCGCATCGTAATTAAAAGACACTCTGGAGAAGCCCTTCCGTCAATTCTCCCATTGGTCTACTACTCTAGGTTCTCACAGTCCTGAGTATAACTAAACATGCTCAGTGCGCGTGCATCATCCAAGTAAACCTCAAGAACTAATTGGCTAACAACTAAGGATCAACAGTAAAATAAATCAACAATTCCACTATCTTACAACTAGGCATGGCAACTGGAAAAATGCCCAACAGGCAGAACAAGCATGGAAAAGAAACCTAAGCACAAAAACAATTACTCTACTCACAAGCAATAACCTCTACTAAAGAAAACAAGCAAAAGCAGGCAATCAACAGGGAAAAACAAGAAACACATAATACCCCGTTCAAGGGTATTGGTGGAATTTGCAAAAAATATTCATCAACTTTCTACAGAAAGGCACAAACCACCTACCTCGATCCGAGGTGATCGATATACGTGAACCTCGACGACAGATTTTTCTTAGAACAACGTAGATCCGAGAAAACGCACAAAACGTTCATCCCACGATAACTTGAAAAAGAGGAGGAATCAAGAAACAAGGCTAAAGCAGAAGGAAGAAATCACTGCTGCGATTCCAACGCAACTGACTGTACTCAAATCAGTGAACGGACGGTGGGGTGGGAGCTCGGAGAAGATTAGGTCATACGGTCGCTTCCGGGCGGGCAAAATATAGAGAAGAAGATTTGGGGGTTAGACGTGACCCTGGTCCGTTTAATGAAAAAAAAATAAAGTACACAGCGTGTAATTCAAATTTTTCCGTACTCCGAATTTTCCGGCCTCCACCTCAGCTTGACACACCGTGTGTGTGGCCCGGACATAGCCAACACACAGCTTCGATCCGGGAAAGAGTACACGGCGTGTACTCAGAAAGTACACGGCGTGTACTTCTGAAATTTACAGAAAATTCATTTTTTCTCAAAAACTACAGAAAAAGGAAAAACGTACCTGAAAGGAAGATCTGGGTTCTTACAATTTTAACCATTAGATGATTTCCCTATGTGTCTAGGGCAACATGTCTTCGTATGACCTTCCTGGAGGCATATGCTGCACCACCATCCAGCTGGATGTTCACTAGGCCAATCCATCTCATTCCAAATACATGTCGACTTTGGCCTCCCTTTAGGTCGAAGTCTATTTTTGTTTGGTAGAAGTGTGGGTGCGCCATCAGGTAGCCAAAAATTCTTATATTCCCCGATTGGCATCCACGGAGTACTGTAGCAGGAGTTGATGCTCTCGAGTCGATAATTCGGATCAACAAACTGCTCCCAAGATATGTGTACGTAAGCACATGTATCAATCACATGACCGCAGGGATATCTTAGTGCCTGAAAGTTGCCACAATCACAGTAATGCTTCTCCAATAAAACAACTCACACACGACCATTGCTACATGCTACAACATCATCGGGGTTAGCGACCTAAAATTGTTTCTCTGGATGATTAAATGCAGTTACATGGTAAGTTGTGGCCTCCAGAAGAACTGTATCTAGGTCGTGTTGGAAATGGTGTCCATAGCGCAAACCTCTGTTCAAGCCCTCTTCAACTTTCTTTCCTCATTCCAGAAAGTACTTTACACTATGATAGAAGGTCTCTTGTACCAACCCTGAAATTTAGATTTATGACATTATACAAATATTATATTATAATAGTAGCTCTTCTGAGTAACATATATTCAAATATTCATATTTACCTGTGATAGGAAGTTTTCGAACTCCCTTGAAAACTCCATTTATACATTCTACGATGTTGGTCATCATATGACCATATCTCCTCCCATCATCATATGCCAAAGACCATTTCTGCTTTGTAATTTGCATCATGTAATCATACACTTCCGGATTCACTCTGTGAATATCTTGAAGAAGCTCCTCCATCCTTTGTTGTTGAGGCTCATATGCTATCATACAAGTAGTCATCTGAACAGTTATGAAAATAAATATGACATAAACATTTTAAACAGAAAAGGATGTTCATACCAATTTTTAAGATTGCCTTTTTCATCAACTCATTCTTGAACTTCTTTCACAAATTTCTGGCAATGTGTCGAATACAGTATCAATGATGGGTATAGGGTGGTCTCCACAAAAAACTCTCAGACTGTATCGCCTCCTTGATTGCACGGTGGCGATCAGAAATAAGACAAATCCCTTCTGTATCCGTAACAAACTCTCGGAGACATGCCAGAAACCAGCTCCATGATGAGAAGTTCTCTTTCTCCACAATTGAAAATGCTATAGGCAGAGGGGCTTGATTTCCATCTTGTGTGGCGACAATCAATAAAGTTCCTGTATACTTTCCATACAGAAATGTTCCATCAATCTTTATGAACTGCTTGCAATGTCTAAAAGTCACCACACATGGTAAAAATGTCCAAAATAATCTATCAAACATAACCATTGAGTGGTCAAGTTGGTTCTGTTGGTTAACATATTCAACAATATGTAACTGATAGACTATTTGATTATTGTGGCATAAAATCTCCAACAGTTGTGGTAAAACTCGATAAGAGTCATCCCAATCACCATACACTTTCACAATATCCTTTTGTCATGCTGCCCATGCCTTCCAGTAAGAGATTTGATACCCAAAAAGCTGTTTGATTTGCTCAATGACTAGAACCACATGGACATCTTGACATGCTCTAATCATTTCAACAATAATAGTTAAAACAAACTCAACATCTAATGAAGAGTGTTCCTGTGCTAAGCTTGGGTTCACACAAGTGTGTGGAGTAAATCTAGTGATGCGCCAGCTGTGAAAAGTGTTATCAGTAATTTCTCGCAGACGCATTTGACAGTTCGATTCATATTTGTTACAACGGATCAAATAGTAAGATCTCTTTGACTCTTCTACAGCATATGAGTAATGTATTTAAATTTGATATTGTTTTATCACATTTTTCATTGCTTCTTTTCTCTCAAAGTGTCTTCCAATATACAGAACACCGTTATCTGACACTCGATTTGTGCCACCAATGATTCCTGGAAATTCTGAACTGGGAGTAATAACTGAATAATCAAATTCTGGCAAGCGATTCATGCCTTCAGTCGACCATGAAGCCAATAGTGGAGTATGGTTCAATGGTCGGTTGAACCTCACATGAGTTGGTACATGCTAATCTTCTGTATGCTCTTCTTCTTCTTCAACTTCCTTTTAATCTTCTTCTTCATAATTGTCATCATCCTCAAATTCATCAACCAATGCATCTAAAGTATGTGGAGGACTATCCATTGAAACTATGGCCGATAGAAATGATGGAACAACTACCGATGCTGATGGAAATTCTTGATGTGAATGAGCATATGACATAGTCTCATAAATTTGAGATGGGTCAACTTCTAATGTCAATGGAACCTCCATTGTAGCTATAGTGACATACAACTCCATCATTTGATTCTCAGGTATATACTTAACCAATGAAAGTATATATTCCCAATCATCATCATCATTTATTGGATAGGGCACATGCCAAAACCTATCAATAAATTGGAGATTTCTGAATGTGATGGACTCTATCACTTGATTCCTCGCCAGTTTTAACTTCCGATGAATTTTCCTTTGCACAGCTTCCAAAGTAGTACATCCTCTAAGCATTACAACAACTTCTAGATGTATACTATAACTACATCCTTGTTCTGTCTCAATTATTTGACCGTTGCAATAAATATAGGCAGCGACCATCTTTTTTATCTAAAAGAAACCATTGTTATTAATTAAATCTGATTAAAGAATCAATTTATGTATGCATGCTTCCAGTAATTTAGGTTGGAATCCTAATCCCTCCACCAAATCAATATGTTCAAACCATATTGATGTGTAACTATTTACACAACCCACAAGTTTGTGTTACTTACCCAAAAATAGAATTCAAACATATTTATACATATCCACATGCATTATATGCATGAGGTATACGAACACGTCATGTAAAAGCATAGAGTTATATGAAATTGAAAATCTCCACATGAGTAAGCCCGGAGCAACAGATAGCCAACCCCATTCACTTTCCTAGACAAGGCAAGCCTCTAGGAAAGTAGGTGGTCCGACCCAAAGCCCCTCTACCCAGGGATACTTTACTCAAGAGAGCAATCATTTCATGACAACTCTAACACTTAATATGCAAAAAATATATTAAACTACTAAATTCAAGTTCATAACTTCAATTACAAACCGAGGTCAAGTTAGATTAGAAACTAAATTCATTATCATACAAAGAATGTAATGCAAAGGTATATTCCAGAAGCAATTTACTACTACTTTGCTAATTAATATAACTACTTCACTGATTAATATAACTACTTCGCTGATTAATATAACTACTTCGCTAATAACCTCATAATAATTAATTAATAACCTAATAATAATTAATTAATAACCTAATTATAATTACTTAATTACCTAATTATGATTATTTAATAACCTAATTATGATTAATTAATTACCTAATTATGATTAATTAATTACCTAATTATGATTAATTAATTACTTCATTAGAATTAATTAATAACCTAATTACAATTAATTAAGAACCTAATTATAATTAATTAATAACCTAATTACAATTAATTAATAACCTAATTATAATTAATTAATGACATAATTATAATTAATTAACAACCTAATAATTATTAATTAATAACCTAATTATTATTAATTAATAACCTAATTATAATTATTAATTAATAACCTAATTATAATTAGTTAATAACCTAATTATGATTAATTAATAACCTAATTATGATTAATGAATTACCTAATTATGATTAATTAATTATCTAATTATGATTAATTAATTACCTAATTATGATTAATTAATTACCTAATTATGATTAATTAATTACCTAATTATGGTTAATTAATTACCTAATTATGATTAATTAATTACCTAATTATGATTAATTAATTACATAATTATGATTAATCAATTACCTAATTATTATTAATTAATTACCAAATTATGATTATTTAATTACCTAATTATGATTATTTAATTACCTAATTATGATTATTTAATTACCTAATTATGATTATTTAATAACTTAATTATGATTAATTAATTACCTAATTATGATTAATTAATTACCTAATTGTGATTAATTAATTACCTAATTATGATTAATTAATTACCTCATAAGAATTAATTAATAGCCTAATTAAAATTAATTAATAACCTAATTATAATTAATTAATAACCTAATTACAATTAATTAATAACCTAATTATAATTAATTAATAACCTAATAATTATTAATTAATAACCTAATAATTATTAATTAATAACCTAATAATTATTAATTAATAACTAAATTATTATTAATTAATAACCTAATTATTATTATTTAATAATCTAATTATAATTATTTAATAACCTAATAATTATTAATTAATAACCTAATTATAATTAATTAATAACCTAATTGTGATTAATTAATAACCTAATTATGATTAATTAATAACCTAATTATGATTAATTAATTACCTAATTATGATTAATTAATTACCTAATTATGATTAATTAATTACTTAATTATGATTAATTAATAACCTAATTATGATTAATTAATTACCTAATTATGATTAACTAATAAC